>CM046293.1:30837336-32313449 GCA_025267735.1 Mactra quadrangularis
CAAGGCGACGCAAATTTGGGGCTCTGTAGCCCACGTGCATCTCACTTCGCAGGTATGATTTTTGTGCAAATGGGTTGCTAACTACGTAGGGCATCAAGAAAATGAGCTTAAACAAGTAAGTAACTACATTAAGGTAGCAAAAAACGCGTGCAAACCTCCCGACACCAGGAGGCGACGCCTATTTTTGCTGTTCTAAAGCCCTATATAGCCATATTGCACGGTATACTTTGTACTTTGCGGCTCTGTTGCCATGGCGCAAGTCGTTGTGCGAATGTGATTTTTTGCAGTTAGGTTGCTAACCATCTAGGGCATCTGAAAAACGTGTTTAAACACCAAACCCACCACGTTCAGGTACCGAGAAACAACGTGCAAATCTCCCGACACTACAAGGCGACGCGAATTTGGGGCTCTGTAGCCCGCGCGCATCTCACTGCGCAGGTATGATTTTTGTGCAAATGGGTTGCTAACTACGTAGGGCATCGAGAAAATGTGTTTAAACAAGTAAGTAACTACATTAAGGTAGCAAAAAACGCGTGCAAACCTCGGGACACCAGGATGAGGCGGCCATTTTTGCTGTTCTATAGCCATATATAGCCATATTGCACGGTATAATTTGCGGCTCTGTTGCCATGGCGCACCTCGGTGTGCGAATGTGATTTTTTTCAGTTAGGTTGCTAACCATCTAGGGCACCTGAAAAACGTGTTTAAACACCAAACCCACCACGTTCAGGTACCGAGAAACAACGTGCAAATCTCCCGACATTACAATGCGACGCGACTTTGGGGCTCTGTAGCCCACGCGCATCTCACTGCGCAGGTATGCTTTTTGTGCAAATGGGTTGCTAACTACATAGGGCATTGAGAAAATGTGTTTAAACAAGTAAGTAACTACATTAAGGTAGCAAAAAACGCGTGCAAACCTCGGGACACCAGGATGAGGCGGCCATTTTTGCTGTTCTATAGCCATATATAGCCATATTGCACGGTATAATTTGCGGCTCTGTTGCCATGGCGCACCTCGGTGTGCGAATGTGATTTTTTTCAGTTAGGTTGCTAACCATCTAGGGCACCTGAAAAACGTGTTTAAACACCAAACCCACGACATTCAGGTACCGAGAAACAACGTGCAAATCTCCCGACTCTACAAGGCGACGCGACTTTGGGGCTCTGTAGCCCACGCGCATCTCACTGCGCAGGTATGATTTTTGTGCAAATGGGTTGCTAACTACGTAGGGCATCGAGAAAATGTGTTTAAACAAGTAAGTAACTACATTAAGGTAGCAAAAAAACGCGTGCAAACCTCCCGACACCAGGAGGCGACGCCTATTTTTGCTGTTCTAAAGCCCTATATAGCCATATTGCACGGTATATTTTGCGGCTCTGTTGCCATGGCGCAAGTCGGTGTGCGAATGTGATTTTTTGCAGTTAGGTTGCTAACCATCTAGGGCACCTGAAAAACGTGTTTAAACACCAAACCCTCCACGTTCAGGTACCGAGAAACAACGTGCAAATCTAGGGACACTACAAGGCGACGCGACTTTGGGGCTCTGTAGCCCACGCGCATCTCACTGCGCAGGTATGATTTTTGTGCAAATGGGTTGCTAACTACGTAGGGAATCGAGAAAATGTGTTTAAACAAGTAAGTAACTACATTCAGGTACCAAAAAACGCGTGCAAACCTCCCAACACCAGGAGGCGACGCCTACTTTTGCTGTTCTAAAGCCCTATATTGCACGGTATCCTTTGCGGCTCTGTTGCCATGGCGCACCTCGGTGTGCGAATGTGATTTTTTGCAGTTAGATTTATAACCATATAAGGCACCTGAAAACCGTTTTTATACACCAAACCCACCACGTTCAGGTACCGAGAAACAACGTGCAAATCTCGCGACACTACAAGGCGTCGCGATTTTGGGGCTCTGTAGCCCACGCGCATCTCACTGCGCAGGTATGATTTTTGTGCAAATGGGTTGCTAACTACGTAGGGCATCGAGAAAATGTGTTTAAACAAGTAAGTAACTACATTAAGGTAGCAAAAAAAACGCGTGCAAACCTCCCGACACCAGGAGGCGACGCCTATTTTTGCTGTTCTAAAGCCCTATATAGGCATATTGCACGGTATAATTTGCGGCTCTGTTGCCATGGCGCAAGTCGGTGTGCGAATGTGATTTTTTGCAGTTAGGTTGCTAACTATCTAGGGCACCTGAAAAACGTGTTTAAACACCAAACCCACCACGTTCAGGTACCGAGAAACAACGTGCAAATCTACCGACACTACAAGGCGACGCGACTTTGGGGCACTGTAGCCCACGCGCATCTCACTGCGCAGGTATGATTTTTGTGCAAATGGGTTGCTAATTACGTAGGGCATCGAGAAAATGTGTGTAAACAAGTAAGTAACTACATTAAGGTAGCAAAAAACGCGTGCAAACCTCCCGACACCAGGAGTCGACGCCTATTTTTGCTGTTCTAAAGCCCTATATAGCCATATTGCATGGTATACTTTGCGGCTCTGTTGCCATGGCGCAAGTCGGTGTGCGAATGTGATTTTTTGCAGTTAGGTTGCTAACCATCTAAAGCACCTGAAAAACGTGTTTAAACACCAAACCCACCTGGTTCAGGTACCGAGAAACAACGTGCAAATCTCCCGACACTACAAGGCGACGCGACTTTGGGGCTCTGTAGCCCACGCGCATCTCACTGCGCAGGTATGATTTTTGTGCAAATTGGTTGCTAACTACGTAGGGCATCGAGAAAATGTGATTAATCAAGTAAGTAACTACATTAAGGTAGCAAAAAACGCGTGCAAACCTCACGACACCAGGAGGCGACGCCTATTTTTGCTGTTCTAAAGCCCTATATAGCCATAATGCACGGTATACTTTGCGGCTCTGTTGCCATGGCGCAAGTCGGTGTGCGAATGTGATTTTTTGCAGTTAGGTTTCTAACCATCTAGGGCATCTGAAAAACGTGTTTAAACACCAAACCCATCACGTTCAGGCACCGAGAAACAACGTGCAAATCTCCCAACACTACAAGGCGACGCAACTTTGGGGCTCTGTAGCCCACGCGCATCTCACTTCGCAGGTATGATTTTTGTGCAAATGGGTTGCTAACTACGTAGGGCATCAAGAAAATGAGCTTAAACAAGTAAGTAACTACATTAAGGTAGCAAAAAACGCGTGCAAACCTCCCGACACCAGGAGGCGACGCCTATTTTTGCTGTTCTAAAGACCTATATAGCCATATTGCACGGTATACTTTGTACTTTGCGGCTCTGTTGCCATGGCGCACGTCGTTGTGCGAATGTGATTTTTTGCAGTTAGGTTGCTAACCATCTAGGGCATCTGAAAAACGTGTTTAAACACCAAACCCACCACGTTCAGGTACCGAGAAACAACGTGCAAATCTCCCGACACTACAAGGCGACGCGACTTTGGGGCTCTGTAGCCCGCGCGCATCTCACTGCGCAGGTATGATTTTTGTGCAAATGGGTTGCTAACTACGTAGGGCATCGAGAAAATGTGTTTAAACAAGTAAGTAACTACATTAAGGTAGCAAAAAACGCGTGCAAACCTCCCGACACCAGGAGGCGACGCCTATTTTTGCTGTCCTAAAGCCCTATATAGCCATATTGCACGGTATACTTTGCGGCTCTGTTGCCATGGCGCAAGTTGGTGTGCGAATGTGATTTTTTGCAGTTAGGTTACTAACCATCTAGGACACCTGAAAAACGTGTTTAAACACCAAACCCAACACGTTCAGGTACCGAGAAACAACGTGCAAATCTCCCGACACTACAATGCGACGCGATTTTGGGGCTCTGTAGCCCACGCG
The DNA here is from genome assembly GCA_025267735.1 of Mactra quadrangularis. NCBI lineage: Eukaryota > Metazoa > Mollusca > Bivalvia > Venerida > Mactridae > Mactra > Mactra quadrangularis. The sequence continues at coordinate 30,841,173 of CM046293.1, forward strand.
CATCTCACTGCGCAGGTATGATTTTTGTGTAAATAGGTTGCTAACTACGTAGGGCATCGGGAAAATGTGTTTAAACAAGTAAGTAACTACATTCAGGTACCAAAAAACGCGTGCAAACCTCGGGACACCAGGATGAGGGGCCTATTTTTGCTGTTCTATAGCCATATATAGCCATATTGCACGGTATAATTTTCGGCTCTGTTGCCATGGCGCACCTCGGTGTGCGAATGTGATTTTTTGCAGTTAGGTTGCTAACCATCTAGGGCACCTGAAAAACGTGTTTAGACACCAAACCCACCACGTTTAGGTACCGAGAATACCCGTGCAAATCTCGGGACACCAGGATGAGGGGCGACTTTGGGGCTCTGTAGCCACTGCGCATCTCACTGCGCAGGTATGATTTTTGTGTAAATAGGTTGCTAACTACGTAGGGCATCGGGAAAATGTGTTTAAACAAGTAAGTAACTACATTTAGGTACCGAGAATACCCGTGCAAACCTCGGGACACTAGGATGAGGGGCCTATTTTTGCTGTTCTATAGCCATATATAGCCATATTGCACGGTATATTTTGCGGCTCTGTTGCCATGGCGCACCTCGGTGTGCGAATGTGATTTTTTGCAGTTAGGTTGCTAACCATCTAGGGCACCTGAAAAACGTGTTTAGACACCAAACCCACCACGTTTAGGTACCGAAAATACCCGTGCAAATCTCGGGACACCAGGATGAGGGGCGATTTTGGGGCTCTGTAGCCACTGCGCATCTCACTGCGCAGGTATGATTTTTGTGTAAATAGGTTGCTAACTACGTAGGGCATCGGAAAAATGTGTTTAAACAAGTAAGTAACTACATTCAGGTACAAAAAAACGCGTGCAAACCTCGGGACACCAGGATGAGGGGCCTATTTTTACTGTTCTATAGCCATATATAGCCATATTGCACGGTATACTTTGAGGCTCAGTTGCCATGGCGCACCTCGGTGTGCGAATGTGATTTTTTGCAGTTAGGTTGTTAACCATCTAGGGCACCTGAAAAACGTGTTTAAACACCAAACCCACCACGATTAGGTACCGAGAATACCCGTGCAAATCTCGGGACACCAGGATGAGGGGCGACCTTGGGGCATTTTAGCCACTGCGCATCTCACTGCGCAGGTATGATTTTTGTGTAAATAGGTTGCTAACTACGTAGGGCATCGGAAAAATGTGTTTAAACAAGTAAGTAACTACATTCAGGTACCAAAAAACGCGTGCAAACCTCGGGACACCAGGATGAGGGGTCTATTTTTGCTGTTCTATAGCCATATATAGCCATATTGCACGGTATACTTTGCGGCTCTGTTGCCAGGGCGCACCTCGGTGTGCGAATGAGATTTTTTGCAGTTAGTTTGCTAACCATCTAGGGCACCTGAAAAACGTGTTTAAACACCAAACCCACCACGTTTAGGTACCGAGAATACCCGTGCAAATCTCGGGACACCAGGATGAGGGGCCTATTTTTGCTGTTCTATAGCCATATATAGCCATATTGCACGGTATACTTTGCGGCTCTGTTGCCATGGCGCACCTCGGTGTGCGAATGTGATTATTTGCAGTTAGGTTGCTAACCATCTAGGGCACCTAAAAACGTGTTTAAACACCAAACCCACTACGTTTAGGTACCGAGAATACCCGTGCAAACCTCGGGACAACAGGATGAGTGGCCTATTTTTGCTGTTCGATAGCCACGTATAGCCATATTGCACGGTATACTTTGCGGCTCTGTTGCCATGGCGCATCTCGGTGTGTGAATGTGATTTTTTGCAGTTAGGTTGCTAACCATCTAGGGCACCTGAAAAACGTGTTTAAACACCAAACCCACCTCGATTAGGTACCGAGAATACCCGTGCAAATCTCGGGACACCAGGATGAAGGGCGACATTGGGGCTCTGTAGCCACTGCGCATCTCACTGCGCAGGTATGATTTTTATGTAAATAGGTTGCTAACTACGTAGGGCATCGGGAAAATGTGTTTAAACAAGTAAGTAACTACATTCAGGTACCAAAAAACGCGTGCAAAGCTCGGGACTCCAGGATCAGGGGTCTATTTTTGCTTTTCTTTAGCCATATAAAGCCAAATTGCACGGTATATTTTGCGGCTCTGTTGCCATGGCGCACCGCGGTGTGCGAATGTGATTTTTTGCAGTTAGGTTGCTAACCATCTAGGGCACCTGTAAAACGTGTTTGAACACCAAACCTGCCTCGTTTAGGTACCGAGAATACCCGTGCAAACCTCGGGACACCAGGATGAGGGGCCTATTTTTGCTGTTCTATAGCCATATATAGCCATATTGCACGGTATACTTTGCGGCTCTGTTGCCATGGCGCACCTCGGTGTGCGAATGTGATTTTTTGCAGTTAGGTTGCTAACCATCTAGGGCACCTGAAAAACGTGTTTAAACACCAAACCCACCACGTTTTGGTACCGAGAATACCCGTGCAAATCTCGGGACACCAGGATGAGGGGCGACTTTGGGGCTCTGTAGCCACTGCGCATCTCACTGCGCAGGTATGATTTTTGTGTAAATAGGTTGCTAACTACGTAGGGCATCGGGAAAATGTGTTTAAGGGGGTGGGTCCATGGGATCTCATTTTTTAAAAGGACTTAACTTTTGTTGAAACTTTGCACAAATGTTGTACAATGTTTAAACTTTTAAAAAATGTAATAAAATTTGGGGGTCACCGAACTCGTTTTTGGGTCAAGTTCATTTGAAGGTCACCACCTCTGAAATTGCTGATTTGAGGAAGAATTTTGACAATTTAGAAAAGTACCTACAGCAAAAAATTATTAACCACCGGAATATTATTTTTTCGCTTGATTATAAGTAAATAACTTGTAAGAATTGTAGTACAAGAAAATTAATTATCAAAAATTCCATATTTTTCCTTGTAGGCTCTTAACTGGTCTCCATCCTGTATGCCCGAAATTGGTTATTTTTCAAGGGATTAAGATAAATGTTCAACATATTTTTTTATATATATACAGAACTTAACTTTTGCTTAAATTTTGCATCATAAATCAGACATTAATATTGTTTGATTTTATGGGGAAAAAAACATAGGTCACCGACATTTGAAAAAAGTTACGAGACTCTTTTTGATACATTATGTCGGTAAAAATCAGGTAAAATATTATAAAATACCACAAATGCGTTATAATAGTGTAAAATGATATAATAGTTAATTTTATGGATGATTACGTGTGATTGTATGTATCATATTTCGTGCGTTTGTCCCTAAAGTAGTCTTTAGGTAACTCGGTTGGTCATTTTGCTCGAAAATCGTCTGTCAAATTACCCCACCCACCAAAAAACAAGCTTTTGAAGCAAATATTCAGGGTTATGAGATTTTGTCAAGAGAGAGGTTTATAATACATTTTAGAATCTTCGTGAATTTGTTTGGGCACATCTGAAGTAATTTGATCAAATAAATTAGGGTCACCAAACATTTAAAAGGGTTATGGTCATTTCAAAATGACCCCCAAAAAACATGAAAATCTCCGCCAAAAATGCGTCAAAAATAGCATATATCAGACAGATGCATAGGAAACAGTCCATTTGTCATTAAATGATGAATATGTTAGTGACAAATGTTATAAATTCGATGAATCTCACTTTATCATGCATTTTTTTACCATTTTATTCAGCGAATTCCGCAAAATGTATGTTAAAAATGAAAAGTGCCCCACCCACTTAAAAAAATGATCAAAAAGTCTATTTTTTACATCAAAATAAATTAGTGACTTAGTAACATTTTTAATTGTGTTTAAATGTGAGATTAAATGAATTTTTATCAGATAGAAGTGAAAAAAGCAAAAGGTCACCGAATTTTTATATTTCAATACAATAGCTAGGCCTACAAGATGTTGATAATACCTAGTATAAGAAGCAAAAATTGAGTAAATTTTACTATTATTTTCATCATGTCTAAAATATAGCAACTGACTAAGTATATAACTCAAATGCATGTTTTTAATAGTTTATCCCTTCAGGTGAGGTAAATAATTTTTAAATGCTGAATTATCAAAAAATGGAAAATCTTATTTGAAAAATTTAAAATGCATTATCATTTAAAGTGAGGAATACCCCACCCACTTCTTCAATTCCCATTCAAAATCCATATATTCTTATTATATATTATTGTCATGAAATAATGATAATGCAATAGACCCTTCTTAAAGATGTGATGAAAAATTCTTTACTTCACATTTGTATTACAAAAATATACCGTTTTAAAAAAGTCACCATGGCAACCAAATGTGTTGTATTCATGACCATTTACCGAGGGTTCTTGCCAATCTAAGGTATGATACATGTCCATGGTTTTCCTTACCAAGTAGTACCTCCTTTACCATAGCATGGAAATGCAATAATATGGCTAAATTGCCACTACACATAACAAAATATTTGGATTTGCATCTCTGAATTACTGACTACTGCATGACTACTGCTGGACTACTATAGTGAAAGCCATTTATGAATAATGACATGGCTTTTAGAATTGTCAACAATACAACAACTGAAAACTCATTCAATATATTTATTGCATGGCTTGTATTATTTACAATGATTTTATCAACACCATTCCAACACCAAAACCAAGTAGATCTATAACATATCATGAACAAACAAAGTGAGTTCTTACTGTCAATTTATTTATTAACATTGTTTTAAAACATTTCAACAATCACTTGTGTCTTAGACAATCGAATGTGGGTATTTCTTTTAAATTCATAGTCTGTTTCCTAACCACCTGCCATGCTGTCAGAGTATCATCAGTGTGGCACAACTCAATACCTCAGTCATCTGTAAGAAAGAAAGATATTGACTAGTATTTTTTTCAATTATGGACAAATGTAACAAATAAAAGAAAATAAAATACCTAAAAATAACTAAACTTCATGCTTAAAGATCAAGATTATAATAATATTCTAGAAAAATAAAAGGATTGTCATCTAAGAAAATTTATAATATAGATCTTAGTCTGTTCCTCTGGTTATATACATGTACATGATTCAAAGTAGATGAAAAATAGACTAGCTGAGGTTAATGAAATGGAAGAACTACTTTGGTGCACTATACAAATTTATAATACATAAAAAGCATAACACAAAGAATAAATAAAAAGTTAAAGTTTATGTGAAAATTGTATGCCCCCTCCCCTCCAGCAAACAACTTGATCTGCCACTGATCAGCTTTAGAGAGTGGTTGGGTATGAAATGTAAACAAACCTGTGTATTGTTGTGCATTGAGTAATATTCTAGATTAAATGTATCACCATTTAGTCAAACAGGATGCTCAAATAGCATATACACCTGAAAATATAAATAATGAAGTCTACAAGTAAAGATTCTATACATCAACGAAATAGTTCATAATCAAGTTAAATTTTTCTAACTGGAGACAGTTTGTCTAGACTTATAGACACCTTCACATGGAAAATAACCATCTGCATCATACTGTACACTACGTGTCAAGATATTAAATTATAAGTCACAAATAGTATTCTATCTTTCACGTACTAAATTGGAAAATTATAAATCCGTATCCGAAATCATCTGTATCCGAAAACTGTTATATAATTATTGCATCATGTCTCTAAAATCTGGGAAACAATATATTTTAACCAGTATATTATACACACCATTTTCACGCATCAATATTAATACAATTAAGAATGATAACTTACATTTTCTTACATGTGTTTCATCTCACAGTGTCAAACACAGACCAAGGTCGTCTGCAGAATGCTAATGATATCAAAGTTAGATTTCTTGACGAATTTTGACGTCATCAACTATACTCAGTGTTGCATTGTATGTCATCTCTGTTCGTACCTCTCAACAATACTACTTGGCAAATCTACGTTCAGCAGACTCAGTAGTTATACAGAATATGTTATTCTTGACAGCATCTGCAGGACTTTGCCGTAAGTCTAAAGTTACCTCCCTTTGTTTACAATCAATGTCGTAAAATATTTTGTTTAGTCACAGGCTCTAACAAAGGGAAGGTAATCTTGCAAATTTCATTTTTGTCGTCAGTTGAGGCAGATATTTTAATTATGATAGCTTAATGGCCTGAATTAGTTAGTTGGTATATTACCGTTTTATGGTTGTCGTCATCAAAAATTCGCCCATGGACCCACCCCCTTAAACAAGTAAGTAACTACATTCAGGTACCAAAAAACGCGTGCAACCTCGGGACACCAGGATGAGGGGCCTATTTATGCTGTTCTATAGCCATATATAGCCATATTGCACGGTATACTTTGCGGCTCTGTTGCCATGGCGCACCTCGGTGTGCGAATGTGATTTTTTGCAGTTAGGTTGCTAACCATCTAGGGCACCTGAAAAACGAGTTCAAACACCAAACCCACCACGTTTAGGTACCGAGAATACCCGTGCAAATCTCGGGACACCAGGATGAGGGGCGATTTTGGGGCTCTGTAGCCACTGCGCATCTCACTGCGCAGGTATGATTTTTGTGTAAATAGGTTGCTAACTACGTAGGGCATCGGGAAAATGTGTTTAAACAAGTAAGTAACTACATTCAGGTACCAAAAAACGCGTGCAAACCTCGGGACACCAGGATGAGGGGCCTATTTTTGCTGTTCTATAGCCATATATAGCCATATTGCACGGTATAATTTGCGGCTCTGTTGCCATGGCGCACCTCGGTGTGCGAATGTGATTTTTTGCAGTTAGGTTGCTAACCATCTAGGGCACCTGAAAAACGTGTTTAAACACCAAACCCACCACGTTTAGGTACCGAGGATACCCGTGCAAGTCTCGGGACACCAGGATGAGGGGCGAATTTGGGGCTCTGTAGCCACTGCGCATCTCACTGCGCAGGTATGATTTTTGTGTAAATAGGTTGCTAACTACGTAGGGCATCGGGAAAATGTGTTTAAACAAGTAAGTAACTACATTCAGGTACCAAAAAACGCGTGCAAACCTCGGAACACCAGGATGAGGGGCCTATTTTTGCTGTTCTATAGCCATATATAGCCATATTGCACGGTATACTTTGCGGCTCTGTTGCCATGGCGCACCTCGGTGTGCGAATGTGATTTTTTGCAGTTAGGTTGCTAACCATCTAGGGCACCTGAAAAACGTGTTTAAACACCAAACCCACCCCGTTTAGGTACCGAGAATACCCGTGCAAATCTCGGGACACCAGGATGAGGGGCGCCTTTGGGGCTCTGTAGCCACTGCGCATCTCACTGCGCAGGTATGATTTTTGTGTAAATAGGTTGCTAACTACGTAGGACATCGGGAAAATGTGTTTAAACAAGTAAGTAACTACATTCAGGTACCAAAAAACGCGTGCAAACCTCGGGACACCAGGATGAGGGGCCTATTTTTGCTGTTCAATAGCCATATATAGCCATATTGCACGGTATACTTTGCGGCTCTGTTGCCATGGCGCACCTCGGTATGCGAATGTGATTTTTTGCAGTTAGGTTGCTAACCATCTAGGGCACCTGAAAAACGTGTTTAAACACCAAACCCACCACGTTTAGGTACCGAGAATACCCGTGCAAATCTCGGGACACCAGGATGAGGGGCGATTTTAGGGCTCTGTAGCCACTGCGAATCTCACTGCGCAGGTATGATTTTTGTGTAAATAGGTTGCTAACTACGTACGGCATCAGGAAAATGTGTTTAAACAAGTAAGTAACTACATTCAGGTACCAAAAAACGCGTGCAAACTTCGGGACACCAGGATGAGGGGCCTATTTTTGCTGTTCTATAGCCATATATAGCCATATTGCACGGTATACTTTGCGGCTCTGTTGCCATGGCGCACCTCGGTGTGCGAATGTGATTTTTTGCAGTTAGGTTGCTAACCATCTAGGGCACCTGAAAAACGTGTTTAAACACCAAATCCACCACGTTTAGGTACCGAGAATACCCGTGCAAATCTCGGGACACCAGGATGAGGGGCGACTTTGCGGCTCTGTAGCCACTGCGCATCTCACTGCGCAGGTATGATTTTTGTGTAAATAGGTTGCTAACTACGTAGGGCATCGGGAAAATGTGTTTAAACAAGTAAGTAACTACATTCAGGTACCAAAAAACGCGTGCAAACCTCGGGACACCAGGATGAGGGGCCTATTTTTGATGTTCTATAGCCATATTTTACGGTATATTTTGCGGCTCTGTTGCCATGGCGCACCTCGGTGTGCGAATGTGATTTTTGCAGTTAGGTTGCTAACCATCTAGGGCACCTGAAAAACGTGTTTAAACACCAAATCCACCACGTTTAGGTACCGAGAATACCCGTGCAAATCTCGGGACACCAGGATGAGGGGCGACTTTGCGGCTCTGTAGCCACTGCGCATCTCACTGCGCAGGTATGATTTTTGTGTAAATAGGTTGCTAACTACGTAGGGCATCGGGAAAATGTGTTTAAACAAGTAAGTAACTACATTCAGGTACCAAAAAACGCGTGCAAACCTCGGGACACCAGGATGAGGGGCCTATTTTTGCTGTTCTATAGCCATATACAGCCATATTGCACGGTATACTTTGCGGCTCTGTTGCCATGGCGCACCTCGGTGTGCGAATGTGATTTTTTGCAGTTAGGTTGCTAACCATCTAGGGCACCTGAAAAACGTGTTTAAACACCAAACCCACCACGTTTAGGTACCGAGAATACCCGTGCAAATCTCGGGACACCAGGATGAGGGGCGACTTTGGGGCTCTGTAGCCACTGCGCATCTCACTGCGCAGGTATGATTTTTGTGTAAATAGGTTGCTAACTACGTAGGGCATCGGGAAAATGTGTTTAAACAAGTAAGTAACTACATTCAGGTACCAAAAAACGCGTGCAAACCTCGGGACACCAGGATGAGGGGCCTATTTTTGCTGTTCTATAGCCATATATAGCCATATTGCACGGTATACTTTGCGGCTCTGTTGCCATGGTGCACCTCGGTGTGCGAATGTGATTTTTTGCAGTTAGGTTGCTAACCATCTAGGGCACCTGAAAAACGTGTTTAAACACCAAACCCACCACGTTTAGGTACCGAGAATACCCGTGCAAATCTCGGGACACCAGGATGAGGGGCGATTTTGGGGCTCTGTAGCCATTGCGCATCTCACTGCGCAGAAATGATTTTTGTGTAAATAGGTTGCTAACTACGTAGGGCATCGGGAAAATGTGTTTAAACAAGTAAGTAACTACATTCAGGTACCAAAAAACGCGTGCAAACCTCGGGACACCAGGATGAGGGGCCTATTTTTGCTGTTCTATAGTCATATATAGCCATATTGCACGGTATATTTGCGGCTCTGTTGCCATGGCGCACCTCGGTGTGCGAATGTGATTTTTTGCAGTTAGGTTGCTAACCATCTAGGGCACCTGAAAAACGTGTTTAAACACCAAACCCACCACGTTTAGGTACCGAGAATACCCGTGCAAATCTCGGAACAACAGGATGAGGGGCGATTTTGGGGCTCTGTAGCCACTGCGCATCTCACTGCGCAGGTATGATTTTTGTGTAAATAGGTTGCTAACTACGTAGGGCATCGGGAAAATGTGTTTAAACAAGTAAGTAACTACATTCAGGTACCAAAAAACGCGTGCAAACCTCGGGACACCAGGATGAGGGGGCTATTTTTGCTGTTCTATAGCCATATATAGCCATATTGCACGGTATACTTTGCGGCTCTGTTTCCATGGCGCACCTCGGTGTGCGAATGTGATTTTTTGCAGATAGGTTGCTAACCATCTAGGGCACCTGAAAAACGTGTTTAAACACCAAACCCTCAACGTTTAGGTACGGAGAATACCCGTGCATATCTCGGGACACCAGGGTGAGGGGCGACTTTGGGGCTCTGTAGCCACTGCGCATCTCACTGCGCAGGTATGATTTTTGTGTAAATAGGTTGCTAACTACGTAGGGCATCGGGAAAATGTGTTTAAACAAGTAAGTAACTACATTCAGGTACCAAAAAACGCGTGCAAACCTCGGGACACCAGGATGAGGGGCCTATTTTTGCTGTTCTATAGCCATATATAGCCATATTGCACGGTATACTTTGCGGCTCTGTTGCCATGGCGCACCTCGGTGTGCGAATGTGATTTTTTGCAGTTAGGTTGCTAACCATCTAGGGCACCTGAAAACCGTGTTTAAACACCAAACCACCACGTTTAGGTACCGAGAATACCCGTGCAAATCTCGGGACACCAGGATGAGGGGCGACTTTGGGGCTCTGTAGCCACTGCGCATCTCACTGCGCAGGTATGATTTTTGTGTAAATAGGTTGCTAACTACGTAGGGCATCGGGAAAATGTGTTTAAACAAGTAAGTAACTACATTCAGGTACCAAAAAACGCGTGCAAACCTCGGGACACCAGGATGAGGGGCCTATTTTTGCTGTTCTATAGCCATATATAGCCATATTGCACGGTATACTTTGCGGCTCTGTTGCCATGGTGCACCTCGGTGTGCGAATGTGATTTTTTGCAGTTAGGTTGCTAACCATCTAGGGCACCTGAAAAACGTGTTTAAACACCAAACCCACCACGTTTAGGTACCGAGAATACCCGTGCAAATCTCGGGACACCAGGATGAGGGGCGATTTTGGGGCTCTGTAGCCATTGCGCATCTCACTGCGCAGGTATGATTTTTGTGTAAATAGGTTGCTAACTACGTAGGGCATCGGGAAAATGTGTTTAAACAAGTAAGTAACTACATTCAGGTACCAAAAAACGCGTGCAAACCTCGGGACACCAGGATGAGTGGCCTATTTTTGCTGTTCTATAGCCATATATAGCCATATTGCACGGTATACTTTGCGGCTCTGTTTCCATGGCGCACCTCGGTGTGCGAATGTGATTTTTTGCAGTTAGGTTGCTAACCATCTAGGGCACCTGAAAAACGTGTTAAAACACCAAACCCACCACGTTTAGGTACCGAGAATACCCGTGCAAATCTCGGGACACCAGGATGAGGGGCGATTTTGGGGCTCTGTAGCCACTGCGCATCTCACTGCGCAGTTATGATTTTTGTGTAAATAGGTTGCTAACTACGTAGGGCATCGGGAAAATGTGTTTAAACAAGTAAGTAACTACATTCAGGTACCAAAAAGCGCGTGCAAACCTCGGGACACCAGGATGAGGGGCCTATTTTTGCTGTTCTATAGCCATATATAGCCATATTGCACGGTATACTTTGCGGCTCTGTTGCCAAAGCGCACCTCGGTGTGCGAATGTGATTTTTTGCACTTCGGTGGCTCATCATCTAGGTCACCTGAAAAACGTGTTTAAACACCAAACCCACCCCGTTTAGGTACCGAGAATACCCGTGCAAATCTCGAAACACCAGGATGAGGAGCGACTTTGGGGCTCTGTAGCCACTGCGCATCACACTGCGCAAGTATGATTTTTGTGTAAATAGGTTGCTAACTACGTAGGGCATCGGGAAAATGTGTTTAAACAAGTAAGTAACTACATTCAGGTACCAAAAAACGCGTGCAAACCTCGGGACACCAGGATGAGGGGGCTATTTTTGCTGTTCTATAGCCATATATAGCCATATTGCACGGTATACTTTGCGGCTCTGTTGCCATGGCGCACCTCGGTGTGCGAATGTGATTTTTTGCAGTTAGGTTGCTAACCATCTAGGGCACCTGAAAAACGTGTTTAAACACCAAACCCACCACGTTTAGGTACCGAGAATACCCGTGCAAATCTCGGGACACCAGGATGAGGGGCGATTTTGGGGCTCTGTAGCCACTGCGCATCTCACTGCTCAGGTATGATTTTTGTGTAAATAGGTTGTTAACTACGTAGGGCATCGGGAAAATGTGTTTAAACAAGTAAGTAACTACATTCAGGTACCAAAAAGCGCGTGCAAACCTCGGGACACCAGGATGAGGGGTCTATTTTTGCTGTTCTATAGCCATATATAGCCATATTGCACGGTATACTTTGCGGCTCTGTTGCCAAGGCGCACCTCGGTGTGCGAATGTGATTTTTTGCAGTTAGGTTGTTAATCATCTAGGGCACCTGAAAAACGTGTTTAAACACCAAACCCACCACGTTTAGGTACCGAGAATACCCGTGCAAGTCTCGGGACACCAGGATGATGGCCGACTTTGGGGCTCTGTAGCCACTGCGCATCTCAATGCGCAGGTATGATTTTTGTGTAAATAGGTTGCTACCTACGTAGGGTATCGGGAAAAAGTGTTTAAACAAGTAAGTAACTACATTCAGGTACCAAAAAACGCGTGCAAACCTCGGGACACCAGGATGAGGGGCCTATTTTTGCTGTTCTATAGCCATATATAGCCATATTGCACGGTATATTTTGCGGCTCTGTTGCCATGGCGCACCTCGGTGTGCGAATGTGATTTTTTGCAGTTAGGTTGCTAACCATCTAGGGCACCTGAAAAACGTGTTTAAACACCAAACCCACCACGTTTAGGTACCGAGAATACCCGTGCCAATCTCGGGACACCAGGATGAGGGGCGACTTTGGGGCTCTGTAGCCACTGCGCATCTCACTGCGCAGGTATGATTTTTGTGTAAATAGGTTGCTAACTACGTAGGGCATCGGGAAAATGTGTTTAAACAAGTAAGTAACTACATTCAGGTACCAAAAAACGCGTGCAAACCTCGGGACACCAGGATGAGGGGCCTATTTTTGCTGTTCTATAGCCATATATAGCCATATTGCACGGTATACGTTGCGGCTCTGTTGCCATGGCGCACCTCGGTGTGCGAATGTGATTTTTTGCAGTTAGGTTGCTAACCATCTAGGGCACCTGAAAAACGTGTTTAAACACCAAACCCACCACGATTAGGTACCGAGAATACCCGTGCAAATCTCGGGACACCGGGATGAGGGGCGACTTTGGGGCTCTTCAGCCACTGCGCATCTCACTGCGCAGGTATGATTTTTGTGTAAATAGGTTGCTAACTACGTAGGGCATCGGGAAAATGTGTTTAAACAAGTAAGTAACTACATTCAGGTACCAAAAAGCGCGTGCAAACCTCGGGACACCAGGATGAGGGGCCTATTTTTGCTGTTCTATAGCCATATATAGCCATATTGCACGGTATACTTTGCGGCTCTGTTGCCATGGCGCACCTCGGTGTGCGAATGTGATTTTTTGCAGTTAGGTTGCTAACCATCTAGGGCACCTAAAAACGTGTTTAAACACCAAACCCACCACGTTTAGGTACCGAGAATACCCGAGCAAATCTCGGAACACCAGGATGAGGGGCGACTTTGGGGCTCTCTAGCCACTGCGCATCTCACTGCGAAGGTATGATTTTTGTGTAAATAGGTTGCTAACTACGTAGGGCATCGGGAAAATGTGTTTAAACAAGTAAGTAACTACATTCAGGTACCAAAAAACGCGTGCAAACCTCGGGACACCAGGATGAGGGGCCTATTTTTGCTGTTCTATAGCCATATATAGCCATATTGCGCGGTATACTTTGCGGCTCTGTTGCCATGGCGCACCTCGGTGTGCGAATGTGATTTTTTGCAGTTTGGTTGCTAAACATCTAAGGCACCTGAAAACGTGTTTAAACACCAAAACCACTACGTTTAGGTACCGAGAATACCCGTGCAAATCTCGGGACACCAGGATGATGGGCGACTTTGGGGCTCTGTAGCCACTGCGCATCTCACTGCGCAGGTATGATTTTTGTGTAAATTGGTTGCTAACTACGTAGGGCATCGGGAAAATGTGTTTAAACAAGTAAGTAACTACATTCAGGTACCAAAAAACGCGTGCAAACCTCGGGACACCAGGATGAGGGGCCTATTTTTGCTGTTCTATAGCCATATATAGCCATATTGCACGGTATACTTTGCGGCTCTGTTGCCATGGCGCACCTCGGTGTGCGAATGTGATTTTTTGCAGTTAGGTTGCTAACCATCTAGGGCACCTGAAAAACGTGTTTAAACACCAAACCCCCACGTTTAGGTACCGAGAATACCCGTGCAAATCTCGGGACACCAGGATGAGGGGCGAATTTGGGGCTCTGTAGCCACTGCGCATCTCACTGCGCAGGTATGATTTTTGTGTAAATAGGTTGCTAACTACGTAGGGCATCGGGAAAATGTGTTTAAACAAGTAAGTAACTACATTCAGGTACCAAAAAACGCGTGCAAACCTCGGGACACCAGGATGAGGGGCCTATTTTTGCTGTTCTATAGCCATATATAGCCATATTGCACGGTATACTTTGCGGCTCTGTTGCCATGGCGCACCTCGGTGTGCGAATGTGATTTTTTGCAGTTAGGTTGCTAACCATCTAGGGCACCTGAAAAACGTGTTTAAACACCAAACCCACCACGTTTAGGTACCGAGAATACCCGTGCAAATCTCGGGATACCGGGATGAGGGGCGAGTTTGGGGCTCTTTAGCCACTGCGCATCTCACTGCGCAGGTATGATTTTTGTGTAAATAGGTTGTTAACTACGTAGGGCATCGGGAAAATGTGTTTAAACAAGTAAGTAACTACATTCAGGTACCAAAAAGCGCGTGCAAACCTCGGGACACCAGGATGAGGGGTCTATTTTTGCTGTTCTATAGCCATATATAGCCATATTGCACGGTATACTTTGCGGCTCTGTTGCCAAGGCGCACCTCGGTGTGCGAATGTGATTTTTTGCAGTTAGGTTGCTAATCATCTAGGTCACCTGAAAAACGTGTTTAAACACCAAACCCTCCCCGTTTAGGTACCGAGAATACCCGTGCAAATCTCGAAACACCAGGATGAGGGGCGACTTTGGGGCTCTGTAGCCACTGCGCATCACACTGCGCAGGTATGATTTTTGTGTAAATAGGTTGCTAACTACGTAGGGCATCGGGAAAATGTGTTTAAACAAGTAAGTAACTACATTCAGGTACCAAAAAACGCGTGCAAACCTCGGGACACCAGGATGAGGAGGCTATTTTTGCTGTTCTATAGCCATATATAGCCATATTGCACGGTATACTTTGCGGCTCTGTTGCCATGGCGCACCTCGGTGTGCGAATGTGATTTTTTGCAGTTAGGTTGCTAACCATCTAGGGCACCTGAAAAACGTGTTTAAACACCAAACCCACCACGTTTAGGTACCGAGAATACCCGTGCAAGTCTCGGGACACCAGGATGAGGGGCCTATTTTTGCTGTTCTATAGCCATATATAGCCATATTGCACGGTATACGTTGCGGCTCTGTTGCCATGGCGCACCTCGGTGTGCGAATGTGATTTTTTGCAGTTAGGTTGCTAACCATCTAGGGCACCTGAAAAACGTGTTTAAACACCAAACCCACCACGATTAGGTACCGAGAATACCCGTGCAAATCTCGGGACACCGGGATGAGGGGCGATTTTGGGGCTCTTCAGCCACTGCGCATCTCACTGCGCAGGTATGATTTTTGTGTAAATAGGTTGCTAACTACGTAGGGCATCGGGAAAATGTGTTTAAACAAGTAAGTAACTACATTCAGGTACCAAAAAACGCGTGCAAACCTCGGGACACCAGGATGAGGGGCATATTTCTGCTGTTCTATAGCCATATATAGCCATATTGCATGGTATAATTTGCGGCTCTGTTGCCATGGCGCACCTCGGTATGCGAATGTGATTTTTTGCAGTTAGGTTGCTAACCATCTAGGGCACCTGAAAAACGTGTTTAAATACCAAACCCACCACGTTTAGGTACCGAGAATACCCGTGCAA
Source organism: Mactra quadrangularis (assembly GCA_025267735.1). NCBI lineage: Eukaryota > Metazoa > Mollusca > Bivalvia > Venerida > Mactridae > Mactra > Mactra quadrangularis. The sequence goes on from CM046293.1 coordinate 30,856,907, forward strand.
ATCTCGGGACACCAGGATGAGGGGCGACTTTGGGGCTCTGTAGCCACTGCGCATCTCACTGTGCTGGTATGATTGTTGTGTAAATAGGTTGCTAACTACGTAGGGCATCGGGAAAATGTGTTTAAACAAGTAATTAACTACATTCAGGTACCAAAAAACGCGTGCAAACCTCGGGACACTAGGATGAGGGGCCTATTTTTGCTGTTCTATAGCCATATATAGCCATATTGCACGGTATACTTTGCGGCTCTGTTGCCATGGCGCACCTCGGTGTGCGAATGTGATTTTTTGCAGTTAGGTTGCTAACCATCTTGGGCATCTGAAAAACGTGTTTAAACACCAAACCCACCACGTTTAGGTACCGAGAACACCCGTGCAAATCTCGGAACACCAGGATGAGGGGCGACTTTGGGGCTCTGTAGCCACTGCGCATCTCACTGCGCAGGTATGATTTTTGTGTAAATAGGTTGCTAACTACGTAGGGCATCGAGAAAATGTGTTTAAACAAGTAAGTAACTACATTCAGGTACCAAAAAACGCGTGCAAACCTCGGGACACCAGGATGAGGGGCCTATTTTTGCTGTTCTATAGCCATATATAGCCATATTGCACGGTATACTTTGCGGCTCTGTTGCCATGGCGCACCTCGGTGTGCGAATGTGATTTTTTGCAGTTAGGTTGCTAACCATCTTGGGCATCTGAAAAACGTGTTTAAACACCAAACCCACCACGTTTAGGTACCGAGAATACCCGTGCAAATCTCGGAACACCAGGATGAGGGGCGACTTTGGGGCTCTGTAGCCACTGCGCATCTCACTGCGCAGGTATGATTTTTGTGTAAATAGGTTGCTAACTGCGTAGGGCATCGGGAAAATGTGTTTAAACAAGTAAGTAACTACATTCAGGTACCAAAAAACGCGTGCAAACCTCGGGACACCAGGATGAGGGGCCTATTTTTGCTGTTCTATAGCCATATATAGCCATATTGCACGGTATACTTTGCGGCTCTGTTGCCATGGCGCACCTCGGTGTGCGAATGTGATTTTTTGCAGTTAGGTTGCTAACCATCTAGGGCACCTAAAAAACGTGTTTAAACACCAAACCCACCACGTTTAGGTACCGAGAATACCCGAGCAAATCTCGGAACACCAGGATGAGGGGCGACTTTGGGGCTCTCTAGCCACTGCGCATCTCACTGCGCAGGTATGATTTTTGTGTAAATAGGTTGCTAACTACGTAGGGCATCGGGAAAATGTGTTTAAACAAGTAAGGAACTATATTCAGGTTCCAAAAAACGCGTGCAAACCTCGGGACACCAGGATGAGGGGTCTATTTTTGCTGTTCTATAGCCATATATAGCCATATTGCACGGTATACTTTGCGGCTCTGTTGCCAAGGCGCACCTCGGTGTGCGAATGTGATTTTTTGCAGTTAGGTTGTTAATCATCTAGGGCACCTGAAAAACGTGTTTAAACACCAAACCCACCACGTTTAAGTACCGAGAATACCCGTGCAAATCTCGGGACACCAGGATGATGGCCGACTTTGGGGCTCTGTAGCCACTGCGCATCTCACTGCGCAGGTATGATTTTTGTGTAAATAGGTTGCTAACTACGTAGGGTATCGGGAAAAAGTGTTTAAAGAAGTAAGTAACTACATTCAGGTACCAAAAAACGCGTGCAAACCTCGGGACACCAGGATGAGGGGCCTATTTTTGCTGTTCTATAGCCATATATAGCCATATTGCACGGTATATTTTGCGGCTCTGTTGCCATGGCGCTCCTCGGTGTGCGAATGTGATTTTTTGCAGTTAGGTTGCTAACCATCTAGGGCACCTGAAAAACGTGTTTAAACACCAAACCCACCACGTTTAGGTACCGAGAATACCCGTGCAAATCTCGGGACACCAGGATGAGGGGCGACTTTGGGGCTCTGTAGCCACTGCGCATCTCACTGCGCAGGTATGATTTTTGTGTAAATAGGTTGTTAACTACGTAGTGCATCGGGAAAATGTGTTTAAACAAGTAAGTAACTACATTCAGGTACCAAAAAACGCGTGCAAACCTCGGGACACCAGGATGAGGGGCCTATTTTTGCTGTTCTATAGCCATATATAGCCATATTGCACGGTATACGTTGCGGCTCTGTTGCCATGGCGCACCTCGGTGTGCGAATGTGATTTTTTGCAGTTAGGTTGCTAACCATCTAGGGCACCTGTAAAACGTGTTTAAACACCAAACCCACCACGATTAGGTACCGAGAATACCCGTGCAAATCTCGGGACACCGGGATGAGGGGCGACTTTGGGGCTCTTCAGCCACTGCGCATCTCACTGCGCAGGTATGATTTTTGTGTAAATAGGTTGCTAACTACGTAGGGCATCGGGAAAATGTGTTTAAACAAGTAAGTAACTACATTCAGGTACCAAAAAACGCGTGCAAACCTCGGGACACCAGGATGAGGGGCATATTTTTGCTGTTCTATAGCCATATATAGCCATATTGCATGGTACAATTTGCGGCTCTGATGCCATGGCGCACCTCGGTATGCGAATGTGATTTTTTGCAGTTAGGTTGCTAACCATCTAGGGCACCTGAAAAACGTGTTTAAACACCAAACCCACCACGTTTAGGTACCGAGAATACCCATGCAAATCTCGGGACACCAGGATGAGGGGCGACTTTGGGGCTCTGTAGCCACTGCGCATCTCACTGTGCTGGTATGATTGTTGTGTAAATAGGTTGCTAACTACGTAGGGCATCTGGAAAATGTGTTTAAACAAGTAAGTAACTACATTCAGGTACCAAAAAACGCGTGCAAACCTCGGGACACCAGGATGAGGGGCCTATTTTTGCTGTTCTATAGCCATATATAGCCATATTGCACGGTATACTTTGTGGCTCTGTTGCCATGGCGCACCTCGGTGTGCGAATGTGATTTTTTGCAGTTAGGTTGCTAACCATCTTGGGCATCTGAAAAACGTGTTTAAACACCAAACCCACCACGTTTAGGTACCGAGAATACCCGTGCAAATCTCGGAACACCAGGATGAGGGGCGACTTTGGGGCTCTGTAGCCACTGCGCATCTCACTGCGCAGGTATGATTTTTGTGTAAATAGGTTGCTAACTACGTAGGGCATCGGGAAAATGTGTTTAAACAAGTAAGTAACTACATTCAGGTACCAAAAAACGCGTGCAAACCTCGGGACACCAAGATGAGGGGCCTATTTTTGCTGTTCTATAGCCATATATAGCCATATTGCACGGTATACTTTGCGGCTCTGTTGCCATGGCGCACCTCGGTGTGCGAATGTGATTTTTTGCAGTTAGGTTGCTAACCATCTAGGGCACCTGAAAAACGTGTTTAAACACAAAACCCACCACGTTTAGGTACCGAGAATACCCGTGCAAATCTCGGGACACCAGGATGAGGGGCGACTTTGGGGCTCTGTAGCCACTGCGCATCTCACTGCGCAGGTATGATTTTTGTGTAAATAGGTTGTTAACTACGTAGGGCATCGGGAAAATGTGTTTAAACAAGCAAGTAACTACATTCAGGTACCAAAAAGCGCGTGCAAACCTCGGGACACCAGGATGAGGGGTCTATTTTTGCTGTTCTATAGCCATATATAGCCATATTGCACGGTATACTTTGCGGCTCTGTTGCCATGGCGCACCTCGGTGTGCGAATGTGATTTTTTGCAGTTAGGTTGTTAATCATCTAGGTCACCTGAAAAACGTGTTTAAACACCAAACCCACCACGTTTAGGTACCGAGAATACCCGTGCAAGTCTCGGGACACCAGGATGATGGCCGATTTTGGGGCTCTGTAGCCACTGCGCATCTCACTGCGCAGGTATGATTTTTGTGTAAAAAGGTTGCTAACTACGTAAGGCATCGGGAAAATGTGTTTAAACAAGTAAGTAACTACATTCAGGTACCAAAAAACGCGTGCAAACCTCGGGACACCAGGATGAGGGGCCTATTTTTGCTGTTCTATAGCCATATATAGCCATATTGCACGGTATACTTTGCGGCTCTGTTGCCATGGCGCACCTCGGTGAGCGAATGTGATTTTTTGCAGATTTTTTGCTACTTAGTTATACTCAGTCACTACTAAAACACTTCTTAGCTCTACAGAGTCACTACTAAAACACTACAAAGCTATAATAAGTCACTACTATGACACTACTAAGCTATACTCAGTCACTACTAAGACACTACTTAGCCATACACAGTCACTACTAAGACACTACTTAATTATACTCAGTCACTACTAAGACACTACTAAGCTATACTTAGTCACTACTAAGACACTAATTCGCTACATCAAGTCCCTACTAAGCTATATAAAGTCACCACTAAGACAATTTGAAGCTATTCTAAGTCATTACTAAGACAACACTTAGCTATACTAAGTCACTTCTATGACACTTCTAAGATATACTAAGTCACTACAAAGACACTACTTAGCTATACTAAGACACTACTAAGTCACTACTAAGTTATTATAAAGTACTACTAAGACACTAATTCGCTATATCATTTCACTACTTAGCTAAGTTATACTAAGCCACTACTAACACACAACTCAGCCATTCTCAGTCACTACTAAGACACTGCTAAGCTATATTTAGTCACTAAGAAACTGTATTAAGTCACTACTAAGACACTACCAAGCTATATTCAGTCCCTATTAAGACACCACTAAGCTATACTAAGTTACTACTAAGACACTACTAAACTATACGTAGTCACTACTAAGACACTACTTAGTCACACTAAGTCACTATATAGAAACTATTAATCTATATTATGGCACTACTTAGACACTACTAAGCTATACTAAGGTACTACTTAGACACTTTTTAACTATAATAATCACTACAAAGACACTACTAAGCTATACAAAGTTACTACTAAGACACTTCTAAGTTATACTACGTCAATACTAGGACACCACTAAGCTATACTAGGTTACTACTTAGACACTACTAAACTATACTAAGTCACTACTAAGACACTACTTAGTCACACTAAGTCACTATATAGAAACTATTAATCTATATTAAGGCACTACTTAGACATTACTAAGCTATACTAAGTCACTACTAAGGCACTAGTAAACTATACTAAGTCACTACAAAGACACTACTAAGCTATACTATGTTACTACTAAGACACTACTAAACTATACTAAGTCACTACTTAGACACAACTTAACCAAAATAAGTCACTATTTAGAAACTATTAAGCTATATTATGGCACTACTTAGACACTACTAAGCTATACTAAGGTACTACTTAGACACTTCTTAACTATAATAATCACTACAAAGACACTACTAAGCTATACAAAGTTACTACTAAGACACTACTAAGTTATACTACGTCAATACTAGGACACCACTAAGCTATACTAGGTTACTACTTAGACACTACTAGACTATTCTAAGTCACTACTAAGACACTAATTAGCCATACTAAGTCACTATATAGAAACTATTAAGCTATATTAAGGCACTACTTAGACATTAATAAGCTATACTAAGTCACTACTAAGACACTACTAAGCTATACTAAGTTCCTACTAAGACACTAATTACCCATACTAAGTCACTTTTATAAACTATAAAGCTATATTAAGGCACTACTTAGACACTAATAAGCTATACTAAGTCACTACTAAGACATTACTTAGCAAAACTTAGACCATACTAAGCTATGTTAAGTCACAACTAAGACACTACTTAGCTATTTTAAGTCGCTACTTAGTTATATTAAGCCACTACTAAGACACAACTAAGCTATACTAATTCACAACTAAGACACTACTTCGATATACTAAGTCACTACTAAGCTATATTAAGTCACTACTAATACACTACTAAGCTATATTAAGTCACTACTTAGACACGTTTAAGCTAAACTAAGTCACTACTAAGACACCATTAAGCTATTCTAAGCCACTATTAAGCTAAATTCAGTCACTATTAAGACACTACTTAGAAATACTAAGACATTACTAAGCTATGTTAAGTCATTACTAAGACACTACTTAGCTATACTAAGACATTACTAAGCTATATTAAGTCACTACTAAGACACTACTTAAGCAATAATAAGTCACTACTAAGACCCTACTAAGATATACTCAGTCACTACTAAGACACTACTAAGTTATACTCAGTCACTACTAAGACACTACTATGGTATACTCAGTCACTACTAAGGCACTACTAAGTTATACTCAGTGACTACTAAGACACTACTTAGCTATACTTATTCACTACTAAGACACTACTAAGCTATACACAGTCACTACTAACACACTACTAAGTTATACTCAGTCACTACTAACACACTACTTAGCTATACTCCGTCATTACTAAGACACTACTTAGCTTTACTCAGTCACTATTAAGACACTACTGAGCTTTAATCAGTCACTACTAAGACACTACCAAGCTATACTCAGTAACTACTAAGACAACAGTAAGTTATACTCAGTCACAACTAAGACACTACTTAGCTATACTCAGTCACTACTAAGACACTACTTAGCTATACTCAGTCACTACTAAGACACTACTAAGCTTTACTCAGTCACTACTAAGACACTACTAAGCTATACTAAGTCACTACTAAGCTTTATTAAGTTACTACTAAGACAGTACTAAGACACTACTTAGCTAAACGAAGTCACTACTAAGACACTGCTAAGCTATACTAAGTCACTACTAAGCTATAAATAGCCACTACTAAGACAATACTAAGTTATACTAAATCACTACTAAGACACTACTAAGCTATACTCAGCCAATACTAAGACACTACTAAGCTGTACTAAGTCACTACTAAGCTTTATTAAGTTACTACTAAGACAGTACTAAGACACTACTTAGCTAAACGAAGTCACTACTAAGACACTACTAAGCTATACTAAGTCACTACTAAGCTATAAATAGCCACTACTAAGACAATATTAAGTTATACTCAGTCACTACTAAGACACTACTAAGCTATACTCAGTCACTACTAAGACACTACTAAGCTATACTAAGTCACTACTAAGCTTTATTAAGTTACTACTAAGACAGTACTAAGACACAACTTAGCTATACTCAGTCACTACTAAGACACTACTAAGTTTTACTTAGTCACTCCTAAGGCACTACTCAGTTATACTCAGTCACTACTAAGACACTACTAAGCTATCCTTAGTCACTACTAAGACACCACTTAGCTATACTCAGTCACTACTAAGACACTACCAAGCTATACTCAGTCACTACTAAGACACTACTATGCTATACTCAGTCACTACTAAGACACTACTAAGCTATACTCAGTCACTACTAAGACCTTACTTAGCTATACTCAGTCACTACTAAGACACTACTAAGTCATGCTCAGTCACTACTAAGACCTTACTTAGCTATACGCAGTCACTACTAAGACAATACTAAGCTATACTCAGTCACTACTAAGTCACTACCAAGCTATAATCAGCCACTACTAAGACACTTCTCAGCTATACTAAGTCGCTACTAAGATACTACTAAGCTATACTAAGTCACTACTAAGCTGTATTAAGTCACTATTAAGACACTTCCAAGCTATACTCAGTCACTACTAAGACCTTACTTAGCTATACGCAGTCACTACTAAGACAATACTAAGCTATACTCAGTCACTACTAAGTCACTACTTAGCTATAATCAGCCACTACTAAGACACTACTCAGCTATACTAAGTCAATACTAAGACACTTCTAAGCTATACTAAGTCACTACTAAGCTTTATTAAGTCACTACTAAGACATTACCAAGCTATATTCAGTCACTACTAAGACATTACTAAGCTATACTAAGTCACTACTAAGACACTACCAAGCTATACTCAGTCACTACTAAGACACTACTAAGCTATACTAAGTCACTATTAAGACACTACTAAGCTATACTAAGTCACTACTAAGCTATAATCAGCCACTACTAAGACACTACTCAGCTATACTCAGTCATTACTAGGACATTACTAAGCTATATTAAGTCACTACTAAGATACTACTTAGCTATACTAAGTCACTACAAAGACACTACCAAGCTATACTCAGTCATTACTAGGACATTACTAAGCTATATTAAGTCACTACTAAGACACTACTCAGCTATACTAAGTCGCTACAAAGATACTACTAAGCTATACTTATTCACTACTAAGCTTTATTAAGTCACTACTAAGACACTACTTAGCTATACGATATCACTACTAAGACACTACCAAGCTATTCTCAGTCACTACTAAGACAATACTAAGTCATGCTCAGTCACTACTAAGACCTTACTTAGCTATACTCAGTCACTACTAAGACAATACTAAGCTATACTCAGTCACTACTAAGACACTACTAAGCTATACTCTGTCACTACTAAGACACTACCAAGCTATACTCAGTCACTACTAAGACAATACTAGGCTATACTAAGTCACTATTAAGACACTACTTAGCTATACCCAGTCACTACTAAGACCTTACTTAGCTATACGCAGTCACTACTAAGACAATACTAAGCTATACTCGGTCACTACTAAGACACTACTAAGCTATTCTCAGTCACTACCATGACACTACCAAGCTATTCACAGTCACTACTAAGACCTTACTTAGCTATACTCAGTCACTACTAAGACAATACTAAGCTATACTCAGTCACTACTAAGACACTACTAAGCTATACTCAGTCACTACTAAGACACTACCAAGCTATACTCAGTCACTACTAAGACAATACTAGGTTATACTAAGTCACTATTAAGACACTACTAAGCTATACTCAGTCACTACTAAGACCTTACTTAGCTATACTCAGTCACTACTAAGACCTTACTTAGCTATACGCAGTCACTACTAAGACAATATTAAGCTATACTCAGTCACTATTAAGACACTACTAAGCTATACTCAGTCACTAGCATGACACTACCAAGCTATTCTCAGTCACTACTAAGACCTTACTTAGCTATACGCAGTCACTACTAAGACACTACTCAGCTATACTTAATCACTATTAAGACACTACTAAGCTATACTAAGTCACTACTAAGCTATAATCAGCCACTACTATGACACTACCCAGCTATACTAAGTCGCTACTAAGATACTACTAAGCTCTACTAAGTCACTACTAAGCTTTATTAAGTCACTACTAAGACACTACTTAGCTATACGAAGTCACTACTAAGACAATACTAAGCTATGTAAAGTATCTACTAAGACACTAGTAAGCGATATTTAGTCACTTTTAAGACACTACTAACCTATAATCAGCCACTATTGCCACACTGTGACACTACTAAGCTATACTAAGTCACTTCTCAGCTATATTCCGTCACTACTAAGACACTACCAAGCTATTCTCAGTCACTACTAAGACAATACTAAGTCATACTCAGTCACTACTAAGACCTTACTTAGCTATACTCAGTCACTACTAAGACAATACTAAGCTATACTCAGTCACTACTAAGACACTACTAAGCTATACTCAGTCACTACTAAGACACTACCAAGCTATACTCAGTCACTACTAAGACAATACTAGGCTATACTAAGTCACTATTAAGACACTACTAAGCTATACTCAGTCACTACTAAGACCTTACTTAGCTATACTCAGTCACTACTAAGACCTTACTTAGCTATACGCAGTCACTACTAAGACAATACTAAGCTATACTCAGTCACTACTAAGACACTACTAAGCTATACTCAGTCACTACCATGACACTACCAAGCTATTCTCAGTCACTACTAAGACAATACTAAGCTATACTCAGTCACTACTAAGACACTACTAAGCTATACTCAGTCACTACTAAGACACTACCAAGCTATACTCAGTCACTACTAAGACAATACTAGGCTATAATAAGTCACTATTAAGACACTACTAAGCTATACTCAGTCACTACTAAGACCTTACTTAGCTATACTCAGTCACTACTAAGACCTTACTTAGCTATACGCAGTCACTACTAAGACAATACTAAGCTATACTCAGTCACTACTAAGACACTACTAAGCTATACTCAGTCACTACCATGACACTACCAAGCTATTCTCAGTCACTACTTAGACCTTACTTAGCTATACGCAGTCACTATTAAGACACTATTAAGCTATACTAAGTCACTATTAAGACACTACTAAGCTATACTAAATCACTACTAAGCTATAATCAGCCACTACTAAGACACTACTTAGCTATGTAAAGTATCTACTAAGACACTAGTAAGCGATATTTAGTCACTTTTAAGACACTACTAACCTATAATCAGCCACTATTGCCACACTGTGACACTACTAAGCTATACTAAGTCACTTCTCAGCTATATTCCGTCACTACTAAGACACTACTAACCTATAATCAGCCACTATTGCCACACTACTTAGCTATACTAAGTCACTACTATGACAACCTAAACACTTCAACTGACAGGTCTGTCAAGTTGGAACCTTTCACTGCACAAAAGTAATGGAAAATGACGCGGGGACAGCCAATAATGACCAACAATCGTCAATATTTAAACAACAATGTGGTCGCTTGGTGAAGATAAGGTAAAATCTTAAGATTTCTGATGTAAAAACGACTTGCCGAATCGCATGGTCATGGAGTCGGTGGACAGAAATGTCACATGTGTCAATATTCAACAATTCATCAATTATGATCGACAAAGTAAGCGTGATTGTAGTCTACATAATATGACTGTGTTAACAACGTCAGTCTCACAGTTTGCTCAATGTTTTTCGTCCCCAGTTATTTTTACCCATTAAGAAGTGTTTTATTACCTTACTTATTATGTCTTTATTTGTAAACATCACAGGGTAAGAAAAATATTCAGCCTGACCGGGACTCGAACCCTGGACCTTTTACTCACAGTGCGAGTGCTCTTGCGACTTAGCCATGCTGCCACTTACATATCTTTCTTCCCACAATGTGAACAGGTATGGGCTGTGACATACTCCCCTGTGAACTGGAAATTTGTCTCAAATTTCAGAATTCCAGGCTGTTTTAGGAGCATTTATTTTGTTTACAAGTGTTTCTCAACTGAGCAAGTTATTGTCATGGACCGACGATAGATGCCAAATGTCAAACGGAAATATGCAGTGAGTCAGTCTGACTGGGACTCGAACCTAGGACCTCTTGCTTTACAGGGAGTGTATATAATCCGGTATATGAATCCGGTATATAATCTGGTATATAAAAAGAGTGCTCTCGCAACTGAGCTATCTGGCCGCTTACATATCCTTCTTCCCATAATGTTAACTGGTAATTACTGTGACGTTAAATTAAAAAACTTCCCTCCTATTACAATAAATAGAAATTGAATGACAGTACTTTCAGAAAACTCACCAAGCATAGCCTGGATTGATATATATATATATCTGCTTTTACTATACTAATTTTAGCTTGATTGTGAAACAAACTCGGCCATCTTATATCAATCTCATTCAAGCACAAAATGTATGCTTCCTGGTCCCCCAGTACTGTGCTAGTAGGATAATGTTAATTGCTTAATAAAACAACTGGGTAAGTTTTAGATGGGATTCAAACCAACGCAGAGCCGGGTAGCTAATCATTAATGATACCAGGCCAACATCATAAATGCTTGGCCATGCCTGTTTCCTGCCGAGTTGCATTCAGCTGAGGATATGCAATGATATGTTGATCTTCAAATCAGAATTTCTAGAATGTTATTTGTATGATTGTGTCATTAAAATTCCCATTTTAATTATTTCAGATGACAATATGCAGATTTTAAAGCTGCTAAAGGTTGTACAAGTGTTTTCATCTCAACAAGATCTTGAAGTCGATAAACTTTTCTTATTCTTGTGTGGCGAACAGTAAAAGCAGATAGATTTCCAGTTGTTGAAACTCCAGAAACTATTTACCTAAGCACATTTAAATGATAGACAACAATACCTGATTAGGATCAATTCTAAAGACTTAATATTTAGCTCAATGTTTATTCCATGGATATGTGAAGGACCTGTATTTTGCCAGTTGACTCTTTTTGTAATTTGCTCTAACATATTTCAACTCAGACTAGGAAAAGATATCTAACAAATTTTACCCAGCATTCATTGCAGCTGTCAATTAGGTATTATGCAACATTTTTATATAGATCTTATCTGATGTCAGGATCTCAAAGTTCTAGCACTCAGCATGGTGTCTTTTTGACTCTTTGATTCACATATTTTTCGGTATATATTACTTAATATTGTCTGGATTTTTGCTTTGACCAGCTAAGTATTACATAATGAATACACTAAAAGTTATTTCAACCAATGTCCAAGTCAATTGGAGCTCACCAGGGTATCTTTGTTCCGACCAAAGGTTATGTAATACCAATAGGCACCTAGAGGGGTAAATATATTGTAGATTTATGGTACTGAAAGGACAAATTATATAGAAAATATTGACTTAGTAGACTAATTTTATAACGTTTAAATATTTAAATGTTTTAAAATTCTTTTAAATGAGTATTGACATAGTTATAGGCAAGTTTAAGGGTGCTACTTCCTTAGAAACCAGAATACTATGTTTGGATGAGCTTATATTATGTTGTCATTTTGCTTGATTTTGTCAATTTACAGGCTATTAGCATTTTAACTTTTAAAATGGTTTTAACTCATCAAAATCACATTTTCGCTATTTCTCAAGATAAGTTAACTATCAATATGTTTATTTTGATCGGTATGATCTATAGATGAATAATATGTGCTTATTTTTGTAATAATATTGTTTATTAAGAGTTCATAAGCAATCTAATGATTTTATTCATCAAAATCACTTTTTTACTATTTCTTAAGGTAGAATAGCCATCAATAGCTTAATTTCATTCAGAAATGTGTACAGATCAATAATATGTAGTTTGTTTTGTTTGAATGTTGATTTTTAAGATTTTATAGCAAATATTCATCAAAGTCATCATTTCATTATTTCTTAAGATAAAATATTCATCCATAGGTTCATTTTAATCAGAATGATGCATAGATAATGAAAATGTAAATAATATTTTGATATTGTTATATTTATGAAAAATTAACAATTTTCAATGGCATTTAGATTATCAATATTAGATTAACTAAGATAAGAAAATATCATTTTCTTTATCTTTAGAGTAATATTGTCAAGTTTAGTCTCTTTTTGTAGATAATGGTATGCTGATTTCACTGATAATCTTGAATTTTAGATATCATTTATAGTTTTGAATTATCAATCAAAAATGATTTTGTACTTTTTACATAAGGAATTTAGAGGTTACATAATACAAAACCTTTGAAGCTTGAATGACTCATATGTCCAGTCAGTAGGCGGGGCTTATCAGCATCTTACTTTTGTCAATCAACTTTTCTTAATTGGTGACAGCCAATTAAAATGTAATTAAAATTGGAACTGACCAATCAGGCGACACTTGTCTTTGTCTTATAAACTGATGCACAGCCTGATTTTGGCACTCTGCTGCTTTCTCTAAGTTTTGAAAAGTATTCTTCTGCGTTATTGCAAAAGCAATAATTAATTAATTAAATATGGGTTAGTTATTGATATTTCATTTTAGTTAAGTTCTAATTTTGTGACTAGATTCTAAATTCTATATTGGAAATGGACAGGCAAGCCGGTAAATATGTATTTACTTATAACTTAGCTTGTTTGAAATGTTGATTATTACTCAGAAATAGTTGTTTTTACTACTGCAGAGTCATATGCAGATTATGACTTAGTTTTAATATAAGGTATTTTTGACATTGTTTACTTTAGCTAAGACTTTGACATAATTTGGGTATTAATGTAAATACTTGTATATATTTTTGCCTTTCCTATCTCATTTGTTTTCTTATCTCATTTTTTTTGTCTTATTTTTGTCTTTTCGTTTCTTGTACTTGTTTTTATCTTACTTGGTTTTTAAAGTTTTCACCTACAAGTTTGTTTTCGCCTCATGATCTTACTTGTATTATCTTAGTTTTCACTTTTGGTTTCATTATTCAAAAATAAATTTAGTAGCAAACCAGGTGTTTTCATTATTTAGATCTTAACTCAGAGTTCCTGAACTTGCCTTAAATCCCTGAATTTCTGAACGCTTGCGGTGTGCACGTTCCTTAAGGAGCGCGTACGCATCGAACGTTGCTGAAGTTAGGCATTTGAAGAAGGCAATTGAAATTCACATTTTATCTGAGTATTTGTCTCAATACTCAGCGGGCTGTGACTATCCCGTATAAGTTAGTCACTGGTGTCATCCTGACGAACAGCTAGTTATAAAGAAGCTAGCCCCTATTTGAACTTAAAATTACCCGACATATCGAACAAACAAGGACCCAGATCCGCACAGAGAGAGAGAGAGAAGGAGAGAGAGAGCGGGGGCGGGTCAGCCACAAATTGGTGTCAGAATCGGGATCTGAGGCATTTAAATGATTATTTGAAATTATTTTTTGTCGCCAGAGTTTAAAAGAGTTAATTTTAGGTTCATTTCTTTTAATTTTTACAGTTTTGTGAAATTTTTAGAAATTACATAATTTAAATTGCTTTATGTCGCAAAAGTATTTTTGATATTTTATTTAGGTATTTTCGCATTTAAGTTACCCAAATTTATGTCAATTTTTCAATGTCACCAATATCTTATATATGTTTTAATTACTAGCAAAATATTGAAGCATTTATAATAATTTTATTACTGTTATTTAAATTCTGCATCTTTATTGTCAGATTGTTATACCAGTAACATGAATTAAAAAATTTGGGGATAATTTTTGTGCAAATTTCTTGTCTCACTGAATTGGAGCTGAATAAGAAATTTATTAAAAGAAATACTTAAATTTGGTATCATAAATTTTAGACATGTGTTTGAGAGCAAACGCTTAAAGATATATATGAAGAGAAAAAATTAATGTCTGGACAGATAATAATTTGACAATTTTTTGAGATTAAGTATAGCAAGAACCTTTGTCGACCGGCAACTAAGGTTATCATTGGTTCTGCTATTTGTTTGCGATAAGTTTGATAGGCTGATTAAGAAATCTAGGGAGCCCGGCAATTAAGGGCGCTGGCTTTCTATTATCTTTTGGCTATTATTAAAAGTGAATTTATAGATGCTTCAATAGTTCACGGCTAATAATATATACAGCCACATTAAAATTGTTATTTTGATTTGTTTTATCTATGATACATATTGAATACATTCTTGCATTTTCATATGTATTGATATATCTTGTGTATATTATTGTTGAAATGCTTTCAGCATCATAAGTTCACTATTTTAAGTTTTATTACTTGTTATCAAAGCACTGAAAGTCCTTGTTTTACTGATATTAGATTTTATTATGGTTTTAAATTTGATTTAACCAGTCTGATAACCAATAATTGTGTGAATACTTGCGAGTTACCCGGCAATTAAGGGTACCAGAAGTGTTTTACACTGCATTGCACGTCGTTGAGTATAAAATAGTAAAGCATTTATACCCTCTGTATAAATACTTGCATAATTATGTAAATTTGATGACCCGACTTAATCAAAGTACTGTAAGGCCTAGTTTATCGTTTTATTAATTATTGCTTATAATTAGTAAATCTTAGATTGCTAAGATTATTTCTTTCCGAATTGTGTTTAAACTAAGCTACATCCTTAAGAATAACTAAAGTAAACTTCATTACTTAGTGTCTTTAAAGGTTATTTACATTGTTAGATACTTTTGAGTTACCCGGCAATTAAGGGTACAGAAAGTGATTCTAGCAGTTAATTTCTACATAAATAAGTACTTAAGCTGTTCTATGGTATTACTGATTTTATCAAAAATAAAGAAACCAAGATGTCATATACTGCCCCAGTGATGTTTTACTTTTCCAGAGATATATCAACATAATGTTCCAGTGAGGTCATATATTGTTCCAGTGATGTCATATATTGTTCCAGTGATGTCATATATTGTTCCAGTGATGTCATATATTATCCAGTGATGTCATACATTGTTCCGGTGATGTCATAAATTGTTCCAGTGAGGTCATATATTGTTCCAGTGATGTCAAATATTGTTCCAGTGATGTCATATATTGTTCCAGTGATGTCATATATTATCCAGTGATGTCATACATTGTTCCGGTGATGTCATAAATTGTTCAAGTGAGGTCATATACTGTTCCAGTGAAGTCATTTATTGTTCCAGTGATGTCATATATTGTTCCAGTGATGTCATACATTGTTCCAGTGATGTCATACATTATTCCAGTGATGTCATGCATTGTTCCGGTGATGTCATACATTGTCCAGTTATGTCATATATTATCCAGTGATGTCATACATTGTTCCAGTGAGGTCATATATTGTCCAGTGATGTCATAAATTGTTCCAGTGATGTCATACATTGTCCAGTTATGTCATATATTATCCAGTGATGTCATACATTGTTCCAGTGAGGTCATATATTGTCCAGTGATGTCATAAATTGTTCCAGTGATGTCATACATTGTTCCAGTGATGTCATAAATTGTTCCAGTGAGGTCATATATTGTTCCAGTGATGTCATATATTGTTCCAGTGATGTCATATATTGTCCAGTGATGTCATTATTATGTCAGATTTATTTCCAGTAATTAACTGACATTGTGTAACCTACTTGAACTGACTGATTTGCTATACAAATTCAAGTAGTTGTGTTTATACTTAAGTAATTAATGGTATGAAAACTCTAGTAAAGTGCTTTAATAAGTTAATTGTATGTACATGGGTGATTTTGAACTGTAACCAGTGAATCGGAGCAGACTAGACCAGATGTTGACAGATTAATTTTATATTGTGATGTATTTAGCTAAAGAACATTTCGGACTTCTTCAGGAGAACATTCTGTGTATTGCTAGTGCAACGTTTTGTAGTGTGTTGTTTTGAATGTTAAGCATGTATGGACAATGAATTGTGAACCTTTGATATTTGTAATGTGTTGTTTTGTGATTAGATTTTGTTTCAGATTGACGAATCTGCTATTTTATATATCTGTGTTTATGTATATGTAGATCGAACACATATCTACATCGGACAGGGTATATGTTTTTTTTCTTTTGTTGCAGATATCATGTTTGGGGCATATTGGGTTATGTCCCTGCACTGTATGGGTAAGATCGGGTTATATTCATAGCATAGTCCAAAAGTTACAGATATCGGAACGTGCAAGTTGTCACACGGTACGGACGGTACACGCACGTTATACGAACACGGACTGCACGTTACACGATACACGAACACGATAGATAGCTTGATTTGCGGTAAAATACACGATTCCGAGTCTCGATACACGTTTAACACGATTGTTCGAAATCCTCGGCTTTTTTCGACCAGAGAAAAACGTTTCAACGACGACACGTTAAACGATTAATGCGTCTCAAATGTAGATTGAAAACAAAAAATATTCTTCTGTTTCGTCGTAAATATGTAACTAAACAATACAAGTTTTGTTAAATTTATTGAAAATCGAGTTTACCTGCTCAAATTCTTAAAAACAAAATGTTACAAGTTGGCTGAAATCGAATTTAAATTCACGCACACGATTTTCAACTTCGAAATCACACGATAGACAAAGAAATAAAAATTTAAATATGTTACATTGGTTCATTACACAGTTAAGCTTGATTGTAAAATATAATATTGTATCAATAAATTTATTGAATATCGACATTTTAAGTAGAAATTAAGGTACACGATTGGCGGGCAGTCAATACACGATAGACAAAAAAGAACACGATTGATAATATTTTGTATAAAAATCGAATTAGTACACGGTGTACAACAAAAATACTAACTGTATAATAAAGAATATTATTAATGTCAAAATAATTTGATGTCATTCTTAGTAAGTTTGTTTTAATCGAATTAAAAACCACGAAAAGCCGATCAACTCACACGATTGTTAAAAATACACGTTTAAAGTTTTTTTCCTTTGTTTTCTTCAAATCATTCATTGAGAAAAGATGTCATAATTGTATGTGTATATGTTTCAAAAGTTAAACACAGTCTTACCTTGATTGTAAAAATATAAGCAAGTCATATAGTATAAATTATTTTATTGAATATCGGCATTTTTAGTAGAAATAAAGGTACACGATCGGCGAGCAGTCATTACACGATAGACAAAGAAGAACACGATTGATATTTTTTTATCAAACAAATTATGTAAGTACTTGATGTATAACAAAAATACAAACTGCAGAATAAAGAATAACATTACTGTCAAAAAATGTTTATGTCATTCTTTGTAAGTTGGCTTTATTCAGATTTAAAACCACACACACGATATCCGGCGATACCCACACGATAGAAAAAGAAATACACGTTTCAAGTTTTTTCTCTGTTTTTAATTTCAAGCCATTCATGGTGAAAAATACTTTGAATTAGTATATTTTTTTAAAACACAGTCTACGCGTGATTAAAAAAATATAAGCATGTCATATTGTATAATGGTCGCCTTTTTAGTAGTATGTATACTAGATATAAACGTTTACATGCAGTGCTTGCGTGAAGACGCGGTATTAAGACAGTACACACACCTCGTGTTAACTTACTATTTTATGCCGACTACAAAATCGATATTTAAATAAAAAGTTTTACATACTGTAAAAACTAAATAATTTAATTTACTTTAAGAATTAAAACAATGATGACTTTTTTAATCATATAGAGTCGTGATAAACGAGTTCTTGGCCAAGTGAGGTGTCAATTATAACAGTTTGTTTACTAAACGCTTTAGCCACTGACAAACAAAGAAAATGTTTGATGATTAAGATAAATGAAAGCATGTGTTTACATTTTAAATATAATAATATTATAACGATTATTTTAATTTAGTAACAACATTTCGGTTGGGTCGCAATTTAATTGACCGCAGATTGGTCCGGAATGAGCCGCAGTTTATCGACGTACGGCATTTAAACAGGAATTTTCGGTTTAAACAAAGTCAACATTTATTCTAAACTCAACTTAATGAATCGCGGTTTTTCTTTTTGTTTACGGATGATGATTAGTCGACAATGCAGAAGTATCTAATACATTTATACGTATGGATTTGTCAATATCTCGGGCACACGATACACGGTAATAAAACGCAAAATCACAATATCTCGGACCGATTTTTACCGTGTATTTACACGATGAGCGGTCTACACGTTACACGATTGAAATACACGGTGAATTATACACGCACACGGTATGAATGATACACGCACGATACACGCACGATACACGCAAATTTCGGAAACTTGCACGATCCGAGATCTGTACATGCTGTATAGCACTGTGTTGCCTACCCAGTGACAGGTTGGATGCTGTTTTAAAGTAATAAAGTACGGCCGATTAGTAAATGTCTTCTCGTATAGAAACATTTGTAATGTATTATGGTCATAGGCAGGTCGAACACTTACCCGTCTGGTATGAAATCTTGGGATTGTTTATGCTTTGGTCCGATTGATATATGTAGCGCATGCTTAGCAGCATAATATTGAATGTTAAACCCGGCAACGGACATGAATTGTTCAAATGTAGTTTTTAAATTGTTATTTAAGTCAACATCTAACTGTAAATTGAAGTTTTGTCATAACTAATTTTGGTTGATTCCATCAGTCTATTTGATAATTTGAATAATAGTGATTGTACTCTGAAGTCTATGTTTTTGCTCCGACACTGTCTTTCATTGTAGGGTTATGAATAGGTTTTTCTCATGTGTTGAGTTGCCTTTGATTCATGCGTGTAGATTTGATGTGTTTTAATCATGTGTTAAAATGTGTCATAGGATTTATTACTTCGACATTTTTGTGATGTATGTCTTAATTTTGTATTTTTAAAGTAACATGTAGAGTAATGTTTGCTTTATTTATACTTTCATATTTGCTAAGTCTGTTGTGTTGAGATGTTTTTTGTATTTTTTGTGTCACACAAGATTTGTGTTGAGATATTTTTGCAATATAAGGCTTAGAATCCTCATGTGTAAGTTTGAGTAATGTGTTTTACTTAAGTATTTGTTCAGTCTCTTTCTTTGAGATGTTTTGACATATGTGTTGAGGTTTTAGAGATTCATTACTCAGGTAATTTGTAATGTAAGTCTTAGATGATTACGTGTTTAAGCTTAGGTAATTTATTTTTGCTTAAGACTTGTTTATTTACATGTGTTGAGATATTTTGTAGTATAGATATGTATAGTATGTTAAAACTTTTAGATGACATACTATTCATTTTTAAGGCATTACTTTTGTGTCCTTTTTTCATTTTAAGTGTATATATGTGTACATTTGTGACCAGTGATTTTTCTTCTGGTCATTTCAAATATCTTGTATTTGATTTTTTGTAAGTACTCTGCTGTGAAGACATTTTATACTTAGGTAGATATTTCATAGTTAAAGAAGTGTAGCTTTGTGCCTAAATATATTGTTTTGATTAGGATTGAATTGATAACAATGTGTACTGGCCTAATACAGCTCCATTGTGATTTAAAGGGAATTCCGAGGCGGAATTGAATGCTTACATGGGTGTCAGCATTCTTTTCGAAAAAGGGTGCAGTGTGAAGGACCTGTATTTTGCCAGTTGACTCTTTTTGTAATTTGCTCTAACATATTTCAACTCAGACTAGGAATAGATATCTAACAAATTTTACCCAGCATTCATTGCAGCTGTCAATTAGGTATTATGCAACATTTTTATATAGATCTTATCTGATGTCAGGATCTCAAAGTTCTAGCACTCAGCATGGTGTCTTTTTGACTCTTTGATTCACATATTTTTCGGTATATATTACTTAATATTGTCTGGATTTTTGCTTTGACCAGCTAAGTATTACATAATGAATACACTAAAAGTTATTTCAACCAATGTCCAAGTCAATTGGAGCTCACCAGGGTATCTTTGTTCCACCCAAAGGTTATGTAATACCAATAGGCACCTAGAGGGGTAAATATATTGTAGATTTATGGTACTGAAAGGACAAATTATATAGAAAATATTGACTTAGTAGACTAATTTTATAACGTTTAAATATTTAAATGTTTTAAAATTCTTTTAAATGAGTATTGACATAGTTATAGGCAAGTTTAAGGGTGCTACTTCCTTAGAAACCAGAATACTATGTTTGGATGAGCTTATATTATGTTGTTATTTTGCTTGATTTTGTCAATTTACAGGCTATTAGCATTTTAACTTTTAAAATGGTTTTAACTCATCAAAATCACATTTTCGCTGTTTCTCAAGATAAGTTAACTATCAATATGTTTATTTTGATCGGTATGATCTATAGATGAATAATATGTGCTTATTTTTGTAATAATATTGTTTATTAAGATTTCATAAGCAATCTAATGATTTTATTCATCAAAATCACTTTTTTACTATTTCTTAAGGTAGAATAGCCATCAATAGGTTAATTTCATTCAGAAAAGTGTACAGATCAATAATTTGTAGTTTGTTTTGCTTGAATGTTGATTTTTAAGATTTTATAGCAAATATTCATCAAAGTCATCATTTCATTATTTCTTAAGATAAAATATTCATCCATAGGTTCATTTTAATCAGAATGATGCATAGATAATGAAAATGTAAATAATATTTTGATATTGTTATATTTATGAAAAATTAACAATTTTCAATGGCATTTAGATTATCAATATTAGATTAACTAAGATAAGAAAATATCATTTTCTTTATCTTTAGAGTAATATTGTCAAGTTTAGTCTCTTTTTGTAGATAATGGTATGCTGATTTCACTGATAATCTTGAATTTTAGATATCATTTATAGTTTTTGAATTATCAATCAAAAATGATTTTGTACTTTTTACATAAGGAATTTAGAGGTTACATAATACAAAACCTTTGAAGCTTGAACGACTCATATGTCCAGTCAGTAGGCGGGGCTTATCAGCATCTTACTTTTGTCAATCAACTTTTCTTAATTGGTGACAGCCAATTAAAATGTAATTAAAATTGGAACTGACCAATCAGGCGACACTTGTCTTTGTCTTATAAACTGATGCACAGCCTGATTTTGGCACTCTGCTGCTTTCTCTAAGTTTTGAAAAGTATTCTTCTGCGTTATTGCAAAAGCAATAATTAATTAATTAAATATGGGTTAGTTATTGATATTTCATTTTAGTTAAGTTCTAATTTTGTGACTAGATTCTAAATTCTATATTGGAAATGGACAGGCAAGCCGGTAAATATGTATTTACTTATAACTTAGCTTGTTTGAAATGTTGATTATTACTCAGAAATAGTTGTTTTTACTACTGCAGAGTCATATGCAGATTATGACTTAGTTTTAATATAAGGTATTTTTGACATTGTTTATTTTAGTTAAGACTTTGACATAATTTGGGTATTAATGTAAATACTTGTATATATTTTTGCCTTTCCTATCTCATTTGTTTTCTTATCTCATTTATTTTTTGGTCTTATTTTTGTCTTTTCTTTTCTTGTACTTGTTTTTATCTTACTTGGTTTTTAAAGTTTTCACCTACAAGTTTGTTTTCGCCTCATGATCTTACTTGTATTATCTTAGTTTTCACTTTTGGTTTCATTATTCAAAAATAAATTTAGTAGCAAACCAGGTGTTTTCATTATTTAGATCTTAACTCAGAGTTCCTGAACTTGCCTTAAATCCCTGAATTTCTGAACGCTTGCGGTGTGCACGTTCCTTAAGGAGCGCGTACGCATCGAACGTTGCTGAAGTTAGGCATTTGAAGAAGGCAATTGAAATTCACATTTTATCTGAGTATTTGTCTCAATACTCAGCGGGCTGTGACTATCCCGTATAAGTTAGTCACTGGTGTCATCCTGACGAACTGCTAGTTAAAAAGAAGCTAGCCCCTAGTTGAACTTAAAATTACCCGACATATCGAACAAACAAGGACCCAGATCCGCACAGAGAGAGAGAGAGCGAGGGCGGGTTCGCCACAGATAATTAGGAGACATTGTTTGTCAAGTAGATGGACTATTTTAACACCTATTTGTGCTATATAAGTGACCTGCACTGTACGGGTCCAGTTCAAATCAACCAGTAGACAACTCAATCCGTGGACAACCTGCCCTGAAGTTAGACAACTCGACCCGAAAGTGCAAACATCTTAACCCATTGACAATTTTGATTCGAAAAAGGGTATATAAAGAAAAGTAAAAAATGTAGCAAGATTTGCCCAGATTCTTTTGCAGTCAGCTTTTACTTACTTAGTGACTGAGTGGAGAATTGCCCCAAGAATGACAAACTAGAGAGCTCCTTATTTAATGACATATTTCCAATTTAATTTGCAAACATTAGGTTAAAATTGTCATCATTATTTTCATACTTGGATATCTTTCATTAGCGATAAATTTTATATCAATATCAAATGTATATTTTATTCTGATTATTCATAATGAATAACTAATAATTATACTATACTATATCATAAGGGTTAAGTTTTCCACGGGTTGAGTTGTCCTTACATATGGGTTGAGTTTTCCGGGCTTATGAGTAGAGTTGTACTGGGTTGAGTTATCTTCCGGTTGAGTTGTCCCAGTCTGTACAGTACCTGTCAAAATGTTGGAGACATTATAACTTCTTAGGCCTACTGAATAGCTGTTTTCAAATATTTTATTTAACTATTTGTTGTTAAGTTCTTGTCAGTTTTGTTTAATTTTTGTTTTATATCGTTCTTATTACAGTTGATTCTACTGAAGTAGCTGAAAATGTTTTTAGAAAAGATTTACAAAATTACTTATCATAATTTTGGAGGTTTTGAAATATCAGATGCTGAACCTATTAAGTGTGATACATTCATGAAATGTGCCTTCATTTCATCCTAAATAATCCTTGATTTGAGTATTGAAAGTAATAATTTTAAAATAATCAAGCATTAGAGTAAAAAACAAATTTCCTTATTCTCAAAACTTTTGGTGGGCACTGTATTTGTAATAGAAAGTGTTTGAGACCAGAATTCAACATAATACAATAAGAAAGACTATAGTATTATACTACATAATAATTTTATTCTGGCTTGAATCATACATATGTAGCTGATATAGAAATTTAAACTACTATATTTTCAGTTATTTTTTTGTTCAACATTAAAAGGTTGAATTTTATAAATGTTTTTCTTCTTCTTGAGTCTTCAATTCCTACTTAAATTCATATGAACGTGTTATAGATACATCTTGTATGCTAAACAACAGATGTCAAGTCGAACCAAGAAAGGCTGCTTCTTGCTACTTAAAAATGAGTTACAGTCAAGAAATAAACATATGGACAGATACATTTTGGAAATTCCAGTGGGGTCCGGAACCCCAGCCTGACCCCCCCCTCCCTGGATCTGCCTATGAGGCAAATTCATCCTAGTGAACAAATCTGTGTAGCAGTGGTTAACTAATGGATTTATACTCCCTTGCAAGCTAGATTTATAGCAACACTGTTGAGTGTCCGCTGAGGATTCGAGTAGTTGAGGATTCAGATTTCAGTTCTGACCATGGATTTTCATAGGGTTACATTTGGCGCACAAAGTTGATAACCCACAAGGGATTGTGTGCTCGCATACTAAGATTGTCTAGCTCCTAGATTTGTGTTAAGGAGAGGTTTATGTAGCAGAGGTAAATAACAGCACTTAAACTCCATGCCAAAAACTAGTTGGTGTGTCGACATGGTAGATTGTCCGCTTATGACTTTAGAGGTTGTATGTGGGTATGAATCCAAGTAAGGGCCATAGATTTGTCACAGGGTAAGAAAAATATGCAGCCTGACCGGGACTTGAACCCAGGACCTCTCGCTTACAGGGCAAGTGCTCTCCAGACTGAGCTATCCGGCCGCTTACATATCCTTCTACCCATAATGTGAACAGGTAAGTGCCGTAACAGATTTTTATATGGATACTTATCGGACAAGTCCAAAGAAAGGATATCCCATAATATCAGAAGAAGACAGTGTTTTAGGAAACCAAACCTTTTCCTATTGTATTTATTTTTAGATTTACATAAACAACTTATGAACTAAGCTAGCTTATAACAGGCACACGACAGATATATTATTATTTTTTACCTGAATTATATCATAGTACATAGCCACCCGGCTAGCTTAGTTGGTAGCATGCAAGTCTACTGATCGTGGGTTTAATTCCTGGGCAGCGCATACTTTCGTGGAGCTTGATCATGAAATTATTTCTACAGCCATTCTCCCTCCTACCATTGATTTGTAATCATGTAGGGCAGTTGTCAGTCACTGATGAAGGCATGCGCTAAGTAGTTGGTTAATAACTAAATCTAGAGATTAAGACTTCAGTAGGAGTGAGTAGGTTGACTGACCACCTTTATATGAACTATACAATGTGTTGCTATGGCGTTAAATTCAACAAACAAACATATCATAGTACATGTACATCGAAAGCTGTAGCTATTTTTTTTTTTTTTTTTTTTTATTAAATAGTATGTCTATGTATGCTGTAAGACTAAAGACACTACTTGTATGTAAAAATGTAAATCCACATATAATAAACAACACCAGTTGAAACTGAAAGTAAATTATCTTTACTTTTCAATCTTTTGAGAGAGAATGAGCCAGTTTTCTGTATCGTTTCAAAATATTTTTTATTTTTTGGTACGAGCATCTTATATGTATGTAGGCCAATTTTCTTTATTTAAATATCAGAAATTGCCATTTCTTTCCGATGAAAAAGAATGATATCCTGCTTCATTGCTGACAAAAAGCGATTTTCATGATGAACAAGTTTTATGGTGTCCGTATTTTCCATTTAATTGTGAAAATCACTCGCCGGCAATTGATAAATAATTATTGTCGGGAAAATACCCCGTTGAATTCAAATGAATTGTAATAATTCAATATTTCGTGTGCTAATATTTGTCTTACGTGCGATACGATACGAAGATGACGCTTATACCATTCATACGATGTTTACCATACGATTTATACCATGTATTAATACGATCATACGATACGATGCGATGCGATGTACGAAATACTCAAAATAATTCTAGTTATTCGCGCGCCTTACTGTATTTCCTTTTATTGTCATTACCTAAAGCCCGTGCTTGCACGGGCTCCCATCTAGTATTGATAATTTCTGCGAATGTCTATGTAAAAATAAAAAGTATTCCGATCGGAGTCCAATTTTAGATCGCCTATATCTAACGGCACCCAAGCCAGAACATTCCGGGACAAAGTAGTTCATGATTTGCAACACCATACTGAAACTGGTACTTTATGTATTTCTGCGCGAGAAATTGACCAGACGCTCAATATGACGTCACAGATTATACTTGAAGCGATTAACTTGTAACAGAGATAAGAAACATAATACTGTATACATTATTATAAGTGCTGATTCCCGCGTATTGGGTTTGTTTTAAAGATAAGTATTTCCGGACTGTAACTGTTCTGGTCGTGTGCAATTAAACCTGAATTTTACGGCGCATTGGATGCAAGTCCTTTGGTGAAATAATTTTAACAAGGATAAAATCATTAATATACATTTTGTCAATGAGTATCACAATGGATAAAATACTTGCAATAAAATCCATCCATGACTATATCGGGTTTAAATACTTACAAGTCAGTAAATTTGGAAAATCCTCTGTTTTGAAGTGTTTTTTGGGGGGTGGGGGGTCTTTTGAAAATCTTGTACAATAAAATAGTTTGAACTATCATTGGTAAAGTCACACTATTAGTGTTGACTATGATACATTAAGTAGCACCCTGATTTGGATACTGGAGTATCAAACCCTTTCAAGAAAATAAAAATTAATGTAGATTTTTTCTCTGTAAAGGTACAGTTTGAAGCACTGTGAGAGCTAAGAGATTATAAAATCTATAAAATCTATTCAATAAAGAATAAAGGCTTATGATAAAAGTTTCAGGTCACCAAAGTGTAATCTGACAAGAACTGGAGAGATTAAGGAAAAATTCCTGAATAAAAACTGTTAATACAACATACTTATTTTAAAAAAATACAATAACAGCATTTAACTTAAATATATTAATTATATAAATGATAATTATTATACTATCAATTAATGTATTGAATATATTATTTGTACTTGTTGAAGTCGTCAACATGATTAATGTTTGGAACATTTATCACTTTTTCATCAAAATAACTAGTTTGTGTGTGATAATGAACTCTGGTATTTAGATAAATCTTAGTATAACACTTTGAATCTTAACATTTGTTTAAATTGTTTAAATTTAATCATATTAAAAATACGCATTAAAGATAATTTTATTCAAAAATGGAATGAAGAGATTAATAATTCATCAAGAGCACGTACTTACAAACTTTTTTCAAAATTTGACTTTAAAATGTACTTAGACTGTATCAAAGTTAACAAATATCGTTTATTTCTCTGTATGTTAAGAACTTCGAGTCATCATTTAGAGATTGAAACAGGCAGATGGACAAAACCTCGTAAAACACCTAGATCCGAAAGAAAATGTCAATTATGTAACACACTCGAAGATGAATTCCATTTTATATTAGAATGTCCACTGTACTTTGATTTAAGACAAAATTTTATGAAACAATATTTCTGGAGAAGACCAAATGTACCTAAATTTATTGAACTTGTGTCATCGGAAAATCGATCAATTATTTTCAACTTATCTAAATATATATACAAGAGTTTACAACGGAGAAACAATGAATACTATGTTAGATAATCACTTTCTCCCTATATACATAAACATATTTATACATGTATCTATGTACTTATCTTAATATCTATATACTCATCTCCAACAATATATTACACTATTATAGAACGCTCATGTCTATACTAATATTAGACCATTGGAGCATTCTAAGAACTAATTAAGAAAATATACTTTATAGGTAATTAGCAACTATTTATTTTTATGTATCGATATAATGTCACCAAACTTTCATATATTCTATGGATTGATTTTGCTTATGTATTTAATATTAGACATGATCATATATTTATGTTTAACATTGAATATTGATTTATATGCATGCCTTCACTGGAAATGTAACTGTTGAAATGAATGTATTTTAATGTATTGTATAAATGTAAAATCATGGACATATTGTCTAAATTTTGAAATAAATTATCTATCTATCTTTGTTTATTTTCTTACAAGATATAGATACTTTGTGCATATAACACACTTTCAACTATTTTCCAAAAAATAATCCCATTCACTTGACTATGTTAACCTCTTTGTTAAATCAGGTAATCAAATGAAAAAAAAATAATTCATCAAACAATTAATTCTTCATTATAACTGTAAAATTTATCCTTCATCATTAAACACCATCAGTGCAGGTAAAATTAATTTCTAAGACATTTATGATAAGCAGAAATGGGTTTAAATACATTATTTTCTGTTCAGTTACTATATATATCATAGAATAGTAGCAGGGTGTTTGTCCAACTTTACTCAAAAATGTGTACTACGTAGCACTCATAACAGATAACAATGACGTAGTTTTAAATATCTCCTATATTAGAGGTTTTTTTTGACACGCAGACTAATTAAACAATGTGATAGTCATATTGTAACTGTTCATAGCTTTGACTAATTACAACAGTAATCGTAGTACTAAGTAAATTCAATCGTTCAATATTGTAAATGACTCGAGCAGATTTTTATTGTGAAGAGAGTAAAAAAAAAACATGTAATCAACACCATTAATAATTTCTACGGCCATTCTGCCTCCTTCCACTGATTCTAAATCATGTAGGTCAGTAGTCAGTCACTGACGAAGTATGCACCTAGTAGTTTGTTTACAGCTAAATCCAGAGATAAAGCCTCTCCAGGAACAGTGAATAAGTGGACTGACCGCTGTGATATAACCTTTATAAGGTGTTGCTACAGCGTAAAACCCAACAAAAATTGAATAAAACTAAACACAATGAATACCCCTGTACTTTCAGTGCTTTGATTTTATTTCAGTTTTATAGTAATGCAATAAAATTTCGTGCTTTTTGGGGGGCATTTTAAAGAGCATTTTATCCTAATTAATTTATATTAAAATTCAGACATTGTAAAAGATCTGCTCCCCTAAATTGATGTTCAGGCTAAAAAAAACACGTACCGTACATTATGTAACGCGCGTCACCGTGAACAGATTTGCTACTGACTCGCGGTAAATAAACAAGTACGAGAGCTAAATATTTTAGATCGGGTTAATCGTATACAAAGAGCTAAATGCATGATGTAAAAGTTAATTATTAAAATTTTGTACTTGTCTGTAGTAAGTTAAAGACAGATACTGTCTCTGCATGCTGAACTTTTTGGCTGTTACTGTGTAATTACTGTCTTGGAGGCCGCCATTAAGTCAAAATAGGTTTGACAACACAGCTGGAAGTATTTTTTGCCGCATATATCTTTGTCTTCCCTTTTGACTTATGTACACATATTGGTACCGCTATCCGGCGGTATTTAATGCTTTGCATTAATCTTTTCTTGTCGTATACTGTATTTGATATAATTTTATTACTCCCAGACCGTTTGAAAAGGGGTTTAATCCTGTTGTCTAAGTTTTATTATTTATGAACCATTTGTCTCCCTTCCGTTTTTCTACTTTGACATCGTGTGTGTAAAAAATATCCCTTTACAATGTATAACCAAATTGATTGTTGGTGTAGAAAAAAGCTGGACTTATCAGAAAACGGTGGGAGTTATTATACTCTCTTATATACTGTTGCTTCGTTTGTGTAAGCAGTTGCCCATCTAGATCTACATAATATTTTCTCTTTGAACAAGTCGGACATTCAAAGTAAAATACTCATTTTGTAATTTGCACTTGTCAGCACTGGTATCGTTGTATTTTGTACACCGATGAATATGAACTTTGGCCGCTTATGAAATCATAGGCGGATCCAGCGGGGGGATGGGGCCGGGGGTCCGGACCCCCTAGAATTTCCAAAATGTACCCGTACATTAGTGTATTACTTGACTGTAAGTCAATTTTAAGTGGTATGAAGCAATTGTTTTCGGTGCTTAACATAGATTTAATAGTTATGTAGTTTTTATTATTAGTATGTGTAACTTTGTATAATATATTTACAAATAACCATTAATTGCGTAGTTTTAATCAACGTAGAAACAAGTTATTACAGTAGGTATTAATCACTTACAACCAGCTTCATTGTCTTCTTCTGATTTGAAATAATTAGATTAAATAATCTTGACTATACATGTGAGATAAAGCAGTTTACTTAACTGGGTTCGAACCAAACAGAGTATACAATTAATTCATTTGAGATTATATACTTCAATACCATTGTTACTTTGAGTATTATCATTATTCAGATATTTACAGGACCCAAAATCAGTGTAATATATTTTTTATTCTTCTTTGTTACTATAACATATTCTGCGTAAAGTTTGACCCCGACCCGACCTTTATGCAGGCAATATGCAAGAATATTCATTACATTGAATACGAATGTATTAATGTTCGTTTTGTTTTCAACGTGGCCGTGAGAATTATGTATTGAAATTTACATACTTCTATAATTTTACAATCACTGCCGAAGTGTAGCATAGGCGTGGATCTCATTTTCGTCGGGATATGTGTAAATATATTAGATGCAAACGTGAAAGGACAGATCGGGGTCAAACTTTACGCACAATACATATATTGCAAAATACAATATCTTTTTTCTCGATATTTGACACACAGGTCCTCTTGGTTACCGACATCTAGACCAAGAATAATATAATTCTTGTAACTATTTCTTTCTCATTCTAATTATTACATTAACTGGCTTTGAAACATACAAACACAGCTTATATCTGTCAAAATAAATTTCTTTTTGTGTCGCTGTGATGACGCACACAAATGCATTTAAATACAAAATATATCAAATACATGTATATTGTTGCGTGCCGGTTGTATTCTAATGTACTCTTGCTGTCAGGATACTATGCAATATCGAGACTTGACTTTGACTTGACAGCTAATATCTTATACGCACTGGATCTTACAAGACTTGACTCTAATACTCAACAAGCACATATACTCTAAGTGCTGGATCTAGCCAATCTTGTCTCTTGCTCTACAAGCTTATATATTCTAAGTACTGGGCCTAGCCAACTTGTCTCTTGCTCTACAAGCTTATATATTCTAAGTACTGGGTCTAGCCAATCTTGTCTCTTGCTCTACAAGCTCATATCTAAGTGCTGGATCTAGCCAATCTTGTCTCTTGCTCTACAAGCTTATATATTCTAAGTACTGGGTCTAGCCAACTTGTCTCTTGCTCTACAAGCTTATATATTCTAAGTACTGGATCTAGCCAATCTTGTCTCTTGCTCTACAAGCTTATATATTCTAAGTACTGGATCTAGCCAACTTGTCTCTTGCTCTACAAGCTTATATATTCTAAGTACTGGGTCTAGCCAACTTGTCTCTTGCTCTACAAGCTTATATATTCTAAGTACTGGGTCTAGCCAACTTGTCTCTTGCTCTACAAGCTTATATATTCTAAGTACTGGGTCTAACCAACTTGTCTCTTGCTCTACAAGCTTATATATTCTAAGTACTGGGTCTAGCCAACTTGTCTCTTGCTCTACAAGCTTATATATTCTAAGTACTGGATCTAGCCAATCTTGTCTCTTGCTCTACAAGCTCATATCTAAGTGCTGTATCTAGCAAATCTTGTCTCTTGCTCTACAAGCTTATATATTCTAAGTGCTGGATCTAGCCAATCTTGTCTCTTGCTCTACAAGCTCATATCTAAGTACTGGATCTAGCCAATCTTGTCTCTTGCTCTACAAGCTCATATCTAAGTGCTGGATCTAGCCAATCTTGTCTCTTGCTCTACAAGCTTAGAATATATAAGCTTGTAGAGCAAGAGACAAGATTGGCTAGATCCAGCATTTAGAATATATAAGCTTGTAGAGCAAGAGACAAGATTGGCTAGATCCAGCATTTAGAATATATAAGTACTGGGTCTAGCTAACTTGTCTCTTGCTGTACAAGCTTATATATTCTAAGTACTGGATCTAGCCAATCTTGTCTCTTGCTCTACACGCTCATATCTAAGTGCTGGATCTAGCCAATCTTGTCTCGTGCTCTACAAGCTCATATATCAATAAGTACTGGATGTAGCCAATCTTGTCTCTTGCTCTACAAGCTCATATCTAAGTGCTGGATCTAGCCAATCTTGTCTCGTGCTCTACAAGCTCATATATCAATAAGTACTGGATCTAGCCAATCTTATCTCGTGCTCTACAAGCTCATATCTAAGTGCTGGATCTAGCTAATCTTGACTCTGGCCCATCAAGCTTAGATTCTATATACTCTAAGTAACAGCTCTAGCAAGCCTTGACTCTGACCCAGCTAGCATAAATATTTAAGTACTGGATCAATCTGCGTAAACACATATCCAGTGGACCACGGTCGTACTGGATCTGTACTTGTTCCCTTTGAGGTCACGTCCAGATGAACTTTGTGTCGAACAATCAATGCGTAGCTTCCATCTAGACGAAAACACTATTAATCACATTTTGATCTCGTAATTTCTATTTTAGACCACGTTTTGCTCGCTAATTTAACCGCGGTAATATTCACAAGCTGCGATTGGGCGGCTCATTTCAAATTTCGTGACGTAGACGATTTATATAAGTTACGTATCATAACAATTTCGTCATGAATATTATGATGAGAAAAGGTCACCTGAACGTGACCTTCGTTTGGAAAAGGCCAGATCTACATTAGCGAGTATGCGAGCGGTAAAATTGTAGATCGGGTTTTAATCAGATTGGTACTGGATCTGGCAATACCTGACTCTGACTCAACAAACTAATATATTGTTTTAAATAAATGTACAAAAATGGTTAAAGATTTAACTACGTTTATTCTTTTAAAATCAAATATTCAGTTAAATAACATGAGAACTATAGCACGATGAAGTATGAAAACGCATATGCAAATCAAAATACAAACAATGAATCTAAGGTTACAGTCCTAAACTGTCAGACAAACTTATTATTAATGAAGTCTCATTTAATGGAAACCTTAAGTTCAAAATCTATCGTTTAAAAATCTGGCTATGAAATTTGCTATTGAGTCTCTTTAACAAGATAAATCCCTCAAAATTTAGTAAAAATAAACTAGATCTAATAAGAAAATGCTTGACTATCACCAAAACAAACTTACTAAATAATTTAAAATTAAATAGTGAATATCTAAAGAAATGTTGTCGTCAAAAATTAAAAGTGCAGAGTCCAGAATGTAGGTCTGCAGCGTCTTTTATAGTGAAGATTCCGACAGTGTTTGAAAATTATCAAACACCGTAAGAAAGAGGCCACGAACGGGTTTCCAACAGTCCCAACAGTTTACTTAAATATATGCTTAAAGCAAAAAACAATCTTAACCAGCTAAATCTGACAGTGTACAATAATATTAGAACAATAATAAAGTTTTTCCCACAAGTACAACCCTATTTTACACCCCAAAACATTTATAATACAATAAATTACATTCAAACATTCCCCTAAGGTAGCCTCTCACTCTAAAATATTCCCACAGTCAGCATACATACTACGTCACGCCAACTGACGTCATCCTATATACTACGTATTGGTGCACTAAATTCAGGTCAAGCGTGGTGCAAAATAAACATGGAATTATGTGATTATTAAAGGATTTAACAAATTCAGGGTTTTAAATTACTCTAGGTTGGTGACATTTAAAGATTTTGACATAAAAGAAATAGTTAAAATGTTTGTATATAAGGCATAAAGTCTCTAATTT
This sequence comes from Mactra quadrangularis, assembly GCA_025267735.1. NCBI lineage: Eukaryota > Metazoa > Mollusca > Bivalvia > Venerida > Mactridae > Mactra > Mactra quadrangularis. Next base: position 30,890,696 of record CM046293.1, read on the forward strand.
TCTCCTCTAAGATATTGTCAAGTGGGTGGGGGTAGCACCCTACATTATACATTGACTGGCATCATATCACCGCGACTGTTGTTACGGATTGCATCATTGTCGGTAAATGACACATATACTTTGTAAAGTATTTTCTGACCCAAAATGATACAATACAAATGCAATCTTTTTCTGTGACGCCTTATAAAACTTATGTCCTAGAAATTGTTGCGCCACAAATCGCAATTTCTTTTATTAAAATCCTTCCTTTTATAAACACATATATTAAGTATCAATCCACCAAAATACCGCAATTTGTAATTTGTCTTTAATTAAGTTCTTTCTTCACCGATATGTGACACATATACTCATTATGTAGTAAGTATTATTCAAACCAAAAGAACATCATGGTAGAATCATTTCTTTCTTTATCGCTGTAAGACACATAAACTCAATATATTTTTAATATTAATTTAAAATGGAAAATAACTGTTTAGGTTCTTTCTTTCTTTGCCGCTGTATGGCACATAAACGCACCAGGTAAGTATTGTTTAAACCAAACAACACTGTGGACCGGTAAAATCATTTCTTTCTGTGTCGCTGTATGATACATGAACTCAATGTATAATTATTTTTAAAAAAAAACTATAAAATATAATTATGGCTTAGGTTTACTTCTTTGCCGCTGTATGGCACATACATCTATACTCAATAGGTAAATATTGATCAATCCAAAACAATATTATTGTTGTAATCATTTCTTTCTTTGTCGCTGTACGATACATAATCTCAAAATGTTATTACTGAAAAAACTAGTATCAATATCTTTCCCTAAGAACTGCACACCTTTTTAGTTTTTTTTTGTTTCTGTGTCATTGTGTGACGCACTGGCCAACTAGGTAAGTATTACATAAACTCATATAAAACCATAACTGTTATTTGTTTCTATCTTATTTACTGTTTCACGCAAATGCTCACATATAAAGAATTTGGTCGATTAAAAAAAACGCAACTGTAGAAAGCAATATCTGTCTATGTCGTTATATGACTTTTATACAACATATGTTATTATTTGCCTACCAAAATAAATCATTCATGTCTTTATTTCTTTGTCGCTGTTATGTCTTTTAAAGTTTTAATTAAGACATTTTTCTAATTCAAACAGCACAAATGTTAATGCATGTAGATTACTGTAATAATTTCTGTCTTTGTCGCTGTATGACTCAATTTTCCTCTATAAACAATACTGGTTAGCCCAGACACAAAACACTGGTGTTACTAGTTCTTTCCTTATCTCTATATTTGGTTCACTAACGGACAAGTCAACTTTTCTACTAACCCACTAACTTTGTCAGGAGGAATAAGTTATTTGAGGAATTAAGACTCCTACATTTGCTTGCATAATTTACATTTGCTTTATACTATGTCGCACAATGAAAGGATCCTGAACGTTAGATTAGCATTACCTCTTTGTCAGAGATACTGCTTGACATGATAATCAAGAAAACATACAACACATAAGTAGTATGCTTACACCAACAGAACTATTATATTGATTGTATAATATTCTGTTTGACAAATTTGTCACACATTTAATACCAATGGTACACTACCGTTTGAGCACCAGTTGATTATTCATTATTTAACTGATCAAATATATCGTGTACATAGGGCTGGGACGAGTACTCGAGTACTCGAGTACCCGGGTATCGGATCGGGTAAGGCTACTACCCGGGTACAAAGTTTTTACTCGGTACCCGTAAAATAAAACACTTCATATCTAAATAGTTTCGATTTTTCAGCAATTAAAAATCTGCCTCGATCAGAACAAATGAAATGTTCATCTACCGAAAATCTCTATAGGCACTACTTAACAACATGGCCGATGTCAATGTATAACATTTACTAACCAAATAATATGAATCTAGCTTCTTTAAAAATTTCGTTCAAGTGCTGGATTTGCATCTCTGTCTTTTTTCGTTGTAATGGCTAAATATCAACGATTTATTTTTAAATAAGCAATATACGTTCCCTACTATCGGTTAACACTGCACAGAAAAATGTTTGCATACGAGGACAACCTAAGTAGACGCATTTTCACTACTGGTCGACAGTCTTGGAAGTAGAGGTACGGAATGCTCGGAACTACGTGTAGGTAGGTTCAGACCTACTTCAGGCTTGGACTTAATAAACGTAGGCGGTGAAGAAACAGATATTGAAATTCTAGGTGGCATGTTACCTGGATTTGTTATATTTATTCATAAACATAACTGCATAGGCGACACTCGGGTCAAGACATGCTCTCTGTTTTGTGATTGTAAGCCCTGCAACGCTAAACACTCTTTTTGACGGGACAGAAGTTGCCAGAATAACAAAGACTCTCTCTTGCCATCAGAGACAACTATTGAAACCTCGTACCTATGTTATAAGCAATAACAAATGCCAGGATGTAGAAGTAATAACTCTTTCATGATTTATAACAGCGAGTGACCGGGTACCCGCGGGTAATACGGCCTCAGGTACCCGGGTACAAATTTTCTACCCGTCCCAGCCCTACGTGTACAATACTATTGTACTAGCAAGTCAGACCAAGTCTGGCTAGGTCAGGTCATGCAAGGCCGTGTCTGTTCTGGTCAAGTCATGAAGTTCTAAAAAGTTTGTTTACAAAGGTGGATGGTTTTGTAAATGGTTGACATTGCACAGACTTGTTGACACATTGCACCAGGAAAGCACCTGTCATTGTTCTGGTCATCTAATGGTTATTGTTTATATGTATGTGCTCAGCCCTACTAATGCCGTATAAGTAGGCTTAATGCATTGAGTTTTATCTTTGGCCATTAATAAGAAGTTTCAAAATTCATATACGATAACAAAATTCAATAGGATAATGTACGGTACTGGTATAGGGTGCCACAATGTACCTCTCACACCAAGATGGATATGGGGGAGCACATCTTTGAACAATTTTCTGCGGGTGGTCAGTATGTCTTATGCTTCCTTGTTGCTCCTAACCGAATAATCGGGAGGTATATTTTTTGCCTGTCAGCGATGGCTAAGACATTACTGGAAATTGATATGCAGTTGGTTGACTTGTCTCGTTCATCATTTTCAAGGCTATCACTATCTCCTTATACGTTAACAAACAACGTTGATAATGTCATCTTTATGTCAAAACACAAGTAAGAACTTTTGAGTGCTCTACTAGATTAAAGCACCATCTTACAACATAAACACCATATTTCCTGTATCCTTAACTGGTCAGGAAGATATAACAACAATAGTTGTTACAACTCGTTTGCACATTGACAAGAATGTGTTCATGGTTATTACTTTGTAGTATTAAATAGGTCATCATTGGCTTATTAAAATACTATATATACATGTATTACTGTACGGATGAATAAAAATGTCACATTTCAAAATTAAGACCAATCGCCCAAACCCATTACTCAAAACCTCTGACGCTTGTATATACATCTTAAGAGGTAGGATACTTCACGAAAGGATCCTTAGTTGTGTTGACTTATTAACTGTCTGATGTGACTCAATATCGTCTTTTTGTTTCACCATATGAGCCCCACGTTGCCAATAGATATCATTTCTGCAAGTCATAGACCAAGAAACTGACCTCCTTCACTTCACTACTCCATTCATAAATTTATCTTCTTGAAAACTCAGGAAATTGATACATGTATTCGCAAATTATTTGGTTTATTATATATAATTTCCTGATACTAATACATATGACCATCTACGGGGTATCGGTCTATTTGAAACCATACTTGTGGGGTCGATATTTCGTACGGGGCATATATCAGACCTCGCAATTCTAGCACCTTTTAAATGATGTAGGGGGGTGTAGGGTACCCTACTAAAATAGTGTGCATAAGGCGGTTTTAATAGTGAATGGTATATGCCCCATTAATGTGTATAATTTTTATGGGGTATTATATTTCTTGTCATATTGAAGTCACCTATTTTGAAATTAGATATATAGTTGATATACATAACTTAGTACCCCTTAGGTCTGTTGTTTGGAAATGTTCAATAAATGCCTACATAGTGGCATATATTGAAACCAACTATGTGAAATTATGCCCCTCAAGTCGGTCTTATATACTGGCCCCGTAGGTGGTCGTATGTCTAAATATATATATATACTAGTATATAGTAATAATAATAATAAATTTATAAACAAAGGGGTCTCTAAAATAAGACCGTTTCGCTATTAAGACCATCGACTCTGCTGGTCTTAATAGCGGAACTTAAGTGCAATAGAAAAAAAAATCAAAAACAAAATTCAAGAAACAATCCAAAACATTTGTTTTTTTATCAGACTGGGTGATTTTTTAAAAATCCATTGCAACAAGCAAACGATAATACGATCCCAGGGTAGATATTCACAGTTTGTTATTCTACCTCATGTTTCGTCGAATTTGGACAAACAATATTCTTAATTTTTATGAAGTCGACTATGGCAGATAATTAATGACTTAGTAGATAAAAATAATGTAAGAGATTGTGAAGTCGTCCATTGAAATCGAATCTAGTACCCCGAAGACGTTGCTGGTATAATGTCGTTCTATTACGTCAGTTTTAAATGAAACATTTTTTCAATAGTGTGTGTGACCCTCATTAACCCGAATGAGTTTTCATGTCTTCCGGCTAGATTCCTTCGCAAACTTGTCGCATCGATGCGTAAAAGGGGCACCGAACACACTATTGAAAAAAAAAATTCATTTAAAACTGACTCAACGCAATCATTTGTAACTTGCAAATCCTCAATGTCAATTTTCAACACATTACTGTACCGACAGAACTGCCTCAAATTTCACAATTCTTTTTTTTCATTCAATGCATAATAACATTATCTTTCTAACGATACCAAATGTATGAGTGTGCAATAACAAACAAAAAAGATATTACGATTTTTGTAGACCGGACAAGACTTTTGTCCATTAATATATTTAACTATTTAGGCTCGTCACCTTTCCCTACTATAGACAGGGCATCATAGTTACCTCTTGTTTACGATAATATCTCAGCATAGTTATAAATCATAATGATTTGTTGTCTACAACTAAGAATGTCAGTACGACTCCTTCAGAATGAAGAAAAACAGAAACGATGCTGACCGATTCAGAGCGTATGTGTCACGAAAGCGCCAGATTATAAAGGTACACTTTTACTGCTAACGTACGAAGGCATTAATAAGACGTTCAGAGACCGATCGTGTGTAAATCGTTCATCAAAATCGTAGTAAGATTTGCTAACAGGCTAGATGTTTAATACGACGACAAACGGATTTAAAAACCCGTATATGATGATAATACCATGGATTGGACCTTGGTTCTGATTGTGATCTTAAATTACCCAAATCTGCAAGGTATTTACGTAATTGGACTAGTTTGCTCCCATTCCTATAGATAGATAGATAGAAATCGTGGCAAGAAAATTGGACAGCTTAACATAGGAAATGAACGTTATCCAGTAGACCACGAACAATGAACGTTATCATTATCCACATTCTGTTATAATTTACAAACTAGCTCTTTTCAAAGATTGTGATCGTATCTAGAGGGCTTATTGGAAGAATATATGACATATTTATACCATGTGCTTAACTTGCAGCAAATAATGGCATTTAAACACATAAACCGTCGAAATACAATGAACGCTAATCCGGAAATTTCACTAACTTCGAAAATTGTTTCCCAAATTATGCCAAAACGGCTGAATTTTCCAAGAAAACAATTACTGCAGCAGTCGTATCTCGTAAGCAGGGGGTTTATGCGCGTATTCTTATGAGAAAACACAAAATGATCAGTTCAAAAAGAGCAAGAACCTACCTTAGGCGAGCGACCTAGATTCCAAATATGGTAAAAAAATACCTGGATGAAGTCACGTGGGTTCGCCACCGTGGTTTTGGTGTGTATATTTATTAGAGTGTTTACTACAAAGCCACGGCTTCCCGATTTGCACGGGGAAAAGGCTACCCATGAAAATGGGCCCGAGGTCACGTCACATGGACGTTGAATGATTGGACCCCGGTACTGTGCACCGATGAGTCCAGATTTTGTGTGGACTTCACGGATAGACGGGCACGGGTGTGGAGAATGATCCATAAACGTTTTGCACCTGTTTGCATTGCAAACCATGATCGCTATGGAGGGGGTTCCATCGTGTTGTGGGCGGGGATCAGCATGCAGGGCAAGACTGACCTTCATATCGTTGATAACGACAGTCTGACGGGCCGACGGTACGTTGATGAGATCCTGGACGTGTATGTCCGCCCGTACGCTGGCGCTATAGGCCCTGAATTCATTTTAATGGATGACAATGCAAGTCCACACAGGGCCATGTGACCAACAGGTACCTCCAGGATGCCACCATCGCCCGAATGGATTGGCCGGCACGTTCCCCGACCTCAATCCCATAGAACATGTATGGGACATACTGCAGAGAGCCATTTTAGCCCGTCCTGTTAAGCCAACTACAGTCCAGGAGCTAAGATGGGCCCTCTTGGAGGAGTGGGTTCGAATCTCACAAATCTCAATCCGGAGGCTTGTTAGCAGCATGCGCCGGCGATGTCAGTCGGTTATCAATGCAAATGGACATCACACTCGATACTGACCAAGAAATTAATTCAATTGATTCATTCGCAGCAAAATTTCACATTTCGCACATCCATACGAAAACGTCAATTTAGCACCCATTCAACTTTTGGCTTCTGTCTCGCTTCAATGAATACACCAAAAACTTATTTCTATCTTCAAACAAATAGACAAATGCATAAACTTTCAATTAAAATAATAAAAGTTTGGTAGACATTTATATCCAATCAAAAGCAATCTAAAAAGCTATCCTTATCAAATTTTGAGTAGTATATATTAAAACTGACTATATGAAATAATACCACTCAAGTCGGTTTTATATATGGGCCCCGTTAATGATGGAATGTGTGAATATATTCTTTTAAAACTGGCTTTCGGGCACTATTTTAGTAGGGTACCCTACACCCCCCTACATCAATTTAAACATGCTAGAATTGCGAGGTTTAATGTATGCCCCACGAGAAATATAAACCCCACAAGTATGGTTTTAAATAGACCGATACCCCGTATATAGCTATATGTAACAGTATATATATATATATATATGTCGCTTCGACATAACATTTCATGGTTAAGTTTTGGTGCAACATTTTATCTTAGCAACAACTAAAGGGATTCACTTGAAATTTCACACATTTCTACGGGGTTAATATTGGAGGTCAAAAACCAAGTTACATAAGTCTAGCATGAATTTGGCTAGTTATTGGTTATGTTTACACGAATACCTCGAAAGTCGAGCGCGCTGTCCGTGGACTGCTCTTGTTTCTTATACTGTTAACTGGAATATCTCAAGCCTATTCAGAGATGACTTGCGGCTTTTTTAGATTTTGATAGATTATTTTACTGTACTTTCTATGTACTATGTCACCTTTTAGTGGCCATGATCAGTCAACTGACGAATGTTGCGAAACTTTGCAATACATTTCTAGGTTAATGAATGTTCACCAATACCTCCATTAGGGCTGTAAAGCTAAGATCAGTGGCTTAGTCAAGAATTTTATTGTGGCTTTATGTGGTTCATTACAAACTGATCAAAGTATATCAAACACAATGTCTTTAAAACAGACTGTCTTTGACCTAGGACAACAGTACAATGATAAATATTCTGTTCGATTATATACGAAATTACCAATGGCAAATATAATGTATATTCCTATGCATAACACAATATATGTTGTTTGTGTACAATTAAATAAAAGAAATAACAAGAACACACAAGATACAAATTGGATTTTTCTTAATCAGCGAATTCTGTTAAAAATGGCCTTTGAAAGTTTGGGAAAAATTATCAAACCGTATGCAAGTCATCTATCAGTACTAACAATCTTGTAAATTGTGATACAGTTTAATAGGTAGATTTTGAATTACTTACATTACTATTTGCTCCCTTTTTATCGAAATTGTAAAATTGGTTTAACTTAAAAACAAATAATGTCCAAGGCTTTTGGAGAGTAGAGAACTGTGCATGTCATTCATTTCACAAACAATATTTTATCTAACTTGCTCCGAGTGCCATACAATCCAATTTTGCAATAGTTTGATACTTAATATCCACTTGTCTTAAAAGCCTTTCCAAACAAACTTCATTTAGGCTCACTGAGTTCATATAACCTAATTTAACGTAAAACTAATATAACAACATCCTGTAAAAAGGACAAAAATAAAAACAACGAGCAATCCGATTGAGTATTGCTTACTGTCTGTGGCCATGTACATAGTTTCGTATTAAAGGATAGTCTATCTTAAGTAAGTCGTTTTCTTTCATTTACTGCCTCACTTACCAATTGTCGTATTTGTCTATCAGACATAGGTCGTTATAATCAATTATTCAACGATGTGAACATTGTGTTGACTTTAACGACATCATAATTTATATAAATAGATTATCTCAGATAAGGTCCAGACGATTTGTATTTGTCTCTTGACGTCTTTGTTTGTCGAGGGTTTGATTTTCCTTACTAAGTGCATTGTATTTTACATAATTGTGTTATCCTGTATTTTTTCATCTTAAGTGTCTCGCTATATATGTGTTTCAGGAGGAGGATTTTTAACCAAATTGAAATTAGGTCATACAGATTCCGAAGCTGAGCGCTATTTGTTTGTTTACGCTTGTAAAGTACGGTATTGATCCATTTATTTTTGGGCCATATCGATGTTAAACCGGAAATGCAATGTAAATTTAATAATTAATTGCAAATAATGCAGATATTTCGTAATTTCACTTTGACAGGTCATAATTTTCTCAAAATACTACGCCGTTTGATTTTTTAAAAGCCATTTCTTGTTTCAACTTTGCGCATCCGGTAAATGCAGTTGAATGCGCTAAACTTCAGTGCTTTTAGCACGTTGATTAAAGTTTGCAGTAGATTCTCGGTACGTTCTACTCGTTTTTAGTCAGTTTATTGCGTTCGTATGCAGTTCGTTCAACGTCCAGAACGTCTTCATTATAATCAGACAAGGCTTGGTATAAATACGGACCATTTCTCACCATGTTACCATTTGGGCCAAAGCTCTTAGGGTAGAAACATGAAAACCAGGCTGTCTGAGTCATTAGAAGAAGCAGAAAATACAACACCCTCAGAGGGTATTTCGTGGCTTATTCCCCCGTTACACCAAACTCGTTCTCACTACGGTCTGAAAAAATTGGACCGAACGAGCTCCAACTGTGTGCAAACGGACTGGACGTAGTTCCAATTTTCTACGGTCTGTGTTCGAACGTTATGGACGAGCTCGGACGGGGTTGAACGGGAATGGGGTTTCAGAACTTTGAGTCGACTCAAAACAATTTTGCGGCCACCCCGTTCTGCAATTAGACTGAGTGACAACGTACTGACAACGGAAAGGACGTACTGCGAACGGAATTGCCGTACTAGCATCGTACTCGGGACGTGCCTTGTCGTAGTTCGATCGGGCCACAATTTGCAGTACGTTTACACACCGACCTGTTCCGTTTGTAACTCGTTCTTTCCGTTTACACACAGACTTAACTCGACTTAATTACGTCTATAGTGCGTCTAAATGCACAAAAACAACATGCGAAGTCCTGAACCAGTTTGCAACACGTTTACACAGAGTTTTTAAAGTTCGCAGTAGGTTCTCGGTACGTTCTACTCGTTTTTAGTAAGTCTATTGCGTTCGAATGCAGTTCGTACCACGTCCATAACGTCTACAATACGATCTGATAAGGTTTGGTATAAATACAGACTATTTCTCACCAAGTTATTATCTGGGCCCAAGCTCTTAGCCTAGAACCATGGAAGTCGTTAATGCTTTGAATGTTGGCTTTGTACTTTTTTTCATAGAAGCGCAGCAAGAATACAATTACATGGTAGAAGAGAAACACTCTAATTTTTATTGACTGGCCCAGGAGGCTTAGTATCTTGTGGATTATCTTGATGCTGGTCTTCACGAACTTCACATGTGCATGTGATTTTGGATCGTTTAGAAGCGATTGTCTTAACAAACACCGTCTGTCTGGTTCTGCTCATTTTTGGAGGCATGATGGTCACAGTGATGCTTGACGAATTGTGTCCTCAATGCTTGAAGCGCGGAGCGAGAATGAGAACGGGAAGAAACGTCCTGGATATTTATAGCGAATCGGGCCAGAACGTGACTTTATTTCGTTCAAAAAGCACTAAGATTGAGATAAGAACGTACTTAGAACGAGTTGAAATGTCTTAAACGGGATGGTCAAGTGTAAAGGAGCTTAGAAGAACTAGTTATGAATGGGTTAAAACTGACTACGAGCGGGTTTGGACTAGTTTGAGACGGTGTCTCGTGACGAGAACGAGCATTTTAACCTGACTACAGACGGGATAAAAACAAAATGCACACAACGGGAACTGGTTCTGAACGAACTACGATCGTATAGCCGATATTTTTCGTCTTAAACGTCACGTTCTAACTCGTTCACAACCAGTTTCGCGATATTTTTAGGACGGGGTCGAACGTTCTGAGAACTAGTTTGGTGTAACGGGGTTCTTATCTTGAAGCTGGTCTTCAAGAGCTTAATCTGAGCGGGTGATTTTGGGTCGTTTGGAAGCTATTTTCTTAACACCCGCCGTCTGTCTGGTTCTGTCCTTTGGGAGGCATGATGGTCACAGGGATGCTTGACGAATCGTGTCCCCATAGCTTGAAGCACGGCACGAGAATGAGAACGGGTAGAAACGTCCTGGAATTTTTATAGCAATCGTGTCAGAACGTGACGTCATTACGTTCAGAACGTACTCAGAACGAGATGAGAACGTACTTAGAACGAGTTGGACTGCCTTAAACGATATGGTCAAGTGTAAAGAAGCTTAGAAGAACTAGTTATGAACGGGTAAAAACTGACGACGAACGGGTTTAGACTAGTTAGAGACGATGCCTCTTGACAAGAACGAGCAATGATACCCGATCTGAACTCGATACAAACGAACTTCAGACGGGATAAAAACGAAATGCACGTATCGGAAACTAGTTCTGAACGAACCATTATCCTATAGCTGACATTTTCCGACTTAAACGGCACGTTCTAGCTCGTTCACAACCAGTTTCGCAATATTTTTAGGACTAGGTTGAACGTTCTGGAAACTAGTTTGGTATAACGGGGCCTTTAGCAAATAAAATTAATATTTTTAGTGTTATTTTCCACTTAACTTATCTAGCCATATAAAAGAAAACACTAACCTTGTGTTAATTTGTTGTTGAATTATACTAGTAATTAAATAATTCAGAAGTAGAGCGTGGTGTACATTCGTCGTTGAACTAACTATATAACTAATTAAATCATACAGAAATAGACCGTACTAAAAGGAAGACAAATAAAATGTGCTGTTATGGATACACGTCTATTACCTCCATTAATAAAAAAATGTATTCTTTACCGGAATGCTCAAGTAGTCGTTAATGACGTAATGGTCAGTAACCTACAAGTCATATTACGACTTACTTTCAAATGACCGTAGAAATGTATATGCTATCACACATTCATGTTTGAAGATCTATCAAAACAACGAGTGTACACAAGACACTTCAGTAGACCAATTATGAACGTGTTTGTCTGTACTTTTTGCTACGATTTATAGAAGAGGTATATCACTTTGTATTTGACCATGAATAAGAACTTTACACAGGCATTTCTTGGTATCAAATACTTAGTTGGACGTTTAGCTTTTAAGTATAATTCATGATTGTCTTCTTCAGATAACATTATTTTGTTAATGTTACCAAAATTTATTTCTTCTGCTCTGTCTAGACCTATCCAAAGTCCGGACGATTGCCTCATACAATATGATAAAGAAAAAGTTGGAATGCCGAGTCAAGCACTATGCTATACATTACATGCCGTGGGTTGCCCGCAAGACTGTAGTAACTCTCTCTTTAACGCAATGCACTTAATACAGTCTTGCGGACAACCCTCAATACCATTAACTATGTTGTACCAAATATACCAAAATACTGATAATGCAGTCATCGATTAACGTTATTCTTACAACTTATACTGTTTGTTCTCGTCACGTAATCAGACGATCTTCATGTCTTGTTTTAGATATTAAATTTGTCAGTAATGTCATTCTAAGGACGATCATGTTACAGTTAGTCTGAATGTAATAAAAAAGCCATTAGCAATGTCCGTTAAAGAAATAAAGTAATTATACCCCCGTTACACCAAACTCGTTCTCACTACGTTCTGAAAAAAATGGACCGAACGAGTTCCAACTGTGTGAAAACGGAATAGACGTAGTAGCAACTTGCTACAGTCTGTGTACGAACGTGATGGACGAGCTCGGACGGAGTTGAACGAGAATGGGGTTTCAGAAGTTTGAGTCGACTCAAAAATTTTCTGCGGCCACCCCGTTCTGCAACTAGACTGAGTAACAACGTACTGGCAACGGAATGGACGTACTGCGAACGAAATTGCCGTACTAGCATCGTACTCGGGACGTGACTTGTCGTAGTTTGATCGGGCATCAATTTGCCGTACGTTTACACACCGACCTGTTCCATTGAATGTAACTCATTCATTCCGTTTGCACACAGACTTAACTCGTCTTGATTACGTCCATAGTGCGTTGTTATCCCGTCTAAATGTATGAAAACAAATTATAAAGTTCTGAACCAGTTTGCAACACGTTGACACACAGTTCTTAAAGTTCGCAGTAGGTTTTTGGTACGTTCTACTCGTTTTTAATAAGTTTATTGCGTTCGTATGCAGTTCGTACAACACAATAACGTTTTCAGTACGATCTGGCAAGGTTTGGTATAAATACAGACCATTCCTCACCAAGAGATGGGTGTATGTCTTAGTTTTCTTCTTTTTTCTAGCTTCTGACTCTGCCCCAAATCTTCTTCCGAAACCTGACTGTCTGAGTCATTAGAAGAAGCAGGAGATACAACACCCTCATTTTCATTGACTGACTCAGGAGGCTCAGAATTCTTAGGCTTAACTAGAGGCTGGTCTTCAAAAGCTTTATCTAAGCAGGTTATTTTTTAAGCGATTGTCTTAACACGCGCCGCCTGTTTGGCTCTGCTCCTTTTTCGAGGCATGGTGGTCACAGTGATGCTTGACAAATTGTGTCCTCACAGCTTATACCGCAGAACGAGAATGCCAACGGGTAGAAACGTCCTGGATATTCATAGCAATCGGATCAGAACGTGATGTCATTACGTTCAGAACGCTCTAAGAACGAGATGGGAACGTTCATAGAACGAGTTGAACTGTCTTAAACGGGATGGTCAATAGTATAGGAGCTTTGAAGAACTAGTTATAAACGGGTTAAAACGGACTACGAACGGTTCGGACTAGTTGGAGACGGTGTCTCGTGACAGGAACAAGCAATTTTACCCGATCTGATCCCGATACTAACGGACTACAGACGGGATAAAAACGAAATGCACGTATTTGGAACTGGTTCTGAACGGACTACGATCGTATAGCTGACATTTTCCGACTTAAATGGCACGTCCTATCTCGTTCACAACCAGTTTCGAGATATTTTTAGGACGGGGTCGAACGTTCTGGAAACTAGTTTGGTGTAACGGGGCCTTTACAGACGTGCGTATAATTAGGTTGAAATGATGTGTTATACAATAAGCGTTACCATATATATGGACACTGAATGTCCTTAATTGAAATTTACAAATAATTTTCATAAATTTCAGTTTTCATTTTAATCCTAATGAAATAAATAAGTAAGTTTAATAGAAAAATATAAAAAAAGTGGTTTAGTAATATTTATTTTTTATGAAAAAAGTGAGTTTAAACATGTAAACTTTTGTGCAAGTTTACATGAAGTACAGTGAAAACAGTTAAAATAAAATCTTCCAATCAGATTGTGTACACCCCCGTACAGATGCACTAAGAGTAAAAAATACAAATTAATTTATACATTGTCTGAAATCAGTACAATAAAATCTCTCTATATACTAAAATTCATAATTTTCAACATGTCCAAAATCCCCAACTTAACACAAAAGAAGTAGTACAAACAAAAAGTACGGTGTCCAATAATGGACACAGGTAATGAATGGTACACTCATAAAATAGGTATAATTCACTAATGTCATTATTGAACGGCCTGTTAGCGAAAAACGTTCCAGGCAAACAGCTAACGGTTTAGGTATATAGTACGCGAGTATGAAACAATCTGAAACAAAATAGATCAATAAATTTACAATAAACAAGTAAACAAGAAAACAATTCCTCCTCTCCGAATTCTTCTAATAAATTTAAGTAAAGATTCTCTTGTCCTCTATCTTTAAACGTTCGCGCTTCAACGGATCGTTCAATTAACCGTTCATAACGGTAACGGTGATTGATTAACGTTAAATGCTTACTGAACGCAGGGCTGTAAAGAACTGGGACTGTTTCATAAGAATCTTACGTAAGATAGTGAAATTTCCGAAATTACTTACTTACGTAGAACTTACGTTTACGATGAGAGAATTTCAAAGACGCACTCGAATTTAAAATCTTTTCTACAATACGATCTGACTTAAGTCAACGACAAGTGGTGAAGCCCTCAAATGTTGGTCACATGATTTCTTGTCAACAATACATTATAAACTACAAAACATTTAATAAATACAATATGTTCCACAAACTTCAACGAACAATTTCACAAACGGAGATTAGAAGCTCTCGAAGAAAATGCACGAGGGCTTTACCGATCCACCATACTCTTGATTTTTCTATACATGGCCAATTTAAACAAAGGTGGTATGACACAATAAATGGTCATCTGCTAACAAAACATCGACCAATTTAAGACGGAACTGATGGATGTCAAAATAAAGTAATTAGGCACAAAAAAGTTCCCACGTGGCGTCAAATAAATACATGTACCTTAAAAAATATATCATCAAATCTACAGACATATATAGTAATAACTTCATAAAAAATAACAATTCTTAAGACATTTTATCGAAATCTTGCAATCTTTAGATAGAAGTTCAGTTCACGTTTTTGTGATTAGCCACTGACTTCCGCAAAGACGTGTAATGAATAAGTTTTTAATACACACAAAATGGACGCCCAAATTTTGATTACAGAGCCCACTTGTTTGTTTGTTCATATATGTAAATTCAGTCACAGATATAGAAAATGTAAGCCTCAGTGCATCTAGAGTAATATTAGTGCATTCAATATCTGCATATGTATTCTGAAATTGTTCGCTAGAATAAAAGGAAACTTGCACAGAAAATAACGTATTTATTTGTGTATTCACAGGTGATGTGAAGTACCTACGATAATATTGCCTGGTCCAAAAGATTTCAGGCTAGAGGGATAATTAAACATTATGATATTTTTAGCACTGCATTTACCCTAACCAACTTTTTGAGGGCCGGTACTTAAAGGTACCTTTCTGTAATTTCAACTTTTACGTAGTCCTTAAACTATATAAACAATTCAAGACATATTAAAATGTAACGCGTTTTGTCCTAATCTTTCTTGTACTATAAGAAGAAACTGCGTAAAAGGCCCGACTTATAACTTCTTTGTAATCTAATGTTCAATATACCTGATCCACAATAGTTTTAGAGCTTAATTATGTAATTCGGAGTTAAGTTTTGTATAATATGATTGCATGTTTATCAAACTTTTCACTTTGAAATGCAATTAATTAAAATAGCATAAACATTTTTAAGCAATATATGCATTTATAAGCCGGATTTTCAACGAAAAACAATTCGGGTTATAGTTAAACGAAAATCGGACGGGCGAGTTGTCGGGCGGGCGGGCGGGCGCTCGTCCTGTGTCGTAAAAAATTGCATTAAAGTTTTTTCTTTACCAAATACTTCTGCCATTTATTGTCAGATCTTTATGAAACTTCATACAATGATAACATTCCATGTAATAAACAGAATTAGAAAGTAAACACCACGCTACCTGGCTTTATTATGGTTTATTTACCTAAGTAATTTTTGCGTTAAAGTTTTTAATAGGTTGAAAATCTCTGTCATTTATGGTCAGAATTTAAGGAAAATCCGGCTCTAATGTGGTTTCCACATTACATTTTATTGTTTAAAAAAACTTGTTCATTACAGGAGTTTGAAACAAACAAATGTTATTTTCTTTGTAGTCCAAAACCTCTTGATAATGGGACTTTAATTGAAGCCAAAGTAATGTCAACAAAACGTATTTATTCCGTTCCCTATTAGACTCAGTGATGATAAATATTATAAACGCTTGAACGCTTTTGAGCTTTAAGATTTAACTAATGGGGATACTTATGTAGCCTAATCAATATGTTATCCACGGGTCATTTAAAGCCATACAAATATGAAGTTCCCTCTATAGACACAAATGGTCACGCCTAATTTGATAGATCGTTATCTGCTTGTTTGTTTGTTTGGGTTTCACGGCGCACCAACACAGAAAGGTCATATCGCGCCGACGTTATCTGCAGACCCTCAAGTATGATAGACTTTGAATTTAATTTCAATTCCTTTTTTCTCAATTATCCAAAAGATTCATTTCATATAAAACATTTCATATACATTTAAAAGAAAACACAAATATTAATACAATTAAGATTATACATTTGGTGTGTTAACAAAATATCCTTAAGAAAATTGTCAAAACTCACTCACTCACTCACTCACTCACTCACTCACTCACTCACTCACTCACTCACTCACTCACTCACTCACTCACTCACTCACTCACTCACTCACTCACTCACTCACTCACTCACTCACTCACTCACTCACTCACTCACTCACTCACTCACTCACTCACTCACTCACTCACTCACTCACTCACTCACTCACTCACTCACTCACTCACTCACTCACTCACTCACTCACTCACTCACTCACTCACTCACTCACTCACTCACTCACTCACTCACTCACTCACTCACTCACTCACTCACTCACTCACTCACTCACTCACTCACTCACTCACTCACTCACTCACTCACTCACTCACTCACTCACTCACTCACTCACTCACTCACTCACTCACTCACTCACTCACTCACTCACTCACTCACTCACTCACTCACTCACTCACTCACTCACTCACTCACTCACTCACTCACTCACTCACTCACTCACTCACTCACTCACTCACTCACTCACTCACTCACTCACTCACTCACTCACTCACTCACTCACTCACTCACTCACTCACTCACTCACTCACTCACTCACTCACTCACTCACTCACTCACTCACTCACTCACTCACTCACTCACTCACTCACTCACTCACTCACTCACTCACTCACTCACTCACTCACTCACTCACTCACTCACTCACTCACTCACTCACTCACTCACTCACTCACTCACTCACTCACTCACTCACTCACTCACTCACTCACTCACTCACTCACTCACTCACTCACTCACTCACTCACTCACTCACTCACTCACTCACTCACTCACTCACTCACTCACTCACTCACTCACTCACTCACTCACTCACTCACTCACTCACTCACTCACTCACTCACTCACTCACTCACTCACTCACTCACTCACTCACTCACTCACTCACTCACTCACTCACTCACTCACTCACTCACTCACTCACTCACTCACTCACTCACTCACTCACTCACTCACTCACTCACTCACTCACTCACTCACTCACTCACTCACTCACTCACTCACTCACTCACTCACTCACTCACTCACTCACTCACTCACTCACTCACTCACTCACTCACTCACTCACTCACTCACTCACTCACTCACTCACTCACTCACTCACTCACTCACTCACTCACTCACTCACTCACTCACTCACTCACTCACTCACTCACTCACTCACTCACTCACTCACTCACTCACTCACTCACTCACTCACTCACTCACTCACTCACTCACTCACTCACTCACTCACTCACTCACTCACTCA
This sequence comes from Mactra quadrangularis, assembly GCA_025267735.1. Lineage (NCBI taxonomy): Eukaryota > Metazoa > Mollusca > Bivalvia > Venerida > Mactridae > Mactra > Mactra quadrangularis. The sequence continues at coordinate 30,908,638 of CM046293.1, forward strand.
CTCACTCACTCACTCACTCACTCACTCACTCACTCACTCACTCACTCACTCACTCACTCACTCACTCACTCACTCACTCACTCACTCACTCACTCACTCACTCACTCACTCACTCACTCACTCACTCACTCACTCACTCACTCACCCTTACACTCGCATTATCAAAAATACCCCATGATAAGGATTGAAGCTAGGTTGTTTGATTTTTTATTTGTTTTGTTTGATCTAGAGTGACTGAATGCTTAAGGGGAATTGTTGGTTTTTTGTCAAGGAAATTACAAATTACATTTTGGTCTGAATACATTTAAATGTTGACTTATTTTCAATCTACAGCACTAAATTAGAACGTAATTGATTATATTTTAGGAACGAAAGATAGTTTTGCAATATAAATTATTAATTAAAAATTGCACGGGTTTCTCTCTCAGGGTCAGACAATTCTTCACAGCTTGCATTAACTGACGGTAGTATTTCTTCTCGATGCATTGTAGTATTTTAATAGTTTATGAACTATGCATGTATTCTCAGCAAAAAACTTTGTCAGACTTTGTGTTGTTTACATTACCAGTCTATTGTTTTATATTTAAAAATATTATAAATTACTTTTAAATTAGTTAAAGTATTTCAACATGATTCTAAAAATGTATTTTTCATTTCTTGTAAACCTTAAGATTAAGGCTGTAACTATTCGATTCGATAAATCGAAATTCGATTGCGAGGGCGCCGATTCGATTTTGATTTGGAACCCTCAAATTTTGATTCGGTACCAGCACTTAAACTTCAAGTTGTAATTAAACTTTTATTTGCAATGATACACTTGTGATAAATAAATCATTATAAAATCGCATTTTGCTTTATTGATCATGTTATGAAATGAATGTTAAAAAATAAAGTAACACTTTTGTTTTATCAATATAAATTAGTTGTAAGCTCAAATGACTTCATTACTTTACAATTAGAATAACCTATACTACTAAATGAATTGAATAAGAAATCGAAAAAAAATAGAATCGCATCAAATTGACTTTCAAGTGAATCGTTGCAGTCCTAGATAAGATACTTAAACCAATTTCTTTTAGTGACTATCTCTAACTGAGAACACGCATAAACATTCTAGTTTCCTCACTTTAAATTGTTCTGTTCACTTTAGATATAGACTTTACATACATATGTATATATGAACCACTTAATAAAACACTTTTGTTTTTGAAACTTACTTGCTATGATGATTTTGTGTATCTTTCTTAAAATATTTAATCGGTTTTGGTAAAACAAACATGTTTTCGTTTAAAGAAATATATAAGGCATTGTATATAGTTAGTTTTTATTCTCAAAACGGACTATGTTCGTATACTCTCATTTGTACTGTGATATATTTGAGAAGTAAAAATTCTATGTTATTATCTTATCTAACCATTTCATGTTGGACAAAACGTCAATTACTATTAAGTACATAATTACAATGAATGTACACATTGGTATAATTATCTTGAGTGGGACAGATAAGCTTTCCTAGAATGACGTACGACTGGAAAATAATTTCCGATTGTGTGTGACATGTCATTAATTATGAATGATTGATATCTCAGACAATACTTAGAAAATGACAGTATTTTCTGCAGTATTATATTTGCCTATCAATAAATATTACTTGATATGCACAAGATACGAGACAAAGAAATAATAAGTGTAATTAAAACATACGAGGAAATGATATGTTGTAATGCATACATTTATTGTAACGACTCCGACAACAGACGATATTGATATATGTTTGGTCCAATGAGAGCGTGCCTAATCAATACGTGATCATGTTACGGAGAGTAAAATAAGAGAAGAGAGGTGTGGTTATGAATCATAGAAAATAGACGCTAGTAAGCTGTTATGTTGATTGTTAAATATGTTTAATGATTAAATAGTTCGATTAATTATAAGAACAGTTAAAATTTTCATATTACCCAGATAGGGGGTAGTAGGTTTATGCATCGTATAAAGTTTTATTAACACTTGCTAAAGTTGTTGCTCAGTTTAACTAGTACTCGATTTATTTTTTAAAGGGAGTCCTCCTCAACTTCGTTGGGCTCATTTGCTAAACGTTTGGATATGGTCCTTTTGAATACAATCTTGTATTTTAGATTTAGATTAAAGTGATTCTCGTTTATCGATAACAAGAATGAAATCAAAGAACAGAAGGCGCTGAATTTGTTTAGGTCTCGGAATATTTGGCGTCGCTTTATAATGATAGGCCTATTAAAGTAAATAAAGGACCTGTGTCTGTGACCTACATAAAATTGAATCTGTATGCGCTTTAATTAATATTATCACAGTCACAAACTGGTTTGTTATGTGAAATCAACTTTACATTCTATTTCTTGTTTATAAATAATACCAACAAACGATAATGTATAAATATATTGCATGAAATTTTATTTACAAACCTTCGTTCTTTCTTCTTCGTGGGTTGTTCTGTTGACTCTTCAGCGTGGTTTGATCACGTGACAAACTGAATTTGTTATATAAACTAACCCATAGACGAACGCCTTTTAATTGAAGAGTTCAAAATTGACGTGCGTTTAATCAAAATTATTTCAATATATTACCAGTAATTTGCGGAAATGTTACAGAATTGCAAAATATTAGAAATCTTCGACCAATCGGGAACTATATTTTCTTCCCTGAGCAGGTTTTAAAATCAATGCGCCTGTTATTTGACAATTAATCTAATTCACTGTTAGGGGACCAGTCCATTTGACAATCTTCACGCAGTGATCTCCCCTGAATTTTTCGGCGTTAATGTCCATGTATAGGGAAGTAACCGCTTCAAAAAAGCGGACTACTTTCGGTATTTGCAATTAACAGCATTCGGTTCTGAAATTTCGCTACCATAATTTGTTTGGTCTGACGACCCAAACAAATAAAAACTCATCTGAGCAAACTCCAAAAAATTAACATTTTAAGTTTATAAACAGAATTTTCAAAATCTGCTGTATGAAAAAGTTTCAGTTTTGGCAAATTAAATGTAATATACATCATCAGTTTTGTCAAAAAAACTTTGGCAGGGCATAGTGGGTGCTGTTTAGTGTAAGAAATGTTTAACTTGAGCCCTTTTTTTCCAAAAAACTATAACGAAAAAAAGTTATCGTGAATAATTTTCATAAACTTGCATTTTTAAACCAGAAGGATAATAAACAGAACAATGATTAGATATTTAAAAAGTATACAATATTCTACATAATTCAATAACATTTGAAATTGTTGGACAAAAGTTGACTCTATTAATATTTTCTTGCTTATGACTTACAATGATTCTATCGTAAGATTTTTTGTGAAAAAAAACGCCCTAGTCTCCTATTATAAAGCAACTAAACTGATGGTGATTTCACTCGGTGTGTTGTTGAGGTGATAAAAACCAACGTCGAGTTTACGATAATGATGCGAATGAAATTATGATGAACAGTTATCAGTTGATGCAAAAATCGTTAGTTGATTAAGAAATGGCGTATGAACAATTTAACATTATCACAATACCGTAAACGAGTAAATTATTTCTACGGGTGCCAAATTACATGTACGTATGTTATTAAACAATTTTATTGGAAAAGACTTAACATCCCCAAATTTGTAGGACTTATATCATCAACAAATCAATCTTTTTTAAAAAAGCTAGGAATATACATTTTTAAAAGTTTTGAAAGACGAGATAATTTATATTACTTTAATTAAATTTATCCACCTCTTTGATAAATATGCTTTATAATGACTTATATTAGCTCACTTAAGCTAGCTCAGGGTGAGCTTTTAGGATCGATGAATGGCGTCCGTCGTCCGCCCACAATTGTTTAAGTACACTCTAGGGTTTACATTTTAGGCTCAGTCATTTTCAACCTTTGTGAGAACGCATGTCTAGGTGATTGCTCAGATGAGTTCGAACACGGGGTCAACACGGATGAAAAACTAGGTCACATGAGCTAAAATTAGAAAAAAACTTTGTTAACACTGTAGTGGCTACTGTTTTGATCGAAACATCCTGGAAATTGGTCTGAAAGATTGCTTTGATTTTGATAGTTCAAATATGAATACGGGTCATCTTGGGTCAAAAACTAGGTCACACAGCCCAAATATGGAAAACCCTTTACTACTTACACTCTTTCTCGCCGGATGTATTTAATAAATATGTACTTTTTGTATATAGATATATACTCACATTCTATGCATTTAGATTGTACTACCTTTACGATTACATTTGTAATATTATTCATTATATGTATATTATTAGTTTTAAAGATTTTTGACGGTGTATATGGGTCCTTATACCCCGAGAGCACATATACCCCGAGGCGTCAGCCGAGGGGTTATATGTAGCTTCGAGGGGTATAAACACCCATATACACCGTCAGAAAACTATTACTATTTTATAATACTTCAAATCCCTTTAAAATCGGTCGGGAGCTCTAAAATGTACAAAAAACTAATGCAGTATTTTAGTTCAATTTCCCCGTGGCGCACCCCAATTGCTTTTACTACGTTTGATCATGACGTCATACTGGCGACCGTGTTATGAAGTTGATAGTATTTACTATTTGACAAGTTAAGTATTAAGCTTATAATTTTTGTGGATATAAGGATCGGAAGTACAACGATCTTTTTAAAAATGGACACGGAAGATAGGGATATATGGACTTTATTAAGGAAACACTCGCTGACGGCATAAACTGTTAGGGCAAGATGAAAATGGTTTTCCGAAAATAGAGCAAAGAAAATCTAACGTGGATTCGTATTTGAGAAAGATCTTTGACAGACAGTTTCATTATTTATTCTTAATGCATAGCTTGACTTGCTCCAATGAATGAAACACAAGTCAACCTTTGTATTTACTTTATAATGACTGGAAAATTCGTCGTATTGCACACAGTCACGCAGAAATTGATGGAAGAACTTCAAGAAGCACAATTGGGATGTTGGAGTTGTCGGGCTCTTGATTTACAGTTTTGTGAGTAATAGATTTATTATTCATGTTGAAAAAATCGCTGTGTAACGTTATTTTTTATAGAGCAGGACATCGATATGTCTTATTTGCTTATAAATGTTAAGATTACAAAGAAAAACATAATCGAATCGATGAACAAAATGGCGGACATTTAAAAAGAATTTATGTTGCATTGTTATGAGAGGCTACCCGAGGGGACACGGTGTATATGAACTCACACACGGTATATATGGATTTCTTTCGCACACCCGATCAGCCAATCAAAAGCCGTCATTTTTTCTTGAAGTATTATAAGTATCTATATGTATTTACGTATGTTGATTCATATGCCAATTGCCTAATATCTTGAAAATAAACATGTATGCTGTTGTCAAAATACCGAATGCACTTATTTAACTTTCACGCATTATTTACGTACGACTTAAACAAAAATTTGAAATACCCATCATGGACGTTAACAATACACATTGACGCTGACGACGGAGCACGGAACTATGGAATGCTAGCCTAAGCCTTGTTGAAATATGATTAATCAATCATGTATTTTATCAAAAAATGGAATATAATTAAACGATGGCTCACGGGAGTCCACAGTTTTATCTTGTGATATAGTGGAATTGACCATGTGTGTTGGATTTTGTTTAATTAAGACATTCATTCGCGTACCAATTGATTCAGATGAATAATTCACTTTGGTAGTCCGTCAAGTAGGTTAATCAGAAATATGTACATAACGTATTGGGGTCATTGATGATAAAAGAAATGCCGTATACATGAGTTTCATAAGAGCACGAGTTAAAACAGTTTTTTTATTGTTGTTACAAATGGACATTTTTTATTTATCACGAAATATTGTAAATGTATTTTCTCAATGACTTGCATGCATAAAGGTAGTTACAGTACCCACCGAAAAGTTTGGAGACATTTTCACGATGTAGGCCTACTGAATAGCTTTTATCTAAAATTGATTCTGTGTTTTATTTTTGTTACAAACCATACTTATGGTGGGTACTGTATATTTGTGTATTTTTTATATTTTATTTACGATTTAAAACAAATGATCCCATTGGAAATAAGTCTTAGGACTTTATGGGCTATCATGTGATACAATTTTTCGTACTTCTGGATTTAATCTGAACCTTAATATTGTATTGTGCATTATACACAACATTATACTGGTATGCGAGCAGTAGCCGTGATTTTTTCGAGGTTTTATCATATCCTTGTTTTCTTGTGTTGTTAAAATTGTTTATGCTATGTAAAAAGCATCCCAAATAAATCTACTACTTAAGAGTTAACCGATTAACAATTACCTATGGGAAAAACTAAGTGTTCTGGTCACATTCCAATATTTAAAGTAAATCTATGTATCAACATATAATTCAAACTATTTAACATATACTAATTATGATCTGTTTTGTCAAAGATTTTTTTAATGCAATGTTGCACAATTTGCTTCTGCTCATGAACAGAAGTAAAACTATGTCCATTACGCGGGTTTAGTGCGAAACGGTCGTAACTCAATTAACAAATAGTGAATTACGACCGTTTTGCGGTAAGCCCGCGAATAGAATTTGCAAAATAAACAGATTCATGTACCCAATGACTAAAAGTAAAAAGTGTTAAATCATTGAATGCGTAAACTCATGCAATATTAGTAAATGCAAATATCTATTTTAAAATAACGAAATACGGGACGGCGGTACAGCCAATAGACAGTATTAGAAACATTCTTAAATAATTAATCATAGAGAGAAGGCTATCAAAACAAATGTAGAATATCTGAGTGGTGTTTTGTTTGTTGATTAGGTAAAATTGCCATCGATAGTTCGTTTGTTGTTAGCTACGATACCTTCTGGGAGATGTTTCTTTTCATCTCGATTTGAAATGTTGTTTGTACTAAGATGAAAAGGCCAACAGATTCCTCGAAGCTGAACTTTCTTAAGATCAAACATCATTGTGACAGCAACTAATAGTTGACCTTGCTATAGGGACAAAACATTGCTTAGCAGAAAACTGAACGTTTTTAGAACTACTTTGTATCTGATGTTATGTGTGTGTACGGGTTGATCATTGCATGCATATATTCAGAGGATCAAGAAGTCCATATCATTAGCCAAATTTTTATAATTTTAATGGTAAGACCAATGACCCCAGTCCATTCCCAGACGCACGCACAATACTGCGCGCGACCTTTGAACTTTTACCAAGAACTCCTACCATGAAACTTAAAACTTGTTTTTATTTTCTTAAACGCCTATTTCTACGTTAAAGAAACATATTCAATGGCGTTTTACATTTACAACACATATCAAACAGTGTTACACTATATACATGATTAACTTTTGAAAATGGTCTCAACCCAAGAGGTAGATTATTCAAAAGCTGTGGGCCTGCTGTTTGAAACCCTCAGTCATTAAATGTGTTTCTACTATTATGAGGAACCACATAGCACCCTACTGACGATGCTGAGTAGTTATAAATATATTTCAAAATTTTAAGTTGAATTCTTTGTTTTACAGGCAGCCAATGTAAACAAACAATGCCTGTATAGAGCTGTCACGTCTGTTAAGACTAAGTACTAACTTGGCACACATATTCTGAACGCGTTGCAATTTATTTTATTCACTCTGAGTAATACCATTGAGGATTGCATTACAATATCTAAATGAGAAATTACCAATGACAAAACTAACACTTCAATTGCACCTTTTGATAGAAATTTACGGATACTTTTAATCTTAAAATAATTGACCATTGGCGATTTGCACTTGCGTTTCCTATGCTCTTTAATGTTCAATGTTTGACCAAGAAACGCGCCGAAGTATCTAAAATGAACTCCTGCCCTGTGATATTATCTCCACAAGCGTCAATTTCTTTGGTACTACATTTCTTTAATATATTTTGAATAAATTATATAGTACTGTTGCATAATACATAGTTGATATATAAAAATACTTAGTTTCATATGATTGTAATGTTTAGAATTCATTACCTTCTATCTCTCACAGGTCCTGTTTTAATTACTTTTTGTGCATGTATGTCTTTTTGGTTATGCCATGTGTATGTACAAATGTATACATATAAATGTTACCATAATTTATTCTGTAACATTTAATATTAGGTAATATTATATTTTATGCTTTCCAGTAGAATACCGGGATTTGTCAGTGAAATAAACTTGATATTCCACTGTATTGAAACAATGGAACAAATTTGTTAATTTTTACTGGAGGCGTCGTTCTGATGTCCCATTTGGGCGACTATACACTGATAAAGAGTCAAATGGAGGAGCGGCGTATCGAACTACGACCTCTGGTATATTGGCTATATGCATTTTCATGGCGCTTTAAACATAAAGCAAATCAACTCTTTCTTTCTTGCAAAAGCAGGAAGTGGGACAAAAGTAAATGACTCTATATAAAAGTCAAGCCTGTTACTGGAGGTTACGTACCATGAAGGAAACATACCGGGAGGTATTTTTGGAGATACGTACCACTTATATAGTTTAAAATATACGTACCATTGATATATGTTGTCATCTAATTTCTATGAATAACATATACATGTACAGAATAATAAACACAAATGTATTTAACTTAACAATTGTAATAAAAAATAAATGAACGAATTATTATTAGTAATAGTGCTTTGATATGATTTTGTAATTAGTAATATTATATAACCAGTTACTTAAAAAGCAAAATAAAATCAAAGCAATATTAAACGGCAATAGTTTTACCTGTATATAAGTATGATTATCACACAGTCAAACAAATAACATACAAATTACAAACTATAATATACTATAATTAATCATTATATTATAATTATAATCTCATTATGAAACAATTTTGCATTTATCTTTTGTTTTTGTTTGGGTTTTACGGCGCACCAACACAAAAAGGTCATATCGCGCCGAAAGCAATCAATGATACTATTAATTCAAACGATACGAGTATTAATGATGTGAAGCTTTATATCTTATTATATACATTTATTTCCTTCAAAAATGTATCTCTTCACTTACTTTTTTTCTAAATATGTGGTACATAACCCCCAAATACGGTACATATGTGGTATTTTTCCACCCCAAATTCCCAACCGATTGTTTTTGTATGAGTACTCTCCCTTTTTAAAAAAAACATCATTTGCATTTTCAGATAAAATCATGGACGCGGGAGACAACAACGCTTTAACTAGGGGTGCGTATTTTGCAGTAAATCTAAACCCAAACATTTTTTAATTTTTGTACGTAACCAAAGACCTTGTAAAGAAACTTCTCTTAATATGTCCTTGATGTTATTAAAATCTGTTCTGAACCAGGTATATAAATAGAATTAGTAACGATTTGCCACACAAACGATTCGCCACATAACGATTCGCCAAAGAGTATTTGATCACAGACACTTGCGGTTATGTGCGTGGCTCCCCTTCTTGATCCGAACCAAAAATGGCCAAAAAGATCAAAGGAAAAGTCACATTAGTGCCATTTTGTGAGTACGTCCGTCCGTCTGTCCGTTAGCAATTTGATTTCCGTAGCATAACTTCAGTTCCATTTTGCCCACAATATTCAAACTTCATCGGATGATTGTCCATATTAGGTAGAAGACCCCTATTGATTTTTGTGTCACAATGCCAAAGGTCAAGGTCACTATAACCTTAAAATTGAAAACAGTTTCTGGAGTATAACTTAAGTTCCATTTGGCTCACAGTGTTCAAACTTCATAGGATGATCGTCCATATTGGGTAGAAGACCCCTATTGATTTTGGGGTCACAAGGTTAAGGTCACTATTACCTTAAAACTGAAAACAGTTTTTGGAGGATAACTTACGGTCTATTTGGCCCACAATATTCAAACTTCAAAGGATGATTGTCCATATCAGGTAGAAGATCCCTATTGATTTTGGGGTCACAAGGTCAAGGTCACTATTACTCTTTAAAACTGAAAATAGTTTCCGAAACATAACTTAATTTGTATTTGGCCCATAGTGTTCAAACTTCACAGGGTGATTGTCCATATTGGGTAGAAGACTCCTATTGATTTTTGGGTCACAAGGTCAAAGTTCAATGTCGCTATTACCTCAAAACTGAAAACGGTTTCCAGAGCATAAGTTAAGTTCCATTTGGCCCTCAATATTCAAACTTTATAGGAGGATTGCTATTTGAAGGAGGTAATATTCTATTCAATTTATGTAATGTCTTACAAATGCTTCATCCTTACTAAAAAAAAGAAAAACACTTTCGGGCATATAATGCTCCGCCTAGCGGTGCTCTTGTTACTGTCTTGTAAGAACTTCCGTCAGTCCTTCCAAAAAGATTGGATCGGGTGATAATGCAAAAAGGACGGAAAATATCTTTATGAAATTTGATATATGGATATATGCTGTCGGGAGATTATGCACGTCTTTTTCTTTTCTTCCTATGTTGAAAAATTTGGTTGCTGTGGCAACAGGCTTCGCAATATTTGTCATTACTCAAAAAGTAGTGAAAACATTTTTATGAAACTAAAAATATATGTTTCTTATCATCAACCTCATCATATGTGACAAGGTTTACAACTGTAGCACTACAATTTTCAGAATAACCTCCCTTGAACTTAGAATAATAATAACTTTTCTGCACACAGAGGCTGATATAAAATGTTAAGACAGCTTTTTCTTTTTGTATATTTACAGGCATCACTGCCAATAGAAGATAATCCTAACAGACTGAAGGTAAATCTCTAGCTCTAATTGTTTGCGAGTATTGACTTCCTAATTGTCATATTACAGAATGAAGCAATATTTTTATATTCAGGATTAGTTTTTGGGAAAAAACAGCATGTGGCCTATCACTAAATCAGAAATGCTCAGATATTGTCATTTACTTTATAGCTCGGCTATACAAAGTATATGGATAGCTGTCCTACTCGGCCCGGCCAAGTTTTGGTGCAGTAAAATATTTTTCACAATAACTTTCTCATTTCTAAGGTATCAACTTCATACTTCAAATACATGTTCCTTATCATCAACCACATCTTATGTGACAAGCTTCATAACTGTAGCACCAATATTTTCAGATTTGTCTCCACTTGAACTTTGAATATTCCTTAAACGTGACTTCTTTATTTTTTAAGGGATCAACTTCATACTTCAAATATATGCTCCTTATTAATTTATTTTAACAGTTTCTTCTTTATTTCCTAAGGGATCAACTTCATACTTTAAATATATGTTCTTTATCATTAACCACATCTTATGTGACGAAGTTCATAACACTAGCACCAATATTGCAAGAATTATAAATCATAAGATTGAAAATCGGTTGAGTGTGGGGGCACCAGTGTCCTATGGACACATTTCTAGTTTTTGCAGAATTATAAAGTTTAATACTAGAGAGATCTGAGAAAATTCAGGGATTTATTTTATTTTATTTTTTGTACATGGCTTTTTATAGTCGATAATAGGTTTTATTCCCAATTGAAATTAGTATATTATTTTCCCAATCCACAGGAAAAATTTCCAATTGAAAGTTACCAAATAAAAATATTAAATAAAAAATTCTAGAAACTTTGAAGCTTCTTCTCTGTTATGAGTGTTAATATTTAAAGATGCCATCCTAGACAGTGATTGTTTGCATTCATTTAATCCCTGCAAAAATCAGTCAAGCATTTCTCCTAATTTTTAACAAGGTTTCAAAATTGATTGGCTATCGACATGTAAAATGTCTTTGGCCATAATTACAATAAACATATATCGCATATATTAAAACATCGCTGAATTTCCCAATTCCATGGGTATGCGCCATGTTCTCAAAATCCTGGAAAAAAATCATGAATTTTCCCAGTCAAAATTTTTTTACCTCAAGCAAATTTAAAAGCTTTTAAAAACTTCTTAAGTGTTCGATCAAAAGTAACTGAAATGATTTAATTTATCACTGTTCATTTATATTATAACTTGCTTAAGATATTAAAGAGTGTTTAAGCAAAAACATTAAGATAGCCTCTAAAGGATATTGTATCATAGTTTGGGGACCTTTCTGTTGAAAATGTATCCGAGATAAATGGTATACATATACATGCACAGTGCTTTAACTGGAGTGCAGGTATTAGTTACCCGCACTGCAGTTTGTTTGTTTGTTTGTGTTTTACGGCGCACCAACACAGAAAGGTCATATCGCGCCGAAAGCAATCAATGATACTATTAATTCAAACGATATTAATGATGTGAATCTCACTGCTTGGTAATTTGATATCTTCTGGTTGAAGGTTAAAAGATTCTTTAGCTAAAATGTCTACTTTTTCAAAACTTGAAGCACAATGGGAATACCAACAGTGTCAAAAGCAGCACTAAGATCGATCATTACTACAATGGTAACTTGATTCTTATCAATAGCATCCAACAGATCACTATGCATTTTGATTAAAGCTGTTTCTACTCCATGATTTTTCCGATATGCACTCTGGTATGATGGAAGAAGGCTATTTGATTCTATATATTCAACAATTTGATTCAAGGCAGCTTTTTCTAGAATCTTTGACAAAAATCACTTTCTTTAGATAATTTTTACAGTGAAATAATATTATCCTTTAATGAACCTTTATTTTAAGAAAACGTTTTTAATAATGCAAATATGGTAATTTTGACTACAATTATAATCGTTAAGAGAAATCAGGGAATTAGATATATTTCATTAGCTATGTCTCTGGAGAAATGACAAAACATGCCAAATCACTTGTCCATAGGACAAGTCATTATCTTTAAGATTTCATCAACCATGGTAATGGGTAAGGGATTAAAGGATAGTTTTCATACTAAAACTCACCAGTACAACTTAATTAAGATTCACCAGAAATAGAATCTGTTTCTTATCAGAGTCATAGTCATATTAAACTGGGTTTAAACCTTTAACCCACATTAAATTAAAGGTGTGAGATGTACATATTTGAAGTCAATTATTTTGTGAAATACCAGTTAAGCTGAAACTGTCTACTAATACATGTATATGTACTTTGTACACCTGAAACAATAAACTTGACTAAAATTTACACTAAACACAGTCCGGAATACGTTTGCGAATCCGGAAATCTTGCAAACTTACTTTCTTTATTTTTCATCCGATTAATTTCAAATTTTCAATAAATGTAGATCTACATATGGGCATAACACCAGTAAACTTTCATCCAGATATCTTTACTAGAAATATGTTTAATTTCAAGTCAAAAGTCAAAATTCCCATGGGAATCAGCAAATTCCCATGGGAGAATGGCTCTCCCATGGGAATCCCATTTAAAATGTGGGAATTTTCGCCCATGGGAGAATTCTCCCATTTCTAATTCCATTAATAAAGGTCACAACAAGGTAAAAATACAGATTTGGCATCATACTGATGTTCTTACAAAATGCCTGACGCTTTTAGACAATTTACAAAATGCCTGATTTTTAGGCATTTTACAAATTGCCTAAATTTACAAATTACCTGTAACATAATAGTAAAAGCGCACGACACACTGTAAGTTAAAGTTTATTGAAGCATCAAACATACAAAAAATCTATTTTTTGCAAAATTATTTAACCGTTCTATAGACTACGGCTTTGAAGTCCAATACTTTATTCCAACGTGATTTCGAGGGGCTGACTAAATAACTCACAAGTATTTGACCTAAATTAAGGCACTATAAAACAACACCGTAATGCAGCTTATGTTGTGTACTAAACGTTTCCTACAATATGCACTGCCCGCCCAAAAGTTCCTTCACAATGCAATTAATTGTATAAAGTTTGTAGAATTATTATTTGCATAGCTTACTTTATACATAATTCTAACATAGGCACGTGCGCTTTCACTCTTTATTTAATGTGACGTCATCTATGCTTTATTATTCAACAAAATATAGCTCGTGACGGCTGTTGAAATTTTACTCCCCACGTTAAATGAGCAAAGCCGAAAATAGCGCCCGAGTTTATAAGGGTTGACTTTAACAGAACCTTGGAACATGTCAGTAAATGTAAAACATGTAATAACCTTCTTACTTGACCGAAAATGGTATAAACTGAGTTTAAAACGATTCTAGCATAAAAAGACCTACTTCAAGATGTTTTCTAAGTCCCAGCATTTCCCGGTTCCGCTGTCTCATTTCATCCTGTCCTTCATCCGACGATCATGCCAGCCATTATACGAAAAATACAAAGATTGATTATTTAATCAAAGCCAAACTGTGCATAGCATAATATAATGGAACTGGCTACGTGTATTCTTTCAAGCTCGTAATCATCCAAGCTGACACGAGCAGTGCTGATTTTCCGAAAATCTAACCTTCCTTGACACGCGTTCATAAATCCAATTTATATCCAACCTTTTACAAATATCTCCATCAAACTGTCTGATAACACACTACTATTCAGTTAACATCCAATTATTTAAGCAGTATTTGCAATACTCCGCCGAAAACATCGAACTTAAATGCTACATCATCGTGTGTATATAAAATGACACTCACTAAGGGCAAGGTCGAATGTTTATTTCACGGCGCTTATTTTAAAGAATGATGTTTAACACACAAATAAAACTATGACAATTCGTATTTAGTTTTGGGTTCATTTTTTTTAAATTAAGATTTGAATATTATTTGTTTGAAATTAGAATCAATTATCAATGAGATCTGTGTAAATAAAGGCTATTTTCGGCCTTTGCACTGGGGGGTGGATTTCAACAGCATGGCGTTTCTGACAGTTAAAAATAGTTATATAAAAATATCTTTTCTAAGGATGTATTTTGCGATGTTAGAATCGAAATAACTTACAGTTGTCTATATACTCGTTTGATGCGCTAACTCGTGCTAAAGCACTCGTGATTTAATCATACGCGCATCACAACTCGTGCCTATGTTTTAATAGACAATAAAATATAGACAACTGTAAGTTATTTCTTAATTCATGCATTAGAAACGGAATTTCTTTTAGTTCTTTTCAATTTTGAGCAGCAGCAAATAATTACATTTTAGCCTCTAAAATAATTAAAGTGATAATTTTGTAATTTCATATCCATTAGAAAAACGTTTCAGATTTCAAAAAGCAAAATTAAAAATAATGAAAAAACACCATCCATAACTATTTGAAATTCTATTTAGTACAATGTATACTGCAAATGTGTGAAGAAACTTTAGTGGGCAGTGTATGTGAAGTCCAGTCTCCCTGATGAAGATATTTGCCACCTGGCTCGCCATTTTACTACGTTATATTTTCAAGGACGGTATCTCAATTCCTATTGATATGAAAACTCAATAAAATTTCCAACACGCTTGCAATTAGCAGTCAGCTTTTATAATTATATCAGTCTCCGTTAACGTTTTATGTAATATCACCTCGCTACACTACATAGTTCACATAAAAGATTATACATTGATTGTGAGGACTATATGAAGAAAAACCTTTATTATAGTGCGTACGAAATAAAACACTGTTTATTTAAACAATACAATGAACTAATCCTCGACAGGGGATGCTCAGAATGACAGTAAGATTTAATATGTTCGATGAGTGTCTTGTTGGGACAATGGTTATGCGTTCTACCATTACAAGCATGATTGACCAAAGGTAGGTGGTTTATCCACCATGCTAATTTTGTTAAAATGAACAATGCAACTTTTTTTTCAATACTGCCGACCTCTGAAATGGATTGATTAATCTTTAATGATTACACAAACGCGTTGTGTTATTTTGTGCACTCTATAATTTTAGTTCTGCTATTATTGTCGTGTTTTTTGCTTTTATTTTGTTTTTTTATTTTGATTATCAACAACTTTTTGTAACGGCAGGTGATAATATTAATAATTGACAATAATTTCGAGTTTTTCTCTCGTTTAAGGAGAGGTTAATGGCTCCTTACAGAACGGAAGACGTGTACAGATGAAGAAAAGTTTCTGGGGAAAATAAGACGTCAAGTGTCTGTCTAAATGAAATATAGGTGAGTTGTATTGATGTATATACTCACGGTTTCTACACCATGTGTCTTTTTGTGATCAGTATTTTCATAATATAAAAACCGCACCCTCTACTTAGATTTTTCTTGCATAACATGTCAGCGTTGTTGTTTTTTTTTAAACAACCAAATTAGTGTTTGAAAGATGGAACTGCCTGACGTTTTATTATATCTCAACCCTCCTTTTAGCTTTATTAAAAATAAATTAGTTCTTTTCAAATAAACCATCCTTGTACGAGTTACTTAAGAGCACTCAACGCTAGCAAATTAAATGGTAACATATTAAAAAGCTAAGGATAAAAATTCTACGTTTTTATTTGTTCGGAACTTCAGATAAAAATATTTACAATTATAATTCAGGCCCTTACCGATTTTAAAATTTACCGAATCCAGAAGTTGTCCATTCGTGTATAGAGTAAAGAACAGTTCAGTCAGATCGTCTGCTATGACAGCGCAATAATTTACATCCACTTGAAATTCGGACTTCTTGTGTGGAGTTATGTATACGCCATGTGTAATGCGTCTCAGTAGAGATATTTACGTCGTCTTATATAACAGAATAGTTTCAAAATTATGGTCACAATGCGTTGTGCGTCTCAGAAGCTGTCAGTATAGATGATAAAAGCATCTTATGTTATAGAATCGTTCAAACAATTCATTCATATAGGCAAAGTTTAAAGATAGTATATCGGAAAGCAAAACTCCTGTTCAGTTAATGATTTTGAATAATAACTTATTTGTTATTTCACATCAAGAATGATTTTAAACCTGGACTCACTGAAGTGTGTACAAACGTTGTTTAAGCACTTAATATACTTTAAAGTTTAAAATTCGAACATTGTCAAATTAATTACCTTTAGCTCTTTGATTTTACATGGGTTTGTATGCAACTTAGGTCTTAGAGACCGCTTGTTTTAAACGTGATAAAAATGTCGCGCACAATTACATTCGGTCATGCGCAGTCAAATAAATTGCTACGATATGAAATTAGGTTAACACCCGTTGATAACAATATTGGGCTGTATTGCTGTGCTCTATTGGGTCCATGTCCGGACGGCGCGGTCAGCGCTTTGATTTATTTTATTTTCCACACTGTTCATAAATAATGTCACTTTGCATCATACATCGTGATAGGAGAATTTTCAAATATATAATTATATGAAAAAGTCTAATGTGTTTTTCTAATTTAAGATATCTCGTGAGTTTTGACGGATAAATTTCTGTATAATGTCCAAACTAAATCGAGTGTCGATGTTTTAGTTTTCTAGTTACCTCCCTTTGGTTCTTCTATAAATTAACTTAAAGGAAAATAACATTATACTCATTGTTTTGTATTAAATTTGTACTTCTTGTTTCTGTGTCTACCACTTGAGCATTGTGGGACGGTTTGACTAAATACGCAACGGAGAATGTTTGGCGAAATGAAGCAGGCATTGGCGAAATGGAATTTAATTTGTTTAAATATATAATCTCTACGACCTACAAACTACGTCACTAAGTTGCATGTATATTTACATTAACATAGCCTAAATCGTTTAGTCTTACAAGGAGTGCGCTGTTAAGTTGTTTGTTTACATGTACATTAATGACAATATCACGACACGATAACTGTTATACGATAATAGAACAATTTACATCTTTTTAACTTAGATT
Source organism: Mactra quadrangularis (assembly GCA_025267735.1). NCBI lineage: Eukaryota > Metazoa > Mollusca > Bivalvia > Venerida > Mactridae > Mactra > Mactra quadrangularis. Next base: position 30,926,241 of record CM046293.1, read on the forward strand.
CCATAGACTTATGTGTTCTTGGAGTTCTATAAAATCATGTTAATTTGCTCACATATTTATTCATTTGTTATGGAAACGAATAAGGGCCTCTTCTTTTCTAAAAGTTTCACGTTGTGTCAATTTGTTTTTCTCGAACTTGAAAACATCACATGAAGACGTATATATTATAATAATAATATATCACAATAAAATCTTTATTTAGAGATGAAAACTCCTTAAACGCAAGGCTTATCTCCCAGAAGGTCAACTAACAAATAATACAAATAATACAATATAAACAACAAATATAAGAGCATTAAACAAAACACACACACACCCCCACACACACTCCCATCCCCCCTCACACCCCCACACTCACTCCCCCCACACCCCCCCCACACACACATCCCCCACCCCCACACACAAATTGAAAAGAAAACACACACACACACAAAAAAAAAAGTACCAAGTAGCAATCTGGAGTATTTATATAAAAAAAATACTGGTACATTAAACCTCTCCTTAAACTAAAGGAAAATGACATTATTGTCAATTATTAATCTGGCACCTGCCGTTTCATAAATGTGTTAATAAACTACGTAAAAATAAAAATAAAAAAAAACACATCACGACGGTAATGGTGGAACTTATATTAATAAAGATTTTATTTATTGAGGTGTCGCAGACAATGTGTCATGTGAGCTAAGTCATGTAACGAGGTGATATTACATAAAACGTTAATTGAGAATGGTATTAAACACACTGGTTGATAATTGCAGTAGCGTGTCTGTGCTTGAGTTGTTATTAAATTTTCATGTCAATAAAGACTGAGATCTAATAATTAAAAATATATAGCCTTATGTAAACAACGTGACCTATAGGTCGTATTCTAGGTCATGCGTGTTTTTGTACTTTAAACATTGGACTTGTCCACTGAATATGTGAATAAGCTGATCCATGAACTGCATTTTACGGATTTAAACAAACAAATTTGATATTTAACTTTTATTTTTAAAACTGTATATGCACATAGTATATATAATATAGTGGTTTGTTCATAAAATAAGTGTTAAATAACAAAATTATGAAACTAAAAAAAATAATACACCCCTAAATATTGGTGTGTAATGAAACTGGCTATGTTTATATACGCAATGTTTACGTGGACGACCTGTAGCTGAAAGATAAGTTCAAAATAAAGTTGTATTATTCTTTTTCAAGAATAACTGACCATAATGTACAATGTGTAATCTGTCTAAGGTTTCTATTTCCCATTTTCTGTTTATTTATTGGAGTTAACGACGTGTCAACACAATTTAGGTCATTTTACGGCGACCAGCGCACCTAACCTAGCTTTCCTGGACCATTGTCTATAACCAGTACTCATCTACCCTTCCACAAGGCCAGAAACTTCTCCATATTGTCTAATCAATGGAGGAAAATCGACAAAACCTTGTTAACACGATAGTGGCTACTGTTTTGATTGAAATATCATGGACATTGGTCTAAAATATAGTTTTGATAATTTCTAGGTTAAGTTCGAATATGGGTCACCTGAGGTAAAAAAGTTGGTCACACAGCCAAAATATGGAAAAATATTGTGAACACTGTAGTGGTCACATTTTGTAATCAATTGTCATTAAACTTAATCAGGGTGTTTGTCTAGGTAATTGCTTGGATGAGTTCGAAGATGGGTTATCTCGGATAAAAATGTCACTGGAGCTTAAAATAGCAAAAACCTTCTTATCACAGTAGTGGCTACTGTTTTGATCAAAATATCCTGGAAATTGGTCTGAAAGATTGTTTTGATGATTTCTATGACAAATAAATTTATAATACTTCAAATAAAATTGACGACTTTTGGCTGATCGGGTGTGCGAAAAAAATCCATATACACCGTGTGTGAGTTCATATATACAGTGTCCCCTCGGGTAGCCTCTCATAATAATGCAACATAAATTCTTGTCAAATGTCCACCATTTTGTTCATCGATTCGAAAATGATTTTCTTTGTAATCTTAACATTTGTAAGCAAATAAGACATATCGATGTTCTGTTCTTTATGAAATGACGTTATACAGCAGAATTTCAACATAATAACAAATCTATTACTCAGTCACAATACTGAAATCACACAGGGATTCCTAACGATAACCATTTATAGGTATAAATGGTTATCGTTAGAAATCCCTGTGGTAAATCTAGGGCCCAAAATTTGACGCTTTAACTCCAACATCCCAATGGATTGTGCTTCTTCCATGAATTTCTGTGTGACTGTGTTCAATACGACGAATTTTCCAGTCATTATAATGTTAATACAAAGGTTGACTTGCGTATCATTCATTGGAGCAAGTCAAGCTATGCATTAAGAATAAATAATGAAACTGGTTGTCAAAGATCTTTCTCAAATACGAATCCACGTAGATTTTCTTTGCTCTTTCTTCGGAAAACCATTTTCATCTTGCCCTAACAGTTTATCCCGTCAGCGAGTGTTTCCTTAATAAAGTCCATATATTCCTTATCTTCCGTGTGCATTTTTGTTCTTTTTAAATACTGTACCTTGTACTTCCGATCCTTCAATCCACAAAAATTATAAGCTTAAAACTTAAATTGTCAAATAGTAATTACTATCAACTTCATAACACGGTCGCCAGTATGACGTCATGAACAAACGTAGTAAAAGCAATTGGGGTGCGCCACGGGGAAATTAAACTAAAATACTGCATTTGTTTTTTGTACACTTTAGAGCTCCCGACCGATTTTAAAGGGATTTGAAGTATTATAAAATCGTAATAAAGATTTCTGACGGTGTATATGGGTTCTTATACCCCTCGAAGCTACATATAACCCCTCGGCTGACGACTCGGGGTATATGTGCTCTCGGGGTATAAGGACCCATATACACCGTCAAAATCTTTATAACTAATAATATACAACTACTCAAATAACTACAAGCAGTCAATTATTCTTATAGCATAACCTTACAACATTATCCTATGGTGTTAAATATTTTTGTTGTTTGTTATTTAAAGAATAGATTCTATTTAAAAAAAAAAAATTTCATAAGTAGTACATTTTATTGAAAATTCCTACAGATTGTATAAGTACATTTTAAAATTCTTACCTGAATTATATGCTTATTCACTTCATTTAGTTGGAATTACACCAATTTATTCCAGTACTACCGCTATGTGATTATAATAGTTCATATAGTTTATGGCTACATACTCATTGAGTTAAGCATTGAATGCTTCTTGCCATTTTTGGATATGTTTTCCCTAAAAAACTGTTTTTCACTACAGCACACACTGTTCTGTGGTTTTCGTACAGGCACTATTGTTTTTTCAATAAGATATGTATATCAGTCATCTTGATGATGATATTTTATAATTACTTTTCATACATTTACACTTATAGAGTTATATACAGGTTAAAACAAGTATCTAAAATTATGTACATCTATTTTCGGCATGAATCTATTTGTTTAAACTAAGATATAGACTAAGACGTGTTATGGTTACTGATAGGGGTGGTAGCATGTAGATCTAAATTTGCAGGGAATGTTCCAGTTTTTGTTGAGTCTGGCTTTGAAAGAGTTCAATGTTGGAGCCTCTACTACGCTGCTAGGCAGGCCGTTCCAAGTGTCTATTATTCTGTGACTTAGAGCGTTTTTTCTAACATTTCTATTTGCTCTTTGTTTAAAGAGTTTTACATTATGACCTCTTGTTGATCTTTGGTTTAGTAGTAAAAATTCATTAGCTATAATATCTAACTTGTTGATTATTTTATATACTTGAGTTAAATCAGCCCTTGTTCTCCTGTATTCAAGTGTAGGGAGGCCGAGATTTAATAACCTGTGCGTGTAGTCAAGACCTTGGAGACTTCGAACGGCTCTTGTAGCTCTCCTCTGGACATTTTCAATGGCTAGCATTTCTTTTTTGTAGAGTGGATACCATATTACTGAAGCATATTCCAGATGTGGCCTTACTAATGCTTTATATAGAGATAGGAACATTTCTTTACTCATATAAGTAAAATTTTTGACAATTAGTCCAAGATTTCTGTTAGCCAAGTTAACTTTTTTGTAGATGTGTATATCAAATATTAATTTATTGTCAATAATGACTCCTAGATCTTTCTCTTGACTTACTTCCTGTATCTTTTGTATATTATTTGATTGATCTTTCATATGATACTCATTAGATTCATTTTGACCAATATGGAGATATTTGCATTTGTTTATGTTGAAGGTCATTTGCCACTTTTTTGCCCAATAATAATACCATTGTACATACGTTTTTATTATGTTTTTACTTATTGCAGGCAATACCAGTACTTTAGATTTTCAGCGACCGAGCCCGGGGTTGTGACTATGCGGAAATCACGTGATACTGATGAGACGAAACTAAACATCCTGAAGTGCGGCTACATAAATCCCATGGATCTTCCGCCGATTGTGTCACCCGGTGGTCTGTCCAGGGAAAGACAGCAGTATCTCTTTAAGAGTGTGAGGCCATTCGTCCGCCCAATGTTCCAAGATACCACCTGTCCTCGGCCTGAGGAAGTTTGACTTTCATTTAAATAGTTTTTTTTTCTGTAATTGTTAGCGACTAGCCATCCTTTACAGTTGATACGTGGTGGACATTTTTGCCTTATTCATAATGAAGGTTGTGGTTTATATGTTTTTTAATACTGGACTAATTCTTTCAGGAGACAAAAATAAATACCAACAGCATATTGCGGGTTTTTTTTTGTATAATCCCAATTGATAATGGTGCACACAGAAAATAATCAATGTTGGGCGTTTTAATAGCGCGGGTACAAAATAGCGAATGGTTATCACTTAGTTTTGCATAGAATTTATTGTGTTGTTATATCAAATCGAAGTATTTTAACAACAAAGTTTGAAAAAAGATGATCATACACCAATGTGATTAGATCTTTGGAAATTTTGATACGCAAATAACACTTCGGTATTTATGCTAGGTTTACATCTGGCCACGATTACCACGATGTCCCCGATTCCAGAGCATCGCGGCGAACGTAACAGAGCGTGGAGTCGAATCGGGGTGATCATGGGGGAGCGTAACGGAACGTGGTTGAATCGGGGACATCGTGGGCATCGGGACAGATTTTAAATCAAACTTAAATTTCACCACGATTGCCCCGATTCATTTTCTATTCGTGACAGAGCGTGGCCTTCGTAACAAAACGTAACGGAACGTACCGAAGCGTAACAGAACGTGGAGTACAATCGCAACAGATCGGGACCAGCGTGGACACATTTTTTCATCCCGCGTCGCTGGGAAAGAATTGTTTCTTGTTTAAATATCAAATCGTGACGTAAAACGTGGTCATTTGTCTCAAATCGTAGGTCAAATCGCAGGAGATCGCAACAAAGCGGCTTTGTCGTGGGAGATCTTAACAGGACGTAACGGAACGTGGTGGAGCGTGGAAGCCAATCGTATTGATCGCAACAAAGCGTAACAGAACGTGGTGCAAATCGTGGGCTCGATCGTAGCAAAGCGCAGTAGAGCGCAACAAAACGTGCTGGTTTCGTAAGGAAGCGTAACAGAACGTTGAGTATACCATTTAATCGTAGAGCTCCCCGATTTTTTAGTCTCTGGCTAATCGGGAGATCGTGGCCAGATGTAAACCTAGCATTATGTTGAACATTTAAAAACAAACATTGCCTTTTTAAAAACACATACAAACTAAATCGAGTATTTCAACATGATTAAATTCTAGTTTTAAGCATATAATGACGTTACATTTAATAAACAACACCGATACTATATACTAAGAAAAGGTATGTAACTCTCAAGCTTATTTCTATAGAAAAACAGACATGGTTGTAATCTATGTTTCATAGATCGGTCAATTTTTGGCCGATTTCAGTCAACCCGAGCTTAATCAACTCAGAAATAAATATTCTTTTCATTGCCGTAAAGACCTACTGTCTATCTACAAATACAGCGGCAGTGCGAGGGCCAAAACTGCTCGAAATACTATCTAGGACACCGTGTGACTGTGGAAAAGCATTTTGCCGTCAATGTTGAATACGGCAAACTATGACAAATATCTGTTTTGTCACTTAAAACCAGTATTGTTCAATAGAAAATGTAATTATTTAGTACTCACATGCGGTCGCTTCAATGAAAAATCGCTATTGTCGGTGCAATTTGCCTTTATTCACTTGTTTACTTTCGTTTTAGAACGTTTCCGGTTCAGCGATTCAATATGGAAGCGCCCGTCTAAAACGAAAGTGAAAAAGTGAAAGAAGGCGAACTGCACGTAAAATAGCGATTTATCAATGAAACGACCGCATGAGAGTACTAAATAATTACATTTTCTATTGAACAATACTGGTTTTAAGTGACAAAACAGATATTTGTCATAGTTTGCCGTATTCAATCCATTACGGCAAAGTGCATTTCCACGGTCACACGGTGTCCTAGATAGTATTTCGAGCAGTTTTGGCCCTCGCACTGCTGCTGTATTTGTAGATAGACAGTAGGTCTTTACGGCAATGAAAAGAATATTTATTTCTGAGTTGATTAAGCTCGGGTTGACTGAAATCGGCTAAAAATTGACTGATCTATGAAGCATAGATTACAACCATGTCTGTTTTTCTATAGAAATAAGCTTGAGAGTTACATACCTTTTCTTAGTATATAGTATCGGTGTTGTGTATTTTTTGAGAATTGTTTTGTTGTGTTCTGATATGTTTTTAATAAGAATTATGTGTTATAAGATGTGTTTAAGGGGTTTTGGGTCGTACATGGGTCTTGAGCGGGTCCAAAGAGGGGGGGATATCTTGACCTAACCCACGCCGATAGCCTGTGTTCTCGTACATATTGTTCGCTACACGGTGACGTCAATTTGAGTAATTCGCGACGTCGTTAAATCAAGATACAATATTTCATGCGTCATATTCATTTAGCTGTAAAATCGTTAATATTGGTCAGATTTTGAAAAGGTTTTCGGCTTATTGCATCGGAGATGTTGTACTTTCCGAAAATGTAAAAAAGTAAAAATCGAAAATTTTGTCATTAAGCCCACTTTTCACAGAGCCTGGCTCGTATTAATCTGACTCTGTTCATGTATGCACCAATGGTACTCAGGTGAGCGATAAAGACCATCATGTCCGTCTTGTTTGTATTCTACTGTGATTATTAACTTTTGACTTGATAGATCATATTTGTCCTTGATAAAATAACTATTATGTCGTTTTTTTTTCTTTTGTACAGGAAAGGTGTTGGCTCCATGCGGAAATGTGTGAAGAAAGGAGACAAAAATTGACAAGTTGTATAAACAATATAAGGGCCTAGTAATCTACATCAATTGCTAATAAGGTAAATACATGAATTTTCACTGAATTCTTTTTTAGACATTTATTAAAAACATCAATTACTACAAAAGTTCTTAATCCGACAATTCCCAATTGTTCCCTTGAATATTGATAGTTAGCTCCACATTGTTATCTTCCTCACAAAACTTGACAAGAACGATAAACTGGGTAATTTGCAAATATAATTTGCTTAGATGATTCAGATTAAACAATTACAATTCATACGCTAACGTTTACTAGCCACCAGCTGTCGATAACGGTGAAACATATAAATCAAAGCGCTTAAGGTACTGATTTTGTTCGTGTTTGAAAATTCTAAGTAGATTTACATGTAGTATAGTATGGTGGATGATTTACGCCATGGCGCATTGTCGTCCCGCGTCGACTGTATGGTCTTTTTGTTGTATCTTCGTCCCGCGGGCGCCATGCAAAAACACAATCATACGACATTTTAATCATTTGTCGTGTTTTCGCCTGAGGTCGCACAATAAGAGAAAAAGGAATTTTGCGACTAAACTTAAAAATTACGAAAGTACGACACTTCCTCATGTGGGTTTTTAGCCTTAATTTTGTCGTATCTTTGTGTTTTTGCAACTTAACCAACGTGACGAAGATACGACAAAATTACATTTGTCGCATGGATGTGTTTTCGTGTGGCGCCTCGCTGTTTTCGCTTTTCGTGTGGTGCCCCGCGGGACGACAATGCGACATGGCGAAATTCAGTCACCATAGTGCTTCAACAACGATTGTATTACAAAGGAGTCTTTTGAAAGTACTGCTCAGTGATACTTGTTTGTTAGGTAGAAAAAAAACTTATACAGAAGGACCAAGTTGAAATCAATTATGTAGATATGTACTTATACTTTTGGACTCACCCCCTTTTGGGAAAATACCTTAATCCGCGATATTGTAGTGCAGTTTCAAAGTATTTATTCTTGTGAATGCAAAAGTTGGTACGTGTGGCTCAGTGACTAGGAGTGTAGATATTACAAACTTTTTTATATATTTTAGATGATAAAATATTTTTTCTGAATATATTTACCAATCCCTGTTTGTGACAGTTAGATTATTCTTTTGTAGGGCAGTTGTCAGTCACTGACAGAACAATACAGAACAATTCTTTTATTTTCACAGTTTACATATATAGCAATTACATGTTGTTAAATAATCTAAGATCATATAAAGAATGTTATCGTGGTGTTATGGGGACAGTGGTTAACATTAAAATGATATAGAGGAATTGAAAAATAACAATTGAATGGCTGAATATGACCACTAGACAGGATATATCAGTACTTGTACATCGTTAAATGACATGATAGGAATGTACTAATTTTTATTTGAATAGTAAAATCTTGGTGTAAAAAAGAGTAAAAATCGAGAAACTTGTGACGGTCAAATTTGTAGTATAACGTTCGAAAAAGAAAGCGACGATTAAACAAATTAATTTATCAGCGAGAAAATTGCCCCATTATCACGTTCATAAATATTGACAATTGACGAAAGTATGTGCTTAGTAGTTGGTTAACGGCTAAAATCCAGAGGTTTAGCCTTTCCAGGAGGAGTGAGTAGGTTGACTGACCGCCGTTATATGACCTATACAGTGTGTTGCTATGGCGTTAAACCCAACAAAACAAACAAATTCTTTTGTTTTGCGCCAAGTTGAATAATTCACGTACACAAATGTTACTAAAACAACAACAATGGCTATAGCTTGTTAAAAAAAGAGACATTGTTTACATAGAATAACACTTAGTTGTATCTCAAGTTATGTTTAACGACCTGTAATCGCTTATTTACTTCGTTTGCACTCATCTTGAAACTTGTTTATGCTCTTAAATCCCTATTTCTGCATGAAAGCCTATCCAATTGTGTTTTTCAAAAACTCGAATACTATTTACGACAAGCGTACGATTTTGTTGTAATTATAATCTCGGTTTTCACTTAAGTTGTTGGTTAATTAATATTTTTCTCCGTTTTATACTTTCTAGAGAGATTGAACTCATTCTCTGCTCTGGGAGTAGTCATTAGTTTGTTTTCTTTGGTGGGTTTATCGCCGTAGCAAAACATTGAATATGTCTTTTCACGGCGGTCAGTCAACCTACTAACATTTCCAGGAAAAACTAAATCTCTGGTATTAGCTGTTATCCAATTACTTGGCGTATACTTTCGCAAGTTTGTTTGGGTTTTAAACACCAACACAAAAAGGTCATATCGCGCCGAAAGCAATTGATGATAGCATTAATTCAGTCGATAATAATGATCAGAAGTCCTATATGTTATGATATAGTTTATTTCCTTTAAATAGTAAAGTATCGCATATGATGGTACTGACTCAAACAGTTCTCAAACTGAGTTAATAGGCCGTGAGCCAGATACACTTTTGCTTCCCCCCCCCCCCAGGGGGAATTTTCAAGACCCATATTTTTTATTCCCCTATCTGTCCTGAGTACAACAGTACAAAGTTTGCAAGTTTCCAGTGGGGCATTGCTGAGAAAATCAACTTTTAATTGTATAGGTAAATAGCAATTTTTGTTCCATTTTTATCGATTTATTTTTGCAAAAACCATTAAATCATGTTTGCAACACCAAGTTCTCATTATATTGTTTGTCAATTAAAAAGAAAATGTGTCTTTTGTGTTTTATAAAGGAAATTGCTGTTGATACTGAGCTCATAAGTACCTTAAAATGTAACATACGTTACTGAGCCTTTGCGCGCAGACTATGAAACATAGCCACATAAAGTAGTCATAATACACTTGCTTTTTAAGATATATAATGTTGCTGTATGTAAGAATAAGATTTTTATCTTGTTCCTCAGAAATATTAACTTACACACAGCTCTTAAACTTTGTCGCCAAGAGTGTTGAAACATACATGACCATAAAAATCCATTTTTTTTTCAAATTGGAAAAGATATCATAATTGTAAAATATTTTAAAACATAAGATCAGATATGTATATATATGAAATAAAAACGATTGTCATTAAGTATTCCATGACATTTCATTAAATTTCACATTTTACCAAAATTTTCTGGTAGACATTTCAACATGAAACATACGTGACCATGGTTTTTCAACTAATGTTAAATATCTTAGTTGAATTCACGTTTACTAATTAGTCTCTCTAATGAACTCTTCATTTTATTATTACTACTTTTGCCATTCCTCAGGATCGTCTAGAGATAATGCTGTCTAAAGTATCAAATGTAACATACGTGATGTAACATACGTTACCGTTAAAATGATATACCGATCTTACAATGCGGCGAAGGGTTAAACGATGATATATTGAAAATTGGTTTACACCAAAATTGTTATCCACAATGAATAAAGTCGTTATTATCTCATTGAAAAATATATGACATCTTCAACTAGACTGAAAAAAAAACATGAAACTGTGTGCGTCTCATAGCTTTGATAAATTAAACTATGAAGATTTTTTAACCATTGCATGCAATGTAAGCATAGAATCCTTCATAGCAATACACAAATCGATATTTTTGCATTTCATTTGTTACTTCAAGTCTTACTAGATGTAACCAAATCTCAAATGTAACCAAAGCGTCCTTTGTTCGCTTCTTATTCAATAAAACATGGTTTTATAAATTGAAACATACGTTACGTTTGGTAAGGTATGTTTCACATGAAATGTTTCATAGTTCATGCTTGTTTGTTTGCTTGTTTCACAATGTTTCGCTTTTTTGGAAACTTGAAACGTTTAAGTTCTGAATGTTTCTTTTATATCATGTCTTTGAGTGTAAAGGAACACAAAATGTCTGTTGAATTTAACAGCAGCAAAATAATGTAGTTGGACTTTTATAAACACACGTTACCACAGGTTGTTGTAATTCCTGACAACACAAACATCATATTTATATCGGAATTTATTTTTTGTCGTAGATGAACTATAATATGTCGCGGAAGATTTTGTTGCAGAAATATTTAAGGGAACATGGTACATAAGCATGGTACAACAATTTGATAATGATAAGGAAGCAAACACATCGTTCATGCAACAACGCCGATCTCTTATCCAATGGCAAGCCCTTGAGGATGTAATTTTGGGTGACAAATGACTTTTTATATGAATTAAGTGTGCCAGTACCTCGCGCCAGTACCTCATGGAATATCTAGGAGAACGTTTTGATTTTTACTTCAAAGTGAATTACTACATGAACTTTGAACACAATTGATCTATTATACTTTTCTGAGACTAATTCGTAACCTTTTAAACTCTTAATTTTAACATGTTTCCCTTAATTTTGAAGGCAATCCTTATTGATATAATTAACAATATTTAGATATGACATAGAACATAGAAAATAGTTTGTGCTACCATTAAATGTTTTAAACTGTTGTACTGGGTGTGACAGATAAAATTGGGATGTGATAGTTAACAGTGTTGTTGTAACATACGTTACTACCTATTTATATCTTTAGGCATTCATAATTATTAAATATTTCAGTAAGTTAAGTATATAAACTTTTAAAATGTATTCATTGATTTTGACTGTTCACGGCTATGGTACTTAAGTTTCTTTCGATTTTTCCAAGTTTGAAAGTCATTGTTTCAAGGTTTATAAATGTATTTCTGTAATTTTCCATAAGTTGATCTAAAATTTAAGTCATATTTGAGCGAAGGGGCGTTCTGAATTTATCATTTTGTGGTATGTATTTCCAGTATCAACCCTTTGCCTTCCTAAAGTGCTTAAATCATAGACAAACATACAAATACAGACAAAGAAATAAAGTTTTATTAGTGTGGTCTGTATAGAAACATACGTTACCATAGAAAATAGGTGCTTGTATTCAAATATGTGTACAATTTTTTTAGTCTGACTAACGAATGACCCTTCCTGTAAATACTTTATTCATTTGTCCATCTTGTATAACTTTTATTAATAGCTGAAAGTTATCATTAAAATCAAGAAATAAAAATATGTAAAGTTGAGATTTCCTATATGGCTGACATAAGAGAACAGAGAAACGATGCATTTGATTTGTTTCTATTTTTAATCTTGCCAAAACGAAAGTACTCTACCTGTCAAGTGACTCTCTTGAAATAGCAAGAAATAAGGGACGCCAATCTGTCTGTTATATTTATTGTTTTAGAAAAAACGACATTTTCAAAACTAAACTAAGAACGTAATAGGAAAAAGCACCATTTTTCAGTGTTGAAAAGTGGTATGAAAAGAGTCCCTCAAAATCCCTGACTCTTCACATATTGGTGTTAAGAAATCACCGTACTGCTTACTATCGGAAATGCACAGGAATGACGTTACAGGGTAACCCAAAATCCAAATCGTTGTCAAATACAAAATGGCTTCATAATTAAGATGCGTCGAAATAAAGTACCGGAGGACAGTAATAAGAACTTGTTTGCAAAGAAAATGGCCATAGGGGTCATGAAGTTCAAAGTCCTAGAGCTCTGTAAAGCCTCAACAGAACTTTGCAAACTTTTATAAGTGAATTGCAACTACCTTGTGGATTTAATAATCATACCATAGATAATTACTTCCAGGAGGAGCGATGTCATATACTGGCTTTAAAAGCACTTATGGTTTTTACCGGAAAATGAGAATGAGCGATATTTCAAAGTCCCATTACTCTGTAAAGCCCCAACAGAACTTTGCAAACTTTTTATCAGTGAACTGTTACTTTCATGTGGGTTTAAAAAATATACCATAGATAATTACTCCCAGGAAGGAGCAATGTCTTAAACTTGCTTTAAAAGCACTTATGGTTTTTACCGGAAAATGAGAATGAGCGATATTTCAAAGTCACATAACTCTGTAAGGCCTACACAGAACTTTATAAACTTTTATCAATGAATGCCTACCACTAAATGGGTTAAGAAAATCACACATTTGAAAATTCCTCATGTGGGGAGCAATGTCATATACTGGTTCAATGTCTATTATAGATTTGACCAGAAAATGAGAATGAGCGATATTTCAAAGTCCCATAACTCTGTAAAGCCCAAACACAACTTTGTAAACTTTAATCAGTGAATGCCTAACATTATATGGGTTAAGAAAATCATACCCTTGAAAATTCCCCGTGTGGGGAGCAATGTCATATACTGGCTCAAGGTCTATTATGGATTTGACTGAAAAATGAGGATGAGCGATATTTCAAAGTCCTATAACTCTGTAAGGCCCCAACAGAACTTTGTTAACTTTTATCAGTGAATGCCTACCACTAAATTGGTTACGAAAATCATACCCTTGAAAATTCCCCATGTGGGGAGCAATGTCATATACTGGCTCAAAAATATGATGGTTTGACTGGAAAATGAGAATGGGCGATATTTCAAAGTCCCATAACTCTGTAAAGCCCCAACAGATCTTTGTAAACTTTAATCAGTGAATGCCTACCATTATATGGGTTAAGAAAATCATACCCTTGAAAATTCCCCGTGTGGGGAGCAATGTCATATACTGGCTCAAGGTCTATTATGGATTTGACTGAAAAATGAGAATGAGCGATATTTCAAAGTCCCATAACTCTGTAAGGCCCCAACAGAACTTTGTTAACTTTTATCAGTGAATGCCTACCACTAAATTGGTTAAGAAAATCATACCCTTGAAAATTCCCCATGTAGGGAGCCATGTCATATACTGGCTCAAAAGTATGATGGTTTTGACTGGAAAATGAGAAGGGCGATATTTCAAAGTCCCATAACTCTGTAAAGCCCAAACAGATCTTTGTAAACTTTAATCAGTAAATGCCTACCATTATATGGGTTAAGAAAATCATACCCTTGAAAATTCCCCGTGTGGGGAGCAATGTCATATACTGGCTCAAGGTCTGTTATTGGATTTGACCAGAAAATGAGAATGGGTGATATTTCAAAGTCCCATAACTCTGTAAAGCCCCAACAGAACTTTGCAAACTTTCGTCAGTGAATGCCTACCACCATATGGGTTAAGAAAATCATACCCTTGAAAATTCCCCCAGGGGGGGGGGGGGAGCAATGTCATATACTGGCTCAAGGTCTATAACTTTAAACTGTTTGTCACGAATGTATTTAAGATCCTGACAGTCAATGAGAACGTGTTTGACATTGAAATGTTCGTCAAGTAACTAACAACTGTCCTCCATGATTTAGCATCAGTGGTAGGAGGGAGAATGGTCGTAGAAATTAATTCAATACCTAACTTCACGAAAGTATGCCCCGCCCGGAATGGGACAGTTTCCCGTAGAATTGGTTCAAAGTTGTAAATTTAAGAAATAGTAAAATCATCGAGGGCGCGATGGTTCAAGGACACTTTTGTACAGATTTTTTTTCTGGAAGCAGTAACGCAATGTGTTGACAATGATAATTTAAGTACAAATTAAATACTAATGTAATGCTGGGTAATTTGAATTTTTGCATTAGAACTCTCCGCGTTAGTAACGGTATATAATAATGATAATAATAACAATATTGATAATAATAAAGACTTTATCTAACGAGGCTACACACTTGAATAAATCCTGTCTTCCATGTGGACCTCTGAATATATACACATGCTTGGGCGTTTTACGTGACTATTTATTTTATATTTCTTATAATCTGTAGGTAAGTTTGCTTTAATACAGTAATAAGTAATTTTCTAAACTTATTGTGGGTAAAGTTTAACCCCGATCTGACCTTTATGCAAGAATATTCATTACACTGAATAAGAATGTAGTATTAATGTTCGATACCGATCGCAGCATATCGTCAAAGCTCGAATGTAATTATTTCACTGGGATTAATTTTTAAAATATACTAAGCAAAAGTTATAACGCAAATAGGTACAGAAACGTAAGTATTGTCCTAAGTTTTAATGTTAATAACATAAAATTTACCATGATGATAAAACAATCATTTGTCATGAGTATTCAACTGAAAACAATATGTAACGATTTTTGAAAAGAAAATATTCACATAATCAAAAGCCCAGTAGGAGGAAAAAAGTTAACAAAATTTGATAATGAGAAAGTGTCTAAGTTGAATTCACTACTGCTAAAATCCTGAGTCTTGAAGACCCAATATGATGTCGTAAAAACGTAGTGGGATGCCTGTCAATTCCTCATATAAAGCAATGTTTAGTTCCGGTAACGTCACATACTGTTCAAGACGGTGACGCATGCGTCTGTCAAACACGTCCCGAAGACGTTCATTTGGATTTTTGTCGACTAAAAATGACGACAGGTATAAAATCGTAATGTTATAAGCCCTGAGAAATTAAATCGTTGCAAATGTGAAAGGTCACATCAGCGTCAAACTTTGCGCACAATAGATACAGACACTGACACGTGATTTTAAAATATCAAAACTAAAAATCTCGCAGCGAGTCGTTTTAAGACCAATATTATTAAATCTGAAAATACACTACAATGTAATCATATATCAACTATGTAATACCTATTTTTTTCCTGAAAACACAGACTTTCTGCCACGTTCTATTTCCCACGAAAATTAGTCCCTATTATTTCCTATTTATTTATATTCTATAACCAACCTAACAGGAGTTATGTTTCTATTATAGCGTTTAATCAGTTTTTGTCAATTTTACTTCGAAAGATTACCCAAAACTATCAATATTTAACAGAGACTATGAATTAGTCTACGATTGAGTTACCTTTATAAAGAATGTTTTGTACAATACTTAATATCCATAAGCATTCCATAAAAGCGATATAAGCCTTTCTCTGTATTAGAAAACACAATATTGGATAACAGTCAAGGCAGTTCACTATTCGTGGTGTTAGTCGAAGCATAGTGAATGTTTTCTATTATTTCCAACAAAGATGCGACGACGTCGACACGTGGATTTTGAGCTCATATTTGTGTAACATTTAATTGTTATATAACTTTGCATACTGGCTCAGGAATTTAAAAAAAGTTTTGAAAATAATAATTTTAAATATGACACACGTTTTTGAGAATTAAGTGTGAATAAATATCTATTGTAATTTTTAGAGGATTTTAAAAGTGAAATATATTCCCTTCAACAGGTATGGTTTTTATTAATTTTAGATTTTATATCAAGTCGTTTAAAAAACCACTAGATTTTTATTAGTTAAAATATACAGTCTATTGTTAATTTAAATGGCATATCAGTACATAGTAGTTATGGTTATAAGCATAATTATAACATATATATTTAAAGATAATATCAACATAAAGAAAAGCACACAGGTCAGATATTTCTACAAAACTAATTGCAGAAATAATTGTATTTGGACAAATTTTATTTAAGAAATAACTTACAGTTGTCTATATTTTGTTGTCTAATAAAACATAGGCACGAGTTGTGATGCGCGTATGATTAAATCACGAGTGCTTTAGCACGAGTGATTTAATTAGCACATTAAACGATTTTGTATAACGTGTATCTTGACACTTGGGCAAATGGTTATTTGATATACATGTACTAGTATTATGTACTTGTCGTAACAATTCTTCGGTAATTCAACTTTTTATATATTTTCAAAATTTACATTTTAGTTCTAATGTAAAAATTCCTAAATTCATAAATCAAATAACAAATCGTTTTGATAAGATATTTGTATTTTAAAAAAAAATAGTTCTTAACAAAGTATGAAATTATTTGCTTCACAAAGTTTAAAGAAAATATAGCAGAGATATATACCCTTTCAAAAACAATCTCGATAACTTATACAATGCCACGCACAGTTTTATTGGTTGAAATTCCATATATTTTTATGTACATAATTCACTGCCCTTAAATGGAAGAAAATACATTTTCGAAGTTCAAGTTCAACCGCAGACAGACTCTAAATCGTGCAGGACAGTTGTCAGTTACTGACGTAAGTATGCGCATGGTAACTGGTTAACACGTAAATCCAGTAGTTTAGGCTTTCTATGAACGGTTTGTTGGTTGACTGACCGCCGCGTTACATATGACCTATGCAATGTGTTGCCACGGCGTAAAACAATACCAAACAAAGAAAAAGACATGTGCTCCATACCCCAATCCGTCTTCTCTATTTTCATTAATTATTTTTTACAGATTTGTATGTTATAGTATGTTAACAATTGGTTTACCAGGTTGACCTCTGCTACTTTTCCAAACAATAATGGAACACTTCTTTGTCTTAATTCCAAACCGACGTATAAGCTATTAAATAATTTTGAGTAAAAAGCTGTAATTTCGAAGATTCAGGCAGTAACTATTAAGCATGCCATACATCTTTGTTGAAGTGAATGTTCGTCTATACAGAATAGTGCCACAGGGATTTAACTCTTACAGTCGTGTAAAGCTTAGAGAACGGATGCAACGGTACTAAATACTCAATATTGCCAAACATTGACTAACGTTCATGTGGAATTAGAGCGACGAATTTTGTTGGCTCAGTTTGTCGGTAGGATTGCTTAGTAAGTCCAATTCTTCTATAAGCAACTTTGTCTGACATTGTGATGATCTGTTATAGAGTTTGTTTACTGGTGTGTCGATAAATGGACAATACAATGTATAGATGGCTTTATTTAACTTGGAGTCAATCTAACAAAGACGAGTTCTAACTTTTTCAAAAACAGGGAGGAATGAATATGTTAAGAAAATATTCTATTAAAATCCTATCAAAACAAGTGAGAAATAACTACAATCTTATCTACTGAGCCACACGTACTATAAATATAAGTTGGTTTTCATAATAATAAATACTTTGAAACTGCACCACGTTACCACGGGCTGAAGTATTTCCCCCATAAACAGACGAGTCCAATAATTTGAAGTATAATAACATTACATGTTTACAAAGTTAATTTATACATGATAATATGTAATTTTATCTTGTATAGACAAATCACGCTCACTTAAGATACAAAATGATATTCATACAACGATCATACATAATAAACTATTCATATCCTTGATTTGACATTTTAGTTTGTTAATTACCTATTGATTGTAGTCTAGTTTTACTATAAAAGCTTACAAATGATCTACTAATTACCATACTCTTTTCAACAGTGATAATTTGTCAACCTTTACCAATTACAAAACTGTAGCAGTCTATTTTCCAAGCGAGGTTCACTGGACGATGCAACTAGGAGGAATAAGAGAGGTCAATTGTCCATTCGGAACTCTTTGGCCATTCACTGAAAATTACCTCGAACATATTTAGACGCCATTTTGGAACTACTTTTGTGTCATTTTATGCCCATACAAAATACTTTACCCGGTGTTGAAATAAACAAATTGACGATCAATGTCTCCTTTTAGTTCATGAATTTGAAAAGCACGATTCAATGATGTCCGCTGAACAATATATAGTCACATATAAAGAAAAAGAAATGAATTTTACGAAGCCTTATGTGTTTACGACAAGACCTATTTTGCATAACCGTTACGTGCTTCGTCAGTGCTTCGCCTTGCGTATGTAGAAAATACATGTACCTAGTAGTATTGGTGGACCCCCACGAATATTTCCAATATTATTCATTTTTAATGGTTGAGGTGTTCCGAACGGTCAATTTATATGTGAAACTAAAAGTATGGTTTACGTTAATAAATACCTCAAAATTTCTATCATTGAAAAATCAGAATGCTGTGAATTCAAAACAATTGGCAATTTCTGGACATTTGAACGCTAAAAAACAACCCGAGGCACGAGAAACTAACTTTTTTGTTTGACCTCATTTTTATTCAATTTTCTTAGGATTACTTGCTATGGCCAATTCCCTAAACACACCAGGTAACCCGCTAAATCGGGCGCGCGAGGCTAATTCGGGCGATATCCAATACGATAATTTTTTGAATCTCAGTCAGTGTAAGATTTTCATTTATTATTCTTTATATATTTACTTTTCATGTTATAAGAGTGGCACCGATCTGTCGGACTGGGCTTGGCAATTCAGCACATTGCTTTATATTTTCCAAAAATGAAAAGTTAAAGACAGAGGAACCATCCAAAACCCGTTTTTTGAAGTTTAAGGTTATTTTCACCTACATTTATGCAACGAAATGGGTAACTTTTGTGATTGCCTTGTAGAGCTGTCCCTTTTCTACTATAATATCAATTGACAACCCTTGAAACTGTATACTTTTCAAGAAATCCCGTTTTACTCCACTATACATAAAAATGAAGCTTAATCGGGCGAAGTTGCTGTGTATTTAGCGCTAAGTCGGGGAGTAGTTGCTTTTACGATACATTGCTTACGGATATATTTTCTATTTGAATTTTAAACATCCCGATCGGTAAGTTTTCACCGATGAAACTATTCTTTGCCGAACAGCTTTTTATAAGTGATGATCGGAGATGTCGGTGCTAAATCGGTGTTCGTCGGTTCCTTTATTAACGGTAAAAAGAACAAGCGATCTATGACCGATCACTATGTGTAACTGGGCCCTAAACTACTGTCAAAGATACGAGCTTAGAACTAGATAAACGTATAATTCACGAGATTAAAGTCTCTACAGATTTAGGTTTAAACAAAGCAGAGGTTAAAATAGGTTAATAAGTATAAAATAGGGAATACATTAGTGCTTTAGATAATTAACTATATAAAAACATCAATAAATAATCCTATTTAGATTGTAAACATGCCATGTTTACATAATTGATTTGTACTATAAGGTATATCCCTCGTGTCTCATTTGTTATACGACGCCAACTTCGGACAGATCTTTTTCTGTTTTAGAATCTTGTTTCCTCGATAATACAGAATTAGCCAATGGTATCCTTATTTATTTATAGTTAAAGCCGCGTCAACACCATTTTTAGGTTATTTTACGGCATTCAGCGCATTTAACATAGCTTTTCTTGAACCTTGTCTATAACCAGTACTCATCTATCCTTCCACTAGGCCGGAAACTTCTTCATATATCTTATTAATGGAGGTAAATTGACATTATTGTCAAATATTCACAGAAAGATATAACCTCCACGGGTAGGATTCGTACCCGTACCCGTTCGGGAAAAGAAGAAGAAATAGAAAAGATTAGTTTAGTGAAACTGACCACTTATTGAACTTAGAACTTAAGTAAAAGCTCTTATATTTGATATGTATATATAACTGGGTCGGATCCAGAGGTGTCGTAAGTAGGGGTGCAGGTTAAGTGGGTTCGGGACTTATTCCCTTTCATTGGTAGAAAAAATAATAGTTCAACTCTGAACCGTGCAGGTTGAATATGAATGGTCGTGTGTTCGTTAGATTCCTTTTATTTTTAGTTTATATAAAACTGTGGCGCTTTTCACAAAAATCGTACGATAAAACTCATCGTAAATCAAAGCAAGAAACATTAATAATACATTGTACCGTCATTCTTTTTTACTATTAATTTTATTTATAAGAAGAAATCATAATCATACATTCTTACATACAATAACAAAAAGAATATAAGTGAAAAAAACCCACTCAACATACATGTATATAGTATTACATGTACAATTCACTAATCTAAAGAATATTGTATATATAAATATAATGCACCATGTATACATGTCAATGCTTCATAACGTCTTAGTTAACTTATATGTTTATTGAAAATTTTCTTCTTATAAAATATAAGAATGTTTTTAAAGAGGAGTAGAGATGAATTTTTTGAATTCATAGAACAGTAGAAAGAATAGATAGTTGTTGGTTTAAAAAAACCAGACAGATGAGAGAGAGGGGAAAAACAGTTTTGTTAACATATATATACAACAAATTTTACTGGAGGTTGGTATGCTTTCCCTACTTAAGTCGAATATGATTTTGATTGTGAATCTTAAGTGGAGTTTATAAAAACAAGTTAAAGAAAATGATCTAACGATATTGACCCTTTTTACGTTATATTATTATTTTTATTCAGTAAAAGTTTTCCATTTATCTAAGTGGAGCTAATATGTATCTTTTGATAGTTCAATTTTGGATTCTATGTTTAGTTTAGATTTTAGGTAGTTGAGGAAATGTTCGAAATTCGGAATTTTTGTTCGTGATTTCATGCTGTAAATGTATGTTTTTACTGAAAGGAACATATAGTTCAAGATGTGTTTGAACCTATGATTGAATATTCCTATGAATGCTTCATTTTTAGTAATTTTTATAATTATTTCCTTCGAATGAAGGTATTCTTCTAATTTGCACCATAACATTTTGCTGTATTGACATTCCCAAAAAAGGTGTATTATTGTTTCTTCGTGTCTGTTACAAAGATCACATGTTGTATTGTTTTTTTTATTTTCATTTATGTTAATATGATATTTGTTGGTAATATATTAAGTAATAATTTATACTGGAAACTTCTTAAGTATGTGTCTATTGTTGCTTTAAATAGCATCTGGTATATTTCAGTCAAATTGATATTGTTGATTATTAATTGAGTTTCCCAAATTTGTTCATTGTTATGATTTGTAGTTATATTAGAAGTTAAAATGCTACATAAATATTTGTTTAGACTGATATCTGTTTTAATTAATTTTTCATATAGTGTTTCAGTGTTAGGTCTTGCTTTTGAAATATCATATCTCATCAGGATGAGCTTTATTGATAGTGGGATTGAGGTGACGATTTGGAAATATTTACGGAATTGTTCTTCCTCAATATTATATAATTGAGAAAAATAATTGAATGAATAGAATTGTTTGCTTCTGAAGTCAAATAGGTGTTCAATGTATTGTATACCTTTATCATACCAATCTTTATAAAAGACAGTTTTGTTTTCTATTTTTATATTACTGTTATTCCAAATATTGATGTTTATGTTTTCCTTATTTTCAATGTTGTTTTTATCATATATTTTCTTTATTTGGAACCATGATGATAAAATATCTTTAAGAAATTGATTGGAGTTGAAATTTATTGATATGTCTTGTTCCTCTAGATTTCCTTCAAATATAAGGTGTGATCCATATTTTTGTAGTTGTTTCATATAGAACGATTGTATAAATGATTTATTGTTTTGATTTGTGATTCGTTTAATCCATGAGGCTTTAATTGATTTATTGAAATTGTGTATACATGGTACATTGAGTCCACCCTGATCAAGTTGTTGCATTAACCTATCTCGTTTAATTTTATTAGGTTTATTATCCCATATAAACTGGAATATCGACTTGTTTATGTCATCTAAAATATATTTTTGTGGGTTTGTAAGAACAGATAGTGCAAATATTATTTTTGGTGTAGCAAATGTTTTAAAAACAGTGATTTTACCTAAAAGCGTTAATTTTCTGTGCTGCCATCTCTTTAGACAGTTTTTGAATTCTTGTATTTTTGGTACTATGTTGTTAATCAAATTTAGTTTTGAATCATTGTAAAATTCTATGCCCAATGTTTTTGCTTTAAGGGAAGTCCATTGTAGATTACTATCTTTGATATGGTTTATTGGCGAATTTTTTAAAGAGCCCACTTTTAGAACAGTAGATTTGGAAGTATTGAGTTTTAGGCCAGAGATTTTTGAAAAAATGTTGATAGTATTTAGCAGTGATTGCAGTGATTGCTCTTCTCCATTTATGAAGAAGGTAGCGTCATCTGCAAATAACGTTTGCTTTACTTCTTCTTCATCAATGTTAATGCCTTTTATCTGATTATTTTTTTCAATTGTGGTTGATAATATTTCAATGCAGAGTATAAAAATAAGTGATGATAATGGACAACCTTGTCTGACTCCTCGTTTTATAGGGAATGATTCAGACATGTGTCCGTTGTTTGTTATTACACTTGTTATGTCTGTCTAAAATTATTTTACCCATTTTATTATTTGGTCTTCAAAGTTAAAATTTTTGAAAGTTTTTAGAATGAATTCATGATTAAGACTATCAAATGCTTTTTCAAAGTCTGCGAAAACTATATAACCTGGAATGTTGTGTTTATTTACATATTCAATGACTTCTAAAATTGTTCTTATGTTTTCACCGATGTATCTATTTTTTATAAAACCAGTTTGTTGAGGGTTGATTAGTATGGGTAGTACTTTCTTTATTCTGTTAGCTATAGATTTTGTGGCTATTTTATAATCTACATTCAGTAAACTTATAGGTCTCCAGTTTGCTAATATGTTAAGATCTTTTTCTGTTTTTGGTACTAAAGTTATTACGCCTTGCTTTTGCAGTGGCAGATGCCCATTTTCTGCAGAGAAATTTAAGGATTTTACTAAAAAGGGGCTTAAATCGCTCCAAAATACTTTATAAACTCGACAGTTAATCCATCTGATCCTGGAGATTTATTATTATGCATTTCTTTAAGGGATAGTTTACATTCATATTCAGTTAGAGGTCCTTCAATATTTTCTTTTTGGGTGTTATTTAACTTAACGTCTGGGTCTAAAAAAAAATCATATTGTTGTCCGCGTCCGTCTGGTCAAATGATTCGTTGCTGTATAGTTTTGTGTAATATTTTACTTCTGCTCCTAATATTTTACTGTTGTTATTTCTCTATTGTTTTCTGTCAGTTTGTGTATTGTTTTACTTTGTGCTTTCTGCTTTTCTAAATTGGGAAAATATTTTGCGCATTTTTCATTATGTTCAGCTCTGCATCGTATTAGTATCCCGTTTTTTTATGTTTCAATATCTTCAAGTTTTTCACGTAGAGTGTTTAGTTTTTCGGATAGTTGTTCAATATTATTGCTTGTTTGATTTGTTTTATGTATGTCTTTTTCTGTTTGTTCCATTTCTTTTATTATTTCGTTTTCTTTTGTTTTTTTTTAGTTTTAGCTCTGTATGTTGTATATTTTATCGTTTCATTTCTTATTGTTCCTTTAATAATTTCCCAAAGTGTATTAGGATTGCTACTTTTATTCTCATTATCGATGTTTACAATAGAGTTTCGGATAATGTTTTGGTATTCTTTTTCAAGCAATATTTCGTTGTTCATTTTAAAGTATCCAGGACCTCTTGAACTTGCCAAATTGTCTATATTTAATATTGCTCCTGAATGGTCTGTTTTAAATCCTGGTTTTATCATGCAAGATCTAATTATATTACTCATGCTATCTGATATCAACATATAGTCAAGTCTAGTGTAAATAACTGGTTTTGTATTAGAATGCCAGGTATATTGCATTTTATTTGGGTGATTTATTATCCATACGTCAATAAGATCAAAGTTATTCATTGTTTCAAGAATCTTTTTTCTACATTTTTTAATAGTGTCGGTTTTCCCATTTTTTTTATCCATTGAAGTGTTTAATATGGTGTTGAAATCACCACAAATTATAAATTGTTTTTCGCTATTTCTCTCAATATATTTATAAAGTGATATAAATGGTAAGTCGTCATCTTTGTTAGGTCCATATACATTGATAAGAATAAAATTATTTGTGTCAGTTTTTATTTCAGCTGCTATCATTTGTCCTGCTATGATTTCTTGTTCATTTAGAATTTCTATGTTACTATTTGGATTTATTAATATACAAACCCCGTTACTGTTTGTGTATTGACCACTGTAATTACTTTACCTTGCCATTCATGTTTCCATTTGTTAATTTGGGATTTAGTTAGATGAGTTTCTTGAAGGCAGTATACTTTTTATTTTGTTCCTTCAGCCATTGGAATACTAAGGCTCTTTTATTTTTTTGGCCTAATCCTCGTACATTCAAAGTCATTATGGAGGTTTCCATTGTGTTTTATTATGAAGTAAAAATACTATACTGACGGGTCTTGATCGTTTGTTATCTGTATTCATGTTTCTAAATCTAATTTGAATAATATCACAATCTGCTTTTACTATTGAATGTTAAGAATATTTTTTCGATGAATTTGTTTTAACTGTATAACTTTTAGTTATTAAGTTTTGGTTACTCATGTTTATATGCAAATTTTGTGTTTATTTTTGAGCTCATAATATAGGAAATAAATGTGTTTTAAGAGGGTACCTGGTATATTGGTGTATGTAAAGTTATCAAGATAGAAAAAAAGAGATGTCTAGAAAAGAAATATCACTTAAGTATGGATCTCAGTTCTGAACTTTCTTTAACAAATATTGGTAAATAGTTTCAGGTACATATATACAGATTTGTTAGTATAAAAGTAAAGAATTATCATAAGCTTTCGATGATATTTTAAAGTATAAAAACTACTCTTGATCATAGTTTCCAAGATGTGGGAATCAGATAGTACAAAAAATATAATACAGTTTATTACTAGTGATGAGCCTTTCACAATACGTATATAACTAAGTGCACATGTTTTTTTAAAAAAGAAACTGAATATTACATTATAGCTCAGGCATGAATTTAGTGTAATTTTGTTAAAATATACTATGATTACATCGTCTAAAGTTATACAATCTCATGGTAACATTCATGTATTCAGTTATTGAATGTGATGTTTTATAATACAGAGGCTCTTCATGTTATTGTTCATTAAGAGGAATACATTATGAATGTATTACATAAACAAAAAACTTTAATTAATTGTAGCTTATCAGCCGAAGTGATGTCAGTGATTGCAGTATTCATAAAAACCCAATACATTATAAATGACGAAAAAAACATTAGCTTGTATGCAATCTGTTACAAAAATACATATATTTATGGTCACTGTTTTTATGAGACTACAATACATTATCAGTATTGAAATCTAATTTATTACAATTATACATTTATATACATGATCATAACATTTATAAAGACTTCAATTGATAAAGTGTGATGAAATTATAGGATTTATTTCGACAATATATTTTATGACAACAGTATTCATGAGCACCTCATTACATTTTCAGTTACCAGGATGTAGCTTATTACAAAAATATGCATTCATGGTCACCGCATTCATGCAGCTCTAATGGTGAATATCATGGAGTAGTTGTTTACTACCGAAGATACATTCATGATAACAGATTCTTAAATATCACAATACATATTCAGTTATGAAAAAGTAGTACTTAAAAAGTAAGTAAAAGTACTTTTTAATTACTTAAAATATATACATATACACATACATACACATATACATATATATATA
Source organism: Mactra quadrangularis (assembly GCA_025267735.1). NCBI lineage: Eukaryota > Metazoa > Mollusca > Bivalvia > Venerida > Mactridae > Mactra > Mactra quadrangularis. The sequence goes on from CM046293.1 coordinate 30,952,463, forward strand.
CATATACATGTACATACCCATACACATACCCATACACATATACATACATATACATACACATACACACACATATATATATACATACATACACATACCTATACACATATATACATATACATACACATACACACCTGCACATGCACACATATACATATACACATACATATATATACACACACACATACACACACCCACATACATTCATATATACGAACACATACACTCACACACACACACACACACCCCCACACACACACGCACACCCCTATATACACATATACACATACATATACATACATTCAATATCACATTATTCATTAATATAACAATTTTGCGATAAAAGGTAGATTATTATCAGAGATAAATTCATTGTAACAGTATTCGATAACAGTGATGAAAATGTAGTTTATCATGATAATATATATTCATGATCATAGTATTCATGAAGATCACAATATAGTTAGTAATGGGTATGTAACTTATTACAAGCATATACAATTATTATTACAAACAGATGTTCATAATTCTTATAAAGAATACCGTCATTTTTTGGCCAATCAATTCCCAATATTATTTGAATTATGTAAAATATTGTATACCTAAAATAAAATATCATATCATAGTTTTGTTTACTATCCTTTTGACTTTTAACTGCAAAATTTATGAAATTGACTTAGGATATTTATTTTTTTTGTAAGAATTGTTTTGAAATGGTGTACAGACAGATTATGTGATGTTTAAAAAATTTGAGATATTATGTTTTAGGAATCACAAACGCTGACGTCAATGGCAGTCACCATAGACTTTCAAACGTTTACTGAACATTTCTGCAAGTCTAATTTTACAATTCTAAAGATCCAGAGATATATATTTAAATATCTAATATTTAAAATCATAATTCTAAATATTTGTTTGAATTGTTTTCCAATTTATCTACGTTTAATAGTATTCATATTTTTCTACTGCACTATTTTCTTGGACGCATTCACTCATAGTTAGGTGTTGTTCGTTCTTTTTCAAATTTCGTAGAGCGCTGACATAGAAAGGAATGTTTTGAAAAAAATCCTTCCAAAAATGACTCAGATAGTTGCAAGGTTCAAATGCCTTTGGAAATGCTTATGTTTTACAAATTGAGAAAATTTACAACTAGGAATAATAAGACGACATATTGGTTTTTACTTTTTATTGCGTACGAATGTAATTTGAATATCGTTGTCGTCGCATGTCTAAAACAATAACTATCGTTGTCGTCACGCAAACAATTATATCGCTGCCGATAAATATATGCTTGAAATGGAAAAAAATGAGAGACGGAAATATTGTTTCCGAACGTGGAAAGTATTGTTTAGTTTATTATATGTTAGAGAAACATAATTAACAATTAAATCAAATCTCACTTACTGGATACAACTTAAAACATCAACATCTTAACAACAGTCAACTCATTTACAACCATCCCTCCACGATTCTCCATAGCAGGCACCTTAGAAAATGTGCTGTTTGTTTGTGCAATTTGCCATCTTTGATTTGCTAGTTTGAAGTAAAACCGTTCCATAAGTAGTTCGCCAAACAATAACTTTTCGCGGCAAACTTTCCCGTTAAGGAGCAGAGTGCAGTTATACAATCAATTAAACTCGGTCTATTCCGCCAAAACTCGCTCAATTCTCTGGTTTACGTTTGGACAAAATTGGCTATTATAATATTTTGTTCACTGCGTTACATAGTATAGCCGAGAACCGTTGTCTCAACACGCACGTGACCAAAACGATTGGTCAGTTTTTGTCCGGGTATATATAGAGGCGAGGTCGCCAAAGCGAATCATTCTACGAAGCGAACGCACTTGTACGGAAATTCAACCTTTATACAGTTACAACCATAGAAGACCACGTGGATTAAAGCATACTCGACAGGGTTGAATAGAAGATTGAGACTACATTTGTTGTTAATAAACAAATTTTATTATCAGAGATAGGACACATATTTGATAAGATAAGTGGCTATACTTAAATTTTGCTAATTAATTTGTTTTATTCTATTGTGCACTGCGCGCAAACGTGTAATCGTTCAGCGCAAGCATGACCAATAAAATAATTATTGAAAACTGAATGCCAAACTTGAAGGTTTGGGTTTTCAAAGTCTGCTGAAACTTGTTATTCAAGAATAGAGGAAGGAATATTTAAATGTTTTATTATGATTTGTCAAGGTTACAGGATAATTATACACTGGATGCTTTATAGGGGTCATTCTGTATTATATTGTTTTCAATTGATATCACCGTGTGTATTATACGCTGTGTAAACATCGATGTTATGTACTTAACTATGATGACAAAATGAGTTTGTTATTATAACGACTTGCAATAAATATTTGTAGACGTGGAACTTTAAACACGTTTACACATGCAAGACTCACATATTTTTAGATTTATACTTATTTAGTAAATGATATGTCAAAATCAATAGTTATATTCATACATTTTTATTTATTAGCTTGATGAAAAATGCAAGGGTATGGTAATTTAAGAATGAATGTACGCGCACGAATGATTATTTTTGTGTGTACATTGTATACATGATTTAAAAGAATTTATTTCAATCAAAACAGATAACAATGTATATGTCGTCTTCTGGATCATGCGTGTTTTGTACTTTAAACGATGACATTGCCCACTGGATAGGCGAATGAGCTGACGCATAAACAGCATTTATAAAATAAATGTCAAATAATTAAACTATAAAACAGAAAATAATAACACGGCCCGAAGTATTGGAATGTATTTAGGCTGGTAATGTTTATATGCACATTGTTAACGTGGACGACCTGTAGTGAGTATATGTTAAGTCAGAAATTACACATGAACATAGTATTAACACAAGTTATAAAATAATAAGTTCGATGGTTATATATTTATAGTACACATGTATTTATAGGTTATATAAATATAGAAACATAGTGTGAATGTGCATAAAATTGATCACCATGTATAGCTCTAAATATGGAGTCAACTGTGTTCAAAACATAAAGTGTATATTTTTAATAGTATGTATGTGTATGTATCTATGTGCTAGTGGGTTTGTGTATGAGTATGTATGTCAACATGTTCATGCTATGGAAATACACTTTTTGTATCGTTTATTTGAAGCACACTTTATAATTTTGTTAATTTTAGTACGTTTGTGTATAGCTGTTATCCAATTTACATATATAATGATTTTAATATATTATTACAATAATTCATAATTCAATGTCTTTATTTATTCTTATTATTCAGCTAATGACATCATAGCTCATCGCCTAATGAATAATAAACAAGGTCCGTGTTGTACACAGAAAGAAAGACGTACAGAGGACAGGGCAATATAAGATAAGTATAATACCTCATTAAAATTTTCTAGTAGACATTTTATCATGTGGAAATCATGTGCAGTAGATTATATTGCTTGTATTATTCAAAATGGATATAAACTTCCATTTAAAACTGTTCCACCTGAGGCAAGTTTGAGGAACTACAAGTCAACTTGTGATAATGTACAATTTGTATATTCAGAGATTCAAAGTTTACTAAGTACAGTAGTCATTATACAATTTGATTGCAAGCCGCTAGTTGTCAATCTCTTGACTGTAGCCTGTACCAAAAATAGGAAAGCCACGATTAGTTTTGGACTGTATACATGTATATATTATAAATTCTCATTTACATTTAATCATAGTTAAATTAGTCTATAAACGTTTAAACAGCTAAAGGTGGTGCTTGTTTTTATTACGTATGTTTATTTTAAGGGTCATAAAGTAATTGTGTATTTAGATGACTGTATTCGAGGCCATTCAGATTATACGGAAGCATTTAATTGTATTTTTATGTGCAAGAAGCATTATTCAGCTTCTTTTTCTTAAAGGCTTATATATGTATATGTATATATGTGTATATGTGTGTATATGTATATAAATATGTGTGTATCTGTATGTATATATATATATGGGTACTCGTGGGTTCTATTGAGAAAAGTAACATGGTTAGAAAATCACAATGATTCAATTTTAAAATGTATTTTCACAAAATGAGGAAAACATTGAATATTTAGAATTTCTCTATACTGGCCAATTTTAAATGCTTTGGCAGAACGTAAACTGACTTTATTGCATGTAAGACATTTAGTTCGGTAGTCCGAGAGAGAGATATTATATCTTTACAAAATGTACTTGGAAACGTTGTTAAATTAATGGCTAGATACAAGTAAACTTGCATACTGACATGAGCGAGTTGAATATTCCTATTATGTTATCAGAAATAACTTGTACAGAGCTTAAATAATGTTGCAAAAATTGCAGGACAAAGTTTGACGTAGAAAATTCGTTAGAATGTCCTAGGTCATGTGATATTTCGCTTTATTGCGATAATTTTGCCGATAAATATGGTGGCTATTTGATAGACCACAGATCAATGGCAAATGTACCTGCGGAAGAGGGTTTAAATGAGCTCCCGGAAGTGAGCATCTCGTTTAACGAGATATATGGTAAATCTGATTATAAACATCAGTGCATAGAGAAATAAATGAGCTCCCGGAAGTGAGCATCTCGTTTGACGAGATATATGGTAAATCTGATTATAAACATCAGTGCATATTGAAATATTCAGAAATTAAACCCAGTAATGTGGTTTTTGGCTCTTGGAGTCATAGTGAGATTCTGTTTATTTTCAACATGAAAGGAAACGAAAGCTGTTAGTATAATTCTTAAGACAAAAATAATTGTCATTAAATCTTGTTCATAGTACATTTAGATAATATAAAAGTAAAATGTGTCTTATCTTATGGCAGAACATCATCAGGTTTGTAAAATATATCAGTTGTTATCATTGAAAGTTTGTAACCGTTATGACGTCACTTTACAATTGGAGTGGATACAAAGATCTTAAAACGAATTAGCTGATCGATATTAGGACAGTGATAATTGGTTTGTATCCAAACACTGTTTTTTATTTTTTGGACAATTTGCGGGACACATACACAATGGAGAAATTCTTTTAGCGCACTACAATAATAATTGTGAAAGGTTTATTTCTAAATGGTGGTTACCACCAGCAGTAGGTATTAACATATTGATCGATCATATCTGGACTAATTAGACTAATTGGATCGTTACATCGCCTACATTGATTTTGTGGTGCATTTACAAATTAAGGAAAGAGCAAGAAAGGTGACCCAGCGATGGAGCGTCGGAACGAGAAGCTAAGTCTTAGGGTCGAGCCCCATGAGGGTTGATACTTTAAGACAGGTACCTTGATAGTTCCAATAAATGGAAATCAGCTGAGTTTTGGCAATGTATTTATGATGGCAGCATACTTTGATCATATATAGTAGATAGAAGAGTGTTATCCAGATAAAGTAATTTGCAAAAATAAAAGGGTACATTTGTAAACGATACTGATAAATATCCATTCAATATGTTATGTGTAAGAATATATTTTAGAACAAATGTAAGAAACATTGATATACACGTTCAATTTTTTTGTATCGCTTTATGTATGTGAATCATTATATTTTATCCTTTGTTCACAGATAATGACCAAGAATATTATAAACAGAATGTCTGGTGAAAACATCTACACATGTATAGACAACATTTTTGATAGTGTTTATCATCAAATCCAGCAACATATATGACAGTAGTTTATATTTTACCCAGTCGTGTGATTAAATGAGGAAAAGTAAACTAGTGTTATTACATCAACGTGTTATCACATTGATGCATCCGATTCCAGGCTATACAGGCCCAACAGAGAACATTAAAGAGAAGAACTTGTTAGAAACTTTGAAGATATTATTTTCTACACCTGTAATGGAAATACTTTTTTTACATAAATATACTTTAATTACTAAGTAAAATGTATGAAAACGATATGACAATTATGAATACCAGGATTTTGGCTATGATTTTAGCATGCTATTTTGTTTGTTGTTTACATTTTAATGAGTTAAGTAGTTTAAAATGGTCCTGACATTATATTTTTTGACTATATTGTAATCATATTAGAAAAGTAGAACTGTAATTTAGGCCTATATAGACACCAGGGATATTCATATCAACGATAGTTCACCTAATGTCTGTCTGTATTTTATGTAACAAAGTATATGTCAGACATGTATCTGTCGAATTCATTAGATAATTTTATATTGAATACAATTCAAAATATTCGACGTATATATACCCTGATTGAGACAAATAAACGGTTTCATCATATCAGGGCCTAAGAGTGTATATTTTCTAAATTGAATTTAGTTGCTCCAAATTTAAAATTAGGTACCGATTCTTTGAGAGCTAGTACAGTTACTACTGCAGCAAACGCAGCATGAATAAATGTTAGATGTTTTAAACGTAAATGTCGGTGAAAAAGCTGATTTAGTAAAAGATGGTTACATAGTTGATTCATTTGGCAAAAACTTGACTTTACAAAAATGTTTGGTACTCGAGGTCATCAAAAATTGAATTTCTCAATCCTCTATACTTTGTATTTTCTATAAACGCGTCTCGCTCACGCCCAAACAGTAGTGTTTGTCGTATTATTTTTGGTAAGGATTGGTGTTGAGACATTTTGTTCTCTGCGTTACATAGTATAGCCGAGAACCGTTGTCTCAACACGCACGTGACCAAAACGGTTGGTCAGTTTTTGTCCGGGTATATATAGAGGCGAGGTCGCCAAAGCGAATCATTCTACGAAGGGAACGCACTTGTACGGAAATTCAATTTTTGGAAGGAATTCTTTTGAATTCCTTTCTATGTCAGCGCTCTTGGGAATTTGAAAAAGAACGAACAACACATAATTAAACTCTGTTGCGACCCAGAAAATAGAGCAATAGAAAAATGTGTATATTTTCAATTGCAGACGAGTTGAAAAATACAAATTTAAACAAATACTTAAAATTATGATATTCAATGTTTTTTCACACTAATCAAACTTTATTTTATCTGTGTACGGAGAAAAGTTATTTTGTATCTTTGCGCATTTTCTATCTGCCACGCTTATGTATATTAATTTAGCGTAACTTATCATAGTAACGGCAGTGGCGTAGTGGTTAGCACGTCTGACTTCAAAACATGAGATTGCGGGTTCGAATCCTAGTCCCAGATTATTTTGAGGTTTTTTTTTTTTTTTTTTGTTTAGGATACAAAAATTTGATTATGTTCGTCAGATTTACGCACTTAAATTTCAGAAAATGAAAAAAAATTGCTCTAGTTACTTTTCACTAATAAAATGAATACATCAATTATAAATGCAATGCACGTTTACCATAAACTTTATATTAGCACATGATCATCAGTTGAACACTGACGTAAACTTGATATTTTCATCAACTCTACACAGCTCTGGTTATGTGACGTCATATGTCCCTACCCTGCTGTGTAAAAATAATTCAAAATACTATTTACGGCAAGCAGGTAAGACGGGGTAGAATATTTAACATAATTGTTAATGCCCCAAAATACTCAACCGACTCATTTTGAAATAAAGTTGTATTTTGCATAACGTACCCCAAGACTATATTTATATAGGCCTACCTAAAGGTTTAGTCAATTTTTATTTTAGAAGAGTTCTGATGTAATTGTTTTCTTCCACATAATTTAAGTACATTTACATGTTGCAGTTGTTTCTTGTTTAGTCTATTGCATAGTTGGCATAAATGACAAGCCTATATTTATTCACTTTAAAGTTTACCAGTTTGGTCCATTTGTATTTTATAGGGGTGCTGACTCTAAAATCCTCATACATGATGGCTTAAGTAATCTTAGTAGTTGTTTGTTGTTTAGTCGTTCCCATATTATCCAAATAATGTAACTTTATTTATATACTCAAACGAAAAAGAAACGCAGGGTAAACTTCAGTGGTGATTTATGGTGAATTATAAGAATGATATTAAAATTGGGATATTGATTTATCAAGAACTATCTTCCGTGAACTAAATTTGGAAATTTTCGTTGGATTTTGACCTTTACTTTTTGTGTTATTCTCGAGGGGAATGTGCCGCTAACCAAGTCATTCGACGCGCGCGACGTGGAGGAGTAAGAGGCAAACCAATGCATGGACGTCTACAACGAAAACCCGCCTCACGTAATCGGTTCCTTACAAATTGGGAGTGAATACGACGGTTATGATTGCCAACTGTATTGTTAGCAGTTTCAGTGGCAGTAACGTAACGATTACGCAGGTGTGCGAGACGTAAAGCCCTGTCCTGACGTCGTGTCGTGACGCGCGGACGCCCTGTCCGAGGCCGGTCGGCAAGCCTTCCAGTTTCCTTAAGTCGACGAACAAGTCGCACTATGGTCGAAACATTCACGCCAAACTGCATAGCCACCTGCTGTTGCGTTTGACCTTGCATTAGCAACATAATGGCCTGACCCCGCTGAACGTCAGTAAGCCTTGCCATTAACGTAGAAAGTTAAAACAGAGTTTTAATACGGAAAACAGTGTATAAATGTCTAGAGTATTGGATGATATGAAAAGATGTGTTGAAGAAATTATCAAATTTATTCTGCACGAAATTTTTGCATTTCTTCGCTTGTATTACGTGACACTGAACGTTTCATGCTTCAGTAACTTTTCATTATGTGTTGAGTAAATAGGTGCCTTGATAATAATCTGACCAATTTTCATCATCTTACACAAAGGCGATAAAAAGTTATTCCATATCATTTTACCCTGCGTTTCTTTTTCGTTTAGGTATACTTAAAAAGTCAACAAGACTCGTCCGTTTATATTTACGGGGGTGCTCAGCTGGTACTCATTCTGGATTACTAAATTATATTGAGCAGTTGTATGTTGTTGAGTCAATCTCTTATTTACAAAATAACATTAAGACTTTACTTAAACACCAAAATCACGTAAATGCAAATGGAACAAAATACAGTCATTTATGATGTATGTACCCTATTAAAAGCATTTACGCATGTTAACAGCAAATAATCTTTCTCACAACAACCTGCAAAATAATCAAAACTATACGCCCTGTACCCCAATATCAAAATAATTAAGTTCAAGTAAGAAAGATTTTGACATATTTTATCTTTAAATGTACATGGTTGTATCACATCAATATGCTGAATAATTACCAACTGGTATAAACACTAAAAAGTTACGTATTATGCTTTTCTGAACTACATGTTATAATGTGGTTTTCTGTAAAAAGTTCATATTTAACATGTAAAATGCACATGAAAATATCACATATTTATTCTTCGCCGTTCGCTCGCTTCTCAAAATGGATTTTTTTTTGCTGGCTCGCTCCATTTTTTGAGACAAAATTCATAGAACATATGATCAATTCGTTTTGGCCTTAACGCCATAGCAACACATATTGTATAGGTTATATCATGGAGATCAGTCCATCCACTCACTGTTCCTAAAAAGGCGAAATCTCTGGATCTAGCTGTTAACCAAAAATAATCGCATCGGTGACTGAGTGGCAGGAGGGAGAATTACCGTAGAAATTATTTCATAACTAAGCTCCACGAAAGTATGCACCGTCCGTGAATCAAACCTACGACCCTTCGATCAGTAGAATAATGGGCCTGTAAAATGAAATATGAAACACAGTTGACTATGAATGATAAGAAGGTAATGAGTGATATCGAAATAGTATCTCTGAACTCTAAAATGATAAAATCCTTCAAAAATTCCTTCCGACAGTACTTTCAGTACTTTGATTGACTAATAGTTGTACATTTATTGTACGCTTGTTAATGATGTTTTGTTTTTTCTACTTTTTCGAATTACCATTCTTGATTCTATAGAAGACATTATCGTTATTAGATTATGAATGTTTTGGCTTTATAATGCTTTAATACTTTACAAATGTATCAGTAATATTTTGTTTCCAATATAGTACATTTCCTAAAAATCTTTACTAGATTAGTAAATGTCAGGTAGTGGTAAGATACACTGTACTGTTTGCAGCCCTCGGTTAAGACTATATACGGAATTCAAATGTTTGGGTTTTCCTCCCCAGTACACAGATCTTACGCCGTTACAATGAAAAACCGTACACGTACGAAGAAAGATATATTTAGTCTATAGTGCGTGCTATTCAGTAATAATGCAACTAACTTTCCAGTCTGTGCACGGACGGAAAGGTCTATATATTTGGATTCCGGATAAGGTCTTTTTACAGGAAACTTTACAAGGAATATTGTGAATGAAATAATTCTTGAGTTAACCCTGACTGAGTTTTGGTTATCTTCTACCTCCACTTCCTTTTAAAAAGGTTTGTGTTGGGGCAGCCGGCTCGCAGTCTTTTCTGACATTTACCTTATATATGTACGTTATGTTAATTGTATATTTTGAAATGAATTATATTATTAAATCATTGTGACCCCCCCTTAACCCGAATGAGTTCGGTGCTCTTTTTACGCATCGATGCTACAAGTTTGCGAAGAAATCTAGCCGGAAGACCAGAAAACTCATTCGGGTTAATGGGGGTCACACACACTATTGAAAAAAATGTTTCATTTAAAACTGACTCAACGCTATCATTTGTAACTGGCAAATCCCCAATATGAATTTTCAACTCATTACTGTACCGACAGAACTGGCTCAAATTTCAAAATTCTTTTTTTATTCAATGCATAATAATATTCTCTTTCTAACGATACCAAATATATGAGTGTGCAATAACAAACAAAAAAGATATTATGGTTTTTGTAGACCGGACAAGACTTTTGTCCATTAGTATATTTACATGAGTTTCATGAATTTTAATTAGCTTTCGCACGAAATTTACTATACAAAACGTGTATTAATCAAAGCAGAAACTTTGTTTACTTCCGAATTGAAGTTGTGGTTATTTTTAGCCACGACGGGATATTCCGACCTTGTTCGTCGAATTTCGTGATTTTCCGTTGAGTCTTTATTTTCGTTTTAATCAAGAATTTCAAAATAGAATTAGTATTAATTCTGGAGAAAATACTTTAGATTTTTGTGCCTAGGGTGCGTTTTGTATATTAGTTTAATGATTGCATAAGTTTTAAGCCAAAACATGATACTTGAGAATTATCAGCGTTTAGTTATGGGCTTTCATGTCAATTCAATGACTTGGTAAAATGTGTTAAAATCAATATTGCAATTTAAGAATGGTAATCACAACATATGACAAAATATACTCAGCATTGTAGAAAGGGCATGCATTTACAAATAGCACTGAATTTCAGCAATTTTCATGTCGTCAATGTCGTTATTTGGCATATACCTGCCTCCACATAAAAGCCTTTAACTTATAAACGAAACAAATGTCAACAAAAATATTTTCACAAAACACTCTCATAAGGTAGACCTTTCAAATAGTGTAAAAAACTAAAATTGTGATTTTTACTCATTTAGCTCCATTTTCACAGTCATTGTCACATACAATTGCTTTTGCACTGTATGTCATTTTGTGTCCATTACTTTAAAAAAACACTTATGTGGCAGTCGCTGTTAGCAATGGTCGTATGAATAAAATGGTGGTGTGCAAACTGTGGCGTCTTGATAACAAAACATAAAAGTCGTGATAGTTCGTGAAGTGTCTACTCGGCACAATAGAAAAATTAATCAACAATAATAATCAAAATAATATTCAACATTTCCTGGAGAAGTCCGGTAAACACCATTCTCGTACCTAGAGTTTTAGTAGGATTTTCGATAGTAGCTAGAAAATCTTGATAACCTCGGGGAACGAGAATGGGTAAACACCAGCTATGATAAAAATTAGTTTTTGTCTGCTTCCTGATCAACTTGCTAGGTGTCTGTATAGGTCATTTATTTGTCCACAGAATGACCGCACAATGTCCTCAGTTAGACAGACTACATGTGTTAGGTCGATAACTCGAATGTTAATGCTAATTAATCACGTTATTTTCATAAGTGTTAGTTGACATGCACTGATGAAAAAATTAAAATATTCACAAATTATTTTTACAATACATGTTAGGTTTGATTTTATTAGAAGATAAAATGCATTGTAACAATTTATTGTTATAATTATTATATTTATTTATGTTAAATTTGTTATTTATGTTATACTTGTTATTTATGTTATATTTGTTATTTGTGTTATATTTGTTATTCATGTTTAATTTGTCCTTTATGTTACAATTGTTATCTATGTAATAATTGTAATTTATATGTTACATTTGTTATTTATGTAATAATTGTTATTTGTGTTATATTGTTTTTGTGTTATATTTGTTATTTATGTTATATTTGTTATTTATGTTATATTTGTTATTCATGCTATATTTGTTATTTGTGTTATATTTGTTATTTGTGTTATATTTGTTATTTATGTAATGATTGTTCTTTATGTTTTTTTGTTATTTATGTAATAATTGTTATTTATGTTATATTTGTTATTTATGTCATAATTGTTATTTATGTTATATTTGATATTTATGTTATATTTGTTATTTATATTATATTTGTTAATTGTGTTATATTTGTTATTTATGTTATATTTTTATATTTGTTATTTATAGTTTATTTGTTACACTTCTGATATAAATATGGGCCAGGCTCTGTATAAACCGGGCTTATTGACAAAATGTTTGATTTTTACTTTTTTACATTTTCGAAAAGTACAACATCTCCGATGCATGAAACCGGAAACCTTTTCAGAATCTGACTAACAATAACGATTTTACAGCTTAATAAATGTAACGCGTAAAATTATGTTTCTTGCAACAACGACGTTGTGAATTACCCAAAATGTCGTCTTACGCGTAGTTAAGCACGAGAAGAGTTGCATACGACAACGTCATTATATGCTAATAATAAATGGTACAGCTAACTTAACTTGATATTAAACTAATTTTCACATTTTTTTTCATTTTGTTTTACATGTACCAATTTGTACAAGAACATATCTAAATCGTCAAAAAAGACCCTACGCAATTATTACGTCTGCGAATATTTTTGAAAAAATAAATAATCAAAGCACAGAAGGCGCTGAATTTGTTTGGGTCTCAAAATATCAGAAAGGTGATCACAATATCAAAATATTCATTCTAATTTCCTGTTTCTTGCTCATTGTTCTCGTTTAACAGCTGTAGTTGCGTCTGTTGTTTACAAAACATTTGTACACACGAGTTGATGACGTCATACTCAATTTCGTAGCAAAGTAAACAACTTTTTTATGAAAGGTTCGTGATAAGGTGAGGTTCGAGATCAGGCGTTAATACGGTAAAACCTCCTTTATTTCTTCTCCGTGGGTTGTTCTGTTGACTCTTCAGCGTGGTTTGATCACGTGACAAATTGAACTTGTTATATAAACTAACCCATAGACGAACGCCTTTTAATTGAAGAGTTCATAATTGACGTGCGTTTAATCAAAATTATTTCAACATATTATTAGTAATTTGCGGAAATGGTACATAATTGCACAATATTAGAAATCTTCGACCAATCGGGAACTATATTTTCTTCCCTGAGCAGGTTTGAAAATTAATGCGCCTGTTATTTGACAATTAATCTGGTTCCCTGTCCTATTATGGTTCGCAGGAGACCAGTCAATTTCACAATCTTCACGCAGTGATCTCCCCTGAATTTTGTCGGCGTTAATGTCCATGTAAAGGGAAGTAACCGCTACAAAAAAGCGGACTACTTTGGGCATTTGCAATTAACAGCATTCGGGTCTGAAATTTCGCTACCATTATTTGTTTGGTCTGACGACCCAAACAAATAAAAATGAGTCTAATAATGTTTAACTAATATTCAATATGGGAACTGCGTTTATTGACAACGATCAATACAATACTCTCTGTTCAGAGACTATGTCGGCATAGTCGTAGTTTACACGCGAAGTGTAATCATGCAATAACATATTAGCGCTATTTTGTATCTGTCCTTCATATTTTCACCATTTTTGGGGATATTCATAATGGCGTGTTGGCAAAAATTACTGGATAAATATTATATATGACATTTTAAGAATAAGATAAATACACTATTTTACTTACTTCCGCAAGAGGTTGAGAAAAATAGTGTGGTTTTTTTTCAAATTAATACACACGTAAAATGTAACAAAGTTTCAAGCTAAACAACGCTTCCTTTAGTAACAGCCTATCACAGCAGACGTTACGAAGACCGATATAAAGATAATTCATCCGTACGGCAAAATGAGTGTTTTATTTAATAGTAACTTTCTATGTTATATATATGATGTATAACACGCATTGAGTCAAAAATCAAAGTGAAAGATGGTTTCAATATTTATGTCAAGTTCGAGATAAAATTTAAAATATTACGTAAAACGGAACTTGTTAACATTTTCTTTGAAAGATCAAAGAATGCCGACATAACAACGCTTTCGGGAGGGAATATTATCAAAGAAATGAGGAATATTGAAGTTTGGAAATGATAGTCGGCGAACCTTCTATAGTTTATTTAGCCCAAGGAATGCATAAACAGTTATGGTTGTGGTACAATTGATGAAACGGAGCATAGATATGAAAATCCGGCTCTAAATCACGGACGCTGCATGTTATTTCAATGTACATAAACGTTTGACGTAAGTACTGTGGATCGACGATGACATGTGTATAAATTGCATGTTCATTATTTTATAAAAAAATAGATTGCAAGATAACGCTTTGATACCGCTAATGTGATTAACAGTTCTGAACAAAACGCCATTTACTTCTTAGATCCAGGTCTACTCATGTGTAGATCAGGTTTAAACACGAAGTAAGATAAAACATCACTAGTACAAAATGTACTCTCACATTACACTAAATATTGCCACCATTTTGTTTTCTATAAATTGTTGGTAATTATTCTTAACGAAATTTAAAGCATTTACAGTTTTGTGTGACAAAAATTATGCGTTCTAACGAACTCGTATTTGGTTATAATGGTAATTTATAAAGAAAAACATCTCCTTGTCTTATACCAATTTGGTGTTTAATCACCACGATATATAGGTAGATGGAAACATTAGGTTTCTAATATTGTTCCATACGATGTAAAGCCCTTGGAAAACTTATATACAGGCAGTCTTATTAGCAACGGGTTCACATTGTATTACAAGTGTTATCTTGCTTGGCAATAGTAATGGGTTTCTAAGATCCAACAGATAGTTGTGATTTAATTTGCTAAAAATATGATTTTTTTTTCAATGATGTTAATATGAGCTTTTTAAGTCAAATTATGAAAAAATAATGAATGTAGAATGATATCTAGTCGGACCAAACCAGAGAGCTGGAACTGCTGAAGAAGACTGACTGACTGATTTGAGTTTATAGAAGGGTCCGTCCGCTCCATAAGGATGCATTATGTGCAGACCTCGGCGTGTGACCTTTCACGGAAGTCGGATGGAAAACACAACTCATGACAGTTATCTATATTTATGTTTACGCTATTTGTTATTGGTTTCTTGAAAGATTGATACTTATAGTCAGTAATATTTAACAAAACATATATTTATTTACTTTAATAAATGAAAGAGAGCCTAGTATAAACAATGCAATAATCTCACACAGTCAAACAACTTTCGGTTTCTACTTGCGTAAATGTGTATATTTTAATGACGTCATTAAGTCTTGGTTTCAAAGAGCCTGCTCATATCATTGTTATTTTTGTTTTAATTGTTATCACTGTTATTATTGATGTAGATGTTATAATTGTCATTATTCTTTATATTGTTATAATTGTTATGGTTGTTGTGTTTTCATCTTTTACTTTTAATATTGCTGTTATTTTTATTATTGTTATTATTTTATTATTATTGTTATTATATGTTTATAATATTTAATTGTATTACTATTGTTAAACTTTTTTCTAATATTGTTTTTATTACTTCTATTATTAGAATAATAGAAATTGCCACGATTTACATATTATACAATCTATGCTCTTGTGCTACACATCCGTGATTAAATGCCTACGCAACTAAAACTCCAACATTCTATTTCTATACAAAACATAGACACATGTTTGTTATTTCTAAAATAAAACTGGGAGGTTCTAGACAGCATGTGTAACACTCTCAGACTTTCAGGATTGTATTTAGGAATTCTGCAGTCAGACTGACGTCACAAATTGCCAAGAGAATTAACTAATTGCATTTCCTACTTGATCTCAGCTGTGACTTGATATCTAATTGGCCTGACACATTTTATACAGACTTCCGCGAAGCATGCATTTAAATATTTTATGTGTCAGTTTGTCTTGAAGAAATAGTTTGATTATATTTCGATTATAAACGAGTTTGCTGGTCCAATGTTGCAATGAGCCCATTGAGGTTTGGTTCATTCAATTTCTTGTGGCGGTTAGCAGTTACTTATGAAGCTATCGCAGGTGTTTGAACATGCAATTAAGACAAAATTGTGTCTTTTCTTTTTTGTACAATTTTCTAAAATGTCAATTTGTTTCACGAATTGCGTTGTACCTAATTTTCTTAATGACTTTATTCGATTAAACTGTTGAAAAGTATGTGTTTAAAGTTATAAAACAGTCAAATATGGCCACAATAACAAGTAGCATTTATTTCTTAAATGGTTGGTGTAGAAACGTATTGGGCTTTAGGCTAAATTATTTACGTATGATAAACATCTAGGGTTTTTCTACGTTGGAAGTTTGTTCTCCCCCCTCCCTCAAAAAAATATCAGTAATCTAACACAAGTTCGAATTAACATAATATTTGTTTGAGCCGTTTAGGTAAAAAGGAAACTAAAATTCCTAAAAACTAGTTTTTGATCACTGTATGTTTAAGATGAAGTCTTGGGATAGGATTGAATCATAAAAATAACAATAAAGCTTCGAAACTATATACGATGATATACATGTATATTCAACGTTTATAGTTCATTTTATTGAGGTAGTGTGTATTCAATCACCGTGAAGTTATTCAAAATTTGACAGCTGAGAAAAAATAGATGGACTATACATACAGTGTTCTCGTAAAAAACCTATTTTTGGACACTTATTCAAACTTAACTTAGAAAACTAAATAGTTTGAACATTTAATTGTATTTCTAATACATGCTATTTTCAAAAACTTCAAGGTTGAAAGATGGCTTAAAACTCTGCTTTAAATAAATGTATCTTAATACTGTTGTTTTAAAAATAGATAAGAAATAAGAAACATCTCTTTTTAGCAAAAATGGCAATGCATATGTCATGGCAAGGCCACGTATTTATGAAAAACAGATATTACAAATGCAATATTAAAGTTTACAATTCAGGTGTATAAATATTAAAAAAACTTTAAAAAAAAACTGGCGAAACGTTGTAAATAAACAATAAGAAAACAAGCTATGTGTTGGTAGTATTTGTAAATTAGATTTATTGGTGTATAAATATTGAAATAACTAAAGTGAGGGAACTGTTACAAAATTTAAAAAATCGTTTATAAAGTTGACTATACATATTGCATTCTTTTTGGTCATTTCATACAATAAATGAAGGTATCAAAAGTAGGCCAGTCATGAACAGTTACGAAAGTGTTTTGATCTAATGGGAGAATATCTACTGCAACAGAATAATAATGGTATTCAGACTCGAAAGTAAGTTATGTGTGTCTGAATTTCTTAATTGTATCCATTCTTTTGGTTTAGAACAGCATGTAAATTCTAAAACACATATTGGTGGTAACATGTTAGATCGTGTACTTACTGAAGCAGTAAATGGTATTCAAGTAAAGAAATGTGATCAGGGACCTTTTTTATTAGATCATTGTGTAGTTAAGGTACTAATAAATGTTGAAAAAGAAAATCTTAAAATCTTAGAAAAATCAACCATGAAAATTTTGCTTCTGATTTGAAAGACATTACTATTGAGTGTGAAGATGTTGATTCTTATGTTAATATTTTGGAGTAAAAGCTTCAAAATACTCTTGACAAACATGCTCCAGTAGTAGAAAAAAACTAAAATTCAAAGAGCTCCAAAACCATGGTTTACTGATAATATTGTCTTACTTAAAAGTTCGATGAGAAAACAAGAAAGATTATGGAGAAAATATGGAAAGCCTGAACAATTAGAAGCTTTCAAGGTTATGCGCAACCGTTATCATTATGAATTAAATGAAGAAAAGGTCAAATCACTAAGTCAAAAAGTTCTTGATGCTAAAGGTGATACAAAACAATTGTATGTATAAATTTGTTGCTGAAATGACTGGAGTAAGATCTGAGAATCCAATGCCGAAAGGCGATTCTGATCACTCCATAGCAGAAAAGTTTGCTGATTATTTCTTAAATAAAATTTCAAAAATTAGGGAATCCTTGTTACAATTTCCAACTTACTCACCGCAACAAAAGGATGTACCTAGTCTTGATCATTTTAAGGATTTTACAATAGAAGAGGTCAGAGATCTTATAAGTGACTTGAATACCAAATCATCTGAGTTAGACATATTGCCAACAAAATTGCTCAAATGTTATCTACAAGAATTATTACCTCTAATTACTCATTTAATAAATATATCATTGAAACATGGTGTATTCCCTTCCAAGTGGAAAAAGGCAATTGTTAAGCCTCTTCTTAAGAAAGTGGGTCTGGATCTGGAATATGCTAATTATAGACCGGTTAGCAATTTGTCCTTCTTATCTAAGGTAATAGAAAAGGCTGCCTTAAATCGATTGAATACTCATGTTGATAAGAATAATCTTCTTCCAAAAGTTCAGTCTGCATATAGACGTTTTCACTCATGTGAGTCAGCCCTCTTAGATTAGTTAATGAACTACTGTGTGGTATGGAGAAATTAGAAATAAGTGCATTAATAGCTATTGATCTGAGTGCTGCATTTGACACTGTTGATCATGAGATTTTATTAGAAGTACTTATTAATCAATATAGACTACAGAATAGTACACTTCGCTGGATTGACTCATATCTTCGCCCACGGGCATGTCGAGTCAACGTCAATACTAGTTCATCATCTGTACGTTCATTAGATTGCAGTGTTCCACAAGGTAGTTGTTTGGGTCCGTGGCTAAATCTTACTTATGCAGGGACCTTATTTGATGTCATTCCATCTGATATATCAGTGCATGGTTTTGCTGATGACCACACTGCTAATAAAAGATTCTGTCCTAATAATCAGAATGAAGAAGCAAATGCCATTTCTGATCTTGATGAGTGTGGTCTAACAATAAATTCGTGGATGAATGAAAATAAATTGAAAATGAACAATTCAAAGACGGAGTTTATCATGTTTGGAAGCAGAGCACAGTTGAAAAAATGCTTAACCTAGTCAATCAATATTGCTGGTGAAACTATAAAATCTGTGAAGACAATTCGCTATTTAGGGGCCTTTCTTGATGAAAACTTAAGCTTTAAAGATCATATCAAAACAAAAAGTAGAACTGCCATGTTCAACTATTTACGTATCAAAAGTATTAGAAAATATTTGGATAAAGATGCAACAGAAACACTAGTCCTATCTTTGGTCATGTCCCACATTGATTACTGTAATATAATCTTGTATGGAATCTCAAAATGTAATCTTAGCAAATTTCAGCGAATTCAAAACATGTGTGCCAAACTAGTATTAAGGCTAAAAAAATCAGACAGTTCAAGGGATGCTTTGTACTCACTGCACTGGTTACCAGTCAAAGCAAGAATCAACTTTAAAATATGTACTTTCATGTACAACTGTTTTTCTGGAACTGCACCTGCATACCTGACTGAAATTCTCCAAAAGCCTGTACAAAGCAGATCTGGTCTAAGATCTGCACAATCCAAAGACCTGAATTTTTTGGTACCAATAAATAAGAAAAAACATTCAGTGACAGAAGCTTTAGTACAGTCGGTCCCACGCTATGGAATAAGCTACCAGATGATATCAAATTATCACCTACTTTGGATGTTTTCAAAAAACGATCGAAAACTCATTATTTCTCTACTTTCTATGATCTATGCTAAAACTGACATGGCTTGTTAATGCCTCACCTTACAATTACGGTAAACATACTAAGTGATTGAGTGAGTGCATTATGACATGGGAATGAGGATTGCCTCGCTCTCAGTCATTTTATACCTTGTTTCATATGACTGCAATGACAAACTAAATAAATTGTCCCTTTAAAGGTGATGTTTCGACACCTTTGGGGATGTATTAAGGGCCCTTTAAATGTGATGTTTCGACACCTTTGGGGAAATGACTGGTTAACAGTGGCGTTATGTTACACTGTTCAGGACATGTCCGGTTAACAGTAGCATCATGTTATACTGTTCAGGACACCAATATAAAATAAATATAAATAAATAAGAAATTAGTGATGAAAACGTAAAATTAAGTCTAATCATGATCTGTGAAGGATGTAGGTCCAAAAATATGAAATATAAAAACTTTTTTTATATTTTGTTTTGTGTTATTGTATATACATTATGTTTTTATGGTGGAGGGTTTTTACTTACATGTATTTATTTTTTATAACATTTTTGTACAACGCCATTGAATATGTGATATAGAAATAGGCGTTTAATCAAAAGAAAAAGTTTAAGTTTATGTACACAATTTACACAAACGTTTGTTTCGTTGAATTACGAATTCTCTTTTTTTTCAGAATGGCGTACGAAGATAATTTGACTTCAACTTTATCAACATTTTTAGATACGTCAATAAATGAAACAATGACGTTTGGTGAACATCTCCGTCATCCAATTACTGAGTTTATAGAACAATACATAATTCCTGTAATTTGTGTATTCGGGTTGCTAGGAAACACTTTATCATCGGTTGTGTTTTTACAGAAGCCTTTAAGAAAAAGTTCTTGTAGTATTTTTCTAACAGCCAGAGGAATTTCTGACAATGGGACTTTGGCAACGTTGTTAATTATTTGGATATCACGGACTTTTCAGTTGCAGCTTGGAGAAGTGAAAAGTTCGTGCCAAGTGATAATATTTCTAACTTATGTTTGTGGCTGCATATCTGTGTGGTTAGTAGTGTTTGTTACTTTAGAAAACTATATCAGAATGTGTCGACCATTTATAGTTAATCGTATATGTACTGTGATCATCGCCGAGATTGTAGTGGGGTTGTTATGCCTCATCGCCTTGTGTATTTACAATTTTCCATTCTGGGCAATGCATCCACAGAATTGCGTTGTTTACATGCATCACTACAACGCTGTTCAAGCATTAATTTACGTTGACACAGTTATAACGCTTGTAATTCCTTTAATTTGTATAATTATATTAATTACTGCAATCGTTTGCGATTTGATAAAATCTTACAACCGACGGACTAGGTTACGTGCCCCAACTGCAACGCGTGTGAAGAACCCAATGGCTAAAGTGACCAAAATGTTATTTGCTGTGACTATTTCATTCTTTTGCCTTAATTTGCCATCACACATTAACAGACTTCGAGTAATGATTTCATCTCTAATGCAAACTGACACAACCCCAAAGCAATACTCAAGTCTGGACGAAGCCATTGGTCAAATAACACTTCTTGTTTACTATTTGTCGCTGTCCATAAACGTCGTAGTTTATTGTGTTTTCGGGAGCCGATTCAGAAGCGTGCTGCGGCAAATGTTTTGTGGTATGCAACTATTACGTTGGTCGCCGACTAGGAGTAAAACACCGGACGTTGGGGAATTTTCACAGCGTATTGATGACAACCATATAATTAAACACGTAAATGGAATTAAGAAAACATCGATAGTTGGCTACCTTTCACATAACGATCGTCTTTCTGAAATGACCCCTCTGAAGGAATACGGCAGTTAAGATGTAAATTCGATATAGCATAAGTTTGACTTGAATCAATTAAAAAAGCTTGAAGACGATGGACCTAAAGCTGCTTCGGAACTTCAAAGTTAAGTTGAAAATCGAAGAGCAGATATTTATTCACTTTATGGAAATAGCCTTTGATTTATACATGAAGTGCAATTCCTGGCTAATGATTGGGTAAATACAAAACAATGAATCATCAATACACTAGGTCGCTGATATTGGATTAATGGATTGAGTTAAGACGTTAGAAAAGTGATCGTTGAGATAAGAACATTGGGAAAGTGGTCGTTGAAAAAGAACATTAGAAAAAAAGTGGTCGTTGAGATAAGGACATTAGAAAAGTGGTCGTTGAGATAAGGACATTAGAAAAGTGGTCGTTGAGATAAGGACATTGGAAAAGTGGCCGTTGAGATAAGGACATTGGAAAAGTGGCCGTTGAGATAAGAACATTGGAAAAGTGACCGTTGAGATAAGGACATTGGAAAAGTGGCCGTTGAGATAAGGACATTGGAAAAGTGACCGTTGAGATAAGGACATTGGAAAAGTGGCCGTTGAGATAAGAACATTGGAAAAGTGACCGTTGAGATAAGAACATTGGAAAAGTGGCCGTTGAGATAAGGACATTGGAAAAGTGACCGTTGAGATAAGGACATTGGAAAAGTTGTCGTTGAGATAAGAACATTGGAAAAGTGACCGTTGAGATAAGAACATTGGAAAAGTGGCCGTTGAGATAGGACATAAGAAAATTGGCTTTTTTAAACGTAATATAGTTATATGGAATTAAAAGTTGTGTGGAACTTAACTGTATATTATTTTGTGATTACTCAGTGATAGTATTTCTACAGATATTGTAATTATTTTTACCATTGGTGGCCGGTACGGTTCCAAATCAATATAGCTAAATATTTTGGAACCGTGCTGGAGGTTCATGATTTCCATTGTGTATGTACTTCATGAGACGGTATTCAAAGTTAAAGCAAAGTGTATTAAAATCGTCATGATGTTTCTTTAATTAAATCTATGTTTACTGATCTAGTTAAATTATTTTTATGTTTGCAAATGACCTGTTAAGTGAAAATGATAATGACGTTTTAACATTTTAAGACAAACTGGCGAATATAAAATGAAACACACAAACGTACTACAATCATGC
Organism: Mactra quadrangularis; assembly: GCA_025267735.1. Taxonomy (NCBI): domain Eukaryota; kingdom Metazoa; phylum Mollusca; class Bivalvia; order Venerida; family Mactridae; genus Mactra; species Mactra quadrangularis. Next base: position 30,975,316 of record CM046293.1, read on the forward strand.
ATACTTTTACTTACTTTGTGTTCTTGTATACACTAAATCACCATCTTTTACAGTTGTATTTAAATTTGTACTAAAACCACAGGGAATTGTCAAGTTACCTTCCTTTGATTTTTCAAACATACCTTTTATATACTTATATACAAGTGGTACAGCTGCATTTACATGACCACTTCATCTAGATTTATTATTTTGTGACTCACAAAAAATACTGATACTCCGGTGGCACTTTAACGACACGATTAAATCGATTAAACATAATTCTTCGAGCTATGAATATGAAATGTTTCATAGGCAGACCATAAATACGATTAAATTATCAAAAACATCAAAAACGGCACAAAAATCTCAACTCGGACAAGTTTATCTTACTTTTTCAAATGAAATAAATCAAAGAATAACAACCAATTCATATTAATATAAAAGAGGCATAACTTCTATAGTTTCAATGAATAAGCATACCTACTTTCATTTAGATATCCTAATTAAGTACTTAAACTATTTCAATTTAACAAATGTAAACATTAAAATAAATGTGGATAATTCCAAAAATAATTCATCAAGAGTGATGTCTCTCAGTAGTTGTGAAGATGTAGTGACAGTGAATAATCATTCCAGCTTTCATTGAAATGTCTTAATGAGTATTGAATTATTTTTACTTCAAGTACTAAAACCATAACTAAAAAGTTGAAAAGGGGGAAAACTCCTAAAATAATATATCAAGAGTTATTCCCCTTTCTAGTTGTGTAGATGTAGTGCTGATAAATAAACATTTCAACTTTCAATCAAATATCTATATCAGTACTGATTAGATTTAGATAAAATAAACTTCAACCTTCTATACTATTAAATTTGCGAGTTTCCTGTTTTGTGGAAGAAACTGCGCAGCTTTGAATAAATCTTTTGTTTGTCGCTGGAGCACCTATATACCGGCATATCAAGTTGACAATTCTTTTTTGACAAAGCCTCTTGATATTTGCAAAAACTGCCAAAAATCAACAAAAATAGTGTGTTTTTTTTGTGTCTAAAAATAGTTCTAGATAAAACTAAAAATAGACACGTCAAACCGGAAAATCGAGTTTGATTCTCGACGTGAAGTAAAATATTTCTGATCTTTACTGAATCGAATGTAATGCCTCTGTCACATGACTGTAACTGCTGTATTATCATGGGGAATCACCCAGAATACGTGCAACCTTCTTGCCATTTTTTTTTAATATTCACCAAGCATGCGTTCTTTGTTTTCGAAATAATACCCTTAAACGGCATACTCACTCAATTCTTATATTTTACATTATGCAGAATAAAACACTTCACGTACTTCACATTTAATTTCGAGAGATACTGCAATCTGTCTATAGTATATATAGATCTGACAATAATTAGATTCTTATAAAAATTACTGCACCACAAAGTATCACTTGAGAGCTATCAGAGACATAGGTAAAAAATTTATACGTGTCTGGTCACGCTATCTACCGAAGGTACGCTGACCGCTTCAAAGGGAGCTACGAAGCGGTGTAATATGGGAGAACATATTCTCGGTCCATTTTTTCACAAGCAAGCTCAATATGTACCAGTGAGCCCAGAGAAGCTTGCTGATGTTTTCTATACGCTGACCCAACGGTCTGTAATGATTGGACACAGTTGTTAGACAGATCAATATTATTCAGTTTAAAAAAACTTTAATCCCCAAACCAACGTTACCGCCAACGCAGACGCATTAGCTCTCATTTTTTTGAAAAGTCGAGCTAAAAAGCATTATTATTGTTATTATTATTATAGATATTTTTTATTGCATTCAATAATAGCTTAAAAAACTCCAGAATTTGGATAGTCAATATTATTTATTCACACGTATTTTTTCTGCAAGAACAGACAACAAACGTTGAATTCAATTGAAACTTACTTATGTATCGGGTTAAACCTCACACAGTGGTCTCACGTTGTGTTCTCGAGTTTCTTAGAATCGAAAGAAATTAATTTTAAAAACTGAGTCTGACATTAGGCAAATTTTTAGTCAGTTTATTTTATCGTGAAAACATGTCAAATGGGTTCATTAAAGGAACATTATGGCCATTATAGCTAATAAAATCGTGATAGGCCGATTTTTTTTGTATTTCGCGTATTCAAAAATGATCTATAAATAATAATAAGCGGATGAATAAAAAACAAAGAATTAATATTTTATGCACACGTTTAACTAGACACTGTGATATTATGTCATTGCAATCAAATAGCATAAAGTTTGAAAAATGCTGACACACATCTTAAATTTGTTTTTATCAATTTCCGTTAAAACTGCAAACAGGTGTTATTCACCAAACAAAGGTCAAAAAATAATTTTAATTGCTGAAAAGAATTAATAAATAGAATGTACAGGAGCTGAGATTACTGACTGTTTAATATATATATACATGTATATATATAAATAACATAGAAAAAGCTAGAGTCGCTCATAGAAACTATATTTAAGTAACAAAACGATTTGGTACACGACCATTATTTACTCGATTAAATAATTTTAGTTGGCGGAGTTTCACTCTGTGCATGCAAGTTGTTTACTTTCGCATACAGCGTTAGATAGTTAGATAGTCGCACATATTACTTTTGGGGAAACTAGGTCAGCGTTTGTTTATCCGAATTAATGTTTAATACAAATAATATGGTTCTACACAACACTTTTGCAACCTCGCTATCACAATGTTAAATATATACAATTCTTGAATGTATAAAATTTAAACGCTTTCCGCAATTTGTTTAATCTTTGAATCGACAAGCTCCGTCCTAGACAATAAGGTATTGAAGGCGGAGTCTATGATGGAGTGAGAAGGCGGATGTACAGCGCCACCTGGTGTGAGAGGAATTGCAGTATACATTTGTAAACGACTTATACGAACGACAACACAAGCCGTCGTAGTATTTTATTACAATAAGATGCTAATGAGTGTCACGCTTGAACTACGCCTCTTTGTCTATGTTGAAAATTGTTGAAGCGTGAAAAGAGTCATCTTATATTTTCTTGTTACCATTGGAACGATGTTCAAACATCGTTCCAAAAATGTATTTAAACGCATATATGAGGAATATGATTGAAATATTATGAATAATTATTTAGAAAATTGCAATTATATGCTTGGAGATAGATCAAATTCGGTTATTTTGGTTGATGCATCTCGTTCTAAAATATGTTATCTCCAAGAAGACAATGGAGATAGGACATTGTTAGATTGAGGCGACGAAATACGTATTCGTAAAAATTATGAAACATTTCGTAAACATAGAATAATATTTAGTAAAAAAGAATTCATATTTCTATATTACGACTTTATACTGTTTAGTAAAACTACAACTTAGTTCCTATAATACGAAACGCGTGTAATATGAGTGTTGCAAGTGTTCATTTTAAACATATTAATTTTCAGAATATCACAAAATTCCAATATGATATGAGTTGCGCAAATATATAAATTAGATATTCATTGAAAATATTAGAAAGAAAGAAAAAACTTACTGAGTTCTTCGTCTTTTGTTGATAGTTAAATACATGTAGTTATTTTGGTTAAGAACAGAACAGAAAATTTATTTCAGTAACATATACACTGTTTGATGATCTGAGAAAATGAAAAAAAAATGAACCAATGAAACAAAACAGGAAAAGAAAGGAGAGATGGTGAGAAGGAGTAATGACTAATCTTTTTTTGATTTCTAATTGAATCTTTTTACAAATGTCACTTTAAATGTTTTGTATTTCTATCAGTTTTATTAATTTAATTGTTATTATAAATATAGATATTTATATGTTTTTGACAAAATGTAATATTGACAATAAATTTTAAAAAATGTCTTTTTTTGAGGTTTTGCAAACCCCAGTCTGCTGTTTAGCCATACCAAATGAATTTCGTGTTTAGCGTCCAGTCATAACGTCCATAACTACCGACCTGCAGGAAAATCAAACGAATCGAGTTATAAAACACGAAATACGACGTCATTAAATTTTGTACTTATAATTACTTACTTGGTTTGGATATGTTTGTACTTGACGACTTTTTAATATCATATTTGTTTAGAAATTTTGAACGCTTTTGGTGTAATTTAATTGTAACTTACGACGGCTGGCTTAAATAACCAGGTTGGTATTTTATAACATTTACTTGCTCAACCTTTCAAAAAGCAAAAAAAAACAAAAAAACAAATTCTCCCTATACGACGGAAATTAAAGTTATTGTCAAAACAACCATTGTTGAAGTCTCCCGGGGTGTCCATTTATATTCTATATATAGGTCTTTAATCATATTGTCATACAGTCATTTACGCAGCTGTAAACCTAACCAACTTTTATGACCAGCACTCGCTAACCTTTTTACAAAATGCCAGCAACTATCTCGGAACCAACCGTTTTTGACATGGATTGCGTAAGTAATTCATGTCTACGTCCGCGATCTATTTTGAAACGCATCACAAAATGTCGCGGACGTAGACATTCGACGGACATGCGCAGTCAGATTAAGTACATCGGTATGTAGGTTAGCCTAACGCATGAATAAATAGTCCCCGTGTTAACAATATGATTATGACAGTATCAAGCAGTCCTGTTGTCAACACACAATACATGAAAATATCAAAGTTAATTCCGTTTAAACATTTTAGATTTAGAACCGCCATTCATCTGCTAAAATATGTTTATAGATACTTGTAAAATGTTATGTAACATCTCACCCGTTAATGTTCTTTTTGTACATTCAACTGGATCCCGATGTGCAAAAAATAGACGCGCCTGCAATTTTCCACTGTCTAAAAATAGATCATATACCTGTAGTGTAGAAAATCATGATCGGTTGATTAGCATTTTTCGGCGGGAGGTATAAGCGTCATGAACTTTCGTTGTACAGTTGGTTTGTGAATTTTAGACCCCGCAAGTCCTCTTTCTAATGACACCACCAAATTTGGCCCTGTTAAATCCATGTCCGGACAGCGCTGTCGGTGCTTTGATTTATCCTTAGCACTCGTTTACCTTTTTACAAGATGCCGGCACTATTCCTAAAAGATGGACCAATGACGTCAATTAGTATTAATAGAAATGAATTGAGTATAAACTTCCTTAATTAAACTCGTGATTGTCTTTGTTTGACTGTCACAAAAAATGACATAAATAATTATTAGGAATCTTGAGTTATAATACTGTATTATTCTAATTACAAATAAAATTAGGATATTAGTCAGTTAGGCCATGCCATACCGGAATAGTGTTTAGCACCCGTGTGCGCGTAGGTTTTAGAGTCCTCAAGCCAAATAAAAAATTGTTGGTGAAATTTTCTTAAATAATTCCAATATGCCGAGATTCGATAACGAAACTTCGTTCGAGGAAAAATGTGGACGGCAACGACGTTATTCTTTTAAGCAATTTATCATAACCTTTCCAATAATTATAATATGTCTTTTACGTGAAAAAAACACCAGTCATATTAAACCATTATATTTTTAGTTTGTCGCAGCAGGTCATACCCTATACATGAGTTGTAGGGCTCTACACCGGTATACGATAAGTATCGAATACCGGTATTGTAGGTTCGATAGATATATCGAATCGAACGTTTCCGTATCGAACAAAATATAGATCAGTGACGGTCATACAAATAAAATCCATGGTCTGCAAATCATTTGATATTTTGTGCCGCCAAATCAATATTCTGCAGCTTCCAATTCGGTAAATTATGATATTTGGACGAACAATATCATAATTTGACATTCCTTTAAGCAAATTCTTAAACCGGATACGTCATGTTATGTCCTTTTTCAATCAAACGGAAGTAACTGTTGCGGCTAGAATATCCATTATATGTACTTTCGTTTTCAATTAGTCTGGGAACCATTAACGATCAGTATGTTAAATACAGATCAATTTTTAGAGCCTGGAGCCTCTTGGATTTGTTCGGGTAGATCTGCAATGTAAAGAGAACTTAATTGGTCAGAATCGCTATTCTTGTTAATAGCTGAAGTTCTGAAAGAGTATGTTTTTTCCTTTTGTCGATCCTTGTTTAGTGACATGTAAATATGAATTACTGGAAATAAATCTAACTAAAACCAAGCATGAACAAAATGATTTCATTTTATGTAAATCCTGCACATAAACGATCGAATATCAAACGCACTCATTCATTATTGATGTAAATACACATACTTTTCGTGTCACAAAACACGTCTGCAACATTACATTTGTCTGCAAAATGCTGCCTCCGAAAAATAAAGTTTGGGGTTATTATATTGTACAATATGCTGCAAAAATGTTGTAAACAATGGAGACAATACAACAAACTTGGCCGTGAATGTCACCATGTCCGAGCAGACAGATCATGTCTAACCACAGACTCACTCATTCTCATACCCAGTGACTATCAAGATTCTCGAGTAAGATCGAGAAGATAACCTCTGGGTACGAGAATGAGGCTCACTAGATGCAATGATATTTCTTAAAATGCAAACTTCGAAGACTTAAACGTTTAAATATTAATAAGACAGTATATTTAGTAGTATGGTGTTAAAACAAAATAAATGAATAAAATATCACTGTTTTGCAGTTTTATAAAAGAAAATCTTTTTATTTTTAAGATATCATATGATATATCGAATATCGATCATTTTGTATCAATACGAATATCGTAACTATCATTCTGACCGATATAGAGCCCTACAACTAAGGCGTAGATGTATAAAGATGAAAAATAAATTCCATAATAGTTTTTAATTAAAAATGCATCGATCGAGTTTAACAATATTTAGCTACCCCACTTTCCATCAAGCGCATTCTTTCTGAAAACTTAACCATCTCGAACCAGTGCAGCTTTTCACAAAAATCTTACGATAAAAATCATTGTAAGTCAAAAGCAAGAAACGTTTATAATACGGCCAGTTTTTGACCAATCCATTTCAAATATTACTGAGTTATAAGTTATGCAGAATATCATCCTACTGACTTTGCACTGCAAAATTATGAATTTGACTTACGATACCTTTTCCTTAGATTGTATAGTATTTATACACTGTAGCACGATGAATCTATTCCAACTCTATACGATATGAGTCATAATCAATTTTATGAAAGAGATTAAAAAATACTACAAACTGTGGTTTTTTTTACTTTAAACAGAGCACATATTTGTTTATCTCCACTCATATTTACATAAGCCTTTTTAACAAAAACCTTTATTTTTAAACTTTTTAATCCTATGACTTATTTACACTCATATTTTTAGCATTTGTCATGTAGTTACTTAAATGTTCTCAGCATTTGGGACGGACGGACGGACGGACGAACATAGAAATATTATTAACAGCTACATTGGAATTGTTATGTAAAATTCAAAGGGTAATGACAACCTCTTAAAATGTGACAATTTAGAAATTACTGAAAAAGCTTTTTAGCAACGTTTTATATCTTTTATTTACAAGGTTCGTTGACGTCGAAAATTTGAAAGTGCATTTAGAAATATTGGTGCTGTCACCATGTCAATTTAATACTGAATTGCTTATAACGTTTTAAGTACCAAATTGAATACAAGGTGCATTGATGGTGATAGACAAAACAAATAATAATAGACATTAATACTGGTGTTATTTTTGTGCACCAAATATGTTTCCATGACAGACAAACAAGTGATTAGTAAATCTGATGTTACAGCATTGCATTTTTCAAACAAGAGGATTGCATTACCTCACATGTTACCGGATGTTTTTTCTGACTTGTTTACCAATAATAACGTCTGAATGTTTTCTAGAATTCTATGGTTTTCTCAGATGTAACTCCTTAGCACCGGAAACCTAGTATGTTTATATAGGACATTGCTTTTGATTTTATGACAAAGGTTAGCAACCGCTGTAGTAGATAAAAATAGTTCCATCATAAAATCAAGTGTTTTGTATTTAATTAACATGACGAAAATAGTCAGATATGTTTCAATTGATGTCTGTTGAATCAAACTAGACATTTTTAATTAAAAACAACCTATTCAAATGACAGATGATTCCGGTTAATGAAACAACTCAGTTCAAATCTTGCTGAGTAACTGACAATAATTACTGCCGATAATCACGGGATATTGTTACGATCAGCTGTACTATTAAATGGCGTCCAGACTCGTCGCCTCAGGTAGGTTTTTTACATTTTTTAAATAGAAAACTGCGGGATCTTGTTATTTTATTACGCCCAAAGTACCCACCATTGCAAGCGATTTATGCCAATACCAAAATGTTTTTCCTACGACCACAAATAAAAAAGTTATTGAGCGAATTATTTATGATAAACATTAGCTAATAAGCTATTTTCCGACAGTAAACAAAAACGTGTAGTACGTGTATACTGGGGTCCAAAAGTTTCTTTACACATGTATTTTTTCACATTTTCACTGAAAACTTGAACTTTTGTGTAGAATTTAATAAATGTAAATTAAAGTCATTTTTCATTAAAAACTACATTTTGACAAAAAAGGATGATGAAAGAACATAATTGAGTGTTCATGTTGAAATGTACATTAGCAGTGAAACTAACAACAACCTGTGAAGTGTATCTAAATATATTGTAAAATATCAAAACAACAAAAAAAAAACTTAAGAAAAGGCAAAAACGTAGCATAAAAGACATTAAGTAATTTGTATGATTAATAAAGCATATTCCAAATTATGAAAATAAATAAGAGTTATGATGGAATTGTTGATCATTGAACTAGGTCGAAATACTAATAATTGGATTTATGTGTAATAAGATACATTATATGTTTACGTTACAAAAATAAATCATACGTTCTTATCTGTTCTGTTCTACACTGTAAACTAACATAACGCTTGACGCGTCCGGACGCGTTCAGGATTTAGAATTTGAACGCAACGGCGTTCAAAATTGAACACCAAGGTGTATAAATATTTGTAATTGTTATTTTTGTATATCACAAGTGTTCTAAACCTGAACACTGAAACATGAACATTGTGGGTGTTTAAAAATATATATCTTTAGATGAAGTTTTTTTCAACAAAAACATCATTTGAAGAAACCTAACTTTCCTTTCCAGCTTAGCTTTTGTGAATAAATTACAAAAATTTTAATTTCGATGTCAAAAACCGTTTCGACAAAAATGTTTTGAACACTGCCGTTTAACCAGAGTTAAAAGCTGAACGTTATCTGCGTTTAATTAGGGCGCGTGATCTAAAAATAGATTCTGTTGAAATGCATTGTGGGATTGTTAGCGACGACCATCGAGATTTCTTTAGGACAGAAGCAGGTGACTATTTAAGTTTTTATTATTATTCCATTTTACTGGTTTTTTTCTGTCCAAGATTTTATGAGAACCATGCTTACTCGTATAAATGTACATTATAGTTTAAAATATTTTACAATTGATTCGTTTGGTCGTGAATCCTGTCTTAGTAAGTAAGTCGTTTGTGACTCACATCGCGAAAACATATAACGAACTTCGGAAAGTTGGTTCCTTGGGTTTACTATTGTAATTCTTGAAGGTCTATAACGGTATTTAAGCTTTGAGCTTTGGAATTGTGCATGTTAGATGATAACATTCAGTTGTATGCCCTCTGTATTTGTATATATCAGATTTACAAATATGTGATCAGACGCGTTCAGGATTTAGGCTAGAATTTGAACGCTACGGCATTCAAAATTAAACACTAGTGTTAAAATATTTGTAATTGTTATTTTTGTATATCGAAAGTCCTCGAATCACATCACTGTTTTGATGCCACATTTTTCGATCATTCTAGTGACGAATTAAACCCCATGCATGACATCATTGATAGCGTGGCTTCACTTTGCATTGAATGAAATGTACTCTTTTTTAAATTTAAACAGAGATTTGAGAGTAAAACTATCAATATTTACTTTCAATGTGCTAAATTGTTCATTATTTTACTAATGCAAACCATCCAACATCATTGCATACTGATTTTTTTGCATTTATAAGCGTGAGAATTTTACTACCATAATTCTTAATAACTATTCAATGTGTGTCAAGCCTGTTATGTTTCATTTATTTAGGGACAACAAGATGAGTGGGAAAACCGCCAGAAGTTCTAATCACTTAAAACACTTCTAAATGAGACCAGATTTTACCGACAAGAAGTTGCGAAGAAAACCAATCGTTTCCTAAAAGATGCTATCATAGACTAACAACGCAATTTGGAAGTTGTTTACTCTTTTACAAGACTCTATTTTGGGAAAACCGCTTGCACTGTGGGGAGATTGGTCTAATGACAGCTTACGAGCGTCAGCATCCAAGTCTAAGACAAAAATTAAATCCATTGTATTATATACTACATTATAACGTCAAATAAATCCTTAGAATAGTTGCCTTTAAAAATATAATTGATATCTGATGAATCCATCTGAATTGTTTGATGTCAGTCTTTTATTTTAATTACAACTGACGCTGGCTTATAACATTGTCTCTTTTGTTAAGCCGCTAGTTGTTAGTTATAAAGACTGAATGACAATAGATGAATGATAATGAATCTATGCGGTGCTTTGTAGTAAATGGCATCGTCTGGTTTGATATAAGCATAATTATAATAATGATAATTTCATTTATAATATTTGTATAAAAAATTTATTAGTTATACAAATTAAATCTTTGATAGACGTGAGAGTCAGATTAAGTTAGTTTAATTCAAGGTCTTGATAAAACATATATAAAACAGCATTTTACATTTACTTTAAATACTTAATTTGCATATATTTGTATATTATGCAAATCTTTTGATCAATCTGATTATCTGATGAAGTTAGTACTATGTAATAGATCGACCCTGCAAACTTTAGTATTTAAGAAATAACTTACTTATGGAATAACTTACAGTTGTCTATATTATGTTGTATAATAAAATACAGGCACGAGCTTTGATACGCGTATGATTAAATCACGAGTGCTTTAGCATGAGTGATTTAATTAGCTTATCAAACGAGTGCCTATATTTTAATATACATCATATTATAGATAACTGTAAGTTATTTCGATTCTAACATCGCAAAATACATCCCTAGAAAAGATATAGTTTTAGAAATATTTTTAACCGTGAGAAACGCCATGCTGTTGATATCCACCCCATCCCAGTGCAAAGGCCGAAAATAGCATTTATTTACACAATTCTGATAGATAGGTGTTTCTAAATCCAAAAAAAAAAATAATACTAAAATCTTTATTATAAAAACCAAAAAACTAAAAACGAATTGGATGGCCCTACGCTACAGAGAACTAAGCCACAAATGTATGATTTTGAGAAAATTGCATTTTAAGAGTTTGTATGTGCCCAGGAGTTAATTCAAATTCCAATATAACGAAATTGTATACATAGTCTAGAACACATTTAAAGCAATGCAAACCAAAAGAGTTAATGAAGAATTCAATTTTAACTTTTTTTAAAACTCATCTTTTGTGGGATAGTTCACTATTGCATGGCTTCTTTTTGTATATAGAGAGAAATCATGTTAAAGTGAACTATCCCCACTGATGATTGTTTTTAAAAGAATGAAGCACAATTAATGCTAAAAAACATTTCAAAACATGCTTTTATTTTGACCTTGATGTTTATGTACTTTTACATGGTCTCAATGTCTTACTCATTTTTATTTTGTACAAACATTAAAATGTATTATGAAATGCTTAAAAAAGTTTTCATTGTTTATATATGTTACAGGCAATTTGTAAATTTTGGCAATTCGTAAATTGTCTTAAATTCCTTGGCATTTTACATAATGCCTAGAAAATTAGCTTAATGTTTTACAAATTGCCAAAATAGTAAATATAGTGTATGGTCTGAAATTTTTGGATTCCAATCCTTGTTTGATTAAGGTGATTTGTTCCTTTGTTTACATAAAAAATGTCTTTTGGACTCTGGACCACTTTCAGCAGCAAATGACATAGTAACCAAAAGGCAAAGGAACCTTCAAATAAGAAGGTTAACAAACAAAATGATGTACTTTTGCTGTCACATTTTCAGTTCATTTTGACTCCATCAGCTACAAAATTTTATACTTGACAAAATGTGTGGCCATTTCGTAGCAATTCGACTCTGTGTATGGCATCTGATATAAACCACAGAAATAATTCTTACCAAACGTATACAATTCATATTGTTAACATCCCCAGGTCAGACTGATAGCTTTACTGTACCAATATTAGACATAGAGCCAATGTCTGCATTTTTCGTCAAATGGTGGCAGATTCAAATGCTAAATAAGTTTATTCTCACCTTAAAGTGATAAAGTTTCATAAAGAAGTACAGTTAATGACAAATTCATTTTGTGCATCAACAGTGCACAATACATTATATGAGCTGTATGAAATGCCAAAATGTTGTTGTTGTTTGTGACAAGTTGTACAAATTGTATCTGTTCATCAATTCTACACTCACTCTCAACATACAAATGTATTAAACATGACACAGTTTGCCATGATCAATGTCATTTATACATGTAAAACATCAACAGACCTGTTAAATTATCAGTTTTTGATAGCAATTCAGTACATGTGGTTTTCTCCAATTTACATGTATGACTTGATTGACATTATTTTCATACTAGGAATTATAATTTCAATCTAAAAATGTTTTGCAATCATTATTTACAAAGTTTTACATATATACTAATGTAAATTTTTACCCGAAGTTTTTTTCAGGCAATTTGTAAAAAAATCATGAAATTTCAGGCATTTTGTAAAATGGCTAGATATTTTTAGGCATTTTATAAATTGCCTGACACGTTTAGGCAATTTATAAAGTGCCCGAATTTTTAGGCATTTTAAAAATTGCCTAAATTTACAAATTGTCTTTAACATATACATTACATCAATATGTGTCAAATCAAACTTTCCGCACCAAAATTACTGATTCTGATTCTGAAAATTGAACAAAAAATCGCCTAAAAAATGTTAATCACAGTCTAACGAGAAAGAGTCATATAACATCCAATATGGCATTTTGTTACAAATATCTGTTTAATGAAATGAATCCATCACATCTTTTTATAAGGAACATAAAATCGTTACCAAAATAAATATTTTTAAACTTGTCAAAGAATTCAAACCGTGCAGGCTACCACTGGGTGAAAACTTGAAAACACAAAAACAAGTACTGCTTAATAAACGTTCCTCACATTCCATTGGGCTCAAGTAAACAGTCCTTTCAATGTCCAGCTCCAAAAGCCCTGATACAAACTGTGGTAGAAGTAATGTATAGGATTTTTGCTGTGAATCCTCAGATAGGGGACAATTTTTAATAGTTAGAATGTTAAATCTAGTATGTCCCTTTAGACTTTCTAATTCCTTGAAGTCAAGAAATCCACCCACTTATGTTTAATACCTTCAGATTATTTAGATTCTTAACAAAGTACAATGTCTCTACCGAAAGATTGTTTTGAAGATCCAATTCTGTAAGATTTTCACATTTTGAAATGTTGTTAAATTGAGTAAGTTCGCATAATATCAAATGTACCTGGTTGATTTCTATACATCAATTTCTTGCTGTGTCTTGTAAGGACCATGTGAGAGAACTTGTCGAGGCTCTGGCAATATTTGTTTCTTGGAAAATTTCCTTAAAATTTCATATCTTAATTATGACAACAATGTGAGATCATTCTTCATATGAAATAACTAAACGCATTGACTTCGATAAAAATAAACTTGTTTGAAGTTTTACAGGCGCTTTTGCTCTTCCGTTTTTCTTTAGAAACTATAGGCGATACTGACGTTATGACGATGCTTTATAACATGCACATATACACTGCCCTCCAAAAGTTTCTTCACAAATTCGTAATTTATATTGTACTAAATAAAATTTCAAAATGTGGTAAAAACTTTACTGTGAAGTGATTTTCAATTTAACTTTTTCTAATCAGAAAATTTGTCTTATGGATATAAAATAACAAAAATATCTCAAACTTGCTAACGGTTCACTGAGATACAGTGACCATAGTTTTGTAGGCTGAAAGATAACTTTGGCTGCAACTCAAAAAATAAAATGTATCAATAGAAGTTCCATTTCAATAGCATGAATAATGGATGAAACCAACAATAATACGATAATACTTCAAACTTGAACTTAAAAATTGTATGCTTTTGGAGGGCAGTGTATAAAAATAAATATTGGTTATAGGCTATATTAAATATAGAAGGTGTGGGTTAGTACACCCTATAAATAACTTTTGATCTAAGAATGCTATCTGAACCTCTACTAGACGAAATTAAAGGTCATAGTTTGAAGAACACAAAGGGACAGATAACTCAATTTTGACCAACTTGTGGGTTAGTTCACTTTAGCGTAGGACCATCCAATTGTCATAATTTTATTTGTGTGTTTAACATCATTCTACAAAATAAACGTCGTGAAATAAACAAAACATTCGACCTTGCCCTTAGTGTGTGACATTTTATTTATACATGATGATGTAGCATATTTAAAGTTCGATGTTTTCGACGAAATATTGCAAATGATGCTAACTGGGTAGTATTGTATTATCAGACAATTATGAAAGCGTGTAAAGGAAGAATGTATTTTCAGAAAATCAGCGCTGAATGTGTCAACTTGGATAATTCTAAAACTTGAAAGATTACACGTATCCAGTTCCATTATATTATGCTATGCACAGTTTGGCTTTAATTAAATAGTCAATCTTTTATTTCTTGTATAATGGCTGGCATGATCGTCGAATGAAGGACAGAATGAAATGAGACAGCGGAACCGGGAATTGCTGGGACTTAAAAAACGTCTTGAAGTAGGTCTTTTTTTCTTTTTTATTCTAGAATTGTTTTAAACTCAATTTAGACATTTTCCTTCAAGTAATAAGATAAGTACATGTTTTACATTTACTGGCATGTTTATTACGGACATCCAAGGACCTGTAACCCCTGTTAAAGTCAATCCCTTATAAACTCGGGCTCTATTTTCGGCTTTGCTCATTTAACGTGGGCAGTAAAATTATAACAGCCGTCACGAGCTATATATTGTTCAATATTAGAGTATAGATGACGTCACATTAAATAAAGAGTGAAAGCGCACGTGCCTATGTTAGAATATGTTGTTAGCGGAACATGGAAATATGGTAACGTTAGATAAATACATGTACGCATAATGTATCAAGGCATGGATTGGATTTTTAATCAACCTTATTCAAAATTAAGGAAACTAAAATGTTTGTTACAAGTCCAAATTTCACGTCATTAAATACATGATTTAATGATTATGTTGGTTTTTTTTTTGAGACATGAAATTTGCTGAGCAAAATAATATAATTTCTTGAAAACTAAAAAAGTTCAAAATTATGAAATTACAGGAATACCAAGTCAACTCAGTTTGTAGGTTGACTTCGAATTTCGAGAACCATTGTTCGATTAGGCTGAATTAGATATAGTTCAAATTTGTTCGGTGAGCCGTGACTGCACCTTTGTATTTTTAGAATTTTGGAATGGTCCTACAAAAGGGGACAAAAGTTGTTTATCCAAGCATTATTGCATATGGGGCATTTGTGACCATATCGTTTCCGGACAGCACTATTTCGGAAGATGTTTACTGGTAAACAATACAATGCATATACATGTATACTTAAGATACAATAATTTGAACTTATTTTTAAAATAGCACTTACAGGTTATACCTATAGTCAATGTTATGATTGGACTATTCCAACCTGTCACGACTCACAGAATAAAATCGAGACTTTACTTACGTATAATTTGTTTCTTTGACATTGACGAAGGCAAGAGCTTAGGACTAACGTCGTTGCAAAACATCATTCATTGCTTTGTTTTAGAAAGTAATTCTTAAATTACTGTCATCGAGAAACGAATGCCTTGTAGAAAGTTGCATTGTTTGACCTCTCTGTCGCAATGAGAGTAGTGAACAAAACTAATTATACATTTTTTATTCGTGCTTATCATTATTGTAGATGCTTGTTTTACTTATATATTTCAGTATTGTATTATAAGACATTGTATACATACGAAACGTTAATGATACACACTGAACTATTGACTGCACACTCTGTAGCGCCGCTAAACGTCGCAATTGACAATAAACGTCGCAACGCTAACGATAAACGTCGCGACTGCCGCTAAACGTCCCAACGCTGACGCTTAACGTCGCAACCTTTAGAGGTTAATGATTAGTTGCCACTCGCCATTATGCGATAATCACCAGCTGACTTCCAATAAAGCCTGAGGGCCTTTGACCCGAAGGTCATTTTGGACTCATGGGTGATTAGGGCACTACACCGGTATACGATATATATCGAATACCGGTATTGTAGGTTCGATAGATATATCGGATCGAACATTTCTGTATCGAACAAAATATCGATCAATGACGTCATACACATAAACTCCATGGTCTGCAAATCATTTGATATTTTGTATCGCCAAATCAACATTCTACAGCTTCCAATTCGGTATGTAATGATATATGGACGAACAATATCATAACTTGACATTCCTTTAAGCAAATTTCTTACACCGGATGCGTCATGTTATGTCCCAAACTCCTCACAGTGCTTACGTCACGCTTTGCTACTTAATTGATTTGATAAAGGGAGATAACCGCTGCGGGGAGTTTGGTTATGTCCTTTTTCAATCAAAGGGAAGTAACTGTTGCGGTTGGAATATCAATTATATGTACTTTCGTTTTCAATTAGTCTGGGAACCATTAACGATCAGTATTTTAAATACAGATCAGAAGCGATATTCTTGTTAATAGCTGAAATTCTTAAAGAGTATGCTTTTCCTTTTGCCGATATTTGTTTAGTGTCATATAAATATGAATTACTGGAGATAAATCTAACTAAAACCAAGCATCAACAAAATGATTTCATTAAATGCCTCAGTCCCATAAAATCGTGGCTTGTTACGGACCCGTAAGTGTAGACAGTTGTAGGCCGTGGGAAGTCTTGCGTATCAAGGTGACGGTACTTACATTGCACTAAACAACACATATTTACTTACAGAGCCGTAGCTGGAAGATATGCATGTTTAATCCAAACTTGGCCGCGATTTTGTTCACGATTTGACTCTGAAACTGATACACCTATCCAGGCTCATCTTACGGACCCTGGTAAAAACGTAACAGTCCGTACGGGTACGCAAGAGTTCGTAAGGGTCCTTGCGGAGCTTGATCGCACGGCGCCCGTACGGTGCCCTCACGGCTATTTTTATGTTTATGGGACTGTAGCTTTATGTAAACCCTGCACACAAGTACATAAACGATCGATTATCGAACGCACTCAGTCAATATTGATGTTAATACACAGACTTTTCGTGTCATAAAAACTCGTCTGCAACATTACATTTGTCCGAGAATATGCCACCTCCGAAAAATAAAAGTTTGGGGTTATTATATTGTACTATATGCTGCAAAAATGTTGTAAGCAAAGAAGGCAATGCAACAAACTTTGCCGTGCATGTCACCATGTCAGCAGACAGATCAAGTCTAGACACAGACTCACTCATATTCATGAGTGGCTATCAAGATTCTCGAGTAAGATCGAGAAGATAACCTCTGGTACGAGAATGAGACTCACTAGATGCAATATGATAGTTCTTATTCTTAAAAATGCAAACTTCAAAGACTTAAACATTTAAAATATTAATAAGACAGTATATTTAGTAGTATGGTGTTAAACAATTAACATAAATGAATAAAATATCACTGTTTTGCAGTTTCATAAAAAAACTATTTATTAATAAAATATCATATGATATATCGAATATCGATCATTTTGTATCGATACGAATATCGTATCGATCATTTTGACCGATATAGAGCCCTATGGGTGATTATCGAATAATAGTTCAGAACCCGCTCTCGATTTTTAAGTAATGCCTAGGTCACAATTAACCCGGCGTCCGGCCGGCGTTCCCGATTTTTAGAAATCGGCCGGCATGGTGAGATCGGGATCACATCGGCCGGCAAAATTAAATACTTCACACATAAAAGATGCCCGTCCGATGCCCGTACAGGATCCGGAAGATGGCCGCACGGCGATCGTCCGATTTCATGATTTTCTATCACCGATTTTTGACGGGTTTCTGACAGATGCCCGTCCGATATCCGCACGATGTTCTTACGACGCCCATGCGATGCTCGCCCGGGCATTACCCGATTTTGCCAAGTCGCACGGTGTCCGGACGGGCATCGTGGGAGCGCCGGAAGACTACATTACGAACATCGGCCGATGTCCGCCCGGCGTGTGTCGCTTTTGATGGCAAGAGTAGCTTTGCACACTATAGATTCATCACCGTCCTGTCATTTATGGAAGCAGGCTAATACTGGTACTATTTTCTACGATAAAACAGCATCGCACCAAGGACAGCTGCAGGCGCGCAAATTACCCAATGCCGACACGGCAAGGTAGTGACGAAAATAACTATACGGGACCCTTTCGAGGCCTCATAGTTGGAATGAGTACACCCTAAATGCTTTAAGCAGGTTCTATTGGAGGGCAAGTCTAGTGCCAGCAGCTGCGATGATTCCAGCTCTAATAGTGTATATTAAAGTTTCTGCAGTTAAAAGCTCGTGGTTGGATCTCGGGTGCAGGCGGGCGGTACGCCTACAGCGGCGCTCGCTGCCCGTCCTGTCCTCCACGCTGGTACACCGTGCCCTGGTGCTCTTGACCGAGTCTCTCGTCCGGCCGGAATGTTTACATTGAAGAAATTAGAGTGCTCAAAGCCGACCTAAACTACGCCAGGATGATGTTGCATGGTATCATGTAATGGAATAGGATATTCTGTTGGTTTCAGGAGCGCGAGGTAATGATCTGTAGGGACTGACGGGGGCATCCGTATTGCGGCGCTAGAGGTGAAATTCTTGGACCGTCGCAAAACGCACAACAACGAAATCATTTGCCAAGCATGTTTTCATTAATCAAGAACAAAAGTCAGAGGTTTGAAGGGGATCAGATGCTGTTGTAGTTCTGATCCTAAACGATGCTTACTCTCGATCAGCGATAGTTGCTTCAACTATGACCTCGCCGTTAGACCCCTTGAAACCAAAATCTTTGGGTTCCGGGCGCAGTATGGTTGCAAAGCTGAAACTGAAAGGAATTGGCGGAAGGGCGCTTGTGCCTTAATTTGACTCAACACGGGAAACCTCACCCGGGCCGTACACCATATGTGATAATTCAAGAAGTAAAGCGTTTTTCTTTGACTTATTTTTTAGTCTGCTACTGTTATATTGTAGAACATAGGATGATCCTCGAACAATTAGGCTATCTCTTCTTCTTGGGGGTCAGATAAATTTTATTTTATTTAACTTCTTCCACTTTGACGACTGAAACAATGCTCTCTTCTCCTTGAGCAGTCATATCTTGCTCTTGTTGGGTGGTGCTCTGACCTTTCCCCTAGAGACTTTTTTACATTTTACGTCTGCACGGCGCCCGGCCGGCGTCCGGTAAATATATGGATACACATAGCGGCCTATATGTATTCGCAACCGGACGATGTGTCCGATGCTCGGCCGATGCCCGGTCGGATATCGGCCGGACGTCAGCCGATTCGTTTCAGATGACTTTCCGATGCCCGACGTCGGGAGTGATTTTAACTGCGAGTTAAAATGAACCCGGCGCCCGGCCGACGTCTAAAAATGTCAAAATTTTCTCCGGAGCCCGTCAGATGTCCGGCCGGTGCTCGGCCGATATTGTCCTAAAACAAGTCGGAAACTTATCGGAAACACATCGGGGCTTAATTGTGACTGGGGTATAAATTAAGAACAATTTATTTAAGAACGAATAAATCACTTGCGAATTTTCCGAGGACGAATCAGTTCTTCGATGACGTAATGTAACAATGACGTAGAATATAATGTAAACTTTTTGTCAAATGGCGGTCGCATTATTTAACGAATTTACTTTCATTTATCATGGATCAGAAGACTAAAACGTACTAGTGTATATGTGTTATTAAAATTTTAAATTGACGATATGGATATAAGGATCATGTAGGGAAACACACACACATGCAGCGGCGCTTAAGGGATTTGTCATTGGTTTTCCGAAAATGGCATTGACGTTGATGATGGTTTTAGAAGCCAGTTCTATTATATTTAAGTAGTGCATGACTTGGCTTTGGTAAAACAATAGCAAACCTATGCATTTACTGTATAATGGCTAAATATTCGTCAAATTAAACACAGAATGGAATTCAGGTAAAATTTTGGAGTTTGATATTTTACAGGGTCAACAGTTGAGATTCTGGTGAATTTGAATGATGAAGTAAGTGATTCAAAGATTGATAATGAAATTATTCGTAAAATCCCGTATAAGACTATTTTGTGTTCTATAGTTTTGTTAAATTTGTCCGTCTAAATTTAAAATTTTGTTTGACAAATGCTCAATAATTCTTTCGGCCGCCATGTTTGAAGCAACTGCTACTTGATGACACAAACGATGCGCGTGCGCGTATTCAACGCCTATTATGCATAGTGAGCGAGTTGCAGGCGGACCGAAATGGCATGATAACGGGAAAAAGTCGCGTAATAGCCTTGTTGACCTGTCAAATTTGTAACTATTTATAGTAACAAACGTATTAATGATATTTTAGCGTCAGTTGCGACGTTTAGCGGCGCTGCGATGTTTAACGACGCTACACGCTCGCCATTCATTATTTAAATAATAGCTTCAGATAAAGTAATGTGCTAATTGGCATGGGATTCATTGTCTTACCGATTTATTCCAGTTGTCTATTAAAATATTTTTATTTTATACTTTACGCCTAGAAGACATTTTACGCAGTTTTTTTCTGACATTATTTATTAAAATACAAAATACATTTGTATACCGCGGTCAGTCATCACTTTAAGAATTTAAGGTTCTGGAACTGTAATTAACTTCGGCACTCGGTCCGATCCGGTTTTTCCCGAATACCTATCTTCGTCAAGTTTCGTAATTGCTATTTTAAGTAATTTTCACCACGTGACCGGGTTTTTTCCAGCAGTCATACGGTAACACATTTTCCGAAAATGGCGAAGCCAGACGCTCTACATCGTGATCGTAGTTAGTTATCGTAAAAATAATGGTTTATCAACATAAAAACAATGAAAAGTCGTAGGGGATCATACATATTGTGTTGATTCTGTGTGTACAGATGTAAAATTCACCGTTTTCATCTTGTTTTTGCGATGTAAATTGTGTATGACTAAAACCCGCAATGGAGATTTTGAGGCGAAATGGCCGAAATGGAGAATTTGGGGCGAAATGCAGTTTTAATTGTTTAATAACTCTTTTTCTCCAGTGATAATATTTATGTTGTTTACTGAAAATGAACATAGGTATAATATACTACACAAATATCGATAAACATTTAAAAAAATGTTTAACTCAGATTTATTTATTGCCGAATTCCTACAAATTATCGTGCCAAAGTCAGCATATGAATACAAAATCGTTGTACATTTTCTGTTTTTAAAATATTATCATTATCTAATTATAAAATAAACAATACAATAATCAGCATTATTTGAAAGCTAAGGCACATAATATGCCAACATAACTAACTCTGGTGTCAAACTGTCAAACGACAACAGCAGAAAACATAGCTGGTACAGGTTTAATGCCCAAATTGTTCCATCAAGCTAGCCAAAATCAATGAAGAGAATGTTTTTATATGATAATGCAGAGTCTAACATACATTTTTCCATCTCCAATACCAATTTTAGATGATATATTTGTATAAAGTAGTATTATCAGTAATTGACCATTTTGACATTATGTTTCTCTATAAAATCTCTTGCAGTTTCAGTATAGTAATCTCATACAAATTCTTATAAAAAATTTTAGAAACGGTAAACTTTCTTCAATATTTTATATCACGGGCAGAAAAGACTGCAGAAATTTTTAAAACTAGTCGCATGTGTCTAACTAACTTTAAACTTGAGATACATGTATTTGCTTTTAAAAATAGAGTAAATTTTTTAACACTCTCAAAAACTCGGATTTTTGCTGGGGGTACATGTATGCAAAGCTCTGTATTTTTATTAGTATTGGTCCAAAGTGTAATCTGATTGCTCTGATTTATCATGATATGATTGTGTAACAGGAAAAGTGATACAAATTTGAAAGTAAAACAGCAGAATTTGAAAAAGAAAGTTTTTTCACTTATTGTCCCAGCACAATTTACTGTCTTTTTGAAAACTAAGGGTCACGTTTTAAAAATGCACATAACTTAAGTTATAAACGGTAAGTTTCTTTAAAAATTCACCATTCAATGTCTTTAATAGTATAGATTCAAGAAACAATATCAATATAAGGATTGTGGAAGGTCACCATTACAGTTCCAGAACCTTAAATTATAATGTCCAGGGTTCGATTTCTTAATTTTCGACAGATGATACCCTTTACAAAATGCGTTTTTTCCTTCTGTGACGGATGTCGTCGGCAGATTGAAAAGGTTATGCGAATAACTGTAAAAATTAGAAATGCTAGCTCTTTTTTAAGGAAGCATATTTCTGCCACCAGATAACCACATAACGTAACTAGTTAATTAAGTGGTTAACTAGTTACGTAACTAGTTAACCAGATAATTATCTAGTTAGTTAAGTAGTTATCTAGTTACGTAACTGGTTATTTTTTACAATAAAGAAAAAATCATAACAGTGAAAAATGCAAGTTAGTGCTTACAACTGCCATTGTGTATTATTTTACCAATTAAATGTTAAATGGTCAACTAGTTACGTAACTAGTTAACCACTTAATTAACTAGTTAGTTATGTGGTTATCTGGTGGCAGAAATATGCCACCATACTTTTTGATGCAAAATTTCTCATATATAAATTGCAATCATTAATGTATGTATATAAACGATGATAGATAAATACACAATGTAAAGCTTTCCGTTCATTGCATTTTAGGAATCATATTGCATTAATAAAATTTATATATCAACTTTCTGTTGCTAAGTTATGAAATATTAAATAAAAATAAACTAATTTTCCATTAATACGAATAAAATCTTTTTTTTTTAAATTTTGTCCAAAAATAGTTAATATGGTTTTAATTCATGACACGATGAACATATTATAAATAAAATGTACAATAAGATACGAGTTTTCTAAAAAATATACTCTAATCATAAACATAGGTTTGTATTTATTGATTCTTTCCTAAACCAGACATGACTTTATTTACTATAGAATAACAAATCTAAATTGTTAGTTAACACGTGACCATACATAGTCAGAATGTGATATCATAAATTGAAGCTCTGTCACGAGGGAAAGGGAGAAGACTTGTGAGTGTGGTACTATACGGTCTAAAATGCTGTAGAGAGATAATTGGTATATTTTCGCACTAGGCGGCTTAAATAAATAAATGTTACAAATAGGAACTTTTCTTGTTATGTGTTTGGTTAAATACAATAGGGCCACAGCATTGCGAAATTCTAAAACCATTTCAAAATATCAATTAAGAACTTTAGTAAGATTTTTGATATACATGTACATGCATTTTGTTTTAGTTCCATAAATTTAGATAATCTTGATTTGTGGTAAATCAAGTTAATGGTTGAATAGCGGGTTTTGTGATTTGAACCCACCAGTACACAATGCTATTGTCTCTTCAAAATTACATACATTGTTAACCACTGTCTCTTTAAATTTTTACAACGCTTGACATCTACTTACGAACACTGATAGAGATATATGATCTGTGTACGTAAATGGAATGATATAATGAACATATATTTCAAGATGTACTGAAAATCACTCTGATTTTTGAAAATCGTACATTGAAAATCCATAATACAATAAATACCCCAGTACTTTCAGTGCTTTGATTCGTGTACGGTGTTGTCTCAATTATCAATTTCTGTGCCAACTTTCAAGGACGATTGTAATGTACTCAATGTAATCGAGGTCCTTTTCGCTCACTCGATCCGAGCCCCTTTAGGGCTCTATACCGGTATACGATATATATCGAATACCGGTATTCTAGGTTCGATAGATATATCGGATCGAACGTTTCCGTATCAAACAAAAATTCGATCATTGACAGTCATAACTCAGTCGATATTTTGTATCGCCAAATCAAAATTTTACTGCTTCTAGTTTGGTATGGACTAATCTGTGGAAGAACAATCTTATAATATGATATTCCTTTACGCAAGCGTCTTACATAAGTTACGTCATGTTTTGTTCTTTTCAATCAAGGGGAAGTAACTGTTGCTGTTAGAATGTCCTTATAAGTACTTTCACTTTCAATTAGTCCGGGAACCAACAATCGTCATTCACATAGTCATATGAATAGATAACTATGTCTATGAGTATTCAGAATGTAGATCAATTCTGGGAACCAGTAGTCACTCGGATTTGTTCAGTAAGATCCACAATGTAAAAAAAGAACTTGATTGTACTGAAGAGATATGACATGTAAATAGGTGAAGTTCTGAAAGTGTTTTTTTCTTTTTGCCGAATTTAGACCAGACTCACTGGATGTAATTATATTTCTTTAAAAAGTGCAAACGTCATAGACTTTAACATTTAAAATATTAAAAAAAGTAGTGCAATTAGTTGTATGGTACTGCAACACTGTTTTGCTGTTTTGTAAAAACAGTATATTCATTATTAAAATATCATATGATATATCGAATACCGATCTTTTGTATCGATACGAATATCGTATCGATCATTCTGACCGATATAGAGCCCTACTTTTAATGTTTATATATTCATTGCTCGACCAATTTACTTGAATTAAACTTAAACAAATGAACATTATACCAGAGTCTACGAGCGTATGCCTGGTTGAATACAACTGATTATACACAATAAATGTGGACTAAGTTAGAGAAATCTAAAAAATAAAATCTGTTTACCTTTTCATCAGCGTTCGATCCGCCATCTTGGTTGACTGCATTGTTCAGTGCCACATGACAATGTATTTAATGACAATTTTATTAAAAAACTACGACAAGTTTTTGATATTTGCCTTGTTTTATCAACATATCATAGTGCAGACATTTGTTAATGGGCCAGGGCCAATAAACTTTGTTATTGGCCACACATCCTATTTCGGGTATGTTTTCAGTTTTATTATTTCAGGTTTTGCAGCATTGTGCAGTACATTTGGTGCTTTACAGGGCAAATAACACAAAGTTATTTAATAATGACTTATATAGATGTTTGATGAGGTCTTCCATTAAAACGCGAGTTTCGAGTAGGCAATCTAAAGTCAACAAAACATTCCATCACCCCCAAAAAGCACCTTCGTTTACAATGTTTTATACTAAACCCATTTTATGTTCCTGATTTATTTTTTCTTTAGTTAGCATTTAATGCGAGCTTAATAAATCATAACTACTTTATTAATAATTTTTTGTAAGTTATAAATTTCAATTTAATGAAATTTCATTAATACAAACATTCTCGCTGAATTACTGATTACATGGCGGATATTACTTTGAATTATATTTAAACTGAAGCAATCGACATTTTAAGTCATGCATCACCGTAAAGTTATTAGCTATTCAAAGTCATTAACCATTGAAACCTTATTTTGTAGCTGATTGACATATAAATAATGTATTTTTGGAGAATATAAATTTTACACAGGAGGAAACAGAAAATATAATAAAAGCTGATATAATACATTTATCGTACAAACACCTGATCTCGTTCCTCACCTGATTTCGGTCCTTTCATAAAAAAGTTGTTTACTTTGCTATTTTATTGCGTATGACGTCATCAATTCGTGTGCACAATGTCAAGTAAACAATCAACGCAACTACAACTGTCAAACGAGAATAATGCGCAAGAAACAGGTTTTTAGAATGAAAATTTTGTGATGGTGAATATTTTTCAGTAAATCCTTATTACCTTTTTCTGCTCTGTCAGTACAATCCATTAAATATTGTTTAAAAGTATGTTATAATAAAAAAAACATGACAAATAGCCCTTGCTCATAAAGTCACGTGACAGTCATGTGGCAGCTAATTATGACGTCACAAAGAGCCAAATACGGTAGAAGTGCGAAATTAGGTCATCTATTTTTAGCCGCCATGACAGTTTTCAGAAAATGGTCGTGGTTTTTTTGGAAGAATTTGGATTTGTTTTAAATATAAAATATCAGCAAGTATATGATAAACAAATGGAATATAGATTAAAAGGTTCGTTTTTAATGTATTTTTCTGAAAGTATTGTTGCATTAATTAGAAATGGTTCATTGAGTCCTTAGAGGTGCGAGAACCCGTGTGTCCACTATATATATTTCATGTATATGTTGTTTTATGTATTTTCTATTCTCGGAGGATTTTGAACATATTAAATGTAATTATTCTAGTCATAAAAGTGTGTTGTTATATTTAGATAAAACATGAATCAAATATAAACTTTGACATTGAACACGTATGTTAATTACGTTCATAAATCTGCTTTTGTCATTATTCATTATGTTTTATACGAGACATTTATAATTTTCATTTGCTATTTTACGCAGCGTGATTTTCTGTCATTGAGTGCCAGCTAGGAAAAAAACACTATGATAAAAACAAGGGTACGTCTGTACTGGAGTTGGCTAACTTTAAGCTTTCATGAATTTACATGTACCACTTATTGCATCTAAAGTACACGTATATCGCTTTATAATTACCAATGCGAGTTCAGCATATGCTTTGTATAAAGTTTGGTTCGTGCAGTGATTAAAAGCATGCTTTGTAAAATCTATTACGGCCAATCACCAATTATTAGCTTAAGGATGGACAAACGCCCCTCTTTTATAATTTTCTTTTGCTATCTTGGGTAATCTTGATATCTTTCGCCGCTGATTTCTGTGCCATCAACATTTTCAGTACATTTATCGTAGGGGGTCCTAATTTCGTCACTGACCTAATTTCGTCACCCCACCTTAAATACTTAAAGCATTGAGCAATACTAAAATTTAAGTAATCTTTTTTATAAACTCACTAAAATAAGCTTAGATTCCCGTTTTTAGCTCGAAATCTTATCGTAGGGCGGAGCGACGTTGTAGGCGGAGCCAAATCTGCACTGATTGTGATTTTACACTACCAGTAAACATGTCAATATTTAAAATAGTGGAATTTCGATTTTTTGTCATAAAATTGTTGAAGAAACAACACATATTGGAGGTAAAAGATCTAATTATTTAATATAAATAAATAACGGAGATTTGCTTCACAAAAATGAAGAAAAAACTTACTTGTATTTTGCAGTGTTGATTTTTGGACCTGCTCAAACAGTCGTCTGCATTTATACCCAGTCTTATAAGATCGTGTTTACTAACGTAATTTGACAGAATAAACCCGAGAAAAGTTGATGGAATAAAAGCTTTATGATTCATTTACATATTTTAAAAATAAAAAGTCAGTTTAAAATTACAAATTTAACATTGTATTCATTCATTTCCTTAAGGTGACGAAATATGGCCACCCCAGGATATTTTAGTTTTTTAGCATAGTTTGCGATCTAGCTATTTCGTTATGAGGGTTACGTTCAGAGGACCTGTTCTCAATAAATATTCATGACGCAATCATTACATCATCTACGTCATGCATTTTGAATAAAGCTGTCTAATCACAGCCTATAAATAACACCACCGTCAAATTAGCTCGCGAACCTAAACTAAAAATAGAAATTATAAAATCAAGATGATATAAATAGTGGTTTGTCTAGATATTTCTAAGAGTATGTAATCTCCATTTAGTTTATTTATAGAAAAACCAAAGGGAAGTAACAAGAAAACTAAAACATCGACACTCAATTCAGTTTGGACATTATACAGAAGTTAATTCACCAAGACTCACACGATACCTTATAATTGAAATGACTTTCGTCTTTTCCATATTCGAAGGAAATCAAAATATTGCTATTTATTATTTATAGACTTTAAATTAATGACTATTATTAAATCATTCTAGATTTTTTGTACAAATACTGTTCCATGTAATAAAAAATATGCTGTAACCCTTATATGTGCGACACTTTATCCCTTAGGAAGACAAATTCCTCATTAACAACATACAAACACTGGCTATCATGTGAATTCAATACTACAGATAAGTTCTATTTTTTACTTTAGAACATTTTTTTTATGAAACAGGAGATTGGGGGATCAGGGATGTGGAATTCCAAGTTTATAAGAGATATATAAAAGTAAAAAAATAGTTGACGATATAATACAGTGTAGTTCACTGTTGAATTTGACTAAAACATTTAGACATTTACATTATTTAGTATATTTACAACCAAAATAGCACTTGTCCACAGACAAGCCGGATTGATATATTTATTTTTCCACTGTGAAAAATGAACAAGTCGGGCTTAGGAATTCCACATCCCTGAGGACAATATCTGAGCTTACATAGTATAACAAAACAATACGTTACGATGAGAGGTTAGATTGCAATGTGTTGGTTTACACTTCACGACAAAACATGCTTGTAAAACCTGATAGAAAGATGAGATATTGTATTCTGGCAAGTCGTTTATCATTACGGAATTCCTGCATCATCCTAATTTAATTAAATTCTGTTTCCAGTTGAAATTTGATCGTTAATAATTTATAACAATTCTACAAGAATGTAAAAGTTTGAAGCAAATTCAGTAAAGTTATTCATACCAGACATCGACATGTGCTAGATCTTATTACATAGTTTCTGTAAGACAAATTCAGTTGTGGTATATACTTAACAAAAAGCTTATGTTTTTCGTCCTCAGCTAATAACAAAGTTTAGTTCTGCAACATACACTGCCCTCCAAAAGTTTCTTCACACATTCACAATTTACATTGTACTAAATGAAGTTTCCAAAATTTGTAAAAGCAGGTAATTGTTAAATGATTTAGGGTTTTTAATTCAGTATTTTGTTTTCTTTTGAATGAGTTTTAACAAAACTATCTCAAACTTGATACTGGTTTATTGAGATACATAGACCATTGTTCCGGAGGCGGATAGATAACTGATGCTGCAATTTTAATAAAATAAATTGTACCAATAACGTTTTGTCTTCATTACATGAAAATTGCATAAAATAAACAATAACATAATAATTCTTCAAACTTGAACTTGGGAATTTGTAACAATTTAATTAATGGTAATGTGAAGGAATTTTAAGAAGGCAGTGTATATTAGCCATATGCACCCATTACGTATGTTAAAGTTGCTGACTTGTTATCTTATTTGTATTAAAATTCATGTTTGTTTTCACTCTATATTGAAGGTAACTTCATATATTTTGTTTTATTTCAAACATATACATATCTGTTGTATTTTATTCCCTCATTTATTTAACTTTACGATCAATTTATTTATTTTTCCAAGATTCTAGAGTAATAACTTACATTATTTTTACTGTTTTGAATAATAAAATCTGGCTTTTCTGTTAACGCTCGTATTAAATTACTTGCGCTAAAATTCTTGCTCGTGCTAGTGTTTTATTCTACGACCAAGCCTGCATTACATCATCATATATGTATGACATATTCTAAGACAATACCCAGTTTTCATTTGTTTATTGCGCATTGTTACTTTATGTATTGTTACAGACACTTATTGGCATTGGTAATAAAAAGACGGATATACAATTACTGTTTTAGTCTAGAAGGGAGATTATCTTCTCCATAAACGTGAAGTCAAGTCATTTCTTTACTATATGTTCAGATATTATATTTCACTATAAATACCAGACATCATCTATCATCTCATGATGTCTGTAATCTGTACATAGTGACATTTGTCTTAAAGCCACTATAGGAAGATATATTTATCAACTGTAGACTTTAAAACATTTTTATAAACATTAAGTTAAAAGAAATTTCAGGAGGGGAAGGCACCTGTAAACGGCCCCTGTTACATAAAGAAAAAAAGGCCTGAATTTCTTTGCAGTCCGAAACCAGTGTTACTTTCGATAGAAAGGTTTTAAACGGTCGGTACAGTTCATTATAATTGCAGACTAAAATGTATTGTCGTTGTATAATATCATATTTAGAGAATATTTTGATGTCTTTGGTAAATACATTTTGGAATGTTTGATTAAGGTTTTATTTGTTGTTTCTGCCATCGATGTTGTTATTCAATGTTGTTATACATGTATTTGGTTATGTACATGTACAGTTTTTAGAAATATTTTCTATACTTTTGCTGAAAGTCTGTTATCTATCATCCGGACAAAAATATTTGGGGGTCAAACTTTTGCATGTTGTTGTGGCCTCCCACCTTTGCATATTTAGTTTATATGTTATGTTGTAAGCTGATGTATTGTTTATTTTGTTAATACATACAGAACTTATATACCGTCACTATATATATTGTATATATGATATTTCATGCATAACTTGGTGTTCTTTTTGTTTGTGGTTTTACTTTAATGCAAATGTTACCAGTTTGTCTATCTGAGAGCATTGTATAGGATATATACCTGTGTGGTGGAGCAAAATGTAACCAGTCTACCTATCTGAGAGCATTGTATAGGATATATACCTGTGTGGTGGAGCAAAATGTAACCAGTCTGTCTATCTGAGAGCATTGTATAGGATATATACCTGTGTGGTGGAGCAAAATGTAACCAGTTTGTCTATCTGAGAGCATTGTATAGGATATATACCTGTGTGGTGGAGCAAAATGTAACCAGTCTGCCTATCTGAGAGCATTGTATAGGATATATACCTGTGTGGTGGAGCAAAATGTAACCAGTCTGCCTATCTGAGAGAATTGTATAGGTTACATACCACTAAATGGTTACCGGAAGTAGGCATTTACCGGAAGTAGAAAGTGTGACATGGTCGTTATTTATTTTTTGAGGGTGCATGGATACCTCATTTGTGGTGCTTTTTAATATTGAAGAGTATGTATGTCTTTGACAATGCTTTTCCTATGAAATTATGCAAAAATTCAATGGATCCGGTAAGTTTAGTCGCGAAAACTGGTTAAAAGGGGAGATGACTCTCTACGGCTGGTGAAGAGTTAAAAACCAGGACATTTTCAGGGTAGTAACTTTCAATCGAAATTTATTTTCTTATAAGTAACGTAACTTTTTTTCTAATACTGATCATTTTGAGGGGAATAGATAGATCTTTCAGCCTATATATAGTTTTGGGTATCTCACACCCCTGGGTCATAGTGTAATTTTTCATTGAAAATGAGACTTTTTATATACAACAAAGAAGGATTTTATTTAGTGGTATGTAACCTATAGGATATATACCTGTGTGGTGGAGCAAAATGTAACCAGTCTGCCTATCTGAGAGCATTGTATAGGATATATACCTGTGTGGTGGAGCAAAATGTAACCAGTTTGTCTATCTGAGAGCATTGTATAGGATATATACCTGTGTGGTGGAGCAAAATGTAACCAGTCTGCCTATCTGAGAGCATTGTATAGGATATATACCTGTGTGGTGGAGCAAAATGTAACCAGCCTGCCTATCTGAGAGCATTGTATAGGATATATACCTGTGTGGTGGAGCAAAATATAATATTCTTGGATAAGGTAAACTTAGTTAATATGTTGATTTTTTCAGTAAATAAGATTATGATTGTTTGATTAGGTTTTATATATTTGGAATCGATGTCGATGTCGTAACTCAATATGGAAATATTTGGTTTTGTAAAGTTTCCAGAATTGCTTTCCATACCACAGCTGAAGAATTATTTACGCTATAATCAATCCAGTGAACGAAATTCAGATCTACTGTGGCGGAAATGTAGCAAATTGTAAAAGTAGTTTGACTATGTAAAATTAGCTGAGAAAGATAATTTATTGAGAGTTTACTATATATGATTTACAAGCATTCGAGCAGTTGTGCTAAATATATAGAGAATACCGACTTTATGTTGAATAGCCAACGTAATGTATGACACTCTGTCACAACATTTTGAAATAAATACAAGTTTATTCTGAAGAAACAAATATTAACACAGTCACTTATTTTTCTCAGCACAAAACTGAAACTTGAAACTCATTTATCTCCTTTTAGTTGAAACATATTGAATGACGTTTTACAATAATAATGCATACATAGTTGTACGTATATGATTAACTATTGAAATATCCTTGAAATCTAAGGTACTTAAGCACTTGTGACGTTGTGTTCCGTCTGTTAACCTTGTCAACGAACAACAACGAATGTATTTTCTATAACATGAAGGTAGACAGAGTATTATTTATGGCAGACATTATTTTGCATTATATTGAAACTGAAGTACTCATAAATCATATTTATGATGTGAACGTGTTTATTAATGCACACGTACTTCCATAACAAAATCAGGAAAAATGAAGATTATAGAAATGTGTATACCACAAAATCTTATTCAAATTAGATCTAACCACAAAGCGAATTGATCTAGGCTTAATAATTTTGCGACTTGCATGTAGCAGAAGCAATATGCAAGTGGTATGGTGCGCGCTTAGGGATCGAGAGGTTCCTATTTTAGTCCCCACTAGGGGCACTACCATTTTCCTTGAGCTAAAAATTAATCTACAGTTTTTTTCCACTTCTGTTAGGTGTATATGGGTGCTGTGGGGAATCACCTGTCTGGAGATGATTTCAGTGACCAGGGTTTATTGTACAAGATTGTAAAGTCTACTGAACATGTATTTATATATGTAAGTAGACTTTAAACCGCACTTAAACTTAAACATTCGCGTTATTCAAATAAAAATGGACCAATGGATTAGTAATGATAATTAATAAAAAAGATGTCTATTTCTTAAGTTATAATTGCATTACATACAAACTATAGTACAAATAAGATACAGTTATTTCATATGTGATTTGGAAACAGTCAAACTGTTTGTCCGAGGTTGAGGGAATAGTGTTTTGAACTGTCTCGATGCCGTAGCCGACAGTTTAAAACACTATTCCTGTCACCGAGGGACAACAGTTTGACTGTTCCCAAATCAAACATGAAATAATTGTTTTATTACCTGATCAACTAGTATTTTAACAGTACTTCGTCAGACACTTCCAAAAACCATGTTTCTTCTCTGGTTGACATGTTTACGTCTGATAAATCAAGATTGATGAACGCTTAATGCATTCGAAAGCGTCTGGTGAAGCCTGAAATGCCCGTAGCAGTTACTTCCCCTTATATCAGTACTGTAACAGTTCGAACAAGTATTGGCATTTCCAACAATGCTTAGCCGTGTATCCTCCTTAGAGTAAAAAGATTCAAGCATTATGCGTCAGCGTAATAATTCGTCCCAAGTCTATTTATAGAATACAGAGCGTTTGATTAATTCTACACACTGAAAGACCTGAGCCCGGTTTCACGAACGCATTCCTATCTTTCTATATTTCCTAAATTTCTAGATTAACCTCAAATTTTCTAATTATATCATTTTTAAGTTTAAGTGCGTTTCACAAACATTTTACAATTTAATCCGCTCTTAAATTGTCTATGTTATGAGTAAAAATTTAATCGATTGAAAGGGTAGATTAAACCGTATGTAAACATTACTTAAATATATCAATTGGTTAACGTTCCTCTAAATTTATGTTTGACTGGCTATATAGTCCCTAGACGACGGGAATTCCGACGAAGGGCACTTAGTGTGGTTAAGGAAGTATGTCGGAAGATAGAATATATCAGATTTACAGATTTTTACCTGCTACGATTCATTTCACCGTTGAACTTATTCGTCTCCTCACGTTTAAGATGAAGTATGACAGTTTCTGCACTACTTCAAGACTAAGTGTTCACAGAGAGAGATAAAAATAAAACTGGCAGATTAAAACGAAACAAAACAGTACTTTAATATCTAGATCGATCGTCATTCTTTTCAGATTTTAGAGATGCCAATCATTCCAACAGAAAATTGATTAATTAGTTTTATCAATTCATTAATTCTAATTTAATACTCATTCGTCACCCAATCACACCGTAATCCGAAGGTGTTTTATTATTATTATTATTATCGTATTGTAACACATTGCAATCATACCTTTATTCAATTCCTTTATTATCCCCTGAATCTAAATACATGTAAACAACAATAAATTGGACTTCGTTGCCTTTTTCGCGTAAATATTTACACCTTTATTCAGCATTTTTGTTTACGAAGCATGACATATAAAGTATGCTAAATTCATTCGTAATGTCTTTATTTAAGATTCATAGCTTGTAGATTTAAAAAAAACTTTTGTAATATAAACAGTTTAATATTTTCAGATGCAAGTAATGAAACTCGAACTATTTTAAACATAGATAATGTAAACGTTTCCAACCACGATACTCTTGCAAGACATGCAATGCAAACACTGTTCATGCAAGCATTGAATGCCAAACCTATTGTAAGGCAGTAAAAGAGTGTCAAGCATACATGCATAAGGCGTACATCATTCGTCAATAGACAATTCAAGCGATTTTCGAACAGTTAAATATAGAAATTGATGTTACTCTACCAAACGAACAATAACTGACTGATCCGTGCACTACAATTCAAGTAATGCTTTTGGATTTACGCAAATTCAAAAATTGTAAACTAAATATTTGACAATGGGTACTTTTCTTACATACTAGTTAAATTAATACATTTGACATATCGTCTTATTTCTAAGTTAGCCAAGACGGGCATCATAGTTGCAATGCAATGTTGCAGTTTTTTTATTCAAATTAAATAACGCTCGTCTCCGAACTTTGATAACGGCCCAAAGATATGAGGTTTCGTATGAATCTCATAACTATACCCTAATACCCTCCACTAATTACCTACTTATCACTTATTATTCAATCTTCACTGATGCACAATATTGTAAACTCAAAAAATACTAAACTCTACAAGTACAGTTATGAAGTGAAGGTAGCATTATTGTGCATAATAGGAAAACACAAATGATTGACAAAAATAAAAAAGAATGGACCAAAAGTGAAAAAAATCAACATTCACGGTTCGAACCTATACCAAACAAAAACAATGTTTCAAGCAAATGAGTCTAACCGTTTACACTATAAAGTCCATCAATGAAATAAATTGGACAATTAGTACTCTAATGTAATTTTGTTGATTTAAGTTTGGGTCGCTTATACAAACTCTAAATTTATACTTATGTAAGAAAGGCTTCGTGAAATCCACTTAAACTGTTTTATAAGATACTCATAGTTACGGCCAAAATATTTAAGACAATCTTAAATTTATTTAACTTATGAGAGCGTTCGTGAAACCGGGCCCAGATTAAAACCATCAACTGAACATGTGCTGTCCAGACATGTTCCGACCGCGCACGTATAAAAACATTATTATGGTAGATTTCAAAATTCACCTGTCCATTTGACATTTAGAAACTATATTTATTTGATTAGCAAACCGGAACATTCGATTAAAGAACATGTACTGCCCACATTCCGGCAGCTAATCGAACATTCATATTTATTTATTAATAAACTCGCTCGGAAGTAGGGAAGAAAGGTTTGTTTTGTTTTTTAAGACATGAACATGTTACAATTAGTTATGCATGTTTTCTGGTCTTATATTGCAACTTTCTTGAAACTGATACTCGTTCATATATCAATAATGGTATTTTCTGGTAATACAAACAGGTAACCCGACAAAACACAGCGTCGACAGTTCCATACACGCACCCCTATTTTGACTACTGGATGTCATTTTTTTTCATCACGTGACCTCAAATGCATCGTTTTGATTGGCTTAAGGCAACCGGTGTCGACACAAAAGTGCTTAAATCTTGATGATTGTCTATATCGTCGGTCAGGATAATAACATTGCGTGGCGTCAGAGCACGCGCGGGTCAACAGTTCACTCAGAAAACCG
Source organism: Mactra quadrangularis (assembly GCA_025267735.1). Taxonomy (NCBI): domain Eukaryota; kingdom Metazoa; phylum Mollusca; class Bivalvia; order Venerida; family Mactridae; genus Mactra; species Mactra quadrangularis. The sequence continues at coordinate 31,011,064 of CM046293.1, forward strand.
TAAAAAATATTGAATTACACTTATATAAGCAATCAGGTAATAATATAACTTGCTTCCTGATCGGGAAGCAATGTTTCCAAAACCGGAAACAGCTTTTTCTTTTGAATCATAATATTTTCATAATACAATTTAATAATAATTTTATTTGTAGGCATTTAAAAAGAAAACGACTCGGTAGAATTTAAGATACATATTTTCTGTATCAGAGAGTTTATTTCATATTTTTGCAGGTTGAATACTTTTATGCAGCGGCAATTTTTTGTGAGGTATATCAATAAGGCCAAAACACTTCCTTCGGGAAATATTTTGACATTTGTTGTCCGATCGGGAAGCACTGAAGAGGAATCCCTTGTTTCCCGAACAGGAAGTATTCTCTACTGATAAATGTGTTGAATGCATGAAAATTGTATTACATTATTACGAACTATACTTGAATATATTAAAAATAATAATTCTACAAACTTAATCTATAAATTCATAAATTGTGGTAAATGTCTTTTGTCTCCAAACTTTTGGCGGGCATCGTATATTAAGCATAGAAGCTTTACTATTCTGTGGTGCTTTTCACAAAACATCTTACGATAAAATCATCGTAAGTCAATAGCAAAAAACAGAACATTCATAATACAGGGTTTTTTTTCAAAATTTTACCAAATATTATTGAATTATGTAGAATATTGCATTCTTTTTGAAAATCATATCATAGTTAATTTTATTATCTTTCTGACTTTGAATTGCAAAACTATGAAATTGACTTACGATAACTTTTTTCGTAAGACTTTTCGTGTGAAACGGTGTGCTGGTAAAGAAACGGATCAAATAAACAGAAATAACTCTAGATGATTTGAGAAATGACTTCAAATGATTCAAAAGAGAGTTGTGAGTTTTTATATAGAAAGAACATCTTAACTAGGATAATTAAGTTTTATAAGTATGTTTGAACTTTAGGATTTATAATTCTTTGTCACGTTTACGCTCTGTGATTAAGTTTATTTATTATCATTATTATGATTATTAGTAGTAGTATTATATACCACATTTGAATAGCGCTCTTTTCATAATTAGGAAATACGAGTTTAAATGAAAATAGTTAAGAGATGATAAAATATAAAATGAAGACTAATATAAAACTAAGAACAAGTGATCAAGAAAGTGTTTATAGAAGTTTAAAAAACAACAACAACAAAACAATTGGATTTTTAACTGTAAAAGATAGTGAATGAGTGATAATAGACTTTTGGTAGAGCGGCAGCCAAATTATCGATGGGGATCAGGCTAAATGCCCTGAAAATCCATGATTGCAAGGTGCTAAGTTGAATTCCAATCCAAGGACCCCGCCAGAACATCCATCAGCGTCAGCGCCTGATTGGTTAGATGAAGTATTAATGTTAAAGGTAATGAGTATATAATCAGTGGAAAAGCAACCCCCAGCCAATGGGGAAACTGGCTAGATGCCCTGGAAAATCCATAATTGCAAGGTGCAAAGTCGAATTCCAATCCAAGGACCCCGCCAGAACATCCATCAGCGTCAACGCCTAATTGGTAAGATTAAGTATTAATCTTAAAGGTAATGAGTATACAATCGGTGGAAAGGCAATCCCCAGCCAATGGGGAAACTGGCTAGATGCCCTGGAAAATCTGGAAAATTTTGTTACTGTGTCTCAATTTTAGTTCAGGAATCGTTTATGCCTTTTGCTAAAAGAAACCCATTGACATTATTTCTAGACTTGTGTGGAAACTGTCCAAAGATTCTCAGAATTAACAATACATATCATGTCGAAAAGGCATATTAGCAACAAACAATTAGGTTCCAGGCTTGTCCTTAGACCAATATACTTAACGAAAATTTTAACATTTTCAACGCATGCACGACAAAACCGGTTTTGCATCGTAGTCTACCTAATAATATTAGTATCTTATAGTGAAATTTTGACCACCGTAGGACATTTCTGTTAATGCAAATCTAATGGTTGATTCATGTAGCTGAATGCCTCCCTGATATCGTACGGGGGATGTATAAAATCTAAATCGCGTTCAAGTCCGTAATCTAGGTCAAAGGTCAACTAGGTCCATTTATTTTTTATTTGACCCTATGCTCTTTTAACTGAAATTTCAAGAAATTTAATCGGTAAAGTGGAGATTTTCTTTGTTGAAAACTAATGTGTTATGATTAAACTTTATTTCTATGAATGCATGTGTTTGAATGCATGATTACTTCCCTTTTTAGCATTTTGTCGCGAAAATAGATGACAATAAAAAATCGTATACAATAGTTCAATTAGTAGAACTACAGTGTTTATGGTTTAAATCAACTTGAATTGTGTTTATTGATGCTTCATGACCTTTTTAGTAGACATTTCATACTCGATAAGGTTACAATAATGTCACAGTGGTGTAAAATTAAGGGCGAGTGGTATAACTGTTTTTAGAAATTTTTTGACAAATTTGGTTATTTTTTGAAAAGGAAGTTCATTATTTAATTCACGTTGCTATATGACTTACTAAGCCACATAGAGAATTTTAAAAACCTATTTTGTGATAAAAATGTGTTATTTAGGTCAAAGGTCAACACAGAGCATTTTCTTATTATCAAAGCTATGTGATAATTGTACAGAATATTTCTTGCAAAAAGTCATGTACATTTACAATAGAAAACTTCTAAAATACGTTCAAATTGTTCAAAAGATTTTTAAATGCGTCTGGTTACAAGATTATGTCCCTTTATGTAATGTTTGTCGCGTAAATTGGTAAAAATACAGCTCCCATTTAGCTCAGTAGGTAACTCGTTAGTCTGCTGATGGCTAGGTATTTTTATTTCTATTCCCGGGTAAAGCATACTTTCATGAAGTTTGTTCATGAAATGATTTCTATGATAGTTCTTTCTCCTACCACTTATTCTTTATTATGTCAGTCACTGACGAAAATACATGCTTAGTAACTTGGTAGAGAGCTTACTCCAGATACTTAGTTTTTCTAGGACGGCCGTGATATGACTTTTACGATGGGCTGCTACGGCTTTGGACCCAACTAAACGATGTACCAGATACCATTTCAGTCTAAAGATTGTAATTTATGAAGAAGTAATAAATACATCAGTATTTTTACTGCTTTCTTCTGTTTTATAAAAGCACAAATTCGGGGGATTGGACCTCTGTGATGCTATGGGTGTCAAATTTTGAATTTACTTACCACTGAACAAGGTATAATCGTTCCAACAAAAGAATCTAACTCAGGCAGACCTATATTGGTTATTTTAGATGGTTATGCTTTATTTAATCTCTTAGCAAGCCTGAATATTGTCAGACATTTGGTGACCATGCTGTTATATTTGTCAAGACTTTTTTTCTCAATTAAGTAAACAAAGTACGCTTGTTGGTGTCCCTTTCGATATCTTGGTTGCAATTCCAGTAGAGTCTTTACAAGAACAATACAAATTGGCAAACGACGACCTGTTGGAAAACAAATTACTTGTCGACATGTGCCACTACCTCAAGTATGGGATCAATATTATAACATAAGCTGCCAACAAAGCAGACCTTGCAGAATGCCTTTCTTCTCATCTCATGAGGCGAGGATATTCTTTGCCATGTTATTATTCAATAGTTACAGGTGGTGGGGGTCGGGGTTTCTGGTGTTATCATTGCTCTAGCAAATAATTTAAATGAAGTTTGTTCACAAAGCACGAAGCTGACACTCACATTATAATGCACATAAAGGATGCGATGGAAAACGAATATATACGATTACTTGTCAGTAGTTCAGATACTGATGATTTTTTTCTGCTTTCGTAGCGTTGTTACAATGTTCATTCTATCACTGAAAAGTTAGGGGGTGATATCAGAAAGTCATAGTTGACTGGGTGCGATACCACGTCTTCATTTCAATGGTTCAGCGAGAAGACAAGTTGGAAGAGATTTGTTGAAAATCCTGGCTTGTTTTTATCAGTCACAATAAGGAGACTAAGAATATTGGAAGATTCAAGTGTGCACTCTTTGATTGAGATTGAAAGTCTGAAAACCAACTTAGTCCAGACGTAGATTTATGTTATAACGAACTTTTTATGAAAAAAACAGTCCTATGATTTGCTTCCGTCTACCAAGGACGCTTCACAGCTTCATATTTTAAGCGCCGGTTACCTAACAGAGACCTTGATACAGGCTGCAAATATTCACTTTGAACCTAAAGATCACGTAGAGTCAATTCGGGATATTGGTCACATGAAAATGATACTTTATCTCCTAATTGGATTAGAAAGCCGCCGAATACTTCGGCATGCTTGCAACTAGTGACCTGTGGTGTTAGAAACAAAAGCAATTCTGCTACATGCAAGTGTTATAAAGCAGGCCAAGTCTGTATATTTGAGTATAATTGTAAAGTACAAAATTGTGTTAATCCTGTTTCGTCTTTTAGAAACTATATCGTCGCCTCAATCTAACAATGTCCTATAACAATTGCTCTATGTCTAGGACATAATTTTTTTATATCAATATTTGGACTGAAAACACTGTTATCCGATCAAAATGAAAGCTTTGTCACTCGTTATCTGTTCTAATTGACCATAACAATGCTCCAAGTCCATAAAAGCTCGTTCGTACATTGCTCTATGTCCTTTCGTTCAGACAAGGTTCACAATTTGATAGTCGTGTTTTTATTGCTAAATGACATCGATGAACTTGTGTATACCTAAATTAATGAGTATGCTGCTACAATGTAGGCAGTGTTACAAACTCAAAATGATAGAAAATTTGCCCAAATAACACTATATTGTCTTCTTGGAGATAGCGCAATGTCAGAACGAATTTGACCAACCAAAATTTTTTGCAATTTTCGTATTATTATTCATAATATTTCAATAATATTCCTCATCTTTGTGTTGAAATACATTATTATTGTGCATCCCAAGTATCATGCCTATAAAGACTGATACAACGAAGATATAACCTTTCAAACTTATGAAGTCGATTTCCCAAAAATAAAAATTAGGTAGTAAGGACATCGTTAGATTGAGGCGACGATATGTTTAGATTTGTAACATTTAGATTATAATACATTTTACAAACATTTCACAGATATCGAAATATATTCTGAACTCAATGTTTGTCATGTAAGGATTGATTTATTGTGTGTTTTCCCGTTTAGTTGGATCCAACGCCGTAGCAGCAAGTCGGTCATATCATGGCCGTCCTAGAAAAAATAAGTATCTGGAGTAAGCTCTCTAATAGTTACTAAGCATGTATTTTCGTCAGTGACTGATATAATTAAGAATAATATTAGTAGTAGGAGGGAGAATTTTTATAGAAATTATTTCATTAAGTAACTCCATGAAAGTATGCTTTGTCCAGGAATAGAAATAGAAAATAGAAAAATAGAGAATAGAAAAACCTCGCGATCAGCAGATTAGCCTTCTACCTACTGAGCTAAATTGGAGCTGTATTTTTACCTATTTACGCGAAAAACATTACATAAAGGGACGTAATCATGAAACCAAACGCATTTAAAAATCTTTTGAACAATTTGAAAATATTTTAAAAGTGTTTTATCATAAATTTTGTTGACTTTTTGCCAGTAATATACTGGACAATGATCACGTAGCTTAAATAATTAGAAAAAGCACTATGATGACCTTTGACCTAAATAACACATTTTTATCACAAAATAGGTTTTAAACATTCTTTATGTGGCTTAGTAAGTCATATAGCAACGTGAACTTAATAAAGAACTGCCTTTTCAAAAGTTTTCCAAACTTGTCAAAAAATCTTTAAAAACAGTTATACCACTCGCCCTTAATTTTACACCACTGTGACATTATTTTAACCCTACCGAGTATGAAATGTCTACTAAAAATGACACGAAGCATCACTAAACACAATTCTAGTATATTTAAAGCATAAACACTAACCATAATTTTACTAGATAAACTATTGTAGACGATTTTGTTATTGTCACCTATTTTCGCGACAAAATGCTAAAAAGGGAAGTCATCATGTAATCAAACACTCCATTTTTTCATAGAAATAAAGTTTAATCATAACACATTAGCTTTCAAAAAAAATCTCCGATTAGATTTCTTGAAATTTCAATATAAAGAGCATATGGTCTAATAAAAAATAAATGGACCTAGTTGACCTTTGACCTAAATTACGGACTTAAACGCGACTTAGATTTTATACATCCCCCGTACGATACCAGGGAGGCATCCAGCTACATGAATCAACCATTAGATTTGCATTAACAAAAATGTCCTACGCTTTCATTTTCTAGAGAGTTTTTGTGAAATCCTAGGTAGACTATCGATAAAGAAACATGAAAACCTTGCAAGCAGACGACAGTATGATCATATACATATTTTCATTATCGATCGGACATAAATGTTGAAAAATGAAAATTTCCTACGAGATGGAAACAATATGGAAATCGGAGTATTTAGAAGTTTCGTCCCGTATATTTCTTAAAGAATAAATTTCCCACATAAGCCAATGTTATAGACAATGATTTTGTTACGATACATATCATTAGATATATAGGGCTCCAACTATTCGATTCGATACACGAAAATCGATTGCGATGGCGCCGATTCGATTTCGAGTCGGAACCCGCCTTTTTCGATTCGATGCCGACTATTTAACAGGTTTTAAAAAACTTATAAGGATAAAACCAAAGTTGATTCTAATAGACAATGTGCGTTCTCAGCTGGAATGGATTTCACTTTGTAAATTTATATTTCTCATAAGTTTCCATAATGATTTACCTGCAATTGCTTCACTTCACCCAGCTGTAAATAGGTACCAGCGAGGATGATATAATTCCGTTGTGCCAATTTGTAGGCTGCAGTAAGCAGAGTAAAACACTCCTCTGGGTGATTGATAGATAAATACCAGTAGTCCGATGTCCACTCTGGATGATTGATAGATAAATACCAGAAGTCCGATGTCCACTCTGGACGATTGATAGATAAATACCAGAAGTCCGATGTCCACTCTGGACGATTGATTGATAAATACCAGAAGTCCGATGTCCACTCTGGATGATTGATAGATAAATACCAGAAGTCCGATGTCCACTCTGGATGATTGATAGATAAATACCAGAAGTCCGATGTCTATCTGGATGATTGATAGATAAATACCAGAAGTCCGATGTCCACTCTGGATGATTGATAGATAAATACCAGAAGTCCGATGTCCTCTCTGGATGATTGATAGATAAATACCAGAAGTCCGATGTCCACTCTGGATGATTGATAGATAAATACCAGAAGTCCGATGTCCTCTCTGGATGAATGATAGTTAAATACCAGAAGTCCGATGTCCACTCTGGATGATTGATAGATAAATACCAGAAGTCCGATGTCCACTCTGGATGATTGATAGATAAATACCAGAAGTCCGATGTCCACTCTGGATGATTGATAGATAAATACCAGAAGTCCGATGTCCACTCTGGATGATTGATAGATAAATACCAGAAGTCCGATGTCCACTCTGGATGATTGATAGATAAATACCAGAAGTCCGATGTCTATCTGGATGATTGATAGATAAATACCAGAAGTCCGATGTCCACTCTGGATGAATGATAGATAAATACCAGAAGTCCGATGTCCACTCTGGATGAATGATAGATAAATACCAGAAGTCCGATGTCCACTCTGGATGATTGATAGATAAATACCAGGAGTCCGATGTCTATCTGGATGATTGATAGATAAATACCAGACGTCCGATGTCCACTCTGGATGATTGATAGATAAATACCAGAAGTCCGATGTCCACTCTGGACGATTGATAGATAAATACCAGTAGTCCGATGTCCAGGGGCATTTCGTGAACGTGAATAATCATGAAACTTAGACAATAAAATGTCATTAATATAAAATTCTCTCACTATAGCTAGTGGAGAATACAATTTCTCTAATACATAGAATAATGTATATGATATGGATGACACGACTGCTAGCAAATATAACAATACATAACCAATGTTGATGCTGGTTCGTAGACCTTGTGGACAAAATTAATGCTCATATATCATATATCATAATGCTCATTAAGTATGTCTCTAGTTCGTGCCTAGTAGCATTTGACCGTATATAGAATGATTAATATGTCTCTTAGATGGACGATTATATCTGATCAAATGTTATTTTAGACAAAATGATGGACGTATCTTAAGAAAACATTTTGTACGTCTGACAACGTCATGAGATCAAAGTGCTGAAAGCACTGAAGTTTAGCGCTTTGAAATTTGGGCTTAACTACATTTATCTAATACATGTATAGTTAAATTAAAATAGTGCAGATAATCAATTTGAATAAATATATATCACTAGTATGTTATTTGTCTGCTTAGCTAAATGTTCATATGACCCAACATAGAAATAACGAATGATTATTTTAATGGAAATATATTTGTGTGGATACACCACAACTCAAATGCAATAAATTCAAGTAAACTACATAAAGCATAGGCAGTTCTCTTGGTATATATGTAAGCTTTGAAGCATCTGCCACAAGATTAAACATACTAAAAGCCCAGATTCTTTATCAAGCAACAACATAAACATTTGTCATTTGTTGATTAGTTGGGATGTTTGATTGAATGTTACATGTAATAGATTAAATGCTTTGTTGAAATTGTGCATAATTTTCTGTCTAAGAGTTGTCATGTTCATCTTTGAAATCCTTAAATATATCATTGCCACATGTCAATTTGGGTGGACACAATACCATACTTAATTTGCCCTGGGTTAAAACAATTAATGTACAATGGGGTCCAAAAGTTTCTTTACACTTGTAAAATTTTGATGTGTTAATATACACTTAGATATACTTTGAATGTTGTTTGTTTCACAACTAATATACATTTTAACATTTTTAATGCTTTAACATAATCCCTTAACTTAAGTTTTTATTAAAAAATATTCATACTTATAACACACTCTACTAAAGTTTAAGTTTGCAAAGAAGATATGTAAAAAATGTGTGAAGAAACTTTTGGACCCCAGTGTATATGAATAACAAAGCTAATAATTATATATATTTTAATAACTGGTTTAAAAGACAAACATGTGTATACTAAATATTGATAAACATCAACATAAAAAAGGAAACATGCATACAATATCCAGCACCATCGAAAATAACCTTTACTTAGTGTGTAAGTTTATTTTATTTCAAGTCTGTACCAATACGAGAATCACATCTTTATGTAAATGTACAGGTATAACAATTACAATTGTAATAAAGTATCTCCCCCCCCCCCCCTTTCAAATGTTACATCTATTTTAACTATCCTTATGCCTAAATACGTATCAAACTGAAAAAAAACAAATATTAAACATCTCAGCTAAACATAATTTATGATAAACAAAAAGTAGTATTGTGACACATTTTTAAGTGTCTAGCATTACAATCAAGGTCATGTGGCGTTAAACAAAAAGTGTCTCATGTAAATACATTATTGTTACTACTATTATACCAATTAAGAACAACCTTAAAAGGATGTTTCTTGCAGCTAAGCTGGTGATTGCTTCTTCCAATCCACGCATTGTTTTATAAGCAAAACATATATTATAGTCCTAAATGACCGAATAGATAGAAAGCATAGATTTTATCATGCAAACCATTTAAACAATAAATTAATTCGAAATAATATGCACCCCATATTTTACATGTTTCCTGTGCTTCCCTTCCGACCATGATAATTTTGTATGTTATCATAATTGTGCTCTTGATTCACTACCTCTTTTACCGGCACAATAAGAATATGCCCTGAACATTGTTCCTGGTTATGCGATCGTTTGATTCTCAAATGGGAACGTAACGCACAGTAAATCAAATGCTTCCGAGTTACACAGGCGCTTAGGATTCCTATTGTGTGTATCCAATCTTTCCTGTGAATGATCACGAAGAAAAAATAATGGTGAGCAACAGTAATGATTATGGAAAATAAAAAGCCAAAAGTCGACTATGAGCTCATTTCGGCTATAAATTAGATATTAAAACAAACATAATCGCCGAGGGGATAGCTGTATTTAAGATTTTCAATGTTTCTGTTCAGGCACAACAAATCTAAAATCCCACGATAGATCGTGGTACGTATAGCGATACGGTGCTAGAACTACTTTGTCTTAGACTTCGGTTGGCTAAATCTGAAACGACTGTCGAGATGGTCGTAATAAGTTTACCGCCGCGTCGCAGTGCTAAACTTAATAAAAAGTGATCAGCATATTTTTAGGGGGTTGTAAGCCGCTCAGAGTATTAACAGTAGTTTCAGCTCTCAGCATTGGCTCTTATGAACAAAATCGAACCACTCTGCATATAATTACTGCAAAATTTGATTCGGGTATTTCCGTTAAATATATTATCGTTATAATGCGACTTTTCCACAGTTTAGATTCTTTTATCCGACAATAGATAAAAAATGTAGGCCTTTTTTCCTTTATACGGCGCCTTCCCAATACAAAATTTATATCTTTTTCCCCCAATGATCGGAATTTTTCTTGAGTTCATAGGTACATTACAACCCATTTACTTAAAGTAACTTCACTTCTCAATATTAACAAAGTTTTCAAACTTTACCCTAATATGAAATGAAATAGAGAAATGACTGTTTCCTAAGCCCTGGTAATTAAAATACTCTGCTTCAAGTTATACAATGTTCTAGCACTTTGTCAACATGAATTGATTCATATAAAATCTTCAATATGAATAAACTTTTTTATGACATTTTGTATCAATGTTGACAACAATGTGAGTCAGGTAATTTTATATCCACATATTCTTTCAATCATTAAAATGAAACCACTCTGCTGGATTCTATTCTTAACTACCTAGAGCATTTTTATATCAAATTCTGAATTGGCTTGTACATATTGATGGCATAACTGAGTTAATTTAGCGAAAGTAAAAATCTTACTGTATATTTTTCCTTTTAAATTGCAGATTTTTTATTTAACTATATTCCATAATGTCCAAAATGCATTGCAATTTGTAGAAAATGTTGATAAAACCTTGTTATACTATTATTAAGAGCTAACCTTACACCCCACGGGTGTCATCCGTTTTGAAAGCTTGGAAGCTGAATGTCTTTATCTCAGAATTACTCTTTTTGCGAATTTTTTTATGAGAAATAAATACAAATTTATTTTTTATTTTGATCTGATTTTATTATTTCTATGAAAGAATTATTGATGGTTGTTATAATTATAAATAATTATTACAAATTAATAAATTAATTAAATAATTATATGTTTATTTATTGTTACCATAGAAACCAAAGCTTTAAATAGAGGACAAAAGCATTTAATTATGGACTTCATATAGTGAACATCTTGGAATGAATTTCATTAAATTGGCTTATGCAGTATTGTAGCAATTACTGAAACTCATTTTAGGACTGTATTTACTAGTTTAGTTTTCATAGCAACCACTCATTTTTAGACAAGAAAGATATAAATAATGTAATTTTATGTTTGCATACTGGTATTATATATAGTTAATAGGCACTTTTTACATCAGTACTATTTTTGTTTTGACATATTGGCTTAAAAATTCTCCCTTGAAAGACTTAAGTAACATGTTTGTAATTCTTAAGAACTGGGATATTTGCAGCCTTAGAAACAACCTTAGCAACTAGTAACTCAGTCAGTGTCAATGTATTATTTTACAGAAGTGGTATATGTGATTAAATTCAGAATCAAATTAATGTCAGAACTATGTATGTTTGAATATCATAATTTCAATGAAAATTTCTATGCAACACTAATCTATTCGCTTAACATTTTCATTCCTTTATTTTGTTTTCCAATCATAATGGGATAACTGGTATATTAAGATCTAAGCATGCATTTTTAATTTAAACTTCAACTTCAAACTTCACAATTCTTACTGAGCATATGCCATGCAATGTATAGTAAACATGTTCTTTTTTAGTTCAGAATACCTTTATTTTGTTTTTAGTTTCTTGAAGACTTCCTATAAACATCATATTCAGTGTTTTACAATTTCAGTAGCACCGCCCCATCAGTACCGTCAGTACTTTGATTTATTGTTGTAGGTTAATGAATTAATGAATTGATTTTTTTCTAACATATTCGGCATACCACGTGACTAAATGTTTTTGCAGCATGACACTATGTACAGCGTCGTCTGAAAGTATTTTATATGGAAATAAATCTGGTAAAACAGAATTCTGTTCAAGAAGTTTTGAAGTCAATTGCAGGAAGCCATAATAGGCAAAGATCGACGAAGTTCATAAGCCAATGCAGGAACAGTGGTCCAGTGGTAGGACGCGCGCTTAGGGATTGAGAGATCCCAGGTTCGATCCCCACTAGGAGCACTGTTAATTTCCTCAAGCAAGAAATTTACCTACAATTGTTCCACTCCACCCACGTGTAAATGTGTACTGTTAGGGCTCGCCTGCCTGAGGGTGATTTCAATGATAAGGTGTTATGGTACAAGATTGTTAAGTCGGCTGAGCTTGTATATGGAAGCAGTCTTTAAACTGCATTTTTTTTAACTTTTTAACAATGTACTCAGGCGGTAGTCATTTGTCTGTGGTCTGTTGTCATTTGACAGCTTAAAAATACTAGACTAAGTGCTAAGAAAATGTCGTTTTTATTGTTGAGACATTCCTAATATGAAAGTTTCGCTTTACGTGATCCAATTATATAAATGTGACAAAAATAGGAAAACATCAATTATGTTGACCACAGAGTTCAAGCAATTAATCTTGGTTGACAGGTACAATACTTTAGAAACTCACGTAGTTTAGTTTAAACATATTTATTCTCAGAATATCACAAAATTACTAGAATATACAAATTTTGCAAATGTACAAATAAGATATTCCTTGAAAGGATTAGAACGAAAGAAAATTCTTATATAGTTCTTCTCCTTGTGTAAATGATTAAACACTTTTCATGGTTTAGACTGTTTAAATGATCTGAGAAAATGAAAAATGAACTTTGGAAAACATCAAACAAACAAAAAAAGAGATGGAGGGGTGAGAAGTATACTTAGTGACTAATTCTATTTGATTACTATATGAATCTTTTTGTTTTTCCTATATATAACTGGACATATTGGAATATTTTTGAGTTGTCATTGTCTGTAAGATTACGAATTTCAATGGGGAGGTTGTTCCAATCTCGTATAGTGGACTGAAGAAATGAATTATAATATAAAGAGGTTCTTGTATAGATACCACCAATATCGTCGTGGTTTCTGAGATTATACCGTGTGTTTGCTGAATCAGGAATTAAATTAGAATGGAAGTCTGGTGTTAAGTTGTTTTTCATTTTATAAAAAAGAATAAGTCGTATCTAGGATACATTTCAGTTTTCTCATAATATTAACTCGTTTCCAAGCTTTTGTAGTATATTGTAATAGATTCTATGTGCGAGTGCCAGTTACATGTTTGGGAGAGAATGATTCCAAGACGTTTGTGTTCGTCAACCTCAGGTATATTTTGATTGAACATTTGCAATTGAGGATGATCTATGTTATGTTTTCTGGATACAAATGGAGATTCTGATTTTGAAGGATTAAATGAGACTAGCCAGGTTTTTGCTCAATTCGAGATAGTGTGGATATCTACTTGTAGCTGTTGTGCCGCAGTTTGTGGATTTTCTATGACAAGATAGAGGCTTGTATCATCAGCAAAAAGGTTAACAGAAGATTTTAAGTTCAAAACAATATCATTAATAAAGATTAGGAAAAGGAGGGACCCAAGAATAGATCCTTGGGGAACACCAGCTGAAAGAGTTCCCCATTCGGATTTCGTGCTTGATATAACAACACGTTGACGTCTGTTCGATAGATAGTTCGTAAACCAAACAAGTAAACCGCCGCATACACCTGCATGTTCTAGTTTAGAAAGAAGACCTTTGTGCCACACCTTATCAAACGCCTTACTGATGTCAAAGAAGATACCTCGAGCTTCTAGCCCATTATCTAGTGCTTTACAAAGAGTATCATATATGTAAACAAGTTGGTTCACCGTTGAATCACCGGGTATGAAACCAGACTGCACAGGAGTGATATACTTTATGTATATAATCATTAATGAATGTTTTGTATTGGTTGAATGTAAGTGTCTGGCTTCAAGAACACTAAAATTATGTGTCCTGTCATTGACTTTTCTAATATTTACAGTCTACGAAATTAGGTAATAAAAGTGGTTGTTCGAACAGGTTATATCTATATCAGTTATATAAGCGTTTTATCTAGTAAGTAGAATTTTGGTTGCCCAAAAGCAAATAATGGTTGTCCATTCTAAAAAGTTGTTGTTCCGGGCAACAGGACACCCACTATTTTCGTAGATTGTTATTAAACAGAGCTAATATGCCAAGAATTAACGTTGGTGCAAACACTAGATTTCGCACTAGTGTAACAAAGGTTCAGGTGGCTACAGTCAATATCCTTTAGCTAATTTTGGACTACCCCTTTTTAAAAATGATCACCGATCTCTTTTTACATCCATTGATTAATGGTAATGGTTTTATTTTAACTTTTAATTTTATGATAAAAATTTGAATTTATTTTTATCTTTAATTGTTTTTTTTTGTTCTTAATTATCCTTTGCCGAAACCAATGCAAATAATCTGCATTAGAATTATTTCGTCATATTACGGACTAAAAATGTAAAACATAATTATAGTCTTAGATGTAGATGCACACATCAGTATATACTAGAACAAATGTGAGAAGAGGTGATGACGTCATCCTAAAATAGGCTCAGGCAGGTCAAGTGCCAAATATAGTCTAACTTTTTAGAACCTTCACTTCTGTCTTCTCTTCGCATTTGTGAAGTAAATAGAAGAAAACTATTTCCACGAAAAGGACCTTTTTCGGCGTAGCTGTCTAAGCTGGCTCTTGGACTACCCAAATTTATTTATAATAACTCATTCTATTGGCGAATGCGAAATTTTCTATGGCAATGTAGAGAAAAACCCCAATATCGGTAAAAAATAGCAAAATAGACCACAAGAACTGACAAAAGCGTTTCTCCGTGTTCGTCTGATTTTGAAAATAAAAACAATCGGTGATGTTTTCACAATCGTTATAAGTTATTAACATATTGCAACGTCAATGATATTCTATTCGAACATTGGTTATTTGATCGATACATTTAACGAACGGGTTTCAGGTTATAGTAATATTTATTCGCATACCGTAAGATTTTTACGAATGGTCTTTGTAACTGTTTTTAACGTCATATTCAACACCTATATAGGTCATATATACGACGGCCAGCTCTTCCTACTATAGGCTTCCTGGACACTTTTCTAACACCAGTACTAACTTACCCTACCGCGAGGCCGACAACTCATGTTTAGGGTATGACCTACCGCGACCGGGTTTCGAACCCGCGATCTCCGAATTCGAAGTCAGACATGCTAACCACTACGCCACGACCGCGGCTATCTTTGTAACCCTTTGTAAGTCCTTTTATTTCATTGGGCAAGAATTGATGTTAAGGCACGAATCGATGTTAACTAGCCAAATTTGTTATTCACACTTTTTCTGATTAGGAAGCAAATTGATATAGTGTCTTTTGTTAACGATACTATAGTAAAAACGTAAAAAAGCAAACGAATTGCGTAAGAAAGAACTGTGACAACGATGTTAGAATCATTTATTTGGGATGTATCAATGAAAAACCGGAAAAAAGCAATGTGATGTTTAGTAAATAATACTCCGAATTGCTTACTTATGATTGTCTCCTAATTCTACGCCGTTTGTCTTTTTAAAAGACATTTCTTGTTTGTTGTGAAATACGAAATGTTGATAGTAGTAAACTAATGATGTAATACCAAAGTTAGTTTATGAAGCTTCAAGTTGAAACATATCAATAGGCTCTTTATTCGTAATGGCGTCATCAGGTTTTGATTCCAAGAAATATTTCGCAACAAATATATCTTCACTCAAAGATATAAATAGCTGTGCATTATTTTAATTCTTGTGATATCTCTCTCTCACCTTTAGGATAGCACAAGACGAACATGTGAAAATGTTGCTGATCAAAAGATCTTCAATCCTTCTGTTTACCTGACAATCGCCCTAGACTTTATTGCGATACAAATCGGTACACAAAATCTAATGTAGTGATATTCCATGCCTTATACAGGTTATTTTAATTTCCGAATCTGGACAAATTGATGTAAATTGTTTTTCAGAAACCTTTTATTTTATCACGTGATGTTATTGCAGTGACATTCGATATTTGTACGTTCAGAAAAATGATAGTGACTTTATATCAGTAACAAAAGACATTCACAGGATATATCAAGTTTTAACGGATATTAACTATTCCGTTATACCAAACTTGTACAGTTTTATCACGTAAACAAAACAAGTCGCGGAAGAAAGAACTGTGTCCATACTTTATTATAGTATGCCTGAAGTATAGGCAATCATTTAGTGTAGGAATCATTTTATCGAATAAAAATGAAATTGTGATCATAAACCAAACTATTTTTTGCGCGGAGCAACTCGCGTGTTATATTAAACTGAATAGGAAAGAATTTTAATAAGTCCAACCTAACTGTATGCATCAAATGAACCTACTCCACACACACAAACATACTTTAATTGAATTACAACCTCTCTTGAACAACATACACTGGAGTGGACTAAAGTGTTGCTGTTTAGAGATTTTTGCTTTGCAGAGCTTAAATTGAATTAAAATTATACTTAAGGGAAATATCAAAAGCTGTTGTTGTGCAAAAATATTGTTTTGGGGAGGTTCGCTCTGCAGAGTAGGACTCTACACCGGTATACGATATATATCGAATACTGGTATCGTAGATTCGAAAGATATATCGGATCGAACGTTTCCGTATCAAACAAAATATCGATCAATGACGGCCATACAAGTAAATCCCATGGCCTGCAAATCATTTGATATTTTGTATCGCCAAATCAACATTGTACTCAAAGACGTCATTGACTCTACTGCATGCTTTCGGTTCTGTATGGACTAATATGTGGACGAACAATCTCATGTTTTGTTCATTTCAATCAAAGGGAAGTAATTGTTGCTGGTAGAATGTCCTATGTACTTTTGTTTTCAATTAGTCCGGGCACCAACAATCAGTATTTAACTGATAGATTTAAGTAAAGTTGTTGAGCCAACTAATAAGAGAGCCAAAACACTGATGAAGGCTTTTTTAAGTTATAATGATGGCCATTCACTTTCGTCCGTCAACAGTAGAACCAAATAGAATAAACAATTGCAAGTTCACAAAGACATGCCAAACATCCTTTTCATTTGCATTTAAAAAGAAATCGGTATAGACTCCTTCATTTGTGCATATTAACTGCTTAATATTTGGTTGCTCAATGCTCAGGCCACTTCTGTAGCTTCTGAACGGGTAATTTCAACCTCAGGAGATATCCTGTCAGCAGGAAGATCATGTCTAAATCCAGACTCACTTGATGCAATTATATTTCTTAAAAACATGCAAACCTCGTATTGTTTTACGCTATAACATTTAAAGTATTAATTAGACAGTGCATTTAGTATTATGGTGCTACTACAATCGAAATACATGAATAAAATAACACTGTTTTGCTGTTTTATAAAAATAGATATATATATTATTAAAATATCATATGATATATCGAATATCGATCATTTTGTATCGATACGAATATCGTATCGATCATTCTGACCAATATAGAGCCCTACTGCAGAGGTTATACTATTTACATTTGCATGTTTTTTGTAGGGATGCTTATTCAAGACATACGATCGGATAGGACGAGGTAGGACTGGATAAGTAAGATAATGAATATAATTTTTATGTATAGTTAAGTGTAAACATCGTTATTGACATTGAATACTGTCAACAACACTAATGTTTATAAGAGTTAAATGACATTCTCTAACAAAGTTAACATTTGAAAAAAGTCAGAATTTTAACTAAATTTTAAGTTGACAAATGAATGTCCACCTTCAACGTCTCTGACATCGTACAGAAACTAGTTGACGACATTAACCCGAAACAACCCCTACATCATAGTCTAACATTATTGGTTTTATTGAGAGTGACAGATCAAGTCTTGACACATTTCAAACTTTAATGATATATTGGTCGAAGTGATCAATGTTCTTACAGAAATAACTATCATGCAGAGCAATAAGCATGGCGACACGGTAATTTACAAATACTCCTGATTGAAAACAATGATTAGTCTTTTATACCAACATCTTACACTAAAATTAAGTGTTTATATTTGAACTTTTCATAAATTGTCCATACTTTATTATAGTATGCCTGAAGTATAGGCAATCATTTAGTGTAGGAATCATTTTATCGAATAAAAATGAAATTGTGATCATAAACCAAACTATTTTCTGCGCGGAGCAACTCGCGTAAGTGTGATAAAGTGTAAGTCTTGGAATAAACATGTTTTCATCGTTTATACAATGTCATCCATGATAAACTTTAAACTTTTATAACTGTTTGATTTGTTTTTATTTTTACCAATACTTGAGAAATCAATAATATTTTTAAATGCATGTACGTGTACATTTTTAACGATTACAATTGTACAAATTAACTTCTTTCAAATGTTACAATCTTTTGTAATTAACCATATGTATAAATGTATCTAAATTGATATTTCATGGTATTTATGAAAATCCAGAGTTTTACAAGTGTAAAGGTTATTTTGGATGGCACTGTATATTCATCGCTTTCCAATCCTCAAATCGCATCACCATACACTAAAGTTAGGCAATTTGTATAATATTGCGACATTTGTTCAGGCAATTTGTAAAATGCCTTGGCATTTTAGTCAATTTACAAAATGCCTAAATGGCTTGGCAATTTACAAAATGTCTAAAAATGTCAGGCATTTTACAAATTGCATAAATTTACAGATTGACTGAAACATGTATTTATATGGATAAATATCCGTGAATAATTAATTATCATTTATTTTAAAGTTTAAAAACCATATTACATGTATCAAATTTAGGAAGAAAGATTCAGTGGTGATAATCACGTCTTAGTATTAACATATTGTCATCGTCTATAGATTTAACGTTTTCTTATTAACATCAGTTTTCTACTTTATGGGCTCCCATACTTTCCCAGCCACATATAGATCACAGTTTTCTATTACAACAGAAACATTAAAGTAATGAACGATGACCAATATATTGTCTTGTAATGGATTACACAAGTCACTATCAATAAATAAACCGGAAATCGGAATTAAGGTTCTATGTCTGAGACGGAAGTCAGCATCCGGTTTTACAGAAATAACAGGAACTCTAATCTATTTCTAGTTTTATGCGACTGTATATATGAAAAATGGAACTTGAATAAAAAATGTGAGAGATTTGGTCGTTAGATTTGATGTTGAGAACAGTAAATATTGGCCGCAAAACGTTTAAAGGTTGCAATCGTGGCCTGGTACATCGCCATCTTGTTTTACATTATGTGATCGGAAATAGTTCTGATTTCGATTTAAGTGTTACTTGAAAGGCTTTGGACACAATGTGTGTAAGTTCATTCCAACTACGTTTTACGTGACAAAATAACTACAAGTTGTCGATTATTAAAAAGATCGTTTGCAAAAAAATGGAGGCACTTGCAAAAAAATATTTCGTTCTGCTTGGATGCGTCGAGTACAAATAAACCTTATTCATTAGGAAAAAAATCATGAATTCGAGTTCCGCATATAAACTATTGGTTTTGAGACGTGGCGTAAACTTAAGTTGTATGTGCAAACGTCACAAAACGATACCTTTAATTGGACGTATGTTGAACCTCATTTTTCACAACCCGTGTTTTTCACAACTTGTGAAAAACGCGTACGCATTTTTCACAACTTGAGTGAAAAACACGTTAGCATACAAATTTCATACGAGAATAGAAACGCATTTTTCACAACTTCAAATGTGACAGTACATGTTTTTACTATGTATTATTTACTATTGTAAGCTGGGATAAGCAAATGTGATTATAATGATTTCACTAAAAAGTTAAGTTGTAAAAGGAATAAATTTGCTTATCCCAGCATTGTAAATACTTATGTTATATATTGTTTATCGTTGTTTATTACATGCGTCATTTATTTACTATGTATAATAAATGACAAAATCATTCATACATTTTGGTCTTTGTCAAGTTCTTTATTCCATGTACTATTCAGAACATGCTGCGTCAACGGGCAGTAAGATCGACATCCTGGTTTGATTTCAGTAGTTGTGAATATAAAAGTGTTTGAAAAATTTGAGTTTTTTGGTACTAACGCATTTTTCAAACATGTAATTTTTTTAGTTGCCAGCTGTAAGTAAGTAAGTTAGTAAGTAAATTATTTGTTTTCGTGACATGTGTTATGGCAATATTACAAACATGAAAACAACATTAAGAGTATTTACAGATAAACACCCGACCCAGTGTAATGTTTAACAAGCAAACATAAATAGTTCAAATAGACAAATTACTTACATTTCGCCATGTTAATTTGAAGATTTCGACAGAAAAACAAATTGTCATATTTTATTGCAAAACGAGTTATTACAAAAGTGGTTGAACATACCAACCCGTTAATAAAATATTATTATTACAATAAGGGTTTTTATAACAAGACAGGTTGTAACAAACGTGTGTAAGGGACAAAATATGGTCGAATTGTGCAAATTGTGATAAAAGCACCAAACTTTCAGGAAATCAACTTTAAGGTGTGAACTTCAGAAAAAAGCCAGGAGACAACCATGAGAGGCCCTGTGAACAAAAATATGGGGCCCTAAAGGGGGTTACCCGTAACAATTGATATTATTGCATAGTACTGTGTAAAAATCCTTAATTTATATATCAACTAAATGTATTGAATTTCTTTTGCTCAAGATGAGAACAAATAAGTCAGTTGATGTTTTTGAATATTTAACATGATGATTATAATCGTTATTGAGGCCCCATAAACGGATTTTATGGTCAACAAATAGTAAAAGACCACTTACAACCAGTACAGTTTTTATTTTTATTTTTTCACATTTTTAAAGCATTTTGAATGGGTAATTTTGTGTGGCTAGATGTGGTGTCTTTTCATTTAAATAAATTGCAAAACCAAGTATGATCAAAAGAGGCCAAAACAAGGGGAAACTTATGAAAAAATATTGAATATCTAATTTGCTGTACTGATTACATAGAATTCAGAAATTGTATCAGTAACATTTAATCTATTATGTACAGTTCAAATAACATAATGATGAAACTTTTTTTATTCTTCATATCATTTTGAGTGATGCACCTCAGAAAACCCCAAGGAGACAACCATGAGAGGCCCTACTAACAAAATTGTGGGGCCATGAAAGGGGTCACCCATTAAAGTATAAGCAGTGCATAGTTTAGTGTAAATATTTATCTATTAAATAAATAAAATAAATTTTCTTCACTCATGATGACTACAATCATGTCAGAATTTTTTTTCAAATTTAACATGATACAATGAATTGTAATTGAGGTCCAGGTAAGGGTTTTTAAGAAAACAAAACACAAAAAACTATAAATGACCAGTGAAATTACTGTTCTCGTTTTGTTTTAATTTATTACTTAAAGTATTTTGAATGGGTAATTTTGTGTGGTTAGCTATCATGTTCTTTTTTTAAGAAATAATTCACAAAACAAAGTATGATCTCATGAGGCCAAAACAAGGGGGAATTTATATAAATTTTGAATACGTGTATATAATTTTCTGTATTGGTTATATAGGATTCTAGTGTTAATAGGACTGGAGACAAAGATTTATCTAAACATCAGTAACATTCATCAAATAAAGCACATTATAATACGATAATTAAGTTTTTATTTGTTTATTTCATTTTGCTTCTTCAAAAAATTAATGAGATCTATCAAGCATGTTTGTATTAATCTATTGAGAGGCCCCTCTTGGAAAATTTGAATATGAAAAATGAAAAAAACCATGTCCAAAAATAAAAACCAAAATCCAATCACATTTTAAATCTAATTACTAAGCAAAAGCATCAATTACTTGCAACGATGAACAAAGAGACCCTGCACGGAGAAAATAGAAGTGGTCCCACTTGAGCTAACGTACTTACAACAGTGAAACATGTATGATACATAACATACATGTATATTGTTCTGCTATGGAATTAATGGAGTTTAACTTTAGTTTTAGTTATATTTGAAATATATATAATGTAATTTATCAACTTGATTTGGGTAAAAATGATAAGGCCTTTAACCTTTTACTGACCAACCCAGTTACTCCTGAATCGAATTTTGGCTTCTACTTTCAGACAACCAAGTAAGAAATAAATTGGCCAAGTTGCATTGCTGTCCGTCAATTAATCATGAAAATCGTATATTGAAATAGCCCTATCGCTGAGGTGAAAATTTGCCACTTTTTGCACTTATCTTTCCTTGTAAAGGATTAAAGGAAAATCTACTAAAAGGCCCTTATTTTGATGTTAATCAGTTTCGTTTGATTTTTCATTTTTTGCTCTTTTATTATGAATGCAACCACAGTTTTCAAAAACTAATTTTAGCATCTATCAAACCAAGTCATGCATGTTTTATAATGTAATAATATATGTTGCAAAGGCGATAACAAACAACCATAATTTGATAATATATACCATGTAGTATTACTCAAGTTGGACGTACCATGTGACAAATGCTAATGACTGAGATTTAAGAAACATATAGACTGGATAAACCACCAGTGTTACTGAGTAACTTCCTTTAGATTTGATATCATGGTACTCAGTAGGGAAGAGTAAGCATAAAAAAGTTTCCGACGGATCTTGAACACATGTTCACTATTCTTGCAATTCATATTGTTGATTTCGCTGGGGTTATTCATTTTATGGATTCTTGACAAGCTTGACGGCCAATGAAAGCTATATAATGTATAACCCGCTTGATAGACAAGGTGACCAGTGTATGGACGTACTCCACATTATCATGCTTTTAATAGAACCATTTATTGTAGACGTATGTTATGTATGAATGTATAAATGTCGACTGACGATTTAGCTGTGGCAGTGATCATGAAATTTGACTATGACATACATTTCCATAACAGTATTACAATAAATAAAATTAAAATATTTTAAAACTCGTCTTCAAATGAAGTTATACTCCCGTTTTTGTGCCGGGAGATGTAATCCTAGATGTAATTCTTCTACTAAAGATATTTTTGAGCAATGATAAAACTTGTGAATATTTCTTTAATTTTATAAGGTTTACAAAAATAATTATGTACGGTAAGTTCGCTTAACATGATTTCACAAAATGCTTTTAATCTCTTACACTCGCTTAGAGATAGAAAGGTCTAAGATTGTAACCCATTTAGGGTCAATGTTTATTTCTTTATGCAAGCCATGTGTCTGCTTTTCTTCAATCTACTCAGCTGTAAAACGGCACCTTTCCTGGTTATGTCATTCCCTTTGCCACATTGACTTCCTATTAAATGAAGTGAAAGTTTCGTCAAGTAGATTGATAAATACAGAAAAGTGTACTAGTACCTATGATTAGGGATAATAGCCAGTCAGTGAGCTTTTGAAAGATGGAATCTAGACTACAAAATGCTATAATTTTTACCATGCTTAGTTGAATAGTCAAATCAAGTTTACCAATCTTTATGAAGAAATGTCGTGCTTTTGGGGATGGTTATATTTGTTACATGTATATAAGAAGGGCCTCTTAAATTGTTCTCTCTATAATATCTAATATACTAATTGTTTTATTGTAAGATATTTATCAATGATAAAGTCTGTTTAAAATTAGATGTAGTTTGTACATCAAACACAGTATACAAATGTACATATTTGTTTCATTATTACTCTGAGCTTCAAGGGTATGATGTCGGTGTAATGCATAGTCTCTTACAGGACTATTTTATTTTGTAAAATGGTGATATAGACTTGTATTAAAACATGATCACATACTGTTTTAGAACTTGAAATGTATCTAAGGCGTGGGTGCCTGTAGAATGTTATATTATCAAAACTCTCAATACATAACAAAAATATGATTTTGTTAAATTTAGGACGAAAACAGGTCGTACAGTCTCTCGTAATACAGGCCTAAAACGGTAATGAATATAATAATCATTCATGTTCAATTATGATTAATTGGGTACCGTTAGCCTTACCAAATTGTTATATGAACTGTTGAAATGTAACACACTTGTAATGACAGCATAAGTTTCAATAATAAAAAAAATGGTTAGACCTTTTTTACAATTATCTAAGCTTCACGTTATGGAATTACCCCCAGTAAGGGCCTCAACTTTTAGAAATAAGTATTATTATTTAAAATCGTCATTTTGAATGTACGTTTTTTAAATAGTAAGTTTATTTATCAGTTTAAATTGAATTAAGTGTATATTGGCTTACTTGGTATTAATTTATTTCGAGTTCAAACATAAACCCATTCGGGGCCTCATGTGTTTCATACAATGATACCGCATGCTGATTCTGGTGTATCTACATAAAATAATTATTGAAGGCTAATTTTGAGAAAGTATGATGTATTTGTATGATTTCAAATAAAATATTTACCATTTATTCAATTATATTATTACATTATGCATAATTTAGGGCCTTATGACAAGTTCAAAGCAGATGCCGGGCCTCAACTGCAAATAAACTGACAAAACGCTATTTTTGAGTGTACAATATACTTTCTTAGGCATATAAAATCATAATACATATATTTTAATAACCATCTTAAATTTTTATAGAGATGATAATTTTAAAACTATGTGCCTATTTATGTGCCCCTTTCGGGGCCCCATTTTGGCAAGATACAAGGCCCCTCATGATTGTCTCCTGGGCTAATATTTATCAGTATGACTCAAAGTACCTCCATGCCAAATTTGGTGCTTTTATCACATTTTGCACAATTATTTCACTTACACACCTGAGTAAAACAGGTCGTATAGTCTCTTGTAATACAGGCCTAAACGGTAATGAATATTTTAATCATCCATGTTCAATTATGATTAATTGGGTACCGTTTAACCTTACCAAATTGTTATATGAACTGTTGAAATGTAACACACTTGTAATGACAGCATAAGTTTCAATAATAAAAAAATGGTTAGACCTTTTTTACAATTATATAAGCTTCACGTTATGAAATTACCCCAGTAAGGGCCTCAACTGTTAGAAATAAGTATTATTATTTAAAATTGTCATTTTGAATGTACGTATCTTAAATAGTAAGTTTATTTATCAGTTTAAATTGAATAAAGTGTATATTGGCTTACTTGGTATTAATTTATTTCGAGTTTAAACATAAACCCATTCGGGGCCTCATGTGTTTCATACAAATGGTACCGCATGCTGATTCTGGTGTATCTACATAAATTAATGATTGAAGGCTTATTTTGAGAAAGCATGGTGTATTTGTATGATTTCAAATAAAATATTTACCATTTATTCAATTATATTATTACATTATGCATAATTTAGGGCCTTATGACAAGTTCAAAGCAGATGCCGGGCCTCAACTGCAAATAAACTGACAAAAAGCTATTTTTGAGTGTACAATATACTTTCTAAGGCATATAAAATCATAATACATATATTTTAATAACCGTCTTAATTTTTTATAGAGATGATAATTTTAAAAATATGTGCCTATTTATGTGCCCCTTTCGGGGCCCCATTTTGGCAAGATACAAGGCCCCTCATGATTGTCTCCTGGGCTAATATTGATCAGTATGACTCAAAGTACCTCCATGCCAAGTTGGGTGCTTTTATCACATTTTGCACAATTATTTCACTTACACACCTGAGTAGTATCAATATAGCTTCGCTGGTATAGTGCGTACAAGTTGACCCCGACCTTACCTTTCATATTTGCATCTAATTATCATCTACACATATCCCGGCAAAAATCAATACCACGCCTACTCCATACTTCGGCTCGTTACGTATTTAAGATAAAACAAGACATGAATAGAGTATACACATCCCGCATGTATAACAACTCACGATTCAAATGAATTTAAACGGGAAGCTCGTGTTCTTACCTTCAGATTACTAATAATAATAAAATGGATGGGGGGATGGCGGTTGTGGGGCTAAAACCCACACCATTTGAATTGGTAGCTAGCCTTATCGTATAATCATCTGGTCCGGTCTGCGTTATAAACACTCATTGTACGCTTTAAAAGTACTTTAAAATTAATCCCTGAGTTAAAATTACATTCGGGCCTCGGCGATATAATCCGATTGCTATCGAGATTTAATATTACATTCGTATTCAATGTAATGAATATTCTTGCATAAAGGTCAGGTCGGGGTCAACTTGTACGCACTATACATCGTAATGCAGTTTGTTTGTAAATTTTATTAGCCCCATCTCTCTATATGTGTTAGGATAAAATTTTGCTCTGTTCAATCCATGTCCGGACAGCGCCGTCGGCTCTGTGATTCAATTTAGAGTTGCAGCAAAAATTATCTTAATAGATAAAAAGTATAGTTAATGTACCACAATGAACAAATATCGAGTTTGAGATAAAAAAATTATTTCGCATCTAAAAGAAAAGTGAGCTGAACGCAAAATTAAAATTCATAATGCATTGTATTTGCTTTAATTTGCTTTTGGATAAACCCTTGTTAATGTGTGATTTGATTTTAATTTTTACCTTTTCTTGAGAAATCAAAAACTGTTCTGTAAATACATGTATAGCTCGTTAAGGATAACTTGAGACAAAATACAACGATACCATTTTTATACACAGGTGAATTTAAGTTTAGAACACATAATTATCGACTATTATCAGTGTGTTTTTGATGTATTAAATTTAGTTCGAGAACACACGTTCCACGCATTATGACATGTTTTAGACTTTCATTACACAAATCAGCTGACCTCCCTGTTTTATGTAATACCCGAGTCCCAAATATGTAAACAAACCGAGTCGTATGTCTCAAATTATCCTAAACGAGCTATAGATGTATAACAATTGCAATTATTTACAGTATCATTACTCTTCTTTCAAATATTACAATCTAAATACACCTGAAGTTAAATATAATTGTACAAAAACCAGCTTTTAGACAAGTGTAAAGGTAATTTTGTATAAAACTGTATAAAATCAACTAAATCTGTGAGCAAGTTGCTTTAAAATCTTTCATAAAGAAATCAATTTATTCACATATTGTGTTATACTTTCTCTGTCTTTTCTTGGAAAATCAAGGAATATTCCTCGGGAAGGGCTTTCTCTAGGAACGTTATAACTTAGTAAATGCGCACTAATGTTGTATTTTTGATTTATGCCTCAGTCCCATAAAATCGTGGCTTGTTGCGAACCCGTACGTGCAGACAGTCGTAGGCTGTGGGAAAGCCTTGCGTATTAAGGTGACGGTACGCACATGGCACAAAACAACACATCCGTACGGAGCCGTAGCTGGAAGATATGCAAGTTTAATCCATACTCGGCCATGATTATGTTCACGATTTGACTTCGAAACTGATATGTGTAACCATGGGTCATCTCACGAACCTTTGTAAAAACGTAACAGTCCGTATTGGTACACAAGAGTTCGTACGGGTCCTTGCGGAGCTTGATCGCACGGCACCCGCATGGTGCCCACGCGGCTATTTTTATGTAAATAGGACTGTAGCTTTAGTATTTTGATTTTGTTTTATTTTGTTCATTTAAGCTTGATTGTATGTAATAATAATAACATTTTTTCCCGAGTAATACCTGTGCTATTTTGTGCTTTAGAGTGTGTAATATTGAGTACGAGTATGTTATTATTATATAAATTCTTCTTGAAATACTTTGTATTACTAAAAGAAATAAAAAGATAACAAAAACTTGCATTAGATAATAATTTATGTTTTCCTAACTAAATTCTTTATTTTTACATTTGTACGGAAACGTAAATGGGCCTCCACTGATTGAAAAGTTTCGCGTCATGCCAAATTGTTTTACTCGAGTTGACCAAAAAACATCCCGTGAAGACGTAAGGAATAATGCGTTATACGTAAGTTTTTAATTATTGCGGCTAGATTATTGTCAAAGAGACAAAAAACATCAAGTACGTCGAGAAAATTTAGTTGCAATATCTAAAACCTTCTCATCTTTGTCGGTAAATTTTATAGAGATGAGCAAAAATATCTTATAAATGCGAATAAAAATAAGCCAACTTAGCGCGAAATAAAAATAAGCCAACTTAGCGCGAAACATCTCATCGACTGTAGGGCCCTGATACGTTTCCGTACATTTGGAAAAGATACGAGACATTTCTAAAACATTTTCAGACTTCCTTCTTGTCACTTAACCCACAAATGAATCTTTTCAATCAGTAGCAGAGATATTGAAAAGTTAAAATGCCTGTATTGGCACATGAAATAATAAAGACAAAAAACTTTTTCTCAGAAAACTCAGGCATTGTAGAGCTAAATGTACTCGTGAAATGTTGTTTATACTATCTCAACAACGGAAATATTTGTCTTTAAAACTAATGTAGGAAACATTAGAATAGAATAGAATAGAATAGAATAAAGTAAAATTTATAAATGGAGTGCAAGGGTGCAGCAATTAAATGCAATGAAAATGCTTGAAAGAAACGTTTGTTTGAAGAAATTGTTTCCTGCTATTTCAAAGATCATCGTGATTTCTATTTTAGAAAACGTGAACATCACTTTTTTAAGTATGATTGAATCGACTTTTTGCTGTTAAATGTAAATACATATTTAAATGGAGAAATACCTAAAACCTGATATCGAAATCCATTTATTTAGAGACGCAGCTGCAAACCTTTTTAATTAGATGATTTTAATCATATTTCCTGAACTTATTGAATACTCGTTCACCATTTATTGAGATTCGTGATCATGTCTGTTAAATCGAGTGTACGTAACTGTGTTTGAAAGATGCTTTCTAATTATAAAAAGAAAAAAATGAAGTTTTTACACCATTTTCACCAAGACAGTTTGTGATTACGGTGATAACGGTGCTACATAAATGTAAATTGAAATACGAATTCTAATGGTATTTAATTTTTCCGAAACTGGGTTTTAGACTTTTGGCGTTTCGCCAAAGTTATACAACTGGTCGAAAACTATCTACGAAAAGGCCTGACCAGTTTAACTGCGGAGGGATATACGAGGGACGACAATCAAATCCTAAACAATTCCTTCATGACTTCATTCGTCAAAAATTTGTAAATAAAAAATTATTAAACACGTCTTATTTGATACTCATTGATCATCGTGTACGCTTAGATATGAAGCTAACATATATGTATCTATGTCTCCAGGGATTTCATATATATAATATAGAATCCCTGATGTCTCCGAGTATCAGCCATCAAATGTAGGCCATTTTATTCTTTGTCAATATGATAAAGTGATATTTGATTTTATGTCTACAATAGAATAAAGTGATATTTGATGATAATTATGTCTACAATATGATAAAATGATATTTGATGATATATCTACAATATGATAAAGTGATATTTGATGATATGTTTGCAATATGATAAAGTGATATTTGATATGTCTACAATATGATAAAATGATATTTGATGATAGTTCTACAATATGATAAAATGATATTTGATGATATATCTACAATATGATAAAGTGATATTTGATGATATATCTACAATATGATAAAGTGATATTTGATATGTCTACAATATGATAAAGTGATATTTGATATGTCTACAATAGAATAAAGTGATATTTGATGATATGTCTACAATATGATAAAGTGATATTTGATATGTCTACAATATGATAAAGTGATATTTGATATGTCTACAATATGATAAAGTGATATTTGATGATATGTCTACAATATGATAAAGTGATATTTGATATGTCTACAATATGATAAAGTGATATTTGATATGTCTACAATATGATAAAGTGATATTTGATATGTCTACAATATGATAAAGTGATATTTGATATGTCTAATTCCACTGTAGGTATATTCTTGTATTCCTCTCAGTATTGTCTGACTTTTGACGATGGTTCCGTTAACAGCAATGCCAATGTCCTATCTTATAAGATAAGAGGTCCCCGAGGACTTTTTGATCGCTCACCCGAGATATAGTTGTATGAACTTATATTTTAAATGTCTACGAGGGTTTTTTTTAATCCGGATTTTTTAATCTTAAATAATAGGTATTACTTCAAACGATCATTTCTATACATCAAAAAAAATTGCAATCTAAGTACAAAACATTGATCTAACATTTCTATAAAAAAACTTTTCTACAAAATAATAAATCTAAAAACCGTGGTAACGCTGCCACGGTGCAACATCTTTTTACTGATACGTAATTAATTCAATCACTGGCATTATTTTCTCCAAATTTTGATAACATTACACAACTACTATTCATATATGCAAAACAACATAGTACTATATTAAACTTTAAATAGAACTAGGGCGTTATTGTGGGATAGACAAAAATATTTTTTTAAGTTGAATCTTTATTCTTTACTCAATACTATCGATCTATCTGGCCTTTTCAATGCTAATTTGAGACTCATTAGTTTAGACAGAAATATTTTTCGTTGATAATTTGCGAGCTAAAATAAAAGTTACTCGCAATTTTTAAAATCCACTCGCACTTTGCGAGTTTGCGAATATAAATCCGAGTCCTGTTCAGTGTTTGCTTTCAAGAATTTTCATCTGTCAAAGGTCTTTTGGGGTGAACTATATTTTATAATTAGCTACCAGCTTGTACAAATATCGAACATCCTTTCAAATAGTCGGAGAAAACGTAATCCCTGCATTAGACAACATAATATTACAGTGTAAATGTTAATTCTGACAAATGATTTAAGCTTTTCCAACTTTCCTATCCTATTTTTTCATTAGCGAGTACAATGACCTTCTTGTTCTTACTAAAACATCGACATTGGCTCAACAAAATCTCTTAAGAGACGATTAAATACCTACCATAGGATATAAAGATTATCAAGTCTCGTTCGATCTTGTTGCAGACAAATGAAGCGTTATTCTAAGGCAATAATGGCGCTGTTTAAGGTTAAATGATTTTCAAAATTTATGAGTTCAGTGGTTTACTTAATCATATCGTCTAGCCAGCTTGTTAACGTCATTAGTTGTTGTCATAGTTCACCAGACTACAGGCCCTGTAGTCTGGATTACCTTTCCCTATCATTACTAGTAATGGGTCAAGCAAAGCGCCCACCAGCATTTTGTAAACACACGGTCTTTCTGACTGTGTACTTCGTCTATAAATAGAATGTGCCCACCAGAGCATCTTGAGGTTACGAAAGTTCTTTTAATATCTCTTTATTTTGCAAGAATATTTTCTGACGATGGTCAATTTGGTAAGAGTACTTTATAGGTAATTTGAAGTGATTTTTCTTTGAGCATTTCAGTTAGGCGAACGATTAACCAAATATTCTTGCTAAATGCGACCTTCAGCGTGAAGTTTGCGACATTATGTTCCATTCTATTTTGGTGCAACGTTGCGTATCAGCACATTGTGCACAAAAAAACCATTACATTTCTATGTCCAAACAACCTCCTATAGATATCATATAGACCGGTGTGGTATACAAGGGTATAAGGGTCACGTCGAGAAGACCTTTGTGTCGACAAATCAATGCGTAGCTTTCGTCTAGTCGAAACACTATTAATAGCATCTTGATTTCGTAATTTCTATTTTTAGACCGAGGTTTGCGTGCTTATTTGACGGTGGAGTTATAAACAGGCTGTGATTGGACGGCTGTTTTCAAATTAAGTGAAGTAGACGACATAAACAAGTTACTAAACATAATGATTGCGTCATGAAAATTATAATGAGAAAAGATCACCCAAACTCCTCACAGCGGTAACGTCACGCGTTGCTACTTTAACCACCGCCTTCACATGAATCACGTGACGCAAGTAGTACCATGTGACTAATATTTAAATTTAAACGAGCAATAACGGTAAGCCTAAAATGTGTTAGGCGTAATGTAACGAAAAATAACATTGAATGATAAAAAATGTGGTTGGTTTACAAATACTGCCAAAGAAATAAAATAAATTAAACAGAAATACAAGTATATCATTATGTATGTTTTTATCTTATAGCTGGTTCCTAAATTGATTAATTCATGGATAAATTACAACGGAAAGTGAGCAAGGTCGGGAATGAGCTGCGTTGTCCACCCAATAGGATCCTTGGTCCACCTCACGCTACTTACATGATGCTTTTGTTGAGAAATCTTAAGTATCTTTGATAATAAAATTATATGTATACGATACTGAATAATAAAAAAAATATATATTAAATGACTAAAATAAGTACAATTATCCATTTGCTATTTACTTTGCGTAACATTTTGTTATTCATGCAATTTTACGCACTTTAGGTAACCGGTGTCAGGGTAAAATTATTCTTGTTTTTTTACAAGTTATTGATTCATACTATTATTTTTTTCCTTTATGTACTTTGAACATCATATTTTACTAAGAGAAGACTCAATTTATTGAAAATATTGAATTGTAAAAGAAAATATGAAAAAAGTTTTTCGGCTCTCTGAGGGACGAATTTTACTTGTGGTGGCAGTGGTTATTGATTTGATAAAGGGAGATAACCGCTGCGGGGGAGTTTGAAGATCGCCTGAACGTCACCCATTTATAACGAAACTGACATATCTAAGTTAGCGAGTGGAAATTTAATATATGGTTTCAATCAGATTGATATCCAAGATAAGCATAAGCGTATAAATTGTAATTGCTTGTTCGGAATACTTTGCACAAATTAATTTTAAATGACCGATTAATTTTTGTGCCAAGGATTTAGAGCAA
Organism: Mactra quadrangularis; assembly: GCA_025267735.1. Taxonomy (NCBI): domain Eukaryota; kingdom Metazoa; phylum Mollusca; class Bivalvia; order Venerida; family Mactridae; genus Mactra; species Mactra quadrangularis. Next base: position 31,043,865 of record CM046293.1, read on the forward strand.
ACAATCAATACTCTTTGGATCCATTCGGACTTTTTGGGAGAATAGAAGACTTGTTATTAAATGCGCTGTTTTCGTGTCATCTGGTTATTTGTTTATGGAAAGAAAAACATTTTTGCTGATCTTATTAATTACTATTATAGATCGCGTGACTATAGGCCTAGTGCTCACTGCTCAGTGATTAAAAAGTCAATGATCATTATCATCATGACGCATCTCTTAAATAATATTTTGGGAAGACTTAAAGTATGTTGCTGTACATAGGTTGTTACTCTACATAGGTTAGATTTAATAATAATTACGCTCAAGTGAAATTTTAAAAGCTGATGTTGTAGTGTTCTGTAGAGGGCCGCTTATCTGAGCACTTGACCACGGAAGTTTATAATACGTAAAAAAAACAAAACACTGTTCATAAAAACAATACAATAAACTAATCCACGACAAGGGATGCTTAGGATGACAATAACATACTTAATTTTGTTATGTTTTATGAGTGTCTTGTTGGTGTAATGATAAAGCTGTCTACCATTACAAACATGTACGAACTATAATTCTTTTCACAATGGCCATCGTGTGTTTATATCTTATAACTCTTATAGTCAGGACAAACACAGAACGACCTAGACGTACAGATCGTAATCTAGGTCATGCGCGTTTTTTTGTACTTTAAACATTGGTCTTGCCCACTGATTAGGTAAATAAGCTGATCCATGACCAACATTTTACGGATTTGATATTTAACATTGGACGACCTTCGGCAGACACTTGGGAAAACAACCCTACATGTGTGATGTAACAGAGTTAAAAAGTCAATGACAGTACAATTAAAACACGAAGGTAGCTTTTTTTCTTGTCTATGTTTTTTATGAACCGAAACTTGACCAATGTTCGTCTTTTCGTTTTTTCATTACAAATCATTAAAATTTCGTATGAATGTTTTTGCACGGCGCTCTGCGAGACAAAGATGCGAACAAAAAAGGTTGACCTAATTTCGTGTTTTTTAATCTAGCGCCTCGCGGGACAAAAATGCGACATGACAAAAACCACCCACCATAAGTTGTTTACTTACTTAAACTATCATAGAAAATGTCAGAAGGTGACATTAAGATAAATGAACGTGTGACATCTTCTAGTCGACCAACTCCAGATATTGTGACGTTTTGCCTTTCTTGTAGCCATACGGTGTACCTAAAGTGACACCTTGAAACGCTTTAATTCACGCATATTGCTATTTAATAAAAAGTGAAATAATTATTTCGCAAAAAAACGAAAAATCATTATTTTGGAAAACACATTGAATTAGAAAATAAATATACTTGATAAAATAACGAAGTAATATAATTTTGAAAATCATCATAATTTATCTTTTAAAAATGAAAAAATCATTCCAAAAAAACATACTTGTTCGTTAAAACGAAATATCCTAATTTCGAGAAAAAACAAATACTTATTTATATACAATGTAAGAATAAAAAATATCGATAAAACAAAATAATTAATTAAAAATAATATTACAATTAAACGAAATATTTGTGAAAATTTAAAAATATATATATATAAATGTCACATGCTACAGAGGGTGATGGAGCGGAATGTTCACCCGAGACATGTGATGTTGTATTTGCTTCTGAAGTTAAAGACATTTTCACATCGTTTAAGTTTTTCGTTTGGTAAAAAGCAAGCGTCTGCGAAAGGTATACAAATCCTGTGAGGTATAATTAATCAAAATGCCACTTTAGGTGCTCCGTAATCATGATAAATGAACGTGAAGCATCTTCCATAGATTGTCTGAACCATCTTGACACGCTGTCTTTTCAAGTAATCAAGTGTAGTTTAGTTTTTATACAAGAATAACGAGAAAAAAATAATAAAGACGATGTGAATAGACTTTCAATATCTATTTTCTGACATGCGTGTCTGTCTGGACAAGACAAAAGCGACTATGACAATTAATTCAAAGGCTAATGACACAAGACCTTTGTGTTTTTGTGATGTTTTACGCCCTATTTCAACATTTTGTTTCAGTCAAATCGCAGTGGTCTTCTCTCCTACGCACGTTTTCAGGGGAGTGTTTTATTTCTGAAATCATGATTCTGATTAAGCATACAATCTTACACGACAAATAATATCAAGTTTAGTATATTAAAGAGATACTCACGAACTATGAACATATTTTATACTGTAAATTCTCAACATTCTAAAATAGCTTCATCAAAACTTCTAGTTTCAGGTTGTTTGTAATAAAACTTATCAAAAGTTCTTGAACTAGACCAGCCTGCTGTCTTCAGAATATTTTGGATAGGTATTGAACTTAATTTTGCTTTATATGTTGAAGCAGCTTGAACACTATGTGCCTTGTACTTATCAGTGTTGATTCCAACTTTGCACATGACTGTCCTAATCCAACGTCCTATTGTAGAACTGGTCACTGGTCTATACGGTTTATTGTAACTAATAATAATGTTCTCAGCATTTTCAAGTAGATTTTTGGTTCTTTCCAAGTAAACTTCTAAGGTACTATATACATAAAGTCTCCTGTCTGGAGGATAAGCCTTTAGTTCAGCTGCTGGTATTTTAACTCCTTTTCTTGACTGCTTTAATACCCCACTATATCTACAAACATATTTTGAAGATTCTTTCTTCATACCATCAGTCAGTAAATGAATTGATTGACACCTTGGTGCCAACACAAGGGCTATTAACATAAGAAGTTTATAAGATGATAATTTCATCTGTAGTTCACTATTTGGTGATAGTTTTTTTCAAATATTCTAGAACAAGATTAACGTACCATGTTTCACTATACCTAGACAGTGGTGGTTTAAGATTGAACACACCTTTCATTATCCTTATCACTAAGGGGTGAGTACATCCATCCATCCATCTCCATCTCTAACAATTCCTATAGCTGACGATGCAGATCTAGCTGAATTTATGGCACTATAACTTAACCCACTTTCATAAAGTTCAGCAAAAAAGTCCAGAAAATTATTTACAGGTGCTTGAAGGTGATCAATTTCTCTTTCACTGCAGTATTTAAACCATTTTTTAATATATAACGAGTACTGCTTTGGAGTACCACGTCTCCAGAACAGCATGATGATGCTGGAAGCTCGCTGCGATATTTGTTTACTTTGAAGGCTTGTTCTGATAATCGACATGCCCTCAATGTTAGCTTCCTGTGAACTTTCTTTGTTCCTGGAAATGTCAATAAATTCTGATGAACAGGTAGTATAAGTGGGTCTTTAACTAAATGTTCCATGACTGTAATAAACCATGTCTGAGTCAACCATATTGGTGCCACTAAAACACACTCTGCTTGTTCTTCTCTTAATTTCACCATCAGTCGTGGTACTAATCTGAAAGGTGGAAAAGCATAAAAATACATTTAAGACCAGTTTACAGAGAAAGCATCAATGAATTCAGCTTCTGGATCAGCTTTCCACGAAACAAATCTGTTTAATTGTTTCTTCAATCTAGAAGCAAACATGTCAATCATGGGTTTACCATACTCATTAAAAATTTTACATACAATTTGTGGATCTAGCACCCATTCTATATTGTCATTGTAATGGCGGGACTTCATAGTCAGCTTCATTCTGGGCAGATGGAAAATGACAGCCAGATATCTCTGCTATTAGCCCAAAGCCACAAATCTTTAGCCAAATCACATTTAATAGATTTTATGCCATAAAATTTTTGACATATGCTAATGCACAGTAATATCCCCTTTAATCTGCACATGAATATCAGTTTTACTTTTACGGAAAGATTTTAACCCATAGAAGATAGCAAGTAACTCTAAGTAATTAATCTGATTATCAGCTTCATCATCAGTCCATCTACCACTCCACATCCAGTCATGCTAGCATCAGTAACCAAAATTAATTGGGGAGACCCATGGGATATTTTTCTGTATGATAAGCCTAAATTGGAAACCCACCATTTTAGCTCGTCATGCATTTCTTTTGTCAATTCCATAGTGGCATTGTAATTGTCTTGTTTTAATGACAATGCATTAGCTTAGCCAATGAAGCGACCATAAGTCCAATCACTCGGGCTACATCTCTAATGATAGCTACATTTTTACTCTCAAGTTTGCGACATTCAGCAGTTAAAGAAAGCTGCCTCTCTTAATGTAGATAAAATATCATACGAACTGATTCTATATGGTCTCCAAGATAAACTTGTTCTGTACTGGTTCGAATACTGACTTCTGATCATTAATCACCTAGATCAGTTACTACAGAAATTGTATCATGGATATTATCTTAACATTCTTTCTTTGAATCACCCAAAAGAAATGAATCATCTATGTAGCTAGAATTTGAGTGGCCCATTTGCCGCAGTTTAGAGTTGACTGGGCGAAGTAATTTAGTAAATATCAAAGGAGCTCGGCTACAGCCATTAGGCAACTCTAAATACTCATAAAGCTGGTTTTTAAAAACAAATCTTAAATTCTTTCTGTGAGGTTCAAAAATATCAATAGAATAATATGCATGGCGGTGGTCAATTGATGCCATGTAACAGTTTGGTTTAACAAGTTTCAAAGCTATCTCAAATGAATCCATCTTGAAGTGATCATATTTAATTGACTGGTTTAGATCCTTTAGATTAAGAATCAATCTATACTTGCCACTTTTCTTGGGCGTGACAAAGATTTTTGAAACATACTGACCAGCTTCATAATTGACCTTTTGAATAACTCCCATATTTCATAATTTCTGCACTGATTACTTGCTCTTCAAATGAATTAAAGAAATGAAATGGGTATGTTATTTGTTCTGGCACATTGCCTTCAAATTCTAGTTTACAGTTAATAACAATATCAATTATTTTTTATCAGATTTCTACAAAAAGACTAAGACTACCTGCTTTGAAACTTACTTGATTGATTGAAGTTACTGTTTTTTGGCCTCCGTCTTCTGGGAGTTTTTTGTCTTGGAGCCTGTTTCCTTATAAGCAACAAAATTAGGCTTCCTGATGTAGTACGGAGCTCTTCTGTAGCTTCCTCATTGGGTTTATAGCCTCTTTGTGGTCGTCTTTCATGAACCACAAAGTTATTGTAAGTATTATTGGAAACATTTCTTCCAATGTTAGTAGTTTCTTGAATGTCCTTAATATCTTTGACACTATTGTCACCATAAAGCCATTCAGTAAAGTTATTTGAAGAAGAACATAAATGGAGAAGTTTAGGGTCCATATCCCTCTTTTGTACTTCTTTACGACGGCAAATAATTCACTTGCTTGTCAGACCCAACAAACCAATGGAGTTCATACACTTAGATAAATGATCTTCTGAAAATTGTACAGCATTTTCATTGATAACTTTAATGAGGTTTGATGAAGCCTTCTAAATACAATTTAGTATACCTCTCATTTTTGAATCCTTCATTTGAGTAGATTGTTTAAGAATAGCCCAGACCTCTGGATTATCTTTAGTTACAATTAATAAATCACAGTTTTCTGGTATGTGTTTTTCCTTGGAAATAGTTTGATAATTGTCATCCGACATACACACCTTGAATGCTTCATTAACTTAATTAGCAAGTTCCGAGTCAACAGGTTTATCTATAGGGTCCATTTTAGTGAACGACTTCGAAAACTTATGAAATACACTCTGGCCTGAGGACTCTTCAATGTCATCAAATATCTCACACGTGTCGGTCTCAGCACCGTGGGTCTGCCTCGGCACGTTGGTCATCAAAAGGAATAGTTGAATCATCATCTCCGTCATAATTGTACAAATAGTCTACTCTCTGTGATAACTTTTCAACTTTATCATTGGTTCTAGAAATATTAGAGTAAATTTCTCTCAAAATGGCTATTGCTTCAGAATTGAAAGATTCCAGGGTTTGAGAAACGCCGACATCAGCGCCACCGGATTCATGAACTTTCACAGTGGATTTAGACTTAGAATTAGACTGACTGGATGATACAGTCCTCTTTCCTTTTGTAGAAGAACTGGATGACTTCTTCTCCGTCTCACTGATAGGCACTGACACATTCTCTTTGTCCATAATTTTATCAATTTCATCCATCTCAATGGAACCACGTTTTAACATAGCGGCGGCCATGATGGGCAATATTGTGTATTACGTCACGAATAATTGCGTACGTTAATAGCCAGACCACTGATAACTAATATGCGGTACTAATACGTTACTAACACGTGGCGTAAAGCCGAGATTCTTTACAGATAAGAAATACTCGACCAGTACAAAATTTTCTTGTAGAATATACAAACAAGAGAAAATTAAAAAAAAAATACAATAGTGTATAATATTACCGATGGTAACAACAGTTATCCAATACGATTAAAATAAGCAGACGACCCGAAGTTAAACTTCGAAGTACAGTCTTATTTACAAGAAAATATTGATGAAAAGCATCAAAGAGCGCAAACAATTAGGGACTTTAGTCAGTTATCTTTCCCTGATAAAATCTGAAGCAATCCAATTGGTAAGTAGGTCCTTACAGTTGGAATCCTCGGATTTTATCATTGAATTCCTATGTAAGGGTAACAAAATATTTCATCTAATATCTTTCTTGTTAATGAAGATATTAACAGAAGTGATGGAATTTATATAGTTCTTTAACTCAAAAATAATTAGCTTGAATTTCAAACAAATTAAATGATATACAAAAAAGTTATTTAAGATTAAATTTGGCAAATTAACAATGAAAAGTAAGGGTAAAATCCGAGTAATCCAACTAATTAGACCTACCTATTTTGAAGAGTATACAAGGGGAAATAACTGACTAAAGTCCCTTATTAATAACACGAAAGTACTGCTTAAGTCTGTCAGGAGCAGTGGTCCAGTGGTAGGACGCGCGCTTAGGGATCGAGAGGTCCTGGGTTCGAATCCCACCAGGGGCACTGCTAATTTCCTTGAGCAAGATAGTTACCTGCGATTGCTTCACTCCACCCAGGTGTAAATGGGTACCTGCGAGGGTGGTATAATTCCGTTGCGCCAATTTGTCGGCTGCACTAATAAGCGGAGTAAAAAGACTCCCTAGGGAGATTGATAGATAGACACCAGTAGCCCAATGACCAGGGGTAATAGCTGTAAAGTCGGTGAATGTGCGTAAGCATGAAACTTAGACTATAAAATGCAATTACTTTACTTAAGCCAGTGATTCTCTATAAGTTTGACATTAAAATTCTGTAAAAACTTGCTTATTAACCGCTAATTACACCAATTAAATATGATTACTTATAACATAAACACCTACATAAATTTACAAAATATAAAAGGAACAAAATTAGTGAGGGACTGATAATCCTTCTTCGCGTATGGTGACAGTGTTTTCGTCAGTGGTTTAGACCGTCTCAATAATAAAGGTTGAACAGTGAACGAGTACAATATTTGCGACCGTTCACATAGAAAGTCACTGGTGTACTGAATGTTATAGCTCGTTTAGGATAACTTTGACAAACGACTCAGTTTGTTTACATATTTGGGACTCAGGTATTACATAAAACAGGGAGGTCAGCTGATTTTGCGTAATGGATTCTTAATCTAAAATGTCAACTTTTTCATTTCCATTTAATATGACTTGGTATCCAGCTGAGATGTACTATGTTAGATTTTAGTATTTCATGTAATCTTAATTCAATATTTTTATTAAGTATATTGTCTGAACTACGATTTTTATGGCTCGTAATACAGATAGAGAATCTAAGAAAATTATATAATTGTTACTTATACTTTTTTATATGAATGTTAAAGCAAGATCTTTTGCTTTGACTTCGGCTGCAAATATGGATGCCTGGTCAGGCAGTCGCATTCTTGCAACAAAAGAATTGCCATATGCAGCGCAACCAACTTTGTTACCATCTTTTGAGCCGTCAGTAAATAAATGTGTACAATCTTTATATTTTCTAAGATGTTGACGAATTCTGATTTGAAGGCTTCTGGGCTGGAAAAAGATTCACGAAAGTTTGATAAGTCAATATTTACGTCTGGTATGTTGTAGGTCCAAGGAGGGACATTTTCATCAAAGTTCTGCAAAACGGTAGAAGTGTTGATATTTAGCATTTCTAAATCGTTTTTAATGCACAGGCCAAATGGTTTAACTTCGTTTGGTTTGTTGTCAAATTTATCAATGAAATTTGGTTTGAAAATAACTTATCAGGCCGGGTAATTAATGATAGAAGATATTCGAGTTGCGTATTGAAGTGAAAGCTTTTGTCTTCGTAATTCTAATGATGGCTCGTTAGCTTTAACATTAACATTTTCAACAGGTGAAGTTTTAAAGGCGCCAAGGGCAATACGTAAGCCCTGGTTATGTACGCATCAAGCATTTGCAAGTACGAATTACGTGCTGATCCGTACACAATTTACCTATAATCTAGTTATGAACGAACAAGGCTTCTGTATTATTTATGTTTGGGTATTAGATCGCAGCTTGAATGTTACTTGGTGACAAAATGCATGCATATACCCGACATGCAAGCTGGCACACCTAATATCGGGTTACAACACAACCACCAGATTCACGAATGTACCTATAACAAGCACTGTTCTAATCTATTTCAAATGGTCCAAAACAGCTAACATCTAGTGGTTGAAGTATGTGGCTACAATGGCCTAGGGAGATTGATAGATAGACACCAGTAGCCCAATGACCAGGGGTAATAGCTGTAAAGTCGGTGAATGTGCGTAAGCATGAAACTTAGACTATAAAATGCAATTACTTTACTTAAGCCAGTGATTCTCTATAAGTTTGACATTAAAATTCTGTAAAAACTTGCTTATTAACCGCTAATTACACCAATTAAATATGATTACTTATAACATAAACACCTACATAAATTTACAAAATATAAAAGGAACAAAATTAGTGAGGGACTGATAATCCTTCTTCGCGTATGGTGACAGTGTTTTCGTCAGTGGTTTAGACCGTCTCAATAATAAAGGTTGAACAGTGAACGAGTACAATATTTGCGACCGTTCACATAGAAAGTCACTGGTGTACTGAATGTTATAGCTCGTTTAGGATAACTTTGACAAACGACTCAGTTTGTTTACATATTTGGGACTCAGGTATTACATAAAACAGGGAGGTCAGCTGATTTTGCGTAATGAAAATATCAAACATACCTTAATGCGTGGAACGTGTGTTCTCTTACTAAATTCAATACATCGAAAACACACTGATAATAGTGGATAATTACGTGTACTAAACTTAAATCCACCTGAGTATAAAAATGGTATCGTTGTATTTTGTCTCAAGTTATCCTAAACGAGCTATAGTTGTCACACATGGTGTGCATCTCATTTGGTCATGTGACTTGAGTGTGTATGACGTGAAAGAATATATGTTTATCTGCGTAGAAGTTAGCCGAGGTAGTTCCGAATGCTGTCAGTCTGTCAGGACTTGACTTATTGAATCAAAGAGAGGAATCACCTAAGGGTGCGTTGCTTAAGCAAATCGCTACGTATCGCTTTGTGTCCTGGTACCCTTCTTACAACAAAAGGAATGAGTGTGTGACATCAAATTTTGGGTACCAGGACACAAAGCGAAACGTAGCGATTTGCTTAAGCAACGCACCCTTAGTGTATACCCTGTGACGAGCATTTCAATGTAAAACACGTTCTCCTTGACTGTCAGGATCTTAAATACATCCGTGACAAAAATTTAAAGTTCACTTAGAGAACTTATTCAGTCAGTACCATCATATGCGATACTAAACTATCTGAAGGAAATAAGCTTTTATCATAAAATATAGGACTTAAAACCATTATAATTCGGTTGCATTATATAGTATCATCAATTGCTTTCGGCGCGATATAACCTTTCTGTGTAGATGCGCGGTAAAACCCAAACAAACAAACATGTTGAATAAAAAAGTCCAAATAAAAGCTGAAGAGGCGAGCGACCGCCGAACATAATTAAGCGTTGCTAAATCAGGATTTTTTAAGTTTAATTTAAGTTTATTTTTAAGAAAAAAAACTCAAGGATTAAAAATATTAAAAGTTTTAAGCTGGTTATATTAGATGGAAATTGTTGCAAACTTCCATTAAACGTGTTATAAAATGTAGCTTCCAGTTCCAAAAATAGCATTTGTATTTCTTTTGATTGCTTGGATTTTTTCTGTTTAATTCGATATTTGGATTTTATTGTTAACTACATGCGTAATTAGCTTCCATGTTTGATTAAAGAAGGACTTTCTTGCTAGCCTGGATTACCTGCCCCTTACTACTATCGTTATAGGGTCAGAAAAAGCGCAATAATGGCGGCGCCCACCAGGGCATAGTCTGGTTACAAAATTTTCTATCATTTTGCATGAATATTTTTCTGATGAAAGTCAATTTGGTAGGAGTTAGTCATTCGAAGTTACTTTTTCTTATTTTTTTTTTAAATTCAGGAAACGATTAGCCACAATACCAGGTCTGCTAAGTGGACTTGATTCGGACGATGACTATATCTCGTTAGAATTTCGATTACTAATTTCGCATACATGTAACCGAACGATTAACACATAGTCGAACAAAGAAAAACTTTGGTTTATATAAATAAACGATATAACCATAAAAAAGACAAATGTAAGCGTATTGCAAATTAGCATTTTGTTGCTCCTTCCTTTGAAATCCATAGTGTGAGAAAAAATTGCAGAAGAATTTTACAAATCTTTCACCAGATGGCACACCTTCTCTAACAGCAAATGAGATTTCAGATTCTTCAACATTCAATGAAATTTCAGTTTCTTCTTCAACAGCCAATGAAATTTCAGTTTCTTCTTTAACATTCATTGGAATTTCAGTTTCTTCTTCAACAGTCATTGGAATTTCAGTATCTTCTTCAACAGTCATTGAAATTACAGTTTATTCTTCAACAGCCATCGGAGACCCGTTTCCGTCTCAATCCTAGAGATCTGGCTGTTTTACTTTTTGTACTTGTTTCTTGCAGATTTTCTCCGCTGACACTTGAGGTCAAAATATTCAATGCAGCGCGTTCATCGTCACTCATTTTTTTAGATTAGTCACCATATCTGACTCATTTGTAACTGTCCTTTTGTGAATTGATCTTGCCGATTCCTTGCTCGTTGCCTGTACCATGGAATTAAAAATGGTCCTCTGTGTTGTAGGGATAGCGCAGTTGGTAGCGCGCCGGGATTTGGATACTCGTGCCCGAAGGGATGCGGGTTCGGATCCCACCCGGGGAGGTTATACCCTTTCATGAAAATTTGACAATTATGTCGATTTTCCTACATTGTTTAGATAGTATAGAGAAGTTTCCGGCCTTGTGAAACAGTAGGTGAGTACTGGTTTTAGACAATGGTCCAGGAAAGTTAGGTAAGGTGCGCTGGGCGCCATAGCATGACCTAAAATTGTTGACACAGCGTTAACTCAAATAAATAAATAAATAAAAATAAAGGTTGAAGGTTTAAAGATTCTTAATCTAAAATGTCAACTTTTTCATTTCCATTTAATATGACTTGGTATCCAGCTGAGATGTACTATGTTAGATTTTAGTATTTCATGTAATCTTAATTCAATATTTTTATTAAGTATATTGTCTGAACTACGACTTTTATGGCTCGTAATACAGATAGAGAATTTAAGAAAATTATATAATTGTTACTTATACTTTTTTATATGAATGTTAAAACAAGATCTTTTGCTTTGACTTCGGCTGCAAATATGGATGCCTGGTCAGGCAGTCGCATTCTTGCAACAAAAGAATTGCCATATGCAGCGCAACCAACTTTGTTACCATCTTTTGAGCCGTCAGTAAATAAATGTGTACAATCTTTATATTTTCTAAGATGTTGACGAATTCTGATTTGAAGGCTTCTGGGCTGGAAAAAGATTCACGAAAGTTTGATAAGTCAATATTTACGTCTGGTATGTTGTAGGTCCAAGGAGGGACATTTTCATCAAAGTTCTGCAAAACGGTAGAAGTGTTGATATTTAGCATTTCTAAATCGTTTTTAATGCGCAGGCCAAATGGTTTAACTTCGTTTGGTTTGTTGTCAAATTTATCAATGAAATTTGGTTTGAAAATAACTTATCAGGCCGGGTAATTAATGATAGAAGATATTCGGGTTGCGTATTGAAGTGAAAGCTTTTGTCTTCGTAATTCTAATGATGGCTCGTTAGCTTTAACATTAACATTTTCAACAGGTGAAGTTTTAAAGGCACCAAGGGCAATACGTAAGCCCTGGTTATGTACGCATCAAGCATTTGCAAGTACGAATTACGTGCTGATCCGTACACAATTTACCTATAATCTAGTTATGAACGAACAAGGCTTCTGTATTATTTATGTTTGGGTATTAGATCGCAGCTTGAATGTTACTTGGTGACAAAATGCATGCATATACCCGACATGCAAGCTGGCACACCTAATATCGGGTTACAACACAACCACCAGATTCACGAATGTACCTATAACAAGCACTGTTCTAATCTATTTCAAATGGTCCAAAACAGCTAACATCTAGTGGTTGAAGTATGTGGCTACAATGTGGAGGAAGAACAATCAAAATTATATTTTCTGACTTGACCTACTCAATTAAGCGTATGCTCCTGCATGTATTGTACAAATACGTCAGTGTTGGACCATCCAGACTCAGTTACTCTTCCAACAGCACCTGGAGTTGCCCCCGAAATCAACGAATCTAACATCCTTGCACCGGGACTACACCATTTACACAACCTATAAGTGTTGCAGTTTTGCTTCTCTCCTTCTATGTTGTAAATCATGTGGGATTGATGTGAAATATTGTATTTTTGTGAGAATATGTTGAAGTTCATTAAATAGTTATCAATGGTGATTCTGGTGGCACTCTCTGCTCTAGCAATGTCGAAACTGCGGGGTTTTTAATGTTAAGTTCAGGCCATCTAGCAAGGAATTTGAACAACCATCTATCAGTTAGTGGGTGGTCTTTATCCCTCAAATTCAATGCAATAACATACACTGAAGCAAGATTAATTGTCTCCTGTCGACTATAACCATATCCTACTTCAGCCATAGTTTTCAAATGATCAGTCAAAGAGCCTCCTGTTCTTCTGAGAAAAGAGGTGGACTTCCTGATTTTATAACTTCAAAATTTAATATTAGTATTATTAAATAGGTAGTTTCAGACAGTAATAAGTGTAGTATAAATTATTTGTATTTTTCAAATTTCATATCAAATTGCACTATTCGGACAAAAGATTTGTTAATACAAATAACATGCTACTATCAAAATAGTAAGCACTTATAATTGTTGATATTCAAATATCCATCACTTTGTCAAATACCGATTATACTGCTGTATCTGGAATGCCGGAATTTAACAATTAGGTAATATTTGAGCTATGCATTGTTTATAAATGTAGAAGTCAATAAGTTAGTGGACTGACATATCTTCACAATATCACTTGAAAAAGTTAACATATTTACAGTTAATCTTACTAAAAAAGCCACATAAATATGTATGATGGAAGGCCTGTGTAGTACCTAGTCTTTGAATCATTATTTCTAATCTGATGTAAACCCCACTTATGTTCAAGTATCTTTTTCCCAGAATCCAGCAGTTTTTTCAAAAAGTCATTTTCTTTACAAATAGTTTGTGCCTGTCAGAGAATTATAAAAAATCAATTAAAATGATTGTGTTATTGTGATTTATGGCGGTATTCATACATGTAAATATTCCGTCAATAGCGTTGCACTCTCTTTACTTCCGGTGGGATAGTCAAGTATATACTCCCTACAAGACTTCAGTAACATTTATATCCTAACCTTAAAGTTTAAATGCTTACAAAAAGTGTTGCCATATAATTGCTTGTTGTATCACTTAAAAAGGTTATTGATAATTCACATGCCACAATATAGTGCTATGACCTATCTTGATTATGTAGTTGACTTCTTTTCGAGTTATTGAATTATGAGGATACACTTTCATGTTTATTACTACTATGATACATAAAAAACATTAGTATCCTTGTTTTGTGTATCCTGTGAAGTTGAAGCTGCCAATATTGAGTTGTCTTCACCATTCGAAGACATCGACTTATAAGAATGAACAGAAGGTGAGAATGACTGATGACTGTGCAACCTTTTTAACTTATTTTATTTTTCTTCATTTTCTTCCTGCATTCCAGAAAACAATTTCATTAATAATGAAATAAAATTGTATTTGAAATGCACTTTATTAACAGCAGAATTTATTTAATGTATCCATGTTAGCATGCCTTATTATATGTTAAATTATGTTATTGTCCATTACCGTACACAGCATGACAGTTGTGTGAATTTTCTATGTAGATTGTCTTTTAATCATACATTTCTTTTGAAATTAGCGATTTGTTCATAATAAACTCCAAGAGTTTCAGTGGTCAACACTACATATCTTCTCACTGGGACTTGAACTTAATTTACCTTGAATAATTGCCGTTTGGCTGTCTTTCTTGTCTGTTTATTTCAGACTGGCTGCACATTTTCTCTTTACAATTAAATATTGTAGGTCTATAGTTATCATCGTTTGGGTCGTCACTTAGCCAGCCACCGACTAAGTGTTCTGAACAAATTCTGCTATGTTCATTGGGAACCCAATGTTGGGGATTAACTGCCTTAATCCAGGCTGACCTTTTTCTCTTGTCTTTTGGAAACCTAGAGTTAAATAACACAAATCACATTTACACTTAGAGATGTACACCTACAAATGTACTTATAAATTATGTTATTCTTCATCACACGATAAAAAGGTACATTCGCCGAGTAACACGCACCAATTTTTTTTTTAAGGAATGAATGTATAGAAACTGACTTTCATCGAAAAATAAACGTCACTTTTGGTGATAGCTAATTTGCATAAAGGCCGAAGGCCTTTATGCTGAAATTAGCTCTCACCAAAATGACGTTTATTTATCGATGAAAGTCAGTTTCTATACATTCATTCCTTATAATTACAACCATTTTTTTGCGAAATTTGCGTTAGAATAAAGACCTATTTTCTAGTGCGTAGAGCCAAATTACGCAATAATGCGTAATAGTGCGCATTGATTTCATTCGGTTAACAGTTTTTTAATTCCAACCGTCGGCCATTTTTTTCTTCGATTGGATGCAGTTTTTCATTGTTTTCGGACATAACGGCATGAATGATACATTGAAATGAACATGCATTGAGTTTATTTTTAATAAAAGAACACATGAGAGGTGGTACGCTATTGTGTAACTCTTTTAAACGGTTTAACAAGTTTCAAGTTTCTACGAAGAACACGTGAGTTTATGATGCAAGTTGTGACCTAGATTAATATGTCAACTCGTTGAAACCACCAGTGATTACAAATGGGCGGTTGTTGGATGTACATTTTTCCGAGTTGAATAGCATCTGAGGCTGTGTTATTTAATCAGAATGAGAAAGTTTACTATTGAAATTTTGATCACTTGATGATAACTTAAGCAGTCAGTCCGAGTCAGGAAATTTACATGTCAAGACATTGGATGGAAAGACAAGCTATTATCTGTACCGAGTAAGTGAATGTTTATTATTTATCCCCAAATTACGGAGATTATATGGTTTATACGCTTTTATGTTCTCATGTACATTTTAAAAAGATCGGTACTTAGGATAGATTCAAAGTCTGGTCATATTAATCTGGAAGCATTTTCATTCCGGTCTGATAATAAACGTTATAATTATTGACCTTGTTCACTACTCAATGCAGAATGTATATACATGAAGTATACACATGCACTTCTGCGGATACTACATCATTATGACTAGATACACCTATTATCCAATGTACATATCATTATGTTATACGTTCTTTTTTTACTTGATGAAAGGCAACTTGAGTTATTTTGAAATGTTTGCCATGACATACTGATGTTTGCCAAAATACTGATTACTTATCTTATTGTGGATCAATTTAAATGTGTCGAACTCTTGGTATTTAAAGCTTTATTTATCTTCATTTATTGGTTGTTGTTTTTTTGTTTTCAGACAAGAAAGTGAAACTAGATGCCTCGGAAACCAAAGTATTCAGATATCTATATGAATGAATACCTGTCCATTAGAGCATGCACTTCAGAAGGGCAATGCCATGAAAATCATTTGAAAAAGAAGACTGATTCGCTAGAAATATAAATAAACATTTAATGGTTTAAATGCTGTCAATGAAGCTTAAGTTAAAATTAAAGATTAATTCTTAATTCTGCATTCAGCATATCATTTACTTCCTGGAACATTACATCTTATGAAATATAGATAAAGAACGGTATTACTGCACAATTGTATTGTACATTAAACTCATTTTAATTTTTTTCAATAAAAGTTGATTGCACCTTTCTTATTGGTTTTGTGTATCATGTACTTTCCATTGACATTATAGTTATTGACCTGTACGTCAAAGCGTGGGAACGCGCTAAAAATAGCTTTTGAGTCATGAAAGTAGTTCCAGCGTGACGTCATTCATTCAAAACTGCAGTTTATACGAAAATAAAAGCACATTTTTTTAGGTCACGTGTTCACTTTTGACCAATCGGATTTTGTTATATCATTCAGGTTGTAATTATTAAATTTTAAAAAGTAAAATGGAAGCAATGCTCACAACCATCATTTGATCAGGTATCGATACAAGCAAATCGAAATTTTCTCCGATTACAGATATTTCATTTTAATATCGCATTGCGACTATTTGTGAATGTGTCAGTGTGGGTTGTCGTCTGGGAAGCTAGACACTGGTCAGTAGACACATTTTGTCAAGAATACATATAATATATAAAAATAATTAAACAGTTAGAACGTTATACACCGAAACAATACGCAGTGTTTAACCATTGCGGCTGTCAAAATTGTTGACGTTAGTTACCTACTCGGAAGTAGTTGTGCGCATGCGCGGACATTAGTCCCGCAGTTAACGCGAAACGGCTGATAGGCATGGCAGAATAGCTTTCCATAGGGATCAAAGTTTGTTAGTTTTTCAATTGCCCACTTTCAATCCTCGTTAAATTTTGGAGAGATTCTCTCGTCAAATCTTTGGTATTTATAAATTGTAAAAATAAATTAAACTCGCCCAGAAGAAAGATGAAATATTCGGCGCGATATGACCTTTTTGTGTTGGTGCGCCGTAAAACCCAAACAAACAAAGATGAACGTTGTTGTTTACGCAATAGCTGAGTTTTCGATGACGTCATCCTGTTTCGTCATCAGCGTGTAACGCACGTAACGTTACGCACAGACACCGAGAACCATTGATTCAATATCTTTTGCCAAGTTCCATCTCAACAAAATGGCGGCCGTGTAACATGCCCAGCGAAGGGGAATGTCCAGTAATATAGATCAATGCCGACAACGACCAAAGAAGCCTGACAGCCAAGCTTTTTGCAATTCTTCAGTAGATTCGATTGACTTCTTTGATTTTTGTCCGAATTTTCACAGTATATGATCGTTATTACAATTTACCACAGCTCAACTGCATCCTTATTCTGTCAGCCACCTTCCACAATATTGTAGTATGTAGTTCCATTATCTAATATCTACTATGTATTATGAAACGCAATCCATTGCATTGATGATTCCTATTACTCCATCTGTGACGCCACAAATTGGTCGCTTTGAAACACTGGCACCAGAGTCCATCTCATAACATAATGCGTACGTGCCTTTACATACTTCCCTGTGCATAGACACATGTGCACTACCTTACATATAACGTATGAATATTCTAATTAAAGTATAGTTATAATTCGTACACGGTAATGTATACGGGAGCGATTTTTAATTGTGTTTGTTATCAAAATATTTTATGTGTGCGTATTAAAGAATATGAGCACTCAGGTGCCAGTGCCTTGAAAGCCAGATGTTGTCTTTCAAAAGATTGTACAATAGATCGTGGTGCTTGTGGAACTTTCTCTCATGTTTGATAAAAGTGGAGGCATGCATGTTTAATAATGCGTCAAGTGATACTCGCATTTGAATGTTGCTTTTGTAGATCTATCAGCGGTTTTGCAATTGTGTTGAATTTCGTGGCATGTCTTTTCGTACAGTTACCTACAGTTGACCTTTTGATAGGAGGTTTAATAAACCTTTAAACACCAGATCTTGTACTCCGTCACTTGTTAATTCAGCAATACTTCCAGTAAATATATAGAGAATATTAGGTTAGTGCCAATCTGTATCTAGTTTATCCGGCAAGTTGGAGAAAGGTTTATTCGGCGAGGCTTGCCGAGTCGAATAAACCTTTTGGAGACGAGCCGGATAAACTAAGTACAGATTGACACTAACCTAATATTCTATTTATCCTACTCGCATTTGCTTGAATGACTAATTTAAAATCCGAAAATTCTGCGTTTAACATGCTTTAAATTCAGATCATGGCCGAAGCGCAGTAATCGTGTAAAACGGTCTTTTAACTGTTTGCGCGTCAAGAAATAATTCCGATGATTGACTCCATTATATATTAGTATCGGCAATATTTTAAATGAAAGAAAAGAAAATACTAAAATAAACTCAGTTTAGAAATAACAAGGAAAAATCATTTTTGGACGAATAAATCACTTGCGAATTTTCCGAGGACGAATCAGTTTTTATGACGTCATGTAAGCGAAGTTTGTTGTCAACATGGCGGTCGTATTTAGGAGCGTTTGTAGGATTCGTCATTTGACGCGTTTACTATTATTTATCATGGATTTAACCAATATTATCAGGATAATTTGTTATTCAAACTTTAAATAGACGATAGGATATATGGATAAAAGGATTACTAAGGTAGCGAGATCAGAGCTTTCTGCGCATGTGCGTTTGGTATCTGTCACCGTTGTTTACTAATGATATTAAAACAATAAATAAAAATACTTATGCAAGATAAACCCATAAATTTCATCGATACAATCAAGGTTTAAATGTTCTTCTATCCACCAACTGTATCTTTATGACATGTTTTTTAGTTTTGTTTTATTAATATCCTGTTTAATTACTGTACTATTTATAGAAAATTCTAAATTTTTCTCCGACTTCCAGCTATATTTAGAAACGTACATGTCATATTCAACCGTTGTTTTCCAGCTATTTATAACTCTATATTTTGGTGGGAATGGTTGAAAACGAGGCTTGAAACCTTGCTGAGGCCTCCTATGGGTTCAAATTTTATTTAAAAAATGAAACAGTTGGTAATTTTTTCTAATAAAAAAGTCGTTTTTTTGGTCCAGAAATACCCCAAAATCTGCATGATCCTTCAGAAATCTTCAGCTTTCATTAAAAAGAACGTTTATTTATCTTTAATTCCATATATGTTTCATAAAAATCTGAGATGGAGTAAGTTAAATAAAAGTCACTTAAAGTGACTCACCCTGTGTCGAACCTCGCTCTCGATGCAACCCCAGAAGAGTTATCTTAATAATTACCTCCCCTGAACGCGCACCTAGCAGATGCAGATATTTTCGGATATTTTCCGTTTTCGACTATCGTCGCGGAAATTTCTTTCTTCTAGTAATTTAAACAGCTTATGTGATGGTAATTTACTGAATAATAAAACTATATATTAACAGTTTTAGATATAAAAACGTGTCTGGTATACTATGTTCGTCTCTGAACTTATTTAATGTTTTTATCAAGCCCAACGTGAAACTAAACATTACCCCACCCACGTGATCTGTTGCAGTAATATCAATTTTGTTCAACGTGTGTACCTTCAACTTAAGGTCTGAGTTATCAAAATGAAGACTATTTATATACAATGTCATGTAATTTCGTATTACTAGCCTGGCAGGAGACTGCTTCAAATCAGTTAATCGCTTGTCCAGTGCATTCAATTTTCAAATCCGGCTTAGAACTATCCGAATGACTTACACTTACAGAAGACTGGTGAGTCTACCCAGATTCCTGTGCCTGAAATAGCGCACATGGGGCCTTGTCTTAGAATGTTATAAAATGCCCTTCAATGATTGTGTTGGTATGACTTGAAACCCCCAATAAATTAAATAATAAAACACAAGATTATTATTAATTGTGTCATATAACCACTCAATTGATTAATTTAATTCTAGTTTGACAGTGAAGCTGACTTGTTCGCTAGTTCCCCAGCTCAAGAGCCAGCCACCCCAGACACAGGTAACAGTGATAACAGTGACTTTAACCTCAGCTTCCCGCAGGGCCAGGATTTTGATTGGGGGCATTGGGGGTAAGAACTATTTACATTTACTGAACCAAATCAGGAAGCATCTGATGTCTTTGTTAGATATAATGCCGAATAACAATTTTTATTATTGTAAGTTTTATGTTGAATTGAATTAACTTATTTGAACAAACATTACTTAAGATGATTAGTGCTCACTGCACTAAACAGTAAATATTATCAACAATACAATGTATACTACAATTTATCAAACTTTACATTGATACTACCAAAAAGAAAACGTTGTATCAACAATGAAAAAAATGAAATATTTTCAAATGTCAGATCTTTTGGAATTTCAGTGTAATCTTATGTTCATTAAGAATTTGATGGTAAATCAGTTAATTATCTTTTCCAATCCATCTTCAAGTCAGGTGTCCACCATTCCACCATCAACATCAGAGCCACCAGTACCTCTTACACCGGATGTGATTTTCATCAGCTCAGATTCTGACAGTTCACAGAAACAGGTATGAACAAGATGATAACTTTGCTTTTACATATTTTTAAAATTGAAAGATATGTATGGTAGTGTATACCAATGTGGAAGAAACATGACAAATTGGGGCTGCCAGCATTAAAAATAAAACATTTGAGTTTTAAGCCTGTTGGCTGTTGCATGAATAGAGCCACTTGATGCTGGCTTAAGGAACATTGGTGGTTCTACCCCGGTACTCTCTCATGCTTTAAGTAATGCCTGATGGGGCACCTGAGGTCTTCCTCCACCAATAAAGCTGGAAAGTTGCCATATACCTGCACTGTGTCGGTGTGACTTAAAATCCGACTAAACAAAAGAGCCACTTGATTATGTCAAAGGTCTTTTTGTTTTGATAAACTCATATATAACTTGCAACAACAGTCTAAAATAGAAAGCTACCATGGTGATCCAAGCAGAGCTGCAATTTATGTACGATTCTGAATTACTTGTATTATTTTCTAGGATTCGGCCAGCCCAGTATTTCCTAGAAAAAAGTTAAAGTTGTTTTTGGTAAGTATATTAGTGAGAACATGTACATCATTTAGTCACCTAATATGTAACATGCTAATGTACATCTCAAAAAGATATAGTCAGCTATTAATCACTGTAGTTTGTGTGTTTTCTGTCATAATATTTCAAATAGAATGCCTTCAGTTAACCACATGTAATAAGCTTTAAAGAATAGCACAAGGTTAGATAATTCTTATTTTTGCCCAGATTGGCAAACCAGAATGTCAAATTGATGAACATTTTTGATACAGTCCATTTCTATTTTCTTTTTGGATGATCAGTCAGTAAGAAATGTTATGAGAATTATTAACCATTTGTTTATACTGTTTCAGTACAGATAGTACCAGTTAAGTTTCAATTATCAATATAAAATTTTTCGCTGTTTTATAAGGAAAACAATTACTCTTATAACACCAAAAGATGCCACCAAAACAATTGTTGTCTGTACTGTATTTAAATATATTTGGATTAAATAATTTTGTGCTATCAGTTTTAATATAGTCATGCATAGTTCGAACAATAATATAGTTACATTCCAATACTGTGAAATCATAATTTATGCTTGAAATTTTTGGACTTGATGAATTATTTCTTGGTGCCATGTAAATATTCAATATTTTATGTGAAAGAATACATTAAGTACTAAAATATTCTACAAATATTTAATTATGATATCACAGTATAAGCATGTATAGTAGATATATAGCCTCCCTTGAAATACCAATCTTAGCTGCTTGTTTCTTGTTACTCTATTTTCTTCTGTAAAAAAGGAAAACAGTCACAGATACATTTGAGGGAAAATTGTTTGTTAAAAACTGTAATTAACTTTGTAACAAGAAGCAAGTTGCCAATAATTTTAACTCATAGTGCTTGCTTATTGGTGTTGGTGTAAATCTTTTCTCAAAGGTTCATCGAAGTACAAGTACAGGTTGTCAGACAGATATCTCGACTGTGAAGAATACATCTGTTAAGCTATTCAGTAGTACTCTAAGTGATGCATGTTTAAATGAAATTACATCATTTTTTCTGTGCAATACATTAGCAGAGGATGACACACCTGTCACTATATATCACTTAACAAATACTAAAGAAAGCGGCAATATTTTAGTTAGTACTGAACAGCAGACTGAAAATGAACTGAAATTGTCAGAAGTGTACACTTCAAATGAGCTTTCAAATTCAGAGAAGACTAACAATTTGTTCAATAATGCATGTACACAAACAATTATCTTTTTTAGCCACAACTGATTGGGTTTTTTAATACAAGTTATTTCAAAGGTTTAATTGTCACAAAACTTGTTTGTGTTTTAATTAACTACTTCAGTATGAGTCTTCACTTAAGTAATGCATTGGTAGTTGAAAAAATTAAAGAAAGTAGCATTGCAGAGTGTAGCAAATGGTTATATAGTATAGCCAGTGAAAGTAACTATGAAAAACTTTCAAGGGTAAAGAAGTCTTATGACACTTTAACTAAGAGAATCTTTGATAAATATAAAAGTGTTTTTAAACTGAGACGTGTAAAAGGAGGTCAGTCACAACTTGATGTATTTCTAAATACTTCAGTTTCTTTTCCTAAAGAAAAAGAGACAGTTCCATTTCCTAGAAAGTCTGAAAATGTTGTACATTTACAGGAAAAAGTAGAATGCCTTACAACTGTCACAGCTGACATAGCAAAAGAACTTAACAGCAGTAAAGAAGAAAATAAAATACTTGAAACTAAACTTAAACAAACAGAAAAAAAATCAGAGGTTAAACTGCAAAAAATTGGAAATTTAAACAGGTTAAAACTGAAAATTAAAGAACACAAAGAATCTGAAAAACGCCTTAACAGGTATGTAAAATGTTTGGAAAATAGAATTAAAAGTAAAAATTCTGAACTGAAAAGACTGCGTTTGAAAAATGTGTATGTTGAAGCATGTCTTTCAAAAAACAAAGTCAAACTAGGACAGGAAATTCATAGAAATAATGTAATGCAAACTGAACTGGAAACAAAACAGTTTGAAATTAATACACACATTGTAAAATGTGAAGAGTTAGAAAAGGAGCTAAGAAACATTGAACAAGAAAACAATTATCTAAGAGATATTGTAAATGACAATGTTATTACATATCATGAACACAGTAGAAAATTCACACCAGAATTACAACAATGTGTATATGACCTTTTGAATTTAAATGTTTCTTTTAAAAATGTCTCACCAGTGATAGAAAGTGTTTTAAACTTAGTTAAAATAAAGGCTAATAGACTGCCTTGCAAAGCAACCATAAATAACATGAATATACAGAGACTAGCTTTGGGTCAAAAACATATTGCTGAGATGTTTTCTCCAGAGAGAAACACATGTCTTCTTAGTGATGAAACAAATAAATTTGGAAAAAAAATAGAAGGTATCCATGCAGCAGATGAGAATGGTAATTATTGGGTGCTTGGTATGAGAGAAATTGTTACAAAATCTGGGAAAGATGTTCTTCAGTCTCTGTTGCAGATACTTGGAGATATAGATGCGATGTCAGAAATTGCTGAAAATCCAGCATCGAAACAAATACTGAAGAATATATCTTCAACAATGTCTGACAGAGCTAGCACACAGATAAAGTTCAACCAGTTGTTGGAAGACTTCAGAACTGATGTATTAAAGGAAGATATTGGTGAAGCGTGGGAAAACATGACCAATGAAGAGCAGCTTTCCTTAAGCAAATTATGCAACTTTTTTTGTTCTCTGCATGCCCTTGTTCACATGGCTGAAACATCATCAAAGGCTCTTATTGAATATGAATCAGATACTGAAGCTCCAATCTTAGATCCATCTTTCAAAAATAACTCAGAGCCGGGCACAGTGCGACTTGTGCGGACAGCTTGTAAAGCATTTTCTAAAGGGGGTGATGAAAAAAATGGACAGTACCTTAACTTCCACACCTACTGTAAAGAATTTTTATATGAAAAAAAGTTCAGAACTGTGCCTCTAGAACGTTTCAGGGGCAATCGCTTTAACATTCTTTTCAGGAATGCAGCTTCTATATTCTTCTTAAAAGATAAGTTACAAGAATATTTAAACATTGAACATTCAAACAAGTTGCTTGCTTCTGTGCATCATGATATCCATGTCCCTGAATATGTTGCTGGGTGTAAAGCCCTTGGATTGATAAGTGAACTCATCACAGTCCCTCTTTGGTGCGCATTAGAGAATAAAAACATACACATCATTGAATCACAGACAATGTACCAGGAACTTGTACAATATCTAGATGAATTTCCACAAAACATCAACAGCTTCATGGATGGAACATACAATTTATCTTTTGTAGACAAAGACAAATTAGCAAGTTCAAAAATTTTTACTTGTTTGACAAATGAATGGGAACATGATGGTAAAGTTCAGGTCATTTTAATGATTATTATACCTGCATTGAGTGAACTCTGTAAAAAATTATTCAAAGACTTTTTGCCAGAGGGTTTGTGGTATAATGCATCTGAGAATATTAAAAATAAGACATGCAGTGCACCGAAACATAATAAGTTCTCAGAAACAGTATTTGGACATATGGATAGGTTACTGCGTGAGAAACCAAACACTTCAATATTAGCTACAGAAGCAAATATCATGTTTATACATAATAAGACAAATAAATGGCTTTCTGATAAAACCGATAAAGAAAAGGAAGCAATTGTTAATAAAGCAAGAAAAGATGTGAAACATCTGAGACAAGTCTTTAAAAGTAGAAGCAAAGCTATTGATACAGATCGGAAAAGATTATTAGCAGAAAAGAGAGAAAAAGCTGAACAGACAGAACAAAACAGGATAAGGAAGCGTGAAGATCTCACTGACAATGTCCAACTTTGGGGTCTTTGGCAAACGGAACAGGACATTGAGTCGGGTATCAGCTTAATTAAATCCAAAAAAGAACAAGTTGCAGCTCTTAAAGCACAGCTTCATTTTAGGAAAACAGTGTTTAAGCAAAAGTGTTCAGACAAAATGGTATATAAAATGTCAAAAAAGTAGGAAATCGAACAGTTCCCTTGTCAGTAACAGAGTTGAGAGAGAGTGTAAAAAAACTTGTCAGGAAAGCATATGAAATTGAAATGGTAAGGGATGAAGAAGTTCAGGTTATTGTAGGAAGAAAGATAAGCCATGCCTTCATCAGTGATGGTGAAAAATCATGGTATACTGGAAAAGTCATTTCACAGGTAAAACTGTTAAAGATGCATTCCTCCAGATTAATGTCAGATTTTTCAAAATAAAGAAAATGTTTTTGTTCGCTAGCAGTTGGTACTTTTTATCTATGAAAACACTATTTTAATCAGTAAAACTTGTAAAAGACTAGCAGAAGTGTTAGTAACACAATTTAAATTTGATTTAAAAGAGAAGAAATTTAGCTGTTGTTTTTACTTCTTACACATCAGTATATCTACTTAAACAATACTGGTTTCTCATTTATATATCTTGCATTAATTGCTATTTGTTTTCACCTTTAAATCTCAACATGGATATAGACAACATCTATAAAAAGATAATGTGACTGCAGTTTATTTTACTACCCAAAAGCATGCATATATTAACAGAAATTGGAGCTGCATTTTTAATCAATAAATTACAGCACACAATAATTTGTTTCTACCATTATTAAACTTATGATTATGCTTTTGTAACATCTTTTAAATTAAGTTTTTTCTGATATTTAAATATTTCAAAATTATTACATAATGAAATAACTTGTTGTCTTTAAGCCATATTGAAAACATCCCTTGTTTGATTTTCTCCTGACCTTGCTTTGTAAATCTGGGTACTTAGGCAGGCACTTATTTTTTTTTTAATTCCATTAACTGTACATTGCAATCTTCATATTTTTCCTGACTCAGCAAAACGTTATGAACAGTGGTTTATATTTTTTCTATCATATGTTTTCAATTCTAAAGTGCTATACTGTTTAAAATTTGTAGCAAATGATGGGTGGTTGGTTTGGGTTGATAAATGAAATCTTTTTATGCTGAGAGACAATAAGAATTTTTTGATAACACTGTTTTTCGTTGTTAGGTAGGGGGACAACAAACAATTATTTTTTTTGGCCTTAAATGCAGATGGAATTTGTTTTCTCTAGGTTTTTAAATATGAAATACAATGAATCTTAATGTTAAGTAAATATGTGCATCATATGAATATTTCAGGTTCCAGGCTTTCCAGCATGGTTTAATGTCAAGTACAATGGAGATCAAGCCATTTATACATATAAACTTCTAGAAGATCTCAAATGTGGAGATTTAAAACTACTTGTTTAAATATAAAGGTAAATGAATACTTTTGGTTGAATTTTAAGTGCCTTTTTAGTCTAAGATGTACCCTGTAACATTAGTAATAATTAAACATTAAACAAAGTATTTCAACACCTTCTTTGTGAGAAATTAAACATGACTACTCCTGTGTTTGTAAAAAATTGGGCAAAATCGGCAGACAAACATCGAAAATCGCAGTTTTTAAAAAAATCATGAAAAAAAAAATAAAGAAAGATTTACAATTATTTTTTTTTCTAAGTTTGTCTGTAGTTCCTAAGCTTTCTAAAAATGTATAGTTTCACCATATTTCATTATTTTTCAAAAATAGTGTTGACCTCGCTACCATTTTCGCGACATTAGAACTGTCGTCAAGTTTCCAAGTTTTCTCCGGTAAAATCCATATTCCAAAGTTTAAATACAGTTTGAATAGAACACTTAACCTTTTATATGTCTGTTAACATGATAAATCCTATTTAATTCCGAGTAATATTCCTGTATTTTGTGAAATTGTTTAGCCCGCGTCCTCTGCAATGTAAACAGTCTTCCATCTTTGCAAAGCTTTCTGGGTACTTAAACGATGATGCGATATGTCGATAATACAGTAAAACCCCGTTATTTAGTGTCCATTGATGTATTTTATAGATCTAAAAGTAGTTTTATGCGATTTTAATGTGAATTTATCATTGTTACCAATTTTGGGTCACTGTGACCAGCTTTTGGTCACTGTTACCAATATTGGGTAACTCACTGTTACCAATTCTCGGTCACTGTTACCAGTTTTCGGTCACTGTTACCAATTCTCGGTCACAACGTGTTACAAATTTTTGGTCACATGTGACCAGTTCTTGGTCACTGTTACCAATTCTGGGTCACAGTTACCATTTTTCGAACACAATTACGTGCAATGTGACCAGATTTTGGTCACAAGATCACACTTGGATTAGATTTCATAGAGTACGGACGTATTTTGCTTTTCTTTAATATTTTTCATCCAAGTTCTCATTTTGGCTTTAACTTAGAATTTTATTACATTATTTAAGCAAATAAGTATTTCTATTAGATAAATTGAGTAAACTTATAGATTTTTAGGAGATTTAATAAATTATTGTTGATATTTCAACTTAGACGAATTTAGATAAGTTTAAATTTTTCGTACTTGTAAACTTTGTACAGTACTTCTAGTATTTCATGTTAACATTATACTGTTACCTTTGTCGGCCCAAACTCCTCACAGTGCTTACGTCACGCTTTGCTACTTAATTATTGATTTGATACAGGGAGATAACCGCTGCGGGGAGTTTGTTGTCGGCCGCGTAATCGGATAGCTTCGGTTTTCTAGGTTAATAAAACCATTGTACTTTATTT
Organism: Mactra quadrangularis; assembly: GCA_025267735.1. NCBI lineage: Eukaryota > Metazoa > Mollusca > Bivalvia > Venerida > Mactridae > Mactra > Mactra quadrangularis. Next base: position 31,071,598 of record CM046293.1, read on the forward strand.
ATTTAGTACGGACTCGTATATTGTATTTTAAGTAGTAGAGCCCCTATATTTTCGGACTTTAAATTATTTAAGCTTATTCATTTGTTAAACTACCTGGAATTATCATTCTTTTCATCTTAATATATAATATTTATTGTTGAGAAAAGTCATATTAATATATTTTAGAAATCGTAATTCACAGTTTTGTCTTTCTTAAGTTTTCTTACAAATTTTTACAAAAGCCTTATCAAGCTAAAGGCTGGAGATATAAGCACAAAGTGCTTCATATTTCCTATTTTGGATCACCATAGTCTGGTTGTTAGAGGAGCTGATCACTCACTGGAACGTAACAATACTATTGAATAAAACAGATATAGTTTGTTTCGACAGCATTGCAAATGCTCCAGACACTTTGCGAAATGAAAATGAATGTACCATCCGAGTGATCGAACCCCAACCACTGTGATCACACATACAGCATGTATAGTTTCTACCAATAGGCCACTGAGTCAGATATAGACGGCGGAAAAACGACGAGGACATGAGACGCATTCAGTAGTGACAAATTTAGAAAAACCTACTAATCTACGAAAGACTTTCAAAGTTTCTTTGAAAACTGAGTGACATTGTTTCAATCTTATCAATACATATTGTTTTGTTGTTACAGTCCCGATTTGTTTGTTCCTGTGCAGACAAACCCCCAAAAAGATCCGGACTAAGTCTATTTACAGTCTGCTTGTTAACACTAAGGGAGATAAATCTGTCAATTTCATTATTTATCGTCTGTACTAGTTGTTCCCCTTGCAATGTGTAATGTATTTTGGTAAACTGTTAAACCATTTACTTCAGAATTATAGGTGATTTTGTTTTCCCCTGATATAACTACATTATATCATAACCATGGATGATTTAATATTACATAAAGATTTCAACAGCAATAATACTAAATTTATAGTTGATTGAAGTCCAAATATAAAACAAAAATACATTACTCAAGATGCGATTGGCAATGGATATATATAAAATGAAGAAGTATTTTTGTGATACAATCTATGCTCAGGATTCATAGATCACAGGTTCGAACCGCACTAAGGGCATGGCTAATTTCATCGCGAAAGAGAGATATCTCCGATGGCGTCATTTACCAATTTGTATACGTGTGCATTTAAGTCCGGGATGTTAAACAAAATTGTCTACTCTATATTTAAAGAATGAAGTATATCATATGAAGATTGGCGAAAAGATGCCAGAAGCCCAGCGACCATGCAGTGTAGAATAGCTTCAGCATCATAAACAACTCTGGGCTAAAAAAACATAAAGCAAAATCTACTTGATTGCATTAGCTCGAACAAGAAAATAGTGCTACAATGAATTAATTTAACAAAATAACGTTACAGAACTTATCAAAGCTGAGTAGCAACTAGCAAGCTATATGGAACAAAATAAAAAATAAATTACCTTGAACAATATAATCAAATATAATATAAAATATCTCTTTCACTTTAAACACTTGCATTCACATTTTACAAATTTCAAATTAAAGATGGCGGTAGTGGTTGGTGGTGTTTGATTGGATATCAGAAAAGTGCTGATTTGAATAAGAATAGCCAGAGGATAAAGTTCATAGGTGACAAATGTAGACATGTTAAAGTTTATGTCGTAAGGTATACGACCGTGCATTGGTCTGGCATGACAAGAATCATGTTTTATTTTACCAAGGACCATAATATATAACTGTTTATATATGATCCTTCATTTTACATGGTAAACCCCCTACCAAGTCACCATTAAATCAAGCTTGAATGCAATACAAGGGGAGTATTTGACCTTGGCTGCATGGCACAGGGTAAGAAATATATATGCAGCCTGACCGATACAAGAATATGGGACCCCTCGCTTACGAGTCGAATACTCTCCTGACTGAGCTATCCAACCGCTTACATATTTTTCACCCCGTAATGAAACTGGATAAGAACCGTGACATACTCCCCTACGAAGTGGAAATTCGTCTCGAATGTCAGGACCCTTTACCGTTTAAGTAGCAACCATTTATCACAAGCGTTTAACAACTTACAGTAATTAAGTTACGTCATTCATTGGCGGCATATGGCGCAAGGCGAGAAAAATATGCAGCCAGCCATGGACTCGGATCCGGGACCCATCGCTTACTAGTATATGGCCAGTACTTTACTGACTGAATTATCCGACAGCTTACATAACCCCCCCCCCCCCTTATACTGACAACAAATAAGTAACGTGACATATACGTACATATATTGACATACAAACTTCAAAACGTAATAACGTCAGTATAGCCAGCACTAAGTCCAACTAAATCACACAGAAAAACACAACTGCAGAAGACACTCATCACTCACTGATATTCACATTATTCCAAATATATTCATAACAATCCAAATACACTAACCTATCCGTATGAATAATTTACACGTTGACTGTGTGAATGATAAATCCAAAATAAATGAAATGCTCACTCGTACGTGTCTTTTAAACATAACCGAGAATGTCCCCGTTACGGCGTTAGTCCTGGTCATAGCTGCTAGGCGCATAGATGTTTTAAATAATATACACTTTGAATTATCTTTACTCCCTTAGCACTAAATTTTTGTCATAATTTTTAGCAATATCATCTATTGACATTTTTTGCGGATGAGTAAAAAAGCCAAATTACTCAGAATAGGAAGACGTTTCACAAGAAAATAGTTCTTGTAAATATAACTCTTTAAAAATTAGATTTCGCCTGTAATAAAATTCTATTTCACGTAAAACTTTAAGATAATATATATTTAAAAGACGAATTACGCTTTAGATACAAAATCTAAATTATATTACTATTTTACAAGAATCTTGTAAAACCCGAGACGTTTACAGAGATATAGATCACTGTAAGGATCGACAACTCTGTATGAGAGATTGACAAATATGCCGTAAATGTTCAACTCCCTTACGTTAAACTTGCCGACAGCTTCTGTGTCCGTGATTGTCATCAATATGTTGAAGATTATATCGGTAATTTGTAAACGTAACAATCAAAGTGGCAAAATTATTACGACATGCAAATATTATATAGATCTATATCGTTCTCAGACTGTTATCTTAATCTAATACTGATATTTATCTATTAATACCGAAATCGACATAGGTACTTTCTACCATCAATAAGCAGTATTTGCTGAGAAATTGTGCACTTGAGTCTTTTTCGTGTCAGATGCATTTATTGTAGACTACAACGATATGCTGTGGACGGTAATTGCACTAGTTATGTCAAGTTACTATTTTTAGCTACGTGAAATACCTCCACGCGACATTCCGTTTCTATTTATAGACTAGAAATTCCATTGAGATTTACTTAAGGTTGAGGAAAAAATCAACCTTATCCTTTCGTAAGTATTTCCTTAAGTGACTTTGAGAATACCACTTAAGGTTGAGGACGAATTTTTCCTTAGCTAAGGAGAAAATGTTGAGAATAAGGAAATCTTTAATTTTATCCTTAAGGTAAGATGAGAATACGGTCCCGGTCAGGCTGCATATTTTTCTTACCCTGTGACATTTGCGGTTCCCCGATGGGGACTCGAACCCCGGTCTCCCGCGTGGCAGGTGGGGTTACTTTCCACTATACCTGTTTATATTTATACTTACCACTCCCATTTAAGGAGCATTTATTTTTTTACAAGCTTTTCTCAACTGACCAAGTAATTGTCACGACCCCACGTTGGGCACAAAATTTCACAGGGCAAGAAAAAATATGCAGCCTGACCGGGACTCGAACCCAGGACCTCTCCCTTACAGGGCGAGTACTCTCCCGACTGAGCTATCCGGCCGCTGTAATATCCTTCTTCCCATAATGTGAACAGGTAAGTGCTGTGACATAATTATTACCACATGTTAATTTTTATATAACATTAAATGGATGAAATTCGGCTATCATTTCTTTTATGTAAAAGATTGGCTTCAATAATGTCTGTCAACCTTTGCATATTACATATGATGGCCGATAATCTCTTCAAATGATCAAAATAAGGATTAAAAAGGATTGAAAACCACGGATTGAAATTGAAATGTGGATTAACAAGACAGTCCAAGGTAAAATCATAAATGTTCAATGTTATCAAATGAAATTTCATAAAGTTTCTATCACTGATATTTGGAACATATCAGTATCATATTTACAAGTCATAAAATTTCAAAGAGTGACATGGCCAGAGAAAAGTTTCAAAAAAAAAGGTAGGTGGTAATGTGCTGAAATGACAGGTGCATTTTTACCATCGGAATTTTCTCTGACACACTGTGGGAAAACTTCTTGGTAAAAAGGTAACCAGTGTTCATTTTTGGAGTTAAAATCCTGAACCTCGCGATGTTTAACTTCCATTGTACTAGTGCCAATGCTTACACGTTTCTTTTATATGTACATCTTATTGTTTTCAGATTCTGCAAGCTTACAACGTGGATCAATGCTATGGAAGTTTTGTTGTGACACAATGAACTGTTAATGTGTATAGATTGGTTTTGAAGACAATGATCAATGTCCTCACTTATATGATAAAGGAAGTATATTTTACATTATTTTCATCAATATTTACATTAAAAGTACGGCAGTTTGGTTTTAAAATCTTCTTTTTATGCACATTCAATTGACTTAACAATCTTTAGCATGCTTTCTCTTATGGGTCAAATTACCCATCATGATGGATATCATTATATAACTAATTTACAACTGGATGAAACAGTCACATATTCCTTTTGCTCATTGTAAATTCGATTCGAACCGGTGACCTCTCACTCCAAAGCACATGTTCTAATTTTGGATTATTGCTTATATATGACATTTTGTCTGCTGTTATCTTGTAACCACAGGGAATTGTCAAGTTACCTCCCTTTGATTTTTCAAACATACCTTTTATATACTTATATACAAGGGGTACAACTGCGTTTACTAGACCGATTCATCTAGATTTATTATTTTGTGGCTCACAAAAAATACTGATACCCTGGTAGCACTTTAACCACACGATTAAATAGACTAAACATACGTCTTCGAACTATGAATGTTTATTGTTTCAAAGGGCAGATCATTAATACGATTAGATTATCAAAAACATACAAAACAGTACAAAAATCTCAACTCGGACAAGTTAGTGCACAGTTGAACAGAATGAAAATTGACAAAATTTCAATGTTACGTCGATTCAAGCATGATTTACTCCGTGTTAGATTGTGTTTCTCGCTTCACTAGTTATAAAAATACAAAACATCGTGCCAATTATCACCTGTCATGAAACAAAACGAATATATGTACACTTTTTATCTGATTTAACCTTAAAAAATTATTCTCACAACCATTTTCACTAATACGTCACACACATAATAATCTAATTAGTTAAACAATTTCTGATTCGACGAACCGTACGGGGTTTTTCCTACTTTCAAACGAGACAACAAAAATACTACGAAAAAGTCGAAATCTTCCAAATTTGATTCAGTCAATTAGTCGGAAGTCTTGGCGATTTTCGTTTACAAAATTAACCAATCAAAAAGTTTCTTACAAGTTTCTTGAATAAATTAAGGATACCGGCTACAACATTGATTACCGAATAGAGTTTGTTAATTTCGCTTTTTATGGCTCGCAAGTGTTTCTCTCAAGGTGGAGAGTTATATTTATTACATTTTTATTCAATAATATTGTTTTTCTGTCATATTTTCTTTTATTGGGGTAAATATGTCATTTGAAATATGAAAATAAAACGATTTTCCTCGAGAAATGTCGATTTCATCTGTGCACTAACTTGTCCGAGTTGAGATTTTTGTGCTGTTTTTATGTTTTTGAAACTTTAATCGTATTAACGGTCTGCCCTATGAAACATTTTATATTCATAGCTCGAAGAGTTATGTTTAATCAATTTAATCGTTCCGTTAAAGTGCCGGTAGGGTATAAGAACTTTTTGTGATTCTCAAAATAATATATCAAGATGAAGTGGTCAAGTAAATGCAGTTGTACCCCTTGTATATAAGTATATTAAAGGTATGTTTGAAAAATCAAAGGGAGGTAACTCGACAATTCCCTGTGCTTGTAACATTATACAGGTACAATGTGGTAAATATGTTATCAAGCTACCATAGATTATTCTCCTCATGTATACTATGTATAAGTATGTAAATGTGTATATAAAATATGTGTATAAAATGTATAAGGGATTTGAGATTTTCTTATAGTTTGCAACCCTTCTAGTCAGTTCATAAGGAAGGCATTTTGTGTACAAATCGGATCCAGGCTAGCTCAGTTGGTAGCACGCAGGTCTATTGATCGAGGGGTCGTGGGTTTGATTCCAAGGCGGGGCATACTTTCGTAGAGGTTATGAAATTGTTTTTATGGCCATTCTCTCTTCTACCGATGATTCTTAATTATGTAGGGCAGTTGTCATTTACTGACAAAAGTTTGTGCCTAGTAGTTGGTTAACAGCTAAATCCAGAGCTTTAGCCTTTCCAGGAACCTATAAAATGTGTTAGTACACGCGTTAAACTCATTAAATACAAAAAACAAATCCAAAGTTACCCATCTGGTTAGCTCAGTCGGTAGAACGCAAGTCTACTGATCCAAAGTTCGATTCCCAGGTGGGGCATACTTCCGTGGAATTTGGTTACGAAATAATTTCTAAGGAAATTTTTCCTCCTAACAATGATTTTAAATCATGTAGTTAAGTTGTCAGTCACTGACGACTGTATTCACCTAGTTACTGGTTAACAGCTGACTCATATTATAGCTTTTCCAGGAACGGTGATTTGGTTAACTGACCGCTGTGATCTGACATTTACAAAGTGTTACTATGGCGATTAACCAATAAAAAGTTAAGATCTTGATGATTTATGCCTGTTTAAGAATAGTGAATTTCATGAACTGAATGCAAGTTTTAATGGATTTTTATAATTATTCATTAATATTCTTCAGTTGAAAGGGAACTCGGCTAGCTCCTTGATTTTAATACACATGTAATTTCTATATTTTGTTCATATTTTAAATACGCTTTTTATCTACTTTAAAAATCTTTGCATGTCTATTTATTTGTTTTTAGGCTTTTAGTTCGTTACCATTTCTATATGATAAGTTATTATAATGTCTGCTTACATTCGTAGAGCTTGGTCATTAAATAGTATTTACCATTCGCTCACCTCTATCAAGTAGGGCAGTTGTCAGTCAGTGACGTAACGTATTGGCCTAGTACTGGTCTGAGCCTTGGGTCAAGAGGTCTAGGACTATGAGTAGGATGCATGACCGCGGCAATGTGAATGAAAACAATTTTGAATTGTATCATGTAGCACCCTGAATGACATGACGTTATAATGTCGGATTAAGTCTTATGCTTGGATAATCTCGTCTCGTTTTATGTGTTCATTAAAATTAAGGTAAAAGAAAAAGTTTGTCTTTACATTTTACTGATCTTTGTTTTCTTTATTTCAGCTAATGGTATTGTGGTGCTTGAAGGCATGGTGTCTCGAGTTAAGTAATTATTTAAACATAGATATTAAAATCTGTTATTGAATATTTTCTGAAGGTAAATTAAAAATAGTTATGATTCAACAAGCTGGAAGACGATTTCACAGAAACAGAGAAGAACTGGTAAGTTGAAATTTATTGATTATTTTCTGGAAATGTCATTCGTTTATAAACTAAAGTGTTTGTTAACTTTACACTCATTGGAGAATCTAAATTTGTGTAGGGATTAGGGCGCGTGTTGTTTGTCTGTTGTTTTTTTTCGGGGGGGGGGGTCGAGTGTGCTTTTACATACATGTACTTTGTTTATTGACAAATGACATTTCTACTTTTTTTATTTAATTTTTCAAGTTGTGTTGTTATTTAATTCATTTTTTTCTATTTGTTTTTTAAATTTTATTTCTTAGTTTGTCCGTGTCTGACTTGAGATTTGCACCGATATCTCAGGTCCTCGCATGCATTTCCCTTCCATTCTGTCCCATCCCCACCATGATGAGGGTTCGGTCTGTTGGGTTTTTAAGAGTCATTGGCTTCATATCCCCCAGCACCAGGGTTCGGAATACTTTGGTCACTATTATTTGTACTCTTGCTGACTTGTCAACTTTTACATTAATTTTACCTAGTTAAGCCATAAAAAATTGGGGCCTTAGAATATAGCCGGTTGAGGGCGATTTGGGTTATTGGGAGGATTGTAGAGGTTTTATTTGGGGGAGGAGGGAGGAAGGGTAGGACTGATGGCATTTAACTTTATAAGAAAACATGTTGTTGTGGTTTTATTTTAAGAATGTATTATGTGGCTTACTTAGGAACGTGGGTGTTTGTTTGGGGTTCAAATGAGTAAAATAGGGGGATGTTTATACCATGGACATGAGAAAGGATGTTTTGAACTAACTTGTTAACAAGGGTTTGTTAATTTTGGTTAAACAATGGTATACATGTATTTAGATGCTTAATCGAGTTTACTTAGGAAATGGCGAAAATTACTACTAAGAAATAAGAACGTTTATAAAAATTATGTAGCCGGCGCTTTCTAAATATAGTTGTAATAATCATGTTTTTGTTAATCGTAGAAATGTTTTTATGAACTTTCTAAAATCTTTTACATGTACATGGTATCATTACAAAGCTAAATATTTATTCCAAACTTCATTAACAATAATTTGATATTTGTAATGTTGCTTACGTAGTATATTAAAAGTAAGTGTGCACACTTTAAATGGCAATACTAATTTTGCATGTATATGAGTCAATAAGTATTGTTTGTACCAATGCGACATACCAGATGTCTAACAACTTTTCCACAATTTCGTATATGGTGTAGTTAATAATCCCAATATTCTTATGCTTGTCACATCTTACTATGAAGATTTGTTCACATTAAATCATTCTGTGTGACACTTGAACATAACATTACAGAACGTTCAAATTAAAACGAGGTTATGATTTTTTTATGATCAAATTTCATTTATATATATTAAAACTTTAACAGGGATGTACATGATACGTTTAGATTTTATACCAAACATCATTTTCACATTTATTAAAACAGTTAGCAGAGGTGTGCAAAAATGAAGTACATTTGGCGCAATTTGATATTACAAAACAAAGAGCAAATACGTTAATGCACACGTTCACTCGTGTACTTACACACATTCTCACGTTGAGATATTAAACATGTGCATTCTTTAATAATATCAAATTTAATTCTAAATTTAATTTAATTTTTAAACTGTTTGTCTAGCTGCCTTTCACATTGTAAGTTTCAATTTTAAAATTACATACAATTTGACATGTCAAAATGTGCTTACTCCTGGAATAGTATCTGACCTTAATTTAAATAGCTTACACACAATTTGACATAATATCTTTTTTTTTCGCATGTCTATGTTTTTCAAATAAAAAATACAATTTGACATGTAAGAATTTTGTTAATCCCAGGTAAGTATCTGACCCTATATAAGACAATATACACACATTACGACATTTCATTCAATACATATTCTCATGTAGATCCCTGTCTTCAAATATAAATGTAACACACAATATGATATGTCATTCGGTCGTTATTCTCATGTAGGTATCTTTCTTCAATCAACATCTCACACACAATATTCCATTGTTATTTTCATATAGGTTTCTATCTTCTATCTTACATGCAATATGACATGTCATTCTATCGGTTTTTTTTCATGTAGGTCTCTGTCTTTAAATTAAAACTTAACTCAAATGACATGTCAGATATTTTTCCCAGGTAAGTATCTATTCTGTTTTACTTACACACTATATGACATGTTTTTCTATCCTTATTCTCATGTAGGTTTCTGTCTTCAATAAAAACCTTATACACTGTGTAAGACATGTCAGTCGGTCCTTATTCCCTTGAGATCTCTGTCTTCAATTAAAAAACTTACACACAAAATGATATGTTAGTCTGTCGTTATTCTCATGTAGGTTTCTGTCTTCAATAAAAACCTTATACACAGTATGACATGTCAGTCGGTCCTTATTCTCTTGAGATCTCTGTCTTCAATTAAAAACCTTACACACAAAATGATATGTCAGTCTGTCGTTATTCTCATGTAGGTTTCTGTCTTCAATAAAAACCTTATACACAGTATGACATGTCAGTCGGTCCTTATTCTTTTGAGATCTCTGTCTTCAATAAAAAACCTTACACACAATATGATATGTCATTCTGTCGTTATTTTCATGTATGTCTCTGTCTTTAAATTAAAACTTAACTCAATTTGACATGTAGGTCTCCGTCTTTAACTCAGTTTGATGTCAGAATTTCTTTATTCCCAGGTAAGTATCTATTCTTAATTAAGATAACTTATACCAATATAACATGTTTATATCCTTAATCTCATGTAGGTTTCTGTCTTCAATAAAAAATCTTACACACAATTGACATATCAGTCGGTCGTTATTTTCATGAAGGTCTCTGTCTTTATTAAACATCTTACACAAACAAACTACATCTCAACCGGTCCTTATTTTCATATAGGTCTCTGTCTCCATTTAAAAAAACCTTACACACAATATACATTCACCTGGTTGTTATTCTCATAAAAGTCTCTGTCTTCAATAAAAAAAACCTACAATATAACATGTCATTCTATCGTTATTTTCATGTAAATCTCTGTCTTCAATTAAAAAACTTACACACACTATGACATGTCTTTACATTGTTATTTTCATGTAGGTTTCTGTCTTTAAATTAAATCTTAACTCAATTTGACATGTCAGAATTCTCTTTTACCAGGTAAGTATCTATTTTTAAATAAGATAACTAACACAGAATGTGTCATGTTATTCTATCCTTATTCCCATGTAGGTTTCTGTCTTCAATAAAACATCTTACACACAATATCGCATGTCAACCGATAGTTATTCTTATTCAGATATCTATCTGAAATTTAAAAAAACTTACACACACTTTGACATGTCACTCCATCGTTACTTTCATGTAGGTCTCCGTCTTTAACTCAAATTGACACGTCAGAATTTCTTTATTCCCAGGTAAGTATCTATTCTTAATTAAGATAACTATCACACAATATGACACGTTATTCTATTCTTAATCTTATGAAGGTTTCTGTCTTCAATAAAAATCTCGGACACAATATGACCTATTAGTCGGTCGTTATTCTCAGGAAGGTCTCTGTCTTTATATAAACAGCTTACATACAAACTACATGTCAGCTGGTAGTTATTCACATGTAGGTTTCTGACTTCAATTAATAAACATTACACACAAAATAACATGTCAATCGGTTGTTATTCTTATGTAGATATCTGTCTTCAATTAACAAAAACTTACACACACCATGGCACGTCTTTCCATCGTTATTTTCATGCAGGTTACTGTCTTTAAATTAAAATCAAACTTAATTTGACCTGTTAGAATTTCTTTATTACCAGGTAAGTATCTATTCTTAATTAAGATAAATTATACACAATATGACATGTTTATATCCTTAATCTCATGCAGGTTTCTGTGATCAATAAAAATCTTACACACAATATGACATATCATTAGGTCCTTATTTTCATGTAGATATCTGTCTTAAATAAAAACCTTACACACAGTATGACATGTCAGTCAGTTGTTATTCTCATGTAGATCTCTGTCTTCAATTCAAAACCTAACGCACAAAACGACATTTCATTCTTTGGTTATTCTCATGTAGGTCCCTGTCTTCAATTAAACATCTTACACACAATATGACTTGTCAGTCGGTTGTTATTCTCATGTAGACCTCTGTCTTCAATTAATAAACATTACACACAATATAACATGTCAACCGGTAGTTTTCCTTTTGTAGATATCTGTCCTTAACTTAGACAAACTTACACACACTTTGACATGTCTTTCTATAATTATTTTCATGTAGGTTTCTGTCTTTAAATTAAAACTTAACTCAATTTGACATGTCAGAATTTTTTTATTCCCAGGTAAGTATCTATTCTTAATTAAGACAACCTTCACACAATATGACACGTTATTCTATTCTTAATTTTATGTAGGTTTCTGTCTTCAATAAGAATCTTACACACTATATGACATGTCAGTAGGTCCTTATTTTCATGCAGATATCTGTCTTCAACTAAAAACCCTACACACTATATGACATGTCAGTAATTCCTAATTGCCATGTTGATTTCGGTCTTCATTAATATTACACACAATTCCACATGTCATTCTATCCTTTGCCATGTAGGTCTCTGTCTTCTATTTAAAACTTTTACCCATTTGACATATGTCAAAATATTCATTCTTCCAGGTAAGTATCTGGTCCTAATTAAGACAACTTGATAATAAGACAATATAAAGAACTTTTTTTAAGTATAGAACAAAAATACTGATTCACAACTAATTCAGCAACACTGTCACTCATTCAGTTTTAATAACGTGTGTAGCCTTCTTTTGAAGCAATAACAGCTTGCATTCTATCTGGCATGCTTCTGATAAGTCTTTAGCACCTTTCTACATGTATTTTGACCCAGGCATCCCGTTATTAGCTTCTAAATCTTTTAAATTTCTTGACCTGTAATCACAAACTGTACACTTTAAGTCAAACTAAAGGCTTTCAACTGAATTTAGGTCAGGGCTTTGTGGGGGCCACTGTCCAATGTCAGTAATGCCATGCTCTTGTTTCACTTGTTTCAAGACATTGACTACTTTGTCCCTGTGACATGGAACCCTAAACAATAATGATATTGTAAACTGATTAATGGTGTTTGCCTATGTGGTTTTTGTCATTCATTTGTATATCAGACATACATATTACAAGTTGTTTTGTCCCATTTCTTATGTAGGTTTGTCCAGGGTCGTTGTTTAGTGGTATTCGAATAATCCGGATTTAATTCCTAGGCTCCATAGGATATTTCCTTTCATAAAATATAATCTACTTATGGCTATTGTCTTCCGTATTGGGTGAAATTGTTTCGAAGGGTTAGCCGGTACGGATAATCGATATGTGTCCAGAAAAGCTGGTTATGGTAGTTGGCCACCTTTAAACCTTGTTAAATGGGGGCAATTTGTGCATTAGTTAGTTAGTTCTAATCGCTATTCAGAAAAAAGTGTAAGCTTTTATTTAGCCTTTTTTGTCCCCATGCTTTGTCTTGCATTTTTATAACATATTGTTACTGTTTTTTTGAAAATGTGCTAATAGTGGTAGCAGTGAAAAGCTGTTTTATTAAATATTAAGAAATAGCTACTACTAATCAAAATATATAGAAATGGGAAAATTTAAAACATTGTTGATCTGCAATAGATATATAAATGTGTATAATTGTAAAAGCAGGTCTGTTGAAATGTTAAGTTATGTTAATTTTCGATCTATTGTTTACATTACTTTTTTGTTTTACATTTTTGTCTAACAATGTTATATTCAATGTAAGTGTTTGACATTTAGATCACCCATAGGACTATTTTACAAAATACTTAATAAGATTTTTATTTCATTTGTCAGTCAGTTATTAGAGCTGTTGACTTGGTACCAACTGTCTCTATTCTCTGTAACAATACAAACTATGATACGCTGTGTAACACGACTAAATTTCAAATAATGTCTGAAAATACATAAATGATTTATACTTATACCATCACATCACATGGGTTTAACAACATAATTATTGTACGTAGGTCAAAAACTACTAAAACTATTGTTCTTTCTTTTTTATATACATGTAGTTATCACTTATGATGCTTGATAACGATGTACTAAGACTTTTTATTTGTTAAGTAAGTGAGTTTAAACCTATATACTTAGAATAAAAAAAGACAACAACAAACAACAACAAACAAAAGAGACAATTCCGAGCAATCTAGTGAAGGGCCCATTTATGGGAGGATAGCTAGATCGGAATTATACTTATATATATATTGACAAATAATTCTGAGCAATCTAGTGAAGGGCCCTTTATGGGAGGATAGCTAGATCAGAATCATTTTTAAAGATATCACACATAATTCTGAGCAATCTAGTCAAGGGCCCATTTTTGGGAGGATAGCTAGATCAGAATTATACTAAAAGATATCACACATAATTCTGAGCAATCTAGTGAAGGGCCCATTTATGGGAGGATAGCTAGATCGGAATTATACTAAAAGATATCACTCCTAATTCTGAGCAATCTAGTGAAGGGCCCTTTATGGGAGGATAGCTAGATCAGAATTATTTTTATAGATATCACGCATAATTCTGAGCAATCAAGTCAAGGGCCCATTTATGGGAGGATAGCTAGATCGGAATTATATTAAAAGATATCACGCATAATTCTGAGCAATCTAGTGACGGGCCTATTTATGGGAGGATAACTAGATCGGAATTATACTAAAATATAGCATACATAATTCTGAGCAATCTAGTGAAGGCCCCCATTTATGGGAGGATAGCTAGATCGGATTATGTCTTGTTAAAAATTTTTAATGATGTACCAAATATTAAAGGTACTATTTACAAAACATAATTGACATGGTGATGAAAGTACTAAGTCTGGCTAGGATGCTAATTACATGTAGAAATGTTTCACTTATTTGAAAAAAAAACATCTTTTGGAATTTTGGAAAATTTTGTTAAAAATAAGTGTATAAACAATTTAAACTACATACAATGAATTATGTTGTTGTTCACATGGACGTGGAAGGCATATAGTATAGTTAATTTATGTACATGTTTGTTACCTAACTGATTAATTTACATATTACAAAAACTTTAAAAACTACAGCATTTTCTAATGATTTGTACTGTGCACAGAAGTGGTCAATGGTATCAAGTAACATGCTTCACAGCTTATGATTTGATAGAACATGGCTATATATGTATTAGTATGATAAAGCAATTTTGTAATGTATTTAGGGCGTATTGTAATGTAGCGTCATCATATTTTTACGTTTTAAAAGAGATAACTAACTTGTACATACAATCAGTGTAAATGATCGCTTGATCGTTATTATTATTTAACAGCTTTTTAGTATACGTATTATTATAATTATTTCAACTTGATTGTGTTTTTGCAATTTAAGTATTTTGTTTAAGATACATTGTTTAGTAATGATATAAAATAATTTTACTACGAAACCATTCTGATGACTTTTAGAATAGTGCATGCACTTTATTAGTTTTATTCTTCCAATGTCTTCAGTTCAGCTTATTGGTAAAGTCAAGTGGAAAAGATTTCGTTTTTTTCCTATGTTTTCATACCGATTTTGGTTCTTTAAGATAAGCGATTAGACTCTTCTGATTGTTTCAATACTAGATAGGATTTTTTTTCAAAAGGTATCCCCACAACAATCAAACTATGACTACAGTTTTATAATGATTGGTTAGATTTGTATGGAAGAAACTTTAATGATCTTCTACACTTTCGTTTTGTACACAAACACATGACCTTTGTACGCAGACGCTGGTCATCTAGGGTAAAACTGTTTGTTTACCTGAAACACGTGGCAATGTTTACATTCTAATAATTTCCCAGTTCAAGTGTACTAAATAAGTGTCAACACAGTTAAGTGTATTTTACTACAGCCAGCACATCTAACCTAGCTTTCCAGGACTGGTGTCTATGTTCTGTACTCACCTACCCTTCCACAAGGCTGGGAACTTCTTCATATACTTAATCAATGAAAGAAATTTGACAATTTTCCTGGAAATATATAGGCGGCCCGAATTTTTCTCATTTATGACTTGTTTCTATTACACACGCCTTTACAAACTCATATGGAAATCGGTCGTTTATTTATTCTACAATATGTACGAGGTCCCAGACTTAAGCTAGTAGTAGTAAGCTATTCAAAGTAACTATTCAAAAGTTTATTCTTGAGTAAACTGTAACTTTCTTGTTCTTTTATTGGGTTATTTTACACCATGTCCTTTAACTGACATCCTGTTTCTTGCAGTTTTCCTGATTCTTCTGTATTTATGATAAAGTAGATTGAGCAGATGTACATAATTAGCATTTATATGGTCCCATCGCTCATACAGGGTTCTGTCTTTAATTAAAATAACATACCCACAATATGACATAACATTCGATAGTTTCTGTTTTCAAATTCCACCTAACATCTGAAATGACAAGCCACACGATTCAATCGCTCAGTTGGTCTTTAACTTTAATTCAATAACAGTCACACGTTATCACATGCATGTCAGACTGTCCTTTTTCTATCTTCTATTAAAGTAACTAACACACACTATGGTATGTCAGATAGCAAAGATAGTACATAAAATATGGCTTGTCATTCGGTCCTTATTCTCATGTAGGTCTATATCATAACTTCAAATAAAATTAACTTTCACATGATATGATAGACAATGTCATTAGTACTGGGCTTTAGTCTTTTGATAAATAATGCTTTTGACAAATATACATGTGACAAGCGACACGATTGACCAAAGAATTGAAGTTTTGTGTTCTACTTCATTAATGATTGAGTTGATACCAAGAGAGCACAAATATGTATGTACATTAGAGTATGTGGGTAAATGTTGTATAAGTTTAACACAGAATCTATTGTTTCTATCTAACCGTTCCAGGGCAGACTGTGACACATTGTTCCACAGTTTACAGCCGTAAAGACTTTTGGGTATTACAACAGTTTTATAGATTTTCGACCACGCTACAGGTGATAAGCCTTTTTGGTTGAAGGTTGAAAACACTTACATGCAAGTATAACAATACACATAAAATACTCATAATTCAAGTGACTCATCTAAAATTACTTTCTAAAAACCCTTCACAATTAAACAAAATAAAACATCAATGATAATAAAAATCTTGCCCATAAATGGGATGAAAACATTTTCCACCAACTCACCTCTCAAAAGAAATACTGCATGTGGACATTTGTGATTGTAAGTTAATGGAATGGTAAATTAATTTTGTATAATTATTCAGTCCACCCTTATTGAATATAAGTTTAAATTATTATCAAACAATCTTAGAAAGCCATCAATTTCCAAGGTTCGAATAATTAGAAACACGAAGTCAAGCAACTCAAAACTAGACTATCGCCTAAAACAAATTTAGGGACGAAATATGGAAGAGAGCAAGAAAGAAATATATAGAAATGACTTTTAACGACATGGAGGTCCAATACTAATCTTTATTTATATTATAACTAGACGAAATATTAAGTGCATATTGGTGCTAAGCAATTATTGTTGACTGGCATCAAAATAGCGACTAATTTCCCGCAGATTCATATTGACCAATCTGAAGCAAGATTAGAGAATCGAGAAAAAAGACGAAAAAGACAACAACAGATAGGATTCTAATATAAGACCCTAAGATAAAAAGTCTAGAATCAAGTTCAAATTAACGATTCTGTCGCAAAACTTTTTTCTTTCATGCTTTACGATGAAATGCTGTGTTATACGATGAAAATAAACGATGAAAATATCGGTTTATATTTTCACTACGGTGAAAATATAAAAAATGACGGACTACTTTTTTCAAGGGAGACAGACAAGCTAGAGCTTTTTCAAACATCATATAAGCGAGTTCAATGGTGACAAATGCATTAGTTGATGCTAAAGCAGGAGATGATATAAACAAATCCAACATATCCTGTTGCTAACTAATTTTTAAAACGAAAGTCTACAAATTTAGTCGACAGCTCAGTCCAGATTACACAGCAATCACGCGACTGCATAATGGAGATTTTTTGTACATAATTGGGGTCAAATGCGAGAGTTTCGCGCTTTTAATGAATAGTCTGATACAGGTTTTCATGAGAAAATGCATTACAAATCTTAGAATAACTTACGTCACCATTCAAATCCAGCGAGGAAAAACTCAAACATGTCTGAACGTTGACTGTATCAAAGCTGCATCGTGTGCATTGCCATTGGATTCCATTCGTTGATTCATTTGACGAATATCCAGTCATTATACGGTAAATACAAAGGTTGGCTAGTATAAATCCAAGCCAATCTGTGCATAAATTAGATATAATGAACTGGCTAAAAATCATCGGCTTTCTTGAGTCTTCGCCATTTTGACAAATCAATGAAACATCCCTTCAGCGCGTAGATCTAGATTCTATGTGTTTCCTTACATTATCCTTATATCCATATCATAATTGTGAAACATGTACTTTCCAGTCGCTTGATAATATCGTTTAAATCCTTCCGTTTAACCGTGTAATATGACATCACAATAAAAACTGTATTGATTTAAAATTCGCGTAGACCAACTCAGACGTAAACACATTTACCTTGTCCTTGACATTGACTGTTCATGCAGTACACATTTGTCTCCTTCCGCGTGAGGAAACTGTTACACGATTTTCGAGTTTAAAATTGTTTTCCCTCATACTTCTTTAATGTAACAAACATGGATTAATTAAATTTGGATGGGTAGTGTCTTAAGAAATGAACGATTATATTACAATAAATTATGCACACTGGAACTACTTATTTTCGCTCTATCGCATTAATAATGAGTCATACGGTCTGTCCATGAACTGGCACAGGTAGATCTAGATAGTCTTGCATCATTTTTCAGGTGAACAGCATGAAAGAAACAGAAAATTCGCCGATTTCGGTGTAAGATCGATTTATATTTCACCTTGTGAGCTCAGAAAATGACATTTTCACTCGTGGCTACGCCACTCGTGAAAATATGTTTTCTAAGCTCACTCGGTGAAATATAAATCGATCTTACACCAAAATTGGCGAATATCCTCTATGTCTTTTTGAGTGTCATTTTACTCCACCCGTCTCTATGTCTGAATCCTTATATCAAGTGTTAATGAGTAGCTGTTATGCACATAAGTCAATGTTTAAATATGATTTTCTTCCACAGTTTAGATACAACTTAAGTAGATAGCTTTTATTAGTATGTATATTACCTTCTGGTTTGATTTTGACATAACCACATAAGTGTTTAAGTCAATTATCATAATGGTTAGAATCGAATTTTTTCACAAGTTTTTTAGATTTCAATGAAATTACAAGTGGCTGAGTACTTAAATATGACAAAACTTAGGGGGGGGGGTCATTAAAGCTTAATTTGTTTTTGTCTGCATGGCTTGGGTTATGATTTTAAGGAGGGTTTTTAGTACAGGGTTTGGTTTTGGGGTATTTATCGATTTGTCTTAGCTAGGTAAAAACATAGTTTGTGCAAGTCAGCTATCTTGGAATAATGGTGATCAGAGACTTCCTATAGCCCTGGTAGTTAGGTGGGAATGGTAGCGGAAATGACCGCCCTAAACGGACCACATAACCCCCATGGTGTATAAAATCCCTGCCAGTGCCCCTCCCTGGCCCTATTGCATGCTTGTCAGTGCTCTGTGTTTCCCACTATTCTTTTTATACGCCCGTTTTGAAAAAAAACGGTCGTATTATGTTATGCTGTAGTCCGTCTGTCAGTCTGTCCGTCTGTCCGTGGACAATTGCTTGTCCGGATGATAACTCAAGAAAGGATGCACCTAGGTTCCTCAAATTTTATGTGTGGATAGCCCTTGGATGGAGGAGGTTCCCTATTGATTTTGAGACCCCAGGGTCAAAGGTCAAGGTCACTGGGACTTAAAATAGGTAAAACTTGTCCGGACAATAACTGAACCACCAATGTACCTAGGTTCACCAAATTTTATGTAAGAGTAGCCCATGTGTCAAAGATGTTCCCCATTAGTTTTGGGGCCCCTGGGTCAAAGGTCAAGGTCACAGGGGCATCATATGGGAAAAAAACTTGTCCTGACAATAACTGAACAACCAATCTACCTAGGTTCACCAAATTTCATGTAAGAGTTGCCCATGTGTCAAGGATGTTCCCAATTGGTTTTGGGGCCCCTGGGTCAAAGGTCAAGGTCACAGGGGCATCATATTGAAAAACCTTGTCCGGACGATAACTCAACAACGACTGTACCTAGATTCACCAAATTTTATGTGAAGGTAGCCCATGCGTCAAGGATGTGCCCTATAGGTTTTTGGGCCCCGGGTTCAAAGGTCAAGGTCACAGTGGCATCATTTTGAAAAACTTTGTCCGGACAATAACTGAACCACCAATGTACCTACGTTCACCAAATTTTATGTGAGAGTAGCCCATGTGTCAAGGATATGCCCTATTGATTTTGGGACCCCTGGGTCAAAGGTCAAGGTCACAGGGGCATCTTATTGAAAAACATTGTCCGGGTAATAACTCAACAATGACTGTACCTAGGTTCACCAAATTTCATGTGAGAGTAGCCCATGTGTCAAGGATGTGCCTTATCAGTCTTGGGGAAACAGGGTCATGTTTAAACCTTCAACCAGAAGATATCAAATTACCAAGCTGTGACTTCATATGTTCATTCAATATGTTAATAAAGTCAAAATGGCAAGCAATGAAAAACTTGTCCGGACAATTACTTAACCACCAATGTACCTAGGTTCACCAAATTTTATGTGAGGGTAGCCCTTGTGTCAAGGATATGCCCTATTGGTTTTGGGGCCCCTGGGTCAAAGGTCAAGGTCACAGAGGCATCATTTTGAAAAACTTTGTTCAGACAATAACTCATCAACGACTGTACCTAGGTTCACAAAATTTTTTGTGAAGGTAGCCCTTGTGTCAGGGATGTTCCCTACAGGTTTTTGGGGCCCAGGCCTAAAGGTCAAGGTCACAGAGGCATCATATGGAAAAACCTAGTCCAAACAATAACTGTACCACCAATGTACCTAGGTTCACCAAATTTTATGTAAGAGTAGCCCATGTGTCAAAGATGTTCCCCATTAGTTTTGGGGCCCCTGGATCAAAGGTCAAGGTCACAGTGGCATCATATTGAAAAACATTGTCTAGGTAATAACTCAACAATGACTGTACCTAGGTTCACCAAATTTTATGTGAGAGTAGCCCATGTGTCAAGGATGTTCTCTATTGTTTTTGGGGCCCCTGGGTCTAGTTTAAACCTTCAACCAGAAGATATCAAATTACCAAGCTGTGACTTCATATGTTCATTCAATATGTTAATAAAGTCAAAATGGCAAACAATGAAAAACTTGTCTAGACAATAACTGAACCACCAATGTACCTAAGTTAATTAAATTTTATGTGAGAGTAGCCCATGTGTCAAGAATATGCCCTACTGGTTTTGGGGCCCCTGCGTCAAAGGTCAAGGTCATAGAGGCATCATATTGAAAAACCTTGTCCGGACAATAACTCAACAACGATTGTACCTAGGTTCACCAAATTTTATGTGAGAGTAGCCCATGTATCAAAGATATGCCCTATTAGTTTTGGGGCCCCAGGGTCAAAGGTCAAGGTCACAGGGGCATCATATTGAAAAACATTGTCCGGGTAATAACTCAACATAGACTGCACCTAGGTTCACCAAATTTCATGTGAGAGTAGCCCATGTGTCAAGGATGTTCCCTATTGGTTTTGGGGCCCCTGGGTCAAGTTTAAACCATCATCCAGAAGATATCAAATTACCAAGCAGTGACTTCAAATGTTCAATCAATATGTTAATAAAGTCAAAATGGCAAACAACGGAAATAATGCTATATTTAATAAGTAACATGAATTTAGTTCACCAAATTTTATGTGAGGGTAGCCCATGTGTCAAGGATGTCCCTATTGGTTTTGGGTCAAAACTAGGTCAAAGGTCAAGGTCACAGAGGCATCATATGGAAAAACCTTGTCCGGACATAACTAAACAATGATTGTACCTTGGTTAACCAAATTTTTATGTGGATCAGCCTATTTGTCAAGATGTAATGTGTTGATAACTCTTTGGTAGAGGATGTTCCCTTTTGATTTGGAGACCCCAGGGTCAAAAGTCAAAGTCACTGGGACTTAATTTATATTGAAACATTTTCCGGACAATAACTCAATAATGATTGTACCTAGGTTTACCAATTTTTATTTAAGGGTAGCCTAAATAACCAGCATATGCCCCTTTGGTTTTAGGCCCCTGGGTTAAAGGTCAAAGTCACAAGGAAATCATGAGGAAAAACATTGTCCAACAACCAACTTTATCTAAGATCACCTAATTTTATGTATCAATACTCTTTTACTCTTTGGGTCAAGGGTGAGAACTTTTGTTTCTGAGGCCTCAGGGTCAAGGTCACTGGAAGTTTGTATGGGAAAACTTTGTGCCGGTGATAACTCTACCATGGCTGTACCTAGGTTCTCAAAATCTTTGCTTTGGGTAGCCCTCCAGTTAAGGGTAGGACCTATTCTGAGATCCCGGGGTCATTGGTCAAGGTCACAGGGACTTCATATGAGATAGAACACAGCATGGACTGCACACGGGCGTATAATGCCCCGCCCAGCGGAGCTCTTGTTTATGTTTAATCTAATCTGTTTCTTTTTCAGCATTTCTTTAATCATATTTTCTACATTACACACCATATTTCTGTCGGGTTTCTCTTCTCGTGTTTTGTCTATTTCAGGTTGTGATGGTTGAATCAAGAAAGTTAGACAGGACAAGACAATCTACAAGAAATCTCTTAATGAGAATAAGACAAATATTTAGCTACTGGGGTCATAATAAATCTATCTTACGACAAAACCTGTCTTAAGCCAAAATCGGAAAATATTTATTATATGGTCAATATTTATTCCTATTGATACTAAAATACACAGATTAATTTATCATAGTATAAATTCTGATTATTCTACCAATTGTTTTACCACAAAAGCTTATTCGACAAATTCATAAGATTGACTTCAGATGATTTTTGCTGTACAATATTTTTAATTATTACCCCTGCTTGTAGAGGGTAGGGGCAGAGTGACTGGACATGACTGAAGCCACTTGACCATAAATATATACATGTATATTAAATGTAGCATAATTAGAATATGACATATAGCAGGACTTTTCTTCGTTAACAAAGTTATATTTGACTTTCAATTTTTATCAATTTTTATCCTAACTAGTGAACGTGCTATACATTTATAAATACAACTAGGTTTGTACTCACATGTAAGTTTTAAGTACAAATTAAGACATATGAAACATTTCAGCTTGGTTTTCTCGTACGTTATATATATTACAGATTGTGAATTATGTTTATGGCTCAAGACAGAAAGGAAATACAAGATTTGTTCAACATGAGTTCAGTTTAGAAGTAAATGGTATCATGACATTCTGGTATAAGTACCATTGGTAAGCACATTAGTATTCTCAATCAGAAATGTTGATAATATTTATGTAAACCGGAATTATATGTTTTTACGAATCATGATAATGCCATTTTAAAATGTCAATTATTGCAAAACGGAATACCCCTGAAATATGTCATAAAAAGGAAGCGACATTCACAAACGACGTCTTTTATTGACACCTATATAATAGAGCATTTGACATTAGTCCTACAGGCTACAGCATATGAGGTGAACCGTGCGCTTGAGTCCCTTTAAATAGTTCTGATTAAAGGTGCTAGTTCACAGATTTTGGTTTATTTTTTTCAATACAAACATACCATTCAGATCTGTAATGATGGCAAAAAAATAATTCTTATCATTTATTGTGTATAATTTTAAGATAAACTGACCTATATGTTGCAAGAAATATACAATAAAGTCACAAAAATACACTAAAAGCGTCTATACCATGTCAAATCGGGTAGATATGAAACACTATCATAGTTGTTCGCAATTTGCACTAAAATTGTCATTATCAGAACACAACTTTCCCTCGTTCAAAAATATTTCCATACAATTTTGATTGTTTAAGAAAAAGTTGATATTTAAGCTGAAATCTGTGAATGAGTACCTTTAAGAATCCAGTGATGACACCCAGCCATTCTTCAGCATTTTTATGGTATAAATGTTAGCTTGATAAGAAAACTAAATATGCAAATGTATGCAAATTTGGTATTTTACGTTATGCAACACATGTTTTCAGTACAAATAAATGTCATTTAATTTTTACAACAATATTTTTGGGTGAAATATGATTACGATACGCTAATGATGTAAAATAAGATACAAATACATGTATGACAATTAAAATGATGCATAAGTAAATGATGATTTAATTTTTATGCAAAATGCATTGTAAATTGTAGAATATGTTTCTGCCATTTGACTAGCATTCTGTTGCAGTCGCCGCCCGGCTAGCTCAGTTGGTTGCACGCAAGTCTACTGATCGAGGGGTCGTGGGTTCGATTTCCGTGCGAGGCATACTTTCGTGGAGCTTGGTCATGAAATTATTTCTACGGCCATTCTCCCTCCTACCAATGATTTTAAATTATGTAGGGCAGTTGTCAGTCACCGACGAAAGTATGCGCTTAGTAGTTGGTTAACAGCTAAATCCAGAGATTTAGCCTTTCCAGGAGGAGTGAGTAGGTTGACTGACTGCCGTTATATGACCTTCTATGTGTTGCTACGGCGTTAAACCAACAAAAACAAACAAACAAACAAACTGTTGCAGTCTGACTAAAATTTTTAAAATTAACAAAGTTTCTATATATGTTAAACAGAGCTGGTTCAGAAATTGAGTGATGACACCCTGTCAGCATTAAGTGTTTTGCATAATATGCAAATAACTTTCCACTGTATCAAAATACCAATTTTTGCTTATAGTTTAATTACCAACTACATGTATGACAGAAATTTAGAATGAGTGTCGGTATCACATTTGTTAGGTCTATCTTTCTTATGATACCATTTTAATGAGGTAATAAAAGTTGCATATGCAAATTAAGTATTTCAATGAAATTTTAACATTTATCTATTCAAATCACAGGCTATCGGCGTGGGTTAGGTCAAGATATCCCCCCCCTCTTTGGACCCGCTCAAGACCCATCTACAACCCAAAACCCCTTAAACACACCTCATAACACATAATTCTTATTAAAAAAAACATATCAAAACATAACAAAACAATTCTCAAAAAATAAACAACACCGATACTATATACTAAGAAAAGGTATGTAACTCTCAAGCTTATTCCTGTAGAAAAACAGACATGGTTGTAATCTATGCCTCATAGATCAGTCAATTTTTGGCCGATTTCAGTCAGCCCGAGCTTAATCAACTCATAAATAAATATTCTTTTCATTGCCATAAAGACCTACTGTCTATCTACAACTATAGCAGCAGTGCGAGGGTCAAAACTGTTCGAAATACGATCTAGGACACCGTGTGACCGTGGAAATCGAATGTTTTGTTGGAGACGGAAATTGAATTCCACTTTTCAAACCCGAACAAATTCAGTGCCTTCAGCGCTTTGATTTACGATCCTGTCATGGAAACAACGTAAATGTCACAAGGGTGACTTCAAATGGCGCAACCAACGCGAAATGTCACGCATACTCCGTCTGCACAAATCGAAACAAATTTAAAAAAAAATGCAAAATTTCAGGTTTAATTTTCCATTCATAAAATAAAACATTTAAACTGAAACTGCTTGTTTCTATGAGGCCAAAAACACTGGTACACATGTCCTAGTGTACAATTATTTGTATGAAAATTTATCTACTTAAAGTTTAAATCAAATGTCGTAACCGATATATCATGTATTTCGAGAGTCGAAGACAGTTTTCAACGAGTTGACATCAGTATTATTAGGCTGTAAAAGTTTTATTTTGGAACGTATTTATATTAATTTTGCAATTAATAAATGCATTAGTTCTGATTGCTAAGCAACAAATTAAAAATAAATTTGTATTGTACAAGTCTGACAATGAACGTTCGAGTCACGACAAAACAGAATCTTATTGTTTTAACATTTTATTTTAATTTCGAAAGTGTGTCTTTAAATCCAAAGATTTCTTTCCTATTTTATGTCGCTATGCTTTGTGAACACACTCTGCGCACGAGAAATCATTGCGCCCCAGCAAAGTGATTGCGGTTTAGCGATGCGAATTACGCTAATAAGCTATAGCCTATGTAGAGTTTAGTATTGGAATATTTTGTACGACCATTCTTTTGCCTATCTCTATATCAAGTAAAACAGTTGGTTGTAGATTATTCAGAAATCTATACACTGAGTAGTTTAGCTATCCATCGTTTATGTTATGGTTCATTACTAAATGTCTATTATTTATAACAACTGCATTCACTTTAACATAATAAACATAGTCTGTAGCCACCACACTATGATAAATCGGAGAATTCAGCGAAATATAGGCAGGTTCTCTCATTTTATACTAGAGAAACATTAATGTAGTTGATATGGCTAGAAAGGTAAAACATTTATAAATCTAAGGGACTTAGTCAGTTATTTCCCCTTGTATACTCTTCAAATAGATAGATTCAATTTGTTGGATTACTCGGATTTTATCCAAACTTTTCAATGTCAGTTTGCCAAAATTAATCTTAAATAACATTTTTGTAAATCATTTAAATTGTTTGAAAATTAAGCTAAGTATTTTTAGGGTAAAGAACTATCCTAATTTCACCACTTCTGTAAATATTTTAATTAACAAGAAAGATATTAGATGAAATATTTTGTTATCCTGTCATAGATCTTCAATGATAAAATCCGAGGATTCCAGGTGTAAGGACCTACTTACCAATTAGATTGCTTTATATTATATCGGGGGGGGGGGGGAATACCTGACAAAAGTCCCTAATTATTCTGTTATTAATTTTATTGATTTGAAATCTTAACTTTTGTTCAATCGTTTTATTTTTGCAGAATGTTCAAATGTAATATAGGCCTAACATCAGAATATAGTTGTACAGTGTTCCAAGTTATTCAACATAATTCAATGGAAGAATATCAAAATTTAAATGAGGTAAAGTTTATTATTCAATGAATTATACACAATGTTCACCAATAGTAATCCCCTGCCGGAACAATTTTGTTGACGTTTATTTTCTGGAAGCCACTTGTCTCCTGTATAGTTTAATAATATAGGTCTGTGAAGTTAGCTATCTATTGTCTATTCTCTATTTAAAAGTTTATTCGCACAAAACACTATGTATTGAGAAATCTATTCATTCAGAAGTCTATTCGCATTTACTGTATACATAAATATAGGTAAGTTGAAAAATCTGTACGAAAATCTATTCACAAAATGCCGAAAAGATAGCTGTCTATTCGGATCTATATTCAAAAGTCTTTTCACGAATATATAGCTATGCATTCAGATTGTTCCTGAGGTTCATTCGTCGGGGTATGAATAGACAGCTGTATATTCGGAAGTCTATTCAGAAGTCTATTCGAAAAAAGTCAGTAATGCAATCAAAGAGATTTAAAAGTCTTTTCGTGGAATACGTAAAGAGACAAATGTCCATTCAAAAGTCTATTCCGAAGTCTATTCGCAAAATCATATATATGCATTTAGAATGTGCCTAACCCGGGTCGATAGCGCAGTTGGTAGCGCGCCGGGGTTTGGATACTCGTGTCTGAGGGGGTGCGGGTTCGAATCCCACTCGGGGAGGTTATACCCTTCCATGAAAATTTGACAATAATGTCGATTTTCCTACATTTGTTAGTTAATATGGGGAGGTTTCTGGCCTTATGGAAGGGTAGGTGAGTACTGGTTATAGACAATGATCCTGGAAAGCTAGGTTAGGAGCGATGGACGCCGTGAAATGACCTAAATTGTGTCGATACGGCGTTAACTCCAATAAATAAATAAAATATAAATAAATAGAATGTGTCTAAAGTCTATTATAAAGTTGCGAACAGACAGCTTTCTTTTCAAATGTCTATTCAAAAGTCTATTCGCGAAATCAAGTTTATGCATTTAGAATGTGTCAGAAGTATATTCTAGGATTGCGAATAGATGGCTGTCTTTTCAAATGTCTATTCAGAAGTCTTTTCGCAAAAAAATCAAGTAAATGCATGTAGATTGTGACAGAAGTATATTCTTGGATTGCGAAAAGACAGCTATCCATTCATATGCCAATTCAGAAGTCATTCAGAATGTAGCAGAAGTCTTTTTTATGAAGTTACTTTTTGTAAAGTGTTAAATAGACATATTCAAATTATTTATCAGAAGTCTATTCGCAAAATCATACATATGCATCAAAGATGTGCCAAAAGTCGCAAATAGACAGCAATTTTTACAAACGTCTTTTTAGAAGTCTATTCGCAAAATCATGTATATGCATTCAGAATGTGTCAAAAGTCTATTCAAAGAGTAGCGAATAGTAGGGCTCTACACCGGTATACGATAAATATCGAATACCGGTATTGTAGGTTCGATAGATATAACGTTTCCGTATCGAACAAAATATCGATCAATGACGGTCATACAAATAAATTCCATGGTCTGCAAATCATTTGATATTTTGTATCGCCAAATCAATATTCTACTGCTTCCATTTTGGTATGTTATAATATGTGGACGAACAATATCATTATTTGACATTCCTTTAAGCAAATGCCTTACACCAGATACGTCATGTTATGTCCTTTTTCAATCAAAGGGAAGTAACTGTTGTGGTTAGAATATCCAATATATGTACTTTAGTTTTCTATTAGTGGGAACTATTAACGATCAGTATTTTAAATACAAATCAATTTTGGGTTCCAGAAGTCTCTTGGATTTGTTCCGGGTGATCCGCAATGTAAAGAAAACTTGATTGACTAGAAGCGATATTCTTGTTAATAGCTGAAGTTCTGAAAGAGTATGCTTTTCCTTTTGCGGATCTTTGTTTAGTGTCATGTAATTATGAATTATTGGAGATAAATCTAACTAAAACCAATCATCAACAAAATGATTTCATTTTATGTAAATCCTGCACAAGTACATAAACGATCGATTATCGAAGGCATTTAATCAATACTGTTATTAATATCAAAGTAAATGACATCAACATGTTGATGTTAATACACAGACTTTTCAAGTCAGAAAAACTCGTCTTCAACATTACATTTGTCTGAGAATATGCTGCCTCCGAAAAATAAAGTTTAGGGTTATTATATTGTACAAAAATTGGACGGACCAGAGTGTAGCTGCAAAAATGTTGTAAGCAAAGGAGGCAATTCAACTAACTTGGCCGTGCATGTCACCTTGTCCGCAGACAGATCATGTCTAGACACACACTCACTCATTCTCGTACCCAGAGGTTATCAATATGCTCGAGATAGATTGAGAAGATAACCTCTGGGTACGAGAATGAGACTCACTAGATGCAATGATATTTCTTAAAAATGCAAACGTCAAAGACTTTAACATTTAAAATATTAATAAGACAGTGCATTAATAGTATGCATATACATGATTTTGCGAATAAACTTCTGAATAGACATTTGAATGGACAGTTGTCTATTAGCAACTCTATAATAGGCTTGTGACACATTCTATATGTATATAAAAGATTTTGGGAATATACTTCTGAATAGACAACAATCTATTCGCAACTTTGTAATAGACTTCTGACACATTCTGAATGCATATACATGATTTTGCAAATAGACTTCTGAATAGACATTTGAATGGACAGAGCTGTCTATTCGTAACTCTCTGAATAGACTTTTGACACATTTTAAATGTATATATATGATTTTGCGAATAGACTTCTGAATAGACATTTGAATGGACAGCTGTCTATTCGTAACTCTTTGAATAGACTTTTGACACATTTTAAATGTATATATATGATTTTGCGAACAGACTTCTGAAAAGACATTTGCAAGAATTGCTGTCTATTCGCTACTCTTTGAATAGACTTCTGGCACATTTTAAATGCATATGAATGATTTTGTAAATAGTCTTCAGAATAGACTTATGAATTGACATTTGTCTCTTTAAGTATTCCACGAAAAGACTTTTAAATCTATTTGATTGCATTACCGACTTTTTTTCGAATAGACTTCTGAATAGACTTCCGAATATACAGCTGTCTATTCACGACCCACGAATTAACCTCAGGAACAATCTGAATGCATAGCTATATTTTTGCGAAAAGACTTTTGAATAGAGATCCAAATAGACTTTTGATTGGACATGTGTCGCTCCGCATTCCGGGAATAGACATCTTGCACATTCAGATTGCATAACTATGTTTGTGCGAATAAACTTCTGAATTGACTTTTGAATGGATATTTGTCTCTTTACATATTCCGC
This sequence comes from Mactra quadrangularis, assembly GCA_025267735.1. NCBI lineage: Eukaryota > Metazoa > Mollusca > Bivalvia > Venerida > Mactridae > Mactra > Mactra quadrangularis. The sequence continues at coordinate 31,101,550 of CM046293.1, forward strand.
AAAAAGACTTTTTAATCTGTTTGATTGCATTACCGACTTTTTTCGAATAGACTTCTGAATAGACTTCTGAATATACAGCTGTCTATTCACACCCCACGAATGAACCCCAGGAACAATCTGAATGCATAGCTATATATTCGCGAAAAGACTTTTGAATAGAGATCCGAATAGACAGCTGTCGTTTCGGCATTTTGTGAATAGATTTTGGTACAGATATTTGAACTTACCTATATCTATGTATACAGTAAATGCGAATAGACTTCTGAATGAATAGATTTCTCAATGCATAGCTGTGTATTGTGCGAATAAACTTTTGAATAGAGAATAGACAATAGCAGTGTGGGGAATCACGTGACCTAAAATGGTTCTTTACACGGAAAAAATGGCTGTCATATCGTAAAATTTGGGCTAAAAGACAAGATAAATGACATTTATACTTAACCTATTTTTATCAAACCTAGCGCAGTCTAAGCAGCACAAAATTCTCTTTCTAACGGTAGTTCTGCCAAACCCACAACGGTTCTAGTTTTCTAGATTACCTCGAGGTTTTGAACGAGTTGAGAGTTTCCTGGAGGAAAAATGCCGTGGTGCCTAACACGTTGTTGCTAAGAATTATTGAAAATTAACAAATTTAAACTGAAATTGACCGAGCTTTTGCTAATGTATGTTAACCTTATGCAGAAATACACATAACCTGTCGATAATTTTCTGGTACGTCTTTAAATAAGAACGATATTCATGCTAAGTGACTATTGGTGCTTCACACGTACAATTTTTCTGTCATAAAATGATGGTGCTTTACACGTTCGATAAAGAACTCATTGTACATTACATATCTCTAACGGAATTTTTTTACATCCATTATAGCACCCACACGTCCGTTTGACGAGATATTCATATATCGGTACATTGTCACCAATTGATAACAAAGTCGCCTTTTACCAAATAAAGTTTGCAAATTCATACCAATGCACGCTTTTCTATACACATATCTACAAAAAATAGCATTTGATTTTATGTGACATATCAGATTTTCCCTTTACACGTTCGATTTGAAGGAGTGTACGCGGCTGCCAGGTCGCCGAAAAGAGTGAACAGTGAGTGTAAATAGAAAAGCGATCTAGAAAGGAGCATTAGGTGTCAGATGGGAGAAAGCGAGGAAGAACGAGGCAAAAATGTTTCAAACAATGAAAATGGGACTTGAGTAGCTTTATTATATACATCTACGTCATCAAATATATGCGTGCATATATATTCATTTTCACACTTATATGTAATTGAGCTAAGGTTGCTGATTTTTGTGGACAAGGCATTATACATAGTGTCGGGAGTCAACTTGGGTATGTAAGATATGTAAAAGGCAAATAAAGTGACACTTTAAGTACTTTTTATTTTCACAGTTATTTTGTTTCAACAAAATATGTTTTCGTTTAACGAAAAGAAAAATCGTTAAAGTAAATTAATAAAATGTAACGTTTTACGAAATAATTGCGTAATAAAAATAGAAATTCAAATGTAACTTTAAAGGCTCCGTACAATTTTATCAAGTATGTATTGAAACAAAAACACAAAGGACTTTTTTATATGATTGCTCAGGGGTGATATTGGTTGTAAAAACCTGAAAATTAAGGCCGGGGATCAATGGGGTCGCGCTGTGTCCTATTTTGGGTCCAGGGCAACGCAATGGTGGGGTCACTGGAGGCGAAGCCCTCTGAAGCTCCGGTGATTTAAGCATTTCAATTACTTGAAATACTTTTAAATTTAGCCTTTGCTAGGACTATTCGTCTACCACTGTAATAACTGTTTGTCTGCCTTTTGTATGAACTGTTTGTTAGAGTACCATTATGTTGAATATACATACAAATCTACCGGTCATGTGATAAAAAATCAGTCAGCTGAAGAAGGTGATGTGATGTCACCGAAAATTTCAAGGTAAATAAATATTCGCTCTGAGTTGAAGAAAATTAACTCCATGAACGATCCAGAACAGAGAAACCTCTTTGAACGTAAGTGTAGTAGATTCACTGGAAAGGTAAAATATAATTTCTTATAATTACTGAGTCTGAGTTTTAATCTGTTATGGAGAAGTTTTTATCAATTTTAGCATATTGCTTTTCATTTAATGACTAGAATTTTCATTTCTGTATACATTATCCAACTTGGCTTGATTTAGATTGGCTTCATATACACCTACACAAAATGTGCCGATATCCCCTGGATACGAAATTAATGAGACAAATGTTTCACGATTCCATTTACTCTTTAGCCTGAAATAAATGGTTTAAATTAACAAACTCTGAAAAGTCTGCCGATTTTTTACGGCGAAATCCAGAGATTGGGCCGAGTTTTCGGCGAAAACACAAAAAAATCGACCGATTTCCTCGGCAAAATCGAAAAAGAAAAATCTTAAAGCCGATTTTTGGCGATATCGAACGTTGACAGGATCGCATATTTTCACTCTGTCGTGTAAGAAGCTAAAACGTTACGATGCAACTCCCGTTATCATTCGATCAGTTATTTATTGAGAGTTAATTTACTTATAGCAACCACTGAACTCTCAAATTAATAACGAAGTCATCGTCTGCCATTATAAAAACTGATCGGCGGTAATCATCAAAAAAGTTGATATACCTTGATTATCAGTGAAAGAGACTCGGTGCCGACTCACATAAATCAATTTTTATTGACGTAATTGTTCATACTTAGATAAAAATAAAATCATACGCCCGTAAATCGTACGATATTTTTGGATATTTATAAATATATACGATGCCAAAATCACAACAAGGTTTACTAAAACCGACAGTGCAGGGTGCTAATTAAATGTAATAACCTGACCTCATATATGAATTAACTTCAAACACGTAATCGTTTTCAAAGAATATATCAATTGTCACTTGTCAAATTTGTATATTAAAATTTTTAATTCTTTTGTTCGCCGAATGTTTTTTCACAGTCACATAAAATAACGTGCCGCATGGCAAATAAAATTGAGTAATTAGTCAACTCAAATTCGGTATTTTTATAGGCCGATGTTTGATGAAAAAATTTATCTAATAATGGCATAGTGTTTTCATTCTGAAACAGAAAATAGGGCATTCGTAATTAGAAATGACGTATATATGTATTTATCTAATTCGGGGTACCTTCCCTTACCGGACTGCCCGTCAGTCCGATAATTTACCGGACTATACCGGACTGGCCTAAATATTTCATTGTTTTGATAACGATTAACAATAAAATTACATGTTTTGACTTTTTTTATTATTTTAAAAGGCCATATCTTGATAATCGATTGATTTCAAACAGTGAAAATAGCGTTTTAAACCGACATAGAGCCAAAGAAATGAATATGTAAGATTATTCTCACTTTTTACAAACGGACTAGCCTTAATTTATACTTATAAAATTGTAAACCTACCGGACTGGCGATATTTTCATGATGGAATACCTACATAAATAGTTAAGAATAAATAAATGTTTTAAAAACATTTTATGCAATATAAAAAGAAAAAAAATGTTATTTGCTACCGGACTGGCATTTCTAAATTGTGTAAGATTACTCTCCCTTTTCACTGCCGGACTGGCCTTAATATCTACTTATAAAATCTAAATACTACCGGACTGGCGATATTTGTATGATGGAATACCAACACAAATAGTTAAGAATTTAATAGATAAATGCCAGTTCGGTGGCAAATAACATTTAATTCTTCTTATATTGCATAAAATGTTTTTAAACGATTTAAGTATCTATTCTTAGCTATTTGTGAAGCTATTCAATTATGAAAATATCGTGATTCCCCACACTGGTGAGGCAAAGCAGAGAAGTTTGTAATGTTTGCTGCATCACATCTGCAACACCAGTTTAAAATTTTGCAAACATCTTATCAGACGCTACAGTGTCAACCAGTCACATGACCGGTAGATTTGTATGTATATTCAACATAATGGTACTCTAACAAACAGTTCATACAAAAGGCAGACAAACAGTTATTACAGTGGTAGACGAATAGTCCTAGCAAAGGCTAAATTTAAAAGTATTTCAAGTAATTGAAATGCTTAAATCACTGGAGCTTCAGAGGGCTTCGCCTCCAGTGACCCCACCATTGCGTTGCCCTGGACCCAAAATAGGACACAGCGCGACCCCATTGATCCCCGGCCTTAATTTTCAGGTTTTTACAACCAATATCACCCCTGAGCAATCATATAAAAAAGTCCTTTGTGTTTTTGTTTCAATACATACTTGATAAAATTGTACGGAGCCTTTAAAGTTACATTTGAATTTCTATTTTTATTACGCAATTATTTCGTAAAACGTTACATTTTATTAATTTACTTTAACGATTTTTCTTTTCGTTAAACGAAAACATATTTTGTTGAAACAAAATAACTGTGAAAATAAAAAGTACTTAAAGTGTCACTTTATTTGCCTTTTACATATCTTACATACCCAAGTTGACTCCCGACACTATGTATAATGCCTTGTCCACAAAAATCAGCAACCTTAGCTCAATTACATATAAGTGTGAAAATGAATATATATGCACGCATATATTTGATGACGTAGATGTATATAATAAAGCTACTCAAGTCCCATTTTCATTGTTTGAAACATTTTTGCCTCGTTCTTCCTCGCTTTCTCCCATCTGACACCTAATGCTCCTTTCTAGATCGCTTTTCTATTTACACTCACTGTTCACTCTTTTCGGCGACCTGGCAGCCGCGTACACTCCTTCAAATCGAACGTGTAAAGGGAAAATCTGATATGTCACATAAAATCAAATGCTATTTTTTGTAGATATGTGTATAGAAAAGCGTGCATTGGTATGAATTTGCAAACTTTATTTGGTAAAAGGCGACTTTGTTATCAATTGGTGACAATGTACCGATATATGAATATCTCGTCAAACGGACGTGTGGGTGCTATAATGGATGTAAAAAAATTCCGTTAGAGATATGTAATGTACAATGAGTTCTTTATCGAACGTGTAAAGCACCATCATTTTATGACAGAAAAATTGTACGTGTGAAGCACCAATAGTCACTTAGCATGAATATCGTTCTTATTTAAAGACGTACCAGAAAATTATCGACAGGTTATGTGTATTTCTGCATAAGGTTAACATACATTAGCAAAAGCTCGGTCAATTTCAGTTTAAATTTGTTAATTTTCAATAATTCTTAGCAACAACGTGTTAGGCACCACGGCATTTTTCCTCCAGGAAACTCTCAACTCGTTCAAAACCTCGAGGTAATCTAGAAAACTAGAACCGTTGTGGGTTTGGCAGAACTACCGTTAGAAAGAGAATTTTGTGCTGCTTAGACTGCGCTAGGTTTGATAAAAATAGGTTAAGTATAAATGTCATTTATCTTGTCTTTTAGCCCAAATTTTACGATATGGCCGCCATTTTTTCCGTGTAAAGAACCATTTTAGGTCACGTGATTCCCCACACTGAATAGATAGCTAACTTCACAGACCTTAATAATATCTACCTGGTGACTGTTGGAGATTTAGTATGGTGACTGATTTACGCCATGTCGATTTTTTCGTATTTTCTAATATTCGCTGCGAAGAAACGAAAAAACAACATGGCGTAAACCAGCCACCATAAATTTAGTGAAATACAGTGTAGGAATTTAACTTATGAAAAACTGTCTGAAAGCATTTCTTCATTGCTTTTTTGTCTGTCTTAAAGAATAAATTTCTGAATTGTTGACCAGCAACCAATCACGACAGGTCATACCATTCCATGAAAATTCGACAATCATCACGATTTTCTACCGTATAGAGACAATTGTAGTTTCATCGTGAAAGGTTAAAATAAAGTTGGTTGGGTGAATTAGCCACAGTGAATAACCCTATAGCGTGTTGATAAGCAACATACACTCTAAAAATGGACCATTTCAGCTCAAATAACCGGAGGGTCCCATGTCCCTCTCCCAGATCTAGTTGAACTTTAACACGCATTTGGACATGAAATTTCTGATAGAGTAATATATTACGTGTTTTTTTCTGAAATACTAATCGTCTTGACATGTGTGAAAATACTTAATACCTAATTTGAAAATGATATCGAACTGTTGATTGGGCCATTTTGTGTTCGAACATAGGCAATTTTCGTGAAGTTTTGAGTTCACGATTTTTTTGCACTGGTAAAATTTCGGTTGATTTGAGCTGGAATGACCCAAAAAGTATCAAGCACATTAATATTTTTTTTGTGTGATGCCTATTGTATTCATGGTTGTACATTAAATATGTGAAAACTTAAATCTATTCAGATATTTTGGCCGTGTTATTCTATTTTTGATAAAACATGGAACTATGTAATACATACATATACTGATACATATTATGGCAATTTTATAGTAGGGGGGGGGGTGTTAATTTCATTTTTTAAAGATAACCATGTGAGACCCTGCTTAAAATATGGTGCCATCAATATGATAATAGAATCAACAACAAAAAATTTTGTGTGACCCCATTAACCCCCCTGTACATACCCCTTGAAAGTCGGACACGCCCATTTTACATAAAAATAACAATTTTTTATATCCAACTGTTATAAATCAATTCTTATAGGCTTTCAATATATCAATATGTAGGTTTGTTAGGTTGCTGAGTTCAAATATGAAGTCAAAATCTAAATTAAACAACTTAATATGGCAGAAAATTCAAAATGGCTGCCAAAATGACCCAAATTTTGGACATATTTGGGTATTATATTTACTGGGCATTGAATATGTTGAATCATGCCTGCAATATATCAATCTAAATGTGTTTTATGGTGCTGAGTTCGAATATTAACTCCAAAACTAAATGTAACAAACTAATATGGCAGAAAAATCAAAATGGCCGCCAAAATAAATCATATTTCAGTTAAAAACGGCACACTTTAAACATGTTACGCAATTTATAAATTAACTCTAGTTAATGAAATCTTAACAAAAGACCTAAGTTATGACACTTGATTATAAGTGCGCAAATATATTTGGCTTAAATGTATGTATCAAAATCTTCACAAATAGTAAATGGACCAACAATTGCTTTCAGAAATTCAAAGAATTGTATTCTCCAATTTTCCAATATCACAATAGCAATTGTGTCATTCCCTTTAATTCTTATTTGCAATTTTGGTTATATCTCTATTAATTTGTTTATACTTACTTGCATTTCTTTTAACTAGCCCTAAAAACTAATGATTGAGATGATGGTGTTCAATTATTTGGCCAACTGTGCACGGTTGAAACAAATGCAAGACATTCCATGATTAGAAAATGAGATTGCTTAAGTGACAACCGAGTAAAAGAACAGTAAAGAAAACAACAATTGAAATAGGCAATTACTTTTTTGAGCAGTGGTTTATACAATCACAGCCGAACCAAGCAAAATGCAATGTGTTAATTGATTAAACCTTTGAATCTCTCATGAATGCTAAAACAGACAGGAAACCTTTTTAGCTCATATTTCATACACTTTGTAACTAATGAGAATATCTATATAAAGACATAAACTTATAAATACAAACAGGTATAGAATGGTTTCTCCATAACTGAGGATGAGCAGAAAACATTTGGTACATTTTCTACAGAAACAATACTACAAGAACATAAACATAAAACCTTTAAGATTACATATTTTAACCAAATGTGCAGCTATTTTCCATGGTCATTTGACTACTGGTATATTTATATGTATATATCAGTTGCCTGATGATGTATAATTTAACATTACACTATTGGACTATGGAAAAAACGTAAATTAATGGATCGTTGCGATAGCCTTTGAAAGTGTAGGCCACCAATCTGAAAATTTATTTGAGCAATGTCAGGCCTGACTTTCGTGTTGAACTGACATACCTCATTAAATATTAAGATACAAGTTCTTGCAAAACAGATTATTATATGTAATATATGATTATTTGCTTTATTATTTTACAAATAATCTAAACAATTGCATAAGAGTGATAACAAACCATGATTCAACATATAGATTTGACCATTGATAACCAGTATACATTGAAAATGTGTTATTTTGGTAGCCATTTTGAATTTTTGGTCATATTGGGTTGTTTAAATTAGTTTTGACTTCATATTTGAACTTTATCCTACCCCAAAGTGATCTTTTAGAAGGAAAACCTATTGACCAAATAAACCTATCTTTATTCGGCAGCGTTGCTTTATTCGGCAGTCACGTGACTACGCATTGACGGACTACTTTTCTACATAATCATAACATTGGGCATCAAAAGCGGCCGCGTTTCATTCTTTTAACGACAACTTAACAAATACATTTTACACAAAATAATCAAATACGGACTTTTACAAACAATTTCAATTTAAATCTTTTATTAAATCACTTACTTCATCATTCAAATTTTACAAAAACTCAATCGCTGACGCTGTACAGTGCCAAACTCCAAAATTTGCAATGAATTCCTTGCTGTGTATATTTTGACGAATATCCAGCCATTATACAGTAAATACATAGGTTGACTATTGTTTTACCAAAGCCAAGCCACGCATAAATTAAATATAATGAAACTGGTTTTGACTTCATATTTGAACTTTATCCTACCCCAAAGTGATCTTTTAGAAGGAAAACCTATTGACCAAATAAACCTATCTTTATTCGGCAGCGTTGCTTTATTCGGCAGTCACGTGACTACGCATTGACGGACTACTTTTCTACATAATCATAACATTGGGCATCAAAAGCGGCCGCGTTTCATTCTTTTAACGACAACTTAACAAATACATTTTACACAAAATAATCAAATACGGACTTTTACAAACAATTTCAATTTAAATCTTTTATTAAATCACTTACTTCATCATTCAAATTTTACAAAAACTCAATCGCTGACGCTGTACAGTGCCAAACTCCAAAATTTGCAATGAATTCCTTGCTGTGTATATTTTGACGAATATCCAGCCATTATACAGTAAATACATAGGTTGACTATTGTTTTACCAAAGCCAATCCACGCATAAATTAAATATAATGAAACTGGCTTCAAAAATCATCATCGTCATCCACGACACAGACCGTCCTGGCCATTTTCTGAAAATGGTTGACATCTTTCAGCGTCGCTGGCTCGCTGCGACTGTATTTCCCTTAATAATCCTTTCATCCATATATCCTATCGTCTATTTAAAGTTTGAATAACAAATTATCCTGATAATATTGGTTAAATCCATGATAAATAATAGTAAACGCGTCAAATGACGAATCCTACAAACGCTCCTACATACGACCGCCATGTTGACAACATACTTCGCTTACATGACGTCATAAAAACTGATTCGTCCTCGGAAAATTCGCAAGTAATTTATTCGTCCAAAAATGATTTTTTCCTTGTTTATTTCTAAACCGAGTTTATTTAGTATTTTCGCTTCTTTTATTTAAAATATAACCTTTACTAATATATAATGGAGTCAATCATCGGAATTATTTCTTGACGCGCAAACAGTTAAAAGACCGTTTTACACAATTACTGCGCTTTGAACAATTCGGCCATGATCTGAATTTAAAGCATGTTAAACGCAGAATTTTCGGATTTTAAATTAGTCATTCAAGCAAATGCGAGTAGGATAAATAGAATATTAGGTTAGTGTCAATCTGTACTTAGTTTATCCGGCTCGTCTCCAAAAGGTTTATTCGACTCGGCAAGCCTCGCCGAATAAACCTTTCTCCAACTTGCCGGATAAACTAGATTCAGATTGGCACTAACCTAATATTCTCTATAATTACCCTAGCAAACATATAAATTGACATAATGTTAGCATGACCCAACACATTGAATGCCAGGATAAGTAATTACCCGAATATGCTGAAACAAACTAGGTTAAATTTGGCAGCCATTTTGAATTTCTCGCCATTTTGGTTTCTTGAATTAACTTCATATTTTAATTCAGCACCTTAGAAACATATAGCTAGACATATTGCAGGCAAGATTTAACATATTAAATGTCCAGGATAAATAAACTCCCGAATATGCTTGTACTATGGTTATTTTGGCGGCCATTTTGAATTTTCAGCCATATTGGTTTGATTAATTTTGTTTTTGACTTCATATTTGAACTCAGCACCTTAATAAACCTATAAAATGACATATTGCAGTCCAATACCATACAAGTTATTGCAATTAAATGTAAAAAACTGGTAATTTATGTGAAAATGGGCGTGGCCAACCTTCAGAGGGTATGTACAGGGGGGTTAATGGGGTCAGAAATTAAAAAGATATGCTTTTCCTTACATGTCAGTACATGTAGCATTTTTTTAACAGGGTCCCATAGAAAAGTCAAATTAACAACCCCCCCCCCTATTTATAGATGTAAGCTCAACTACAAGAGCTTTTCTGGACCCCTAGTATACATGTATAACTATTACTCACCTACCGTTCCATTTGACCGACGAATTTCCCATTTACCTTTATGAAATAAAACGTTATTGTCGATCACTTTTTTAATTGTGATCGTCATTAAAGGAATTCTTCCTTTAAACACTGAATCTTTGAATTTTTGTATTGTAATGGTACATAACTTTTGTTTTATATTCATTTCAGGTGCGTTTACTATCAGCTAATCATAAACAAGTCAGATACAAAATGTCATTGTATGAGTCAACAAGAAACAAATTAACAAACCAACGATTACAGACATTATTTAAGCATATGTACATAAGACTATTACATCAGAATGTTTTTTATGTATTTTGTACCTATTAAATTATATTTGCATGGTCTTTAAGCATACCTGGGCATATATTGCTCTACGATAAGGTGTGCTTTCTGAGTGTTTGTCTTTTTTCTGTTTACAAATGTAGAAGCTATTGAACTGTAACTTATTCGGCTTGCTGTACAAAGCGAGAGTATTATTTCCGAGCTATTGTATTACAAGTAACCAATAGAGGTACATACAATCTTTTGGTATATGATATGATGATAGTTCCATGGACCTTCTAATGTTTTGCTTACTGTTCTGTAAATGGCAACATTAAAATTCGTGGGCTGAACGAAACACTGTTGTAAGTCTAATTCAAAATAAAGGGAGATGTAATAGTGTTTCGTTCAGCCCTAGATAATGTGCGTATGGTTTACACATTTAAATTAGTACATGTATGAAAAAGAGACATAAGTAAATTACGAAATCGAATTAATGCTCTCGCCTTGTAAACAACAAGTCGCAGTTGTTACATTTAAATATCTCCATATTGCTGGTATTTAAGGTATACAGTCACGTGACCTTCAGAATGTAAACAAACTGTTGTATTTCGTCAAATTCTTGGAGCAGACAAACAATAGAAATGTCCATATAGAACATGAACAAAAATCACATTAAATTTTATTTGTCCGATAACTCCCACATTTATCTGTGACTTGTAATCGTTTACTTTGAATCCTCTGCACAGATTGTTTGCACATGACCTTGTAAGAACTGGTAATAGTAATAATTATTTCATACAGTGCTATCTAATGTATCTCAATTATTTGTCTGGTAATTGGCGAAAAACAAGATTTGTTTACCACGTGACAGTACCGATCCTGGAACAGTGGAAGCTGAGAATTTCGCACGCTGTGAAAAACGGAAAGTTGAGAAAAGTTGAAATAATGTCTATGGATATTCTCCCACCTACAACTGATTGTAAATCTTATGGGACAGTTGTCAGACACTGAAGGAAGTAAATTTGTGCTTAAAAAGTGGTTAACTGCTAAATCCAGAGATTTAGCTCTTCCAGAAAGGGTAAGGAGGTTGACGACCGTCGTTATCGTTTTTTTCTCAACTGTCATAGCATGAATAATTACACGGTGATTGTGTGTTGTTGAAACTATAATTGTAATACATCCGTGAATTTCCGAAAGTGTGTATTATGATCAATTAAAGCTGCTCATGCCGTATGATATGTTTTAGTCAACATATTTTTAATAACAATTAGGCGGCCAATTAAAAAAAATAATGGATTCAGTCACAATAAACTTATTCAAGCTTTGACAGTTGAGAAAAAACTGACAATATATAACCTTTACAATGTGTTGCTTCGGCGTTCAACCCAACAAAAAAGATTAGCACCAATTATAATACTTGACTACTGGATCATTTGGCAAGTTTGAGAAAACTGAATTAGTTAAGAACTATAACAGCTTAATCAGGCGCGTATCTACCATTACGCACTTTACGCACGTGCGTAACTCAATTCCAGCAAGCGAAAATCTAAAAGTGCCAAAAACACTGAGAAATAGGATGCCTAACCCGGGTTAAGCATTATTTACTTATCGACTTGACTGTGATAACGTTACTCCATGAAAGTCTTATGAAATGATTCATATTGAGGTGTACACAAATTAATTTCTGTGTCTGTTTGTCAACTTTGAAACTTCTTTCAAAACAGAAAGATTGAAAACGGGAAGCAACCGCATTGGCTAAGCAATGACAATTGGTAATTGACTTATACTCAGTATAAGGTCTGCCTTTGTTTACAATTCGTCAAATATTCTAAAATGGCTTCTGCCATATATAAGATGTGATGCAGTACTTACGTGTTTAATATGCCACTAAAATAAAAGTGTACATACTATTTGAATGCAGTTACATATACAATGTACTTTCAAAAAATTAGAATCTATAACAGCCTTTTGATTGTTTTAACAGTATGCACTTATTCTATGTTAGATTTATTTAATAAGTGATGTATTATTAAGTTTTCTTTTAATTTTTAAATAGACCTCAATATTCTAATAGATTTACAATAACATTTAACAAACATAATGTTCACGTCCTTAAGGGATTGCTAGCGTAACGAAACAAAGGTATAAAAACGGTAGATCATTACCAAAACCAATGAAATGAGTACATTTAGTATTTACATAATAATATGATTAGAAATCCTTGATATTTACCAAAAGTAATTAAGACAGGTAATTTTATAAAGAAAAAAATTAAATCGTAGGGCCCTCGAATTACACTCACCGCAAGTTTTTACTACATGTACCTGAAAAGTACATGTAGTATATCTTAATAACAATGCTGTCAGACAATCTCTTGACTCAAAATTAGCAAAGTGGTGTTTAATTGTGAACATCTTTGGTTTCGAAAGTATGTATACATTTCAAAACCAACAGTAGATAAACACAGGACTGTGGCACACAATCAGACTCTGTTTTCTCATATATCAGTGTGGGGAATACCGTGGCATAAATGGTTCCTAACACGGCAAAAATGACGACAAGTTAAGATGAAAAAGACAAGGTAAATGACATTTGTATGTAACCGATTTTTATATGACCTAGTGCAGTCTATGCAACACAAAATTCCCTTTCTAGTGGTAGTTCTCCCAACCCAACAATGGTTCTTGTTTTCTAGATTACCTCGAAGTTTTTCCAAAAATCTCTCGATTTGTTCAAAACCTCGAGGTAATCTAGAAAACTAAAACCGTTGTGGGGTTGTGACAACTACCGCTAGAAAGAGAATTTTGCACTGCTTAGACTGTTGATCTGCTCGTCCTTTTGCCGTGTTAGGAACCATATAGGTCACGTGATTCCCCATACTGATATTGGGTATTTATATGTTATTGACAGACAACATTTAGAATAATTGTATACTACTTTACAAGACATACCTGAGGTCTACAATGACGACAGGACATGTGACCGGTTCTGCCCTTATGGTTATTCAAAGGGAACTTCCTATTGGCATAGATAAAGTGATTGATACCTTTGCTCGCAAAAGAGAGCAACATATTGCGCTAACGATTGATGCTTGTATGTTAAGAAGCATTTGACTGTTTTCAATATGGAAAATAGCGTGTTGATTAAAACCATGATTAGCAATGTCATTCATCTGCGTAACATTTCTATGAGGTTATTGTTCGATGCAGTTTCTATAGTTTGTAAATGCGATCTTGTTAATGCAGTGTTATATTCAATACAAAATGTTCACTTTTTATTTGCCCGTATGGAATTTGCAGATTATATAAAGAATAGGATTGAACGAAGGGTATTTCTGTTGTCAAATTAGCGTGCAACCAGTGGCAAAAGTATCACCAAAATGCATCTAAGTCAATGTAGCGAATAAGTTCGGGAGGGAGGCATGCCCTCGTACCCTTCTAGCATGTGTGCGTAACCTAAAAAATGGCCTAGATACGCGCCTGAGCTTAATATTGGCATTGAATACATAGACAATACACATTTTCCATACGTTTGGGCATTCGGAACTACCTCGGCGATCTTTACGCAGATACTCCTCGGATATCATAAGGTGAAAAAGTAGATCTAGGAATTTTGGTTTCTAAGATAATATAGTCTTAACTACACGTGTGAGACATTGTACAGATAAAATGAAGTGATAAAGCGTGTAACAATGTTATTATCAAACGTTGACATAAAAATGACAGTCGCCGGACCTGATGACCTGGTTGTATTCCTACTACGTCTGATTTCCGAGATTATCTCCGTAGATGATCGCCGAGGTTGTTCCGAATGAGGTTTGGGTTCACCTGATCTTGAACCGAGGTTACAATACTTGAACAGAGATTCCATACTCAAAACTCCAAATATAGTCCGTTTTTCTCAACTGTCAGTTTGAATAATTTCACGGTGAATGATTACACAATATCTCTACATCACAAGTGTTACACAAAGAGCACGAAGTCACCGCATGATGTTTTGACGGTTGAGAAAAAACGAACTATACAAATTTATGACGAGTGTAGGCTAGTTCCTTGAAAAACAGAAATATCATTATAGTGCGTACAAAAAAACAAAACACTGTTTATAATAACAATGCAATGAATTAACCCTCGACAAAGGATGTCCAGTAGCGTGTTCAGTTACCGCGAACGTTACAAAATGTTACTTAACGATACATTTGGAACTCCTCGGCCATTCGCTGCGAATAATCTCGGACATATTAAGACACTTTTAGAAACTTCCCGTGTTAAAGTAAACAAATATATGATCGTGTAGCCATCGAGTGATATACATAAACGCAAAAGTTTTGCAACAAAATTGGTTAACATTTAATTTCAGACAAACAACAACTAAACTTAATTTGTTTTTTATTTATATAAAATACATTCATTTGACCATACTATTTCATAAAAAGTAACATTTTTATGGTCGAATTATGCTGTAATTCGATTTAAAAGTAGTGCACCCCAAAACGAAAAGTTACACAAAGTAAGCCTCAGTACCGTTAATGGCCACATCTGGCGCGAATAACAGCGGTGCATCATAACCGCATTGAACAAACGAGCCTCCTGATAAACTCATGCGGCATAGCATCCCATTCTCGTCGCAAAGGTGCCTGCAATTCTCCAACGTTTTGTACATTTTTTCCACGCAGTTTTTGCTTTAGGTTGTCCCGAAAATGTTCAATCGGTTTAAGATCCGGTGAGTATGCTGGCCATGGAGGGTAGGAACATTGTTATACGAAAGGAAATGTCGAGTTACACGATCCATATGAGGTCGAGTGTTATCTTTTTGTAACACCATGCCGGGGTTTGCAGCAAAATATGGTAAAACAACGTGGCGCAGAATCTCATCCAAGTAACGTTGTGCAGTGAGTCCTTGGCGTTCACTTCCGTTACGCCGCACTGCCCCTCGTCCACGACCTTTCGTCCACGACCTTTGATAAAGATGAGGCCAGTTTCTAGATCTCTGCTGCAGTTCGTGTTGCTGCCTTCTTGCGGTTTCGTAGGTGCATTAAACGTAAAGTCTGGCCCTGGCGTAACGAGGTGACACATGGTCCTTCGGCACGTGGTCGGTCAGCTACTGTGTCAGTCTCGCGAAATTAACTCTGCAAACGAGTTATAGTCGGCTTTTGCACACCAAATTCTCTAGCGACAACAGCTTGGTTAAGGCCCGCTCCCAACATCCGCAATGTACGTGCACGTTGCTCATTTGAAAGCTTTATGACGTAACCTAAAACATAAACCTGTCAATATTGTATTGTTTTTCATACAACAACACTCTCATCTTTCAAATGTGTTGGAAGAATTGAAAAAATAACATTTTGAATTCGTGCACGTGCAAAGTGAGAAAATGGAGGAAAGTGCTATTCCGATACGCTCCATGAGCATATCGATTAAAATTACACACGGTGTTTTTGTGAGAGTCCTGCACATCGGTACTTAGGACATATTTTTATGAACATCGCCTAGTGCCTAAAATTGACCATTAAAATGTTGCAAAACTTTTGCGTTTAAGTATAGTTCGTGTTTAGTCCGTAAATTTTGAAATATCACTCATTGCCTTAACGATCGCATATTTGTGTATTAGATTATTCGCAGGGAATGGCCAAGGAGTTCCGAATGTATCGTTAGGTGGTTGTTTATCAACCATGCTAATTTTGTTAAAATGAATTACACAAATTTTATTTTCAATACTGCTTACCCCTGAAATGAATTGTCTCAATTTTAATGTTTACCAAAACACGTTTTGTTTTTTTGTACGCACTATACATACTTCTTACTTGCGTTTTCTAAGACGCTTCCTGATTCACATTGAAAAAAACTATTGAGAACTGAACTTAGTTTTGAGTATGGAGTCACCTCTTTAGTATTCTAACCTTGGACCCAGTTCTCATTTTGAATCCCTCGGCGTGTTCAGTAACGACTGTTAGCGAACGTTACGGGTAAGGGACAATTCAACTCGTAAGATGATTCAATCAAAAGTTGGCCAACTCGACCCGTTAGTAAGGGATTGAGCTGTCTCGGGTTGAGTTGTTCCGATCCTAACGTTACAGAACGTTCGGGATAATTGAACAGACAACCTGACTCAAGGTTAAGATCATTCGGAACACCTCGACCATTCACTACTAATAACCTCGGAGTTATTTAGACGCCATTATGAAACTACCTTTGTGTCAAATGTTGAAACAATAACCGGTATTGAAGTAAACAAATCCACAATCTTTTAGGTAAAGATTAATGTCTCGATTTTAGTTCATAAATTTGAAATACTCGATTTCTTGATAACGCTGAACAATACATAGTCACCAATATGAAATGCAAACGCGTGTTTTACAAAGCCTTGTGTGTTTACGACAAGTACTATTTTGCATTGACTAGTACGTGCTTCACATGTGCTTCGCCTCGCGTACGTAGCAATAACTCTATGTGGACGCCCACGAATCCTTCCGAGATTATTCATTCATGAAAGGTTGAGGTGTTCCGAATGGGTTAAGAAGTGTTGTCTTTAGGCGTTTCAGATCAGAAAACCGTTGCAATATATTGACATTCAATTGGTGATGCCCAAACTCCTCACACATTTACGTCACTCATAAACCACTGCCGTCACGTGATTTAAGCTAAAATTCCAAAGGCTTTGACCAGTTTTTCCCGAAGAGTTAGAAGTTGTAATTAGAACGTCTGACCATTTTTGAAAAGTGTACAATATCGCTGAATAGTTAAGTACGAAAATAATGTACAGTATAACCTCTGCAAAGCGTCCACTACAGAACAAATCCTCAACACAACTATGTATTTTGATATTTCCTTTTGCATACTTTTAATTGACTTTAACCTCTGCAGAACAACAACCTCTGAACAGCAACCAATTTTAGAATTTCCTAGTTAGTGTTGTTCAAGAGAGGTTGTGCTATACAATATGCCATAAATAAACTTTTTAGATCATTGTCTGTAAAAGTTAAATTGGTCAACGTCTTTTGGCTGTAGTATAAACGACGTTACTTAAAGGAGTGTTAAACGTAGGAGAGTTTCCTAATCATATCGCTACCTAGCGCTTTGTGCCCTGGTACCCTTCTTACGCCAAAAGTAATACGTATGTGATTTCAAATTAAGGATACCAAGGCCCAAAGCGCTTGCTAGCGGTATACTTGGGAAACTCACCGTAAACTAGGATTCAAGCTCTTTGGAATTTTAGCTCGACCACCGTGATGCTAGTATCACCACACGAAACGTGTTTACATTTAAAGGAATAAGACCGATCATTCGGAACTACCTCGACGATCTTCTACGCAGATAAACCTCGGATATCATAAGGTGAAAAAGTAGATCTATATAAATTTGGTTTTATAGTAATATAGTCTGACTTGCACAGAAATACGACGTGTGAGACATTGTCCTGATGAAATGATGTGCTAGAGCGTGTAACAATTGAAATGAAAATTACAGTCGCTGGACGTAATAACCTGTCGCGTGTTCAATTACACTAAATGTTACAGACGTTACATAACGATATATTTGGAATTCCTCGGTCATTCGCTGCGAATAATCTGATCTAATACACAGATTATGCGATCGTTAAGGCAATGAGTGATGTTTCAAAATTTACGGACTAAAAACGAAACATCACTCAATGCCTAAACAATTATTTATCCTACCCCAAAGTGATCTTTTAGAAGGAAAACCTATTGATCAAATAAACCTATCTTTATTCGGCAGCGTTGCTTTATTCGGCAGTCACGTGACTACGCATTGACAGACTACTTTTCTACATAATCATAACATTGGGCATCAAAATCGAAATAACCCACTTGCCCGAAGCCCGGGACAAGTAAAATTGCCGGCGGGCAAGTTAAAAATAAAACTTGTCTGCCCGATCGGGCAAGTTGAATTAAATACGCACGGAAATTACAAAATACTCTTATTTGATTCACAATCAAAATCGTTCGTGCGTCAATTTGACCCACGTATATTCTGCGTTCTAGAGTCATAGTTGATTCAAGATCTCGGATTGACAACAAGTGGAGCGTATGTTACATCCGCCTATTTGATGTAATCGACCAATCAGCGATGCGCGCTACGCGGGGGTTGCAGTTTGTATACACACTTCAAAAGCCGATAACAAGAAACTCCTTTGTTTATCGATCACCCCAGTGTACTTTATCGCCTATAAAGACCAATTGGCGCCCGCTCAAAAAATCAATAGTGCTACATGTCGGCCGATAAGATTGTTAACGTAATCAAACTGTTGCAATTAACAAACATGTGACAAACTGTGATATTGCATTGATTAAAGTAGATAAGCTTTTGTATGCTTACCGTTAAATTAATAATTGTATTTAATTATGAGCATGTTGTGACGCAGTTTAAATAGACGTAATAGCCAGTTTGTAAATGTTTTTTTTAAAGACAATTAAAGTTGACAACAATAATAAACTCTGATTAAATGATAATAATAATCATTAAATTCTACGTCAAAATAATCGTAAAAAAAACAAATTATTTTTCATTGAATTATTTTCTTTTCGTACTGTCATACATTTTCGCGACCGACGCTATCGCCAATAAAGTGAAATATCGTTCAAATTACGTTGTCATTAAATTATGTTTTATCATTTATACTTTTAGATTTTTTTAATTTAGCAATAAGTAAGGGGAAATGCCTCAATTTTTCGATTCAAGAATAAACATTGGTTGAATATGTGAAAATTTTAAAATAGTCGTTTCATAATGTATCAGTTAAAATCGTGTTTTAGACTCTAAAAAAAAAACAATAAATATTATGTTTTGCTACATGAAAAGCATTATTTAACAAAAGGTATGATATTCATAGCAGACTGTTTTTAAAGAAAATATTTAAACAAAGAAAGGTCAAAATTTAGGACATTTTGAGCACATTTTTAAATGACCCTTTATGATTTTTATCTCTGTTGATGAACATATACCAGCAAGCAACATGCTAAATGAAAAATAAATATTTTTAGTTAACAATTTGATACAAAAGCACTTTGTTGTGTGGATTTTACAAAATTTAAGTTAAACAAAGGCATTGCCATACTGAATGTGATTTTATACATGGGTCTGTTTGTCTAATGTGACATACACTATAACGTAAATGTTGTTTAACAAAATCTCATGCAGAAAATTGATTTTGATCCCTGAAAATTTTGACTGAAGGGTCGAGCCTTGAGTCTGAAAGTCTAGTGCAAGCCCTGTTATTGCCGAATTCCTACAAAGTATTGTAACAAAGTCCATTTCGTACACGAAATGAGTCTTTATTGTTCAGTTACGATTTTTCTCCAATGATAATATTGATTTTGTTTACTGTGAATGAACATTAATATAATAAACTACACTTTTCTCGATAAAAATTTAAAAAAATGTTTAACTTAGATGAATTAATTGCCGAATTCCTACAAATTATCAAACCAAAGTCCATTTCGTACACGAAATGGAGTCTTTATTGTTAAAGAATGAATTGTTTACACAGATAAAGATGATTAAAAGCATAAATTTAAAAAAATGATCCATTATTTTCGGGCAAGTTCAAATGGATTCGGGCAAGTTGAAAATCCATGTTGTCTGCCCGAAGGGGCAAGACCTAAAAAAAAATTATCGTGAAGGCTTTTGAAAAGCGGCCGCGTTTCATTCTTTTAACAACAACTTAACAAATACATTTACACAAAATAATCAAATACGGGCTTTTACAAACAATTTCAATTTAAATATTTAATTAAATCACTTACTTCATCATTCAAATTTTACGAAAACTCAATCGTTGACGCTGTACAGTGCCAAACTCCAAAATTTGCAATGAATTCCTTTCTGTGTATATTTTGACGAATATCCAGCCATTATACAGTAAATACATAGGTTGACTATTGTTTTACCAAAGCCAAGCCACGCATAAATTTAATATAATGAAACTGGCTTCAAAAATCATCATCGTCATACACGACACAGACCGTCCTGGCCATTTTCTGAAAATGGTTGACATCTTTCAGCGTCGCTGGCTCGCTGCGAGTGTATTTCCCTTAATAATCCTTTCATCCATATATCCTATCGTCTATTTAAAGTTTGAATAACAAATTATCCTGATAATGTTGGTTAAATCCATGATAAATAGTAAACGCGTCAAATGACGAATCCTACAAACGCTCCTAAATACGACCGCCATGTTGACAACAAACTTCGCTTACATGACGTCATAAAAACTGATTCGTCCTCAGAAAATTCGCAAGTGATTTATTCGTCAAAAAATGATTTTTTCCTTGTTTATTTCTAAACCGAGTTTATTTAGTATTTTCGCTTCTTTCATTTAAAATATTACCTTTACTAATATATAATGGAGTCAATCATCGGAATTATTTCTTGACGCGCAAACAGTTAAAAGACCGTTTTACACAATTACTGCGCTTTGAACAATTCGGCCATGATCTGAATTTAAAGCATGTTAAACGCAGAATTTTCGGATTTTAAATTAGTCATTCAAGCAAATGCGAGTAGGATAAATAGAATATTAGGTTAGTGTCAATCTGTACTTAGTTTATCCGGCTCGTCTCCAAAAGGTTTATTCGACTCGGCAAGCCTCGCCGAATAAACCTTTCTCCAACTTGCCGGATAAACTAGATACAGATTGGCACTAACCTAATAGTCTCTATATATTTGTGTACTTCAACACCGGTAGTTTCAAAATAGCGTCTAAATATGTCTGAGATTATCGTTTTGTAACGTTCGCGGTAACTTAACACGCTACTGGTTGTACATTTGTATTCCTACTTCCGCAGTATATCTTCGTAGATGATCGCCGAGGAGGTAGTTCCGAATGAAGACCGATGTACATAAAGTATGTTAGGCGTAATGTAGCGTAAATGAACATTATATGGTCTAAGAGTAATGTTGTTAATGTGAAAAATCTTGGCTACTATAAGGTATACACTACTTTTGTTTATGTATAGAAATAAATCAATCTGCTTCAAAATTACTTATACCAGAGCAAAATTTAGAATAAGCTGCATCGTTCACTTTACGCCAGTTGCTTTGAAGCTAATGACTATAAGTCATAGAAGAAGAGTATAATAAATATACATTTTACACTATTTACGTCAATTAACGTAGCTCTAGCAAAGTTAAAATAATCGTTTTATTTTCACAAATAAGTTTGATTTAATTTCTCATAAATTAAACAGCATAATTAACTGAAACCAAAAACTTAAAACGTGAAATTACATTCGGAGCTCTGTTGAACCTCATTTCTCACAACCAGTGTTTTTCACAACTTGTGAAAAACGCGTACAACTTGTGTGAAAAATACGTTAGCATACAAATTTCATACAAGCATAGAAACGCATTTTCACAATTTCAAAATTGACGAAAAAAGTGTTTGAAAAAATTTGTTTGGTATGAACGTATTTTTCACATATGTTAGTTTTTTAGTTGCCAGCTGTAAGTAAGTAAATTTGTAAGTAAGTAAAAGTAAGCAAGTAAATTATTTATTTTCGTGAAATGTGTTATGACAATATTACAAACATGAATGCAACATGAAGAGTATTTACAGATAAACACCCGACCCAATGGGTCTATTTGTTACCATCAGGTTGACATGATAGGTACATGTTTATACAATATAAAGTTTTGTATTAATTATTACAGTTCGGGTTTTTATTACAAAACGGGTTCTATTAATCGTTGAACCTCATTACTTGTGAAAATCACGGTTTGTGAAAAATGAGGTTCAACGTTGAACCTCATTTTTCACAGAACGCTTTTTTCACAACCTGTGAAGAACACGTTGGTGAAAAACGAGTATCAATATGTTAAACTTGCTCAATACTGGAATATACTGCCCGCTTCGAGGCTTCATTGGCACACTTTCACAGCAAGTGTGTTACTATTCTTACAACATATGAATTCCAGTATTGAGCGACGGAAACAAATCTGACAATGAAATATGTGCCTCTGAAAATGACCACTGTGTTACAATTCACAAAATATGACTCACAATTGACAAATGTTTGCATAAATAAGAATACAATGACCTTTCATTTTATGTATCAATTACATAAGCTACAATCATATTTATTTAGGTTTAATATGCATGCATCTTCCCAACATGTAAACATTTTCTACCAACGGTATATCTTACCAAAATATGAGATACTGCAGAATCTTCATGTTGCCATCTATGCGTAATAAATAGGGTTATGTGCTTCATGCTCCAAGAGTCGCTAGTTTGAATCCCTTATCTCTACTTAAACGACTTAGGCTCGATAAAAGTTGCTATGGACATCAGTGTTAGCATTGATATTCGTACTGTTGCTAGGAAGCGTAACGTAGGATGCTAAGACCTAAGTGTGTGCTAGAAGCATAAGGGAAAATTACAATGGATAATGAAACTGTTGCTAAGTGTGCTTGAGCAGCTGCTATGGACCTCGAAGCGGTTGCTTTAGATGCGAAACTTGTTAATACGGACATTGTAACAGTACCATGGGGCATGTGTGCTTACTATGTACCTCTATGTGCTAAAGTGGTTGATTGTACGTAAAGGTGGTTAAATAAGGCACAATACTGGCTTGTTGAAGACCTTAGGGTGGTTGTGATATATTGCGCCCATGTCGCGAGGTTAACCATCTAAGTAAAATATTTGAAAGTAACTGAAACATTAGTTTTGTTTATTATATACTTTAAGATATACTATGATATTGACCCATGTTGTGAAAATTGCGTTAGGACTAAAAATCGAAAAATATGTCTAACGTAATTTTCACATTGCTCATTTGTGAAAAACGCGTACGCAATTTTCACAACTTATGAAAATTACTAACGTGTTTTTCACAAGTTGTGAAATTTGCGTACGCGTTTTTCACATGTTGTGAAAAACACGGGTTGTGAAAAATGAGGTTCAACATGCCTTAAGAAATGAAACAGTTGCAGTAAAATCAAACATTTTTGTAAAGAAAACTCTAAGTTCAAGGGGGGATAATTCTGATAAAAAAATAGATTTAGAGTTTAGATCCTTTTCACATGAGATGAGGTTGATAATAAGGAACATATATTTAAAGTTTGATGTCGATACCTAAAAAAATGAAACAGTTGCAGTAAAATCAAACATTTTTAAGTTTAAGGGGAGATAATTCTAAGAAAAAAGTATTTGGTGTTATGAACATTGTCACATAAGATGAGGTTGATAATAAGAAACATATATTTAAAGTTTGAAGTTGATACCTTAAGAAATAAAAAAGTTATAGTAAAAATATTTTTCTGCACAAAACTTTAATCAGAAATGTGGACGCTGACGCCGACGCTAGGGCGAGTAGGAGAGCTTTCCATTTACTTCGTAAAGTCGAGCTTGTGCACAAGCAAGAAAGCCAATATATCAGCGAAAGTTTGGATATTTTGAACATGAAGATTATTTTAAGCTCTTTGATACAATGGTTTAGCCAATTCTTTGTACAGAAGACAAATCTGGTGGTTCGAATACTGCCATCAAATTGAATCTATTCGGGCCATTTTTTTTCCAAAATACGTTATTTTTTCGTTGTTTTCGGTTGATATACATTGTACGTCGTCATTTTCAGTTGTATTCAGTACAATACAACATTTTGAGTGTGTGTAACGTTCAAACAAATTTATATGTGAAGTGCATCTTCACATCTTTTGTTGATTATAAATGTGTGACCAATCAATTTAAAGGTAGTTTCTCTTTCCACATAAAAAGCTCATAATAAAGCATATTCTACCGTGCTTGAAACTTGGCTGTTGTTTAAATATACACTGTAATTACTTTATCCATGAACTAAAACTGACGTAAGGCTTTCCTTTGCGGTATAGTTCTCAACAAAAATAGTTAAAACATTCTTCCTGTTTATCAATTGACTTCAGAAATGCCTATTCTACTTTTCAGCTGGCAAATGAGGAGTATTTACAGACTCACAGCACTTCTTCTCTGTCGCAATGCACACTACATCCACTTTCCTCTGACACTTCAAAAACGTATAAAAGCCATTCAATATGGTTCCGACTGATTATAACTGTAGCATTAGATTGTTTGGGTTTTTTAACGTATTCAACACATATTTAGGTTATATATACGACGGCCAGCTCTTCCTACTATAGGTTTCCTGGAATTTTTCTATCACCAGTTTCTATCACTTACCCTACCACGAGGCCGACAACTCATGTATAGGGTATGACCTACCGCGACCGGGCTATTTCTCGACACTCTGGTGGCAGAAATTACTTGTCTCTGTGTATGAAAATATCGTTCAATCAACAATGGTTAAAATGAAACAAAGCGCATTTAGTTTACTAAAATACAAAACTATTTTATTCTACCAGTTACAAAGTCATTCCAATATAATTTTCAAACAGAAAGGAGGTAAACTAGCTTCCAAGGATAAACAATTACAACACAAAAATAATCGTGGTTGTACACAAAACAGACCTGTAAATGAAAATATACTTCGTGCATATTTTATACATTTTTTTCTAGCAACGAAATGTTCTAAACTAGAGACTAACGCTTTTTAGATACATCAGGTATTCTATATGACAGGGATTTGTAACGAAGTGCTTTTTTGAATTTTCTCGGTCGTCACTGTCTATAACTGGCTGAAGCAGACTTTACAAAATATTCCAGAGTTTAAAACTTGTTTTATGTTTTTGTACATGTCGTCCATGCAACTTGTGAATGTTTCTGAAGTTTTTGACAAAAAATTGTTGCAATTATGACCGAAAATATGACTTAAGGTGATGTAAAATGGGGCTAAAATGGCAGATCGGCGGGAAAATGCATTATTTTGTAAAACAGTCTGTGAGCGTAATTTACCTCAAAATCATCTAGAAACACATTTTCCTAACATTTATGTCAATTTGAATGGTACTGGTACAAAATTTCATGTGAATATCTTTATTTAAACTTGTTATACTTGTTTTCCGTATTTGCCAAAATAATAGCGACAAAAGTGAAATTTGATGAAAATCTATTACATTTACTTATCGTTACCTGTTATATAAAATCCCTGGATACATCTACACATTTTATTTTGTCTAAATTCTACAAGACTTTTATAAGTTATCAATATAGTGGTATCAAACATCATGTAGAAATTTTACACTTCAGGTACAGAGGATTTTGTTCCCCACATACACGTTATACTTACATTCTTTTCTCAACCACTACCTTGTATGGAGAAGCAGTCCTACTAAAACTGCTTCCAGCAGCAGTTAAATCAGCACATTTACCAGAAACCATCTTCCATTTATACCTTTGCATCAACTGAGCAAATATCAAATGTAATTCTGGTTTAGCTACAAATTCTCCAAGACATACTCTCGTTCCAGCAGAAAACGGGAGCCAGTTTTTAGGTTTAGGTCCAAGTTTTCCATTTTCATCCAAATATCTTTCTGGAATAAATCTTTCCACGTCTTCCCAAGCATCAGGATCGTTGTGAAGAGCCCAGTGGTTTATACCAACAACAGTTCTTTTAGGAATTTTGTATCCAGCTATGAATAAAAAAAATTAATAAAACTAAAACATTAAAACAAATTTTGTGATATTACTGGGCGATATGAATTAGTGTAGACATCTAACTTGATTACCGAAACAACATAACTTCCCTAATACTGTAACAATAAACAATAAAACTTACGTTATTAGAAGTAACAAAGACACAATCCATTTTCAGAAAACTGATAACTGAACTCTTTCTTTATCATTAAAATACTAGTCAGTACATTTTCCCAAATGTCATAAATACGTCAATAATCAGTTTAGGGAATCACGTGACCTAAAATGGTTATAAACACGGAAAAAAATAGCGGCCATTTCGACAAATTTGAACGAAAATACAAGGAAAAGACATTTATACTTCACAAATTTTTATCAAACCCAGCGCAGTCTAAGCAGCACAGAATTCTCTTTCTAACGGTATTTCTGCCAAACCCACAACGGTTCAAGTTTTCTAGATTACCACGAGGTTTTGAACGAGTCGAGAGTTTGTTGGGGGGAAATGCCGTGGTGCCTAACACGTAGATGCTATGATTTATTGAAAAATGACTTCTTTAAGCAGAAATACACCAAGATTTTGCCAATGTAAAATAACTTTTTGCAGTAATACATATCACCTGTCAATTATTCACCGTTACGTCTCCAATTGAGAAAGATATTACTGAAAAAGTAATAATGGTGCTTCACACGTGCAATTTTTCTGTCATGAAATGATGGTGCTTTACACGTTTGATGAATAACTGATAGTGATTTACAAAAGCTCATTAGTATCAACAGGTTGATTATATATATGGTAAAAAGCTTTTAACTATGTTCTAGACTTTTTTAACGTGTAATGTTAAAACCCGCACACATGCTTGCATTCAGGGGGCACGGGTAGATGTTCAAGCAGAAAAGTATATAGCTTGAATAGTTTTAAACAAATCTTGACAAACTTCGTAACATTGGGTCTAACAAATTTTCTCAAAATTTCCAACAATTAACTATACATTTTTGCGTCCTATTTATTTGAAATATTTAATTTCTTCATCTCTTATAAGGACTATACATCTAGCCATAATTAATGCTAATGAGAATGGAACTGGGTCAGTATTAAATCACTTAATTAATTATTTGCATAATAGATTTGTTGATGTTTTATTATTTTTAGTGTATAGATACGTCAGTGTTTAATGTCTATCACCCTATTTTCTGTTACAGAATGGAAACACTATGCCAAAAGTGTGAAAAATCATTATGTGGAAGATCAAGCCTAAGTGATCACGAACGTAGGCACAATGGGATGGCACCATATAATTGTTGTGGCTATAGCTTACTTAGTAGAGCTAACCTAACTAGACACAGGTGAGTAATATGCCTTGTATAAGTCTGATTTTAATAGATCCGACAAACGAATCAACAATTGTTGTTTAACAGAGTGCTGGAGTGATACCTTTCTGGCTATGACAATCTGTCTGATAAACAACCGGACACACAGTTAGATAGTGACGCCAGAATTGAGTATTCTGTAAATGAAATAAAATTAATAAAAAGACAACACAGAAGACAATTAGTAACAATGTAATCAGTTTTTTACATTCACTTTAGATAAATCATTAACAATTACAATTTACAAATAATGCAGAAATTTTTTTAGAACAAAACTGATGAGGTGTACGCCTACAAAAAGTTTCTTTAAAGGGTACAAAGTTTAAGACAAATTTATAAAATAACATGCTATAGTTCGAATATAACAATTAAAAAATCATCATGTGGTGATGAATGAAGTTTTTGCATATTTCAGATGCAGTGCCCATGGACAGGAGAATATATTTAAATGTAGCAAATGCTCAAAAGAATTTGCCCTAGGTGAAGACCTTATTAGGCACGAGAGTCAACAAACATGTGGACCAAATCTTAGATGTGATAGGTGTGGTGTGTCATTCCACAATAAAAATGACCTGAAAGATAATATGGATAAACACAGTGGCGAAAAGAAATTTGTGTGCGAGTGCGGCAAATCTTATAGGTTTCTCCAAGGACTAAGTAGACACAGGAAGGCATGCAAATCATGATATTACTGCCAAATACTAGTGTTTAATCCTGATAAACCAGTAGGCCTATTCCTTTGTTTAAAAGTTGACTTGATATAGAAAATTTATCTGTTTTTGTTTTTATGTTTCGTCATACCAGATAGGTATGTGGCTCATTTATTCATGATGAATGTTTCAGTGCAAGACGCCCTGTTTTAGTACATTCGTTGTTGGTTTCAGTTATATGTGTGTAATTACGACCAATTAATACTGTTTGACGTCTTCCATTTTTTGCAATTACACTTGTTGAAATATGTAGGAACAAAAAGAGCAATCATATAATAAAATAGTCCTTATTTGAAATGTTGTTATTATCTCCCTTCAATATATATTGAATATTTCTATTACTGTTGAAAAAATATATATAATATTATATCACTAGTAAACCGTATTATTGTAGGTTTTATTTGTTAAGGATATATATATATATACATATATATATATTTCAACAGAAACAGTATGGTTTTTATGCAAGATAGACATTGTTTTAGCGGAATTCTGAGATATATAAAAGTGATCAAGGATCTATAGAATCAGAGACCCACTTTTTACTTCATTGTAGTGCTTATACGGAATTAAGAACTGACTTTTTAAACTCATTTTCAAATGATGATGTTTTTGAGGAAAATCCATACTATACAACGTATACGCCGTATACTCTTGATACTGTTTATCTGTATATGCTTGAATTTATATATCATATATTTAACTTTATATGGTATGTACATGTACCTATCATGTGAATCAGTTGGTGACATATAGACCCACTGGGTCGGGTGTTTATCTGTAAATATTCTTCATGGTGTTTTCATGTTTGTAATATTGTCATAACACATTTCACGAAAATAAATAATTGACTTACTTACTTACAGCTAGCAACTAAAAAAATGTATGTGTGAAAAATGCGTTCGTACCAAAAAACTCAAATTTTTCAAATACTTTTTTGATCACATTTGAAGTTGTGAAAAATGCGTTTCTATGCTCGTATGAAATTTGTATTCTAACGTGTTTTTCACAAGTTGTGAAAAACACGGTTTGTGAAAAATGAGGTTCAACACAGCAACCTTAGCTAAATAACCATATAAGTGTGAATATGAAAATGCACGTATATATTTGACGACGTTGATTCATATAATTTAGCTACTCAAGTCCCATTTCTTTGTTGGTAACATATTCGCCTCTTTTTACCTCGTCTTCTCCCACCTGACACCTAATGCTCCTTTCTAGACCGCATTTCTATTTACACTCACTGTACCTTCTCTACGTCGGCCTGGCAGCCGCCTACGGTCCTCCGAATCAAACATGTGATGTCTAAAAAGGAAGAAATGCCACATAAAATCAAATGCCAATTTTGTAGATACTATGTATACAAAAGCCTTAATTGGTAGGAATTTGCGAAATCGGTAAAAGCGGCTTTGTGACCAATTGATGACAATGTACCGAACTGATACTTTTATCTTAAAGTCAATGTTATTCATGTGTATAAATATATGAATGTCACGTCGAAACGGACGTTGGGTCCAACAATGGAGATCGAAATGCCGTTAGTAATGTGTAATGCACAATCAGTTCTTCATCGAACGTGTAAAGCACCAATACCCAATTTTCATTAATATCGTTCTTATTTAAAGACCCAACGGACATATATTGACAGGTTATTTCATGCATTTCATGTATTTCTGCATAATAATCAAAGAGAACGCAAATAATCAAAATGGCATTAGTTAACATACATTGGCAAAAGCTTGGTCAATTTCTGTTTAAAGTTGCTAATTTCTAATAATTCTTAGCTAGGTTTAGGCATCACGGCATTTTTCCTTCGAGACCTCCCGACTTGCTCAAAACCTCGAGGTAATCTAGAAAACTAGAACAGTTGTGGGGTTGGCAGAACTACCGCTAGAAAGAGAATTTTATGCTGCTTAGACTGCGCTAGGTTCGATAAAAATTGGTGAAGTATAAAGGTCATTTATCTTGTATTTTCGTTCAAATTTGTCGAAATGGCCGCCATTTTTTCCGTGTTAAGAACCATTTTGGGTCACGTGATTCCACACACTGATATTTTCAATGCATAAACTGCTTCACACACTGTGCTCACATAAGTTTAAGGTAGAGTCCCCGTAATATCTGTCAAAATAATTTTCTGTTTATTATATGCTTCAAACTGGCGTTATTTATTGCTTAAATCTGATATGCACTTCCTCTATGGTGTCTCCTCCCTGCCGGGTGCCTCAACGTCGCATTACAATAAGCGTACGCTATAAAAAAGGGCCATACATGTTATTTTGAAGCGCTAAACTTATTTCCAGCATCTCGACAGCCGTTTCAAGTTTCGCCAACACATTTCATATAAAAAGTAGTTCTGATGAACTCTATTTTACCACAACCACTAAGTTTTCCTTCATGGTATGTACAAATTGTCTCTCTTTTACGAAATAATAGACCAAAATACATCATATGGAACACGAAATCATTCAAAACAAGCTGTCCTAAAGTTTTCTTTTTATATTGGGCACGTTTCATAAGGCGAGCGCTAATATGCTACACAAATTTCCTTTCAAAAAGCGCTAGCTAGCGATAGCCTTGTGGTAACGTGCCCCTGTATAAAAATACTAGTGCATAGTGAACCCAAGTGTAGACTTGTTTGGGCCACACTTATTACTTTTCTTGCACATGTCACAGGGTAAGAAATAATATGCAGCCTGACCGGGACTCGAACCCAGGACCTCTCGTTAAACGATTCTTCAATTAAGAAAACAATTCTCTTTGCAATCAAAACATGCATTTTTCGAGCATACAGTCAATTTTAACTCAAGTCATTAAAATATTTGATCAAGAGTTCATTTGAAAATATATTGCAATATTGCTTTTACTGTATTGTTACACACTTAGTAAAAATTATTACATTGTAGTATTATTTTGATTATTTAGTCTTGTTATATTTTTTATATTTATTGATATGATTTGTATTAATTTTAGGTCATAAACAGTAATACATTTTGTAGAAGCATAAGTCATTAAGTGGTGTCTACAAATAATGTTACTGAACATAAATGAAAAATAATAGTATTGACCTAATGATGAAGAAGAGTAGAGTCAGCAACAATACTTTCTAAAGATATTGGTGGAGGTAAATTATTCAATTATATTATATCAATCTTCCATAAAACTTTTTTCATCCTGAAGTGCATTTTTAACCTAGCTTTTTGATTCATTAGATATTTAACTGCAAAATCATTAAAACTATGTTAAGCACCGAACAAAATTGCTTCATGTTACTTAAAAATGAAATATATTAATGGACTTGTACATTTTCCAAAGTCTAGGGTGGAGTTTCCGACCCCCCCCCCCCTGTTAGATCTGCCTATGAGTCTGACAAAATGTACAATCTTGACTAATTTGTGCTATATTCAGTGATGTATATATTTTTATGTTTCCCCAGATCATTTGAATAAGCAGCCAAAATTAATACCAGTCAAGGCTGTGGAAAGCAGGGTTACAAATCTGAAGTACATGTTTAAGATTACATTCCGGGTCATGACTGGCTCCTCCCTTCTATAGAAAAAATATTTCTTGTACAAAAGAAGAAGTTTTCTGTTTCTTATGGAAAGGAAAGGGAAACCAGGTAAATCTAAGTTTCAAGGGAAGCTGATATGATGAGGTCCCAGCCTTAGATAACTTAATAACTAGCCACTTAAAAGGTGTAAATCAAAATACTAAAGCCAAAGAAAATGTGTGAAACCAAAGTACTGCAGATTGCATAAATGATAATTTATTTAATAAGAAGCTTACGGTTTGAGCATTCAATATCCAATGGATATAAATGAACTTGCTGAAATGAAATAATAGTATATGTTATGAAAATTTTAATCCAACAAATTCAAAATATTTCAGATGCTGTATAACATTACAGATGGCTATGCTACATAAACTATGCATACCTAATTTGGTGAATATTGAGTTGTGCTTGTTTTGGAGTTCAGTGAATAAAAACAAGTAAGTACTGTGCAGTACAAATTATGTTCATTTGTGTACTAATATCTGATTACATGATATTTAAAATATTCTTTTATTTAAAATGGGGTGATGAGTATTACAAAGAGTATGAAACACTACTTACTTAATGTGCAAGTATGTTTCAAGCATATGTAATTTGTGTTCCAAAACTGTTTGATTTTTGTGGCTTCAGATGATGGAAAATAAATCTTTTGTGTGTGTTTGGATGTTATTTAAAGTTACTGTCATATATATTTATTTGGGAATTACGTTTTTGCAGTACATTATTCACTGTGGCTAACCGAAGGGCAAACTATATTATTGATATTTGTATATCCTAATCTTATCATATTAAGATATGTGCACATTATGCTGCATCATTGATTAAAAATAAAATGAAACAGTATTTAAGTTTATTGTTTTCGGTTGTAAATACTGGGTTGAGTTAAAGATATCAAGACAAGCAGTATTTGAATTATGTCATATTGTTTAATATCTAGTATTACTGTTTGAAAAAATAGCATTGTATTACAGATATCTACATGGTATTGTTTTAGTAGTTGGTTTCTTTGAATATTTGTTGAATTTTTTTTTCTGCTTACAAATGCTTGCATTATGATTATTTTATCACTAAAAAATACATAAATAAATGGGTCTTCCTCGGTGAGTTTTTCATTTGTACTTTTTAACATTTTCAGGCACCAGCATATTATAAGATCAACAAGATATAGACTATATATGTTTTATCAAACTGACTGTAACGAACATGACAGAGTTAAGGAACAATAAATGCACTAAAGATATTGAAAAGATTGTGTAGAAGACTGTATTTTTGACACTCAAAAGGCTCATTGTTTCATACAACTAAAACAAATGAATATGCATGTAATAAATGTGACAATTGAAAGATGAAGTATATAATTTACTGGCTATTCATTAGACTTGTTTGTAGACACTAGAAGATTTAGACTGTTAAAGTATAGTCATAAAAAGAAGTATATATATTATTTTGAATTCAGCATGTATAGGAAGCATCATTATTAACTAATATTTGTATCATATTTCATAATTTGTAACACAATGTATATCACCAATATTTCAAACTTTTAAGTTAGATTGTTCTAAACTGATATAATAGAAGATACAATAATGGATTTACATGAGACACTTTTTGTTTAACGCCACATGACCTTGGTTGTATTGCTAGACACTTAGATATGAGTCACAATATTATTTTTTATCATAAGTTATGTTTAGCTAAATGTTTAATATTTGTTTCTTAGTTTACATCAGCATATTTAAGTATTTTAGCATTAGGATAGTTAAAATAGATGTAACATTTGAGGGGGAAGATACTTTATTGCAATTGCAATTGTTATACCTGTACATTTACATAAAGATGTGATTCTCATTTCTAAAGTATTAGCGACTATAGTTTTATACTATAGTTGCAGGTTATATACTGAACCAAAAAAGAAACTTTCGCCAAGTTTGATTGTAGATATGTTAGTACAGTTTCAATCCTTTTGGCTGAAAGCTTACATTTTTGTAAAATAATGTATTGTGGTTCTTTAAAAATCGTCATTTTGGAGGAAAGGATCAGATTGATTGTTGAATTTTAAATTAAAATAAGGTAAGGGTCATTTCTAAAGTTAACAATCAGTAGCGTGTGTGACCGCCGTGGGCGATGCTGACTGCCTGACAGCGACGTCGCACAAGTTTGTTAATGTCAGCCTGTGGAATATTATTCCATTCTTCAAGCAATGCAGCTCGAAGGTCGTTGGTGTTGTTTGGAGGGTTCGGACGTCGACGTACACGTCTATCCAGATTATCCCAAAGATGTTCAATATTGGGTTCAAATCCGGACTTTTTGAGTGCCAGTCGTCGATGAAATCAATGTTATGATTTTGTAAATACTGTATTATTGACACGAGCAACAGTTTTACAAGCTACTACATGTATATATGTGTGTACATCTAAGTGGTACCCTTGAACCATTGGCACATACTTTGCGAAAGTTTCTTTTTTGGTTCAGTATATATATTTTAAAATTTGAAAATGATACCTTAAGAAATAAAGAATTTAAAATAAGAAATAATGGGGTTTTTAAAAGAAAATGTTAAGTTCAAAGTAGACAAATTAAGAAAAAATGTATTTGGAGTTACGAACCTTGGCACATGAGATGCGGTTGATAATAAGGAACATATTTAAAATAATACATTGTACTGTGTTTCTTACACATTAATCCATTTTCAATAAAATGTTATATTTTATTTGAGGTAAGAAAGTTAAAATATTTGCCTGTGAATATGGACCGTAATTTTGGTGATAAATATAGTAATAAAAAACTAATTCCTCGATATGTGTTAGTTTTCCCGGAGTGTTTGCAGAAAGTATAACATTGGCTTTGGAGATGTGATGCGCAGCACACTTTTCCGCTTAGCCTCGAGAAAGTATCATGTAAATCTGACAATAATTGAATAACAGCTTTGAATTACAGCTCTTTGAAACTCTGAGTCAATGCAATGCAATTTTGTTTTCTTCTTGAAACCGCAGCATAAGTGATGTCATAGTCATTTGGAATTGTCATTATGACTTTACCGTGGAGGCACACAGAGCTATCATTTACTAGTTAAATGTAATTACAAATCAAACAAAATAATTTGCCTTACCAATTTCTGTATCACAAGATGACACATGAAAAATACCAAATGGTACAACACTTGATAAACGCATGCTTTCATGTAACACAGCTTCAGTGTAACCAAGATTTGGTCGATCTGCTAGTCCAGGGGTTCTGTTTTTTCCTAAAACAGAATGGGCTCATAAATTCACAGAGCAACATTAAGAAAAATATGTAATTTTAAGA
This sequence comes from Mactra quadrangularis, assembly GCA_025267735.1. Classification (NCBI taxonomy): domain Eukaryota; kingdom Metazoa; phylum Mollusca; class Bivalvia; order Venerida; family Mactridae; genus Mactra; species Mactra quadrangularis. Next base: position 31,136,676 of record CM046293.1, read on the forward strand.
CTTAGAATAAAAATCAAATACACTGTAAGATGTTGTTAACTGTTGTATACATGTAACTACTCACTGCATTTCTTAAATTTAAAGATAATCAATCGTAAGTCACAATGAACAGTCATTGGTTGCATCAATTTGTAGATTATAGATGAAAAAAAAATAACATACAAAGCTGCTGAATAATATAATGTTTCATGAAGGTCCTACCAATATAACAAACTTATAATAAACTGTACAATTCAACTTACCAACAACTGAATCTATTTCTGCCTGTACTTTTCCTTGTATATCTGGGTATGCAATCATATGTTTAATTGCCCAATAAAGAGTGATTCTAGATGTATCAATTCCAGCTGTAAATAAAAATATATCGACAGTACACACAGTGGAATAAATTTAGAAAATGTTGATAATTGATACAAGAAAAGACACAGCTATAGTCATGTATTCCTTTAATTGAAACATTAAGGTTATACATTTTTAAACTGAGCGTTTTGGCCTATTTGAAAGAGTATTTTTTTAATTGGGTTTAACGTTGTATTCAATACATATGAAGGCTATATATACGACGGCCAGGTCTTCCTACTACAGGTTTCCTGGACACTTCTATCACCAGTACTAACTTACAATACCACGAGGCCGACAACTCATATATAGGGTATGACCTACCGCTACCGGGCTCGAACCCGCGATCCGGATTCGAAGTCAGACTACGCCACGGCCGCGGCTTGTGTCTATGTTTCTGATGAAGTGATCATTTTCTTATAGTGTTAGAATAGTCAGTGTTCAATGATTTATTGATCCATTTTTAAGAAAATTGACATCCTGACACTATGATACGCATCAAATAAATAAATAATACTAATAGAGGTTTACTGACAATACTTGTGGTACCTCAATCTAAGTAACACATTGCTTTTAACAGAACAATTTGTAGTGTTGATAAACTTACCAAAGAATATATCAGCCAATGTTTGTATAAGGTGATCTTCAGTAATAGAATCAGCAACAATATCACCTTCCTCTTCAATGGTTTCTTGTCTTGCAAGTAGAAGAGTGTCAGTAAAATGACGTATATGATCTACAATAAATTGTCTACATAACTAATCAATGTACTGAAAGTACTGTTGGAAGGAATGTTTGAAAGATTTAAGAGTTCAAAGTTACTATTTCGATATCCATCATTATCTCTTTATCTTTAATTGTCAACTGTGTTTCATATTTCATTTCGCATGCACATTATTCTACTGATCAAGAGGTTGTAGGTTCGATTCCCGGGCGGTTCATATTTTCGTGGAGCTTAGATATGAAATAATTTCTACGGTCATTCTCTCTTCCTACCACTGATTCTAAATCATGTAGGGCTGTAGTCAGTTACTGACAGCTAAATCCAGAGATTTAGCCTTTTCAGGACAAGTATGTGGACTGATCGCTGTGATATAACCTAAACAATGCGTTGTTATGGCGATAAGGCCACAACAAATTGATCATAAGAATAATCTATGGAGTTTGTCTAAAACAATTGGAGCGAGCGAGCGAAAAACAATTGTGTTCCCCATTTCTGGCATTTTGAGAAGCGAGCGAAAGGCGGGGAATAAATTTGTGATATTTTCATGAACATTTATGAACCAAATGTAAAAAAAACCATGCTAAATATGGATTTTTCACAGAAAAAAAACATCATAATGTGTAATCATGAAAAGCATACTTTTTAGAGTTTTAAGTCATACTGGTCATTTATTCATCATATTGATGTGATACAATAAATCATGTACATATAAAGATAAAATATGTCAAAGTCTTTCTTCCTTGCACTTTATTATTTTGATTTTGGGTTACAGGGTATATAGCTCTGATTATCTTGCAGGTTGTTGCTAAAATATTACTTTTCGTTAGCATGCATAAATGCTTTTAATATGGTATATACATCATAAATGACTGTATTTTGTTCCAATTGTATTTACTGTCTAATATTATTATGCCACATAGCTAATACATTTAGTGAATTCATTCAGTATTCACCTTCAATTAAATACCTCCATATTTCTGTATAAATTAGATCTGCTTACATCATGAAAATCTACAACGCTCTTTTATTCAGCCACTAACCTTACATTTCGTTGCATAACGTTGATACCTGGCCATCGCTCACGTTCTCACAGTAAACTCCAGCTGTGAAAATCGTCTGCTAAGTAGTATATATTATATAAAAGCGTGTGGCAGATAATAATGCGCAATAATACAAAATAACTATTCTCCGTACACAGTATGAATAATGTTTGATTGATGTGAAGTAACATTAAATATCATTATTTTAAGTATTTGTTTGAATTATTTTTTTCAATTCATCTACGTTTGATAGTATTCATATTTTTCTACTGCACTATTTTCTTTGGCGCATTTACTAATTGTTAGGTGTGGTTCGTTCTTTCGCAGAGCGTTGACATAGAAAGGAATTTTTGGGAAAAAAAATCCTTCCAATTACATATATATAGTGGTATGGAAATATATAGATGTTGTTTATTAAATATCTTATACATCTATTATCCGATAGAAATCCCACATAAGTACACTATTATGATAGAGGGAACTCACTATTGTATAGCTCATGAATTATGTTATCCCGACCCATTATACACCAGAAGCTAAATTTTTATACTTGCCATGCTTTTGCCATAAGAACGACGGATGTTATAAGTAAAGTGTACTAGTTCATATTTATTTGTACAAGGAAATTCTGCCATTTACGTACACTTTTATAGACATGCGTTCCTGTATGTTGAACAAACCACTTGTAGTTATTGAACTAATGCTCACTGCTGACATTTCTGGTATGAGTCAACAGTATCTTCCCATTAATCTTAAACGGAATTTTAATCTGGCTATGTCTAACAAGCAAATCTAAATCAAACATTTCCAAAGTCCTAAGTATCCCGTCAACAGATACAATAGTTCTTTACATAAATATGTCACCCAACATAAGACACTTTCTAAACACCTAAACCATATAGACAGGAAACAACCATCAATTACTATGTTTATAAGACATGGTCAAAACAAGAGAGCTCTCTCTCGCCGTTCAATATCAGAAACAACGTTAACTTTTGCTTCAAAAACAAACACGCCTTTACGAATTTTCTTTTGAAGAAAATCAACTGAACAAACACTTACGTACCTTTGTTATAAGTTTTCTTTTCAGCCAGAAATTTGTTCAACAAAAAATCGTCGTATATCTCAGAGGTTGTTTTTTCCACCAGTTTCATTTGCTTTGATTTGTATACATGTTTAAGTCCAGGTATAAAATCTTCCGGTGCACCTACTCCAAACTTCTCATTGAATTCATCTCCAAGTTTAATTATGTACTGCAAGTCCTTATCATCAAAACTGTACCTATATATAGAAATATGACACAAGTTACTTCACTATTCAGCGTATCCATCTATTTACTGTTACTAAACGTCTACGCTGAAGACAAGTACATGTGCATTTATAAAAGTCAACAAATAATTGTGCCAGAAATGTGTCACGCTCGCCATTATCCATAGAGTGAGCCATGAATTAAAGTAAAGAAATTCCTGATACAACAATGTATAATCCTTTGATTTGCCAATTATCAACGTATGGAAAGCTCATTCCAAACATAAAATCTTACAGCTTCAGCACTCTGCCACCGTATTACCAAATAAATTGATAAAGAGATAAATTTAAAAGTTTGAATTTATACTCTGGAGTAAAGGAATTAAATAGTTTTGTCGAATAGTGTCTAATATGTCCTTGTTAAAGGGTTATTTGAAACGTAAACCGATAAGATTCAAATAAGTGTTATTATGTGGTGAGGTATAATGTTTCGTGTTTGTGTTATGACATTGACATACAAGTGATTGACAATCTACAAAACACAACAAAAAACTATTTACAATGTAGGAAATTAAAATGGTATAAAAACATATGCTATTGATAGGCATATGTAATGTAATTCATGTATATACATAACAAATTCACGGTTATAACAAGATTGTTTTATCATTCTCAGACACAAGTAAAAAACGAATAAAAATATTCATCATATTTTTAATGTGTTGTACCATTCAATGGTTTCTTGTGTAGTTTCTGAATTACTAAGAAAAGGAGTCACGCCGATTGTACCAGGTTAAATAAATAAAGTGTATCAAGCATATTCTAATAGGACTATAACATGTGTTATTCTAATACTTAGCAAGGTATTGTAAATTTGATTTAGTGCTTGGAAAAAAAGTTTATAGATAATTTCCCATTCAAGGCCCTTATTTAATTATCTCAACATCAAACAAACAGCGTGGTATATCTTTAAGAATATGACATACAAGTGTTCAACACTCAAATATTGTTCGTTTTTCAGAACTGTCAAAACATGAATAAATTCACGGTGACTTCGTGCTCTTTGTCTAACACTCGTGACATTGAGATAGTGTGTAATCATTCACCGTGAAATTATTCAAACTGACAGTTTAGAAAAAAAGAACAATAGCTGCTCACATAACAATATTATATCCAAAAAGCGAATTAATTACAGGTACTAGAAAAATGACTTTGAATAAGAAATAGTTATCACAGTCATGACGTATTTCATGAAATTTAATAAGGGTATTTGTGACTATGAATGTAACAATTATCTATGGATTGAAGTCCAGCAACTACGATTACAAAACAACGAAGATTTTAATGTAATAAAAATGTACTTGAAGCGTCGTTATCAGATGTATAAAAGTATTTTCAAATAGGTTTAAATACATCAGCATATACACTTAAATTCAATTATTACTATCAAGACTATCAAAATCAATGGGCTGATGGTCTTTATATACAGATCCATTTGAACAGTTGGTATATAAAATCCCTTTTCATGCGGAACATTTACTATACCAAACATCTTCTTAAACTATAATATAAAACCATATAAGTTCTTATTAGTTAATTAAGAAAGAAATACCTACTTTCCCCCAAAGCAGAGCCCTTGAAGTATGTTACCAACAAGAAAGTTAACATACTCCTCTGGGTCAAACTCATCATCTCTTCCATCTATAATTTCAAAGGCTGTAGAAGTGGCATCATTTATTCTTTTTTCTAAAGCATTACCTTGCATGTAGTGTCTATAATCAAAGATAATAAATGTATGCAGTTATTTTTGACATTTATCAGGCAAAACTATTTTACTCTAACTAACTTAAAATACGCTTTTTTAATTGAGACCTACTGCGCAAATATCTACACAAGTAAAAAATTGCTGCTAAATGCAGCAAAGTGATTGTCACGGCAAACAAAAAAAGAATTATTATGTATAATCTAAAGGTAACTCAAAAAAGCATAATATTGAATTGTCATGTTAAGGTTTTCAGTAATAAAAAGGTAACTTGTTATCAAAGTTTTCCTGGTCATATGTAACATTCTCGTTCCCAGAGCCTAGTAAGATTCTCGATACTAGTTAGATCGAGAATCTTGATAACCTTGGGGTACGAGAATGGTCTGAATCTAGACATCATCTTTATGCCGACAGGATGTTTGGTTTCTGTTGGATTTATTTCCAGTATTTCATATTTGCATGACGCTTAAAAAGATCGGCAAATGGGAAAAAACATAGTCTTTTCAGAACTTAAGCTATTTACATGACATATCGCTTCTGTTTAGTCAAGTGCTCCTTACATTGCGGATCTGTCCTTACCAATCCGTGTGACTATTGGTTCCCAGAAGTGATCTGTATAATAGGGGGCGATCGTTGGTCTCCGGGCAAATTGAAAATTTAAGTACATAAAAAGAGACTTTTTAACCGCAACAGCTACTTCCCAAGACCAAAACATGACGTAACCGGTTTAAGACGTTTGCGTAAAGGTGTGTCATACTATGAGATAGTTCGTCCACAGATTAGCCCATACCAAACTGTCCAGAAGCAGTAGGAAATATACAAAATATTTTATCTCTGTATACTGCCAACCTCTCTCTTGAGTGTTACAGGCAGGATTAAGTGCTTGTCGAAAAATGATAAATAAAGAAAAAGTTAAAAGATGCTGACAAACAGTTTTGGCAGGAACAGTGAGTAACAGATATCAACCGATTTGCAGGCTAGGATATTGTATTATACAAAAGTATAACTGTCATTGATCGATATTTTGTTCGATACGGAAACGATCGATCCGATATATCTATCGAACCTACAATACCGGTATTCGATATACATCGTATACTAGTGTAAAGCCCTTGTACTAGGTAATACCCTACGCTCCCCTCGCAGCTCAGTGAACACATTACATTCACCCGCTGCTTTAAAACGTGTTGAATTACAAGTTAAAGCATTTCCAAAAATGCTTGAATCGCCGTTTAGCCGTGTATACTCCTTAGAGTAAAAACATTCAAGCAATATGCGCTAGCGTTTTATACCGTCTCAAGTATAATTATTTTAGAATACAATAATTATAGCGTGCCCAGCAGCGTGTTCAGTTACCTTGAACATTCCGTAACGGAAGAATCGGAACTACTTAACCAATTGACAGCTCAACCCGAGACGACTCAATATAATACTAAAGGAATTGAATTGTCCCAACTTTGTGTTGAGTATTGCACGGGTTTAGTTGTCTTCGGGTTGAGTTCTCCCGTATCATTAACGTTAGCTAACAGTAGTTACTGAACACGGGGCTGGTAAAGATATGTAAAACCAGTGAGTCTCTTTATAGAATACCAGAAATTAGCGCGCCCTATGTAAAACCATTGATTTAGATTCGCACACGTTTATATATTGATACATTGTATAGGTATTTTCGGAAATTCAAGCAGGTAACCCAACAAAACATGGCTTCAACGAGCCTATTCACGCGCCCCTTATTTGACTTTTCGACGTCCATTTTTTCATCATATGACCTCAGATGCATCGTTTTGATTGGCTTTAGGCAACCGAGTGATGATCGTTCTTTGCGTATGTCGTCAGTAATTTCTTATATATTCTACATAGAATATTTTATAATTAATTAGTCATGATCGATGATCCTTCTTTGCGTATGTCGTCAGTATGTTTAAAATCTATTATCATACTAACGCCTGTATACAATACATAATAGGATTATAATCAGTCATGGTCTGATAATCCTTCTTTATCTTTGGTGTCAGTACATCCGTCAGTAATTTCCTTTTAAGTGTATGGTGTCAGTGTTTGCGTTAGTAAGTTAGACCGTCCCCTTTTCATGTGAGTCGAAAGGATTTGCGGAAATGGTTGATATAAAACGCTGATTTTTCGTGTGTTGCACTGTTGATAGAAATATTGTTTATATGGTTTCCCCAAAAATGCTTTTTCTATGTAACTTTTAACGGAAATGGGCTGTACTATGACTGCATTAAAAAACCAATAAATGTCGGCAGTAGAAATCGAAAGGATTTATGTCACGTGACTTTTGCCCATTGCTATCAAAACCTACCCATCACGATATCACGGCGTTGAGACGCCGTGAAATAAATACGTTGCGGACACAAGTCGAAAGAATAGCATGAATATCAGCACATAGGCATCTTAAATTAACATGTACAAATTTGTACACTTAATTAACTGACAGTACAAGCTGGACATCGTGTTTTGCAAACCTACATTAATTATGATGGGTAAAAATGTTGGTTTACCCAAATCATTGTGGCAAAGTTTACCATTATTTTTAACGATAAACATTTATTCATGATACTAGGCCTCCGGCCCATACACATATAACATACAATATACAGTACAATGACAGTTAAAACAAAGTAGATGGCAAACATGTACTAAGATACAGAAGTATCGCATGTATACATATATTATACAACTTGTACAGTAATCTCACAGTAAATTTACATGACGAAATATCAATAGAGTACATGAAATATTGTTCTCTGCGTTACATAGTATAGCCGAGAACCGTTGTCTCAGCACGCACGTGACTAAAACGGTTGGTCAGTTTTTGTCCGGGTATAAATAGAGGTGAGGTCGCCAGAGCGAATCATTCTACGAAGCGAACGCTATTGTACGGAAATTCAATTTTTGACATGAAGCGTATAATTTTATAAAGAAAATTTTGTTAACAAATGTTAGATTAATTTTTTGAATTGTTCATTATTCATTTTTATCAGTCAATGTTCTAAAGTTATGAACGCATGACCTTTATGATACCTAAATACTTAATCAGTGAAAGTGTTTTTATAGCGCATTTCATAAATCCTTTATGATCCTTGAAATAATAAATGTCAGATAGTGGTTAGTTATACCACGCTATTTTTGTATGACCATTCTGCAGCGATATTTTTAGAAATGAATTCAATGGGTCCGACAGGACTCACATGTTTTAAAACAATGGGTCCATGATGGAAACAATGGGTCCCTGCATCAGGGATGGGGCCAATTAATTGCTCTGAACAATTAATTGCCAATTAATTACTGTGTGAAAAACAATGGTAATTGTAATTAATTATTTTATCAAAAAATGGAAAACAATGGTAATTATAATTAATTACTTAGGAAATTTAGGCAATAATTAATTGATTTCAATTATTTTTCAATTACTTCATGATACATTTGCATATGTTTCATTAAATGTGACTTAGTTTCCAAACTGGCCCCTCTTTTCTGTTTTTCACACCTTTTACACCTGATGAATGGGTTCTTTACTATCATAACAATAGTGTTTGTAATATGAAATCTATAGCTAATTGATTGATAACCCTGCATGGTGTTATAGTAAAAGATTAAATTGTCTGACTGGTCACTGACAGTTGAGCATTGAGGTGATCATCTTGAAGACAATGCCCATATTGAGTAAATATTTCACATTGTTTCTGTTGATATGATGTACATTGTATATATAAAACATAACTAAGAATTATTAGAAGAAAATAAATATCAAGTACATGCATACTGCCATATGATTTATCTTTTATTTAGTGTTTTAAAGGTAAGGACAATAATTAACAGTGATTTTTTTAACTCTGCATCCTGAGTCCTGGACTCATTGAATTTGCTGTGGATGCAAAGTTTCAAAATATAATGTACATCTTTTGGATGTATACTTTTCTGAGTATGGAGTCCCGTCTGACAGGAATTTGGAAATGCATGTAAATACCAAATTGTGTTCAAGTTATGTCAATCATATTCTAGGTCTGCAAATCTTCTATGTACAGATAGAAATAATAATGTGATTTACTATAGATCAGCATAAAGATATTAAGGAAAAAGAAGTTTTGATTAATCACAAACTAAATTAATGAAAATAAACTTATTAAATTTATTTGACAGTTTTGAATAATTTCAGTATCAGAAGCATTGTAATTAATGTAGAAATCGAATTCATTTTTCTTCATTCCATTGTTAAAGCCCCTTTACTAAACTGAACGCTGATAATTTTCAAGTATCATGCTTTTGCTTAAAACTTATGCAAACATTAAACTAATATATAAAACGCATCCCAGGCACAAAAATCTCAAGTATTTTCTCCAGAATTTATACTTATTCTATTTTGAAATTCGCAATTAAAAACGAAAGTAAAGACTCAACGGAAAATCACGGAACTCGACGAACAAGGTCGGGACATCCCGTCGTGGCTAAAAATAACCACAACTTCAATTCGGAAGTAAACAAATTTCCTGCTTTGATAAATACACGTTTCGTACAGTGATTTTCGTGCGAAAGCTAATTAAAATTCACGAAACTCATGTAAATAGTTTTATAAAATCGTACATGAACATATACTGACTAGAAAAAGAAACGAATCAATTATTATTAGTCTTTAAATATACAGAAACGTTTGCTGATCAATATGCCACGTTCAGTTAGAACGGGTGTAATGTGGGTAAGACAAGACAACAACAATATTTATGTATATACCAACGTCATTCGCGTAATAGATTTTTTACGGCAATATCTACGTCACGTGTAGTGAAAGGGTAACCGTGTTCGCCAAATAAGTCGACAAACAATGAAGAAAGCTTCTTACTTGGCATAAACCGTACCGCGGACTAATTCTAAAGTTTTGCCATCGTCACCGACGTCTATCTCTACCCTGGTATCATCGCGGTCATGGTACTAGGAGTTCAGTGATGAGTCGTGTTTCGACTTATGTAACTCCCACAGACTTATAAGTGTCTTAAAACGTGTTTCAGTCACAACTAGTTCTTTGCTGAGATAATTTCGTGGACACATCACATTGACCAGCTGTTATGCCATGTGAGTGTCGCTATATTCTGGCAACGTCAATACTTTTTTCTATCAGAATAAGGACGACAGACCTCACGTTGCACACGTCATTAAGGACTTTTTACAGGCTAACAACACTGTTTTCTCTTGTTATTCTGATCATGAAAATTATGTACCTAGTTGAAATGAGACGTTTCTTTTTAACATCAGTTTAGATATTTGCGAACTCAAAACTTACACGCACTGGTTTCTCGAGTAAATCACTGCAAAACGATTTGATATAACCAACACTTAACATAGTCGAGTAAGTTTTATCAAATACATTTCAAGCAATTTGATTGGCTGAGAGAGTATCTCCGTAGTCTAATTTGCATGTTATAAAAGTACCCTACTTTTATAAGAAACTGATATTTTGAATAGCCTGACCCATAAAAGGGAACCCGTTTGAGATAGTTATCATAATCCCAAGGCGGTTATATTCTATAGTCTTTTAGATAGTATTACTTGTTTTTAGATTTATGATAAAGATTTTGTCTTCGTTTAGTGGCTTTAATATACCTTTCATATCACCAAAGCAATATTAAGCCTTGTAACTTGGATTAGTCGGCTAAGTTTTTGGGACTCATAGATTTATAGCCCAGCAAGTCCTAGGACCCACACTGATAAGTTGGTAAAAAAATCACTGAATTAATACATGTCAGTAACTGGAATTTCATTTTTTGCCTAAATACGTCGTTGAAATAATTAATTAATAATTAATTGTTTATGTAAATAATGGTAATTGTAATTAATTATTGTCCTTACTCAAGGTAATTAACAATTAATTATAATTACTGAGGTTGAGAATAATGGTAATTATAATTAATTACTTTGCAAGTAATTGACCCCATCCCTGCCCTGCATATACAATCAAACATCAATTTGTATACCACTTTTAGCATAGGTATCAGAGGGCTACATGTCTTTATGAACTTTCACTTTTAATAACAGTGTAAACTCCATAAATCATGTATCCCCTTCAAAACTGCAGGAAAGCAAAACAATAAATTGAAATTAAGATTTCCATGTTTTATTGACTCAGACTCAGTCTGTACCAAAGAGTTCAAACTATCATTTAAACAGGCATATATGGTCAGACTTTCTGTCTGCCCAAATAATCAGTAGACAGATGGAATAATTATGTAAAAATTGAAAAGTTGCTGAAATCTTTATATCATACACCAAACAAACTATGTTTATTTTAGGATGCAACCTAAGTCTTGTGATTTTTTTAATTTCTTTGGCTAAGAAATCACAAGAATTATCCAACATGTGGCTTTTACTCAGGCTTCAAAAGTTAATAGTCAATGACTCATAGGGCAAACTTTTAAATAATCAAAAATATTTCTCAAGCAAGAGTCCAAAATGTTGTATAAATAATGGTGGAAATAAGCCCATAATAATAAATATTATTGATTATGCATTTAGTTGATATAGATTGTATTTCACAACTCTTGAGATGCCTTTTTATAAAACCAACAACAGTCATTTTATTTACCCTGAATGCATCTTTCAGTAATTCTGATGGGTTTTCGTTAGTAAACTATGTTATTACAATTATTCGATAACACAATTCAAATATTTATTTCCAGTATTTCATATTTGCATGACGCTTAAAAAGATCGGCAAATGGGAAAAAACATAGTCTTTTCAGAACTTAAGCTATTTACATGACATATCGCTTCTGTTCAGTCAAGTGCTCCTTACATTGCGGATCTGTCCTTACCAATCCGTGTGACTATTGGTTCCCAGAAGTGATCTGTATAATAGGGGGCGGTCGTTGGTCTCCGGGCAAATTGAAAATTTAAGTACATAAAAAGAGACTTTTTAACCGCAACAGCTACTTCCCAAGACCAAAACATGACGTAACCGGTTTAAGACGTTTTCGTAAAGGTGTGTCATACTATGAGATAGTTCGTCCACAGATTAGCCCATACCAAACTGTCCAGAAGCAGTAGGATATACAAAATATTTTATCTCTGTATACTGCCAACCCCTCTCTTGCGTGTTACAGGCAGGATTAAGTGCTTATCGAAAAATGATAAAAAAAGAAAAAGTTAAAAGATGCTGACAAACAGTTTTGGCAGGAACAGTGAGTAACAGATATCAACCGATTTGCAGGCTAGGATATTGTATTATACAAAAGTATAACTGTCATTGATCGATATTTTGTTCGATACGGAAACGATCGATCCGATATATCTATCGAACCTACAATACCGGTATTCGATATACATCGTATACTAGTGTAAAGCCCTTGTACTAGGTAATACCCTACGCTCCCCTCGCAGCTCAGTGAACACATTACATTCACCCGCTGCTTTAAAACGTGTTGAATTACAAGTTAAAGCATTTCCAAAAATGCTTGAATCGCCGTTTAGCCGTGTATACTCCTTAGAGTAAAAACATTCAAGCAATATGCGCTAGCGTTTTATACCGTCTCAAGTATAATTATTTTAGAATACAATAATTATAGCGTGCCCAGCAGCGTGTTCAGTTACCTTGAACATTCCGTAACGGAAGAATCGGAACTACTTAACCAATTAACAGCTCAACCCGAGACGACTCAATATTATACTAAAGGAATTGAATTGTCCCAACTTTGTGTTGAGTATTGCACGGGTTTAGTTGTCTCCGGGTTGAGTTCTCCCGTATCATTAACGTTAGCTAACAGTAGTTACTGAACACGGGGCTGGTAAAGATATGTAAAACCAGTGAGTCTCTTTATAGAATACCAGAAATTAGCGCGCCCTATGTAAAACCATTGATTTAGATTCGCACACGTTTATATATTGATACATTGTATAGGTATTTTCGGAAATTCAAGCAGGTAACCCAACGAAACATGGCTTCAACGAGCCTATTCACGCGCCCCTTATTTGACTTTTCGACGTCCATTTTTTCATCATATGACCTCAAATGCATCGTTTTGATTGGCTTTAGGCAACCGAGTGATGATCGTTCTTTGCGTATGTCGTCAGTAATTTCTTATATATTCTACATAGAATATTTTATAATTAATTAGTCATGATCGATGATCCTTCTTTGCGTATGTCGTCAGTATGTTTACAAAATCTATTATCATACTAACGCCTGTATACAATACATAATAGGATTATAATCAGTCATGGTCTGATAATCCTTCTTTATCTTTGGTGTCAGTACATCCGTCAGTAATTTCCTTTTAAGTGTATGGTGTCAGTGTTTGCGTTAGTAAGTTAGACCGTCCCCTTTTCATGTGAGTCGAAAGGATTTGCGGAAATGGTTGATATAAAACGCTGATTTTTCGTGTGTTGCACTGTTGATAGAAATATTGTTTATATGGTTTCCCCAAAAATGCTTTTTCTATGTAACTTTTAACGGAAATGGGCTGTACTATGACTGCATTAAAAAAACAATAAATGTCGGCAGTAGAAATCGAAAGGGTTTATGTCACGTGACTTTTGCCCATTGCTATCAAAACCTACCCATCACGATATCACGGCGTTGAGACGCCGTGAAATAAATACGTTGCGGACACAAGTCGAAAGAATAGCATGAATATCAGCACATAGGCATCTTAAATTAACATGTACAAATTTGTACACTTAATTAACTGACAGTACAAGCTGGACATCGTGTTTTGCAAACCTACATTAATTATGATGGGTAAAAATGTTGGTTTACCCAAATCATTGTGGCAAAGTTTACCATTATTTTTAACGATAAACATTTATTCATGATACTAGGCCTCCGGCCCATACACATATAACATACAATATACAGTACAATGACAGTTAAAACAAAGTAGATGGCAAACATGCACTAAGATACAGAAGTAACGCATGTATATATATATTATACAACTTGTACAGTAATCTCACAGTAAATTTACATGACGAAATATCAATAGAGTACATGAAATATTGTTCTCTGCGTTACATAGTATAGCCGAGAACCGTTGTCTCAGCACACACGTGACTAAAACGGTTGGTCAGTTTTTGTCCGGGTATAAATAGAGGTGAGGTCGCCAGAGCGAATAATTCTACGAAGCGAACGCTATTGTACGGAAATTCAATTTTTGACATGAAGCGTATAATTTTATAAAGAAAATTTTGTTAACAAATGTTAGATTAATTTTTTGAATTGTTCATTATTCATTTTTATCAGTCAATGTTCTAAAGTTATGAACGCATGACCTTTATGATACCTAAATACTTAATCAGTGAAAGTGTTTTTATAGCGCATTTCATAAATCCTTTATGATCCTTGAAATAATAAATGTCAGATAGTGGTTAGTTATACCACGCTATTTTTGTATGACCATTCTCTTCTTAATTCTATAGAAGCAGTTATAGTTCTTCGGCTTAGAATGTTTTCGCTATATAATGCATTAATACTTTATTTATCAATAATAGTTTGTTGTTAACATAGTATAATTAATAAAATATATACTTTCGTTTCTTAAAGTAATAAATGTCAGACAGTGGTAAGATACACTGTACTGTTTGCAGCCCTCAGTAAAGACTATATCTGGAGTTCAAATCTTTAGGTTGTTCCCATCTGCGAAATAAGCGTTTACTGTTACAATGAAAAACATGTACAGTAGTCTATGGGATTTTGTCTTGGGTTCATATTTTGGAAACAATGTGTAACAGACTTTGTTTGTACCGCCTGAGCACGAGTGGAACAACCTAGAGATTTGAATTCCGGATTAAGCCTATTTTCAGGAAACTACATAAGGGATATTAGTAAATGAAACCAATCTTATCCTTGAGAAATCCTGACTGGGGTTTTGGTTATCTTCTACCTCCACTTCCTTTTAAAAGGTTTGTGTTGGGGCAGCCGGCTCGCAGTTTTTTCTGACACTTACTGAATACGTATACGTCATAATACACTATAGTTAACTTGCATATTGTGAAATTATTATTATTATGTGATGAATGCATACTTCATTTGTTGAATAAAATACGTATATATATATTTTACAAGTAAAAAATTGCTGCGAAATGCAGCAAAGTGATTGTCACGGCAAACAAAAAAAGAATTATAAAGTATAATCTAAAGGTAACTCAAAAAGCATTATATTGAATTGTCATGTTAAGGTTTTTCAGTAATAAAAAGGTAACTTGTTATAAAACGTTTTCCTGTTCATATGTATTATTTTCGTTCCCAGAGCCTAGTAAGATTCTCGATACTAGTTAGATCGAGAATCTTGATAACCTTGGGGTACGTGAATGGTCTGGATCTAGACACCATCTTTATGCCGACAGGATGTTTGATTTCAGTTAGATTTATTTCCAGTAATTCATATTTGCATGACGCTTAAAAAGATCGGCAAAAGGGAAAACGTAGTCTTTCAGAACAGAAGCTATTTACATGACTTATCGCTTCTGTTCAGTCACAGTGCTCCTTACATTGCGGATCTGTCCTTACTAATCCATGTGACTATTGGTTCCCAAAAGTGATCTGTATAATAAGGGACGATCGTTGGTCTCAGGGCAAAATGAAAATCAAAGTACATAAAAAGAGGCCTTTTAACCGCAACAGCTACTTCCTAAGAACAAAACATGACGTAACCGGTTTAAGACGTAAAGATGCGTCAAAATTATCATTAGAAAGTTCGTCCACAGATTAGCCCATACCGAATTGTCCAGAAGCAGTAGGATGTAGATTTGCTATACAAACTATTTTATCTTTACATCTGCTCGATCTACAACCTGGTCAATCTGGTAACTCTTACGCTCTTAAAATTAACTGGTCTGCTACACTTAATCATAGTTTGAAAAGATCGTCAATTTAACTCAGTTAAAGTAAGAATTAAAAGTCCATGCTACACGATTAGGCTTCTTTATTTATACAGTCCGCTAAAAAGGACAAAAAGGTATACAATTAAAATATTACATTTGAATCCTATCAAAATTGTTTTCAAATGATTAAGTCTCTAATAGTTGAAATATATAATATTTACAACAATATGTAATGAAGCAATCGACGATTCTTTTTATAGTTGAAATCTGCAAACTTATTTCTTAAAAAAATAATCTCTATATTGGTATTTATATATTTACATTTGAATAAATATTAATTGTAATTTCCCAAAACTCTATTAATCTTATCTTTTCAAATAAAATATTGGCAAATCTCAATTATATATCGACTATACACACATTATGATACGCATATTTGTTATACTGTATCCGTATACTAAACTGGTCCGCTGGTCCGGTTGGTCCGCAAATTATACCTACCCCTTTTCATGTGAGTCGAAAGGATTTGCGGAAATGTGTTGATGTAAAAACGCTAATTTTTCGTTTGTTGCATTGTTGATAGAAATATTGTTTATATGGTTTCCACCAAAAAATGCTTTTTCTATGTAACTTTTAACGGGAATGCGCTGTACTATGACTGCATTAAAAAAACAATAAATTTGTCGGCAGTAGAAATCGAAAGGATTTATGTCACGTGACTTTTGCCCATTGCTATGAAACTATACCCATCACAATATCACGACGTTGAGACGCCGTGAAATAAATGCCTGTCATATCTCTGTACAATAAACGCGTCTCGCTTACGCCCAAACAACAGTAGTGTTTGTTGTCTTGTTTTTGAAAGGATAGGTGCTGAGACTATCAAGTTATAATGTATATCCTAGAATAAGGTATAGGGATGATAACATATTTATACAAACTCTCATTACAAATTACATGTATACAGTTTAAAATATCTAAGAATCAAGTATATATTAAGGTATGCTCCTTCATGATTTTAGTTGCTTTATATAAATATATAGCAAGGTCTCGACAATATCGCTGCCCAAACATGAGCATATAATAGGACTGAATTGTAGGATGATCGATAAAAAAAAACTTTGGTATAAATTCCGATCTGAGAGTGGCATAAAGCGGACATACCAGTACAAAATGCATCTCATCCTCAATACACCGACATTAATTATGATGGGTAAAAATGTTGGTTTACCCAAATCATTGTGGCAAAGTTTACCATTATATACATACATTTTCTCTTTACTGGCTCAGCTTTGCATTACAATTCGATTTAAGATTCTGTGGCTACTAATTACATAACAGCATTTCCCAAAAAGACTATTGTTTAATTCTTACGCCATAGAAATATATACCTTAAACCTTTAGTAGCAATACGTCTATGTAGTTTCCAAGTTGGTCCATAACTACTGAATGCGATATCTTTACCTCCTTTAGTAAACACTTCAACTGAAAACATCAAGAAAACATATTTTAATTGTACTTGGAAATGAAAGTACACAATCGAATACTAGATTATTATGTGTACATGTGATCAATCTATTCCTATTAGTATATCAGACATACGTCTAAAAGTGTTTTGTTAACAATATCTAGAAACATATTCAGTGTATTTTAAGACATTTTTCTCGAGTAGTATATGGTCGTTATTTATTTATTTAACCTCCATTTTCTGGAGAAATAAATACACAGATATGATAATTTATACAAAGTGATGAAACATATAAGTTAGAAATAAAGTCTATAGTTCAATGTGATACACATTGTACAGTTATTATTAAGATAGAATACTGGTATACATGAGGTAAGTATAATGTCTTGGTAAGTGAAACAAGTCACACTCAAAATGATGATCTTGCATTTCCAATGTTTAAAAATATTGATAAATAGATTAACGCTTACGAGACGGAGACAACATTCTGTTAGCAAAGTCTGTTGATCTTTTCACCAAAACATCTAAAGCTACATCTATTTCATTTACAAATAACATTTTCACGTGACCTGCAAGAAATAAGAGTAAAAAATATATAAATGATAAGTTTTGTGCTTGAAAAAATCACTGAAATGTTCGACTATGTAAGTTAAGAGCTAGGATTATATAGCCTTGAGATTGTTTGACTATCCAAACATATTTATAGTTTCTTCCAGACAATGTGTATGTTCATTGTCGATTACAAGGAAGCAAACTGAAGCAGAGTGATTATTGTTAGTTGTAAGACTGTCCAACGATTGAGTACAGAATTATGCGTAATGAATATGACCGTATCTAATATAGTTGGTAAGGAGAGGTGGCTGTCCAACTAAAAAGTTGTACTGATACTGTACTGGCTTTTTTCAAAAATGCACGAAGAAACGTAAGATTGTAAACAGTGATTATGTCATATGTATGACCACAATCAAAGTGTGATTCGTATTGATTATACTTTAATTTTTTGTTGTCAGATGTAAAAGTGTCATAATGTCATACTCACCAAATCTTAAAGTTACAACTGGACCGTATTGTTTTGACCATTTGAAAACTTGCTCATGAAGTGTTTTCTGATCAAGTTCTGAAATAGAATGATAGTGGGTAAAGATAGATAGATGTGAAGTAATTGTGGTAAGTCCATCAGAGAGACATAGTCTTTACATCATATGTAGATCGTATCTTCAAAAGTTTATATTTAAATTTATCATTTAAAAAGCCGTTCCTAATATACTTTACCTTTGGTTACGCTTCGGCGCTATTTTTGCTAGACAACATAGCTGTCGAACATAGCGAGTTTCAGCGCTTAGCTCCATGTTAATCGTCCATTTTCCTACTTATCATTTAATCATACTCACCCAACAAATAGTTCCATTCAACATTAATAACACGATATCCTACTCAGTATACTTGTTCTCAAAACAATCAAATGCATCCATTTTATGATTATATAACAATTGTTATAAAAATTGAAAATTGTAGGATAAAAAATGCGATACCAATTATTAATGCAAATAGTGCGCGGATAAATTCATTGATGGGCGGTCTCAAGTCAAGTAGGCGTTCCGTGGTCATACGTCAGACTATAATTCCCTTACCTATGATAATTTAATCTTTCACTAATTTCACACCGGAAGCGATTTTTGACAGATGTTGTTTCAGGATTTATAGGTTTATTTAATTACTTAGTCATTCTTACTAAGCAAGAATAAACATCAACGTATTACGAATCGATACAGACTGTATTGTTTGCATAATTGAAAGGGAGTGAAAGAAATGGATTGACAACAGTTGTTTAGACAACTAAAAGTCTACAAACTTTTGGATTCTTCAATTTCTTGATTATTGAGTTAGAAGTGTTTTATTTCTATTTCCAAAAGATACTGAATAAAATAAAACAATTTTCAGAAAATAAAAAAACATGCTAACAATGCGAAGCAAAAACTGGTATCTTTAGATTCAAACTCGCGCTTGGTAAATAGACTCTACAGAAATTAATTATTAAACTTATTCAGAGGCCCACATGGAAGATTGGCTTTATCCAAATGTGTAGCCTCATTAAATAAAGTCTTTATAATTATTATTATTATTATTCCAAAAGTAGAAGTTCTGTAGTCTTTCACTTTAACCGTACGACTATTCAGTCATATGAGTTATTAAACAGAACAGAACTTTTATTAACATTCACACGTTATATAAATAACAATGTGTAAAAAGATAAATTAAATACAGATGCAGAAAAGAAGGTAAAACGAAAGTCAATGTCGATAAAGCGTTACGTTATTTTCCTTTAAAGAAAGAGGGAAATAGTTTAGTTTATATTTAAGAATGATAAGAAACAGAAAATGAGGAGAGGATATTACATCAAAACTTATTTAAAATTATCCTAATAAAAGAACAAAGTTTTGTTAATTCAATTTTGGAAGATGACGACAAAAAAGATTTAAAGGTATTTCTGGATCAATAGTTAAATTTGGATAGCCGAGGTATTTCGCTCTTTCATTTTTTAGAGATTTACAATGTAATAAGTAATGAATTTCACTGCCGACTAGTCCGTCATTACTAATTGTGCGCAGTCTGTCATCGTAAAGTGTCCCGTCGTGACGTCCTGCCTCAATTGGCAAATAGTGATTAGCAGTTCTAAATTTAAATATCATGTGTGTTCAACAGCGTAAAGTATTGTTTTAAGAGAAATTTTATTAAATTCATTACGAGATTGATACTTTCATTACACAAAATCAACTGTCCTTCATATTTTATGTAATAACCAAGTCCAAAATATGTATTCAAACCGAGTTGTTTGTCTCAATTTATCCTTAACGAGCTATATAACCTCTGCAGAGCAAATTCTCAGCACAACAACAGTTTTTGATAATTTCCTCAGGTGATTTTTGGAACGATGTCTAAACATCGTTCCAATGGTAACAAGAAAGTATAAGATTACTCTTTTCACGCTTCAACAATTTTCAACATAGACAAAGAGGCGTAGTTCAAGCGTGACACTCATTAACATCTCATTATAATAAAAAACTACGCCGGCTTGTGTTGTTGGTCGTTAAAGTCATTCACAAATGCATATTATCAAGCTTCGACTAAATCCAGGTGGCGCTATAAAACCCGCCTTCTCGCTCTATCACAGACTCCGCCTTCAATACCTTAATGTCTAGGACGGAGCTTGTCGATTCAAAGATTAAACAAATTGCGGAAAGCGTTTAAATTTTATTCATTCAAGAATTGTATGTATTTAACATTACGATAACGAAACGCTAAAGTGTTGTGTAAAACCATGATATAATATTTTTATTAAACATTAATTCAGATAAACAAAACGTGACCTAGTTTCTCCACGAATAATATGAGCGACTCACTAACTATCTAACGCTGATGGGAAAGTAAACAACTTGCCTGCCAAAGGTGAAACTCCGCCCACCAAAAATAATTAATCGAGTAAATACTGGTCGTGTACTCGTATCGTTTCGTAACTCAAATATAGTTTCTATGGACACGCTAGCTTTTTTCTATATTATATAAACTTAATCAGTCAGTAATCTCAGCTTCTGTGGAGTCTATTTATTAATTCTTTGCAGCAATTAAAACTAATTTTAGTCATTTGTTTGGTGACGAATTACCACTTGTTTTCAGTTTTGAACGGAAATTGATAAAACCAATTTAAGATGTGTGTCAGCATTTTTCAAACTTTATGGTATTAAATTGCAATAACATAACCATAGTGTCTAGTTAACGTGTACATACTTAATTAAGATATATTTATAAATGAAAGTAGGTATACATACATGTATTCATTGATGCCACGTCTACTTAACTTTGAAGGGACGTACGTTGCTATGGATTTATGTTATAGAAGTTATGCCTCTTTTTTATTTATATGAATTGGTTATTATTCTTTGACTGATTTATTTTGTTTGATAAAGTAAGGTAAACCTTGTCATGAGCAAAACACTCGAAAACTCTAGCGCTGTCCTTGGACTGCTCTTGCTAAATTCTATAAATTGATACTTAATACATTATTTTATATTCACAAGTTTGATATGTTGACATGATTATAATCTTTATTTAATAAATAAGTTCAGGACATCGTTCCTCCATACGGTGGCATAGAGGTGACATGGTGATATATTGAATTTTTTACGAGGCCACGTAAAAGCTTTACGTGGCCACGCAGTAGCTATTACGTGCGCACGCAATAACGTTTGCGTGGCCACGTATTACTTTACGCCTCTATGCAACCGTACCTCCAGCACTCCAGTGCTATGGTTATTTGAAAGTAACTTCTGCAGAGCAACAACTGAACAGCAACACACATTATATCTTATCAGTGTTGCACAAGACAGATTTTACTGTATGAGACAGAATTAGGAAATATAACATGTATATTATGTTCTAGAGTAGTTTACTGTACATTATATATCAATGGTAAAACATGTAAGAAGTAGACCTATGGCCCGAGTAAAATTACCCAAACTAACTTGTACAATAGACAGAATATCACAAATAAAGAATGAAAATAAATTCCCCTCTCATTTAAACACAATGTTCTTGACACAGATGTTGAGGGAGAAAACAAACAACTTATTACATTTTAACGTTCATGATTTTGTACTTTAAAAATGGACTTGTCCACTAAAAAGGTGAATAAGCTAATGCAAGTTCACTATTTTACTGCTTTAAACATACTACTTTGATATATAACATTTATCTGAAATTTTATAGTGTTTATGCACATTGTAAATTTTATATTATGACATGTTTTAAAATAAGTGTAAACTGACTTAACTATAAAATTGTAAAAATAATTCACGCCTAAATATTGCCGAGTAATGAAACTGACTATTAATATACGCAATGTTTACATGAACGACCTATACAAGCATCGAGTTTGCAGTCTTACACAATTGAGGACCTTAGTCAGTTATTTCCCCTCGTATACTCTTCAAATGGGTAGGTCCTTTCAGATCAATCGGATTTACCCTTACTTTTCAATAGCAGTTTGTCAAAGTTAATCTCAGAGAACTTTTTTGTAAATCATCTTGTTTAAAAAATAGAGCTAAGTACTGTTAGGGTAAAGAACTATCTCAAATTTCATCACTCCTAATAATATCTTAATTAACAAGAAATACATTAGATGAAATATTTTATTATCCTCACATAGGACTTCAATGATAAAATCCGAGGATTCCAACTGTAAGGACCTACTTACCTATTGGATTGCTTCACATTTTATCAAGGAAAGATAACTGACAAAGCCCCTCGTTGCATTACAAATTATAAATCCTTTAAATGAGTCAGCAATTTCAAAATATGCCAGAAAAAAACATTTTGTACTAATGTTAATGCTATTATATTATCATTTAAATTATAAGAAGTGAACTTACGTAATATATTTCCTAGTATAGGTAAACCTCTTGGTCCTGAAGGATAATTATACTTGAATCTTTGTATTAACCAATATAAGTAATTAACTTACGTAATATACTTCCTAGTATAGGTAAACCTCTTGGTCCTGAAGGATAATTATACTTGAATCTTTGTATCAACCAATATAAGTAATCAACTTACGTAATAGATTTCCTAGTATGGGTAAACCTCTTGGTCCTGGTGGATAATTATACTTGAAATTCTTGAATCTTTGTATCAACAAATATAAGAAGTACATGTATTCAACTTACGTAATATATTTCCTAGTATAGGTAAACCTCTTGGTCCTGGTGGATAATTATACTTGAATCTTTGTATCAACAAATATAAGAAGTCAACT
This sequence comes from Mactra quadrangularis, assembly GCA_025267735.1. NCBI lineage: Eukaryota > Metazoa > Mollusca > Bivalvia > Venerida > Mactridae > Mactra > Mactra quadrangularis. The sequence goes on from CM046293.1 coordinate 31,159,892, forward strand.
TTCGTAATATATTTCCTAGTATAGGTAAACCTCTTGGTCCTGGAGGATAATTGTACTTGAATCTTTGTATCAACCAATATAAGTAATCAACTTTCGTAATATATTTCCTAGTATAGGTAAACCTCTTGGTCCTGGTGGATAATTATACTTGAATCTTTGTATCAACCAATATAAGTAATCAACTTACGTAATAGATTTCCTAGTATGGGTAAACCTCTTGGTCCTGGAGGATAATTATACTTGAATCTTCGTATTAACCAATATAAGAAGTAATCAACTTACGTAATAGATTTCCTAGTATAGGTAAACCTCTAGGTCCTGGAGGATAATTATACTTGAATCTTTGTATCAACCAATATAAGTAATCAACTTACGTAATAGATTTCCTAGTATAGGTAAACCTCTTGGTCCTGAAGGATAATTATACTTGAAATTCTTGAATCTTTGTATCAACCAATACACAAATAAACCAACAAACAAACCAACAAGGATGGTTGTTGTTATAGATCCAGAAAGTAATACCTCCAACATTTTTCTCTTTCTTTATATTATGATTAAGTCTATGAATAATCTGAAATATTGAAATAATGATTTAGCTTACTAATAGAGTGAAAATACGCAAACATGGATGATATAAGTGATTTGTTTGCAGCATCCTCGTTCCCAGAGTCTAATAGGATTCTCAATACTAGCCTCTGACGCGACACGGCTAATTTCAGGATTGAAACGTCATAATTTTGGCCGATATCAGAACAGAACAGAACATACGCTTTATTTGCTCACACCAAGATACATGGTACATGAGAACAAAAGAGTACAACATATTACAATTATTAATAAAGATCACATGACATATAGACAAGATACATGTACATACATACACCTCGCTTACTCATTCACACTTACAACCTAATACACTTAGAGACTATGAAAGAGATTATATTTTCAATAAATAAAAAGAAAAATTAATTTTTTATATGATCAAAAATTATTTTTATAAATTTACAGGTAAATCGTTGAATATTTAAAGAGTCATTTGATAAAAGTTCATTGAATTTTAGTATATTTGGTCTACGATAAAAATATGGTTTTAAATATAATTTTCCATATAATTCAAAGAAAGGACATTTAAGTAAATAGTGAAACTCGTCACCAATGTCGTTTAAAGAACAAAAAGTACACACTCTCTCATTACTCGGCACATTCATCCATCTTCCTTTTTCACATGGTAAAAAATGGTTACCGGTTCGAAATTTTAAAATAGGTTGCCATTCGTTTTTATTTAAGTACTTAAGATAATTTTCAAGTTTTATTGTATGTTTATAGATAGAGTAATTTAATCCTTTGGTTGAAAGTTGCAAGATGGATTGCCAATGTTGATAATTTTGGTCAATGAGAGTCTGTTTTACTATTATTTTAATTAAATTGCAAGTTTGTTGATTACGCCATATATCAGGTCGTCCAATATTAGTGAGTATCGTTTTGATTGAATTTATCCATTTTGACTTAAAGTTAGGTAAGTTAAGCATAAAATTATATATTTGGTAAGATAGTTTATTTTTGTTTCCCGTGATTAGTTTGTTCCAAAAGTTTATCATTCTGGTTTGTATTAAAATTTTTAGAGGAAAACGACCAAGTTCAGCATAAAGCATATAATGTGGGGTTGAATTTCTTAAATGTGTTATCTTGCGGAGAAATTCAGTATGTACTTGTTCAATTATGTCACAGTTCTCGTAACCCCAAATTTCCGAAGAATATAAAAGAATAGGGACAATAGTGTGATCAAATAGTTTTAATATTAGATTCATAGGTAAGCGTAGGTTAAATATACGTTTATATAGTAAACTCATAGCTTTCTTAGCTTGTGTTACCAGATGTTTACGAGCAGTAAGGAAACTACCATTTTTGGAGAATAGAACACCAAGGTATTTATAAATCTTAACTATTTCAATTGGAGATCCGTTAATGGTAAAATTATAAATAGAGTCATTTCTAGATCCAAAAATTATAATTTTAGTTTTATTTATGTTAATATTTAGCTTCCAGGTATTACAATAATAGGTGAAATCGTTAAGACAGTGTTGTAAGTCGACGGGGTTATCACTAAATAATACCGTGTCATCAGCGTAAAGTAAAATAAGGATTTTTAATAGTATGTTAATATTTTGGTCTAACTCATGTAATTTTATTCCGTGGTTACCCTGTGATTCTAATGTGAGTTGTAAATCATTAAGGAATAGACTGAATAGCAAGGGGGATAAGTTTTCGCCTTGGCGAACACCGCAGTTACACGAGAAAAAGTAATCAGAATGCCGTCGCGAAAAGTTTCGCGACAAACGTCATCTGGCGCTAAATTTATCAACCAATCCAATTGTCGCTTACATAGCGTCTTCGTCTAAAGTTTAAGATAATGTTAGTTGATTCTGTAACCAAGGTGACACATAATCTAGGGTCTTTCTACATAAACATGACAGCAGTCCTGCTGTTTTATGGTTTTAATCTTTTGAAGGTCCAATGAAGTGCGCATTAGCAATATACACCAATCAAGAAAATGACAGGATGTTAGGCAGTCAATGGATATATGTGTGAAACACTAATTAATGATATTATCAGGCGATTAATATACGGGATGACACGCTTCATTTAACAGATTAACAGTGCCTGTACTCGTAAACTATGTCGGGACTGAAACTTTCAATTGACCAGTGTTAAATAACAATTGATAATGATCTTAGAAATTCGCCGAATTTTAGCTCGGGACAACAGAACCGTTGATTAGGGATGAGGGTTGGGAGAATATTGTGTACTGAAGTGCATAAAAATGTTAATTATATACAGATAAAATATTTGTTTAATAAAATGAACATAGTGTAAAGAAAATACACAATTCAAAAACATGATATAATGTTTTCTATTTTTGATGCGTAATGCTTGTTGCAATCCTTAAAAACATTAACTCATATAAACCATATAAGATGAAGATATAGTAAGCAAGATTTTGATCAAAAATATCCAATTTAGAAGTATTTTATTCGATAATCTGGAAAGTGACAAATAGCCTATTTTTAATAAAATGCATTGTAGATATAATGTCATAAGTTTATGTAAGTTAAATTAGAAATTTTATATGGTTTTATTATTTTCGAATAGCAGTTTAAAACATTAGCTTAACTGAAAAATAAGTTTAATTGAAATTATGTTGTATGTAGATAATTTATTTAACTGTCGCTCAATCCACATTGCAATCAAGCTTGCTTTTCAAGGCAAGAGAGTAAAATTCGTTCCGACAATTTCTTTCAATTAAACATATCGAAAATTCATATATTTACTTCTTGACTCACAGCAGATATTCAACAAGTAAAAAATTGCTGCGAAATGCAGCAATGTGATTGTCACGGCAAAATTTAGCGTAAAATACGTCACTCAGTGTATCCTGTCCTCCAGGGTCACACTTCATGGTTTGGGCTTCATGGGTTTTCGAACTCTCTTAAAAAGGTGTATAGTAAGTATGTTCATTATATGGTTTCTTTGAGATCATATCCCTTCTTCCAGCCCAAAAGATGAACTTGTATGATGTTGCTCATTCGATTGGTATTAGCATAAAATACGTTTGTATACCTGGTCTTCCAGGGTCACGCTTTTGGCCGTTTGGGCTATACAGGGGTTCTAACTAACTTTAGAACGATTTAAGTACATATTGTACATCCTTTTTGAGGTCAGGTCCCTCCTTTCAGCCACAAGATGGACTTGTTTGATCAACATTTTTCTCTTTCTTTATATTATGTAAGTCTGAAAATACTAAACTATTTAAAAAATAACATAGCTAACTTAGGGTAACATCACAGGAGGGAAAGATTCTTTAAATTTGCCAAAAGCTTGTAAGTTTTAAGTAAATTACGAGCGTTTTTTGGAAGGATTTTTTTTAAATTCCTTTCTATGTCAGCGCTCTGCGAAATTTGAAGAAGAACGAACAACACCTAACCATGAGTAAATGCGCCCAAGAAAATAGTGCAATAGTGCAATAGAAAAATATGAATACTATCAAACGTAGATGAATTTGGAAAAAATAATTCAAACAAGTACTTAAAATTGTGATATTTAATGTTTCTTTACATTAATCAAACATTAAGCATACTGTGCACGGAGAATAGTTATTTTGTTTTATTGCGCAATATTATCTACCATACGCTTGTATATAATATATACTACTTAGCAGACGATATTCACAGCTGGAGTTAACTGTGAGAACGTAGAGCGATGGCCAGGTGTCAATGAATGGCTGAATGAATGACCGTTGTAGATTTTCCATCATGATGTAAGCAGATCTGGTTTATACAGAAATATTGGAAGTTTTTATTTGAAGGTCAATATTGAATGAATTCACTAAATGTATTAGTTATGCAGCATAATGATATTAAACAGTAAATGCAATTGGAACAAAATACAGTCATTTATGATGTATGTACCATATTAAAAGCATTCATGCATACTAACAAAAAGTAATTTTTTTAACAACAACCTGCAAGATAATCAGAGCTATATATCCTGTATCCCAAGATCAAAATAATATAGTCCAAGTGACTTAAAACTCTAAAAGGTAACTTATGATGCGTTTCTGAATTACACATTATGATGTTTTTTTTCTGTGAAAAGTCCATATTTAGCATGTTGTTTTTTTTACATTTGGTACATAAATGTCTTGAAAATATCACATATTTATTCTCCGCCTTTCACTCGCTTCTCAAAATGCCAGAAATGGGGAAAACATTTTTTTCGCTCATTAGCTCCATTTTTTTTACAAAATCCATAGAACAAAATTATGAACTATTTGTTGTGACCTTAACGCCATAGCAACACATTGTATAGGTTATTTCACGGTGATCAGTACACATACTGTTCCTGAAAAGACTAACTACTGCCCTGCATGATTTAGAATCAGTGGTAGGAAGGGAAAATGACCGTAGAAATTTTCATACCTAAGCTCTACGAAAATACGACCCGCCCGGGAATCGAACCTACAATCCCTCAATCAGTAGAATAATGTGCATATGAAATGAAATATGACACACAGTTGACAATGAATGATAAAGAGATAATGATGGATATCGAAATAGTAACTTTGAACTCTTAAATCTTTCAAACATTCCTTCCAACAGTACTTTCAGTACATTGGTTACGTTATAATGACGCCATAAAAGATCAATAAATGACTGGACACAAAGAAGAAGCATTCAGTTGATTCCGTAAACTGACGATCTGTGTGCAACGCAGCGAACGGACAACACGAGGATATTTTACGAAGATATGCGTATATTTGCGTAGAAAATCGCCTAAGAGTCTCGAATTCTGTGAAACTATCATGTTCTGAATAAGAAAGAAGTACATAACTTTATGTTTTTATTGTAATCCAACAAAACCATGTAATTTTATTTCACTGATTTATTACATGTACGGTTATATTGCCATTCATGTTAACATATCCTGTGATATTGGAATGTATAAAACAAATGTTAAAGATTGCATCACTCTAAACAAAAATAAACTCATAAGTTCATATGTTCTGAAAGATTAGTGTTTTATTTGTTTTATAAGCTATAACATGTAATATTTTAACATTCTTGTATTAAAACCAATAAAGTATTCAAATTTTATCATACCTTGTTTTGTAAACACTATATAAATCAAGTTTCTTTACATAATACTAAAATTATCACTGAAATAAACGACCTTGAAAATCAATGTATTATAATGTACTCCTACACAATTGAATCGCTAGGCAAGTGAACGTATTTGTTGCAGTAAAACTATGTAAACTTGACGAAAGAGGTTACTATCTATATCGCGTTGACCTAAATAATGAAAACGTTCCGTAACGATACATTCGGTACTCCTCGGCCATTTGCTGCGAATAATCTCGGACATCAGACGCTATTTTAAAACTACCGGTGTTGAAGTAAACAAATATATATGGTCGTAAAGGCATTGAGTGATGTTTCGTTTTTAGTCCGTAAATTTTGAAACATCACTCATTGCCTTAACGATCGCATATTTGTGTATTAGATTAGATTATTCACAGCGAATGGCCGAGGAGTTCCGAATGTATCGTTATGTAACGTTCTGTAACGTTTTGTGTAATTGAACACGCTACAGGTAAAACATGTGTGAACAAAGGACTTGTCCTCATAGTCTACCTAACTTTTAGTGAAATTTTGACCAACGTAGGACATGTTTGTTAATGCAAATCTAATGGTTGATTCATGAAGCTAAACGCCTCCCTGATATCGCACGGGGGTGTATAAAATCTAAGTCGCGTTTAAGTTCGTAATCTAGGTCAAAGGTCAATCAGGTCCATTTATTTTTATTAGACCCTATGCTCTTTATACTGAAATTTCAAGAAATCTAATCGGAAAAGTGGAGATTTTCTTTGTTTAAAACTAATGTATTATGATTACACTTTATTTCTATGAAAATCTGAGTGTTTGATAACATGATTACTTCCCTTTTTAGCATTTTTGTCGCGAAAATAGGTGACAATAAAAAACTCGTCTACAATAGTTCAACTAGTAGAAGTACAGTTAGTGTTTATGGTTAAAATCTACTTGAATTGTGTTTATTGATGCTTCGTGACCTTTTTAGTAGAAATTTTATACTCGATAAGGTTAAAATAATGTCACAGTGGTGTAAAATTAAGGACGAGTGGTGTAACTGTTTTTAATAAAAACTTTGTTATGGAAAATAATTACATATATTAATCAAAGCACAGAAGGCGCTGAATTTGTTTGGGTCTCGGAATATCAGAAAGGTGAAGGTTGTGTGGAAACAATGAGATAGAAATTTAATATAGATGCTATAATTTATAAATTCAAGAAACAATGACACAGGGTCACAGTATAAATTTATATTTTTATGAACTAAAAATAATGTAACATTTCAATATATTAAAACTTATCTAAACATACAAAAAGTATCCTATATCTAAACATGCAAAAAAATAACATTATTTTATCCGACATATCTTACAACAAGTATAACAGTATGTATATATAATATGGTCAACATGGTTTTTTTCTAACTTTAAATAAGTAATATTATCATTGTCACAAACTGGTTTGTTATGTGAAATCAACTTACATACATTTCTTGTTTATAAATAATACCAACAAACGATAATGTATAATAAATATTGCATACAATTTTATTTACAAACCTTCTTTCTTTCTTCTCCGTGGGTTGTTCTGTTGACTCTTCAGCGTGGTTTGATGACGTGACAAATTGAATTTGTTATATAAACTAACCCATAGACGAACGCCTTTTAATTGAAGAGTTCAAAATTGACGTGCGTTTAATCAAAATTATTTCAATATATTACCAGTAATTTGCGGAAATGTTACAGAATTGCACAATATTAGAAATCTTCCACCAATCAGGAACTATGTTTTTTTCCTGAGCAGGTTTGAAAATTAATGCGCCTGTTATTTGACAATTAATCTGGTTCCCTGTCCTATTATGGTTCGCAGGGGACCAGTCCATTTGACAATCTTCACGCAGTGATCTCCCCTGAATTTTTCGGCGTTAATGTCTATGTAAAGGGAAGTAACCGCTTCAAAAAGCGGACTACTTTCGGCATTTGCAATTAACAGCATTCGGGTCTGAAATTTCGCTACCATTATTTGTTTGGTCTGACGACCCAAACAAATAAAAATGATGATTCTACAAAAATAATTTTTTAAATTCTTCAATTCTTTTTTAATTTCTTAAATAACAGTTTTTTTTTTCAGTTTAATACAAAAACAAACCCATGTTTATCTCATATAGTCACTGTGATTATAATGATTGTTAAAAATAGTGTTCCTTTGTCTCTGTAATTTTGTTGTTAATTGCAACCCACGTGAATACCACAACATTATTTGCTTTGTAAATTTAAGATTCTCAGTCATATATTGTAAAATTTAACAACTATTGATTGCCATAACAATGATAACATCATTATGCTGTGAAAATGACGATTCTCAGTTGTATGTCGTATAATGTAAAACATACATGTTGTATATCTTTTCATAGTTTGATGAAAACAATTTATTTTTTTATTTTATTATTTAGCAAAAGTGCTACAATGAGTATCAAAAATGAGGTCGAACATTCAGCGACAAACACTTGACAAAATGACAGTTTTCTAAAGCAAAGACAAAATATGGAAAAGGTCTATCTCTGGTTTTGACTGGGCGAGTCTGGCGCGTTTTGATACTCAAGTCATGAAATCTAAACAGTCAAATAGATATTTCACACTATATATGTTTACAGTTTCGTAAATGTACTACTGTAATGTCACACTGTTTTTTATCTGACATTAATCCCTACATTGTCATTGTAACTTGTACTTGTATCTACCATTTTCATTACATAAACCATTAAAACCGTACGTCTGGTATTGCATATAATTGTTTGTTGTTATTTTCGTAAATACAGAGTGAAGTTAAGACATAAGTCTAATCTCCAAATTTGATGGCTGAATCAGCAAAAAGGAGACAACCCATCTTTGGCAAAACACAAAATTAATCAAATCGCTCAGGCTCGAACTGAATTTGTTGGTTTTGAAAATTGAAAGTAGAATTAGTGCTGTAACAACGTATGTAGACCATCTGATGAGACAGGATGATAATTAAGATCTGTTAAGTCTGTTTTAAACTTACAAGTATTTATAACTTCTTATTCTGTCTTAAGACAACCATACAGCAACAAACCATCTGTTATGGCAATGTGCAAATTTATTGATCTTAATCAAATATTTTTATGTAAGTCTAGAATTTAGCATTTTCATTGGTCGGAAACCCGATTTGTCTCATCAACCAATGAATCTATCTGAAGAATCGAAGACCTTGTCGCAGAAATCCAAGTATCATTCATGCTAATGTTATTTTAATAAAACAAGGATTTCGACTTAAAAACTTTGTCTTTGATACTTTCAGGTATGTATTATTTTAAATCAACTTTATTGTTTTTAAGTTATTTTTCTTAAAATAAATTCTAGATACTTACTCTTAATTTTGTAAAGATTTACAGGTTGTTGTTGTTGTTTTTATTCAAGTTCTTTCTTGATAATTGATTTTAATGTAAATTGTAGGGTTTTGTCTTAATAATCTTCATAAATATAGACTAAGTTGTTGTAATTTCATTTCTATTTTAAATCAAGTAATTTTGTACCTCTCACAGGTCAAAGCTAGTTTCCCCACCAATTTTTGTAATATTGTTACTTGTATGTTAATGTTAATTGCAACTCCTGTCTTATATGTTATGTTGTATGATATATATAATCATTCATGCTTACGTTATCTAAATAAAACAAGGATTTCAACTTAAATACTTCGTCTTTGATACTTTCAGACCCTTCGGTTGGTTTCCACGACACTGTCTATTCAGTGCAGGTCTAGGATTTGATCATTTAAACCACTATCGACCAGTGCCCGTGAAACACAAGCTGATCGCCGCATAAAACACTAAATGTATATAAAGTCAAATTACAATACCTATCATAGTTATTACTTGATGTTTACATGTAAAAATGTGGTAATAAAGCTACTACAATTATTTTATGATTAATTTGTTTGAACTTAGTATTATCCTAAATCTATATGTGAATAGTAAATGTAACATACAACACTGCCATGATATACAGTACATGGTAACAATATCCTAAGTTTATAAATATGTTATGAATGTTGTATTTTAAGCTGTCTATTAGAAATACAATGTTTGTCTGAACATTTACTATAATTGTTTATATACATGTATATATGTACTTATTATATAAGAGAATACATATAATTGTAAAAATGGAGTACCTTTATGACCAATTTGTTTACTGCCAATAAATGGCAGAGATGTATGCTTAATTGAAAACTTTAACACAAACTAAATTGTTAATGACACCAGATGCCCGCCTGAAAGCCCGCCCACCCGTGTTTCGCGAAACTATTATTCGATTTTTTCGTTGAAAAATCCGGCTAATTACAAAGGAAAATAATCTATAATAAAGCCAGGTAGAGTTGTGGTAACTTTACATCACATGGTATGTTTGGTTTGTTTTTTGTTGGGTTTAACACGGAAGCAATACATTGTATAGGTCATACAACCTACTCACTGTTCCTGGAAAGGCTGAATCTCTGGATTTAGCTGTTAACCAACTACTAAGCGCATACTTTTGTCAGTGACTGACAACGGCCCTACATAATAACCAAGAGCTCCGCTGGGCGGGGCATTATACGCCCGTGTGCTGTCCATGTGGTTTTCTGTCCCATATGAAGTATAGGTGACCTTGACCTATGACCCTGGGAACTCAAAATAATCGGGACACATCCTTGACTGGAGGGCTATCCAAAGCAAAGATTTCATGAACCTAGGTACAGCTGTTGGCGAGTTATCACCGGCACAAAGTTTCCAATATGAATATCCAGTGACCTTGACCTTTGACACCTGGTCCTCAGAACCAATAAGGCACATCCCTGACCCATGGGCTATCCACACATAAAAATTGGTGAACCTAGGTAAAGCTGTTGTCGAGTTTTTAACCCAACAAAGTTCTGTTTGGTGTCCCTATGACCTTGACCTTTGACCCCTGGGCCAGAGATTCAATAGGGTACATACTTGACACAAGGGCTGTGCACATTTAAGATTTGGTAAACCTAAGTAAATCAGTTGTTGAGTTATCGTCTAGACAATTTTTTTCCATATGAAGTCTCAGCGACATTGACCTTTGACCCCGGATCCGAACCAAAAGGGCACACCCTTTACCCAAAGGCTATCCGCTCATAAAATTTAGTGAACCTATGTGAATCTGTTGTCAGTTATTGTCAAGTCAAAATTTTCCAATATGAATCCCAGTGACCTTGACCCTGGAGCTCCAGAACAAGGGGACCCACTTTACACAAAAGCTATCTACACAAAAAAATTGGTGAACCTAGGTAAAGTGATTGTTGAGATATTGTCCAGACAAAGTTTTCAAATCTTATGTCCCAGTGACATTGACCTTTGACCCTGGGGTCTTAAAATCAATAGGGCACACCCTCTACCAAAAGGGATATCCACATAAAATTTGGTTAACAAAGGAAGTCGTTGTTGAGATATTGCCCTAACAAAGTTTTTATATCTTATGTCCCAGTGACCTTGACCTTTGACCCTGGGGTCTTAAAATCAATAGGGCACACCCTCTACCCAAGGGATATCCACATAAAATTTGGTGAACCTAGGAAGTGTTGAGATATTGCCCTAACAAAGTTTTCATATCTTATGTCCCAGTGACCTTAACCTTTGACCCTGGGGTCTCAAAATCAATAGGGCACACCCTCTACCCAAGGGTTATCCACATATTGAAAGTTTAGTCATCCTAAGTGAATCCGTTGTTGAGTTATCGTCCAGACAAAGGTTTTTTTCATAAGTAAAGACCCAACCACCTTGACCTTTGACCATGGGGTCTCAAAATCAATAGGACACATCCTTGACACAAGGGCTACTCTCACATAAAATTTGGTGAACCTAGGTACAATCTGTGATGAGCTATGGTCTGGACAAGAAATCTTTGCCATGTAAGTGGGATGACAAATTTTAGATTCAACCATGCTAATCACAACAACAACTATGAACCCAGCATTTTATATAAACAAACTAAGAAACATAGTTAGAAATAAAAACTTTATTTACACACATACACATATTCATCTTGTGAAACATTTATTCAAATAAAGTAGAGACATTCACACACCAAGTAGATAGTTTTATCTCCTAGGAAATATTTCTACAGAAGAAAGAAAAGGAATACACATGTACACTACAGAAAAACTGGGGTTTTATCTTAGTTTTCTTTTCAGAGTTTATATGAATTTAATGAATGTGAGCTAAATATATGCAATTTTAAAATCTACACTATAGTAGAATGAAATCATTAAATTACTGTTAGATGGCCAAATAATTGGATAACAAGCTAGTAAAGTAATAGTATGGCTACCTAGCACTATATAGAAACTTTCATATGTAACTGGCTCTTCATCTTATTAGAGGTAAAATCTATATGCTGATAGTGATATATGGTTTAAATCTGTCATCAGTTGATAATTGATAGTCCTCTGACAAACTAACAACACTATATAGACACATTAATGTAACCAATATTTATCTAACAGTCAAGAAAAACTAAGAATATTTAGAAAAGAGAATTAATTACTGTAAACAAAACAATATAGAGAATGGTTAACAACATAAAATAAAACAACAAAAGTTTAATAAAACACTTTATACAAACAAGCTGCACTAAGAAGAGCTAGAAATTATACATAGTTTACATCATATTGTAGATATAAACAAATCATAGAAAAATCAGGAAGGTAAAACATAGAGAAAATTTGTCAATTTTAATGTAAAATCATTTTTTATTTCACCAAGTGAGCTCAGAGACATATTTTTTAAGAGTGATTGTTTTATAACAGATAACTGTCAACATTAATATAACATAATGTCATCTCTTAATTAAAGCCGGATTTAAAAACTTTTACGCAAAAATTACAAAGGGAAATAATCCATAATAAAGGCAGGTAGAGTTGTGGTTACTTTCTAATTCTGCTCATCACATAGTATGTTATCATTGTACGAAGTTACATAAAGATCTGACAATATCGCAAACTCTAACGACACCGGACGCCCGCCCGACCATGTTTTGCCAAACTATAAGCCGAATTTTTTCGTTGAAAAATCCAGCTAACAATTAAAACATAACACACTAAATTTTATCATAAATAATATTGAACATTAGTAATGTGTGACTTTTTAATGAAACGTCTTACAACAATCAGGTTGTTATTTTAATGTCATAGACATGTAAAGAGTAATGCAAAGGATAATTTCATATTTGTACAATACTTAATAGAATAACATTTCTAGAACACTGTACCTAAGGGTTTGAGTCATATAAAATAACATTGTAACACTAAAAGCATTTGAGTATGAATGCCAACATCGCTGAGACGCTGTCACCACAACTAACATTCATATAATGCTTCAGGCAACACAAATCTTTATGTTATAGAATTATGTTAAAATTTGATAAGAAAATTGTTACATACAAATCTAAAGGACCAAGTAAATAAAATAGTTCACACTATTCTTTGAATAGTCAAATCTAAAATAATAATCTAAACTTTATACATGATATATACAGAAACTTTCTACATTGTAAAGAGATCATTTGGAAAACTGCAAATTAAAAAGTGCACTAGTCTTTGATTATAAGCAATGTTCTGTATAAAAAATCCATAATACCCAAAAAATAAAACCACTAATTCCTAAACCCTACTACAATGTGTATTTTATACATGAAAAATGCCATGGTTATTTATAGAAAAGTTGAGACTAAATGATAATGAATTGGTCTCATACAAGTATTGATAGGTCTGGTTACAATGATATAGCCCTTCATTACACTTCTAACAACAATAAAAGATATTAAGGTTTATGTTTCGAAAATAAATACCTATTTTTAAAATAAAGAACATATAGTTGTCCTTTCACATAACAATTGAAATTTGATCTTCTTTAAGTGTTTGTGTTTCTGTCTACGTCATTAGGTCAATTGTTTGATTGGGTGAATTGAGCAGCACTCTGAAACACTCAAGGTTTTATGCAAAAAAGATTTTACTAGAAGGCCTGATTTACAAGAACAGACAAATGTTGTGATAGGTAAAATATAGATGACATATTTTAGCAGTTCAACAATTGTAACCTTCCTTACAGGTACTCATACAAGACTCAATGTTACAATAATTTACTATCAACATTCAGACTGTGATACTTGTTTGATAAAATAGTTCCACAGATGAATATAGTCAAAGTAGATGTTATAACAGTTTCCACAGATGAATATAGTCAAAGTAGATGTTATAACAGTTTCCACAGATGAATATAGTCAAAGTAGATGTTATAACAGTTTCCACAGATAAATATAGTCAAAGTAGATGTTATAACAGTTTCCACAGATGAATATAGTCAAAGTAGATGTTATAACAGTTTCCACAGATGAATATAGTCAAAGTAGATGTTATAACAGTTTCCACAGATGAATATAGTCAAAGTAGATGTTATAACAGTTTCCACAGATGAATATAGTCAAAGTAGATGTTATAACAGTTTCCACAGATGAATATAGTCAAAGTAGATGTTATAACAGTTTCCACAGATGAATATAGTCAAAGTAGATGTTATAACAGTTTCCACAGATGAATATAGTCAAAGTAGATGTTATAACAGTATAAAATTTACACAAATACAGTATTATTAAGAAATAAAGAATTCAACTATTTTACTTCAATTATAAAAATATATAACTGTAGAGCCTTGAATGGTAACAAATGACATGCAATCTTTATAATGAAAAATGAATAGATGATTTAAAACCAGATGAAAAACAGTTTGTTTATTGTTTTGTACAAAGATACAAACAAAACTAATAAATAACCTTCACTAATACTTATCAGCAATTAGAAATCAGTTCCCATTTATTGTTAATCATATTTTAACTCACACAACCAAAAAATATAATTTGCAATATTCCAATTGAAGTATGTTTATTGGTTGACAAACTTAGTTTATCTGTATCCAAACAAGTTCATTTTAAATGTAACAGCAATCTGACTACAGCACTTGGATCTTTCCTAATGATTTATAGACAACAAAAGGTTCATGTGCCTGCTAAATGTATTTCCAGTAACAAATCAGAGCCTTGCTGTTGTACATTTATAAGTAGCTAGTTAAAGTAAATAAGTTGAATTTCAAATGATTTGAACAAAAATTCTAATTCCTAATTGAAAGCAGATCTGATAACTGATTTTAAAAGCTAAATTAGGAAATGAATTCAAATGATTTAAAAAATGTTTTTACTTGAACTACACATGCTAACAAAGATCAAATGTTTGTGACAACTTAAGCATATCTGAATCAAATAGAACATTATATTTAGTGTATCATACTTGTTAACGACAGGACTGAATTTACAGAGAAAATACAACAATTATTGTAGAGATAATAATGCATGTTTAATGTAATAAATTTATAAATACATGAAATGATCAAACTGATGGAAATATATATACAATGAAAACACTATGTACAAAAATCACGTAAAAATATTTTTAAAAAAAAACAAGAAGTAAATACCCATATATAAATATATTTGTTAAAATTTAAAAGTTGAAATCATGATTGAATGAAAGATTAAAACTTTTATAAGTATAATAAACCTGGTTAGATGTAAATTATGAACACAATTTGGTGTTAAGTTAAAACTTACAGGTCATCATAAATGATAAAATCATACATTATCAAGTATACCGACTTATACAATGTATGAAATAACAAGTAAATCTGTGAGCTAATGCTCACTAGTGATACCCCCGCAGTGAGAAATATGACTATCATAATGTAACTTTCATTTAACAAAATCTAAAAATATGCGACAAACAGGAAGTAGATGAGCAAGGAGCATGAAATCGCTTTACGCCACATGGGACTATGGGATGAAGCAATATGCAAAGTATTAGGCTGCTGCATGTTATAGTTGCTGAGAAAACTGCGACGGAAATTTTGTAACAGACGGACGCACGCACGAACGCACGGACAAGGGTAAAACAGTATACCCCCCTCTTCTTCGAAGCGGGGGTATAATTAATATTTATGATAATCCTTTGTTTCTGTATATTCTTAGTCTTTGTTTTCATCAACATTTAGTAGTTGGACAAATATGTATCTTTTAAATATATTATATTCATAATTTTGTCTATAAAAACTAGAGCTATTCAAATTATAGAAATTATTTTAAGGTTATAAGAATACAAGGTTATAAATCTTGGAAACAGACATGATTAATTTATTCATTTTATCAACACAATTTTCTTTTATCCTGCAAAAATAAAATAAAAAAGTTATGTGTTTCTGACCATCAGACCAGAATTTTGAGCCACTCTGACAAGTTTTGTTTTAAATATCTCCCATTTCTATGCAGTAAAATACTGGCAAATAAAATAATTTTGTTTTGGATTGAATCTTAGACTCTTCATAACCCTGACAAACAACACTTATTTCAACATAAATAGAAACACATAATTTCTTTGTTTAGACCTAAGCTAAATCACTTTTTTCAATTTAATGTCTTTAAGTTTATCATTTGTAAATATAAATTGAACACATAATTTCTTGAGAGTAAAAAGAACACAGGAAGGGTATCATGCAGCGTCTCCTCAAATGTTTTATCATACAAATACAGAATCTTCTAATGTTGGAATTTTGGCAACTTCATAAAATACTCTGAAAGGAGAAAACATAATAATTTATCGGTTTATATTATACCTCAATTGCATACACCCATATTAAATATGATGTCATCCAGTACATAAATAGCATACAAACCGATTTGATTCTTTCAATATTATTTATAGAGTTTGGAAAATCCTTTAAGTCCATTTTTTGCCTAGAAACATTAGATAATTTGATTAACGAAAATGAAATATGAAAAGGAGAGCACGACTTTTTGCTGCATTGCTTGGAAAAAAGATCGACAAGGGAACAAATAAAATTATTATTTGAAAGCAAATTATAGTAAACAGTTATAGTAGACAGCGAGTCTACTTAAACTAATTGATCTTTAGTCTGAATCTTGGTTTTACAAAATTTGGCATTAAGGATAAAACTTCTTCATCAGCAAAACAATAAAGTGGAAGTCAATTAATGCAAAATTTTCAAAATCCTAATTTATACTTTCTTCATTTTTATAAAGAAAGTATCCTTCAAACAAGTCAATCATTTATTGGGTATGTACCAATGTTATTTAGGCTAACTGCTATATAAATGATGGAGTATACATACTTGTGTGAATATTTGGATCTTATTGTAGTTAATTGTTTTGGAGGTTCACTGATATATTTGTTTAATTTTCTTGCCATCTCTGTCAACTCTTGCTCTTTATAACCAGTATAATGTTCTAATGTTTTTGTCTGCAAATATAAAGAAAACATATAATTAATTTATGGTGCAAACCTTACCACAATCAGACGCCTTACCACTTTGTTATTTTTTAGCTTTAAAAGTGGATTAGATGGTTCACATTTACAGGTTGAACTTTTATGTTAACACAGTAAGTCAAAGCTGCATATCTTCAATACAGTCAATCAATATCACAGACTTTCTCAGAAGTAAAATTCAAATGAGATAAATTTGTATTTAATTCTTACCCTTAACCCAGTTAATGTACAGTCCAACTTGAGCTAACGGACACCTGTGGACAACGGACACATCAATTTCCCCCCATCAAAAATACTCTTTAAATTACTTCTGGACAGCGGACACCTGTCGTCTGCGGACAGCGGACACCTGTATTGTCTCCCAAATCAATAATATTTCCCCAAACAACGGACATGCGGAAGTTACTAATTAACAAGTGACACTTTGTACAAGAGGCGTCATGTATATAAAACAGCGGTAATCGTTGGCGAACACGTGACTTAATCATGATAAAGGTTTATACAACAAGGTGATTATCTTATGATTTAATGACTGAAATGTTTTTATAGCACTTTAATTACGTGTTAATTTGTTAAAACTGTCTGCATAAGTTTTTTGCTCGTCTTAGTTCGCATAATTGGCGTGAAATTTATAGACATTTTGAACAAGCAAATATACGGACATTGCAGGATATTTTTACCTGTCAAATTACGATCAAAAGTCAATATACACAGTCATATCCCTTGTTGTAAAAGCTTTCATTTGATGTATAAATTAAAACATAACCAAAAATTCTGACTTGCAAGTAAAGTTATTGAGTCGTAGGTCTCAAAATTTCAAACCAAAAAAGCCGCCATTACGCAATTCATTGTTTACCTTTCAGTAACATCGTCATTTATCCATTAATATACATTCAAGTAAATGCACTTATAAGGCGCTTTTGGACTTAAATATTATTTGTAAACATTGGTTTACCTCATTTTACTCAATTTTAAATTGCATATCTCTTAGATTTCTTAAATGTTGGTTAAACTTACCTCATAGTACGAATATCAGCGATTTTCGTCAATACACAACTGAGATATTTTTTGTTTTTATTTTTTTCCCCAGGATTACTTTATAATTATGATATTCATCGGACTAATGATGTTAGAATGAAGCAATTTAATTTTTGAAAGTAATAATAGTCCAGCACAATCATTAATTCATTTATTTTTGTCGTCTCACATTACAAAAGTGAACACATTTTTGGACATGCAAAATATCGGATACGTGATTTTTTTAGTTCATGGATAGAATACAATAATTTTATTTAATGTTATTTCACTTGTCTACACTTCTTCAGACTTTGTTCCATTATGAGCTCTAAAAGATTTGACTTCCCCTTGAAATTTTGGTCAAACTAGGGCCTAGATATTCACTTGACAGTCCTAATGAGTTTGCCAAAAGAGCGCACTTATTTGACATCATAACAAAGGGTTGATTATTTAGATTAGTTGAATGGGTACAAATGTGAGTCTATTGCATTAGTTATGTTCTGTTCTGCTTTGCAAAGCTAATTAATAACTAAGTACAGTTGTTTATATGTTGGAGTTATTACTGGCTTATGCCATGGAAGCAATTTCTACATTATATGAGGCATGTCAATCAGAACCTGTCCATAGAGGACACCTGTCCACAAAGGACACTTTTGGATTTTTCCGTGACTGTCCTTTGTTCACAGGTTAGACTGTACTAACATTGTAAATAAAATAAAAACAAGAGCAGTCCAAGGACAGCACGCTCGACTTTTGGGATGTTCTGTTCATGGCAAGGCTTAACGTTAAACAAAAATATGTTAAAGACAGGACTTTATTTTTGAAAGGAAATAAATCAGTCAAACAATAATTACCAATTTATATTTTTTTAAAATATAAAAGGGGCATAACTTCTAAAACATTCATCCATAGTAACGTCCTTTCAAAGTTAAGAAGATATAGTATCAATGAATAAGCATACCTACTTTTATTTAATTATCTTTATAAGGAACTATTAATATTTCAATTTAAACAAATTTTAACACTTAAGTTAAGGGTAATAACTCCAAAAATAATCAAGAGTTATGTCCCTTTGTAGTCACGTAGATGTAGTACTGATGAATAAGCATACTAACTGTCATTTAAATATCTTGATGAGTATTGAAAATATTTCAGTTGAAAAGGGTCACAACTAAAAAAAATCATAAAGTTACCTCCCTTTGTAGTCGAGTAGATGTAGTACTGATGAAAAAGCAAACTACTTTCTATCAAACAAAATATATTCAGTTTGAGCAAACTTTAATCTTAAATATAAAGTATAAAGGGAAATAACTCAGAAAGTAATTCATCCAGAGTTATGTCCCTATATAGTCTGATAGATGAAGAACTGATGAAAAAACATTCCAACTTTCATTCAAATATATTTGAAAGCACTAAAAATATCCCATTAGAACAACATTTAATCTTAAATGTTCAAGTATAAAGGGGCATAACTCCAAAAATTATTCATCCACAGTTACCTCCCTTTATAGTTGTGTAGATATAGTACCGATAATTAAGTATACAAATTTTAAGTCAAATATCTTGATTAGTTTTAAAGATATTCTATATAGGAACAATTTTAACCTTATATTTTGCCGGTTTTTTAGTATAAAAGGGCAATTAAGCCAAAAAAAATTTATCTGGACAGTTACGTCCCTTCATAGTCGTGTAGATATCGTACCATCCAATAAGTATACAAACTTTAAGTCAAATATCTTGATCAGTATTGAAGATATTCTACATAGGAAAAACTTTAACCTCATATTTTGCAATTTTTTTAGTATAAAAGGGCAATAACTCAAAAATAATTCATCCAGAGTTATCCCCTTTCACAGTCATGACAGTATGGTTAATATAGTCCCACTTAATAAGTATACAATAAAAACCGGACCCTCTGAAAACCGGATGATTTTTAAAGTCCCATATTTTTTTCCAATTAAACGCATTGAAAAATATCCTCTGAAAACCGGAAACTCTGAATTCCGAATACCGGACCTGTTGCCATGGCTTCTAATGGTAAATATGCATAAAAAATCCTCTGAAAACCGGACACCAAGTGTCAACTTTCTGTGTATTGTAACAGTTAGTTAATTATAATCCCTGGCAGATGTCAATTGTTAATTAAATATCCAAGCATTTTATCTATACAGGTGTGAAAAACACTTGTCTGTCATTTTTTAGGATTCTTTTAATGTTTGTTTTGTATAAACATGTATTGCTGTACAGATATGATTTGTGAAATATTCTAATTTAAAAAATTGTTTTTATACAAATAAAGAGGCTACATGTTTGTATTCAAAATTACCAAAGTTTGTTAATTGTAAGGAAATAATAATGTCTATTTTTTTATTTTGAGTAAGATATTGGAAAAAAATTAAATGTTTATATGACGTTGTTATTGTTGTTATGTGTTTATATGCATTCATTTAAAATGAGAATAGCATCCATATTTATCAATTATTTATTTGAATACATTTTAAGTCCATTGATAACATGAACATATAACTAAAGAAAAGTTATTATTTCAATTTTCTCTTTTTTCTCAGTTAATTTATACCTACCAAACCAAAATTGGCCAAACTTTAATGAAAAACAAGTTAAGATATAGCTGAACCATCCATTAAGTGTAGGAAAAGGTCCTAGCAAACCATAGCTATGTTTCATTAATGATTCTGTATAAACCTCTGAAAACCGGAATCCTCTGAAAACCGGACTTTTTGGTCAGTCCGGGTCAGGTCCGGTTTTCAGAGTTTTTACTGTACAAACTTTCAATAAAATAACTTGGATAGTGTTGAAGATATACAGGGTTTTCATTCAGGATTTTCCATTGGGGGTCCCAGGGACTCTCATGCAGATTTTTTTGAGGGTCCTGTGTTAATTCCATAATATTAAAAAAAGAGCAGTTATTAGTGACTATTAATAAAAAAAAACATGAAATACATGTATGTTTTAATGTCCATCTATGTTGGATCATATTGTGACTGTTTCTGGTGGCAAGGTAAAAAGTAGGGTAGATAAGTAGGTTTTTATGCTCAATCAATGATTGTATAAACCAGGAATAATTAATTAAAGGACATTAATTTTTTATAATGAAAAAAATTTTTTTATTTCTGCATACATTTATTTAACTTGTGAAAGTCACAAAATTTAATAATTAAAAAATTAAATTAAATAAATAAAAATAAATAAATAAGTAAAATTCGTAATTATCGGCAAATAGTGATAGAACGGACCGTTACCGGGAAAAGAACTTAGTCTGTTTCATTTCCAATTTGACAATTATAATATTGTTTGTAAACTAAAATTCAGGCGACTGATTTACTAATTTACTGCTGAAGCGTATTGATAAATGTGTGGATATTTAATTTGATAAACACTCGTCTAGTTTTCTGGTGTCCATTATCACAAATAGCGAGCGCGAAAGCACATTGTCCATGACATGGCAACATTGTGTCTATATTTAGTAACACATCTCGCCATCGTATCGTGCGTACTAGATAATACTTAATCTCTTTTTGATTATCACACCTACAGACCACAGACACACTAACCAATTTATACAATAGTAATTATTGTATCAATTTACTGATCTCACAATAAAATCAATTTATCGAAATAGTTATTTACCGACATCTTCAGTACCCGTTCAGTACAGAAAACAGGCTTTATATATTGTCCAATAATGGTGGCCTCCACGTCGCTAATCATCAAGATTATCAGTTTTAAAATTTGTGTGTTCCAGGGGACGCAGACTATGTTATACTACGAGTCCCGGAATCGAATTTTGCGTCTGGGACACAGGAATTCTGCATCACTGAAAACCCTGGATATAAGTTTCGAAAACCTGAAAACCAACGCCAATGCAAAAGTGATAGCAATAGCTCTCATTTTCTTCGAAAAGTCGAGCAAATAAATACAGTTCCACCCCTCCTAACGGCCACCCCTTGTAAGTGGTCATCTCCAGTAAGCGGCCGGCTCGTGCCGCGACCGTTGAAAAACACTTCATAATGCACCAGTCATTCTGTCTCCAAAACTTAAAATAACCCTCGCTTAAGCGGTCACCGCGGTCATGCAGTGTTTGCGTTTACGCCGTAAACATATCTGTTTACGCATAAAAATCGCCAGGGACAAAAAAAAATCAAGGACGTTTCGTCCCTGGGACGAAAAGCTTTTCCACGGGAAATATGATACTTTTAGAGCTGTTTTGCGATATAACCGTAGTAAATGGATTTTTTCGTTCGATAAAAATGACCTGTTCGATGTTTAAGTGCATTTCACATTGGTTTAATAGATTTATTTCTCATTGGGCAAAGTTTATCGTTCACGAAAGTTAACCGGAAGCAAGTGTGATGAAGCCGCGTTTCGGTAACGCACCTTGCGTAGCAACCACAAAATGGCCGCGCCGCCAATCAAGAAAGTTAAACACAGTCGCCATTCCAAGAATCTGGGCAATTAGATAAAGAATTTAAAGACTGGTCCTTATCAAGACATAAAAATGCAATTTTAATTTCCGATCTCATGTTTCGACGCACATATATTTCAATGACATCTTTGTTTTGATCATACCAGTGCAATCTTGTATGACGTCACTGATAGCGTGGCTACACTTTGCAATTAAGATGAATGTGCTTTATGTTTAAAAATAAAAAAAAGAGATGCACTTATAAAATTATCTAAGTTTACTTTTTTCGTGGTCAATTTTCCAATATTTTACCAATGCAAAATTGCCCTACATCTTTGCATGTCGATTTTTGCAATTATAAGCGTGGGAATATTTTTCATTCTCGGTCGATTAAACATACGTCTATTTTTAGAAACCATGCAATAGGCATGCGAAAAAAATGTTACAAGGTAAAAAATCACGCTTTAGAAAGCTGTACTCGTTATATTGTCCACGAACGTTGCCTGACCGTCATATATATATGTTCATTTGATTCAATGCTTTTAAATATTATGTTATTCAAAATTTTACTTTTAAAATTATACTTTTATTTAGACCTGAGATGTTTTGATTATACAAACAAATTACTTAATTATCTTGTAGAATGTAGGGGTAATTATTTTGTTACCTGATTTTGATATGTGCCGGGTTCGTTTTTTCAGAAGGTAAAAAATATTGACATGCTATTTTTTTCATTTGTCTAAAAAATAGTACTTGGATATTTTTGCATCATGTAACAGACTGAGTGCTCGCAGTAATAATTTTGCTTTTTCCATGTTTCATTACAGTTGATTTTTTAGTACATGGATGCTGCAACGGCCCTTGGTTACAATCAAAATTTAACCATTTTCGGCGAGTGTTATGTCCTTGAAAACGTTCAAAAATGTACAAAAGGAATGAAATCATCGATTTTTAGTTGTAATTTGCTGTCTTCTCTGAAATCACATGATATACACATTTTGTTGCCTTAAGTGCGTCAAAACAAATGACACCAGGATAAGCATCAACATTTTTATAATTCTGGACTCATCACATTTGAATTGGGACTCAATATATTTTACACCACTGAGTCCCGGGGACTTGGTGAAATTTGGAAAAATCGCGAACACTGGTCATGTATATTGACATAATTGCAATGGCCCGTGTCATCAAAACACAAAGGGAATCGCTACATTATCTTATCAATTAGTCGTGACAGGCTCTAAAAATCAATAATTAGCTATCTTATAGTTGTTAGCGTGTATAATCAACCGAGTGACACGGATTATAATCCAATAATTAAGTCTTAGGTAATATAAATTGAACAATTAACCTACATCCGGTCTGGTTTTATAATAATAATAATAATAACGACTTTATTTAAGCAGGCTGCACATTTGGACAAGTCCAATCTTCCATGTGGGCCTAAAACCTGTTTTGACCGTTCGATCTTCGTAAGAGTAATGGATTATTACCAAAATATTTTATTCGACGGCAAATGATTTTTAGTGTGTATATAAACATGTTTGCTGCATGTGAGGATTAACAGTGTACTTTTGAAAAAGTATGATGACAGCGATAATTAAGCACTATTTGTTCGTAATAAGTGACTTTCTCATCAATCCATTTAAACAAAGAAAGGTCAGAATTGAGGACATTAAAATGCATTTTCAGAAAATAGGCTGTGTTCTACATTCGATTTATTTAAACGAGGTCAATATTCTTACACAGTTTTCGAAGCACTAGTTATTAAATAATTTGTTGCTTAAATAGACTTTTATCACACTAAATACTAATAAATATCGTAAATTTCAGTTTTATTTTTACCTAATTGATGCTGTCTATGTTGTGTCACTCTAAAATATCCTTACGAAAATTAACAAACACATCTTATATATAGATTTTCTGATGGTTTAGGACTGTGGCCACAGTATTCTTGACCAAATCATCATCATCATTAATCATGATTATGCTCAATAGATCTATAAATTCAGTAGCCTACATAAGTACTTGAACAGATGATAACTGATCATGTGTACCACAAAAAGTTTTACTATAATCAAATGTGTTCATGTAATATCTATAGTATAAAGTTGATAATCTAGTTATTGCTATTTTAAAAGTTTGCTCAGGGGACTCATTGTCTCTTTTTTCTTTTCATGGATAAAAAATATGAATCAGCTTAAAGGTATCAATATTATTTTATATCAACTTTTACTAAAACTATCAAAATTGTATGGAAACATTTTTGGAAGCAAGAAAGTAGTGTTCAGATAATGACAATTTTAGTGCAAATTGACATACACATACAAATCAAAGGTTGCCCGCAAGACAGTAGTAACTCCCTCTTTAACTAAATGCACTTACTATAGTCTTGCCGGCAACCCTCGAAATGATGGTGTTTCATGTAGTAAATATCTACCATGTATGTCACGGTATAGAAAATTTTAGTGCATTTTCAAGACTTTTATTGTATATTTCTTGCTACATATAGGTCAGTTTGTCTTAAAATAATAACAATTAATTTTTATTTAAACAGTTATAGACACTGAATGGTATTTTGAAATTATAGAAAAAATAAAACAAATCTGTGAACTAGTACCTTTAACTTAAAAACTGATTTTTGCTCAAGTACTTTTGGAGGGCATTGTAAGTTCTATATAGATTTATAGTGACATTAAAATGTTAATACTTGACTACTACTATCCTGAATCAATTTATTACAGTTTAATATCTTCATAAAAATACTACATAAAAATAAGGATTGTTATCTTATATAATGAAAACATAGAAAGAAAACCCTCCTAATTTCATTTTGGTGCTATTTCCTCCTTTAAAAGACTCAAGAGTTCGACCCTCAACAGTGCTTCAAGATTCCAGGAATCCTAAAACTTGGGAGGCACCCCTGCGATTTAAGCTGGGGATTCTGTAAGGATCTCTGAAAAATTGCCATGTATTATTTATCCCAATTTGGGACTACAAACCTGTCTTTCTTTTTTTCTTTTATTGGAGCGATCCCAAAAAATGAGGGAATCTTAATAACAGACTCTAGAGATTCCTTTGGGTTCCCTGATAAAATTAGCAGGTGTCAAACCCTGAAAAGGCTCTGCCTTCTTTCCCATAAATAATGAAAATAATTCCTGAAAATTAATATAAAACACTCACCCAATCACCAAGTTTTCTCATTTTTAAAGACAACAACAAACTAGCAGCAGCCATCTCTGATTCACGTTTATGTATAAACTCATATTCCATTAAAGACATTTCTAATATATATCTAGCTAATGTCAAAGTTTCCATATTAGCTCTACCACACTGTAATGTATAGTAATAATTAGTGTTTATATTATAAAGAAATTTAAAAACACTAACATGTTCTTGACTCATCTTACAATCATTGTCTTCAATAACTACAACAAACCCTTAAACATGTAAATATTGAAAGGTAAAAATTACTGATTTCACGTAGTGGAGTTGGTTCAAAAATGCCCTTTGTAGCATAAAATTCAATGAACTAGTGCTTAGGACTTGAATTAGAGCCAAGACCTTGGGGTTTGACTCTCAAAAATTCCAAAATACCCATTTATGACCCTCATTCATAATCGATTGTGCATCCATTTGATCCTTGAATTTTTTGCCTTTAAAATTAAAATCGAATTACTCAGTTAAAACAAGCACAACCACATAAACCTTACATGGTATAATAACCTGATAAATATACATGGTTTTAAAATATGATCTAACACACACACTTCTAAGTTGTAAGCAGACACTCACACATCAAAGCTAGCTTGACAACAAGGAAGTACAACTGCCATATCATACCTCAGCTTCATACACCCTCTCCTAAACAATCTAAGGGTCATACACACCATTCTTTGAAGGTCTTTTACATTGGTGCCAAATGAAGCAAGATAAAAATACACAAATAAAAATGGGATTGAACCCAGAACCTTTTAAGTTGTAAACAGACAATACCTTATCCATGTTAGAGCTAGCTTGAAGGAAAGAGAGTACCCAGGGCCGTCGCCAGCTTTTGAAAAGTGGTCCGGCCATTGATCGTGGGGGAGGAGAGTACCCATCTCGTAAGGGGGGTGCGGGGGACCGCCCCCGGGAAAAAAATTGAAATTCTTCTGCCCCTAGATGGGATTTTATTGCATCTGGAGACGATTATTTTTCATTTTGAATGTCAGCAATTCAGGAAAAATACAACTATTTTGACCCCTCAGTTAGCCTCATCAGGCGGTGGCACCAAACCTACGCGACGACTGAAAACTTCTTTTAACTGGATTTTTCTGACAAAATGTTTACGCTGAGGAAACTTAAAAGCCTTAAGCTGAATTGGTAACGGAGGTATATCCATGATTATGACAACGTAAAATTTCAAAATTTAGAATGAGCAGTTCCTACCTTTCCATCATATTTATTATTACAGTGTCTGTCGGAATGTTGTTTGATAATATACACATAAAGAAAAAAATACCAAACTATTGTTTTCCAAAATATATACTTAACATGAATACCGCTCTGTTAATTCTTTAATTTGATTTGTTTGTAATTAATTTTAATTAGTACATTCATTGTATCATCAAAAAAATATTCACTTGAGCCTAATTTCAATTTATTACGCCAAGAAAAAACACCATTGTTAAATATATTAACGTTTGGTGCATTAAAGAAACGGGTAGATAATCTTAGGTAATTATCATCTTTATAGACAGAAGTGTCACCGAAATTATAATCATGCCCTCGAGCGTGTGCAGATTGGCAGTTGTTATCGATACTTGATTTTGCATGTCAAAAAATAATCCTTTTAAACAGATTAGACATTTTCAACAATTAAAGGCGAAAACTGATAAAAAGGTAATTTGTGTGAAACATCGGCCAAAAAGTGGTCCGGCCATGGCCGGACCGGCCGGACCGTTGCCGACGCCCTTGGTACCAGTGCTGTATTTTATGTTTGCTACTACATTAGGCACACATGTTGATTTAAAAAAGTAAAGCTTATCTGAAAAATGCTAATTTTGACGATGCATGATAAAATAACAATGTTAACAAACCTTGGCATATCTACGTAAAAATCTGTATGATAAAGGCATTCCTATATCAAAACCAATTGTTTTTAGTATACATCTTTCCATATCTAGAAATTCTTTTCTCTTATAAGCATCATCACAAATATAGAGAAAATCTTCAACCAATGGAGGACATCTTTCCTGAATAAATATAAAATATAAAAATTATTGCAATTGTTTTAAATTAGTCTTATACCTAGCTGCAAGAATTGTTTATCACACAGCATCTCTCAACAAAAGATAATGATGTTAGTTATAAAGATAATTAATGTTCATGTGAGATTGTCTTTTGGACAAATCAAAATAATTTCTATTTAAATGCCAAAATTAAAAAAATCTACAATATATAATAAAAACACATTTTACATGAATGAAATATAGAGCAATAAGATTAAAATAATTACCATCATTTAAATACTCACATCAAATTTGGATGCAATAAATAATGATACAGCTCCAATTAACTGTAATGCTTCTTTAGGTGTTTCTCTCATACTGACATACATGTCCACTAATTTTACAGCCAAGTATAATGTTTCATGATTTAATTCAAAGTTTTCCTGTACTTCAACTAACCAATCAACTAATATAGCTCTCATACTTGTTGTCAGATATTTTTGTTTGCCCATGTATGGATCAACATGAAACTGCATCTGAAATACATTAAACTATTTCATATAATTGTTCTTATTTCTTGCTTTATTCCGTTACACACATGTCAACACAACTCATGGTTCTTTATGATGATCAGCTTACCTAAACTAGCATTCCTAGTTACCTGTCTATTATCAGTACTTACCAACCATTTCACAAGTCCAACAACTACTTCATATTATACCTCATAAATGGAGGAAAATTGCAATCCTTATTGTATTTTCTAAGGGCATACTCATATCAAATGAGGATTGAACTAGTAACTAGTGATGGAGAATCGGACAAAATCATAATCGATTATCAAATTGAATCAAATGTAATTAATCGATTAAAGATATTCAAAATTTGTACAAATGCTTACTTTATCTCGGCAAGAATTTTCCTGAGAAAATACAGGGATTTTATATAACAAGTATCATTAAATCTCTGGAAAATATTACAGGGTGGCCACGGAAATTCTAAAATGAAATTCCCTGATTTTTCCCTGACATAACGATATTATTCGCTGATCATTTCAAGGCATACTTATATAATAAATTATATATAAATTATCCCTGTATAGCTAAACCTTCACCATTTTGTATTTATTTACTATTTATTGATCTTCTCTTGTAAATAAAAAAGGTTAATTTGAATATTTTGGCTACATTATAAGATTGTAAAGATACGTCCCCCTATATCATAAATAAATATGTTAACAATCAGGTATGCTTTATTCTGGAAAATGCTCATCAGTGAAACTCATGTCTCATATCCCAACATGTTTATCTACTGGTATCTAATTGTTTTTGGCAAGACAAAAATATGCAAGTGAACTAATTTCATTGTACACTTATTTGTATCATTTTGGTGTATTACAAAAATTGGTTGCATACATTTTGTTTAAAACTTTGATTGGAAGGATTCATTATTCGTAAGGCATATCATAGGTTACATTTTGATTAAAA
Organism: Mactra quadrangularis; assembly: GCA_025267735.1. Taxonomy (NCBI): domain Eukaryota; kingdom Metazoa; phylum Mollusca; class Bivalvia; order Venerida; family Mactridae; genus Mactra; species Mactra quadrangularis. Next base: position 31,189,080 of record CM046293.1, read on the forward strand.
TAACATGAATTCTAGAATGATAGCCATGCTTTAACATTTTATCATTTTCATTGTAAATTTGCTAATTAGAATAAATGTTCCCGGGTGAGGATTTTTGAACTTTATAGACATCCAATTTAAATATAAGATAAAATGTACAAATCATGTGATAAGTCTATTGTTCCCAATGTTTCCAGTCCTGTTTTATAAATACTTGTGACAAATTAAGTGATGGATGAAGTACAACAAGTAAATCTGTGAGCTAATGCTCACTAGTGATACCCCCGCTGTGAGAAATATGACTACAAACAGGAAGTAGATGAGCAAGGAGCATGAAATCGCTTTACACCACATGGGACAATGGGATGAAGCAATATGCAAAGTATTAGGCTGCTGCATGTTATAGTTGCTGAGAAAACTGCGACAGAAATTTTGTAACGGACGGACGCACGGACAAGGGTAAAACAGTATACCCCCCTCTTCTTCGAAGCGGGGGTATAATTAAATGGAGGAAAGTTTGAAAACTTCTGATCACAAAAAGCAATGCTTCAATTCAGCTACATACATTAGATTCACACTGAAGACATGTTCTTTAACACATTAATATATCACATCTATCAATTCTCTGGCAAATAGATTCTGTGTTCTATTGTCAATGACCTTTGTGGATAGATTACTATATATATTAACTCAAAACACTGAATCACATTATGTGGAATGATATATCGTATTACTTTTTTATAAATACATTAAACATAACACAGTTATATTATTACCTCTCTATCTTTATAATATTCAAATATATCCCAAGCATATAAAGCACATTGTACAGGATCTTGTAGATTTTCTTTATCAACATCATCAACATCCTAAATTATACAAACATTACACAGTATAGTATTAATGTTTTAACCAAGTGTATCATTTGTTAAGTTGTACTGAGGGGGTCCTAAGGCCAGTGTTTTTTTATAATCTGGTTTACGGGAGCACCGGTCCTAAATTTTGCAAAACCCAAATAAAAATAAATTTCAAAAATCAGTATTTTATTTTTATTTTCTCTGACGGTTCCGTTAGCTTACCGTGTTCCAAAAAAAATTGCTGGAGCGTAAACTTCGCTCTATTAGCACATCAAAGCAAAAACGAAGTCACCGACATTTTCGGAAAATCAATTAAACAAATTACCCAGATTATGACAGTCCACGCGACCTCGATTCAACGACGGTTAGTATACATGCTTCAAAAGCCAATAATTAGTAACTCCTTTGTTTATCGATGGCCCCTGTGTATATTGTCGCCAATGAAGACCAATCAACGTCCGCTCAAAAAAATCAATAATGCTACATGTCGGCCAGATAAGATTGTTTACGTTATCAAACGGTTGCAATTAAACAAACACGTGACAAACTGTGATATTGCATTGATTAAAGTAAATAAGGCTTTTTGTATGCTTGCCGTTAAATTGATAATTGTATTTAATTATGAGCATGTTGTAAGGCAGTTAGAACAGACGTTATTAGCAGTTTGCCAATGATTGCAATTATTTGCTTTTAAGCGATTATATGTTTTCGCGACCCACACTATCGCCAATCAAATGAAAGAAGGTTAAATCTTTGTTAGTAATTTAATAATCTTATATTTTGATTATAAGTTCTTCTTAATTAAGCAATAAGTAACTGGAAAATTCCCTCAATTTTTCGATTTTAAGAATAAACACCGGCTGGTTCAATTGAATTTATGAAAATTGTCAAAGTATTCGTCACGTCGTGTTGCAGACTAAAAAATCAATAATAAGCATAGATTGCTACATATTATGTTATATTTAAGAAAAGGTATGTTATTTACAGCAGAACTAATTAAATAAAAAAAAATTTAAACAAAGAAGGGTCAATAACAAGGACACTGATAACATATTTTCCAAAAATGGTCTTTTATGCATTTTTAATATCTTTTGATGAACATATACTAGCAAGTAAAAATGCTTAACCCAAAAGAAGAACTTTTTATTGAAATGAAAGTTAGATAATTTAAGTTTACAATTCGATATCATACAAAATCAATGTGTTCTGTGAATTTTGTGTAAAACATAGAACAAATAACTCAGTAACCAAACATCCAGCAAGTATTTAATACTCACACTACCTGTGAGTTACAGCAGACCTAATATTTACAAAATGTAATAGTAATTGCATGTATTTAAAGGATAGAAATCTAGAAAAGTTTGCATTTTAGAAGTTTGTGAATACTGTTCAAAATATTCCATTCGGCTCATTGAACTTTTCCTGCTTGTCTATCCTCCCAACTTCTCCCTCACATCCCTGCATTTCTCCCTAAATTACTAGGAGGGAGAAGTCACTTCTCCCTAAATTTGGAACCCAGGCTCATCCCTGTGTACGCACCGCTATGCAGACTGCGTCAAGCTTATTTATGAATCGTGTTTGCAACAGTTTGATTACGTAAACAATCTTATCGGGCCGACATGTAGCACTATTGATTTTTTGAGCGGACGCCGATTGGTCTTCATAGGCGACAAAATACACAGGGGTGATCGATTAACAAAATAGTTAATTGTTATCGGCTTTTGAAGCGTGTATACTAACTGCAACTCCCGCGTAGCAAGCATCGCTGATTGGTCGATTACATCAAATAGGCGGATGTAACATACGCTCCACTTGTTGTTAATTTTTGGTACAGACGAACATTAACGAATCGGCTTCGGATAACGATCGGACCGCGTCAACGATCTGAACAGTGGTACCCCCTAACCCCCCCTAAAAAACTCCCCGGATTTACATCGATCTCAAAAACGGCCCCGGCGGACCTAAAATCCGCAGATTTCCGCGAATCTGCGGAAAATTCTCATCCCTGAATATATTATCACACCAAATCTCAGATCATAAAATATGTCCACAAGATCTTAATACGCGTTTGCACTGAAACACAAAAATATGACATCAACAAGATAAGGTGACGTCAGGACAAAATTGAGTCTAAGTAATTGCAACTCAGTTCCATAATCAGCCCTGCACAACATAGATGGGTATAAATTTGAATTCAAACACATAGACAGATGAAAGTTATCATTAAGTATACCATGTGCATACTACATTATGGTAGAATAGTTATTCATTGTGTGATATATCCACTGAATTTATCATACCAAAAACTACTGAAAGTGTTATTCAAAATTAAGTTGGATAACACTTGGACCATTATATCATTGACCATACTAATATTTTGAGACTGATGTAACAATTTTGTAACAAAAGACAAAAACAATTTTTTTCAGTGAATGTGAAGTTTGTAAATACATTGCCTGTATATACCACTGTTCACAACAAGGCAAACTTGGTGACTAAAAAATGATTTCATAGACCTGATGTCTTAATATGACATTGACTTGACTTACGTTTTCATACATAGTGTCTTATAAATTGAAGCAAAACTTAATTTTTTATTTAGCCATCTAAAAATTTAACACACAACACATGCATTTAACAGGCTGTCAACCATCAACTGATAAAAATATAGGAATTTATATAGGAATTTTATTTTCAAAATATAGGAACTTTTAGAGATATCCGAGTAAAAATATAGGAACTTTTGAGTGATATTCCAATACGGTAAGGCTCCTAAAGCAAGACTGACACTGCTAAAAGACTGCAAAATAAGTGCTGAACTGATACAAAATATAGTTACCAGTATAGTATTTCAAATTACATGTACTATACTGAAATAAACCAGGCCTATCACTGGATGTAATGATATACCTCCCAATGGGTTTTGTAAAGAAGTTTGAATCAAATCTGTACAATAAGTGCTGAGAAAATGAGCAGACAAGATTTTTTATTTGGAAGGGACATAAATCTATCAAAAATCAATTGACTGTCACCAAAATGGAATATGCACATGCCTTCTTGTGTGAGAAGTTTGAATCCAATCTGTACAATAGGTGTTGAAAAATTGAGCAGACAAGTAAAAGCTACAGACTGACCAACTAATGACAAGCTAACCCCCTAAACAGTTTTTGCATTTCATATAAACTGTAAATGAATGTACTGAGGTATATGGGTTTAAAAATATTTAAATCTAGCTTGAGGCTTGTGTTGATTGCTATAAGAACATGTGTCCAAGAGATCTTGCTTTGTAAAGTTCCAGCAAACAAACTTAATGGAGAATAAAAACTAAAAATATTGTCACGTATACCATTGTTGAATGCCATTGAATTGGCTTGACATTATTTATTGTATTTTCCAAATTTGAACCCAAATGTCGATAAGACTCCCAATTCTAGGGGTATGGGTCATATTCCCAAAATTGTGAAAAAACACTGCTATTAAATTTTTTAATTACACCAAGGCAAGTCATGATTGCAAAATCTGTGTAGGGTATAGCACCTCTAAATGATGTTACATGAAAGTTTTACATGCACTAGGCAGAATGGTTTCAGACAAGAATATTTTAATTTTATAATTTCTATTTTTTCAATGTTTCAATGTAAAACTTGTAAATCCTGCTGTCAGGTGAATTTTAATCTCACTTTTTAAACATTGTAGATGCTCCATGCCAAATATGAAACTTCAATGTATAATTTAATCAGATAATATTTTCAAGATTTCAAGACCCCTGGATAGATCACCTTTGAGTAAGAGTAACTTGAACAATCTTTTTACGCTGTAAGTATGGATATTCTTGACTTAATGGTATCAAAGGAGGTTTAAAGTATTTTAATACACTTGTAGAAATGCTATAACAAACATTGTACAATAATACATACAGGGAAAAAATCATGCCCACACACAGCTAGTTTTGAACCTGGACTTAATTCATTTGAACACTCATAGTCATCTAAGAGGTCTGCGAGACAAAGTTTTAACACAAATTATCAAAATTCTTGCCCTGCCAGTTTTGGAAAATAGGTTCCTTTCACTAACCATGGAAAAAAGTAATGAATGAGCAGAGGAATGATGCATTTCTACAAATTGAGATGTCCCCTATTCTACGGTTCCACCAGAGGCACTGCTAATTTACAACAGTAAGACACATGAAATATTCTACCAATAATTGCTTCATGTCCACAAAATGTGGTATAATTTAGCAGTTATTTTATAGGCTGCATAGAGTGTGCAATAGATAAGCTGGACTAAAAAATACAACTACATTTTACATTATACAGAATTCTTTAGGAAAAAATAATTGAAAAGTTCCCTGCTAAGGAAAACTTTTCTATATTCTTGACAATTTTCGAAAGGATGCGATAAATTGTTACAAAAGTGTGAAAACTGACAGCCACATACCAAAAAAAATCATCATATGCACTTAAATTAATCAGCAGTTTAAGAAAAATTACTCAATTATTAAATAATAAAATATGATTAAACATACTCAAAATGTTCAAATTAAAATGTTTTGAAAAAATATAGGAACGATGGTCAAAATATAGTATAAATATAGGAAATATAGGACACTTTTGAAAATATAGGAATCACACCCAAAATATAGGAATAATATAGGAATATAGGAACTGGTTGACAGCCTGATTTAATGGCAGTTAAAAAATGGAGCTAAAGTTGGACATATTTTTTTCGGAACTAACAGAGTCCACGATTTACTGGGACACCCCTTGTAAGTATATATAATGTTGATACCTAATCCTGAATTTAAATTTATGGGCTTTTCTGTCTGTGCACAGCCAGTACAAACAAAGCTTTCTACACATTATTGCTAAAAGGCACAAACTATGGATTAAATCCTATTGTTCTTTGTACACATGTTTTTATTGTAACGGTTAAAATTTGTTTGTATCCGAGGGTACAATATTTTAATTCCGGATATAGTCTATTAAGATAATGCAAGGCATTAGTTTCTGCTCCACTTGTCTATACAAAACTATTGTAATACTGTTTTTATGATATTGTTACACCCCAAATATTATATCAATAAATATACCTTAGGTACTTCATGTTCTTTCTCTTCTTCTAGAGGAATCAAATCTTCAATACCTTGACAACTGAAATACATTTATAATAGTAACTTTAATCAATTCAAGGAAATTAAAAAGAACCTAAGGAGCAAAAATCCTTGTACTGGCCCAGGCTATCACTGGGAATAAATCAGCTGGTGGAGTCTTTTTAAACTGCTTGATTATGTAAAAATTTCCAATAAGTCTCTGTCAAATAAATATGAAAAATGTCATAATTAAATTGTGAACACTCTACTGTCAAAAAAAGAAACTGCACATTTGACAATTTTGATATAAAATTTGGTTTCTTTTTAATTTAAAGACTACAGAATGACACCTTAATTTATGAATGCATACACTTTAAATCTGTCATGAATATCAATTCAGATTAAAATTAGCAAGCAAGTCAGGCTAGTAATTAATGATTTTTACTAGCCCAAAATATTTTTAGAAGCTCCAAAGATATTTTAATTTGACTTCATAACCCTTTGTTTGGTTCCTGAATCCTGAGAGACACCAAGTTGTCAAGTAAAATACACAATGATATGTAGTAACTAGAGGACACCCCATATTTTCTATACAATGGACAGTACTTATTGCACATTTCACATTCTCAAAAAACAAATAAGCCAAATAACATAAGCAGTCTGCTCAATGCATAGAGATGCACATTTTTTTGTAAAATACAGATAAGAATTTTTCAGCCATATTGATGAGCAGAAGCAAGTTGGAATAATAAAATGGATTTTTTACAAGCCTCACTGAAAAATTACAAGTTTTTACTGCGAATTTCGAGCACAGTTATAGGTCGTTTGCGTTAATGCTGGACCCCTATTTGCCGTAAATATCTTTTAAACTATAACAGCGATTTTGCTAAAAATTTTAATACAATCTTATTTCAATTTTTCCTTCTAGGATTAAAATTTTCAGAATTTTTAATATATAAATAAAAAAGTTTTCCATAAGGTACAATGCAAAATATTTGGAATTTTTTATCAAAAATCCGGCGGGAGGTAAAATAAGCTGTTCTGATAATAACATTGTCATACTTCCAGTGTATTTATACAAAGTCCCGTGCGTTTACTGTAAATTTGTCGCTTAAATAAACACTCGACGATCTACTGAATTGTAAAGCAGAGGCCCGTCTTTAAAATCGTACGTGTAGAATTTGTATAGATTTTGACGATGCAGACGACAGTGATGATGATATTTGAGTATGTATATACTGTTATACTTTGTTATCAAATAGAATTTCTAACCGGGCCTCATATTTAGCTATTATTTTGTATCTTCTGTTATGTGGCTGTTCTGATCATGGCACATACCCATTTAACAAAAGTCGCTTTTTAGCTTCAAAATTTGCATTGCATGTCTATGGGAAGTATGTTATGTAATTAAAGAAAAATTCTGAATTTTTGGATTTGAGAAGGAAAATGCTAGTTATGATCACATACAAAATTTGAGTTAATTCCATCCGATAGTTATTGAGATATATCATGATTTTAGGGGTCCAGCTTTACCGCAAACGACCTATAAATGTCTAAGCAAAATGACTAAGCAATGTCCATTGTATCTAAGTAGGAATTTCCATAAATTAGCTAATTATTTATGGATGAAAATTCAAATTTTCAAAATTCTAAAATTCCTGATTTCTGTAGAATAAACTCTTTATGAGGTTCCTGAACTTCAGAACAAATCCTGCAAACTAAATGTATGTTTCATGTTACCTTTCAACATTATAAAACTACCTACATGTACCTTATATCTGTGTTGTTTGAAGACAATGATTCCTGTGAACTACTGTTAGAAGATTCCTGTGAGCTAATCAATGACAGTATACTATCATCAGTCAAATTTTCATTGGACTCAGACTTTGTCACGCCAGGTTTAGTTTTCTTTGTAACTTTGTCTTTTACAGGTTTAGATGTGGGTTGAGTTGGTTTTGGTAATTGAGATTTCTGTAGAGGGAGTTTAGATTTCTTTAATGCTACCTTTCCATTAGACTTTTCATTCAGTGCCTGAAAAACAATATAGCAGTTGTTATAAATTTAAAGTTTTAGCTACAGTGATATATCATGTCAACAACAGTAGTATTTATAAGGCCTAAAAATATATTGCTGGTTTTATAAGCTTAAAGTGAAAATAACATATATTGGATAGTGTTTGAAGATGTATCTTATTTATAAAAGTTTAAAAAATATTTAAACTCACAAGCCATGCCAATGAAAATATAATGACATAGGCTCTCATTTTCTTCATTAAGTCAAGCTAAATAGGATGATGACATTTCATTGTAGCACACTTAAATTGAATAAAGTTAGTGGTTTTCAAGGGTGATTGTGAAAAATATATATTTGGCACTGAAGATGTGATGCACAGCAAAAAGTATACACTTTTCCGCATAGCCTTGCATAGGTATCATGGAAATCTTATTGGAATTTAAAGACATGATACAGGCTACAGCTCTTGAACACTCTGAGTCAAGGCAGATCTTTCACTGTTTCTCCTTAAAACCTTAATATTTGTGATCTAATAGTCACATGATGTTATATACTTAGAGATTTTTGCCCTTGTTTAGCCTCAACTGAAATCAAATACTTGTTAGAATATAGGACAGCTTCACCTGCAAGAATGTTTGACTACCCTAGACAAATACAGCAGGTAAATCTTGAGCTAGCTGGGCTTGGTAGGTAGCTACACCTGTAGGAAAGATGAGTTTGAAGTAGTCACTAAATGCTGCATAAATACAAACAGATGACACTAACTGCTTGCAATACATAATACTGGTATTGATCCAGAATCCAACATTTCTTGCTTACCCTTAAATATAGGAAATTTCGTGGAAAATAGGAATTTATAGAAATACTTCCAAAATAAAGGAATTAATAGGAATTTATAAAAAACTTGATGCCACATTATGACTTACATTGGTGATATCTCCAAAAGCTGCACGACGTTTCTGTGTAGGGTCTTGTAGCGTATCTCCTTGTCTTTTTCCATTGCTAACAACATTTTTAGCCATTGGCTGAAAAGCAAAAATGGTTAGTTTAAAGTTAAAATTCTTCGGTTGTAATTCTTCAATATTCAAAAAATATAGACAATAATAAAATATTATCCCAACTTTCGCGAAATTTGGTCATCGAATAACGGCACAATACAAATTTTAACTCTTGGGCGTAACACACCTGCATAAAGTTATGCATGAGTTATCGTTCGTGACCGGAATCGGTATGACGTCATCATAGTCCTACATCCTGATAGCGGCTATTAGAAACACAGGTGACAGATACCAAGCTTCCTTATTATAGCATATATAGAGAAGATATTGATCGATTTTTTTCAAATAAAAAGTATTCTATGTAGAATAATCCTTTCTAGATCGAACAGCGAAAGAATTTTGACGATCACACATTATTTGGGAATGTGGTTGTAATAAAAAAACTATGACCATTGAACAGGTGTTTGAGACCTTTTTTCTTTACATATTATAATATAGAAAATTTGCGTCGAGCGCTTGTAATTAGAAATAAATGCTAATTAAAGAATTGCTATTTACAACTTAGTTTGTATTTACTGTTTATAAATGAATGCTTTTTTTCTGACGACTCTTCTAAAATACTGTCATATCAATTTAAGTGAATATGGAGAATTAGTTCGGAGCCCATATTCTTATGAAAATAAGAATTCATTACTTACAGATGATCGTGTGCTTTCAGATTTCTTCAGCACCAGTTCTGATCAATTATAACAGAATGTATAAACATTAATTCCGATGCAACTTATGTTTTTAAAAAACATTGTTATAATGGTTCATAAGAATTCAATCTTCGTTCGAGGGACAGTTCAGGGACTGCACTCACTTTGGTTTCAAAATAGATTAAGCTGACTTGTTCCAAACGACCACAATTCGGCAACGAAGAATATAATTTCATATCGTATAATTATGTTTGGTTTAGTTCGTAATAATTCCCTTTGTTTTATGTACATGCTTTTTTGTATTTTCTGTGAGAATTTAATTTCAGTAAAAAATCACATAATATATTATTTTTCTTCGGTCAATTCTACTGTCTACATACTTGTCTTACAAACTAGTAAAAACATAGAGATATTAGCGTCGCAAATTGACTTCCGTGAAAAACAATATCAACTCCGAGCCAAATTATTATTTTCTAACATCATTATAATAATCAGTCCAATATTGACTATAATTAAGAAGTACATAATTGGTGATAGCCTTTTGACAGGTCATGCGTTACTAATGCAATTTGCTGGCGGTGCGATCTTAGTCTATGTATAGTATTGACCAGTTTTCTTAATCCAATTAATAGAGGTTCAATGCGGGACTTTTTGTCGTCTTACGAATTTATTGATCCCCGTGGGGAACCTCTCAAGCTAAATCAACATATTTCAAATTAGGGGTACATCAAAATATCTTATCAATTAATCTCGTGTGACACCAAATTAGTGATATCATTGCGTATGTTTCTATGGACACAGACTCTCAAATCCTAACAAGTGTTGGCTGTCACTCTTTCGTTGACATTAATATACAAAGTATTGCACACTCAATCAATTTCAACATTGTCTCACACCCGTCATGCTGTGAATTCGAAAGAAATTTTTAATCCGCCGACATATGTTACGCGATATATTGGAGATAAGGTAAATGTTTTGCAGAAAACCGTTCAGGCGAACAGGGTCAAATTATGCATTGAAATATTGTTTTTTTTCGTTATTTACACATTCGAACAATTTTTATTTCTATGATTTTTAGACTTGACTAATTCTAGATTAATATTCATACTTACTTTCAAACTTTTATTTATTGTACACAACTTTACAAAACAATTCAAGTAGTATTCTCTGCACAACATTAATGTAACCTGAATTTTCCCTTTTTCGTCTTTTGTCGCTTGTGAGAAAAATAACATGGTAAATATTTTCTTTCGAAAAATGAAATTAAGCGTTCTCCGAAAGAAGTGTATATATTTTTGGCAAGTATCTGTCAAAAAAAAGGACGAGGTCATAACTTTACATAGTCTAAGTTATTCCTGTTGAGTTTTTCAATTCTTTTCCCCTTTCGCTTGGTCATCATGTGGAAATCAAGAAAAACGCGCTTAGTTTCGACCAGTTATAGACTCTTTCAATGAAATGACTTATTCAATTCACTTAGTTTTTGAACCCCTTTTCATGCAAATAAAAATATATTACAAATACCTACTTGATATCTTGGAATTGTGCGATGAATGCAATCAAATATAAAAAAAGTGCTTTATATTAATACAGCCTAGTTATTTAACTATTTTATATAAAATTAAAAAGTCATGCAGAAAATGTAATGATAAATATAAAAAAAATGGATGTTTAATTTCAAAATGGATCATTTGCGCATGATTAATTGACAAACGTGTATATATTAAAATCCATAGACTGTTATAACACAATTTAATCGATAGGACTACGATGACGTCACACACGGTAGATAAGCGATGCTGTACTATTGGCTAAATTGATACAGGTTTAAATCAGAGTTAAATATCTCGATATATACATTGTTTACATGCCATAAACGTGGGTATATGCTTAGATACACTAGAAATACGTAATATTTCGATGTTTAATCGGTTTATGTGTCCTTGGATAAATTTGACCTTTAAATTTTATGCTAAATGAACCAAAAATGTTACAATTAATTATAGATGATAATTCTTCTGTACTTCGATCATTTGTTGTCTTAATACATTTATTTAATATATAAAACTGCATTGAAAAAATCGATTCATAAAACATCTATATTGTGAGTTTTCGGATGTTTAGCAGCCATATTTTTTGTAAACAGTAACTGGGACGATTCATAACGCATAAACATTTGACCATATACATATAAACAATTCAAAATGTTGAACTTGAAAAATTGTATTTAATTATTTTCCACAACTTAAAAATGTTATTTACACATACTTAATTTACATTATTTTATATCAATATACCGAACTTTCCAAACAATTTACTTTATAAAATCAATTTACCGACCTCTCCAGGGACCTGTATTATCAAGCGTCTTAAGACAGATTTTAGTCGTAAATCCTTCTATATTGTATTGTATTATCGTAAGATTTTTAGTTCACATAGTTTTTGAGCCGGATGTGATAAACACATAAACACTTGGTTTGTTAGACTCTTGATAAATATTCCAATGACTGATAAACTCATTTACATATCAGTATCATGAGTTGACTTGTTAACATCCAATTTAAATTTTGATAATTCACATCATATTGACTGTATAGGAATATAACTTCTCAATTGAATACATGGTTCACTATTACAATGTCAACATTGATACAGTCCTAAATATTAAAACTATTTACACACTTTATTTTTGAGGTCTCCAACCAAATAGAAACCAATATTTAGTTTTATATAGTTTTATTTGTAGTTTTTAGTTATATTGTCATTCCAGCAATAATATATTTATGTTATATACTCCATGTTATTATTATTTTGTTTTAAAGAAATATCCGTTCATATTGAGACAACTTGGATTGAATTTATTTGGACCCGCGCCAATCTTTGTTGAGTCTATCTTTAAAGGAGTTTAATGATGGAGCTTGAACAATCTCATTAGGGAGTCAATTCCAATTGTTTACAACCCTCTAGCTGAAGATATTAGACCAAAATTCAGTTCTTGATCTCCTTTTGTAAATGTTTTGAGTTTCCTCGGGGCTACTGCACTTTACCGGTACGTAGTAATTCACCGGAAGAAGAAATATAACCCTAACCATAACCCAAACCCTGTTTGAATAGAAAGGTAAGTGATTTTATTTTAATTTCAAGATATTTTCTGTCTTATCAGGGGCTGCCGCCCCCGAACCCCCACTTTTTAATGGTCACCGTTAGTACCGACTCAAAGAAGAATGCAAAATGACGCATGCGCAGTAGGTGCGTACCGGTAAAGTGCATTCTAGCCATTCCCTCTTACATTTTGTTGGGTCAAAGGTATTGGGGCTGGGAAACATCATTATCTAATTTATCAAGCTGATTTTTAATGCGGTGATATGCTGCCCACTCACCTTTTAGCCATTGACAAAAACAGAAAGGGAAAAAATAGAGAGGCAAACACTGAAAAGTTTCTCAAATTTCAAATGTGCACAAGGTTTAACATTCATGAACAAGTAAATCTGTGAGCTAATGCTCACTAGTGATACCCCCGCCAAAATCTAAAAATATGTGACAAACAGGAAGTAGATGAGTAAGGAGCATGAAATCGCTTTACACCACATGGGACTATAGGATGAAGCAATATGCAAAGTTTCAGGCTGCTGCATGGTATAGTTGCTGAGAAAACTGTGACGGAAATTTTGTAACGGACGGACGGACGGACGCACACACGCACGCACGGACAAGGGTAAAACAGTATACCCCCCTCTTCTTCGAAGCGGGGGTATAATAATTCAATACTAGTGGTTTTAAGCTGAGAATATGGACGACCTGATTGTTTTGATTCTTGGACAGTTCACTGTTGTATTAAGTTATGAGATAAAATAAGACAATTACCACAGTCGTGGATGCTTTCTTAACATCCGTTCCTGTTCCAGGCCGAATTCGTCTAGTATTTCCCAACATTTTGCTGAAAGATAAAAAGTGCAGAATCACGGAATGAAAGTACAGTATATCGCGAAAATATATGACAAACAAACAAAATCCACATTGACAAAGTAAATACTACAAATTAGTAAAAGTTAATAACATTTTGATTTAAAATGAATAAGATAATAAATGATTTTTTGTCTGCGCTTTTTCAGTCTTTATTCGTGAAAAAAAAAATGACGTGGGTTTTCGTCATTTCGGAGCAAACAAAAGAAAGCATTGTTTGTTTTCTTTATTAAATTACGAATTCGTGGAATAAAAAGTGTTTTCTTACCTGTTCGTGTTTGGTTTTACAACAAATTCAAAAATATTTGATGAAAATCGTGATTTATTCACGGCTTTTCAAATATATTTTTTTGTAAACAGTCCGCTTGTATTATTCTCCGTTTTGAATTGTGGTACAGAAAGCGGCGTTTTGATTGGCCGTCGAGTTTCAAAGCACCACCAAGCGGATATGTTATTCAAACAAGCGGTATAACTCTTACGTCAACTAAACGTGACAGATGGCGGGAATCGGTGTTAAATTAAAACAAACGAAAAAAGTTAAACACACATTTGCTGAAAATACGTGTCAGCATGTCAAACGATGAGAGTGAGAATGAAAAACTTGTAGCTGTTAGGGTAAGGAGTTATTCGATTTCGACTAACAGACTCCATTTTATTAACAACGAATAATTATGAATTATGATAACTTGTCAAGTATGTGAAATAATTTTCTATTAGCGTGGACACACCGGTTCTCGAACCTCTAAGGACTCAACGAGCCATTTTTAATCAATACAACAATATTTTTGGAAAAATACATTTTAAACACACCTTTTAACCTTTATTCCACTTTTCTATCATATATTTCTTGATATTTTATTTTAAAACAAATCCAAATCCTTCCAGAAAAAAACAACCATTCTCTGAAAACTGTCATGGCGGCTAAAAATAGATGTCCTAATTTCGAACCTCTACCGTATTTGGCTATTTGTGAGGTTATAATTAGCTGTCACATGACTTTATGAGCAGAAGACAGGAATGGCTACCTGCCATGTGCTTCTTTTGCAATAACATACTTTTAAACAATATTTGATGGATTGTACTGACAGAGTGGAAAAAGGTAATAAGGATTTACTGAAAAATATTCTCCATCACAAAATATTCATTCTAATTACCTGTTTCTTGCGCATTATTCTCGTTTGACAGTTGTAGTTGCGTCGATTGTTTACTTAACATTTGTGCACACGAGTTGTTGATGTCATACGCAATTACGTAGCAAAGTAAACAACATTTTTATAAAAGGTTCGAGAACAGGTGTTTATACATTAATTTGGCACGAAAAAGTCGTGCATTTGGGAAATTGTGTTTTAGGCAAACTGTGATTATTGTTAGAGGGTTGTAGTTTTACTGTAGTGTATTTTTTTTGTTCAGAAGAGTCAGGATATTTACAATTAATTAGATATTTTGGATACCAGATTCAACGTTTTTATTATTATGAAAGACTTTCATTGGTGGATCCAGGATTTCTAGTTACCGGGGGGGGGGGGATTCAAGTTACAGGTTGCAGATAATGAACAAGCAGACTGGGGTCCAGGGACTGTATTTAAAGGCCCCCTATTGGTCCTTAGCAAAGCCCAGACCAGGGGTCCAAGGGGTTTGCAGCCCTCAAAGCTCATTTCTAAGGTATTCATGCACATTTACAGAACCTAAACTATTATTTCCCGGGGTATAGATCTACAATAGAAGCATCTAGATATATATCATATAATTTTCGTACAGTCGTTGGATCATGTTAAATCTTTCATATAATTAGAAGGAATTATCCTTGAATTATTGCGTATACAGACGATCCGTCCCCAAGACTATTCTCCCTCTATACGTTCCGTCCCCAGTCACATTCGTCCTTGGAAGATCCGTCCCGAAAATATCAGAGTTTAGACGATTCGTCCCCATTTTATATAAGTGTATACGGGAATTGATTTTATACGAAGATGTATGTACAGATATTCATCTTTTGATTAGATTTTGCCAATTGATGTTTTATTTCAATACAACCCTGCATGTTTGAAGTAAGTATTCATCGAAGAGGACGTAACATAGATCTATATCAAAATTGCTATAATGTGATACAAATATGAAAATAAAACAAACATTTTTAAATTAATTGTATTTTATTCACATTCACCAATACAAATAAGAAAATAAAACAAACAATTTTGAAATTAATTTTTTTTTCATATTCACCAATCTCATTAAATTGAACACATCTTAAATTTGTAACAATGTAACATGTTCATATAATTGCTATAAAATAATGTAAAAATTAAAGAATAAACACAGAATACACATATATTATATCAGGTCGTATTAATAATACTCATTGTGCTATACACATAAGGGGACGAATCATCCTAACATTCTTTAGACGATCTGTCCCCAAATTGGGGACGGATCGTCCAAGGACGAATCGTCCAAGGACGGATGTGACTGGGGACGGATCGTCTGACATTCAATTATTGTATGTTATGTCATTGTATTTGTGTACTCCCAGTCTTGTTACTTATTGCACATGCAGCGTGCAAAAAATATTTTGACATTTATATTTATATATTTTCTTATAAATATCATACTTTATGATACTGTTGCTATGGAAATTTTAGGGGGGGGGGTATGCCAGTTCTGGCTCCCCCTTGGTTCTGCCTATGGATTTGACTTGGGCAATCAGCATGAAAGGTTGCCTGGTGTGAAAAGCTAAATCCACAATCCAGAGTAATCTACCATAATGTTTAGTTTAGGTTAGGTGTATGGGGGTTAAGATCCTTGCAAGTTATGCTGAAAATAAGACACATGAATGACCGCAAGGTGAAGTTATTGTATTGCCTTAATATATCATTGTACTAACTTAGTTACTAAATTGTAAGATAATGATTTATAGTTCATCTAGTTATGAGACAATTATCATATCATGTCTGCATGTTTATTATAAAATTAAGTAATATCATGATAATTAAAGATAACTCACAAATTCACATTATAGTTTGCCTCAAATCATTACAATTGCAACTGACTGTATTTGTTTATACAGGGTTCATGATTGAAATCAGAGAACTTTGTCTCTGATCAAAATGAAGTTTCCCTGACACTGTCAAATAATGCAATACTACCATGTCTGTATGTATAGTATTTAAATATGACATTATAAGTGACCTTTGTATAACTATTCTGTGCATGGTTGTGTAAGAAGTGTAATTTCTGATCAGTGCTGTAGCTATAGGGATAAAATGATAAATGTAACCAGGATCTCAACGTACAACATATTGAGTTTTCCGCTGATGTAGGTAACAAATGGCTTTTTACACATTATTAAAATCATGTGATACAAAATAAATCAGGTTGTTTTCTGTACACATACTTTTCATTGTAACAGTAAAAGTTTGTTTCTACTGCAGGTAAATATCTGTAAATCTGAATTCAGGATAAATTCTATTCAATCTAATGGGTTGGGTAATCAAGGTTATCTTAGATGTACTCTACATTGTAATGATATTAAACAGTCTTATTTAGATAGTGATAGTGGCATGTACTTCTGCTGTGTAACAGTGCCTTTGACAATTCTAATTCATCTTGCAAAACAATGAAGTCCAACTGGAAATATTTCAAGAGAGAGGACACAGTCTAGACACCATAATCCCCTTCAGGATCTACCAATGAATACATAGAATGATTTCAATCTTTCAGTGAGGGTACACTCAACTATAGGTCAAGGCAGCCGGAATGATGCTAGTCAATTGACCTTACAATCAGATGATGATATTTAGTATTCATGAGTGAAGTTACCTTTATGTTATGCAGTGTATTTGTTCAGGACTGAAGTCCGGAACAAATAAAAATTAAGGTGGGTGGCCACTTATTATTTTGAACTAAATAACATGGTCCAAAGTTTCTTAATCCTGCATAAGAGAAAGATAGAGCTACTGTATACTTTTTGATGTGTCATTGTTTTAAAAATGTTAGTTTATGTATAAAAAGGGTATTTGAATGTCAAGAATTTTTTACTGAAGTTTTATCCTGAAATTCAAATAAAAAGTAATAGATTGAGTGCATTTAGACAAGAGTTACTCAAACAGTGATAACCTAAGAGTTCACTTTATATAGCGTAAAGGAAGGTCAATCAACTATCAAACTGTGATACTTGTTCTTGATATAGTTTATACTATTGGACTTTGATTCTTTTACTTTGTCTTTATATTACAGTAGTCAAAACTTGTTATAACTACATTTGTGCTGTTAAACAAATCATGAAACTAAACTTGTTTTATTAACTTTATTAATTTTATGCATGCTGATTAATGATTGCTTTATTAAATATTAATACTTTTTTATTTACATTATTATTTATACATTTGTAAAAAATAAATTGGAAAGTAAAGTTGCATCACATTGGTTTGTATAACTTTATATCTTAATTGTTTTATTTAAACAGTTTTATAAGAATCCTGTAATTATACTTAACGAAACTTCTAAGTACCTCGATTTCAATGTTGTTGGAAATTTATATTTTTCAACATTTATGTCCGATTGTTTATGGAAAAGTGTATCGCACTAAACTGTCATCCGCTTGTATGGTTTTCATGCTTTTAAATTGATGCAAAATTGGTTTTGTCGTGCATTTGCTGAAAAGCAAAAATAGGCACATGCTTCTCGTGCTAAAGTCCCACGTGGTCAGTTTTGGTGAAAATCATTAGTGTGTTGATATGCACAACGAAAAATCAAGAAATGGCTCGAATGTCGATTCAAGGGCGATAAATTGCCATAGGTCTTTTGCAAGACGATGCATCACGTAATTTCTAATTGCTAACTATCTGGTAAATCAAAGCAAATTTTCCCATATCAACACATGCTTGACAAAACCGGTTTTGCATAGATAAAGTAGCATGAAAATCATGCAAGCAATGGTCAGTATGGTCCTATTCACATTTCCATACAATCAGACATAAATGTTGAACGATAAACATTTCCTACAATATTGAAATAAG
Source organism: Mactra quadrangularis (assembly GCA_025267735.1). Classification (NCBI taxonomy): domain Eukaryota; kingdom Metazoa; phylum Mollusca; class Bivalvia; order Venerida; family Mactridae; genus Mactra; species Mactra quadrangularis. The sequence continues at coordinate 31,207,689 of CM046293.1, forward strand.
GGTATTTAGAAGTTTCGTTAAGTATATTATGAAGCTGTTAAAGTTCTTCCTTTTTATCTAATAACATTTAGTGTTTTTATTTATTATTATAATTTATAAAATGTTAACATTATGATAAGAAAATCTGCGTGGATTTAAGTTCAGTTTTACCTTAGGGAAACTATATTTTTTTACATTTAGAAATATTCTAAAAGCAATTGCATTTCGGAATTCTTTTTTAATTCAAAATCATAAAAAATAGAGAAAATTGACAAACAATTGTGAAAGATGGTGCTATAATGTACAGATTTCAGCTATCCTAGTAGTAATGGTATGAATTTTTTAGCATTTTCTTTAATTTAGTATTACCATATTTTATTTTTTTCTGTCTTAAAATGAATTCATTTCTTAATAGAATATTATTATAAAATGCTGACAGACTCCATAAAAGTATTATGTCTGGAAGATATACATTTTATTCCCTGGTAATTGCAAACTGTAGATTTAAAATTAAATCCCCTTTAACTATACCCCTGGGAAATTTACTTTGTGGAATTAACTTTATTTTGGAAACCAAATCTCTTATACAGCTTCTTTTACATACCTACAGTATTAAATTTTGGTGCCAAATGACCTGGTGATAGATAGGACTTCCTCTACATACCTACAGTGTTAAATTTTGGTGCCAAATGACCTGTGGTGCTTTTCACAAAAATTCTTACGAAAAAAATCTTCGTAAGTCAGTTTCATATAATTAGCATTTCAAAGTTAGACGGATAATTAGCATTAACTATGATATGATATTAAAAAGGTTTACACAATTCTACACAATTTGTATAATATTTATAATTGATCAGACAAAAAATGAGCATTTTATTAATGTTTCTTGCTTTTGACTTACGAAGATTTTTTTCGTAAGAAATTTGTGAAAAGCACCACTGGTGATAGATATGACGTTTTTTAATTATTTCATAAAAGTAGTGCTAATATGGCGATAGAATAAAATTTCTATTTTATATGATAAAGACTTTGGTTCAAGTATGGATGTAAGAGTTGTCTATTTTATATGATATAGACTGGTTCAAGTATGGATGTAAGAGTTGTCTATTTTATATGATAAAGTCTTTGGTTCAAGTATGGATGTAAGAGTTGTCTATTTTATATGATAAAGACTTTGGTTGAAGTATGGAAGCCAGAGTTGTCTATTTTATATGATATAGACTTTGGTTCAAGTATGGATGTAAGAGTTGTCTATTTTATATGATAAAGACTTTGGTTCAAGTATGGATGTAAGAGTTGTCTATTTTATATGATAAAGACTTTGGTTCAAGTATGGATGTAAGAGTTGTCTATTTTATATGATAAAGACTTTGGTTCAAGTATGGAAGCCAGAGTTGTCTATTTTATATGATATAGACTTTGGTTCAAGTATGGATGTAAGAGTTGTCTATTTTATATGATAAAGACTTTGGTTCAAGTATAGATGTAATACTTGTCTGTTTAATATGATAAAGACTTTGGTTCAAGTATGGAACTCATGGTTGTCTATTTTATATGATAAAGAATTTGGTTCAAGTATGGATGTAAGAGTTGTCTATTTTATATGATAAAGACTTTGGTTCAAGTATGGATGTAAGAGTTGTCTATTTTATATGATAAAGACTTGGTTCAAGTATGGATGTAAGAGTTGTCTATTTTATATGATAAAGACTTTGGTTCGAATATGGATGTAAGTGTTGTCTATTTTATATGATAAAGACTTTGGTTGAAGTATGGAAGTCATGGTTGTCTATTTTATATGATAAAGAATTTGGTTCAAGTATGGATGTAAGAGTTGTCTATTTTATATGATAAAGACTTTGGTTCAAGTATGGAACTCATGGTTGTCTATTTTATATGATAAAGACTTTGGCTCAAGTATGGAACTCATGGTTGTCTATTTTATATGATAAAGACTTTGGTTCAAGTATGGATGTAAGAGTTGTCTATTTTATATGATAAAGACTTTGGTTCAAGTATGGATGTAAGAGTTGTCTATTTTATATGATAAAGACTGGTTCAAGTATGGATGTAAGAGTTGTCTATATTATATGATAAAGACTTTGGTTCAAGTATGGAACTCATGGTTGTCTATTTTATATGATAAAGACTTTGGTTGAAGTATGGAAGCCATGGTTGTCTATTTTATATGATAATTAAATTATGTTGTCATAAATTGCTATTGATATCTTGTGAGATGACATATTTTATTATTAAATCACAAACTTGTATATAAAGACATAAGATACAGTGTCTTGATTAAATCTATGCAATAAAGATAATGAACCTGGGGTAAAATGATGATAAAATAAATACTAGAACATTAAGATCTAATATATTGATAAAATAACCTCACTCATCAGATAACAACTTTATATGTTATAGTGCGGACACATTGACCCCGACCTGACCTTTATGCAAGAATATTCATTACATGAATACGAAGGTAGTATTAATATTCGAAAACAATCGGATTATACCGTCAAGGCTCGAATGTAATTATAACACAGGGATTTACATTTAAAGTGTACAATGAGTCTATTACACATAGGCCGGACCAGAATATTATACGATGAGGCTAGCTACCAATTCAAAAGTTGTAGGTTCTAGCCCCACAACCGCCATCCCCGCCCATTTTATTATAATTTGTAATTACAAATGTAAGAAAACAAGTTTCACGTTTGAATGCACATATATACTCTATACATGTCTCGTTAAACTTGTAATGTAAGCCATAGCCGACATTACACCCTCAAAACCTACAAGCCCCATGCAACCCAACTCTACCCGCTGATGCTATTTACAATCAATGTAAATCGACTGCTTATTTTAAATACGTAACGAGCCGAAGTGTAGATTATGATTTTCGCCGGGATATGTGTATCTGATAATAAGATGCAAATGAGAAAGGTACGGTCGGGGTCAATATGTCCGCACTATACCTATACTTAACAGGGACCTATGAGAAAACTGTTGCTCCCAAATCTAAACATTTTCAATTAAAAAATCAGTCCATTCTTATAGTGGTAGTTAGTACACATTGGTCTAAGACAGGTTAATTATTACATTAGATGGTTTGATATATGTAAATGATAAGTAAATGTATTCTTTGTCTTGGGTCAATTTGTACAAGTTATTCTGTAAGTCAGAGAAGATCTATATATACTTATAAGTTCTAGAACTCATGGTTTATCTTACAAAAAATATAAATATATCCATCCAACTAGGGCCTGATTAAGCTTTGTAAACTTCTATTTCTATGAATTGATAGCAGACTATAATATGCTGTGTAGTACTCATGCATTTTTCTGGAAAATTGGATTTATCCAAATGTGTAGCCTCACTAAATAAAGTCTTTATATTAAACTGTTTTTGTTTGAAGTTTGACATATCATTATACGAATGATAATTTTGTCTCAATTCATATTATCATGAGATATAGATTTATACACATTATGTCCTTGTTATATATATATATAATAAAATATTTGTGGCCACACAATGTTATAATGATCATTATCATCATCAATGTTCAAACTACAAAGTATATCTAACCAATGTTCAGTTCAATTGTAAATCTAAGTCATTATAAAGTAAACTCTAACATCATCATTTATGTAATTTATAGTCTTCAAACTGGGCTATGTTTTTCATTAGACATTTTACTGATAGTATGACCTGATTGTATGACCTGTGGTGTTTGCATGTTTTACAGGGTTTAAAGACTTAAGTTTTATGTCAGAATGTAGAAAGTTATTTGTTAACTATGACCTTCACACAGATCTGAGACAGTCAAGTCATGGACTTGATTGGTCTTGCTTTTAAATGGCTTAAACCTATTTTTGGCGTCCGCGCAGAGGAGCGACGCCCCTTTTGGAATGAAATCAGATTTTGTGAAAGGGCAACTGCAAAATCTCGGATCTTTTCGCCAGGCATAATAGCCAATCATTCCGATTATTAAGGGTCCTCCTGAAACACTGACCGCTTAACTGACGAGTTAAATGTAGAGCGATTATGTTCTTAACTGACGAGTTAAATAAAGAAGGGATTAAAATTGACTGTATTGCTTGCGTGTTTTGTTGATAATTTTGGTTCTTTTTACAAGGTTTAAGATGATATTGTGATATATTATCTAATTAGATAATGCAATTTTAAGAAACTATGATTAGATCTAGATTAGATGGTTTGATATATGTAAATGATATAGATAATGAAATAGATAAAAACATTGTTTAAGAAATGGCAAAAAAGATACTAAAAAGTAGAAAATTGAGATTGCGATGTTTATAATTTACATTAATAATAATTTTTCACCAATTTAGTAATTATAGTGTAGTCAACAATTAATCAAGACGTATTTTTCGAATAAAATGATTAAATATGCTAACCTTAACCAACAAGATCTGTTCTCCTTGTTTATTATCCATTAGTACATTTCTTACTTTTAAACATTGTTTTGGACGCCCTTCAATGCTTTTTCTTGTTGTGTCCTGTGATGTTTTCAGTTTTGTACACGGCTGAAAAAACCAAGCCTTAAACTTACTTACTAGGTCACAGGTTTGAATTGTTTTCATGATTTAGAAATTTACCATTGATTCTTTTTTTAATGAGTATTTGAGGTGGTAGATAGAGACCAGTTTTAACATGAGTGAAACTAATTTAAATAATTTTAAAGCATATTTTCAAAACAATTCCACGTTAAGAGATATTTTTAAATTAGAAATCATGAAGGCACTGTGTTCTTCATTTTTTTGCATATACAATGTACATGAATACAGCTTTTATCTTTACAGTATTTAATTATGTGTACATCATTCACAATTAGCAAACTTTCATATAAACATTTTGTACCGCAACCTGTCAGGATATTATTGTTAATTCAATTAACATACCAAATGATGAAATCTAGAGTAGAAAGCTCATGTCTCTAATACAGTGGTTCCATCACTCACATGTCCTGTAACACCTAGCTGTTATTGTCCTTTTAATAAAGTTAAAACAATAATGTAATGATTTTCATTTGTATGGATAGAACTTGTTATTTCCTTGTGCAAGCTTACTTAGATACTGGAAAACTTAATTGTCCAGAAAAGCTGACTATGTGAACCAGTCAAAATAGATAACCTGATAAAAGGCTTCAAATATCAAAATTTAAGCTTCCTTGGTTAACAGGTCAAGTCCATTTAAATTCATTGTTTAGTGTTTTTATTCATAATGTATACTGAATCGTTTATATTGGCTAATTACTATTGATAAAATAGTAACTGAAAGTTTAATCATTTATATTGGCTAATTACTATTGATAAAATAGTAACTGAAAGTTTAATCATTTATATTGGCTAATTACTATTGATAAAATAGTTTAGTTTTTTATACCCCCGCTTCGAAGAAGAGGGGGGTATACTGTTTTACCCTTGTCCGTCCGTCCGTGTGTCCGTCCGTTACGAAATTTCCGTCGCAGTTTTCTCAGCAACTATATCATGCAGCAGCCTAATACTTTGCATATTGCTTCATCCCATAGTCCCATGTGGTGTAAAGCGATTTCATCCTCCTTGCTCATCTACTTCCTGTTTGTCGCATATTTTTAGATGGCGGGGGTATCACTAGTGAGCATTAGCTCACAGGTTTACTTGTTTTTATATTTTTTTTAGTAGTATTTATTTATAAAGTCGGGTAGCATAACATGATACAAAACACAAGCTCTGAAGAGCTTTTAAAGACGACTTATAATAGTAACTGAAAGTTTAATCATTTATATACTTCTTATTGTTTCTCTGAATCCACAATGTTGTCTTTAAATATAAGACAAATCTAAACCATAATGAGCATTATTATTGTTTATGAAGGCTGGCGTCCACTAGGACGCCGAACGGACAAGGAAGCTTTACGGTAAAAATTAATCGATTTCGGCACACCTTCTGCGTCTGAAATGTAATATCTGAATGTGAATTTATTTGTCCTCAGAATGTCTGCGAGCATACTTAATAGTGTCCTTGTGGACATTTTGGCATCGTACCAAATATTCAGATGTAAAAACGGTACGTACAATGACAATACAAACACATTTGACTTACATTCGGAAGCGATTGAGACAGTCGTCTGCAAGGAATGTCACTTTGGGACATGATGCTGACTAACAGTTGTGACATGTCATTTTATCTCTCATTCGAGAAAGTTCCACCATGGAGTTCGGATGTCTTGCTTTATTGCTTCAAATAGAAGCTGAATGCTATGTTCAGATGTCTCTGGTACTTGGATACAGGAGACGTCAGAGAAAGCACAGGTGGTGGGTGCGACCCTGGCTAACAATGGAACGTCGTTTGTATTATCGTCAGTTCGAAACCTTAATAAAAGAATTAAGAGCTGAAGATGTACATAGCGTCTTTTAAAAAGTACCCACGAATCACATTCGTTTGACGAAATACTTCGCCGTGTGACACCTAGGATCCAGAAGAAGACAACCAGGTTTAGACATGTCATTGTTGCTGGACTTAAATTGGCTGTTACTCTAAGGTACATGACCACTGATGAAACCTACGCTTCTATTTCATAATCTTACCCATCAGCCAAAGATATTTAACTATCGTCTTTCTTGAGGGCAACGAATTGTTAAAAAGGCGTTTGGCATCGTATCATCTTGCTGGCAATGTTTGGCAAGGACAATGCTGAAAACACCAAACGTGGTCAAGATTGTTATATATCTGCTTGTATTTGTCTTCACAACCATATTTGAGATACGCTAACTTGGATCGAGGTCAGATGGACTTTAAGGATGAAGAACACTACGTAATATCAGGGGCGTGGAGAAATTGGGTGGTATTGGATGAACTTAATCAAGCAGTCAGGGGAGGCAATGTCGAAAATGTGCCTGGAAAACATCACAGGGAATATCTTAGTACGTACTTTAGTAGTGGGGCGGGCTCAGTGCCTCGGTAGGAAAGAATGTTATTTTGTGACATGTTCACATGTGAGTTATTGACTACAGTTGACATAAACATCAAATACTGTATTATGAACATTCTGAGATTACTACGCTTCTAGAGTAACATATAAGAGACAAAAATCAGATTTAAAAAAATGTTATGAGACATGATTTGCACTTTCCGCTCAAAATCCAGATTCGTTCTCAATTGGTTTCACTGTAAATAAGTAATATTAAACATTGTACAATACTTGTACATTCATAAGCAGTATCCTATACAATGATTCAATTCTTAGTTTTAGATATTTATGATATATAGCTTCAGAAATCCAAAATGCTTCTGACGTGTATCGTAATTATATCGTAGTTTGGTAATTTTGCATAGACAAAGTAGTCACGTGACATTTTCGACGTTGATCCTTGATCATGCCGCAACCATTCTGGACGCTCATGAATGATTCTGCAAACCTTCTACATTTATTCCTTAAACCTTCTACACATTGTCCTGATTGTCCGTGAACTGTCTGCGTCGTTGAAGCATTCAGGAAAGTCTGTGGAATAGTCAGGACGTCCTGATGATGTCCTGACGACAACCCGAACACGATGCCGAAGGTGTCAGGAAATTTATTTCCGCGTCTAAATTTTGCTCTCTATCAAAATTTTGACGCGGACAAATTTATCAATCCCGAAGGCGCCGGAACGTGCGGAAGTGTTTAAGACATATTTAAGAAGCTAATAGGATCATGCGGAAGTCATGCTGAATGTTACATTCAGATTCCGCGTGTTGTCGGCATCATGTCCTGACCTAAGTGGACGCCAGGTCTTAGGCAACTACAGCCCATCAAATTGTTTATTTCAATAAATATTGTCTAGTAGATGGACTTAAGCTTATATTTTTATAACTAAATGATGTCAAGTTTAAAAACTGTCATGGATTTTGGTCCTAAATCGAAATCAAATCACCCTGTTTGTATTGACTAATGATGAATCAAATTGTTGAAGCTCTAATCAAAATTAGATAATTTCTTTTTTCTCATTATTAGGATGCTATGCCAGCAGATATTGAAGGAAGTATAAATTCTGGTTATCAAACAACTGAACCTGACAACCCATCTCCAGATAATGTTGGACATTATATAATGACTATGTGTTCTACATCACATATACATTCACTAAATAACTCAGATGCTGAATCTAGTCAAGAATATCGTCATTCTGGGGCTATTTCTAATTCTTATGGCTCTAACTATTCAAAGTCATCAACAAACAGTGCTATAAGAGTAGAGGTAAATATTTATTATATACATGTGGATGGCTGGGATTTTTTCAATGAAAAACTGATATTGTGCTATCTTGTAACACTAAAAATAACCATTTATAAATCTGTCACTGGTGAAAATATTGCATCATTAGCTCACTTGGTGAAGTAAAACTCTTACACCAAATTGAACAAATATTTTTATATTTCATGTTTTACAGTAAAATGTGATGTTATTCAATGAAAATGTACATTGAAAATATGAAATCTTATATTTTCATTGTTGTGAAAATATTAAATTAATATTACCTTAAGATATGTTGAGAATAATTATATGATGTCATGCTATGTTTGTGTAAAACATATTTCCTATAAAACTCTGAAGAAAGCATGAAGGCACACTCCGTAAACAAAAATCCTGGTGAGCGTTGTCGTACAGGCTCTCTACTTTCTCCGTTGAAGGTCACGTCGAAATGAACTTTGTGTCAACCAATCAATGCGTAGCTTTCATCTAGACGAAAACACTATTAAACACATTTTGATTTCGTTATTTCTATTTTTAGACCAAGGTTTGCATGCTTATTAAACCGCAGTATTATTCACAGTCTGCGATTGGGCAGCTCATTTCAAATTGCGTGACGTAGGCGATGTAAACAAGTTACGTATCATAACAATTTCGTCATGAATATTATGATGAGAAAAGGTCACCTGAACGTGACCTTCATTTGGAAAAGGCCAGATCTAAATAAGCGAGTATGCGAGTGTAAAATTTTAGATTGGGTTTTAATCAGATTGGCATGAAGGAAACAGAACTTTCATCCATTTTGGAATAAGATATTTTTTATTTCAATTTGAGAGCTCAGAAAATTACATTCAATTGTGACTATACCACTCTTGAAAGTATAAATCTGTAAAATAAATCTGTAAAATGATCTTACATCAAAGTTAGGGCTGTCACGATATGCCAGAAGCGTATCCGGATATGTTGCGATGCGCTTGCACCATATTGCGATATGTACCACGATATATTTCTTTGCAAACAAAATACACGGCTGCATAATACTTATGTTATAGGATTTTTTGGGGTAAGTGCCTGTAGCAGACTAAAGCAAAAACTGGACATTTTTAGAGTTATGGGAACATTCCAAACGCACCCAGATTGGTTCAATTCTTTGAACTAAAGCTTAAATGGAATGAACCATGGTAAACTAACGTTTCATTAATTTCATTTGGCGAAATGAAGAGTTTTTCTATGAAAATAGAAAATATCGCTAAAAACCTGTATATTAAATTTGTATCGCGGTACGTATTGCCGCAGCTGCATATTGCAATATACTGGTATACCTATATATCGTGACAGCCCTAATCAAAGTTAATGAAAATCCTCTGTATCATCTAATATTTACTATGAAAAACATATTTACTGCCATTGCAGAGAAAGTGCTCTATTTAAGTATAAATTATAAAAAAAATTGGTCAGGTATACCACAGCTGTAAAACTAAAGAAATGTTAATATGTTGGGAAAACGGAAAGTAGAGTAAACTAAGAGTTGAAGACATTGTTCATAGTATAAGATGTTTTTAAAGGATGCATTTAGTATTTTCTACTATATTTCTAGATAGCTGATGTAGATGGTGATGATAGTTTACATTTAACTACAATACATCTACGTGAATGTAAGAGACAAGTATTACGACCATACTGGAAACTATTAATGTTTGTAAGTATGACTAATTTCTTTGGAATTTCTAGTAAATCATGGAGAAGAGGCGAGGCTTAAAGTTCATTAACAGTTGTATGGCAGATAGTGGTCATAATTCTAGCAAAACGTTATAGCTCTGTAAAACTGTCATCTATTTTTTACTGCAAAGATGATGTCATCTTGTTTTCACTGCAAAGATGATGTCATCTTGTTTTCACTGCAAAGATGATGTCATCTAGTTGAGTAAGTAGAATGGTTTCTGTGATTTCATGAAGCTGTAGACTAAGTATGGTTTGATGGTGATTTGCAATATCAGAATACATGTTTTGATGATAAATGGCTTAGGACTCTTTATGATGTCCTGTGGGTATTTCTTATACATGTAGACTGGTATATAGAACTCAATCTGATGGAAGTCAGTTTGGGTACTGAAATTATTTGAATTGTTTTTGTTTTTGTTGGGTTTAACACAGTAGAAACACATTGTATAGGTCATATAACGGCGGTCAGTCTACCTACTCACTATTCTTGGAAAGGCTAAATATCTGGTTTTAGCTGTTAACCAACTACTAAGTCATACTTTCAGCAGTGACTGACAACTGCCCTAAATAATTAAAAATCATTGGTAGGAGGGAGAATGGCCATAGAAATAAATTATGATCAAGCTCCATGAAAGTATGCCCCGTCCGGGAATCGAACCATTGATCAGTAGACTTGCTTACTACCAACTGAGCTAACCGGGCGGCTTATTTGAATTGTATATAGCTTTATTTGATATTATATTAATTATTTGTTCAGTGATAAGAATCATTTAAAAAGGTTATTGTCTGTTGGCATTTCTGTGAACTAAGAAGATTTAATCAGGCATAATTAGGTTTGATATAGATCTTTATATGATGATTGTTGTTATCCAAAATCCAAATGCACATTCTTCCAAAGGTGACTAGCATAGTCCTGATCCACCAAAACAGTATGATGTCTTAGATGAATAGTGACTGCCTGTGATCTGTGTATTCAATACCTACATACAGACACCATGCCCAGCTAGCTCAGTTGGTAGCATGCAAGTCTACTGATAGTGGGTTTGATTCTTGGGCAAGCATACTTTAGTGAAGCTTGACCATGAAATTATTTTTACGGCCATTCTCCCTCCTACCAATGATTCTTAATTATGTAGGGCAGTTGTCAGTCCCTGAAGAAAGTAAGTGCTTAGTAGTTGGTTAACAGCTAAAACCAGATATTTAGCCTTTCCAAGAATAGTGAATAGGTAGACTGACCGCCGTTATATGACCTATACAATGTGTTGCTATGGTGTTAAACACAACAAAAACAAACAAACACTATGCCTGCATGATGATTGTATTTAACCTGTTATATTTTTATTGTTTACAGATTGGATGGAGAGGTTTTGGTAGAGAGTATGTTAACAGTGGTGGTAAAGGCTGGAAGTTTTTAAATACAATATATCCTATATTTATTATTCTTATGTTGATATATACTTATGGTTATGAAATTATAGCTTGTCAATGGAAACTTAATATTACCAAGGATACTCAGGTGAGTTGATGATTTATAACTAAGAACTAAGAAATCATTTTAACCCACTGTGATCTAATAATGAATAAATCATGGTTTGTTGTTCAGATGCAGAGTTATCTCTACATAGGCTATTGACTCCAATGTATGTAGTTGACAATTAAACTTTGATTTATAACATGCATCTAGTCAATGGTAATCACTGTGTTCATTCATCCTACAAGAATCTTGTAGACCATTTACTTAATTATGATACAATGTATGTTTCCAACATGCTACATTCTGACTGTAAAATCAGAGTTCTTATTTTCAAGCATCAAATGATTAACTTCAAATATTTTCAAGCATCTGATTATTATTCTTAAATATTTTCAAGCATCAAATGATTAATTTCAAATATTTTCAAGCATCAAATGATTATTTTCAAGTATTAAATGATTATTCCTAAATATTTACATGCATTAGCTGATTAATTAATTCCAAATATTTTCAAGCATCTAATGGTTATTCTTAAATATTCAAGCATCAAAAATGATTAATTTCAAATATTTCAAGCATGAAATGATTATTTTTCAAATATTTTCAAGTATTAAATGATTATTTTCTATTTTCAGCAAACTGTTACTACGACAACAACAGCCTCACCTGTCACAAATCTAACAACATCAGCATATTTTCCTATATTTTCTATGGTGCCAGCTAAAGTTGATGTTATATCAAAGAATCTCACATCCTCACAGACTTCAGTACCTTTAGCTTGTGATCATATTGTAACAACATATGTTGTACCCAATGTTTTACATTTTGTTGCATTTTTACTTGGAATGTATCATTTTAGAGTACAAGAGAGTGAACAACTTTATGCTTTAATGGAAAGTGTAAGTTTATAATGTATTCATTTTATTTTAAGTTTATTTTTTTCCTATGTAAATAACACTGTCTAGATCGTGAAACGGTGGCGATTTTCCGTGTCACGGTGTAGCCACATCAAGATGGCGGAAAAACAACCATCCAAAAGGTACGTGTCGTTTTTTGCATGATATTTTGAGAAATATTCGGACCCAAACGTGTTATATAGTTTCATTTGATCCGTAAATGAATAAACTAAAGGGCGGGTATACTCACCTGACATGTCACAAAGGATTTATGTGAATTTAAGCCATCAAAGTTGACGAATGACCATCTGTCAAATTTGAACCGAGAGAATTGTATGACTTTTGATAAAATCGCCGTTAGTACGGCACTTACCGTGTTATAAATACGATCGTGGGATAATGTATATGCATGCAATTATCCCTTAAAATTGTACAATTTCTAATTTATTTTGTTTTGTCAAAACATGCATACTTTCGGTTTTGTCTAAGCAACGGTTGAGATATTAGCCCCGGTGAAGATTTTCCGTAAGAAATGACTCGGTGTTGCCATAAAAAGTGGACACGGTGTATACATTTGCGTGAAAGTGAACACGGTTCGGACACCCATTCAAACGCTAAACGCAACTATATCATTTGAAGTAAATCACATTGGCATTATCCTTCGTATTTTGCTATACAGAAAAGCCCAATGTGTTTAATACGTAAATCTTTGCAGAAGCAACGCCTAATTATAAATCTGTTAGCATTATTTTATTCCCTCTATTCCAGATCGTCACCTTTCGTATTGATACGTAAAAAAATAATGTAGTATAGAAATACGAAACTGATACTTATAAACGCCCTTTTGTGATAAGACTAAACTTTTTGTTTTTACCAGTGTCAAAATGAAAAAAGGCTATAAATGCTACTACTGTAAGTTTTCGAAATCTGATCTCCTAGCATGCATTAATCATTCATTAGAAAAGCATGCCAATTTGCAGCTAAAATGACGGATGAGATTGTTTTAAAAGTATCAACCGGCCGATATGGCCTTCTGACGATATACTACACACTAATACCAAATTTAGAACTGCAAACTAGGAAGTATTTCAAAGTGAATAAACATATATGTACATCCTTTTTAGAAATTAAGAAGTGTCCTGATGTTAAAGACCTAGAAAGTATACAAGAATCTAAACAAGATATTTCTGTTGATATTGATTCAATCACTTCCCAGTCCAGATGTGAAAAACGTACAAAACGTCAGAACCAATAAAAGCACTCGGCAGTGTAACTTTAGCAGGTCCCTCTCAGCAAACGTTACTTCCATGTACGTGGAACATGATGAACAGTTAGAAGATTTAAATTTGTCTACGATTTGACCAAACCCGTATCTGTTTTTTAACAAATACTGCTACGTTTTGCCTTGCCTACATTTCGACTGTATTCCATATAGTCTGGTCGCATTTCAAGCGTTTGAATGGGTATCCGAACCGTGTTCTCTCTCACGCAAATGTATACACCGTGTCCACTTTTGATGGCAACACCGAGTCATTTCTTACGGAAAATCTTCACCGGGGCTAATATCTCAACCGTTGCTTAGACAAAACCGAAAGTAGGCATGTTTTGACATAACAAAATAAATTAGAACTTGTACACTTTTAAGGTATAATTGCATGCATGTACACTATCTCACAATCGTATTTAATACACGGTAAGTGCCGTACTAACGGCGATTTTATCAAAAGTAATACACTCTCTCGGTTCAAATTTGACAGATGGTCATTCGTCAACTTTGGTGGCTTTAATTCACATAAATACTTTGTGACATGTCAGATGAGTACACCCGCCCTTTAGTATACATATTTACGGATCAAATGAAACTATATAACGCGTTTGGGGCCGAATATTTCTCAAAATATCATGCAAAAAACGACACGTACCTTTTGGATGGTTGTTTTTCCGCCATCTTGATGTGGCTACACCGTGACACGGAAAATCGCCACCGTTTCACGATCTAGACAGTGAATAAAGACCATCTTGATGGTGTGGAATTTTCTTGGTCTTCACATCCTTCCACTTGATCCATGATTTTAATGTATTGTCACATGGGGGGGGAGTACTCTAACTGACATTTTCCAAATTTTACAGGCAGCGAAATAAACTTACTTGTTTCTTTAAAGTCTTAAAATACATTATAAAGTTGGTATGAATATCTTATTGATGATATGTCTACACATTTTAAATGCAGTTTTCAAAAAATGTTTTAAACATGACTTTTTAGCTCAACTTTTGGAAGAAAATGAGAGCTTATAATGTCACCCTAGCGTTGGCGTTGGTGTTGGCATGGCACACAAGGTTAAAGTTTTTACAAATTTAAATAACTTCAATACTATTAAAGATATTTAACTCAAACTTGGAATACTTATTCATCATCACTACTTCCACCTTACTGTCAAGGCCCATAACCCTGGCTCCACTGTTTTAGGAGTTTTGCCCCTATTTTACTTAGAAAACAAGAACTGAGAAAATTCGAGTGCGCTGTCTTACTGACAGCTCTTGTTCCATCAAGGTTACACATTAATAAATTTTATATACTGGTATACTTACTTAATGTGTAACCTTGATGGAACAAGACATAACCGTCAGCAGCGTGGTGATAGAGATTCAAAGAAGGGGTTTCGCGTGTGCTGACACACAGTGCGCGGTGCACAAAGTATGATAATATATGTTTTCATACGTAGCGCACATCATTTTCGAATGTAATTAAGCTGACCAGTTTTTTTATTCTTTGTAAAAATAGATCGCGATCTGACGATTTTCGGAAGTACCGAATATTCAAACTCGATTTTCTAGTCAGGATCGCGAATATCCGAATACTCGGATACTCGCAGCAGCCCTATATGACTGTCTGCATAACATACAAGTTAAAGGAGATCACTTATATAAATGATTATTTATTTCTACTAATATGTTACATGAGGTAGACATTACACTTAATTGTTTCAAGGAGTCACTAATTCCAAACTCTCATCTTCAGTAACAATCTGTTTACTTGTCCATATATAGAGCTATGATTGATGACTTGACTCAAACCTAGGATCCACTATTTATAAGAGGTAACTTTGATATAGTCGCCATTTGTCTATAAGCCATTGTACTTTTACTAATGTAGTTTGTGAAAATTTACCCAAGACAGATTAATACATCATTTGCTTTAGTAACTTTACCATTTTAACTTGTGCAAATTATATTTGAATTGTTTTTTATGTCTTAGGTCAGTTTACACATCCTATACCAAGTGTCTTTTCTAATAGTATTTAGTTCTACAAAACATGTGTACTCATGAATATTGATTACATGAGCTATACTTATGAATATTAATTTATTATAATTATTTCTAGGTGTTTTTACAAGCTAGCAATAATAGATCTGCTTCACAGAAAAGGATGCTTAGAAACATGAGGTAGGTATTATAAGATGTACATTATATTTTGCAGTCATGGCTAAAACTTGCCTTCTTACTATTTGATATCTTTACACCACCATCCCCACATAATGAAACCAGTAACAAAATAATGTTTTTATTTTAATCTTATGAAATATTGTCAAATTTTTCATGATGATGGATGTTAATTTTTAGCTCCACTTTGAAGAAAATGAGAGCTATTGCTATCACTTTTGCATCGGCGTTGGCGTTGGTTTTCGGGTTAAGGTTTTTTGAAACACTTAAAACTTCAACACTATCTAAGATATTTTATTGAAAGTTGGTATACTTATTTACTGGAACTATATTAACCATACTGTGAAAGGGGATAACTCTGGATGAATTTTTTTTTAGTTATTGCCCTTTTATACTTAAAAAAAATGCAAAATATGAGGTTAAAGTTTTTCCTATGTAGAATATCTTTAATACTGATCAAGATATTGACTTAAAGTTTGTATACTTATTTGTCAGTACTATATCTACCTGACTATGAAGGGATGTAACTGTGGATGAATTATTTTTGGAGTAATTGCCCTTTTATACTTAAAAAACTGCAAAATATAAGGTTAAAATTGTTTCTATATGTAATATTATTAATACTAATCAAGATATTTGACTTTAAGTTTGTATACTTAATTATCGGTACTATATCTACACAACTATAAAGGGATGTAACTGTGGATGAATTATTTTTGGAGTTATGCCCCTTTATACTTTAAATTTGTTCTAATGGGATATATTTAAATCTTACAAATATATTAGAATGAAAGTTAAAATGCTTATTCATCAGTTCTTCATCTATCGGACTTAAAAGGGACACAACTCTGGATGAATTACTTTCCAAGTTATTCCCCTTTATACATATAGGTAGATGTTTAAGGGTTAAGTTTGCTCAAATTGATTATATTTTGTTTGATAGAAAGTTAGTATACTTATTCATCAGTACTACATCTAGTCATATACAATGGGCATTCGGAACATCCTCGGCCATTCGCTACGAATAACCTCGGACATATTTAGGCGCCATTTTGAAACTATGTAAACAAGTACACGATCGTTTAGGCGATGACTGAAGTTTCGTTTTTAGTCCGTAAATTTGAAATTACTCATTTCATTGGTACCGATGAACAATATTTGGTTCAATTTAAACAAATAAATATGTTTATAGACAAAGATCTGTACGTATACTACAAGAACTATTTCGTGTAACCGTTACGTGCTTCGCCTCGCGTAGGTAGTAAAATCACCAAAATCCGGTGAAGACCCCCCACGAATCCTTCCGAGATTATTCATTCATGAAAGATAGAGGGTGTTCCGAATGATACAATGGGACGTAATAATTGATGAATTATTGTTGGAGCTGTGCCCCTTATCAACTTTTTAATTCGGGACTAAGTATTATGAAGTGAAATATTATTAATACTGATGACAATTAGTATGCTTATTCATCAGTACTACATCTACGCGACTCCAAAGAGACATAACTCTTGATGTTTTTTTTGAAGTTATGCCCCTTTACTTTAATGTTGAATTTTGTTCAAATTGAAATTTTTATAGTTCTTCATATAGATATTTAAATGAAAGTAGGTATGCTTATTCATCGATACTATGTCTACTTTACTCTGAAGGGACGTTACTATGGATGAATGTTTTAGGAGTAATGCCCCTTTTATATTTTACAAATATGAATTGGTAATTTTTGTTTGACTGAATTATATCCTTTCAAAACCTATGTCCTGTCTTGAAATTACTTGTTTAAAGATAAGCCTTGCCATGAACAAAACACCTGAAAAGTCGAGCGAGCTCTCCTTGGGCTGCTCTTGTTATAACTTTATGTTAATCCTTTCTATTTTACATTAGTTTGAGAAGAAATAGTCAATATTTATGTGTAATTTATAATTCATAATAAGTTTATTACAAACTGATTATGTTGATACAACATATTATTATAATTAAGGTCAGCTATATTTTGGTAAAGTTGACAGTAAATTATTGATAATTGAATCATCAAGTTGTTATACGCCCGTTTTGAAAAAACGGACGTATTATGTTATGATGTTGTCCATCTGTCCGTGGACAATTGCTTGTCCAGATGATAACTCAAGAAAGGATGTACCTAGGTTCCTCAAATTTTATGTGTGGATAGCCCTTGAGTGGAGGAGGTTCCCTATTGATTTTGAGACCCCAGGGTCAAAGGTCAAGGTCACTGGGACTTAAAATAGGTAAAACTTGTCCGGACAATAACTCAACAACGACTGTACCAAGGTTCACAAAATTTTATGTAAGAGTAGCTCATGTGTCAAAGATGTTCCCTATTGGTTTTGGGGGCCCTGGGTCAAAGGTCAAGGTCACACGGGCCTCATATGGGAAAAAAACTTGTCCTGACAATAACTGAACAACCAATCTACCTAGATTCACCCAATTTTAGGTGAGAGTAGCCCTTGTGTCAAGGATCTTTCTTATTGGTTTTGGGGTCCCTGGGTCAAAGGTCAAGGTCACAAGGGCATCATATTGAAAATCATTGTCCGGACAATAACTCTTCAACCACCGTACCTAGGTCCACAAAATTTTATGTGAAGGTAGCCCATGTGTCAAGGATGTGCCCTACAGGTTTATGGGGCCCCAGGTTCAAAGGTCAAGGTTACAGAGGCATCATATGAAAAAACTTTGTCCGGACAATAACTGAACCACCAAAGTACCTAGGTTCACCAAATTTTATGTGAGAGTAACCCATGTGTCAAGGATATGCTCTATTAGTTTTGAGGCCCCTGGGTCAAAGGTCAAGGTCACAGGGGCATCATATTGAAAAACATTGTCCGGGTTATAACTCAACAATGACTGTACCTAGGTTCACCAAATTTCATGTGAGAGTAGCTCATGTGTCAAGGATGTGCCTTATTAGATTTGGGGAAACAGGGTTTAGTTTAATCCTTCAACCAGAAGATATCAAATTACCAAGCAGTGACTTTAAATGTTCAATCAATATGTTAATAAAGTCAAAATGGCAAGCAATAAAAAACTTGTCCGGACAATAACTGAACCACCAATGTACCTAGGTTTACCAAATTTTATGTGAAAGTAGCCCTTGTGTCAAGGATATGCCCTATTGGTTTTGGGGCTCCTGGGTCAAAAGTCAAGGCCACAGGGGCATCATATTGAAAAACCTTGTCCGGACAATAACTCAACAACAACTGCACCTAGGTTCACAAAATTTTATGTAAAGGTAGCTCTTGTGTCAAGGATGCGCCCTTAAGGTTTTGGGGCCCCAGGTTCAAAGGTCAAGGTCACAGAGGCATCATATGGAAAAACTTTGTCCAGACAATAACTGAACCACCAATGTACCTAGGTTCACCAAATTTTATGTGAGAGTAGCCCTTGTGTCAAGGATATGCTCTATTGGTTTTGGGGCACCTGAGTCAAAGGTCAAGGTCACAGGGGCATCATATTGAAAAAACCTTGTCTGGACAATAACTCAACAATGACTGTACCTAGGTTCACCAAATTTCATGTGAGAGTAGCCCATGTGTCAAGGATGTTCCCTATTGGTGTTGAGGCCCCTGGGTCAAAGGTGAAGGTCACAGGGGCCATCATATGAAAAAACCTTGTCGGGACAATAACTTAACAATGATTGTACCTAGGTTAACAAATTTTATGTGGATCAGCCCATTTGTCAAGGAGTAATGTACTGATAGCTCTTTTGTAGAGGATGTTCCTTTTTGATTTGGAGACCCCAGGGTCCCTTCATGTTTTGAGGCAGTCCTAAGACAATATTCTGAGACTTTACTATGTTATATCTTTCAGATCCTCATTTATTGTTGGTGCTATATGGATTCTTATAACATTAGGAATGCAAGGATTATATGAATGGGCCTTTGATTTTCCTAAACTAGCATTTTTTATAAAAACTGGGTAAGTAGATAGAACACAGATATGTGTGTACATGTAACAGTAATATTGTTTAACAGTTGTATAATTTGTATATGAAGATAGAACACAGATATGTGTGTACATGTAACAGTAATATTGTTTAACAGTTGTATAATTTGTATATGAAGATAGAACACAGATATGTGTGTACATGTAACAGTAATATTGTTTAACAGTTGTATAATTTGTATATGAAGATAAATCTACTTTTCTAATCAGTTGAGAAAAATTTACTTCACATCAATAAAATTAGTTCAATTTTGTGGACTAACTCTTATTGTTAAAATTAAATTAAATAAAAAAATTAGTACAGGCGAATTTTGAAAAAATTATACAACATGTATACCGATGGCCACGAAGCTCGCTGTATTAACACGTTAACAACGAATACGTTACAAATATCGACTGACCTAATTGAATTGTTTTTCAAAATCTGTTAATTTAGTTTAATTTCTCCTAAATGACACATTTGCACAACAAAAACATCACTCGAAACAGTTTAAATAGGTCATCGAATATCATAACACAGCCGCCATTTGTAATCAGGGGAGACTACTAAACTCGCAGTAGACTGGTTTACTCATTAAGTTTTCCAAAATAAGGTCACAAACCACTAAATTTTAAAGTCAAGAGGAACTTCAATTCAAAGCCAATGTCAAAACGACTTTGAACTTCGAAAGAAAAAAAAGGAAAGAAAAAAAAGATCATCATTTAACAGTTATTCTTGAAATTTTTACAACATTTGCAGAAGAAACTGACACCTCGTCTCACAATGTGTGGTAAATTTAGTGGTGTCATACCTAATCTATTGTGGGACACAGTCTACCCAAAAATTTGCATAAAAAATTTTGACAGACGACAGCTATCAAAAATGTCAACAAATGTTTCGAGTTTTTTTCTAGGAAAATGTAACGGAAAGAACTTACGATTTTTGGATGAAAAAGGTAAAATTATATCCCGGAGGCATCGGTTTTCGACGATGTAAGAAAAATGTGGCCAATATGAATAAATGAAACAAAATATCAAATCAATTTACGTGTTAATCCATTGATCAAGTAATAATTAGTCCAACAAACAACATAAACATTAATTCCCTCCATTTATGGCGTCATTTATTACATAAGAGTAACTTCCCTTGAAAATTGTTAGTTCGGCATTGCGTCATCTGATTTCGCCGAACTGTAGTACTTTGTCTAAAAAGTCACACTGCACAAATTTAAAAACGCGACAAACAATTATTGGTGAACAAAAAAATCAATTTAACATTTGTATGAGAGTTTAAACAGTTTTTAGCCGGATTTTTCAACGAAAAAATTCGGCTAATAGTTTGGCGAACACGGGCGGGCGAACGGACGGGCGGGCGTCCGTGTCGTTAACAATTGCGTTAAAGTTTTTAATGTACCATGTATTTCTGCCATTTAAAGTCAGATCTCTACGAAACGTTATACAATGATAACATACCATGTGATGAACATAATTAGACAGTAACTGCAACTCTACCTTGCTTAATTATGGATTATTGCCCTTTGTTATTTCGGGTGTCTGGTGTTATTAACAATTGCGTTAAAGTTTTTAATTAAGCATATATTTCTGCCATTTATTGTCAGATTTTTATGAAACTTCATACAATGATAACATACCATGTGATGAACAGATTAAGACAGTAACCACAACTCTACCTGGCTTAAAAATGGATTATTTCCCTTCGTTTTTTTTTGCGTTAAAGTTTTCAAATTGTTGGATATCTCTGCCATTTATGGTTAGATGTTTATGAAATTTCATACAATGATTACATACCATCTGTTGCAAAGAATTAGACAGTAACCACAACTCTACCTGGCTTAATTATGGATTATTTCCCTTTGTAATTTTTGCATTCAATTTCAAATTGTTTGATATCTCTGCCATTTCTGGTTAGATGTTTACAAAATTTCATACAATGATTACATACCATCTGTTGAATAGAATTAGACAGTAATGGCAACTCTACCTGACTTAATAATTGATTATTTCCCTTTGTTTTTTTTGCGTTAAAATTTTCAAATTGTTGGATATCTCTGCCATTTATGGTTAGATGTTTATGAAATTTCATACAATGATTACATACCATCTGTTGCAAAGAATTAGACAGTAACAGCAACTCCACCTGGCTTAATTATGGATTATTTCCCTTTGTAATTTTTGCATTCAATTTCAAATTGTTTGATATCTCTGCCATTTCTGGTTAGATGTTTACAAAATTTCATACAATGATTACATACCATCTGTTGCAAAGAATTAGACAGTAACAGTAACTCCACCTGGCTTAATAATGGATTATTTCCCTTTGTTTTTTGTGTTAAAGCTTTCAAATTGTTGGATATCTCTGTTATTTATGGTTTGATGTTTACGAAGTTTCATACAATGATTACATATATCATCTGTTGAAAAAAATTAGACAGTAACCACAACTCTACCTGGCTTAATAATGGATTATTTCCCTTTGTTTTTTTTGTGTTTAAGTTTTCAATTGTTGGAAATCTCTGCCATTTATGGTTAGATGTTTATGAAATTTCATACAATGATTACATATGATCTGTTGAAAAGAATTAGACAGTAACCACAACTCTACCTGGCTTAAAAATGGATTATTTCCCTTTGTTATTTTTGTGTTAAAGGTTTCAAATTGTTGGGTATCTCTGCCATTTATGGTTAGATTATTATGAAATTTCATACAATGGTTACATTCCATCTGTTGAAAGAATTAGAGAGTAACGGCAACTCTACTTGGCTTAAATATGGATTATTTCCCTTTGTATTTCTTATGTTAAAGTTTTCAATATGTTGGATCTCTCCAATAGCAAGTATTCTGACATTTTCCAGTCATATTTTCCTGCCATTTTGTTTCAACAATTTCACCATTTGCCATACAAGGTATTTTTTTAACAAAATTCTCTCGCCAATTTCATATCATTAGCTTTGCATTATTTGCATCCATAGTTTTCATGTCTTATGCCATCTTAGTCAAATACCAACAAAATACTCAGAAAAGATACAATACAGGGACCAAATTTAACGGATTTTCTCACTGGCAATTTTTTGCCAGTGGATTTTTTTTCCACTGGCAAAATGGAAAAACTACTGGCAAAAATGAAAATGTACCTTCATCTAAAAAATAACAACAACATTGTTCAGCATTTTACTTGTATTTTTTTCAACATTATTTTCTGGGGCCATATGCAAGGGTGTGAGGCCTCTTTTGCCTCTGCCCACCTAACCACCACCGCCTCACAGCTGGTTTTGGATCAAAATCTGAAAAATCAACATTTTCCACCCTAATTCTCATAAGAGTGTCTATTGTGTTTGCATTGAGGTTACATCTCCAGTCTGTTTTTATTCTTTTCATTGTAGAAAAGGCCCTCTCACAAGTTGCATTTGATAGTGGTAGTATACTTGTCAAATGTATTATTTGTAAGATGTCCTTGTAATCTCCCTTGTGTTCATCACTCTTACTAACCAATTGCCAAACAAGGAGGGGGTGCAAGTCAGTATACCTTGCACTGCTGGACACATGGCACTTTAGATCATTCCACTGACTAAGAGCATTGATGAGGTCACACCCTGCATTTGTAAGAACAGTAGCAAAATGCTTATGAATAACTCGGACATCCTCTCTGCCATACTGTAGTAAAGCTTGCCTTTCAGTCGGTAAAGGCCAATTTTTGTGATCAAATGCATGGCAGGCAAGGTATACTGACTCACTCAAGATGTTTTCAAACCTAACAGATAAACAATCTAGAACTGCATGTACAATTCTCCTTCTGTCTTGTGCAAGGCAGTCTGGAGGTATCATGTTATATAAAGTGTGGCCATGGAATTGGTCATTGGTAATTTCAACATTTATTTCATCAACAGATGGTCCATCATTATCACTCAGATTTTTGAGAGACCCCTCCGCACTTTGCAGTTTAGTTACTGCACTATAAATTGTCACATCCTCCCTTTGGAACAACAGACTGATCTTTGAAACTTCATTCAAAATGTCTTTGACAAAACCCAAGTACCAGACAAATTTGTGCTGTTTAATTATTCTCAAGTAACCTCTAACCTTAGCCCTGTCAGCTGCTCGGTTAGAGGTGTCTTCAGAATAGTTTTCCATCTGAGTGACAATGATGGGCCAATTGTGAATCAATTTTGAAACCGCTCTGAGCTTATGATCTACCCATCTCGTGCCATTTGCTTTCTCTTGTTTCAAGAAATGTTCACCTATCAATTCAGCAATGTCATTGGCTTCTTTGTATCTTTTAGAAGATCGTCTATAAAAGTAGTATATAGACACTAACATGTCAATGACAGTATCCATATATGTCCCTTTAAAGGCATCTTTGATAGCTAATTCAAGTCTATGAGCAAGACACCAAACAGGTAAAATCCACTGAGCATTCCCTGCATCTTTCAATAACTTAATCACTCCCTTACGTTCCCCCATCATGACATTTGCCCCGTCTGAACAAAACCCAACAGTTTTCCTCTTATAATCTTGTAGTTCAAACTCAACAAAAGCCTTATCAATGGCAGCCAGAATACCCTCAGCTTTCGTATTATCTGGTTCTTCAAGTTTCAAATACTTCATTTTAGGATAGAAATCTTCTAACACTTTGATGAAAATTACCTCTTTCTCTACATCTGATCTGTCTGTAGACCCATCACAGAAAATGCTAAAATAATCAGCATGCTGTATGTTGTTCTTTACAGCATCATGGTACACACCACCAATGTTGTCAATAAAATTTTTGCAACTTACTTCATTCCTGTATGTATCACCTAATGTAAGACCGTTCCCCTCTTGGAGATCAATTAAGCCAGGAAAATCAGAAAAAGGTCTTTCATTCAATGCAATATAATAAGAGGTTCTGAACAATCTACACATTTTGTCCGAAGTTTCAACATCAATCTGCTGAAACACCCGCTGTATATCAGATGGCTCATTTCTGACCTTTTTCTCAGTTGCAACCTTTGTCTCTAGAGCTCTTGCATGCATAGATGACTTAACATGGAAAACTACTGACTCTCTCTTGACTGTAGTGTTGCCAGTGATGAACTGAAATTAGAGGCAGTGGTGTGTGTAAGTAAGTAAACTACATGTACATGAAATTGCATACAAACCTTTAATTGCGTATAGAATTGTCAGTATTTAATATAATGAGTGGTGCTAGGATAGATCTTGTAAAGGTATTTTCATTTTAAGTTAGTGTATTATCTTGGGGCTAAACATCTACACGAATTGGTGCAACACTGCACAGAATTCGACTCAATAAGAGACTTTAGTTAGTTATTTCACCTTATATACTTTTCAAATAGGTTGGTCCTATTATTTGAATTACTCTGATTTTACCCTTACTTTTTAATGTCAATAATTGACAAAACTAAATAACTTTTTTGTTTAATTTGTTTGAAATTCAACCCAAGTATTTTAGGGTAAAGAACTATCTATATTAAATCTTTTTTTAACATCTTCATTAACAAGAGAGATATAAGATTAAATATTTTGTTATCTTTACATAGGACTTCAATGATAAAATCCGAGGATTCCAACTGTAACGACCTACTTAACAATTGGATTGCTTCAGATTTTATCAGGGAAAGATAACTGACTAAAGTTCCTAATTTGATTATTTTGTCTGTCCTTAGTCATGATCTGGGCAAATTTCAACTTACCTGTGATGACATGTGTTTGGGAGCGTACTCTTTACATGTTTTGCATGTAATTTTCCGGACGATGTTGTTGGTATCAACAGTGTAGTCAAGGTCGACATTAAGAGATGACATCCATTTCTTAACTGTCTTTAATGATGCCGAATTGGATGTTTTATCACCTGAATGTTCAATCATTTTCTGAGCTTTTGGCGACGTGCTGGACTCGCCAGTGGACGATCTTTTGAGATATTTCTCCATTAGCAATATGTAACGATGCAAAATGTCGCAAAATGCAGTCGACAGGAAGTGATGTCGGTCAGTGAAACGCATGTCTAAACGCCCAGCGATCACGATTACGATTATTCGAGTAGTCTCCCTTGCACTACGAAATCCGTCTTGGTACGAGTTGGCGGAGTTTTAACGCGAACCTTAGCGGTGTTACAGTATGTTCTTCCTCAAAAGATTCGTCCGCGTAAACAAATGACGAACCGTGCGTACTTCAGTGGCGATTTCGGTAATTTTTACAGCTACTCGCTAAAAATTGCTAGTTGATTTTTTTCCTACTCGCATTCAGCAAATTTCACTCGCATTTTGCGAGTATGCGAGCTTAAATTTGGTCCCTGCAATAGGACATATATATATAGTTAATGAAACTCTTTATTCCTTTAAGATTAATTATTGCCCTTTGTATTCCTTCTAATAAGCAATATATCAAATGACTTTCTTTTGTAACAACGTAAACTTGTTCTCAATGTTCCCATATGCAGAAAAATCCGGCTTTAATGTGGCTCCCACATTATCTTTCTTGTTAACAAATTTAAATCATTTAAACAACTGTAAATATCGTAAAATTTCCCTGTTACTTTATTTGAAGAGTCGGGGACTAATTGCCATTACATACTCGGGGCACAAAAAGTTATAACCACTTCGTAGCACTTTTATTCTTGAGAAAAATCATAAATAGACCCACCTAATACCCATGTCACATTTGCTTCAATTAAACATATACAAATAGGGTTTCAAGTGAATGTTTGTTGAGGTGAAATTGATGCAAACAATACTCTTTTTGTTTAGGGCATCTGACTCATTGGGCATAAGGAACTGATGAAACTTAGTCACGTTTAAAGAGTGGTGCAGTATACCGCATGTTATCACGTGATCTGTGTAGTAAACAGTAGGGTACGTCCGAGGACAATTGTCAAAATTTATCAGACGTCTGAATTGGCGAGGAGAATGAAAATAAAGAAGCTTCATTTGGTAATACATGTAGTGAAAATACGCAAAAATCAATGTATTGAAATGTAATTCATAAATAAATTACTTTTCCCACGTTTATTTCAAATATTTTTATACATTTCGACAATTATTCTCCTTAGGCGTCGAAAAAACACGTGACTGGGTCCGTGCATGCATGAATTAAGTAAATAAACCGGAAATTCATAGTTCGGCGAAATCAGATCCTCGTCGAAAACAGATGCCGTCGGCATATCAATTAAATGCATATACCTACCCAAATCGATGGCATATTGTTGAAAAATGTTTATTTTGTCAGTGTGAATAAAATGGGTCACGATTGTTTACCTATGGTACTGTAGACGGCGCTTTTCCAAATGCCGCGAGTTTAGTGATACCGCGAGTTTCGTGGCCTCGAGTACACGTATACACATTTTTTAGCCGGATTTTTCAACGGTGTCTTTAACAATTGCGTTAAAGTTTTTAATGTACCATATATTTCTGCCATTTAAAGTCAGATCTCTACAAAACTTTATACAATGATAATATACCATGTGATGAACAGAATTTGACAGTAACCGCAACTCTACCTTGCTTAATTATGGATTATTGCCCTTTGTAATTTCGGGTGTCTAGTGTCGTTAACAATTGCGTTAAAGTTTTTAATTTAGCATATATTTCTGCCATTTATTGTCAGATTTTTACGAAACTTCACACAATGATAACATACCTTGTGATTAACAGATTAAGACAGTAACCACAACTCTACCTGGCTTAAAAATGGATAATTTCCCTTTGTTATTTTTGTGTTAAAGCTTTCAAATTGTTGGGTATCTCTGCCATTTATGGTTAGATTATTATGAAATTTCATACAATGATATCATACCGTCTGTTGAAAGAATTAGACAGTAACGGCAACTCTACTTGGATTAAATATGGATTATTTCCCTTTGTAATTTCGGGTGTCTAGTGTCGTTAACAATTGCGTTAAAGTTTTTAATTTAGCATATATTTCTGCCATTTATTGTCAGATTTTTACGAAACTTCATACAATGATAACATACCTTGTGATTAACAGATTAAGACAGTAACCACAACTCTACCTGGCTTAAAAATGGATAATTTCCCTTTGTTATTTTTGTGTTAAAGCTTTCAAATTGTTGGGTATCTCTGCCATTTATGGTTAGATTATTATGAAATTTCATACAATGATATCATACCGTCTGTTGAAAGAATTAGACAGTAACGGCAACTCTACTTGGCTTAAATATGGATTATTTCCCTTTGTATTTTTTAGCTCGACTTTACGAAGTAATGTAGAGCTCTCCTACTCGCCCCGGCGTCCGCGTCCACATTTCTGATTAAAGTTTTTGTGCAGTAAAATACTTTCTTCTATATCTTTGTTATTTCTTAAGATATTAACTTCAAACTTTAAATATATGTTCCTTTCTATCAACCACATCTCATGTGACAAGGTCCATAACTCCAAACACATTTTTTTAAGAATTATCTCCCCTTGAACTGATTGAAGTTTTTGTGCACAGATTAAAGTTTTTGTGCAGTAAAATACTTTCTTTTGTATCTTTGTTATTTCTTAAGATATTAACTTCAAACTTTAAATATATGTTCCTTTCTATCAACCACATCTCATGTGACATGGTCCATAACTCTGAATGCATTTTTTTAGAATTATCTCCCCTTGAACTTAGAGTTTTCTTTAAAAATGTTTGTTTTTACTGCAACTGTTTTATTTCTTTAGGTATTGATTTCAAACTTTAAATATATGTTCCTTATTATCAACCACATCTCATGTGACAAGGTTCATAACTCCGTATACATTATTTTCAAAGTTATCCCCCTTGAACTTATAGTTTTCTTTAATAAATATTTGTTTTTACTGCAACTGTTTTATTTCTTTAGGTATTGACTTTAAATATATGTTCCTTATTATCAACCACATCTCATGTGACAAGGTTCATAACTCCAAATATATTTTTTCAGAATTATCTCCCCTTAAAATTAGAGTTTTCTTTAAAAAATGTTTGTTTTTACTGCAACTGTTTTATTTCTTCAGGTATTGACTTCAAACTTTAGATATATGTTCCTTATTATCAACCACATCTCATGTGACAAGATTCATAACTCCTTATACATTTTTCAGAGTTATCCCCCTTGAACTTATAGTTTTCTATTTTTTTTTATTTGAATTTGTTAAGGTTATATTTTCAAGTTTTAAAATATGTATGTACCTTATCATCACCTACATCTCCTGTGACAAACACTTACTAAGTCGAGCATGCTGTCTCCTCTGACAGCTCTTGTTATGTTAAAGTTTTCAGTATGTTGGATCTCTCCAATAGCAAGTATTCTGGCATTTTCCAGTCATATTTTCCCGCCATTTTGTTTCAACAATTTCACCATTTCCCATACAAGGTTTTTTTTTAACAAAATTCTCTCGCCAATTTCATATCATTAGCTTTGCATCATTTTCATCCATAGTTTTCATGTCTTATGCCATCTTAGTCAAATACCAACAAAATACTCAGAAAAGATACGATAGGACATATATATAGTTAATGAAACTCTTTATTCCTTTAAGATTATATATTGCCTTTTGTATTCCTTCTAATAAGCAATATATCAAATGACTTTCTTTTGTAACAACATAAACTTGTTCTCATTGTTCCCATATGCAGAAAAATCCGGCTTTAATGTGGCTCCCACATTATTTTTCTTGTGTTTTCATTGTTTTGTGAGTTGTGGCCAGTTGAAAGACATGCCAATATGAGAATACTCCAACCAACGTCTCTGTACCCAATTAATAATGGGAAACCATAACATTGTTAAAATTTTGTTGTATCATTTTTAGACAGCACAGTAAACAGAGTAAAAGTTTAAGTAGGAAAAAGCCGAACAACTTAACTGGTTTGGTTTTGGTTTTGCAGCACATCAACACAGGAAGGCCATATCTCGCCCAAACAACTTAAGCAAAATTGACAGGTTTATTTCAATGCCAGTTTGAACACTTTTTACCACTGTCATTGGTATTTACCACTGACATTGGTATTTGCCACTGTCATTGGTATTTGCCACTGTCATTGGTATTTACCACTGTCATTGGTATTTGCCACTGTCATTGGTATTTGCCACTGTCATTGGTATTTGCCACTGTCATTGGTATTTACCACTGTCATTGGTATTTACCACTGTCATTGGTATTTACCACTGTCATTGGTATTTACCACTGTCATTGGTATTTACCACTTTCATTGGTATTTACCACTGTCATTGGTATTTGCCACTGTCATTGGTATTTACCACTGTCATTGGTATTTGCCACTGACATTGGTATTTACCACTGTCATTGGTATTTGCCACTGACATTGGTATTTGCCACTGTCATTGGTATTTGCCACTGTCATTGGTATTTGCCACTGTCATTAGAGTTATTTTGCAATAATTAATGGTTCATGTTGTATTCAATACTGATATAGGAGCACAAATACATATTTACCCTTTTAGATTGAACTTTATATTTTTGATGTATGTTATGTTTTTCAGAATGATTTTTGTTTGAAAATGTAACCCCCCCCCCCCTGTGTACCAGGCAGTTTGAAACTACTAATTGCAATTACTGTAACTTTACTATAATGTATATTTATCTTGGAAAAATTGTTTTTTTTTTCAATATTACAGACCTATAGTACATTGGATATTGTTTGGTATAGAGTTATTTGGTATTCTAATAGTTAACTCTATATTTGTTGCTGTGGTAACAAACTATTTTACACAATGTGAAATGATTCTATTCTATGTGAAAGGAATTGCTTTTCGTCTACAAGAAAAATCCATAGACTTAAAAACAGCAATGAAGGTAAAAATCTTATTAAGTTTTCATGTATGTTCATGTTTGATCGTAGGCATAGCTAGTTCACATTGGCAGCATACATTAAACACATAAATAGAGAAGACAATTTCATGAAATTGCAGGTTTTTCGGTTTTGGAACAATTTATATTGTGGAACGATTGAGTTTTAAAGATTTCGTGAACCGATTTTCTGGATTCAAAGCCTGTCTTAATATTCACTATCTGACTTGCCTGGTTAGCTCAGTGGGTAGAGTGTATGATTACAAATCCATGGACTGTTGGTTTGAATCCCAGGTGGGATATCCAGCATACTTGTGTATCAAGTAATTGTCAGTCTCGTGCAAGGGTATATAGTTAGTACTAGTTAGAAAGGTTAGTTCTAGTGATCTAGGTGTGTCCAGGAACCATAAGTAGGATGACTGATTGTTGCTATCTAGGTGTGTCCAGGAACCATAAGTAGGATGACTGATTGTTGCTATCTAGGTGTGTCCAGGAACCATAAGTAGGACGACTGATTGTTGCTATCTAGGTGTGTCCTGGAACCATAAGTAGGATGACTGATTGTTGCTATCTAGGTGTGTCCTGGAACCATAAGTAGGATGACTGATTGTTGCTATCTAGGTGTGTCCTGGAACCATAAGTAGGACGACTGATTGTTGCTATCTAGGTGTGTCCTGGAACCATAAGTAGGATGACTGATTGTTGCTATCTAGGTGTGTCCTGGAACCATAAGTAGGATGACTGATTGTTGCTATCTAGGTGTGTCCTGGAACCATAAGTAGGATGACTGATTGCTGCTATCTAGGTGTGTCCTGGAACCATAAGTAGGATGACTGATTGCTGCTATCTAGGTGTGTCCTGGAACCATAAGTAGGATGACTGATTGTTGCTATCTAGGTGTGTCCAGGAACCATAAGTAGGATGACTGATTGTTGCTATCTAGGTGTGTCCTGGAACCATAAGTAGGATAACTGATTGCTGCTATCTAGGTGTGTCCAGGAACCATAAGTAGGATGACTGATTGTTGCTATCTAGGTGTGTCCAGGAACCATAAGTAGGATGACTGATTGTTGCTATCTAGGTGTGTCCAGGAACCATAAGTAGGATGACTGATTATTGCTATCTAGGTGTGTCCAGGAACCATAAGTAGGATAACTGATTGTTGCTATCTAGGTGTGTCCTGGAACCATAAGTAGGACGACTGATTGTTGCTATCTAGGTGTGTCCTGGAACCATAAGTAGGATGACTGATTGTTGCTATCTAGGTGTGTCCAGGAACCATAAGAATGATGACTGATTATTGCTATCTAGGTGTGTCCAGGAACCATAAGTAGGATGACTGATTGTTGCTATCTAGGTGTGTCCAGGAACCATAAGTAGGATGACTGATTGTTGCTATCTAGGTGTGTCCAGGAACCATAAGTAGGACGACTGATTGTTGCTATCTAGGTGTGTCCAGGAACCATAAGTAGGATGACTGATTGTTGCTATCTAGGTGTGTCCTGGAACCATAAGTAGGATGACTGATTGCTGCTATCTAGGTGTGTCCAGGAACCATAAGTAGGATGACTGATTGCTGCTATCTAGGTGTGTCCAGGAACCATAAGTAGGATGACTGATTGCTGCTATCTAGGTGTGTCCAGGAACCATAAGTAGGATGACTGATTGCTGCTATCTAGGTGTGTCCAGGAACCATAAGTAGGATGACTGATTGCTGCTATCTAGGTGTGTCCAGGAACCATAAGTAGCATAACTGATTGCTGCTATACATGAAAACAACATGTTAAAATACAAGGTTAAGCACCATATTATTTTACATCTTTATTTTTTATAGAGCATTGTTTGTTATTTTTCAGAATATACTATCTGTACGACATAATTTAAGTGTATTAAATGGACCTATAGCCAAAATGACAGCTTTAGTATCTGTTATCTTTGCTGAATTAACTATTTTAGGTAAGTTAAGTATCAGTAGTTATCACTGTGACCAGCCATGGACAGTTTGTTTCTGGTCAAGTCAGGTTCTATTCCAGATTTCTGTTGGACAAATTGTAGAAATATTGATGACATTGTCGGTTAAATATATTATAGTTTAGTTAGTTTATTCTTACTTTATAAACACATCATTACATAAAATTTATAATGTGCATATACACTATTTAAATAACTGTAAAATATCAAAATGGTATGTTTAAATCATTAAAATGCTGTTCATAATCAGCTTATTCACCTATTTAGTGGGCAAGTACATTGTTTAAAGTACAAAAACACGTATGACCTAGAATACGACCTGTAAATTCATTGTTTTAGAGTAAACATATGATATTATTTGTATGGACAGTTATCAGAAATATTTGATTCTTTACTGTTGAATGTTGTATTTATTGAATTGTGAAGTAATCAAGAGACATATGAGACAATGTGTCTATATACACAGTTACATATATTTCAGGTGTGAGTATTCTTGTATTAAACAAAAATAATCATTATAAAGTATGGTTATATAGAAGTATATTTCCTGTCATCTGGTTTGGTATTGCTGCTGTACCTTTAATGCAGGTAGGGTAACATTTAGTATAGTAAAGTTGAATTAGTAAGATAACCTAAGTTATTGCAAATCATGCAATTTTGATGACAATCAAATCTAAAATGTTTAATGTGAGAAGAAAAAAGTATCTATATTAAGACAGTTTCACTATTAATGCCATGAATTTAATGGTCTTCATAGTGAAACTTCCTTGATTTGAACCCCACTAATTGTTGAATTAAAACAAAATCCACCATATCATTGACAATGAAACAGTCATCACATTAACCCACTAGTCTTCAGGCTGGGACTAGTGAACATTTATTGGGCTTGTAAAAATTACTTATTTTGTACCGTCAGTCTAGTTGATTACTCTGCCTGTAACTGTGTAACAAAATAAATTGGTTTAGTGCTCTAGAAAATTTAAAGTGATGGCTGGTGAAATCTCAGAATATTGGAACTTTAGAAAACTTGGAATCTCAGAATACTAGAACCTTAGAAAACTTGGAATCTCAGAATACTAGAATCTTAGAAAACTTGGAATCTCAGAATACTAGAACCTTAGAAAACTTGGAATCTCAGAATACTAGAATCTTAGAAAACTTGGAATCTCAGAATACTAGAATCTTAGAAAACTTGGAATCTCAGAATACTAGAACCTTAGAAAACTTGAAATCTCAGAATACTAGAACCTTAGAAAACTTGGAATCTCAGAATACTAGAATCTTAGAAAACTTGGAATCTCAGAATACTAGAATCTTAGAAAACTTGGAATCTCAGAATACTAGAACCTTAGAAAACTTGGAATCTCAGAATACTAGAATCTTAGAAAACTTGGAATCTCAGAATACTAGAATCTTAGAAAACTTGGAATCTCAGAATACTAGAACCTTAGAAAACTTGAAATCTCAGAATACTAGAACCTTAGAAAACTTGGAATCTCAGAATACTAGAATCTTAGAAAACTTGGAATCTCAGAATACTAGAACCTTAGAAAACTTGGAATCTCAGAATACTAGAACCTTAGAAAACTTGGAATCTCAGAATACTAGAACCTTAGAAAACTTGGAATCTCAGAAAACTAGAATCTTAGATAACTTGGAATCTCAGAATACTAGAATCTTAGATAACTTGGAATCTCAGAATACTAGAATCTTAGAAAACTTGAAATCTCAGAATACTAGAATCTTAGAAAACTTGGAATCTCAGAATACTTGAATCTTAGAAAACTTGGAATCTCAGAATACTAGAACCTTAGAAAACTTGGAATCTCAGAATACTAGAACCTTAGAAAACTTGGAATCTCAGAATACTAGAACCTTAGAAAACTTGGAATCTCAGAATACTTAAACCCTAGAAAACTTGAAATCTCAGAATACTAGAATCTTAGATAACTTGGAATCTCAGAATACTGGAACCCTAGAAAACTTGGAATCTCAGAATACTAGAATCTTAGAAAACTTGAAATCTCAGAATACTGGAACCCTAGAAAACTTGAAATCTCAGAATACTAGAATCTTAGATAACTTGGAATCTCAGAATACTAGAATCTTAGAAAACTTGGAATCTTAGAATACTGGAACCCTAGAAAACTTGGAATCTCAAAATACTAGAATCTTAGAAAACTTGGAATCTCAGAATACTGGAACCTTAGAAACTTTGTATCTCAGAATACTGGAACCCAACGTGTTTTCTTTGGTCTGAAGGGAACTTAATCTTCCTGTGTGAGCCGCCCAGCTAGCTCAGTTGGTAGCACGCAAGTCTACTGATCCAGGGATCGTGGGTTCAATTCCTGGGCGGAGCATACTTTCATGGAGCTTGGTCATGAAATTATTTCTATGGCTATTGTCCTTCCTACCAATGATTATTAATTATGTCAGTCACTGTTGAAAGTAGTAGGAGAACAGCTAAATCCAGAGATTTAGCCTTTCCAGGAGGAGTGAGTAGGTTGACTGGCCTCCGTTATATGACCTATACAATGTGTTGCTATGGGTAAACCCAACAAACAAACAATCTTCCTGTGTGTTGTACCATGTAAGAAATTAAAATTTTTATACAACATGTATACATTTTAGGCTGCTAGAGTGAACTCTGTGTGTAATAGATTTAAGAAGATAGCATTAGAAGTGAGAGTATTTGGTTATAAAGGTTCATCATTATTAGAACTGGATTCATTCTTGAATTTTATATCTCATACAAGATTAAGAGTATGTATTTGTCTTATTATTTGCATCATTTATCTTTACATTACCATGCTGTATATGCAGCTACATTAACTAAATAATAGCAAGAAAAATGTTTCACATTTTTAACTCAACTTTTCGAAGAAAATGAGAGCTATTGCTATCACTTTTGCGTTGGCGTTGGTTTTCAGGTTAAAGTTTTTTTAAACTCTTATATCTTTAACACTATCCAAGTCATTTTATTGAAAGTTTGTATTCTTATTTAGTGGGCCTATATTAACCATACTGTGAAAGGAGATAACTCTGGAGGAATTATTTTTTGAGTTATTGCCCTTTTATACTTAAAAAATTTCAAAATATGAGGTTAAAGTTTTTCCTATGTAGAATATCTTCAATACTGATCAAGTTATGAGTAGCATGCTAAGTGTTTTGGCATTTATATATTTTTTTTTCTATAAATATCGTATTTCATTATAGAAAAAAAACTTTAATTGGACAATTTTAGGGAAGGGGTATATCAGGTCTGGCCCCCCCCCCTTGGATCCACTTATAAAACATTTCTATATGTTATTAAATATGTGATTTGATATAGGCCCTGTTATTATACCCCCGCTTCGAAGAAGAGGGGGGTATACTGTTTGACCCTTGTCCGTGCGTCCGGCCGTTACAAAATTTCCGTCGCAGTTTTCTCAGCAACTATAACATGCAGCAGCCTAATACTTTGCATATTGCTTCATCCCATAGTCCCATGTGGTGTAAAGCAATTTCATGCTCCTTGCTCATCTACTTCCTGTTTGTCGCATATTTTTAGATTTTTGCGGGGGTATCACTAGTGAGCATTAGCTCACAGATTTACTTGTTTAATAAGTTTTCAGTTTTATAACACAGATTTTCCCGTATTGTGCAGTAAATTTGCCACTTTACAGGGCAAATAACACATAGTTATTTAAAAATTGGTGATAAACTATGTATGATTGATAATTGTATAAAATTATATCCTTTTGTCATTGAAAATTGTTATTACATTTTGTAATTAACAATAGTGTATCTTTATACCATGTTGGTGTATGTAATACTTGAGTTTAGTGTCATTGAATTACACTACAAGCCTACAACTACATATACAGTAAAACCTCTCTATAACAACACCCACTGGGAGAGACTTAAGTGTGTCAAGTGTATTGCTGTTCAGAGGTTGTTGCTCTGCAGAGGTTAAATTCAATTAAAATTACACCTAAAAATATCACAAGATGTTGTTGTGCAGAGGATTTGTTGTGTAGAGGGCCGCTCTGAAGAGATTATACTGTATATATAATTTGTATAATATTGTATTATTGTATATTTTCAGGCCAAGTTATTCCATGTACCAATTCTACCATCCTATATTATATCACTTGTTGTGTTATCATTGTTTATTATACTTATATTACTACAAACTAGTATCATAGGAACTGATCATTTTGTATAATACTATGTTAACATATAAGAGGTTACCACTGATCATTTTGTATAATACTATGTTAACATATAAGAGGTTACCACTGATCATTTTGTATAATGCTATGTTAACATATAAGAGGTTACCACTGATCATTTGTATCATACTATGTTAACATATAAGAGGTTACCACTGATCATTTTGTATAATACTATGTTAAAATATAAGAGGTTACCACTGATCATTTTGTATAATACTATGTTAAAATATAAGAGGTTACCACTGATCATTTTGTATAATACTATGTTAACATATAAGAGGTTACCACTGATCATTTTGTATAATACTATGTTACATATAACAGGTTACCATGGATTCGTAAATTTATACTATTTTTTTTGCTCGATTGTAAAACAAGTTCTTACAACTTAGATTTATCACTTTTGAGCTCTGTATCCGGACTTTTGCCTCTGGTCATTTGCCCTGACATTTTCCCGCCTCTTTTGACAGGGCAGACATTTGACCCCCCCTCAGTTTTTTTGATGGGCGGTCATTTGCCCCCTTGTGTGTTTTGACAGGGCAGACATTTGTCCCCCTAAGTTTTTTGGAGGGCGGACATTTGGCCGCCTTTAAACTTACATGTGAAAATAAAATGTGATCTGGTGGCATATGTCCGCCCTCCAAAACACTTAGGGGATAAATATCCGCCTTGTCAAAACACAGGGGGCAAATGTCCGCCCTCCAAAAAATTGAGGGGTGCAAATGTTCACCATGTTAAAAGGGGGGCCAATGTCCAGGGGCAAATGTTCAGAGAGCAAATGTCCTAGAATCTCGAGTCCGCTTCCTGGTCCCCAAGTTCTGAGCTAGTAAGGTAAAGTTTCTTGCTCAATGAAACAATGTACATGTATTTTTTTGTTATTTAAATTACTCGGTCTTATTTACCTAAGTTACTTGTTATTAGAATAACTGCCTAAATATATTTTTATTTGAATAATTATCTATCTTATACTTGTTATTTAGATAAAGATTATTTAAAACTATATCATTTGTTATTTGAAGAATTGAGTACCTTATGAGATTTGTTATTTTAATTATTACATGTATTTAGCTCAAGTCACATTTGTTATCAGAATAATTATGTACATTGTTACATTTATATTTGAATAATCATTGCCTTTTGATATTGGTTATTGAAAAGAAATGCTGTTATATTCTGTCTTATGACATTTGTAATTGTATAATTGTATGTTATTTGTTATCTGAGTAGAAATGTTATTGTCAATAGTCTCTGGACTTGTGATATTAGTTATCTAAATGTAAGCATACATTGTTTAAATTTTATATATTTATATTATTAAGTCTTGTTCATATTCATTTGTGTATACATGCTATTTTTCATATGTTATTCATATATTACTGTTTATGTAAAGTTATGTATTAATATTTTTGTGCAATTGATACAAATTGTTATGAAAACAATGTTAATATTAAGTTGTGTTTATTTATTCACTATTTTGGCTGTGCAATTACTATCTTTATTCTATCATCATTTATGAAGTTGTAAATATATTATTTATTATCATATTTTGTATACATTGTTTATGTAATCAATAAACAAAGTTTTGCTAAAATTTCATAAGTTAATCGTTATTTGTTCTTGAAAACCCGGGTCGATAGCGCAGTCGGTAGTGCGCCGGGATTTGGATACTCGTGCCCGAGGGGGTGCGGGTTCGAATCCCACCCGGGGAGGTTATACCCTTCCATGAAAATTTGACAATAATGTCGATTTTCCTCCATTGGTTAGATAATATGGAGAAGTTTCCGGCCTTGTGGAAGGGTAGGTGAGTACTGGTTATAGACAATGGTCCAGGAAACCTAGGTTAGGTGCGCTGGACGCCGTGAAATGACCTAAATTGTGTTGATACTGCGTTAAATCCAATAAATAAATAAATATCTTCTTGAAACTACATCTGTTGAACAATTACAGTCCAATTATAAAGCCTTGTTGTAGAAAGTTAATTAAATTGTGACAACCATGAAATGGGACACCCAATGTACACTTTCCAAAACCTACATTTTTTGCAAATCAATTTGCCGCATTTTTTCGTTAAGAAATGACAATGAAAATTATTCCAGTAATTGATAGTAAATAAATCAAAGCGCTGAGGCACTGAATTTGTTCAGGTTAGAAAATTGAAAGTAGAATTATTGCTGCAGCAACGTATATATACAAAGACCATTCAGTGACACTTGTTCGTTAGGTAGAAAAACATATGTACAGATTGATGAAGAAGTGAGCCCATATTTTGCACTGATTTTACTCAAACAAATAATAAGGGCTTTAGAGATTCTTTATAGATTGAACAGCTAGCCTTGTATATAATGTACTCCTAGAATACATTCACATGTACAGACATTGAAGTGATGAATTTCTCGCATTTAAAGTGAATTGAACTAATATACTGTACACTGATATGACTATGCTGCCTATTCCTTCTTTTCTGCTCGCACATTTAAACGTATTGTACATTTTATGTTACTATCCACATAATCAAGTTTTGGTTGAGCAGTACTTTATGTTAGTTTTCTGTATGTTGTGATCAATTGTGCGAATTAAATAAGGGACATAATTTATTAAAATAACGATACAGTCTTTAACCAAGGAGAGAGATAATTGATTTTACATTTTGGAATACTTGTGTTTGAAATAGTTCTGTTTGATTAGGGTTTATAATCTGGCATTTACGAGCATGGCAGCCATTATTGCCCCGGTTCAAGAGACTATATATAACAACGATACATAAACATAGCAGATAGACTGAACGGGTGGACACTTAGATTTTTTCTCACAAGATAAAGGGGCCATTCCTGATCCAATTCAATAACATTCTACTTTAACAGTTAAACAAAACTCCACTATAAAATTTAAACTTTTCCTGTACAGACGAATCACTGGAACCACCCAATTACATAAGACAACGTAACATCTTTACTGACTTCTTGGGCGCACATCGGGGCGCGACTGGATCGTTGAAACAATTCTGTTATAATAGATGAAGTAAAAATCAACACTGAGATGCATTACTTATCATCCGTTATACCTACACTGGAGATGGAGTTCAGATTATTAGTGTATGTCACGAATGTATGGCATGCCGTTTGCACAATAATTAGTTAAACTATATGTTTAACTGTTAAACCCATAGTTAAACATACTGAAAACCGGGGTTTAACTGTTAAACCTATAGTTTAAGACTTGAAACTATGGGTTTAAGAGAAAATTGTGCAGAATGTTACTTAAACTATATATTTATCAGCATAAACCCTGTGTTTAAGTGTTAATCCTATAGTTTAAGACCTTAATCTATAGGAATAAAAGATTTTTGACCAAATTGAATTAAACTATAATATTAAGAGACTTGAATACATAGTTTTAAGTGAAAATCTGTTAACTTCATAGTTAAGACTTTAAACTATAGGTTTAACTGTTAAACCTATAGTTTAACAGGTATCCAATCATTTTTCAAGTTTGTCATCATGTGAGAAGTTTTTGTTGTTGTTTATCTGAAGTTGCTATAAGTATAACATAATACAATCATGCTGAGGATGTGATACATATTTTTACTTTGTTATCTAACTGACTGTTGACTGAATAGTTTCAAGTAATTTATAAATAAAAAATAATTCTGTCTAATCAACAACGTTGAATAAGGCTAATATCATTACTTAATAAAAAATTCCAAATAGCCTGCATCTCCAGTATCTAACCTTTTACCTCTTAGAGAGGTCTACCAGATTTTTATCAGTTTCTCGTGCAAGTCAGACATGGAAAGTTTAAATTGTGGTTTAAACAGGCATTTGCTATTATAAATATTAATATTTCAGAGTATGAAATTTGCTTTCTAATGGTGTGAATTATATACTTTTTTAACAATTGATACAAAAGGTATGACAGTTGAAATATCAAACTATTCTTGTAAAACTAAAAATAAATCTAAAAACATAGATTGATATCAAATACAACATAAATTATTAAGTCTTATCTATGTACAGCATGTATACATATAAAACATGTATATTTTACAATATTAAACATGTACAATGCCTCTCTTAGTAGATTATCTACAGAAGATTATACACACATTAAATAACTA
Source organism: Mactra quadrangularis (assembly GCA_025267735.1). Taxonomy (NCBI): domain Eukaryota; kingdom Metazoa; phylum Mollusca; class Bivalvia; order Venerida; family Mactridae; genus Mactra; species Mactra quadrangularis. The sequence goes on from CM046293.1 coordinate 31,248,473, forward strand.
AAATGATCAAATATATATATATATATATACTCAGCAAAAATAAAAACCTGACAGTGTATATTTGTTTAAATTTTTAAAGACCAAATGACTGAAATGTAAAAACCAATGTTGGGCATGATAGAAAGATGTATGCACAACATTGATTTTGGTGGTTATTAATGACGTTTTGGTTTGTTAAATTACACATGTTCTGATGTAAGGGTCAAAATTAAATTTATCAGTTTTGTGGCTGTACCATGTTGACTACGCGTGGATATGTTTTAATCATTTCATCAACAGTAAATTAAATTTGAGTTGTTATTTCATTCAATATCTGTTGTGGCCTCCTCTAGCTCTAAGAAGTGCGTCAACGCGTCGACGCATAGAATTGACGTAATGTTGAACAAGGTTATTCGGAAGGTTGTTCCATTCTGCTATCAACGCATTTGTCAGCTCGTGGATGTTTTGTGGGTTGTGATTTCGCCGAACATTTCTGCCAAGCGCATCCCAGATATGCTCTATGTGGTTCATATCTGGAGACTTTGCTGGCCATTGCATGGTGTTGACGTTGGCTGCAGCTTAGCGAGCGCGTGTAATCCTCACGGTGTGAGGACGGGCGTTGTCATGTTGAAACACAACTGGGGCGTTCCTTTGCATAAATGGAATGGCTTCGGCATTCAAGACTTCGTCAATGTATCTCTAGGCGTTTAAGTTGCCGCGGATAACAATAAGCCGGGTCTTCTGTCCAGCCATTATACCGCCCCACACCATAACGCCTCCACCATCAAAACGATCATGCTGTCGAACACAAACAGGTGCGAACCTTTCGCCCTGTCGCCGATAAACTCTTGCACGGCCGTCAGCATGACTGAGATTGTAACGAGACTCATCTGAAAACGGTATTCCAGTCACGTCGCCGCCAGTGACGGTGCGCACGTGCCCACCCAATACGAGCATGACAATGGCGTAAAGTTAGAATACCGCCTGTATATGGGCGTCGAGCTCTAATAGGACACTGGCATGCACGTTACCGATTACGAATGGTTTGAGCAGTAACATTAAACGTTGGTGCTGTCAAGGTCGCCGGTCTGAACCTGTCGCGTTAGTGAGTTAAAACGATGGCACTGTCGTCCCTTTGGGTAGTTGCCCTTGGCCTACCTGGCCTTGGACGATCATGCACATCACCCGTAAGTCTATAGCGTCTTACAAGTTCATGAACTGTGTTGCGGCTGCAGTTAAACATTCCACTCACGTTAACAACGGATACCCCACCCGCAGCATTCCTATTGCTTGATTTCGTTCTCTTTCTGACAAACGTGCCATCATGAAAGCAATCAACTTTAGGTGTGAATTACACTACACTGATACTGAACACATGTATAGTGCCTTTCATAACTGTCTATCTGACACAGTTCAGTCTGCACGAGGTTTACGTGCGAAAATTGCTAATTTACGCTTGGCTGCGTATTATTGACAATAGTCGGACAAGACAAAACAGGTGTGTAGTGTAACAATAGTATATGTATACACACTACACAACATTTTATTTAACACACATATAAAAAAGTAATTGACAGAAATAAAGTGTCAGGTTTTTATTTTTGCTGAGTATATATACAAAATCTATATCATTTACATTGATGAAAAATGTTTAATATCAATATCTTCCAAATGCGCGGTTGATTATCATTGTTAATTGGTGTTAATTGTGTCACTAGCAGTATAACATCCCCAAAAAAAGATAAGATCAGTTATCTTTCCCTGATAAAATCTGAAGCAATCCATTTGGTAAGTAGGTCCTTACAGTTGGAATCCTCAGATTTTATCATTGAATTCCTATGTAAGGATAACAAAATATTTCATCTAATATCTTTCTTGTTAATAAAAATATTAACAGAAGTGGTGAAATTTAGATAGTTCTTTACCCTAAAAATACTTAGCTTTAATTTCAAACAAATAAAACGATTTACAAAAAAGTTTTTTAAGATTAATTTTGGCAAATTGACATTGAAAAATAAGGGTAAAATCTGAGTAATCCAACTAATTGGACCTACCTATTTAAAGAGATTACAAGGGGAAATAACTGACTAAGGCCCCTTATTGTTTATTGCTGCAGCTGTGAAATCAATAGATCATAAAACATAAGGGGGTCTGTTAAATAAGGGTAAAATCTGAGTAATCCAACTAATTTGGACCTACCTATTTAAAGAGATTACAAGGGGAAATAACTGACTAAGGCCCCTTATTGTTTATTGCTGCAGCTGTGAAATCAATAGATCATAAAACATAAGGCGGTCTGTTAAAATTGAATGACATTTTATCACTGATTAATAAATGTTAATCCCTTTTATGATAATATAGAGTTTGATTTGCATATTTTAAATACTGTCAGAAACTTAAAACCTTAACATTTTGAAACAGTTATCAACATTTGTATTATTTCTCAAAAATCATTTTTTTAACCCGGGTCGATAGCGCAGTTGGTAGCGCGCCGGGATTTGGATACTCGTGCCCGAGGGGGTGCGGGTTCGAATCCCACCCGGGGAGGTTATACCCTTCCATGAAAATTTGACAATAATGTCGATTTTCCTCCATTGATTAGATAATATGGAGAAGTTCCGGCCTTGTGGAAGGGTAGGTGAGTACTGGTTATAGACAATGGTCCAGGAAAGCTAGGTTAGGTGCGCTGGACGCCGTGAAATGACCTAAATTGTGTTGATACGGCGTTAAATCCAATAAAAAAAAATCATTTTAAAAATCTATTCAGGCGAATGCACGAAACATTCTCAAAGTCCACGTGAAAATTGCAAGTGCGAATTCATTGGTTGAACAACTTAATACTATAGTTCTATTGGTTCTCTGTTAAACCTATGGTTTAAAGTGTTAAACATATAGTTTAAGTAATTAATATGCAAAAGGAGCTTAAAACCATAGTTTAAAGTCTTAATCTATGGGTTTAACAGAAAACAGTGAAACAAAGATATTAAACTAGAGGTTTAACAGATATACCTATAGTTTAATATCTTAATCTATATGTTTAAGAGAAATAGATTTAAGTTGATCTACAGATTAAGAGTCTTAAACATAGGGTTTATATCTTAATCTATATGGTTGAGAGAAATAAAGTTGATCTATAGCATTAAGAGTCTTAAACATAGGGTTTATATCTTAATCTATATGTTTGAGAGAAATAAAGTTGATCTATAGCATTAAGAGTCTTTAACATAGGGTTTAACAGTTAACATATAGTTTAAAGTCTTAATCTACAGTTTCAATTTTGAAAAGTTAAAACTATAGGATTAAGAGTCTTAAACCCTATGTTTAACCGTTAAACCTATAGTTTAAGTAATTACTGTGCAAACGGCATGCCATACTTATATACAGAGAGACTACTTCTGCAGCGTGTTCAGTAACGACTGTTATTGTCCGTTTTTTTTCAACTGCCAAAGCTTGAATAATTTCACGGTGACTGAATGCATTGTTTTTTTTACTGGCGGCCTATTTGTTATTAAAAATATCTTGACAAAACATATCATACGGCCTAAGCAGCTTTACACTATCATAATATACACTTTCGGAAACTCATTGATGTATTTTGACAATAATTTTAACAAACACATTCACCGTGTAATTATTCATGTTTTGACAGTTGAGAAAAAACGAACAATAGCGAACGTTAAGGGTAGGGGACAACTCAACCCGTAGACAACTCAACCAATGGATAACTCAACCAAAGTTGGGACAACTCAAATCGTTAGTGAGGTATTGAGTTTTCTCGGGTTGAGTTGTCTTTGGGTTGAGTTCTCCGATCCTAACGTCACGGAGCGATTCGGGACGTTCAGGGTAATTGAACACGCTGCAGGATTCAGTAAATTTCAAAATCGGCGATGGTCTGAAATAAGGTAAATATATTTCTTTAGAACTAAATTCCCAAACAAATAAATGTGGCTTTTTACTTCCGTGCATGATGGCATTTCAGTTCTGATGTTTAGGCGGAAGCTACATGGTCTCACTCTTAGTTGCCTTGAATCTTCAACTCAGTTTTCAACAAAGCAAATATTGATATATTATTGGAACATCGTTCCAATGGTAACAAGAAAGTATCAGATTACTCTTTTCACGCTTCAGCAATTTTCAACAAAGACAAAGAGGGTTACTTCTTGCATGACCCCTCATTAACATCTCATACATATAACTACGCCGGCTTGTGTTGTCGTTCTTTAAATTGTTCACAAAAGTATATTGTCTACCAATGTGCATTTCGCTTGATAGCGCTCTTAATCATTTTTAAATTAACCCGCCTTCTCTCTCCACCATAGACTCCGCCTTCAATACCTAGTTGGCTACGACGAAGCTTGTCGATTCGAAGATTAAATAAATTAGGGAAAAGCGTTTAAATTGTATACATTAAAGAATTGTAAATAATTAACATTACAATATCGGCGTTGTAATAGTGTTGTGTAAAACCATAATATTGATAAAAACACATTATTACGGGTAAACTAAATATTGACCTAGTTTTTCCACGATCAATTTGTCGGACTCATTAACTAGCTTACGGTGTATGCGAAAGTAAACAACTTGCATGTCCAGAGTAAAACTCCGCCCACCAAAAATATTTAATCGAGTAAATACTGTTCGCATACGAGTAGTTCGTATCGTTTCGTAACTCTAATTCAGTTTCTATGTGTCACGCTAGCTTTGTTCTTTATTATATTTTAAACACTCAGTCATCTCAGCTCATGTGGAGTCTATTTTTTGCAGCAATTAAAATTGATTTTAGTCTTTTGTTTGGTGACTTATTCACACCTGTTTGCAATTTTTAACGGAAATTGATAAAACCAATTTATGATGCTTGTCAGCATTTTCAAAACTTGGTATTTGATAACAATGACATAATCATAGTGTATACTTGTGTGGATAAACTATTAATTCTTAGCTTTTTTTATTTGTCCGCCTAATTTAATGGCACAAATGGCCAGTTTTAAAAAAAGGACATCGGCAATCGCAATTGTCGGACCACGCGACGTCTTCTGTTTATAATGTCAATGCGTGTATGCACTGACTAAATATGAAAGTAAACAATTTCAAACTACATAACTTATTTTAATGGCACAGAATTACAATTCTTATATTATTACAGAATGCGTGAAATAAAAATAATCGGCCTATCACGATTTATCAGCTATAATTGTTGAAATGAACAAATTTGACATTTTTCACGATAAAATGAACACTCATTAATATTTTTGTTTAATCTTTGCGTTAGACAATGTCAGTTTGCGATTTTACAATATGCAACATTTTATGACTGAAAAGTTGCCTGATACGGGTCTCAAACTTTAGATAATTTCTATCAAGTCTTAGATACTGGAGAACTCAAAGTTAGACCACTGTGTGAGGTTTAACCCGATTCATTAGCCTTAATACATGGAAGTAAATGGTCTTTTTAAGTAAGTTTTAAGTGAATTCAACGTGTTTGTTATTTTTTGCGAAAAAAAACATGTGAATTAATAATTTACAATTTTTGTTTTCAAAGCCTATTCAAATTTCAATGTCTATTCAAATTCTGGATTTTTTCAAGAACCATTACGAGAGCCTATGCGATCACTTTTGCGTCGGCGTTGGCATCAACGTTGGTTTTAATGTTTAGTTGTTCTTTTAATCTCCGAAATATGTTTACAAGTTTTACAAGTTTATTCAACAAAGAAAACCGGAAGGTCTTAGACCCTTGCGGCCAATACATAGATTACAGCATACATGTATAAACACAATATACATCAAATATAAATCAGATTGTTGTACAAAAAAGCAAAATACATACAATAAATAAGTTGTTCTATAAAATTTACAAATTATATAAACATTACTAAATTAATTCATATAAAGTATTATAAGTATATATACATACATACACACACACACACATATATATATATTTATATACATATACATATATATATATATATACATATACACATACATAATTTGTAATATTCTAATACCTAGTATTATTTAATAACCTGTATTCAAATGCTTTGTAAATATAAGTACTCAATTTTCTAATAGTAACTGGATTCTCAGATTTAAAAAGTTCTATTAATTTATACATGCTAGGTCTTACGCTGTAATAGCGTTGTATATACATATTTCTAAGATTATTAAATAAGCTACATTCTAAAACAAAGTGGTATTCATCTTCTACAACATTACAAATATTACATTTTCTATCAGACAAAGGTATAGGGTTTGGCCTTGCCCATCTTCCACTTTCAATATATAATCTATGGGAAGAAACACGTAATCTTGTTAAAATGTACCTAAATTTTTCACTATCTGATTTAAGGGTTAGATAAACTTTCTTATTAAATTTATTTTCATCAGTATGTAAGAGTTTAACCCAATATTTAAATATATTATAATGTCGCATACATTTAAAATTGACTCGACCTAATTCTCCGTATATAAAATCATTTTGCGTACTTCGCTTAACCCCCAAAATGTTCTTACAAAATTGTAAATGTACTCTTTCAATACTATTCCCATGTACAAACCCCCAAACTTCGCTAGCATAATTTAAAATGGGAGATATCAATTTGTCAAATAAATCAAGTCTATGTTTAATTGAGATATCAGTAAATCTAAAAAGACACTTGTTAAGTTAAAAAATTGCCTTGAGAGCCTGCCCGGAAAGTGTATCTTGTGCATTTGAAAATGATCCACCCGTAGAAAAAACGACACCAAGATAGTTAAATTTATTCACAATTTCAATAGTTTTACCATCATATAAAAACTGGAGGTTATTTGGGTTTCTCCCACCCTTTCTAAAAATCATGATTTTTGTCTTGGCCGTATTAACAACTAACTTCCAACGCTGACAATAAGCAAATTAACTATCTAAACAAGATTGCAGTTCAATTATTAGCAAATAAAACAACATCGTCAGCATAAAGGATTAAAAATACTTTAAACATGTCTAAATCAATACCAGGTAAACCTTTGTCAATATAAATGTTTTCTATATCATTTAAAAACATTAAAAATAAAAATGGTGATAAACATTCATATTGTCTTACACCTAGAAAACAATCATAATTTTCACATAATTGATTACAATATTTAACTCTAGATTTTATATTTTCATACATTGACTTAACTATATTCAAGATTTTACCCCTAAAACCAAAGTTTTGTCCAAAGATTGTCCCTTACGATATAATCAAAAGCTTTTGTAAAATCTATGAAAGCACAGTACAGCTGTTTCCCCTGATTTAAAATACGACTGATTAACCCATGTAAAACAAAAATGTTATCTGCTGTACCCATATTAGTTCTAAATCCAGCTTGTGCTTCTATATATACAGAATAATTTTCAACCCAATTTACAAGTCTATTGTTTAAAATTCTTAAAAAATAGCTTGCCAATGTACTTAAAAGTGTGATACCTCTATAATTATTTTCATCATTGATTGACCCTTTTTATGAAGTGGTATTACATACCCTTCTGACCAGCTGTCTGGAAAATATTCCATATCAAAAATTTTGTTGAATAATTTAAATAAATGAGGTACAAGAACATCTTTACCATGTATAAAAAATTCATTTAAGTATAAATCTGGACCACCACTCTTATTAGTATTCAATTCCTTAATAGCTTTTTTAATTTCATTAACAGATATAGATACATTTAATTCTTGGAACATAACGTCAAACTCATTATTTTCATACATGTCTACAAAATGTAAAATGTCATCATCAGGTGTAAAAAATGCACTGCTAGGATCATTGACAGACTTAAAATATTGTTCAAATACTGATAGTGGAATATTAGACTTATTAATGCCAGCACATTTCTTAAGATGCATTTTTATATCTAGCATTTGTGAATTTTTTGGTTTGATCTCTATCATATTCAAGTTTACATGCACGAATCAGTGACTTATATTGAGACCTTGCTCTTACCATATTTACCCTATTTTCTGTAGTCTTATTAGTTCTATACAAGTTTAACATACTATAAAATAAACATTTCTTATCATAACATTCAGTAGTAAACCATTTATTTTCATTATAAGAAACATTCTTTTGAGTTTTGGAATTATTAAAATTATATTTAAACAATGGAGAAGCTACCTTATCTAAAATACTTGACATTTCAACAATACAATTATCAATGTCTGTACTAGATTGTGAATTATCAATATGAGTATAGTGCGTACAAGTTGACCCCGACCTGACCTTTATGCAAGAATATTCATTACATTGAATACGAATGTAGTATTAGTGCTCGGATTATATCGTCAAGGCTCGAAGGTAATTATAAAACAGGGATTAATTTTAAAGTACATTTAAAGCGTTCAATGAGTGTTTATTACACATGGACTGGACCAGATGATTATACTATGAGGCTAGTTTCAAAGGTTGTGGGTTTTAGCCCCACAACCGCCATCCCACATCCATTTTATTATCAATTATATTCAAAAATGTAAGAACACGAGTTTCCCGTTTGATTGCAGATGAATCGTGAGTTGTTATACCTGCGGGCTGTGTATACTCTATACATATCTTATTTTATCTTTAATATGTAACGAGCCGAAGCATATAGTAGGCGTGGTATTGATTTTCCCCGGGATACGTGCAAATGATAATTAGATGCAAATGAGAAAGGTAAGGTCGGGTTCAATGTGTACGCACTATAACATCCTAGTTTTACTATTCCCACCCCCTTCCCTTACCTTTGATAACTTAGGCCATCTGTTGCAATCATAAAAGAAAAGAAATATAAATAAATACAAATTAGATTGCAACAGGGAGTTTATTGTTGAACAACAATTAGACTAAAAGTCTTTTTCTTAATAGACGCTGCTAATCATGTCTGGATGCCCGTCTCCAGGGATGGCGAGTAGTCTAGCTTATAGGCCTAAAATTTTACTCGAACACCCCCAACTCTGATGCCAGGAAGACACCCGCTTGACATCAGTAAATATGTTGGTTCTCCACTATGCCAACAAGATAATCATAGGCTTACCCGGCCGAATAAATTCATTGTAATTCTGAAATCTAAGGGCCCTAAGCCCCTTCTTAAAATTACAATGTTATATAGTGCGTACAAGTTGACCCCGACCTGACCTTTATGCAAGAATATTCATTACATTGAATACGAATGTAGTATTAGTGCTCGGATTATATCGTCAAGGCTCGAATGTAATTATAACACAGGAATTAATTTTATAGTACATTTAAAGCGTACAATGAGTGTTTATTACACATGGACAGAACCAGATGATTATACTATGAGGCTAGCTACCAATAAAAATGTTGTGGGTTTTAGCCCCACAACCGCCATCCCCCCATCCATCTTATTATCAATTATATTCAAAAATGTAAGAACACGAGTTTCCCGTTTGATTGCATTTGAATCGTGAGTTGTTTTACATGCGGGCTGTGTATACTTTATACATGTCTTATTTTATCTTAAATACGTAACGAGCCGAAGCATATAGTAGGCGTGGTATTGATTTTCCCCGGGATACGTGCAAATGATAATTAGTTGCAAATGAGAAAGGTAAGGTCGGGTTCAATGTGTACGCACTATACTCAATGAATTTAAGCTATCTAATACAGTAGCAGACGATAAATGTTCAATATAAACATCTTTTTTACAATTGTCCCAAACATATTTACATTCTACATATTCACAATGATCGTTTGACAACGAGTTATTTTGTCGCCCAAATTTATCAAACACAAATGAAAATTTGATTAAACAATGGTCACTTAAAATATTAGGATCATTTACATAAAAAGAATTAATACATGACAATAAGTTAGGTGTTGTAAGGACATAATCTACTAAACTCGAGCCGTTACTACCAACAAATGTGTAAGCACCGTGTTTATCACAATCAAAACGACCATTTAAAATTCTCATGCCGGACTGATTACAAAAATCCAATAAAATTCTGCCGTTACTATTAATATTACCTTTATCAAGTGAATTTCTCTTAAAATAAATATCATTAATAATAATAATCTTGCATGTTATTTTCATCAATAACAAAATCTGGACAGTCTGATGTGCGAGCATTCATGTCGCCACATAATACTAAATGAATATCGTTATTACATTTTACATCAAGTTCAATAATATGATTTAATAAACGATCAAAAGTATGGGTATCAATAACAGACTGTCTACTGCTATTCTCTGGTATAATGCATAAATATTAACTTGACCTTTATGCAAGAATATTCATTACATTGAATACGAATGTAGTATTAATCTTCGATTACACCGTGTCCGTGAGGATTATAAGCTAAAATTTAACACACAAACACACTTCTATAATTTTACGATCGCTGCCGAAGTGTAGAATAGGCGTGGTACTGATTTTCGTCGAGTTATGTGTAGATAATTATTAGATGCAAATGTGAAAGGTGAGATTTGGGTCAATATTTACACACTATACAACATATGTTAGACACAAATATAAATCATGTTCAATGCCGAGTTTCTCGGCACTCAATTTTATACATATTATATCATCTTCATTATAGAAAACAAGAGTATCTTTTGAAACGAACTGATTTCTTATATACACTATTATACCACCCGATGGGCGTTTGCTTAATTCTTTATTGTACGACCTATTCAATACAAAATGTTCAAAATTATCAAAGTTTAAATCACATAAATCGTGCGCCCATGTTTCAGTCAATAAAACAATATCATTTGAGTTAAATACACTTATTAATTCATCTGATTTTAATTTATTTACTCGTTTTGTAACCAAGCCTTGAATGTTCAATAATGCGCACCTAAGCGAGACCTTCGGATCGTTGTCCTACATAATACACTCACTGTTACACTGGTTTGTTATTGTGGGCGGTCTACCTGTACACTGAGAGTCACGTGACTCGTCTATATTTAAACTTGGCTCCGCCTGTTGCACACCACCGGTGACCACTGAACTATTTATAGGTTGAGATAAAACACATTCACTAGACTTATTGCTATTTTTAGCATTGGGTAAAACCCGATCACTACTAACACGTGACTTTGACCTACTAACACTCTGCCTTCGGTATGGAACGGATGACTGGGACCGTTTCTCGGATCGTGCTGCTGCCTTAGTAGCTCTAGATCGACCCCTTGACTGTAGTTCAGTATTACTTGTAGATTCCACCGCTGATGTCTGGGAGAGAGATATTTGTTCATTAGCACATATATTACGAGGTGGAATAAATGTAGGAGGGTTGAGCATTGACATCGTAGGATTAGCTGGTTCCACTACTTTCATTGGTATGGTTTCCTCGCTTATGTTATTTGACAGATTGATCGAGCTAAGCCCGGAAGAATTATCTGGTTGATTCCATACTTTCATGGGGATTGTTTCTTCATTCATAGGTTGGAAATGGTCCAATGTGTCAGATGTACTAAATGATTGCCTTATGCATTGTGTTTTAACAGTTTCTATTTGATTCAGTTTTGACAATCTGTTGGCACCAACGTATCTATTCCATTTTGGGAGTTCATCTCTTATAAGAGCCCCGTAATGTATAAGCTTGGCTGGATATACAATTTGGACCTTAGACCTAGGATCATCTTGCTTCAATGATTTGTACCAAGGCCAAAGTCTCGAACGAGCTTCTTGTATCTCTTTCGGGTAATCATAATCAATGGAAAAATTTGTACCACGTAGACCTCTTACATTACTCATTATCTGTTCAATAGTTCCAAAATCCCTGAAGTTGGCAATTATAGGTCTTTTTTGAAATTGTTTTCTAATGTCACGTTGACCGAGCCGATGCGCTCTAGCTATGTAGACTAAACTGGGGTCAATATCAAAGTGATTTCTGATAAAATCATGCAGAATTTGAGTACAATTTTCGCCAAAATTTTCAACAAAGCCTCTGAATATTAAATTGTTCCTTCTGTAGATTTGAATGTCAAAGATTTCATGAAGTCCGTTTGAGCATTAGTTGTAGTCATTACTTCATTAACTTTATGATTCAAATTTTCTTGATTTATTTGTAGTATTGATAACTGATGTTTCATTACACATAATGATACTTCCATTCCTCTTACTTCACCAATGTGACTTAAAGTTTGTAAATTTATTGGTCGGTACTTTATCTACACGGCTCTTCAGGGACGTAACTGTGGATGCATTGTTTTTTTAGTTATGCCTCTTTATATTCTAACAATTAAGATAAAAATTTGTTCAAATTAGATATATTAAGTATGGTATGCCGATTCTCCAGTTCTTCATCTTTCAGACTTTTTTATTTTCGGAGTTATGACTAATACTTAAAATACTTAAGGTTAGTTTATTTTTACTAAATCTATTCAGTACTGATAAAGATAATTGATTAAAAGTTAATATGCTTATTTATCAGTACAACATCTACACGACTGGCAAGGAGAATATCTCTTGATGTATTATTTAAGGAGTTGTGTTCCTTTTTAACATTTTAGTTATGGTTTTAGAACTTTGAAGTTAAAAATGAATACTTATTAAGATATTTTAATGAAGAGTTGTGTGCTGTACATTGTAGCAATATGCTTATTTATCAGCACTACATCTACACGACTGGCAAGGAGAATATCTCTTGATGTATTATTTAAGGAGTTGTGTTCCTTTTTAACATTTTAGTTATGGTTTTAGAACTTTGAAGTTAAAAATGAATACTGGAATAATACCCCCTTATTTTAATGTTAAGATTTGTTAAGACTCATTTCCACTTAAAGTGAACATTTGATGTCTACAACGTTTGTTATGTTTACAGGAATTTAACTTACAAAATTTATGTAAATGAAATGTATTAATTGATAATGCTATGGTAAAATTTAGCTAGTATTTTTTTTGGTATCGATAATTTATGAGTTCATTTTAAACAAAAATAGTCGTAATTTTCACTACATAACGAACAGGACAATTAGTAAAATCAATTTATCTAACAAACCTTTTGAAATAGATGTATATATTTCTGATTGAACTGATCTACAATGATATAAGAAAAAGTTTATACAATGTTGTTCTAATCCTTTAATGATGTATAATTGTGACACACTAAAAAGCAGTAAATGCAAAATGACGTACGATTCCATAACGTACGGGACCAAATGTGACACAATGGTTGATAATCATCTGAAAATGTATGGTAAATTGATTTTGTGAGGTTCATTAACATGCATCTAATCTTCACAGACGTAAATATGTATAGGAACGACCATTTTATTGAAATTGATGATGTTCAAATACTACTAACAGAAGTTACGAAAGAATGTTAGCCATAATACTTATTATTTGCAATGACTGATGAATAGTTTGCATTGTTCTTAATTTAATACCATCTTGTTTTATAATAATCAATTAAAACAATGCCATGCTTGATCCACGTGCTTCCTATGACTGTTTTAAAGTCTGTCACATACACGTGTCCTGTACGTTAGCAAATTGAAAACCATGGGCTTATACCGAGGCGCCCCCTAAAATTGCAAAAGCAAGGGTATTTTATTTACAAATAAGTCATAATAATTGGGAAAATGTTTATATATGAAATATAATTCCCACTTTACTTGTGCACTAAGTTACATGTAAGAGACTTAGGAGTATACTACAATGACACACAGTAACGTACAAATCACAAACAAGATACCAAGATGTTCCGAACTGATGTTTGAAAATTCTGCTTCACGTTCTGTGTCGCAGTTTGAAAATATTTCTCGTCTCGAATAAAAAACAACATCTCTGCCTTTTGTAAGACCGGGGGTAGGGTTAAAGCTCCTGTTTAATTATTTATGATGTGTAGATGCTTTTTATTGTTGTATACATTGGAAAAGAATTGTTGATGTTCTGAAAATGTAATCCCACCCAATTATCAATGAGCTAAACTAAAGATTACGGGAGTCTGCATCCCCTTCCAGGGTCCCTGGCCATGGCCCATCCATCGGAGACAGTTACGGCCCCTGGACTGCTTGTGCATTTCAGCTTCTCAAATTAGAAATCATGTGTCCGCCTATGTAAACCATTGTCATGATCAATATCTCTACAAAATTATAGTATTATCTAGATTGAACTTGCGTAAATATAGTCGCTTGTGTATGGAACAATAGAAAATCTAATTTTTTTCACAAATTCATACATGCATGTGTATGTTTGTAAGAGCTTCAGTGACTACGGCATTGTACACCATGTTAACTGTCAATGCATAGATAATTACAGGGTGAATGCTTTGTTAAAATTATAGTCGTAATACATCCATGAGTTTCCGAAAGTGTGTATTTTGATCGAGTTAAGCTGCTTATGCTGTATGATATGTTTTAGTCAACATATTTTTAATAACAATTAGGCCGCCAGTACAAAAACAATGCAATCAGTCACTGTGAAATTATTCAAGCTTTGATAATAGGCTATATCCGGAATTCAAATATTTAGGTTTTCCCTGTCGGTACAAACAAACTTTTTACTGTCACAATGAAAACATGTGTAGAAAGAACAATAGGATTCAATCCGTATTTCTTATTTTTCATCAATAATGTGTAACAAACTTTGTTTGTACCTACATCGCACGGAGGGAAAAAACCTCACAAATTTGAGTTCCGAATTAAGTCTATTGAGAAAAAAAAACCGGACAATACTACTGACTTAAGTAAGCCTTTGCTATACATAGCCAACCACGCTTAATTAATAGATACATTATCGAATTATAGTTCTAACAATAATACAACGTGTATGTGTAAACCGAATATGAATCAATCCATTCCAGAGGTAGGCAGTGTCGAAAATAATAGTATTCTTATGAATTTTCACAAAATTAGTTTGGCTGATAAACCAGCACCCGTAAGTCATTCATGCTAGTAATGGTGCCATTACACCAACAAGACACTCATGAAACATTTTAACATACTACAATTTTATTGTCATCATTAGCATACGTGTATTAGTTCATTGCCTTGTTAAGTAAACGGATTTTTGTGCGCATTCTATGTTCAGGTCGTATTCTAGGTCATGCGTGTTTTTGGTACTTTAAACAAAGGCTGTAAAAATAGTTTACGAATGCAAATTAAAATTTTATAAACCGATAATGATTATAGAATAAGTGTAAACTAACTAAACAATTTAATTATAAAAATAAGTCAACTCTAAATATTGGTGTGTAATGATAATTGCTATGTTTACATACGCAATGTTTACGTGGACGATCTGTAGTCGTAGCCTGTTCAATTACCCTAAACGTTCTAAAACGTTCCGCAACCATACATTGGAACTCCTCAGCCATTCGCTACTAATAATCTCGGACATATTTAGACGCTATTTTTGAAACTATCGGTGTTGAAGTCAACAAATACATGTATATACCATCGTTTAATCAATGAGTCTTGTTCCGTTTTTAGTCCACTAATTTATTAATAATAATACATAGATGTTACTATAAACCATTCAGACCAATCATACTTAGACATTAAGGAATTACTTACTAAATAAGATTTTCAACAATCAACTAAGAAAAGAGACAGTCCGTACGGAAATGAACCCATGGATCGCTATTGGCGTACATTATAGGCTGTTTTTATTGTTAATTATTTGTCCTAAGTACAGCATTAAACATGATAGACAATCATGCAGATTTGAGCTCACAACAACTAAGCAGATTTGCGCCTAAAACAACTAGGCAGATTTGCGAAAAACGAAACAATGCATGTATTCTATTACAGTTTTTTGCAATCCTTTGGTTAGAGATCAATGCACACTTTAATTTGATACCATTTTGAGACGTGTAGTTGCTCAATTAGTGAATTTAGGGTCAAAATAGCCATAGTTCCGTGCACAACAATTAGACAGATTTCAACAATAAGTACACGTGCACATATTTTAGTGCTGATTTTTGGTAACTTTGGGCTAGAGATCTACGTACGCTTCAATTTGGAACCTTGTTGAAGTTTTTAGCTGCATTATTAACTAAAAAGTGCCAAGAAATCGTCAAAATTTCAATGCACTGCAACTGAGCAGATTTGCGCGTACAACAACTAGGCAGATTTGTCAAAAACGAACCCGTGCATGTTTTCTTTAGCATGTTTTTCCTATTCTTTGGTTAGATATCCACGCACACTTTAATTTGATACCATTGGAGACCTGTAGTTGCTCAATTAGTGAATTTAGGGTCAAAATAGCCCAAATTTCATGCACAACAATTAGACAGATTTCAACAATAAGTACACGTGCACATATTTTAGTGCTGATTTTTGGTAACTATAATTAGAGATCTACGTACGCTTCCATTTGATACCTTTTTGAAGTTTGTAGCTGCATAACGAAATGATGACCAGAAATCGTCCAAATTTCTATGCACAACAACTAAGAAGATTTGCGCGTTCAACAACTAAGCAGATTTGCCAAATGCGAACCCAAGCATGCTTTATATTGTAGTTTTTTGCTTTCCTTTGGTTAGATATCTACGCACACTTTAATGTGACACCATTTGGAGACGGGTAGTTGCTCAATTAGTGAATTTAAGGTCCAAAATAGCCCAAATTCCATGCACAACAATTAGGCAGAGTTCAACAATAAGTACACGTGCACATATTTTAGTGCTGATTTCCGGTTATTATAGGGTAGAGAAATATCTACGTTTTCATTTGATACCTTTTTGAAAATTGTAGCTGCATTATTGACGAAATGATGACCAGAAATCGTCCAAATTTCTATGCACAACAACTCAGCAGATTTGCCAAGTACGAAACCGAGCATGCTTTCTATTGTAGTTTTTTGCTATCTTTTGGATAGATATCCACGCACACTTTAATTTAAAACCATTTGGAGACGGGTAGTTGTCCAATTAGTGAATTTAAGGTCCAAACTAACCCAAATTCCGTGCACAACAATTAGGCAGATTTCAACAATAAGTATACGTGCACATATTTTGGTGCTGATCTTTTGTTACTAAAGGCTAGAGATCTACGTACGCTTCCATTTGATACCTTGTTGAAGTTTGTAGCTGCATTAGTGACGAAATGATGACCAGAAATCGTCCAAATTTCTATGCACAACACATAAGCAGATTTGCGCGTACAACAAATAGACAGATTTGCAAAATACGAACCCGAGCATGCTTTCTATTGTAGTTTTTTGCTATCCTTTGGTTAGATATCCACGCACGCTTTAATTTGATACCACGTGTACAGATAAGGTATTTATTGTCTCTTTACATGAACTCTGAAAGTCTAAATGTATACAGTTAAGTTATATTGTTGTATTTTATTGCCAGATATGATCTATTGTAGTAATAATGTAAATAGTTAATATATGATGTTTAGCATTGTTGCTAGACATGATCTTTTGTAGTACCAATGTAGACCGTCAAAATATGATGTAATATTTTTCTTGTTAGACATGATATATTGTAGTTACAATGAAGAATGTCAAAATATGATGTTATTCATTGTTGCTATACATGATCTATGGCAGGTTTAATGTAGGCAGACAAGATATGATGTTGTACATTGTTGCTAGACATGATATATTGTAGTTACAATGTAAACAGTCAGGATATTATTTTTTTCGTTTTTGCTGGAAAAATGTACTAACAATACCGACATATAAAATATGATGTTGTACATTGTTTCTAGATATGATTTATTGTAGTTTAAATTCAGACACTCAAGATATGATGTTGTTCATTGTTGCTTGACATAATTGATTGTAGTACAATTTTGCTAGACATGATATATTGTAGTTAAATGTAGACAATCAAAATATGATGATAGACAGTCACAATATGATGTTGTGCATTGTTGCTAGACATGTTTTATTGTATTAACAATTCAGACACTCAAGATATGATATTGTGCATTGTTGCTAGACATGATCTTTTGTAGTACTAATGTATACGTTAAAGTTATGATATTAAAAATTGTAGCTAGACTGGAAATATTGTATTACTAATGTATACAGGCAAGTTATGATGTTATACATTGTTGCAAGACATGATCTATTGTATTCATTATGTTTACAGTCAAGATTTGATGTTGTACATCGATGCTAGACAGGATATATTCTAGTAACAATGTAGAAAGTCAGGTAATGATGTTATACATTGTTGCAAGACTTGACCTATTGTAGTAATATATATACAGTCAAGATAAGATGTTGTAAGGTGATGCTAGACAGGATATCTTGTAGAAACAATGTAGACATTCAAAATATAATGATGTACATTGTAGTTAGAAATAATAAATTGCATTAAAATGTAAAAAATGTAATTACATTTTATAGTCTAAGTTTCATGCTTACGCATGTTCACCGACTTTACAGCAATTACCCCTGGTCACTGGGCTACTGGTATCTATCTATCAATCTCCCTGGGGAGTCTTTTTACTCCGCTTATTAGTGCAGCCGACAAATTGGCGCAGCGAAATTATACCACCCTCGCAGGTACCCATTTACACCTGGGTGGAGTGAAGCAATCGCAGGTAAATTTCTTGCTCATGGAAATTAGCAGTGCCCCTGGTGGGATTCGAACCCAGGACCTCTCGATCCCTAAGCGCGCGTCCTACCACTGGACCACTGCTCCTACTAGTTAATGTGTAGACAGTCAAGATATTATGTTGTACATTGTTGCTAGACATGATATATTGTAGTAACAATTCAGACGGTCAAGATGTGATGTTGTACATTGTTCTAGGCATGATCTATCGCAGTATCAATGTATACAGTTAGGATATGATGTTGGGCATTGTTTCTAGACATGCTCTTTTGTAGTAACAATGTATACAGAAAGGATATGATGTTGTGCATTGTTGCTTGACATGATCTTTTGTAAGAATAATGTAGACAGTTAAGATATGATGTTGTTCATTTTTGCTAGACATGATATATTGTAATAACAATGTATACAGTTAAGATATAATGTTGTGCAATGTTTCTAGACATGATCGTTTGTAGTAACAATGTAGACAGTCAAAATATGATGTTACACATTATTGCTAGACATGATATATTGTAGTAACAATGTAGAAAACAAGATATGACATTGCACATTGTTGCTAGACATGATCTTTTGTAGTAACAATGAAGAAAGTCAAGATAATTATGATGTTGACATATATTATAATATATATTGTAATAACATGTAGACAGCAACGATATGATTTTGTACATTTTTGCTAGATATGATCTATTTTTGTAACAATGCAGTTAACATATGATACTGTATACTGTTGCTAGAAATAATCTATTGTAGTTACAATGTATACAGTCGATAAATGATGTTGTACATTGTTGCTAGACATGATATTTTTTAGTAACAATGTAAACAGTCCAAATATGATGTGTAACGTTGTTGATTGACATGATATATTGTTGAAATAAAGAAGACTGTCAGAATATGATGTTGAACATTGATTCTTAACGTGATATATTTTTGTTATCATGTAGAGTTACACACTTATAAGTTGTACAGTGTTGTAGGACAATATATTTTGTTGTTATATTGTTGACTCTAAAGATATAGTAATGTAAGTGATATAAAATATAACATATTGCTTTTATAAATTTGACAGTCAAGAAATTGTTGTGTTGTAAGAAAAGAAGATATTATGTTGTTATAAAAATTTGTAATTTAAATGTAGACATTCAATATATGGTGTTGTACTGTCTTGTTAGATAAGATATATTATTGTTATAATGTAGACAGTTAGTTAACATATGATGCTGAATAGACAAGGTATTTTGTAGTAATTGTAATATTGTGGGCAGTCAAGATATGTTTTTTGCACAGTGTTGTTAGACGTAATGTATTGAAGTTATAATGAAGACTGTCAAGATATGGCGTTGTACTTTGTTGTTAGACAATATATATAGTAGTAATAATTTTGACATTATAGTTATATATTAAAGTTTCATCGTACACAGCTATGGTATGGAGTTGTACAGGGTTGTTTAATTAGATGTTTTGTTGTGATAATGTAAACAGTTAAGATATGATGTGTAGTGTTGTTAGACAAAATATATTAAAGTAATGATGTAGACAGTCAAGATATGGTGTTGTATAGTTTAGTTAGACAATATAAATTGAAGTTATATTGTACACAGTTATCGTATGGTGTTGAACAATGTTGTTTAATTAGATATTTTGCTGTGACAATGTAAACAGTTAAGACATGCTGTTTTTAGTGTTGTTAGACAAGATATATTTAAGTTTTATTGTACACAGTTATATTATGGTGTTGAACAATGTTGTTTAATTAGATATTTTGTTGTGATATTTATAAACAAGTAAGATATTTGATTCCATATTCCAATATTCCATCGATATGATGTTGTATAGTGTTGTTAGACGAGATATATTAAAGTAATAATGTGGACAGTAACGATATTGTGTTGTATGGTATTGTTATACAAGATATATTAAAGATATATGGTAGACAGTTATCGTATGGTGTTGTACAGAGTCGTTAAACGAGATATTTTGTTGTAATAATGTAGACAGTTATGATATGGTTTTGTACAGTGTTGTTAAACGAGATATGTTGTTGTTATAAGGTAGACAGTTAACATATGGTGTTAACAATGTTGTTAGACAAGTCATATTATTGTAACAGTCTTACAAAATATAGTTATCTTGTGTGTTAGAAGACATAATGCCTTTTTTTATAATGAAGCGAGTCAACTGATGGTGTTGAATAGTTTCGTTACACAAATTTGTTGTTGTTATAAAGAAAGATGATGTTATACATTGTTACTATACATGAAATAGTGTTGGTATAAACTCTAAACTTGTTGTTAGGAGTTATAAGACTTGATTTCCTGTTGTTATAATATAGACAGTCTAGATATGATGTTGTTCAGTGTTATAATGCAATATATTATACTGTTTATATGTAGACAGTCAAGATATGATATTGTAGTGTTACTAAACATTATATATTTTAGTAATAATGTAAACTCTCAAGATATAGTGTGGTGCACACTATTATGTTTTGCTTATGTAAACAGTCAAGATATAGTGTTACACTATTAGACATTATATATTGTAGTCACAATGTAGGCTCATAAAATAGGTTTTACACTGTTATTAGACACGATATAATTTTGCTATAGTGTAGACAGTTAAAATATTATGTCGTGCAGGCGAAATTGTAACGGGTAGTTTCATTGCAGCCAATCGATGTATTGAGTTGTAGAGTATTTATAGACAAGATATAATGTTGATTTTATGTAGACATTCAAAATATATTATTGGCATGGATTGCGTAAGCAATTTAGGTCTTAGTAAGCGACATATTTTGAAACGCATCACAAAATGTCGCGGACGTAGACTTTCGACGGTAATGCACAGTTAGATTCATCACAACGGTAAGTAGTTAGGTTAACCCAAGGCATGAATAAGTAGTCTCTTGTTAACAATACATAACAGTATCAAGCAGTTGTCAACACACAATACATGGAAATATCACTATTCCTTCTGTTTCAACATTTTAACGATTAAGAACCGCCCTTCCTTTGCTAAAATATAGATAACAAGTTATGTAACTTCTGACCCGTTTCTCTACATTCAACTGAATCCCGATGTGCTAAACTAGACACGCCTGCTTTTTTCTACTGTCTAAAAATAGATCTTATACCTGCGGCGTAGAAAATCATGAGAGGTGTTGCGTGTTGTATAAGCGCCATGATCCTTCGTTATACAGTTTGTTTGTGAATGTTCCCTCACAAGTCCTCTTTCTTATAACACTATCAAGTCTAAATCCATGTCCGGACAGCGCTTTCGGCGCTTTGATTGTACAATGTTATTAGACAGGAAATAATGTTGTTATTATATTCATGGTGAAGATACAATGTTTTGTACAGTGTTAATTGACAAGATATGGTGTTGCTATAATGTAGACAATTAGATATGACGTTGTTTAGTGTAGACCAGGTACAATGGAATTGTTACTACAATATATCATGTCGAGCAACAATGTACAACATCATATATTGACTGTCTGAATTTAAACTACAATAAATTATGTCTAGAAACAATGCACAACGTCATATTTTGACTGTCTGGATTGTTACTACAGTATATCGTGTCTAGAAAAACAAACAACATCATATCTTAACTGTCCATATTGTAACAAAATTATATCATGTCTAGCAACAATGTACAATATCATATTTTGACTGCCTTAATTGTTACCAAAAAGCTACAACATCATATATTGACGACTATCTACATTGTTACTAAAAAAGATCATTTTTAGCAACAATGTACAACATCATATCTTGACTGTCCACATTGTTACTGCATTATATCATATCTAGCAACTATGTACATCCTCATATCTTGACTGTCTGAATTGTAACTACAATATATAATGTCGAGCAACAACATATCTTGACTGTTTGAATTAAAACTACAATAAATCATGTCTAGAAACAATGCACAACGTCATATTTTGACTGTCTAGATTGTTACTACATTATATCATGTCGTTTTTCTCTCATTTATTCAAAATAGCCATTTCATATTAATCATTTCCTATCATACATTCAAAAGAAAACACAAATTTTAATACAAAAATGATTATACATTGATTGTGTTAACAGCATATAATAAGTACAATTTTGTATGTATGATAGGAATTGTCATTCATACTCATTTACTCACTTACAAACTCGTTCACTCACTCGTTTACTCACTCACTCACTCACGGTGACTCACCCCACACTCATTCAATCACACATTTACTGTCTGAATTGTTACTACAATGTATAATGTCGAGCAACAATGTTCAACATAATGTCTTGACCGTTTGAATAAATAGAAGAAATTGAGAAATATCATGTCTAGAACAATGTACAATATCACATCTTGACTGTCTACATTATTAACATAATAGATCATGTCTAGCATGAATGTACAACATCATATCTTGACTGTCTACATTGTTACTAGAATATATCCTGTCTAGTATCAATGTACAACATCATATCATCTTGATTGTAATCATTATTACTGCAATAGATCATGTCTTGCAACAATGTATAACATCATATCTTGACTGTATACATTGTTACTACAATGGATCAACTATAGCAACAATGTAGACAGACTTGTTATTACAGTATATCATGTCTAGCAACAATGTTCAACTTCTTATCTTGACTGTTTGAATTGTAGCTATGTTACAACACGTTGTGTAATGAATTGTAATAATTATTACAAAACGGGTTATTACAAAAGTCGATGAACATACCAAACCGTTTTTGTAATAAAAACCCAAAATGTAATAAAGTGTCTAGTTGTATTATTTTAAGGATAAAATATAGTTAGATGGTTTAAATTAATGGTATAGAAAGAGAATAATGTTTACCAAGCAAAAGTAAAATGTCCAATCCAAATAACCAAATAACTTACTATTTTTTATTGAAGATTTCTACAGAAAGAAACGAATGATAATATGATATTACAAAACGGGTTATTACAAAAGTGATTGAACATACCAACTCGTTTTGTAATAAAAACCCGAAATGTAATAAAGTGCTCAGTTGTATCATTTAAGCATACAATATATAGTTATATAACTTAAATTATTGGTTTATATACTTCCAGTGTGTACATAATAACAATATCATAAACTGTCTGATATCGCTGTAAAACATCACACATTGAGTGTCAACATAATAACATCATTATTACTTGTCTTATATCACTGTATGACATCATACTTTGAGTGTGTACATAATTACAACATTTTAATATCTCTGATATTACTTAAATAAATTGTACCTTGAGAGTATACATTATAACAACATTAAAACGTGTCTAATATCACTGTAAAACATCAAACCTTGAGTGTCAACATAATAACAACTTCACCACTTGTCTGATATAAAAGTACAACATCATACATTGAGTGTGTAAATAAAAATAGCATTACAACTAGTGTGATATCACTGAACAACATCATGCTTCGAGTGTCCATCTAATAACTGCACTATAGCTTGTCTGACATCAGTGTAAAACATGTTCATTAAATGTGTACATAGTAAAAACAGTATGTGTTATCAAATATCACTGTACAACATCATACCTTGAGTGTTTGCATAATAACAACATTATAATTTATCTGATATACATGTACAATATCATACATTGAGTGTGTAAATAATAACAACACTTAAACAAGTCTGATATCGGTGTACAACAATATAATTTGAGTGTGACAGTGTACATAATAACAACACTATACCTTGTCTTAAATCACTGAACACAACATAATTTTTGTGTATACATAATAACAACATAAAATCTTGTCTGATATCAGTGAACAACACAATGCATTGAGTGTGTTCATAATAACAACATTATAATTTTACAAATACCACAAATACATTGAGTGTCTACAAAGTTACAACACAATAACTTGTCAGACTTCAACGTACAACATCATACTTTGAGTGTGTACATAATAACAGCACTATAACTTGTCCGGTATCACTGTACAACATAATACTTTGAGTGTGTACATAATAACAGCACTATAACTTGTCCGGTATCACTGTACAACATAATACTTTGATTGTCTACATAAAACAACACTATAGCTTGTCTGATATCACTGTACAACATAATACCTTGATTGTCTGCATAGTAACAACACAATAATTTGTCTTACTGTAGCGTACAGCATCATACTTTGAGTGTGTACAAAAAACAACACTATAACTCGTCCGATATCACTGTGCAACATCATATCTTGAGTGTTTACATAGTGAAAACAAGTAAAATTGTATGATATCACTTTGCAATATCATACGTCAAGTGTGTATATAAAAACAACACTATGGCCTGTCTAAAATCACTGAACATCATCATACTTTGTGTTTGAACATAATTACAACATGACGGCTTGTCTGATATCACAGCAAAATGTCATACTTTCAGTGTCTACATAAAACAACACTGTAACTTGTTTGATATCACTGTACAACATCATACTTTAAGTGTGTACATAATAACAACACTATGATTTGTCTGGTATCACAGTACAACATAATATCTCGAGTGTGAACAAAATAACAAAATAAAACTAGCCTGAAAGCACTTTACAACATATACTTACTGTGTGTATACATAGTAACTACATTAAAGATTGGCTGATATCAGTGTACAGCATCATACTTTGAGTGTGTACAAACAAACAACATTATAAAATGTCGTATAACATTGCAGAACATTATACCTTGGAATTAACACCATCATAACAATTATTAACAATGTTCGGCACTTAATCTATGAAAGTTACAGACTTCAGGAAGGTGCGGAATTAAAGATAAATTCTAAGTCATAGTGACCAAATATTGGCAATAAAATAGGTGTGCGTACACTGTTATAACCAAAATTTAGCACTGAAATATGTGCACGTATACAAATAGTTCAAATCAGCCTAATTGTTGTGCACGGAATTTTGGCTATTTTGGACCTTAAATTCACTAATTGAGCAACTACACGTCTCCAAATGGTATCAAATTAAAGTGTGTGTGGATATCTAACCGAAGGATAGCAAAAAACTACAATAAAAAGCATGCTCGGGTTCGTATTTGGCAAATCTGTCTAGTTGTTGTACGCGCAAATCTTCTTGTCATAGGCGGATCCAGGTTGGGGCAGACCCAACGTACGCCCCCACGCCCCCTAAAAATGTCCAAGCAAAGTTATTTTTCTATCATGAAATATGAAATTTATAAGAAATACAAAAGTACATGTCAAATTTTTTTCGCACGCTACGTATGCAATATAGGATATATCATAAAACAACTCTTTTCATTATTGTAAGATTTTAACAAGATTCAGCGGCTTTTAGAAAATTACGTATCACTGATTACATGAAATAATTATCCAGATGCTTTCTATTTTATACTTTGGAAAAAGGTAGTTGAGGCTCTGAAAATGTGCCTGAATCCCATAAAAATAACAAAAACTAAGGAATTTACGGGGCCGCCGGTCACCTGGTCCAGTGGTCAGGGTTTTGCACTGTACCATTCGCGGCACTACCGGCCCCTTGAAACCCATTCTGCTGATTTATATTACGCCCCCTCTAACTAGAATTTTCGGCCTCCTCTAACCAGAAATCCTGGATCGGCCTATGCTTGTACACTGGTAATTCAATGTTATTTCTCTTACTTACTGAGTTTCATGTTATTGACTTTAAATCTTATCCGCATATACAACATGTACATTCAAATATACAAAAAAATCATAAGAATATACTCTTCATTGCATTTTAATATTTCAACTGCTTTGTATCGGTTAATTTAACCATTTAAATAATTTAAACTTATTCATACATCCACTATATATATGATAAGGCGGAGTTAAATATCATAGGGAGGAGCTATTTTGTGGGCGGGATCTGCCTATTTGTTGTCTGCCTAATTGTTGTACATAAAGATTTTACGTAATCGGTATCAAACGCGCAACGGATACGAGAGTACCGAAATATGAAATTGAATCAGTTAATAGGTTAATGGTGATTCACGCTGTCGTTTGAGTGAGAAAAAACATTGACTAATTTAAAAACGTGACTTGTGTATGTTATTATTGTTTAAATCAAACAGGAATGTATATAAGTCGCAGGACCGGATTTACCGGGGGGCACAGGGGGCACGTGCCCCCCCCACCTGGCCCCACAGATATTGTCTCTCATTCAAAGAAAAGGGCACAAAATCGGCACCATCAAAGCAACATTTACTCGACTTTAAGATTAATTTTGATATGAAATCATTCATCCGATCTATTAAAAAAGATAATGATCTAAATTGATACATTCAAGCATCTCAGGGTACCCAGATCGGGCCTTATCAAGCGTTCAAATTATTGATCGTGCAAGTGTATGGTCCGTCTATACAGACACATAGATACCAATTGCTATGTTTATTGTCTATATTACACATACCTCAACTGTATATTTAAGACCAGTGAAATTACCATGTTAACTAGCTTACGAGGCCTAAAGTTGGTTATTGTGCACTCTGTAATCTTATTTACTAGTGGAAATCATCGGCGTTTTCATAGCAAGTTAAACAGAGAAAAGACGAGGACAGCTAGTCAAGTGCATTTTATACGTCACAATTATGACACTCGAACTTAGTCAGTTTGAAAACATGCACGATCGTCTGATGTTTTTTTATAAGCCTAAACATAAATTAAGTATTTATGGAGGACATCGGCGTTTTTCATATCAAGTTAGACTGAGAAAAGCCGAGTATAGTCGAATGAATGTTTGTCATTAAATAAAATGAGTTAATTAAAAGTTAGTTAAAATCGGAAAAAGCGAGCGTTTTATGTTGTTGTTTTAGAAAATGTAGGTAAATGAATTAAACTTTCAAGTAACTTTTCAAGAGTGACCTACCCTACAACAAGTTTTCTTACGAAAAACAAAACTAAAATTAATCAGTGGTTAAACCAGAGACATAGATAATCGGAGAATTTTCTCATTGCATTCGGTGATTTTATACAAGTTACCAAGTATTTTATAAATTCTCGGCATACATGATGAAATTGTTTATTCTTTTAAATCAGGATTTTATCCAATATCGTTCCTTGAAAACCTCGGGGTACGAGAATGGGATTTAATAAGCCAACAAATTAAATCTAATCGAACAAAACGGGCACATGCATGAAGGATACCTCAATTATATCGCTCAATATTTCCTTGGTAGTGCCCAAAAGTGCTTAAAATGTAATGATAATTTACCAAATTTTAGCTTCATTTTATGCTTTTAAAGTATGTTCAAAAGTGCTCAGATTTACACCTTTGACATGCAAAAATTCAAAATTTTTCCACATCTTCGGGAGGGGATACACCTCCCGTACCCACCCCAACCGTACTCCCCACTAACGACCCCTCTGGATCAGACCATGTGGTCTGACTCACATGAATGCCTTTTCTTTATTTATGAATATTTATTAAAAGCTAATCAATCACATGAATCTGAATTGTTACGCATGCATCACTTTTTTTTACAGAAAAAATGATAATTAACCTAGTTTTAGCTTCATTCAAATTTTTTTAAAAGAGCATTTTAACATGCACCTTTGACATGTGAAAAAATAAAAAATTTCTATACCGTCCCCTCCCGAACCCACCCACTGTGTCCCCCCCCCACTTACGACCCTTCTGGATCCGGCCCTGAGTCGGATTGAGGATGGAAATTTCGATGCATTAAAACCTAAACCGGAGTGGAAAGTAGAAAAAATACTGATTCAAACCTAGGTATTCCAACAACAAACAAGATAAAAAGTGACTAGAATACTAACAAACAAACAGTCAAGCAAAACATGAATTTGAATGAGAAAAAATATATTGATATTTAATAGCTGACTTTGTTGTTGTCAAATATGACACTCGTTACAGTAGTAAAGTAATATATATATTCACAACAATGATAAAGCTGTACGTGTATCCAATTTCATTAAAGAGTGTGATAAGGTGATAAGAAAACTAATGGCCTGCATGATAATATATTGACTGAATTGAAATTTCGATGATATTGTGCGGTGCTCCACGCACAAGTAAAGCTATACATATGTTTTTTTATATTAAAAAATAGGTAATGGAATTGCTTCATGATTAATATCAGTACCAATCTATACAATGATATTATTGTATAATGGTTTATATGTTAACTATAATTGTCAATCTAGTAACTTTCGAATCATCTTACACATTGCATTAATTTGTTCAGTTGCAGTCATTATTAGACTTATTCAATAAGGGACTTTAGTCAGTTATTTCCCCTTGTATACTCTTCAAAATAGGTAGGTCTAATTAGTTGGATTACTCGGTTTTTACCCTTACTTTTTATTGTTAATTTGCCAAATTTAATCTTAAATAACATTTTTGTATATCATTTAATTTGTTTGAAATTCAGGCTAATTATTTTTAAGTTAAAGAACTATCTGAATTCCATCACTTCTGTTAAAGTCTTCATTAACAAGAAAGATATTAGATGAAATATTTGTTACCCTTACATAAGAATTCAATGATAAAATCCGAGGATTCCAACTGTAAGGACCTACTTACCAATTGGATTGCTTCAGATTTTATCAGGGAAAGATAACTGACTAAAGTCCCTAATTACATACGGGACAATGTGAAATTGTCTAAACATGTATTTACAAGGATATTCCATGATAATTTGATGATGGTTAATCACATGTTACGACATTACTTAATCACTAAACTTTTCACAATATTGTTGAATGTTGTTCTCTTGGAAAAAATGAAAATGGTACGCGTAATTATTGTGATTGCAAGTTATTATTGTAGTGTTTGATGTATTTTACAAAAGTACATTTAATTGTGAAACAAAATAAGTTGTATTCTTGCTGTTTGTTATAAAAAATACTGTCAAATCTAGCCATTTAGGTTCCGTAACAAACGTAAGTATAGTGTTACTTATCAAAAAGTCATATAACAAATGATAAATACATAAAAATATTATTAAAATGTATTGATATCAGTACTTTGAGCGCTATGATTTCCGCACCAATACGGCAGTGTAAAGGTACGGTCAACAGGGAATTTATACTCTTTTATCTTAAAATTACAGTTATTTCCCTTTAATTATTTTTTTGGCAACATGGTGGCTAGTACTTGGAATGACTTCCTTGTAACGAATTATATCAAATAAATAAGTTGTATTGATGACTAAATGTTAGGTGACAGGAAATTCACACAGGCTCTCCACAGACGCGGAGATGCCGCAAAAATTCGAGAAACTGTCGCTCAACAAATGAAGGAAACGACGTTACAGGTAAAAACACCCCACCCTATTTGTCAACAAGACAACCACTTGTTGATCTTCTACACTTTCTCTTTAGATCACTCGTCATAGTTCAAGAATTGTCTTGCAAACTTTTATCATGGTTATTATTTTGTCATTCATTTATTGATGTTGTCACATTAATGATTATTTATGGTGGTTATACGAATGTTGAATGTTATTGTTTACTGCAATCCCGCACAGGAGGGCAAAAAGACTTCCACATCGGTTCTACCCTCTAAATATTTGTACTGTGATAAGATAACTAAAAACGAACTAGTTTATCTGATTTTCAATGGTACATATCCATTTTTCATAAAAAAGTTTTTATCTTTATCCATTCTCATAAATGAAATCAAATATACTGAAAAGTTTTGAGAACACTGAATTAATTACATATAAAATAAACCATTAATTTATGAGTACAATTAGTTGGTCATTGACCAAAATGTCCCTCGCTTTTCTTTGATAATTTCTCTATTTCAACATGTTACTTCTCAGACATATGTTGTGATTAGGACAAAGTTGGGCTCACAAAATTTTTTAGCAGGGTCATAAAGTCTTTACATCACAGACCTTAATGTGACAATCAGGTAAACATCAATAAAACATTGACCACACAACGCCAGCATGACGTATGATGTTTCTCCTTATTGAATTAAGTGATGTAACCTAGAATCTTAACACTTGTGAAATATTACAAATTATGGGGCATCGGGGTTTGTTCTATAAGTGAAACGGACAGCAAATGTCGTTTTGTTCAGAGACTGTTGAGAGCAGCTTC
Organism: Mactra quadrangularis; assembly: GCA_025267735.1. Lineage (NCBI taxonomy): Eukaryota > Metazoa > Mollusca > Bivalvia > Venerida > Mactridae > Mactra > Mactra quadrangularis. The sequence goes on from CM046293.1 coordinate 31,279,052, forward strand.
CCTTTGTATTTCTTTAATAATCAGTATATATTGCTTTAAGAAATTTTCTCCCTTTAATAAAATTGAATGTTTTGTAAATTTTCTACTTTTTCTGACATGTTTAAAATTGTAATATGGTTTAATTATCTAAAACTATGTAGCATTAAACCTTTTTAACTATTCATTTTGAATCTTGAGTGAATTCCATACCTTTATATTATCATTTTAAATCTACGTATTGTATGGAGTAAGGTCAGCTAGGAAAAATATATAAATTACCTCCCTTTTTAAAAATTAACTAATTTTACCTTCCGGGTTGAAAATGGACTGTTCTATAAAATTGACTCATCCAATAGTATATAAATGCGTGTTAGCTTCATTCAGCAGCAGAAAGTTGGTAACTGCTCGTGGTGATGGTTGGAGTGGAAGATAGTCGTGATTCTACTGTTTATTTGCCGACGCTTGGCAGGCAGGGTATGAGCTGTCTACTGTACTGACAACTGAGCATCATTGCGATTAGTTGGTGGCAGAACCTGTGGGGTAAATCATTCTAGATCTTGGGGTATCCCTTGTTATCGTGCCCGAGGTTGTCTTAGTAGATAGACTGTTGAAGCTCCAATGTTTGAGGTTTTATTTCTGCTCCGGGTCGTTCTTGAGGTATAGGTATGTTTTAGGGCTCTATATCGGTCAGAATGATCGATACAATATACGTATCGATACAAAATGATCGATATTCGATATATCATATATTTTAATAATATATTGTGTTTTTTTTATAAAACACCAAAACAGTGTTGTTTTATTCATTTATTTCGGTTGTAGTAGCACCATACTACTAAATGCACTGTCTTATTAATACTTTAAATGTTATAGCGTAAAACAATACGAGGTTTGCATGTTTTTAAGAAATATCATTGCATCAAGAGAGTCTGGGTTTAGACATGATCTTCTTGCTGACAGGATATTTCCTGAGATTGAAATTATCCATTCAGAAGCTACAGAAGTGGCATGAGCATTGAGCAACCAAATATTTTAGCAGTTAATATGCACAAATGTAGGAGTCTCTACCGATTTCTTTTTAAAAGCAAATGATAAGGATGTTTGGCATGTCTCTGTAAACTTTCAATTGTTTATTCCATTTAAAGCTTCTAGTTCTACTGTTGACGGACGAAACTGAATGATCATAATCATCACTTAAAAAAGCCTCCATCAGTGTTTGGCTCTCTTATAGAGTTGGTTCAACAACTTCACTTAAATCTATCACTTAAATACTGTTTGTTGGTTCCCGGACTAATTGAAAGTACATATAAAGGACATTCTAACAGCAACAATTAATTCCCTTTGATTAAAAAGAACAAAACATGACGTAACCGGTGTAATACTTTTGCGTAAAGGAATGTCATATTATGTGATCGTTGGTCCACAGATTAGTCCATACAGAACCAGAAGCGGTAGAATCAATGACGTCTTTGAGTACAATGTTGATTTGGCGATAAAAAAATTAAATGATTTGCAGGCCATAGGTTTTACTTGTATGACCGCCATTAATCAATATTTTGTTCGATACTGAAACGTTCGATCCAATATATCTATCGAACCTACAATACCGGTATTCGATATATATCGTATACTGGTGTAGAGCCCTAGTATGTTTGGACTAATGATGCGTTTGTTTTGGGATTGGTTTCTGCTTTGCTTTTGCTCCGAGTTATTCCTGGAATATTGACTTGTCCGGGCTCGGGTCTGCTTCTCTAACAACATTTCCAATCTTTCTATGAAATGAATGTGATTTTAGATTCCAAGAAGAATTCAGGGGCCACTTTCACAAAACAACTTAAGTTCATTTTTAAACTTAAGTTGTTGCTTAAGTCTAGTTTTTATCTTATCACTGTTTCACAAAAAAACTTAAGTCGATTTTGAAACATAAACTTAAGACAAAACTTAAGTCAGCTAGGGAGGTGACTTAAGTCTAAAACAGGTGACTTAGGTCAGAAATTTCAATATGACTGCGCCCAATGTTTTAATTCGGAGATGTCATTTGAGTAGACCGCGAATAATTAGAATATATTTAACTCATTAGAAGTGTTTGACGACCAATACTTAATAAATATGTACAGGTTATCCCAGAACAGCAAGTTACCTACTAGCAGGTCACATAGTTTGCCAGTTTACATGACAGTTCTTGTTGCATTAAAGTTCTATGCTACTGGCAATTATAACAGAATTCAAATTACATGACTCATAGAATAAATGGCATTCAAATACATATATGTACCACTGTTTCTATGAAGAGGCGAACAAATGAAAATGCGTGTAAAGACGATTAAAGCTACCCGACAACAAAATTGAGGTTTGAATGCAAAATAAAAGCAAACAAATTAAATAATGCATCAGTGAATGTTAAAAAGCAACGAAATGCAGAATTTGAAAAAGAAAATATTGATTTACCTTTTCAGTGATAGCCTTACAAATCCAAATTATTTGGCTGCTTTCTAATTACTCATGAAAGCTTTGCCTGCTGAGTGATTTTGTTTTGTTTTTCAAACTGTACATATTACATCAACCTCTTTTTGTTTTACTTTCGTTCCCCGTTTGTACAAGGATAACACGAGGACATCGTGTATTGATATTTAATGTGTTTGTGTGAATTGTATAGAAGTCATTGCTAAAAGATTGTACATGTATTACATCATACTATTGACGATTTACACGTTACTGGTTTAAAATTGACAGATTTAACAGCGTAGCTATGAAACATTGATATAGTCACAACTTAAGACCAGACTTAAGTCAGGAACAGATAAGATTGTCTCAAGTTTTTTCGAGAAACTGACTTAGTAAAAACTTAAGTTCTCCACAACTTTTAACTTAAGTCCAAGCTTAAGTCTTGACTTATGAAAAAACTTAAGATTTTTTGTGAAAGTGGTCCCTGGATCTTAATTTCTGACCATGAGCTATCCAACGTTATTTGTGATTTTTAATTTTTTCAAGGTGATGTCTAAAAAAATCTAATATAAGTTATAGTGTATTATTTACTTGCGTAGTTTCATACATATGGAGGCTTTTAGAATTCTTGTTAACTCTCTATAATTTGCTCCTGAATATTAAACATTGAAGTGGAATTATAGCTATAGAGTGTTGGTGAGGTTCTGAGTAAAACTCACTACATACAAGTTATTTTACTCCTAAAATGGTAGTTTTGTTCTTCCAAATGTCAATTTATGGCCAATTTCTCCTGATTTATACATTCACTAATAGCTAAGACTTTTCTTTGATGAATCTCATTAAGCATCTAAAGTCATAAAGCCAAGTCATAAATTTGTTGGCTAATTTAAACACCACAATCAAAGCAGTTATTGTTAATTCGACACAAAAGGTAGAAAGATCAACATACTCGATGGTCTATGATTATAACTAGGATATACTGGTAATGAAAGATTGAATTGTACATGTAAAGGGAAACAACTCTATATGGTCTTGTTGAAAGTAATTTTAACCCATTTCATTCGGATTACACATCTATGTGTACATGATCTAGTTGTAGAATATGAAATGTTGGTCCTGTATTTAAAGGTTATGGTCACTGTCTTACTCATAATGTTCATGGATCAATGATATTTTGAGAAAAAATATATTACATGCTGCAAATAATTTTGCACTTACTAAAGATTATTCATGAAAGATTGTTTGAATTATATGTTGATAAACTCATTAATGCTGATATTAAAATTTGCTCTTTACTTCATTGTATGGTTCCCAGTCATACTTTGGCTGGTAAAAGTATGTTAGGCAAAGCATGATCATGGCCACGCCCTATGTAATGAATTTAGGGGTGTAACAATACGGTAAAAACCGTATTGCAATATGCAGAACCCGTATTGCAATATATTGCAATACGTACCGGTTTTTCGCTTAGACATGCAAAGCATTAATTAATGCATGTACCTCGTCCTAATTGGATTAGCGTAGCACGCATATGGGTATTTTCAAATGATCTCTTATCCAAATATTTGAAGTTGTTTGAAACAGAAATTTTCTTTCAATTGACTAAATGTTTAACCTTTAAAAGCACATTAAGAGTATTTCAAGTATTCAATTCATTTTAACATTTGTTTATACATCTAACTATCAGATTCTGATAGAAACAAGCAGTATGACACTTAACTACAAAAACCGGTTCAAGGAAAAACGAACCGGTTAAAAACCGTTAGAACTCGTATTGCAATATTAACCGGTATATCGGTTAACCGTTACACCCCTAAATGAATTAGATATTGGATAATTGTGTTTTCAAATGAGCATTTCTCACTACACAGGCTTCATCAATCAAAGGATCATTGTACAATAATCGCAGTGGATACCTTTTTTAGTTGTTGGGTTACATTAATTTATGCAAAATAAAGTATCCGAAATTCTAACGAGACTAATCCACATCCGAATTGTGTTCACTTGAGACATGTTTTTGTTAATCGTCGGCTAAATACATGTGTAATCTGAAAAATCAAAATCGAATGTCCTATACAGTACCAAACTCCTACTAAAGTAACTATCATCAGCAAATGATCATGCAAGATTAAGAAAACATAATACCTGTATAATAACTGAGGAGGCCACCATGATTCCCATTTGCCTGACCCAATAACGATAGTGGTAAGGGGCAGATAATCCAGACTATTTTCTTCATGGATACATGTGAGTAGGTTTATCCTTGAAATAAGATTGTGTGTGATGAGGACACTGTGTAATAGTGAGGATAATTTAGCTTCATAAGATATAATCTAGTAGTGTTACAATGACATAGAGTTATATAAGGGACTGTTAAAGAAACTTCATCTCAAAAATGACAAGGCATAGAGCTTTCATATTTGATATGTGATAATTATTATCTTGAGGTCTTCTACAAAGCTTGTTAGAATTATGTTTGTGGGTTCATAATTGGCCTTGGCCCAGGGATCACTGTTTTCATCGTCTGAATCTGTTATACAATTTTTTGTCAGATGCCCTAAGCATCTAGTTCTCAGGTGAGTGGTCCAGGGTCCTCAGGACCCACCTGTTGTTAAAATATTTTGGAATGTACATTAGAATGGAATTTTGTTAATGTTATAGCTAGAGGTTTGAGGTGGGAGGGAAGTGGAATGTATTATTGTTATGAAACACAAGGAGTTGTTGGTCAATGGCTATTTCTGAGAAATGATCATTTAGAGAAGTTTCCAATAGATCCTAGCTATTTGTTATATCTGTAATTGTTTACATTTGATCATGAAGCAGACATTGACTTTATGTATAAGAGAAGTCAATTATTGAACATTGTAAGATTGCCAGCTAGTATTACATGTTTAACTGGTTTTTGTCTAAGTGATATTGGTCATGAAACATTACATTGTAAAATCTATATTCTTTAGAACATACTATATATATACTCTTTATTTCCACCCTATGGTGATTTATACATGTACATACAAGAATGAATTAATGATATGGTACAAATGTAAACATACATAGGTACAATTCACAAAGATTATGACAAAAATATATTAGTAATGATAAGGTTAGACGTATACAAAGTTGGCATAGTGATATGAAATGAAATAGAAATGTTATTTCAAAGTAATAAAGTCAAATGTTAAGAGCGCCAGAGCTTATTTTTCATGCAGTTCATTGCTCTGTGTTGTTTATTGTCCATTTTGATAATTTTACATATACATGTATGTATAAAAAGACGACTTACAGTCAATGAAATAACATTGATTGATGCTAACCATAATTATTATGGTAGAAAGTTTTATGCACAAATTTGCACGTAGCTCTAATAAATATATGATTATCATATTGTTCTCCGATCTCTGAGACGAGACGAGATAAAAAGTCACTAGTTTGTAATTCTTGTGATTGTAGTTTAAATTCTGACATTATTGTCTGTCTCATAGTGTCAAAGTATCCACAATCACTAATATAATGAACACGTACATTTGGACGGCTGTATACATTGGTGTGCATTCCGGAATCTGTTAAAGTCCGGATCTCCCGTAACTTGGATCCGCCATTGATGGGCGTGGAATTTATAAATGGAGAAGTTACAATTTTCTACCAAGTCAATTTTGGTGGAAATACATTATTTTCTCGGTATGAGTCTATAAAACATGTAAGGTTATACTTTTGTAAAATACACAAAATGTCAGGTATGAATCCCATTTGTATTGTTTGTCCTCTAATGTAGAAAAGGCTTAATCTAAAGTCAAACAGTTTCTTGGTTTAAGTATTCTATGATTTAATGTACATAGTTTATGTAAAAATGAAAGTTTGTTTGTCAATAAGGGCCATCATAGGAAGCCAGCCTAGTAGGCTCAAATACATGTCAGTTCTAGTTCTCATTTGAAGACCTTGGCGCATTTTTGAGGCTTAAGTCGCAAGAATCGTTCAAGTTTCATTGTGTCTGTTGGTGTAAGTGTTGACCACAATTCAGCTCCATATAATACGATTGGTACCGATATTTTGTGTATGAGATTTGCAGTTATAAGGGGGTTGATATCACAGGGTGAGTCTCGAACAGTCAACGCAGAGAATATTGATGATCTTGCCTTTCTCACTCTGGCGTCCACAGCCGTGCTACATTTCATATTACGACTGAGTTCAATTCCTTCATGCTTTCCAGATTCACTCGGTTTTATCATTTCATTATTTATATGCACGTGTGAGTCATGAACTGTATTACCGAATACAATGTACGTACATTTACTCTCATTCAGTGAATAACCCCATTTATTGGCGTAGTTAGAAACTATATTTATTTGTTTTTGTAGAGCACTATCATTTTGTGATACAAGAGTTAAGTCGTCCGCTAATGTTGGATTGCCAGCATTTAGATATCCAACCTTGCATCCATTACCCGATCTTTCCAATGTTGTTAAAAGTTCATCTATAAACAATAGATATAACCAGGTTGAAAGAACCCCACCTTGTCGTATTCCCTGATGTACCGGAAATGGTATTGATTGTACTCAGTTAACCATCACTTTACTCTATATGTTTGAATATGAGTTTATTATAGTCCTTAAAAGTTTCCCTTTCACTCCATACTCATGGAGCTTAACAAAAAGACCATCGTGGATCACATTGTTGAAGGCACCAGCGGTATCTAACATAGCAACGTGTGTCGCACTCCCATACTCATTATTTGTAGCAATTGTTTCTTGAAGGTTAAATGATAACGTTATTGCTCCTATGTCTTTTTGATAAGCACTCTGTTGGGTATTTGGAAATAGTTTACTGTGTGACTTAGACCAAAGTTCAAGTCTCTGGTGAATAATTTTTTCAAATATTTTATATATCGCTGGTAAAAGTGTAATAGGTCGGTAACCCATACATTCAGTCTTTGGCTTCTCATCTTTGTATATTGGTATTATAATTCCTAGCTTACAATCTGTCGGGACTTTAAACTTGGTATGCATGCTCCTTGCTATAACTCAACATTCAAGAACCATGGATAGTTAATTTACATAAAATAAAGAACAAGAAAGCCTGTTCCAAAGTCAATATGACCAATACAACCAAAAAAAGAGAAACATTAATTTGTTTGAACTAAACTGTTGTTATCAGTGACAACAAGACATCTCCTTATTTCTAAAACTGTTTATTATTCAGCTGTAGTTTGACATTCTGCAGTGTTGCATCCAGGGGGTGCCATCCCAAATCCCTTTATTTTTTAATTTCAATCCCGCAATTTTAAATTTTCATGGCAGGCAACTCATGCTCAATCAGAAATGATCCCTGGCTCTGCATAGGTCTGTGTGCAACATAATTGCATTTCAGAAGAAAAAAATCCTCTTGGAAATATGTATTTGCTAAAAAAGTCTGTTACGAAAAAAATTTTCCTTCAATCCTTACGGTCCACCTGGGAAAGTCCTGACTGATGTAATTGTAACATAGTAGATTCTAGACTGGATCACTGCCTTCTTTACTTACAAAAATACCCTAGATCTTGGGAAAGTTGCCCAGTCTGTAAAATGTCGTCATTCATTGTTATAGGGATATGTGCTATTGAGCAATATCCCAGCAAAGTCGACATATGTACATGTAACTTTTTTGGGCGTTAATATTATTATCAGCAATAAAACAACAGGATATGACTTAAACACGCAATGGAGAATTTTGCGCAAATGGACGAAATGGAATAGACGTTGATGAATCGGAGATTTAACTGTACAAATCCAGTGTACAATCTAAAGCGCGCCATTGCGAAAATGCACCCTTATGTACGCAAATGGCATATTGTCAAACGTCTATTTGGCCCGTCGGGCACACTCGACGAAAATGTGGCTATTTGCCTATATCAGACCAGGGACTTTATGTTCGTGTCTCTAATCGATCAGGCTTCTGACGACTTTTGGTTTATTCTGTGCCCATCCGTCTCTTTCAACCCATTTCGTTAAATAGTTCTAGAAAGAAGAAGAAATAGTTCTAGTCATATTAGAGACAAACATAATTGAATTTCACATTGTTTGAGCGACTGTACAGATATTGAGGACATAAATGTTGTTCATTTGACATGGAGTACTGTACATATGCAATAATTTCAAATATCGATGGTTTTCCAATCATTGGAATGGCAGTAAACGACCACAGTGATTGACTGGTTTACAAATTTAAACAATATATTCTATAGTAAAGTTCCAAAGATGACGCGATGCAGTCTGCAGGTGTCTGATTAATTTAAGAAGATAAGTTCTCTCGCATACAATTTATACTTTGCAACAAAATTTAATAATATCGGGTAATTTTACATGTTTGTTTCTTGTGATAAATATTTCACTGACTGACTTACATGTACATGTACTTCCATGGAGAAGTTAACTAGTGAAAAGGTATATAATTATGTGATTACTTGTAACTGGCAAACACGTCAGCGAAGAAAATGGGCTTGTTCTGCTGGCCTAAATAAATATGAACTTAGCGATGAAAATTTTGTTGAGACTGGGTTTAAACCTTCACAATAGTTGTGAGTTAATATTAAGTATGACGTGTTGTTCATGGGCATTAGGTATGACTGTGTCATGATCAGTGGTGATTTTTTCACAAAAATTCTTATGAAAATTTTTTCGCAAGTCAGTTTCATATAATTAGCACATCTAAGTGAGACGGATAATAAGCATAACTATGAAACAAAAAGGTATACACAATTCTACAGTATTTAAAATTGTTAAGCCAAACAGTTAGCATATTACTAAAGTTTCTTGCTTTTGACATACGAAGATCTTTTTCGTAAGAATTTTTGTGAAAAGCACCACTGTTCTTTCAAACTTTCAGCGTCACTGCTGCAACAGTACTATCGGTGGTTTGATTTGGTGACTAATTAATACTTGTTTGCAGTTTTGAACGGAAATTGAAAAAAAACAATTTAAGATGTGTGTCAGCATAATTCTGACTTATTAATGGTATTTGATTGCAATGACATAATCATTAAGTGTCTAGTTAACATGTGCATACTTTAAGTTAATTAAGATATCAAAATGAAAGTAGATGTGCTAATTCATTGATGGTACGTCTACTTAACTTTGAAGGGATGTTACTATGGACTTATGTTATAGCAGTTCTGCCTCTTTTATATTTATATGAATTGGTTTATTATTCTTTGACTGATTTATTTGTTTGATAAAGTAAGATAAACCTTGCAATTAGCAAAACACTCAAAAAGTCTAGTTCTATCCTTGGACTGCTCTTGTTAAATTCAATTAATTGATAATTAATACATTATTTATAGATAATATTGCTGCACAAGTTTGATTTTTACATAATTATAATCTTTATTTATTAAATGAGTTCAGGACATCGTTCCTCCAGCACTCCAGTGCTTTGATAGAAAATTTAGTGGGGGATCTCCCCCTCTCTGGGCTCATCCTGGATGCAACGCTGCAGTCTCCAATTAAAATGTGGTCTTGTAGAAATATTTAAATGAATAGATTGTCCAAATTGTAAAGTAGTTGTCTCAAGGAACCAGACAATTGGTAATTCTGCAGACTGACTTAAGACTAGTTTGTCAATAATATTATCATTGATCTGTGAGCTCATTGTGTTCTCATAGATTCCTGGGAATTCCATCAATGATAAAATCATAAAGTCTGTGAAAATGATTACTGTAACCCATCGACTGATCTAATACTATTGTATAGACTGATCTAGACCTTGTAGCTGTAGTTTATTACATCATGTGATCTAGACCTTGTAGCTGTAGTTTATTACATCATGTGATCTAGACCTTGTAGCTGTAGTTTATTACATCATGTGATCTAGACCTTGTAGCTGTAGTTTATTACATCATGTGATCTAGACCTTGTAGTTTATTACATCATGTGATCTAGACCTTGTAGCTGTAGTTTATTACATCATGTGATCTAGACCTTGTAGCTGTAGTTTATTACATCATGTGATCTAGACCTTGTAGCTGTAGTTTATTACATCATGTGATCTAGACCTTGTAGTTTATTACATCATGTGATCTAGACCTTGTAGCTGTAGTTTATTACATCATGTGATCTAGACCTTGTAGCTGTAGTTTATTACATCATGTGATCTAGACCTTGTAGCTGTAGTTTATTACATCATGTGATCTAGACCTTGTAGCTGTAGTTTATTACATCATGTGATCTAGACCTTGTAGCTGTAGTTTATTACATCATGTGATCTAGACCTTGTAGCTGTAGTTTATTACATCATGTGATCTAGACCTTGTAGTTGTAGTTTATTACATCATGTGATCTAGACCTTGTAGCTGTAGTTTATTACATCATGTGATCTAGACCTTGTAGTTTATTACATCATGTGATCTAGACCTTGTAGCTGTAGTTTATAACATCATGTGATCTAGACCTTGTAGCTGTAGTTTATAACATCATGTGATCTAGACCTTGTAGTTTATTACATCATGTGATCTAGTCCTTGTAGCTGTAGTTTATTACATCATGTGATCTAGACCTTGTTGCTGTAGTTTATTACATCATGTGATCTAGACCTTGTTGCTGTAGTTTATTACATCATGTGATCTAGACCTTGTAGCTGTAGTTTATTACATCATGTGATCTAGGCCTTGTAGCTGTAGTTTATTACATCATGTGATCTAGACCTTGTAGCTGTAGTTTATTACATCATGTGATCTAGACCTTGTAGCTGTAGTTTATAACATCATGTGATCTAGACCTTGTAGCTGTAGTTTATTACATCATGTGATCTAGACCTTGTAGATGTAGTTTATTACATCATGTGATCTAGACCTTGTAGCTGTAGTTTATAACATCATGTGATCTAGACCTTATGTAGCTGTAGTTTATTACATTATGTGATCTAGGCCTAGCTCTTAGCCTAGCTTTTAATATTGCTTAATCATGCAACATAATACATGAGTTTGTTGTGTATTTTATGTTAGTATGTCTTTGTAGGATTGGATCGTACATTTCTTTATTATAATTATAAATTATACATGAATTTTGTTACCTAATGATACAGCTGTGTTGTTTTCACATTGTTGCTATTCCATATAATAAAGTAATCAAAGCACTGGAGTGCTGGAGGAACGATGTCCTGAACTGATTCAATAAATAAATATTATAATTATGTAAAAAAATCAAACAAAAAAAAAAAAAATAAAAAAAAAATGCAGCAATATTGTCTATAAAATAATGTATTAAGTATCAACTAGTAGAATTTAACAAGAGCAGTCCAAGGATAGAACTAGACTTTTCGAGTAATTTGCTAATTGCAAGGTTTATCTTACTTAATCAAACAAATAAAACAGTCAATGAATAATAAACCAATTCATATAAATATAAAAGAGGAAGAACTGCTATAACATAAGTCCATAGTAACGTCCCATCAAAGTAAAGAAGACGTACCATCAATTAATTAGCACATCTATTTTCATTTTGATATCTTATTAACTTAAAGTATGCACATGTTAACTTGACACTTTATGATTATGTCATTGCAATCAAATACCATAAAGTCAGAATTATGCTGACACACATCTAAAATTGGTTTTATCAATTTCCTTTCAAAACTGCAAACAAGTATTAATTAGTCACCAAGTCAAAGCACCGATAGTACTGTTGGGTTTAAGTCATATCCTGTTGTTTTATTGCATATCATATATTAACGCTGTACTAGAGCTCTGCTTGGCAGGGCATTATACGCCCATGTGTAGTCCATGCTGCGTTCTGTGTCATATGAAGTCCCTGTGACCTTGACCAATGACCCCGGAATAGGTCCCATCCTTAACTGGAGGGCTATCCAAAGCAAAGATTTTGAGAACCAAGGTACAGCCATGGTTGAGCTATCACCGGCACAAAGTTTTCCCATATAAACTTCCAGTGACCTTGACCCTGGGGCCTCAGAACCAAAAGTTCTCACCCTTGACCCAAAGAGTACTGATAAATAAAATTTGGTGATCTTATAAATAGAGTTGGTTGTTGGACAAGGTTTTTCCTCATGATTTCCTTGCGACTTTGACCTTTCACCCAGGGGCCTAAAACCAAAGAGGCATATGCTAGACATTTAGGCTACCCTTAAATAAAATTCAGTGAGCTTAGGTTAGATACAATCATTATTGAGTCATTGTCCGGAAAATGTTTCAATACAAATTAAGTCCTTGTGACTTAGACTTTTGACCCTGGACCGTTACCAACATAGTTCATGAACTGCCATACCATAGAGGGGTTCAGGGCGGAAGTCGTGAACATGCAACCAATCCAAGGGCCAACCAAGCTGTATACATTGTAAATAGCTTTCACTTTTTCATCAGTTGTTTTGTCGGGCAAAACCAAAAGCTTTAATCGCAGGGAACTAGACAATCCATTAGGAGTTCTGTCCTCACACTGAATTAAGAATTAAATAATAAATGATTTTAGATTACTCACATTCTCATACATTGTCTGTATTAAATCTTACTTCCCGAGTAGGGGGATCTGTCCATTATCATTTTTGGTCCTCTTGGATAAAAAGTTGATGAATGATGATTACAGGCAGTTCGAAAAAATCTAAAATATAACTAGTCAGTGATAAAATTCACACCCACCAGCTATGTCATAGATGAATAACGACCACACCTGGTTCTTAATTAGTTGTCCTCATAATTCTTTCGACAGAAAAGGCTCCCAAGTCCAAAATATCAATAAATCAATAAATGATTGTCGAGGGAGTAAAATTTCTTGACACAGTTTGACGATGATAAATAACAACACGTAGACACTTGGAAACTACAGTCGTTTAATACTAAAAAAGTAAAAAGTGCCTTGTTAACTCGGGTGAGTTTATTACCGTTATTAGAAATCAATGTCGTAAAATGATAGGGACTAAAAGAATGCCTTAAAAACTGAGACGAATCACAACAGACGAAACTGCGTTGATAACTGTTAAGTTTTCTACATGAAATTTATAAATAGACGTAATAAGAAAGTGGCCAAGAAAAATTACGATGGGTAACGTAAATCAGGAAACGCTCCGACATCCTTAACAATTATAACTTCATTTCGCTACTGACTGCTCCGTTGCGTCCATTTTGCCCCTAATTCTCTATTGCGTGTTTTAGTCATACCTGCAGTAAACCGTATCATGTTGCTCTATGGCCGGATGAAAAATTAAATCTATGGAAATAAGTAGCAAGCGATTATCATGATAAAATACTAACCGAAAACATCCGAATCAAATTTTGCAGTAATGATATGCGGAGTGGATTAGGTTTTTTGGTTAGATTTAATGCTTGGAGCCGAAATTACGGTTTGTTAACTCTGGACCGATGTTTACCCATCGTTCCAAAAATGATCTTGAAATTTATTACAGTATATTTGCCTTGTAGCTTTGGTTTTTCAAAAAACTATATAATGCTATGAAGGAGATAAAACTTTGTATAATATTGCTTCTTAGTTTTGGTTTTTCCATCATATCACGCCACACAATACTTGAAATTTGTTAAGTGATATTGCAGCTTTATAATTTAAAATTTCCTGATCATTGTTTTTCTTTCAATAGATTTTTTGTGTAATTGACTCATCTAACATGTTGATAGTCATTTATGTTACATATATACTAGTAAGCAGGAAATAATCAACATTATGTTATTGTGAATTCTGGAATGTCAGATTTAATTGTTGAATTCTAGGAATACATTGTGTATTAACAATGATGGAATATTTATGTTTGCAAATACTGAAAGAATTATGAAGTTTGACTTATAGAATAAATGAGTTATTATGTTAGTTGATATGTAAACTTAACAATGTTTGTTCAAGCAATATAGTCATACCATTGTTTACATATAAGTTGGATTTAACAGTTTTGTGTGAGGACATTATAACATATAACTTGAGATTTCAGAGACATTTGTCTATTTGCTGAATTATATGAAATAAAATATTTATTGCATCAATGTTCACTTGTGTGAGGATTCTGACTAGTGTAGACAAATACTGGATATAGTATGTGTGTGTTAGATATTGTGCTTTGAAGATTTAGTGTTCGACGTATTGTAATATATTCTACTTGATATTTCATGTAGACTAATTTTTTATATGAATGTTAAGGAGACTAATAAAATATTGTTACAGTTGGAATAATCTAAGAATGGAATTTTTTGTACAATATAGATTTTTATCAGGATGAGTTCTTTGATGAGTCAAATATACTACATTGTACATTATACTACATGTATGTGAAATATTGATTTCTGTCTCATTAGATTATTACATGTCTATGAGGACTTTATCTTCTGTATGAAATAAATTTACAAATATGGACATCACTTTACTTAAGGTTATACCCATATATACATTATGTATGTGAGATATTGTGGAGATAAGCTAACATCTGAACCTTTACTGTGAGTCTTTTATCTTGTAAAATGAATAATGAAATGTATAAAATAACGGTATGAATAATAATGCCATATTTGACTAAGTAACATATTGACGCTGAAATTTGTTTAAGACATTATATTTGGATATGTTAGATAATGTAGAAACTGAAAGTTGCCATAAGTTCTAAGTTTGGTAATTGAGAATATTTGTACAGAAAATGGAAGGTAAAAGTTTTATAGTGATATCCAACAATGCTATGGATACAATACGACGTAAAAAAGCTGAAGAAAGGAAGAAAAAAGTGGTAAGAGGAATATATGATATTATATATGTACTGTCCATTTTTTCTCAACTGTCAAAGTTTGAATAATTTCACGGTGAATGATTACACACTATCTCAATATCACGAGTGTTAGACAAAGAGCACGAAGTCACCGTGAAATTTATCATGTTTTGACAGTTGAGAAAAAACGAACAATATAGTCTACAGTACATTGTTGTGGTTTATAGATACTATATTATATAACTACATGTAACTGCAATGATCCACTGGAAAGTTGATTTTATTCAATTTTTCTTCTGATTCAGATTTTTTTTATTTTGTTCAATGAATAGTATACTTCATTCCAAATGAAACTTTAAACCAATCTCCATTAATGTTTTAAATAGTTACTGAGACTTTCAACTATCAGTTCAGAACAAGATCAGTATAGCAAATAAACGTTCATACTGTTGGGGCCCTCACAGTTGACTAATGATTCATCATATGGAATAGTTAGAGCTGAGTGGTTTGTGCTTGTAGCATATAGAAAATGTTGTCTACTTGTCAAAGTGTAAGCTGGTATTTGTAAGAGTGTAGGCTAGTATTTGTAAGAGTGTAGGCTAGTATTTGTAAAAGTGTAGGCTAGTATTTGTAAAAGTGTAGGCTAGTATTTGAAAAAGTGTAGGCTAGTATTTGTAAAAGTGTAGGCTAGTATTTGTAAAAGTGTAGGCTAGTATTTGTAAAAGTGTAGGCTAGTATTTGTAAAAGTGTAGGCTAGTATTTGTAAAATGTATAGGCTAGTATTTGTAAAAGTGTAAGCTAGTATTTGTAAAAGTGTAAGCTAGTATTTGTAAAAGTGTAAGCTAGTATTTGTAAAGTGTAAGCTAGTATTTGTAAAAGTGTTAGCTAGTATTTGTAAAAGTGAAGGCTAGTATTTGTAAAAGTGTAGGCTAGTATTTGTAAAAGTGTTAGCTAGTATTTGTAAAGTGTAAGCTAGTATTTGTAAAAGTGTAGGCTAGTATTTGTAAAAGTGTAGGCTAGTATTTGTAAAAGTGTAAGCTAGTATTTGTAAAAGTGTAAGCTAGTATTTGTAAAAGTGTAAGCTAGTATTTGTAAAGTGTAAGCTAGTATTTGTAAAGTGTAAGCTAGTATTTGTAAAAGTGTTAGCTAGTATTTGTAAAAGTGTAAGCTAGTATTTGTAAAAGTGTTAGCTAGTATTTGTAAAAGTGTAAGCTAGTATTTGTAAAAGTGTAGGCTAGTATTTGTAAAGTGTAAGCTAGTATTTGTAAAAGTGTAAGCTAGTATTTGTAAAAGTGTAAGCTAGTATTTGTAAAAGTGTAAGCTAGTATTTGTAAAAGTGTTAGCTAGTATTTGTAAAAGTGTAGGCTAGTATTTGTAAAAGTGTAGGCTAGTATTTGTAAAAGTGTTGGCTAGTATTTGTAAAAGTGTTGGCTAGTATTTGTAAAATTTGTATAAGTGTAGGCTAGTATTTGTAAAAGTGTTGGCTAGTATTTGTAAAAGTGTTGGCTAGTATTTGTAAAAGTGTTGGCTAGTATTTGTAAAATTTGTATAAGTGTAGGCTAGTATTTGTAAAAGTGTTGGCTAGTATTTGTATAAGTGTAGGCTAGTATTTGTAAAAGTGTTGGCTAGTATTTGTAAAAATGTAGGCTAGTATTTGTAAAAGTGAACAGAAAAGTTGATCATCTGAGACAATCTACAAACTGTTGATGTATGGTATAACATTGAACTTAAGTACAAAATTAATTCTCACTGACTTGATAATACAACTGTCTATTTTCTGACTGAAAAAACAACATTATTTTATTATTGCATCATAGTAAAAGTTCACTTGGAAAGTCAATAATTTTAGATATGATTGTATTCATCACTTGGAGTCACCATGATATGAGTCAGACTGTACAGTTGTTGAAGTATGCCACTAATACAGAAAACTATAAATGATTATTGTACACACTCAAGTTCTGCAAGAAACTCTCTCTGTGTTTCTCTCAGTTATAAATAATACCAATATTTTGTAGACAGGCCTATTGTAATATATACATGTATAATTGTATTGGAAGCATATTTTATATTCTCTGAAAACCCTCTTGTGTATACCCAACCATACTATTGTATTAATATTTTATATGGATGCTTAGAGCTCTAAATTGAATAATCTGTTATTGTATGTCTGCAAGTCTGCTAGTAAAATATCCCAGGAGGGGACAGTTTTAGACGTTTTTTTAAGGAAGAAGCTTCTGGGCTTGTGATGATTTTTCTTGTCAGGGAGGTATTGACTCCTTTTGTTACTTTAATTTTAGTCTATAACTATTATTCTATAATAGTAAAGAACAACATTATTAACTTGCCCTATAATATAAAATAAGTAATATTCACATAACCTAAATCAATTTTTACTAGTCTTGGTCTTTAGGCTAGTGGCTTATGGCAATGACTGAAATTCCATGAAGTTAGGGTCCAGATCTTCACTGATATTTATGTTGGATCCTCCAAGATATTCTCACATTACTTATAAGATTATATTGTCTGTAGTAAACAAAGGTTTTCATGTACAAATATCATTTGTAAAATGTTAACAGTTGGTATGATGTATGTGTCAGTTGTTTCTATCAATTCAAACAACATCAAGAATGGTAGTCATTACTCTAAAGCAGAACAGCTAGATGCTCCACTCTTCCCTGACCTAAATTCTCTGATCCTCACTCTGTAGAAATAGTATCATTGAAACATTAACCCTCTGACATGACCTGCCCCTTTTTCCTTCCCTCTGCCCTATTTGATTTCTATAATATTCAGTGAGAATCTAAGAGGCTATTCAATATGAAATCTTAAATTTAGATATAGACAATATGTAGGTAGTTTATTTATAAATCAATGGTGATTCTTACATTTCCTATAAATTTTATATAGACAATATAGTATTTGTCTGTCAATGTTTTGGTTGAGGGATGTTGATTTAAAATTTTAGCAACTAGTTTTGTGTACATGTTAAGTTAGTATTTTAAAACTCCCATAGTTGTTTTAACTATAGGTGCCTCACAGGGTTCTTTGTCAAAAACACTATATAATATAGATGTAACATATACAATTTCTTGAAACAAAGTAGTTTTTATACCCCCGCTTCGAAGAAGAGGGGGGTATACTGTTTTACCCTTGTCCGTGCGTGCGTCCGTGCGTCCGTCCGTTACAAAATTTCCGTCACAGTTTTCTCAGCAACTATACCATGCAGCAGCCTGAAACTTTGCATATTGCTTCATCCTACAGTCCCATGTGGTGTGAAGTGATTTCATGCTCCTTGCTCATCTACTTCCTGTTTGTCGCATATTTTTAGATTTTGGCGGGGGTATCACTAGTGAGCATTAGCTCACAGATTTACTTGTTTTATCCTAGTTGAATGTTTGATGATTTATTTCTTCATACATTATTATATTTCTCAGATTTATACACATCATAGCTTAGTTAGCCTGTGCTCTTTCAAATGACAACTTGCAATCAACTCTGTATGTTAAACTTTTAAGTCAACTAAACAAATTATGTGTTGTTTGATATTGATGTGCAAATTTATTATATGGTGTATGCAAAAGATGTTGGAAAGTGGCTAAAAGTACAGAAATAAATCCAGTGTTTCCTGTTCTAATATATGTGACTGAGCTTGTTAACAATATAAGCTGACATATATCTAGTATGTTGTTGTACTGTACAGATGGTTATTTTATCTGTCTATTTATATACAGTGAAACTTTTACCAGTCTTCCTTAGTCAGCATAACAATACTATATAGAACAGTTTACTATGAAAATCAAGGCTAATGATAAACCTGGACATGGATAGAAGTCAACTTGTCTTGCAGCTAGTTGTTGTACAGATGTTATACTGTTATATTAGATTATATAAGTTCTGCAGCTGGTTGTTGTACATAGGTTATACTGTTATATTAGATTATATAAGTTATGCAGCTGGTTGTTGTACATAGGTTATACTGTTATATTAGATTATATAAGTTCTGTAGCAGGTTGTTGTACATAGGTTATACTGTTATATTAGATTATTTTAGTTCTGTAGCAGGTTGTTGTACATAGGTTATACTGTTATATTAGATTATATAAGTTCTGTAGCAGGTTGTTGTACAGATGTTATACTGTTATATTAGATTATATAAGTTCTGCAGCAGGTTGTTGTACATAGGTTATACTGTTATATTAGATTATATAAGTTCTGCAGCAGGTTGTTGTACATAGGTTATACTGTTATATTTGATTATATAAGTTCTGCAGCAGGTTGTTGTACATAGGTTATACTGTTATATTTGATTATATAAGTTCTGCAGCAGGTTGTTGTACATAGGTTATACTGTTATATTAGATTGTATAAGTTCTGCAGCAGGTTGTTGTACATAGGTTATACTGTTATATTTGATTATATAAGTTCTGCAGCAGGTTGTTGAACATAGGTTACTGTATAAAAACCAACGCTTACACAGCAGATTATCTATTTCTATGACATGTATTGACGGGAACAACTTTAATAATGTGATAAGAATTGCCATTAACTGTGAATGTTTTTGTTAAAAATATTACCTGGGTGCCGCTAAGTTTGATTGATCGTTCGACAAATTGCATAAGTAAGCCCAACTCGCGAGAGTCTTATAATAATAACAATTTGTTGTAATGAACAATCAAATGTTTGTTTATATTCGTGAATAACGCATTTATCTTTGTTAAAAATTATCAGTATAAAAATTTGCGGCCACACACTCCTTAAAATTCACCAAATTACCTGAATCCATTGGTCAAGGTCCAACAAATTTTAAGATTACCAGCTTGTCACAAACAATGTATAATCAACCCACCTAGTAGAGTCTTTAAAAAGACAAATCAATTATAAAGCGTTGTCACGTGACGTTAGATTTCCGATCTACAATTGAATTTGACAATAGTTTTCTTTTGAATATCAATAAATAATAAGCTACATAAACACTTACTCCGCTCTTTTTACTCTATTTGTTAAATTAGGTGATGAGAAGTTTGTCTTGGGTTTGACAACAATTAAGTAATTAAATTAATTGCAATACTAAAAATGACTTTGATTTTTACGACCATCAAATAAGTGTTTGAGCTAAACTCGTGAAGAATCGAAATGACCGGCATACGGGTTTATAAAGTAAACAAAATGGCGACAGCGTCGTCGAGTTTCGTAACCGAGTTTTGATGGAACCTGTCGTCTAATTATTAGAATGACTGTGTTGTCTGTCTGTATTTTCGTTTGCTACATACATAACTTGTATCAATTCCTTTGTGTTATTCAAAATACCAAATTTTGTTCATTTCCATAATGAATCTCACCTAATTAATTGCATAATTCTTGTTTTTAAGGGAGTTAAAAAATACATATTTTAATGAATACAAAATTTATTAAGAGTAATGTCCCTTAGTAAACAATATGGCGGCGGCTTAAAACTGCGGAGGTTTGTATTCGCGGTGTTTATATTTGGCGCATTTTCATTTTCCGCCAAGAAAGCCAAAATAAAACCCCCGCAGATAATACCCGCTATACAGTATACTGTTATATTTGATTGTATAAGTTCTTCAGCAGGTTGTTGTACATAGGTTATACTGTTATATTTGATTATATAAGTTCTGTAGCAGGTTGTTGTACATAGGTTTTACTGTTATATTTGATTATTTTAGTTCTGTAGCAGGTTGTTGTACATAGGTTATACTGTTATATTAGATTGTATAAGTTCTGCAGCTAGTTGTTGTACATAGGTTATACTGTTATATTAGATTATATAAGTTCTGCAGCTGGTTGTTGTACATAGGTTATACTGTTATATTAGATTGTATAAGTTCTGCAGCTAGTTGTTGTACATAGGTTATACTGTTATATTAGATTATATAAGTTCTGCAGCTGGTTGTTGTACATAGGTTATACTGTTATATTAGATTGTATAAGTTCTGTAGCAGGTTGTTGTACAGATGTTATACTGTTATATTAGATTATATAAGTTATGCAGCTGGTTGTTGTACATAGGTTATACTGTTATATTTGATTATATAAGTTCTGCAGCTAGTTGTTGTACATAGGTTATACTGTTATATTAGATTGTATAAGTTCTGCAGCTGGTTGTTGTACATAGGTTATACTGTTATATTAGATTGTATAAGTTCTGCAGCTAGTTGTTGTACATAGGTTATACTGTTATATTTGATTATATAAGTTCTGCAGCTGGTTGTTGTACATAGGTTATACTGTTATATTAGATAATATAAGTTCTGCAGCTAGTTGTTGTACAAATGTTATACTGTTATATTTGATTATTTTAGTTCTGTAGCTGGTTGTTGTACATAGGTTATACTGTTTAATTGAATTATATAAGTCCTGCAGCTGGTTGTTGTACAGGTGTTATACTGTTATATTAGATTATATAAGTTCTGTAGCAGGTTGTTGTACATAGGTTATACTGTTATATTTGATTATTTTAGTTCTGTAGCAGGTTGTTGTACATAGGTTATACTGTTATATTAGATTGTATAAGTTCTGCAGCTAGTTGTTGTACATAGGTTATACTGTTATATTAGATTATATAAGTTCTGCAGCTGGTTGTTGTACATAGGTTATACTGTTATATTAGATTGTATAAGTTCTGTAGCAGGTTGTTGTACAGATGTTATACTGTTATATTAGATTATATAAGTTATGCAGCTGGTTGTTGTACATGGGTTATACTGTTATATTTGATTATATAAGTTCTGCAGCTAGTTGTTGTACATAGGTTATACTGTTATATTAGATTGTATAAGTTCTGCAGCTGGTTGTTGTACATAGGTTATACTGTTATATTAGATTGTATAAGTTCTGCAGCTAGTTGTTGTACATAGGTTATACTGTTATATTTGATTATATAAGTTCTGCAGCTGGTTGTTGTACATAGGTTATACTGTTATATTAGATAATATAAGTTCTGCAGCTAGTTGTTGTACAAATGTTATACTGTTATATTTGATTATTTTAGTTCTGTAGCTGGTTGTTGTACATAGGTTATACTGTTTAATTGAATTATATAAGTCCTGCAGCTGGTTGTTGTACAGGTGTTATACTGTTATATTAGATAATATAAGTTCTGCAGCTAGTTGTTGTACAAATGTTATACTGTTATATTTGATTATTTTAGTTCTGTAGCTGGTTGTTGTACATAGGTTATACTGTTAAATTGAATTATATAAGTTCTGCAGCTAGTTGTTGTACATAGGTTATACTGTTATATTAGATTATATACGTTCTGTAGCTGGTTGTTGTACATAGGTTTTACTGTTATATTTGATTATATAAGTTCTGCAGCTGGTTGTTGTACATAGGTTTTACTGTTATATTTGATTATTTTGGTTCTGTAGCTGGTTGTTGTACATAGGTTATACTGTTAAATTGAATTATATAAGTTCTGCAGCAGGTTGTTGTACAGATGTTTTACTGTTATATTAGATTATATAAGTTATGCAGCTGGTTGTTGTACATAGGTTATACTGTTATATTTGATTATATAAGTTCTGCAGCTAGTTGTTGTACAGATGTTATACTGTTATATTTGATTATTTTAGTTCTGTAGCTGGTTGTTGTACATAGGTTATACTGTTAAATTGAATTATATAAGTCCTGCAGCTGGTTGTTGTACATAGGTTATACTGTTATATTAGATTATATAAGTTCTGCAGCTGGTTGTTGTACATAGGTTATACTGTTATATTAGATTATATAAGTTATGCAGCTGGTTGTTGTACAGATGTTATACTGTTATATTTGATTATATTAGTTCTGCAGTATTGCTAATTTATTTCTCACTCATATATGTTGTAATTGTCTGATAGGGTGGTATTATTATATGGTTATTTTTTTAAGCTTACCTTAGCATCAAATGTTAATGCATAGTTTTGTAGTGAGTGAAGTTTCCAGTGTTAGGTGTGTGTTTTTAAAATTTAATGTTAACAATTGTATAAAAGGTTCATGCTTTAATCAAGTTTGGTAAGAAAGTTGTGAAAACCCTTTTTAACACTTTGTGGTCACATTTATGCTGCAATTTTCATCACTCTTCTTATCTAAGAAAAAATCTGTTTAGTTTGATAAATTGGTTTAATGAAATTCAAGTAAAATCATAGAAAAAAAACATAGTTATAAGCGTTTTTGAACAAAAGCCAAATTACAGTCAAGTCCCACCTTGAAGACCATATAGCAAAGTTGTGAGATTTATTTGTATACACTAAATTTGGAAAGATAGAGACTAAGTTTTTATACGCCCGAAGTGAAACTTCAGACGTATTATTGTATGGCCTCCGTCCGTCGGTCGGTCCGTCCGTTAGCCACATCATGTTCGCTCAATATCTTGAAAATTTTCTGAGTGACAGTCATGGTACTAGGTAGGAAGATTGGTCATATTCACAAGATGACCCCTATACATTTTTAGGTCAAAGGTCAAGGTCACAGGAGCATTTAATGCAAAAACCATGTCCGCACAATATCTTGAAAAGTTTCTGAGTGACAGTCATGGTACTTGGTTGGAAGATTGGTCATACTCAGTAGATTACCCCTATAATTTTGAGAGCACAAGGTCAAAGGTCAAGGTCACAGTAGCATTTAATGCAAAAACAGTGTCCGCTCAATATATTTAAATATGAAAATCTTGTCCGTACAATAACTCAAGAAAGACTGAACCTAGTTCACCAAATATTATTTGTGGATAGCCCTTGGGTCAAGGATGTGCCCTATTGATTTTATGTCCGGACAATAACTCAACAAAGACTGTACCTAGGTTCACCAAAGTTTATCTCTGGATAGCCCTTCGGTCAAGGATGTGCTCTATTGATTTTGAGACTCAAAGGTCAAGGTCACTGGGACTATAAATATGATAACTTTCTGGATGATTACTTAACAAAGACTGTACCTATGTTCACCAATTGTGTGGATAGCCCTTTGGTAGAGGGTGAGCCCTAATGATTTTGAGACCCCAGGGTCAAAGGTCAAGGTAACTGGGACATAAGATATGAAAACTTTGTCCGGGCAATATCTCAACAACCACTTTACATAGGTTCACCAAATTTTGTGTTGATAGCCTTTGTGTAAAGTGTCCTTCTGGTTTGGGAGCTCGGTGTCAAAGGTCAAGGTCACTGGGATTCATATTAGATTTGTTTTTCCCGGACAATAACTCGACAACAGATTCACTTGGGTTCATCAAATCTTATGTGTGGATAGCCTTTGTGTTAAGGGTGTGCCCTTAGGGTTCTGAGTTTCCGGGATCAAAGGTCATTGTGGCTTAGACTTTATTTGGAAAAACATTGTCTAGACGTTAACTCAACAACTGATTTACTTAGGTTTACCAAACTTTAAAATGTGTGAATAGCTCTTGGTTCAGGGATGTGCCCTATTGGTTCTGAGACCCTGGTGTCAAAGGTCAAGGTCATTGGAAATTTATGTTGGAAACTTTATGCCAGTGATAACTTGCCAATGGCTGTACCCAGGTTCATGAAATCTTTGCTTTGGATAGCCCTCCAGTCAAGGATTATTGAACTTTTCTGTGTATTTAACATTAAAACTCAGGTGAGCTATCTAGGACCATCTTAGTTCTCTTGTATAATATAAATATATAATGTTTTGTGACTTTGGAATGTTGCCAATATGTTAAGATGGTCTGTTGTACTCATTATAATATATGTATATATTATATAATGATCTAATTACATTGTTAACTATGTTTATATTATATACTCGCTGTCAATGAAAAGTTACCACTAAATATTTGGCTAATATTTTGTACTTATATAATTCTGATGTGAAACAATTTTTTTCTCTAGATTATCTAACATTAGGGGACACATTTTATGGATTAAATGTTATCAAATGTCGATTACTTCGTTTTGAATTGACAATCAAAACGTATGGGTGTGTAAAAGAAAAGTCACATACCTAGTAACGTGTATGACCACCATTTACGCGTAGTGTTTCTTGGCAACGTCGCCTCATACTGCGTATCAGACATTGAATGCGGTATTGTGGTATAGCCACCCATTCCTCCCTCAATGCCTGGACAAGTTGTTGCGTCGTGTTAATCTGGTGACGTCCATCACATACCCTGCGTCCTAGCTCATCCCATAAATGTTCTATCGGGCTAAGATCTGGAGAAAACGACGGCCATGACATTACATTAACGTTGTGTTCTCTCAAAAACGTTTGTGTAACGTTGGCACTGTGGGGCCTCGCGTTATCCTGTTGGAATGTGTTGACGTCAGATTGTGCTTGAAGGAAGGGAAGGACACAAGGTTCTAGCACTTCGTCAACGTAACGTCCGGCCGTCAGATTGCCGTCAACAAAGATCAACGGTGTCCTGTACCTCCAAGAGATGGCTGCCCATACCATGATACTCCCTCCCCCGAATTTAGGGACCTCCCGCACACAACAATCAGCGAATCTCTCACCACGTCTACGCCACACTTTCTTACGTCTGTCAAACACGTTAAAACAAAATCTGGATTCGTCAGAGAATAATACTGTCTGCCAATCACGTTGCGTCCATCTGACATGACGTCTGCACCAATCCACCCTGTTTCGACGGCGATTTGGTGTTAAAACATTGCCCCTGAATGGCGTATGGGTCCGTAATCCAGCCTGACGTAAGCGGCGAATAACAGTAGAGGCGCTAATCCGTCTGTTGAAGACCCCTATGGTGTCTCGGGCAGTTTGTGTCGCCGTTCTAAACCGATTCCGAAGATGTGTTATGACTATTTGACGGTCTTGCCGTACTGACGTCACTCTCTGGCGGCCAGGGCGCTGTCTGTCTTGCACGGAGCCTGTATCATTGTACCGTTGAATGAGTTTCGTAATTGTCTGGTGTGAACAACCCATCTGCCTTGCAACTTCACGTTTTGAGACCCCACCTCTAATCATACCAATCGCTTCATGACGTTGTGCGTCGTTTAAATGTCCCATTTCGATTCTAACGTTGTAAAACTCTCCGTTATATCTGATAATAGACTGTATATCTGATTGTGTTGAGCTTAACACTAGAAATGACCTTCAAATTCATTGATTAGATTGTGTGTAAAACCTGAGAGGACAGAATACCCTTCAAATTCATTGATTAGATTGTGTGTAAAACCTGAGAGGACAGAATACCCAATTTGCATGTGCAACGCATGCTGGACTATCGATAAACAAATCTAACACAGGGTAACCTGATTTTGACATTGTTTTGATTGTAGTATTATGTGGCCAAATGCAATTTTTACACATAAACAAGAAATGTGTTTACACTGGAGTTATATAGTGGTACATGTAACTTTTCATTGACGCCGAGTATATTAAGTGTTAAATCACTAGTAAACAATATAATATCTTCCATACAGTAAAATGTGGTGTAAAAGATTTCATTTGGAACTCTTAATGTATGATACGTTTATAGTTGTATAGTTGTAGACTTGTACAGGATAATTTTGTTACATGATCACATGACCAGTTTTATTCAATAGACATTTCTTACTGTTGAAAGAAAACCTTTTGTACCAGATTATGTGAGAAGTTGATTTCCTTTATGTTGTGTTACCAGGTCTTTGCTCGAGTACATAATGTTAACTTTGGTCATATCTATCATCTTGTTTTAAAGAAGTAAATACCCCCCCCCCAATTTGTTTGGTCTTGTAGCAATTTGTTTGATATTGTAACAATTTGTTTGGTCTTGTAGCAATTTGTTTGATATTTTAACAATTTGTTTGGTCTTGTAGCAATTTGTTTGATATTGTTACAATTTGTTTGATATTGTAACAATTTGTTTGATATTGTAACAATTTGTTTGATATTGTTACAATTTGTTTGATATTGTAACAATTTGTTTGGTCTTGTAGCAATTTGTTTGATATTGTTACAATTTGTTTGATATTGTTACAATTTGTTTGATATTGTTACAATTTGTTTGGTCTTTTAGCAATTTGTTTGATATTGTAACAATTTGTTTGATATTGTTACAATTTGTTTGATATTGTTACAATTTGTTTGATATTGTTACAATTTGTTTGATATTGTTACAATTTGTTTGATATTGTTACAATTTGTTTGGTCTTTTAGCAATTTGTTTGATATTGTAGCAATTTGTTTGATATTGTTACAATTTGTTTGATATTGTAGCAATTTGTTTGATATTGTTACAATTTGTTTGATATTGTAACAATTTGTTTGGTCTTGTAGCAATTTGTTTGATATTGTAGCAATTTGTTTGATATTGTAACATTTGCTTTGTCTTTGAGCAATTTGTTTGGGGGTGTAACAATTTGCTTGTTGGTGTAACAATTTGCATTGTCTTGTAACAATTTTTTAGAGGGTGTAACAATTTGCTTTGTGTTGTAACAATTATTTGGAGGGTGTATCAATTTGCTTTGTCTTGTAACAATTTTTTGGAGGGTGTAACAATTTGCTTTGTGTTGTAACAATTATTTGGAGGGTGTATCATTTTGCTTTGTGTTGTAACAATTATTTGGAGGGTGTATCAATTTGCTTTATGTTGTAACAATTATTTGGAGGGTGTATCAATTTGCTTTGTGTTGTAACAATTATTTGGAGGGTGTATCAATTTGCTTTGTGTTGTAACAATTATTTGGAGGGTGTATCAATTTGCTTTGTCTTGTAACAATTTTTGGAGGGTGTATCAATTTGCTTTGTGTTGTAACAATTTGTTTGGGGTTGTAACAATTTGCTTGTTGGTGTAAAATTTGCTTTGTAGTGTAACAATTGGTTTTGTAGTGTAACAATTGGTTTTGTAGTGTAACAATTTGCTTTGTAGTGTAACAATTGGCTTTGTAGTGTAACAATTGGTTTTGTAGTGTAACAATTGGTTTTGTAGTGTAACAATTTGCTTTGTAGTGTAACAATTGGTTTTGAAGTGTAACATTTGGTTTTGTAGTGTAACAATTTGCTTTGTAGTGTAACAATTGGTTTTGTAGTGTAACAATTTGCTTTGTAGTGTAACAATTGGCTTTGTAGTGTAACAATTGGTTTTGTAGTGTAACAATTTGCTTTGTAGTGTAACAATTGGCTTTGTAGTGTAACAATTGGCTTTGTAGTGTAACAATTGGTTTTGTATTGTAACAATTGGCTTTGTAGTGTAACAATTTGTTTGGGTTGTAACAATTTGCTTTGTAGTGTAACAATTGGCTTTGTAGTGTAACAATTTTTTGTTGGTGAAACAATTAGCTTTGTCTTGTTACAAATTTAGGGAGGGGTGTAATAATTTGCTTTGTGGTGTAGCAGTTTGTTTTGTGGTCACGCAATATGCTTGGTCTTATTACAATTTCATTGGCGGTGTAGCAATCAGCCTGGTGATGTGGCAATTTGTGTGGTAGTGTAGCAATTTTTGCTTTGATTTGTGGCATTTTGCTCTGTGTAGTGTTGTTAAAATTAATTTTTTCTAGCCAGACTGACTTGTAAATGTTGACAGAGCTTTTAAGAAGACTGTATAATAACCTGGTGTTTGTTTTCAAACTAGACATGTAGAGCTAGAATGATTTATAGTATAACTTTGTTGTTTCTATTTTAAAATATTATCAGTGTTTACCAGAATGCCAGTTTATCTGATATCTTAGTTAGTGTTGTATAAATATAAAGATACATTGTTTAATTCTAGAATATAATAATAAATGTATTATCATGTGGTTTTGTATAAATGATGTTATGTTTATAATAAAACCTCTTTGACACAGCCACTAGTAACTTGATGTCACTTATGTTTCTTTAAAGAACATAATCATATCCCTCCAACTTTCTTTGTTATCATAGATCTTCTTCATACTTCTATACTTTTTAGCTGTGTCTGTTTGGACTACCTTCTTTTTTCTGTTGCCCTGGGGATTCTGGAACAGAAACTGTCTTGTGTTATTTGAAGACCATTTAATGAGTGTGTGACCAATCCATTCCAATTTTCTTTTTATTATTTTATTTTGCATGTGAAAATTACTTATTTTATATAGCCTGGCTGTAGTTTCCCTTTAGTATAATTACATAGTTAACTGAGCTAGTGCTCGAGAAAAAAATAGGGGATGAAAATCGTTAGTATTAGAAAATGCAATAAGCTAGGTGAAATTAAATGGAACCTCTTATACAGAGGTCAGTGTGATTGTGGGAGCTATTGTGAGAAGTGGTTGTTAAAACAGGTTTTATTGTAAAGTTTATCTTTCTGGAATTTCTAGTTACTGGTTACCACCCACAATCTAATGTTACATGAAATCACAAAGTATATTTGTTTTATAGACATTATTTTGTTGACCATAGATGTTTTATAGGAGAATTAAGTACTTTACTGACACATGCAATGTATAAAGTTGAGTCAGTTTATAGTAAAACCTGAATTATAAGGTTCTTCATCATTACTGACACCTAGGCAGTCTATGTATGAAGGAATTCCACTATTTGTGACTGGATTTCTTATGTTGGTTCACAACTTTGTGAAAAATCCAACAGCGCAGTTGGTAGCGCCCTTGTGTCCCGAAGGGGGTACAGGTTCGAATCCCATCCGGGGAGGTTATACCCTTCCATGAAAATTTGACAATTTAGTTAATTTTCCTCCATTAATATGGTATATGGAGAAGTTTCCGGCCTTGTGAAAGGGTAGGTGAGTACTGGTTATAGACAGGGGTCCAGGGGAGCTAGGTTAGGTGCCCTGGACACCATTTAATGACCAAAAATGTGTTGATATGGCGTTAAAACCAAATTTAAAAAAAAATGATTATATAACATTTATCATTAGATCTGATGGTGACAAAGTTTTATTTGACTTGTAACAATTTTTAGCTTTCCTTCCTTTATCTAAGTGTTGAAAGTGAGAAACAATTCTAATATTAGTTTTATCTTGATGTTTTGACACCAAACCAAAAAGGTCACATAAAATTTTGGCTTCATTGTGAAAATTTTACTTAAGAATCAAGTGGGATTTTTTGCTGAACTTCATGTTTTAGTGAAAATTGTACTTTAAATTTACATTGAGAATTTTTTATTGTAAGATTCAAGTGTGACTTAAGCTAAACTTCATGGTGAGATATAAGATATTTACCAAAAGTTGAGAGTCTGTCTATGATGTAGATATATTACTGTATCACAGTAAGTACTAAGTAACTACATTTTCTGTATAATGCTACAAAAAATAAAATTTGTTATTTAGTGAAAATATTGGCACTTGTTCATAGGATGAGAACATGAGGGCGTTGGTGTTTTTGTTGTTGCTGTTGTTGTCTGGTGATTGTGTTGGTGTGAAAGATTTAAGATGAAGATAGAACATGAAGAAAATGCTAGGAGACAATAAAACATGTGTTATATTAACTTACTGATGATAGTTTATCTTTTGTTGGTTATACTGGAACTGACTGATAACTCTTTTATCTTTTAATATTTTTGTTAGGGACTCTAGAACTACCTGGAATAGTAATGTAGTCTTTTCTTAGTGACCCAGGAAAACTGATACACTTTTATCTTTAACTCAGTCTAAGAGGATTTTCTGGAATCTTTGAGAGTTGTGTGGAATCTGATCATTAATTTCAGTTTAGTGGAAAGTTTTATTTTATAATATTTTCTCTATTTTCTAGTTTTCTTGTTTAATATAACTAGTTGTTTTTTTTGAAAATTCAATTTCTGGTTTCATAAAACAGTACAACAAAAATTGTTAACAGTAACCCACCTATAAGTATTAGAGAGTATAAAAAATGAAGGTGATTTGGTGAAAGTAATTAGTTTTAAATTATTCATGGTTCATTGATTTTTATATCTGCGACATTTTCATGGTGCATTGACAGAATACAGAAAATGTGGATATTTCTCTGTTACCTAAGCTTTTCACTGGAATTACAGAATCTATCAGTCAATATTAATTACCGACTGTACTTGGTAGATTTGTGCCTCAACTAATTTTGAAACGGTTTTTAGATGAATGTGGATTTTGTTTATGAGGAATTTTGAGTTCTCGGATGGTTGATATTGGAGATATGTTTTTTACATTTATTGGAATTAATTAAATCCCTTTGTGTTTAGGTGAAAAAATGAAGAATAAAATGGCATTCTCAGATAGTAGTGATCAGTGCTCCATAGGAAAATTATTCTCAGGACCAGTAATAGGGTCTGATTTAGTCCCCTTAAAACATGTAAAACATTCTAAGTTAACTAGTTATAATAAGAAACGTGAACGTCGTGAGAGACATTTAAAACAAATGTTAAAACAACATGCTAGATTGGATAGTAACATGAATGGTATGATATCTGCATTGTTTGAACTAGCTGCTAACAGTGCTGATCTAGTTGATAAAACTATGTTGGAATTTATAAAACAGGTAATTATTGTAATAGATAAATGTTGGGTTCATAAATGTTGGGTTCATACACATGTACATTGATGAAAGTTTTCTGGACCCATCATATATTTCAGAAAGGGTTCTCTTTCTATGTATAGTTAGTGGAGATTGACTTCAGACCTGTAACACACCACAGTAACTATACTAATTATAACTAATTTAATGTATGATAATGATATCTAAATTGTAATTTTGTGTCAAGTGAATTTTCTTAAACTATAAAAAATGTTGAAATTATATTCAGAATGTTAATCATTTTGAACTTTCTCTCATATAATGTATTACCACTATGTTACCATTCCCTATGAAGGACAATTTTTTGTGTCCCCTGTCACAAGGTAGCTCGCGCTGCACGGCTAGCTCAGTTGGTAGCAAGCAAGTTTACTGATCGAGGGGTGGTGGGTTCGATTCCTGGGCAGGGCATACTTTCGTGGAGCTTGGTCATGAGATTATTTCTATGGCCATTCTCCCTCCTACCAATGATTTTTAATTATGTAGGGCAGTTGTCAGTCACTGACGAAAGTATGCGCTTAGTATTTGGTTAACATCTAAATCCTGGAGGAGTGAGTAGGTTGACTGACTGCCATTATATGACCTTTACAATGTGATACTATGGCGTTAAATCTAGGTTCACCAAATTTTATGTAAGAGTAGCCCATGTGTCAAAGATGTGCCCTATAGGTTTATGGGGCCCCAGGTTCAAAGGTCAAGGTCACAGGGGCATTATATGGAAAAACTTTGTTCAGACAATAACTGAAACACCAATGTACCTAGGTTCACCAAATTTTATGTAAGAGTACCCCATGTGTCAAGAATATGCCCAATTGATTTTGGGGCCCCTGGGTCAAAGTTGAAGGTCACAGTGGCATCATATTGAAAAACATTGTCCGGGTAATAACTCAACAATGACTGTACCTAGGTTCACCAAATTTCATGTGAGAGTAGCCCATGTGTCAAGGATGTACCTTATCAGTTTTGGGAAAACAGGGTTAAGTTTAAATCTTAAACCAGAAGATATCAAATTACCAAGCTGTGACTTCAAATGTTCTATCAATATGTTTATAAAGTCAAAACGGCAAACAATGAAACACTTGTCCAGACAATAACTGAACCACCAATGTACCTAGGTTCTCCAAATTTTATGTGAGGGTAGCCCTTGGGTAAAGGTTATGCCCTATTGGTTTTGGGGCTCCTGGGTCAAAGGTCAAGGTCACAGGGGCATCATATTGAAAAACATTGTCCGGATAATTACTCAACAATGATTGTACCAAAGTTCACCAAATTTCATGTGAGAGTAGCCCATGTGTCATGGATGTACCTTATCATTTTTGGGAAAACAGGGTTAAGTTTAAATCTTAAACCAGAAGATATCAAATTACCAAGCTGTGACTTCAAATGTTCTATCAATATGTTTATAAAGTCAAAACGGCAAACAATGAAACACTTGTCCAGACAATAACTGAACCACCAATGTACCTAGGTTCTCCAAATTTTATGTGAGGGTAGCCCTTGGGTTAAGGTTATGCCCTATTGGTTTTGGGGCTCCTGGGTCAAAGGTCAAGGTCACAGGGGCATCATATTGAAAATCCTTGTTTGGACAATAACTCATCAACTACTGTACCTAGGTTCACAAAATTTTATGTGAAGGTAGCCCTTTTGTCAAGGATGTTCCCAATAGGTTTTTGGGCCCCAGACCCAAAGGTCAAGGTCACAGAGGCATCATATGGAAAAGCCTTGTCCAGACAATAACTGAACAACCAATGTACCTAGGTTCACTAAATTTTATGTGAAAGTAGCCCATGTGTCAAGGTTATGCCCTATTGGTTTTGGGGTGCCTTGGTCAAAGGTCAAGGTCACAGGGGCATCATATTGAAAAACATTGTCTGGGTAATTACTCAACAATGACTGTACCTAAGTTCACCAAATTTCATGTGACAGTAGCCCATGTGTCAAGGATGTGCCTTATCAGTTTTGGGGAAACAGGGTCAAGTATAAACCTTCAACCAGAAGATATCAAATTACCAAGCAGTGACTTCATATGTTCTATCAATATGTTTATAAAGTCAAAATGGCAAACAATGAAACTTTTGTCCAGGCAATAACTGAACCACCAATTTACCTAGGTTCATCAAATTCTATGTGAGGGTAGCCCTTGTGTCAAGGATATGCCCTTTTGGATTTGGGGCTCCTGGGTCAAAGGTCAAGGTCACAGAGGCATCATATTGAAAAACCTTGTTTGGACAATAACTCAACAAGGACTGTACCTAGGTTCATAAAATTTTATGTGAATGTAGCCCTTGTGTCAAGGATGTTCCCAATAGGTTTTGGGGCCCCAGACCCAAAGGTCAAGGTCACAGAGGCATCATATGGAAAAACCTTGTCCAGACAATAACTGAACAACCAATGTACCTAGGTTCACTAAATTTTTTGTGAGAGTAGCCCATGTGTCATGGTTATGTCCTATTGGTTTTAGGGCCCCTGGGTCAAAGGTCAAGGTCACAGGGGCATCATATTGAAAAACATTGTCCGTGTAGTAAATCAACAATGACTGCACTTAAGTTCACCAAATTTCATGTGAGAGTAGCCCATGTGTCAAGGATGTTCCCTATTGATTTTGGGGCCCCTGGGTCAAGTTTAAACCATCATCCAGAAGATATCAAATTACCAAGCAGAGACTTCAAATGTTCAATCAATATGTTAACAAAGTCAAAATGGCAAACCATGGAAATAACGCTATATTTAATAAGTAAAATGAATTTAGTTCACCAAATTTTATGTGAGGGTAGCCCATGTGTTAAGGATGTTCCCAATTGGTTTTGGGTCAAAACTGGGTCAAAGATCTAGGTCACAGGGGCATCATATGGACAATCCTTGTCCGGACAATAACTAAACAATGATTGTAACTAGGTTAACCAAATTTTATGTGGATCAGCCCATTTGTCAAGATGTAATGTGTTGATAGCTCTTTGGTATTTGATGTTCTCTTTTGATTTGGAAACCCCAGGGACAATTCAAGGTCACAGGGACTTAATTCATATTGAAACATTTTCCGGACAGTAACTCAATAATAATTGTACCTACATTGTAGGTTTTCCAAATCTTATTTAAGGGTAGCCTTAATGTCTAGCATATGCCCCTTTGGTTTTGGTCCCTGGGTTAAAGGTTAAAGTCAAAAGAAAAATCATGAGGAAAAACCTTGTCCAACAACCACCTTTACCTAAGATCACCAAATTTTATGTATCAATACTCTTTGGGTCAAGGGCGAGAACTTTTGGTTCTGAGGCCCCAGGGTCAAGGTCACTGGAAGTTTGTATGGGAAAACTTTGTGTCGGTGATAAATCAACCATGGCTGTACCTAGGTTCTCAAAATCTTTGCTTTGGATAGCCCTCCTGTTAAGAATGGGACCTATTCTGAGATCCCGGGGTCATTGGTCAAGGTCACAGGGACTTTATATGAGATAGAACACAGCATGGACTGCACACGGGCGTATAATGCCCCGCCCAGCGGAGCTCTTGTTTCATCATGTGACCTCAAATGCATCGTTTTGATTGGCTTAAGGCAACCGGTGTCAACACAAAAATGCTCAAATCTTGATAATTGTTATTATCACCACAGCAGGGGCGGCGATAAACAGTATAATAGAGATGTACATGCAGACCTCTGAGACAGACTGCACAGATGGAATAGAATATGGGGGGGGGATCTCAAAATAATAATTTTTATGATAGAAAAATGAACAGTTATTTTGAACAAGATTTATAGCCGACTTTTATTTGTATGCATTTATTATTGCAATCTTTATGAACAGTCAGTAAAATAAAGCAGCACATTATATGCCAACAAAATTATCAATAACTATGAAACAGTAGGAACCTAGGATCATCCTTGTTACGAGTCTGCAATATATACTTACAGCTTTCATATAACCTCACAAAACTCAGCCAAAACATTTGTTAAATAGTTTTATTTGGATTTTACTCTGTTGATCAACACAACTTATTTAGTTAATTACTATAGCCAGCACAGCTACCAGCTTTCATGGACATGTATTAATTTACCAGTACTCACCCTATCCACTTTTTCTTTATGATTAAATTGTTTTAAAGAGAGCATCATGATTTTCGTGCAAATAAACTTTTCCTAAATGTTTTCTTTGCATATCCATGGCAGCACATAATTTCTGATATGTTTTTGTATATTTGATTATTGTTTTATATTTTCCACAGTCATGTCAATACACTTGATGCATCTCTTACCAAATATATATAAAAATGTCAGAAATTATGGTTATTTTTCTTATATTTATAGTTACCCCACAACAATGATAGTTATTGCAATCTCCATAAACAGATATCCTGTAGAGCATTGTCGTACAGGATCTCTAAGGTTCCCATGGAGGGTCACGTCGAGATGAACTTTGTGTTGACCAATCAATGCGTAGCTTTCATCTAGACGAAACACTATTAATAACATTTTGATTTCGTAATTTCTATTTTTGACCAAGGTTTGCAATCTAATTTAACAGCCGTATTATTCACAGTCTGCCATTGGCAGGCTCATTTCAAAATGCATGATGTAGACGATGTAAACAAGTTACGTATCATAACAATTTTGTCATGAATTATATGATGAGAAAAGGTCACCTGAACGTGACCTTCGTTTGAAAAAGACCAGATCTAAATTAGCGAGTAGGCGAGCGGAAAAGTTTTAGATTGGGTTTTAATCAGATTGAAGTTATTGTCAATTTCAACAATTGATGAACCCTTAATCACTGAAACCATGTATATGCCTTTCTACGTGCTTATCATGTAAGGTGTATGCGACATATCAATAAAACTAACCTGATCATGAGGTCCTGTATAGATATATCATAACCAGAAATATGATTTTATATGAATGTCAAAAAAGTGATCTTTGAGTAGTATATATAATGAAAGACTGACAGGCAACTGAGATCTCAGCAAGAATTGAACCTTGCTGTCAATAGCTTCCTGTTACATTTGAAATTCATTCATATATTCTTATTTATTTTATTTTAACATTCATATAAATGATGTTTGCTATAAATAGACTGATAATCAGAAACATAATCAGGTAAAATAATAAAATATAAAACAGTTGTTTGTTGTAATAAAAATGTCTGTTGATTATATTCTCAGAATATTTTGCTTTCTTATCTCTCTATCTTGAATGAAAGGAAGTATAGGTGTAGTTATAATATCTATCCACCTGTGAAAATTACTTCTAATTATATTTCCTTTGTACATAATGCCTCTGTTGTTTTGTTGGTTGAGTTTTGATTGTTTCACAGATACTGTTCATTCATTTTGACCAGGTTAATGAATTTTTCAAGATAAATTTATCAACACAATTTATTCTGATAGTCATGTTTTTGTTTTATAATTTGTGTTTTTAGCTATAATTCTCCCAGGTTGATTTGATGATACAGTATTCAATGTACATTTAGTTAGGTGCATAAGTTCTCACTTTTATATCAATTTTCCCTGGGCAATACTTTTACTCAGTTTTCAAGTCAAGAGCCGCCCGGGTAGCTCAGTTGGTAGCAAGACTACTGATCTAAGGGTCGAGGGATCGATTCCCGGGCGGGGCATACTTTCGTGGAGCTTGGTCATGAAATTATTTTTTACGGCCATTCTCTCTCCTACCAATGATTCTTAATTATGTAGGGCAGTTGTCCGTCACTGACGAAAGTATGCGCCTAGTAGTCGGTTGACAGCTAAATTCAGAGATTTAGCCTTTCCAGGAGGAGTGAGTAGGTTGACTGACCTCCATTATATACAATAAGTTGCTACAGGGTTAAACCAAACAAAGACAAAACAAAACACCATGGAACTGCAGTCTTCTTCTGTACCCACTAGTCTGGAGCCCAGGGCTAGTAAAACGTAATAGTTTTGGCTAGTTGATTATTTAGCTCATTTCTAGTAAGCATAATTAAAGAGCTTAGAGACTAAGTGCTTGTGAAAATTAAAGTCCCGAATTGTGTTGCCTATTTACACATGGTTGAAGTGAAGGTATCATTTAATGTACATACTTCCTTAAAGAATATTAACTCAAACATTGGACTACTCAATCCTTTTGTTTAGTTTATACTTATGTATTTTGGCACAATTGTGAAACAAGTTTTTAAACTTAGATTAATCATTCATAAGTCTGCCTCTGTGTCCCCGTGTACTCGGTACCTGAGTAGCAAGCTAGCTATCCAACGATTCACCACCATAGTCATAACCACTCCACCACACAATCTCAATCATTTAGTATTCTACTAATACTGGTCATACAGGCCTAGTAGTTTGTATACAGTATTTAATTGTAATCAATCCTGCATTGCTAATCAGTTAAGTTAATTTGTGCTGGTTATTGCTTTATAAGTAAGTCTAGAGTGTAAAGTATTTATTTATGTATATAATTTACATACTAATAAACCAGGTGTATAGATGTTGTTATGTATTGTTGCAAATTGCAATACAAAGATGGCTGTTGAATGAAATGTGTTTCCTAGGTTTCAACCCAAAATGTTTTGTTTATTTATCATTTTGGAGGGGAGGGTCAGTACAAGGGGAGGGTCAGTACAAGCTATTTTTCCATATGTGTCCAACACAAGATATTTTCCCATAGGGGTCAACCTACCACTTTATCCCATAAAATGATGAAGTAGTAAAACAGTTATGAAAGAAAAACCTACCTGATTTGTTTGGGTATTATTTTACCCACACTGATCCACACTGTCTAATAAAGGATGGAAACCTGTGAAAGATATTGTAAGTTATATATATATTAGGATGACTGGTAAACTAGTAAAACATTGATAGTATTGTAGTATGTAACTTGATATATTGATATAGTCAGTAGTTTTCTATGTCCTACTTATCTACTTTGGTAATGCATTAATAACGTTACCATGGTTTCTACGTTATGATAAAAATGTCTAAAATGTTACAATTTTTTGTGTACTTGATGTGACACTAAAGAATGTTTGAAATTTTTATGTTGTAATGTAAATTGTAATTGAGTTAAATGTTTCAAAAGATTTTTATGTGTTTATTGTGAATTTATGTGTTGAATTTATTGTGAGTTTGTAGAATTTTGTTACATTTTAAATCTGGAATCTATTCTATTGGCTGTTTATGTTAAATCATTTGAATTGTTGTGAGTTGAGTTGAAGTTAAATCATGTGATAGTATTCTTGTGAACATAATTTGGATCTATAACATTTAATGCAATGAGCTCATTGGAATTTTAGCTGTACCCAGGATATGTAATGATAAATAATCAGCAATTTCCTTGTAATTAATTGTGAGTTTGCTGTATTTATGTGCAATTTTCCATCCTAGATGATTGGATTGAAGGATTGTGTGTAATGTACAAGCTTAGAATTTTTAGTTTCATGCAAGTTGGAATAAATTCAAGATATTGTGTAATGTAGGAATAATTTGTTAGTTTTTAACCAGGTTTTCAACGAAAACCAGGTTATTGTAATGCCGAAGTCGGCGGGCGGCTGGGCGGGCCAGCGGGCGTCAACTTTTGGTTTCCGCTCAATAACTTTAGTTTGCTTTGGCCTATTGACACCAAACTTGGTGTATAGGTAGCTTATATCAAGAGGCAGATTGGGATTGCTACCCAGTGTCTGTGATCAAGGTCAAGGTCACTGACACTAAAAATAGAAATTCAGTTTCCGCTCAATAACTTAAGTTTGCTTTGACCTATTGACACCAAACTTGGTGTATAGGTAGCTTATATCAAGAGGCAGCTTGGGATTGCTACCCAGGTGTCTGTGATCAAGGTCAAGGTCACTGACACTAAAAATAGAAATTCAGTTTCCGCTCAATAACTTTAGTTTGCTTTGACCTTTTGACACCAAATTTGGTGTATTGGTAGTTTATATCAAGAGGCAGCTTGGGATTGCTACCCAGATGTCTGTGATCAAGGTCAAGGTCACTGACACTAAAAATAGAAATTCAGTTTCCGCTCAATAACTTTAGATTGCTTTGACCTATTGACACCAAACTTGGTGTATGGGTAGCTGATATCAAGAGGCAGCTTGGGATTGCTACCCAATTGTCTGTGATCAAGGACAAGGTCACTGTTGCTAAAATAGAAATTCAGTTTCCACGTATTTGCTTCATTTTGCATGTATTGATTTTGTTGCTTTCAAATGAATCATTCCTGTCACATCAAAACTTGGTCGTTGAAAACCTGGTTTCGTCCCATTGCGGCGCTTCTTGTTAATTAACAAAATAAGTTATGAGTCAGTTTTTAAAGTTTTGTGTTCTTGTATGAAATATTGTGAACATATGTCCATAAATAATAGGATATCATCTGGGTAGTTCAGTTCTACACATGACCAGAGCTACCAATCTGATTAATCAGCTGTTTTTTCATTGATTTAATTAATTAAGTCTCCCATGACCATTAGCAAGTGAATGTATTTTACGTCTGATGAGATTTTCTAATATTTGTCTGACAAAATATTTTGTAAATTCATTGACGTCGACTCACATTGACCTGTTAAGAAGAAGTTGACACCTTAGACTTGATTTTAAAATTTGATGTTGAAATCCATGATAGTGTTGGCTAATAATAGCTTATCTCTTAAAAACTATAATAAAAGAATTTTGATGTAGGAGACTTTATACAAATGGATTTACATACTAGTAACATTGTGTTTGGAAACATTAGTAATACACATGTAATTAAAAGATAAATATATTACTGAATTCTCCACTTGTACTGTATCCAGTGATGTTTTATAAAAGAACAAAACAAGTTGATTACCAGAATCATTGTGACAGTCATTGATGAAATACCTTGTATTTGGGACAGTTATTTTGAACTTTTACAAACATTCTCTCATAGATATTGAGATATAAAAAGTGTATATTGTTTGTAAGAAGAATGTCTCGACATAGTACAGATATATTTATCATTACAGTATGTAGGGATTGGTTTGTTTTCTATAGAAAAAATTGTCTTATAGCTCGTTTAGGATAACTTGAGACAAACGACTCAGTTTGTTTACATATTTGGGACTCGAGTATTACATAAAACAGGGAGGCCAGCTGATTTTGTGTAATAAAAGTATTAAACATGTCTTAATGCGCGGAACGTGTGTTCTCGTACTAAATTTAATACATCAAAAACACACTGATAATAGTCGATAATTACGTGAACTAAACTTAAATCCACCTGTGTATAAAAATGGTATCTTGTATTTTGTCTCAAGTTATCCTAAACGAGCTATAATTTATGTTATTTGATTTTTTTATTTGTTTAACAAAAATTAACTTGGCATGATAGACAACTGTATAGTCCTAGATTATCAGTTGTCTCATTTAGGTATTTGAAGGTTTAAAGCTATTGTAACCCAATAAAAACCATGGTTTAAGCTGGCATGAAACCGTCAACCTTCAGAGTCATAAGCAGACTCCTTGTCTTATTACCATGAAAACTAGCTTGAAGGCAAGGAAGTCTGTGTGCAGCAATATACCTCTGCTACACAATTAACGTGATCTTTCTGTGCATTTTTTATTATTTTGATGCTGGGTTTATATTCATATTTTAATATTTGTATCAAAAATGTGAAATTTGATGACTGAATATAAACTCTTGACATGTGAAATATGAGAAGTTTTAAAGTGATTAATGTTTACATACTTATATTGTATATATATATACTATACTTGTATACTATATGTACTATATACATGTAATATTGTTGTATCATAGCCCTCCAGCTCTATCTTATGTTTATATATAATTTCATGTAGAGTAGACATGTAACCAGGAATCATACTTAAGTCTTCAATTGAAATTCAAGTACTTTCAAAGCTAAATTTCACATATAACAGATTGTTAACAGACTTATGACCATTGTTTATAATCAAGTCTAAACTAAAATTACAAACTCCTCATGGTGGTTATGTCACATGTTGCTACTTTAACCACTGCCATCATATGAATCATGTGAGACTTGTTATACCATATGACTAATATTTAAATTTAAATGAACAATAACGGTTTGTCTAAAATATGTTAGGCATAATGTAGCCAAAAATGATATTATATTGAAATATAAAAAATAAGGTAAATTTACAAGAATTGCCAAGCAAATAAGATCAATTAATAGACATATATCATTTTGCATCAAAATTGTTTAATTCATAAACAAATTACATCAGAAAATGCGCAAGGTCAGGGATGAGCTGCGTTGTTCACCTTACGCTACTTAAAATGATGCTTTTTGTGATAAATCTTAAGTATTTGTAGTAAAAATATAGTATATCATACAAATTATATAGCATGTATATATTAAATGACTAAGATAAATATAATAATCTATTTGATATTTACCATTTTGCTATTCATGCAATTTTACATACTTTAGGTAACCGGTGTAAGGTAAAAATTAATCATGTTTTTTCACTAATTATTCATACATACAATTATTTTTTGCCTTTATGTACTTTGAACATCATTGTTTACTAAAAGAAGACAAAATTTATTGAATATATTGAAATGTAAAAGAAAAAGTGAAAAAAAGTTTTTGGCTCTTTATTATAGTTTAAAAACTAATTTACTTGTGGTGGCAGTGGTTATTGATTCAATAATGGGAAATAACCACTGCGGGGAGTTTGCTTAAATTAAAGTACTTTTCAAGGTTAAATTTCCCATTTTCAAGGTAGTTTAACTTACATGTACCACCCTTGACTGGACAAATGTAAGATAAAACTATATTTAACCAGTAAACTTAGTGTTGCTACCACCACTTACATGTACCACCCTTGACTGGACAAATGTAAGGTAAAACTATATTTAACCAGTAAACTTAGTGTTACACCACTACTTACATGTACCACCCTTGACTGGACAAATGTAAGGTAAACTATTTTTAACCTGTAAACTTAGGCCTAAAAAAATTAGTTATGTTTCTGGTTTCATCTCCCGAAAAAAATCGAGTCGGTAGGTCTGAAATTATTTTTTTTAGTATTTTTTTTTTACAATTAAAATCAATATAATGTTAGTTGTTATTGGTTTTAACATACTTATAAGTGTAAATTTGAGTCAAGTTTATTGTTTCAGGTGTACAAAGTACATGTACATGTATTAGTAAACAGTTTCAGCTTAACTGGCATTTCACTTAAGTAATTGACTTCAAAATCTGTACATCTCACACCTTTAATGCAGGTTAAAGGTTTAAACCCAGTTAAATATGACTATGACTCTGATAAGAAACAGATTCTATTTCTGGTGAATCTTAATTAAGTTGTACTTGTGTTTTAGTATGAAAACTATCCTTTAATCCCTTACCCATTACCACGGTTGGTGAAATCTTAAAGATAATGACTTGTCCTATGGACAAGTGATTTGACATATTTTGTCATTTCTCCAGAGACATAGCTAATGAAATATATCTAATTCCCTGATTTCTTTTAACGATTATAATTGCAGTCAAAATTACCATATTTGCATTATTAAAAACTTTTTCTTAAAATAAAGGTTCATTAAAGGATAATATTATTTCACTATAAGAATTATCTAAAGAAAGTGATTTAAATGTTAAACCAACGCAAGGGATAAATACGAACTTGGACTTGGTTTGAAATATGATAGCTTGCCCCTAAATCTACAGTTTAATAAACATAAAAATAGCCGTGAGGGCACCTTATGTGCCTTGTGCGGTCAAGCTCCGCAAGGACCCGAACTCTTGCGTACCCATACAGACTGTTACGTTTTTACCAGGGTCCGTGAGATGACCCCAGGATAAACGTATCAGTTTCAAAATCGTGGCCAAGTATGGATTAAACTTGCATATCTTCCAGCTACGGCTCCGTACGTGAGTGTTGTTTTGTGCCATGTGCGTTCTGTCACCTTAATATAAGTAAGTTAGTAAGTAAGTAAGTAAGTAAGTAAGTAAGTAAGTAAGTAAGTAAGTAATATGCAAGGTTTCT
Source organism: Mactra quadrangularis (assembly GCA_025267735.1). Lineage (NCBI taxonomy): Eukaryota > Metazoa > Mollusca > Bivalvia > Venerida > Mactridae > Mactra > Mactra quadrangularis. The sequence goes on from CM046293.1 coordinate 31,322,482, forward strand.
ACGATCTATGGCTGTCTGCACATACGGGTCCGCCACAAGCCACGATTTTATGGAACTGAAGCCTTAGTAGTTCAAAGTAATACCAAGTAGTGACAGTCAAGGGTGAATCCAGATTCTTTTAGTAAGGGGGGAGAGCTTTGGGATACAATGATGTCAAACTCGGTAAAACTCTCAGGGGTAAAACTGAAGTCAAGTTTTTCCTGCATTTTACTCTTACAGCCAATAGATTTTAGCAATATTTACTGTACTTGAGTATAAATTAGCAATACTAAATAAACTAAATTTGCTGTATTATTGTTATTATTCAGATTAGGCTTTGCCCAGCTGTGTTGCCTCTATATATAAAGTCTTTACTATTATTATATTTTCAGAATCGTCCTAAACCAGTGGAACCTATAGATTATGAGACATATGTATTAAAGAATAAAGTATTGTTGCATAATGATCCACATAGAGAATTGTTGATATTTCCACATGATGATATAGAGATTCCTGTAAGTACATTTTATACTATGCAGGGGCCGATCCAAGATTTTTTTTCTAGGGGTGGGGGGCCAAACTTTTCTAAGGGGGGTCTAAACTTTCGACCACAACCACATTATACACATTTTGCTGAATAATGCATCATATTAATGATAAAAACTACATACTCATAAAATCTATGTCAAGCACTGAGAAAAATTGCTTTATGCTACTTAAAAATGATTTGCAGTCAAGAAATCCACTACTAGACAGGTACATTTTGGAAATTCTAGGGGGCGGGGGGTTGGGACCCATCTGACCCCCTTGCTAGATCCGCCTATGCATGTATTATATATTGTCAGATGAATGCAAAACTTCTATAACTAGATTGTTTCAAAACTTAAAATTTTGACATTTTTAAAATTATTAAAATTATTATTTAAAATTCTATGGCATCCATCTAAAATTAAACAGTGTGATCAGATTTGAATATTTAAAACATAATGGGGCATTTTAGCTATTTATTTACACTTTGTCTGGACAATAACATGACAATGTCTGTACTTCATCAGATCTTTACTGTAGATTGCCATTGTGTCAAAGACTTGACTTATTGATTCTGAGGTTCTGGACAACTGCTAGGTGTATATTGTCCTGCTCAGCTGAGCTCTTGATTTTTTTGTGAGAATGAAAACTGAGATTAACCTAAAACAGGTTTGGTCCTTGACATTTTGGAAGGCACTATAATAGGGCTGCTGCAAGTATCCAAGTACTTGGACATCGCAGATCCGACCAGAAAATCGAGTATGAATATTCAGCACGTCTGAAATCATCAGATCCCGATCTAATTTTTGGGGAAAAAAAGAAAAAAAATTCAGCTGAATAACCACTGAAAACGAGCTGCACTACTAATGAAAACTTTAATTTATGTACTGCATGTATGCACACCACTCGACTACACAAATGAAACAGAAAAAAACACAAATAAGGCATTACCATACAGTAAAGCTATTAATTGCAATACTAATTGCGTTAGTTTCGATAACATTCACAGTCAAAACATTCTAATTTTCAATAATTGCTTGATTCTTTCAACACAAGTTTTTTATTTGATATTTTAAAGAATCAATTACCGTAAGTTATGTTAAGAAACGCTCGAAAATGCTTAACATTTAACTAGTTCTAAAGTTGTTGACAAAAATAACTTGCACGCACAAAAAACAGGTTAAAGATGTAAATGTGTTGTTTCCTTAAGCATCTTTCTTTAAACTAAGGCTGGAAACATCTCGGATGATCTTGTGTGTTTTAAACACAATTTAGAAGCACAAAACTTAGAGTTTTCCCTTTCCTGATATATTGACTGTTTGATTAAGTAGGGACCGAATTATCTTGGGTCAAAATTTTGATTGATACACTGTTAAGAACACTGTACCTGGAATCCTACATATGTGATGAATATAATGTAAACAATTGTCATTTTGTGTATGTATATTTTCAGGCCCCTACTCCTGCCAAGAAAATCCGTACAGTCCATTCCACCGTCCCTAAGATAACAAATGAGAAATGTGGTAATTTATTAGTAGAAGAATGTTTACGTACATATACAGATACATGTCATCTTGTTAGATTTAAATATAGTAAATATTCTAGATCATATCAACAATTACCAAAGTAAGTACAACATTGGTTTATTTTACCCCCCCATCCCCAAAAAATTCTGGGGTATATAGGAGTGGGTTGGTAGGTCAGTCTGTAGCTTTGTCTTGTCAAATCGATTTATTAGCACTTATGTGCATATCCCTATTTGGTTATGGTCCATTGTTTTTTGCCAAATTATGGCCCTTTGACAAACATCTGTTGGGGGTATTTTATCACATGCAGTGATAGGTCTAGTTGTTTTTTTCTCTATGTGAATGATCCTTTTATTGGAGTGTGTTAATACCCTTGATAAAATTGCTATGATATTGTAGAATATACAATGTAATTGTAGTTTTTACACTGTTACATGTTATATCAGCATACCACATGCATGTTAGTGTTTATATACTCGGCGTCAATGGAAACTCACCACCCTACCAACCCTCGCTTTATGATAATAGAATTGAAGTGCAGTAAAAACTTCACATAGACACATTTTAGCACACACATGTAATCATTGCTGCCAAAAGAATCCAAATTCGATTTACAATGTTCGAGTCCCGGACTGCACGTGCAAAATAAGATTTATTTGTAAGGACGACATGTATACACGAGTTTGTGTAAATCATTTGTCTCTAACGAGAGTTAGTCGACAGGTTAAGAAAAAACCCTCGTATTTTTAACTATTGCTATTCAAATGTCACGTTTAGGAGACACTCAACGTCACTAAGTTCTCGGCATTGCTGACGCCGGGCCTTTATTTCATGAGATTGCTCGTCGCCTGGGATGCTCCCATCAGACAATCATGAATCTGGTATGGAGACATAAACAGACGTGCTCAGTGAGAGGTAGGTCACGCCTAGATCGTGAAAAGGTGACGTCAGGACGTACCGATCATCAAATTCTCCTGCTGCACGCTGGGGTGGTGATAGTGTCATTGTGTGGGAAGGCATTTCTTGGAGGCACAAGACCCTACTTATTGTTTCGCCTGAAACACTTTCTGCTCATCGTCACATTGATAATGTGCTGAGGCCAGTAGTTCTTTCTTTTAATCAGACTGACGCTGACGTCAACCTACTCCAGCAAGACAATGCACTGCTCAACTCGGCTCGCGTTACACAAGATTTTCTGCAGGATATTAATGTCCACACATCGCCTTGACCAGCATTCAGTCCCGACTTAAACCCTTTAAAGCATCTTTGGGACCAACTTGACCAAAGGGTTTATGACGGCTGACGTCACGTCAATGATTTGCAGCAAGTATACAAGCACTGACTGAGGAGTGGGGAGAAATACCAAAGTACAGAATCCTGCGTCTGATACGGAGTATGAGACGTAGATGTCAAGCTGAGCTCGATGCAGAGGGAGGACATACCTGCTACTGAGGCCCGTAACTTTCATTTTCGAGGTGCTCATCTTGTTTTGTGGAGTTGATCCATTTATGCTTTGATTCTTTATGCTTTCATTGACGCCTAGTATATATTGTCCTGGTTATATTGATATGTTATATCAGCACACAACATGTTAGTGTTTATACATTGTCATGGTTATATTGATATGTTATATCAGCATACAACATGTTAGTGTTTATATAATGTCATGTTTATATTGATATGTTATATCAGCATACCACATGCATGTTAGTGTTTATATATTGTCCTGGTTATATTGATATGTTATATCAGCATACAACATGTTAGTGTTTATATATTGTCCTGGTTATATTGATATGTTATATCAGCATACAACATGTTAGTGTTTATATAATGTCCTGGTTATATTGATATGTTATATCAGCATACAACATGTTAGTGTTTATATATTGTCATGTTTATATTGATATGTTATATCAGCATACAACATACATGTTAGTGTTTATATATTGTCATGGTTATATTGATATGTTATATCAGCATACAACATGTTAGTGTTTATATATTGTCCTGGTTATATTGATATGTTATATCAGCATACAACATGTTAGTGTTTATATATTGTCCTGGTTATATTGATATGTTATATCAGCATACAACATGTTAGTGTTTATATATTGTCCTGGTTATATTGATATGTTATATCAGCATTCAACATGTTAGTGCTTATATATTGTCCTGGTTATATTGATATGTTATATCAGCATACAACATGTTAGTGTTTATATAATGTCCTGGTTATATTGATATGTTATATCAGCATACAACATGTTAGTGTTTATATATTGTCCTGGTTATATTGATATGTTATATCAGCATACAACATGTTAGTGTTTATATATTGTCCTGGTTATATTGATATGTTATATCAGCATACAACATGTTAGTGTTTATATATTGTCCTGGTTATATTGATATGTTATATCAGCATACAACATGTTAGTGTTTATATATTGTCATGTTTATATTGATATGTTATATCAGCATACAACATGTTAGTGTTTATACATTGTCATGGTTATATTGATATGTTATATCAGCATACAACATACATGTTAGTGTTTATACATTGTCATGGTTATATTGATATGTTATATCAGCATACAACATACATGTTAGTGTTTATACATTGTCATGGTTATATTGATATGTTATATCAGCATACAACAGGTTAGTGTTTATATATTGTCATGTTTATATTGATATGTTATATCAGCATACAACATGTTAGTGTTTATATATTGTCATGTTTATATTGATATGTTATATCAGCATACAACATACATGTTAGTGTTTATATATTGTCATGTTTATATTGATATGTTATATCAGCATACAACATACATGTTAGTGTTTATATAATGTCATGTTTATATTGATATGTTATATCAGCATACAACATGTTAGTGTTTATATATTGTCCTGGTTATATTGATAGGTTATATCAGCATACAACATGTTAGTGTTTATATATTGTCATGTTTATATTGATATGTTATATCAGCATACAACATGTTAGTGTTTATACATTGTCATGGTTATATTGATAGGTTATATCAGCATACAACATGTTAGTGTTTATATATTGTCATGTTTATATTGATATGTTATATCAGCATACAACATACATGTTAGTGTTTATATATTGTCATGTTTATATTGATGTGTTATATCAGCATACAACATGTTAGTGTTTATATAATGTCATGGTTATATTGATATGTTATATCAGCATACAACATACATGTTAGTGTTTATATATTGTCCTGGTTATATTGATATGTTATATCAGCATACAACATGTTAGTGTTTATATATTGTCCTGGTTATATTGATATGTTATATCAGCATACAACATATATGTTAGTGTTTATACATTGTCATGGTTATATTGGTATGTTATATCAGCATACAACATGTTAGTGTTTATATATTGTCATGTTTATATTGATATGTTATATTTCAGTATAAAACGTCCATCTAATTTACCAGATCAAGTATTTGAGATAGATACTGAACTAGATGAAAGAGATTATGAGGTAAATATTTTATTACAACTTGTTGTCCAGCAATATCAATGTGAACTTTCTATTAATCTAAACACCATACACAGTTAACAGGTTAATTACATAATTCAGAGTTACTAGAATACAAACCATGCAAATAGTACTTAATGTCATAGACCAGATATTGTACAACATACAGTGAAGTATCGCTATGAAGACTGGTTTATGCAATTTTTGACAATTTTTATATCCCAATTGCTTAATTTATGATTTGTATATTACTACTATTCTGCTTTCAATCATTCTGATTGTTCTAATATTTGAACCTTGCTGTATATATAAACATTTCTTATTGATGATATATTGTTCTCTTATATAAACACTTGAATACTTGTATAATTTCAGGACTCTATAAGTAGAACATATTCTAGTGCCTCAGTGACACAACCACAGATAACTAAAGCTGGTTGGTTATATAAAGGTCCTGATAGTGGTAAAGATACAGTTATCAGTTTTACTAGGGTAGGTTTGTTATACTGTTTTACTAGGGTAGGGTTGTTATACAGTTATCAGTTTTACTAGGATAGGTTTGTTATACAGTTATCGGTTTTACTAGGGTATGTTTGTTATACTGTTATCAGTTTTACTAGGGTAGGTTTGTTACACAGTTATCAGTTTTACTAGGGTAGGTTTGTTATACTGTTTTAATAGGGTAGGTTAGTTATACTGTTTTAATAGGGTATGTTTGTTATACTGTTTTACTAGGGTAGGTTTGTTATACAGTTATCAGTTTTACTAGGGTAGGTTGGTTATACTGTTTTACTAGGGTAGGTTTGTTATACAGTTATCAGTTTTACTAGGGTAGGTTTGTTACACAGTTATCAGTTTTACTTGGGTAGGTTTGTTATACTGTTATCAGTTTTACTAGGGTAGGTTTGTTATACTGTTTTACTAGGGTAGGTTTGTTATACTGTTTTACTAGGGTAGGTTTGTTACACAGTTATCAGTTTTACTAGGGTAGGTTTGTTTTACTAGGGTAGGTTTGTTATACTGTTTTACTAGGGTATGTTTGTTATACTGTTATCAGTTTTACTAGAGTAGGTTTGTTATACTGTTATCAGTTTTACTAGGGTAGGTTTGATATACAGTTATCAGTTTTACTAGGGTAGGTTTGTTATACTGTTTTACTAGGGTAGGTTTGTTATACAGTTATCAGTTTTACTAGGGTAGGTTTGTTATACAGTTATCAGTTTTACTAGGATAGGTTTGTTATACAGTTATCAGTTTAACTAGGATAGGTTTGTTACACAGTTATCAGTTTTACTGGGGTAGGTTTGTTATACAGTTATCAGTTTTACTAGGGTAGGTTTGTTATACTGTTTTACTAGGGTAGGTTTGTTATACAGTTATCAGTTTTACTAGGGTAGGTTTGTTATACAGTTATCAGTTTTACTAGGGTAGGTTTGTTATACTGTTTTACTAGGGTAGGTTTGTTATACAGTTATCAGTTTTACTAGGGTAGGTTTGTTATACTGTTTTACTAGGGTAGGTTTGTTAAAAAACCCCAAATTAAACCCTACCTACCTGTTTATGATGTTTTTGCAAACAGTTATTTGTTTGTTTCTGATGTTATTGTGCAGATATTTACTGTAAATATTTGTTTGTTTCAGACCTTATTGTGAGTTCAGATATTTACTGTATATATTCGTTTGTTTCAGACATTATTGTGAATGCAGATATTTACTGTATAAATTTGTTTGTTTTAGATGTTATTGTGAGTGCAGATATTTACTGTATATATTTGTTTGTTTCAGATGTTATTGTGAGTGCAGATATTTACTGTAAATATTTGTTTGTTTCAGATGTTATTGTGAGTGCAGATATTTACTGTATATATTTGTTTGTTTCAAATGTTATTGTGAGTGCAGATATTTACTGTTTATATTTGTTTGTTTCAGATGTTATTGTGAGTGCAGATATTTACTGTTTATATTTGTTTGTTTCAGACCTTTTTTGTGAGTGCATATATTTTCTGTAAATATTTTTTTGTTTCAGATATTATTGTGAGTGCAGATATTTACTTTAAATATTTGTTTGTTTCAGATATTTTTGTGAGTGCAGATATTTACTGTTTATATTTGTTTGTTTCCGACCTTATTGTGAGTGCAGATATTTACTGTATATATTTGTTTGTTTCAAACCTTTTTTGTGAGTGCAGATATTTACTGTTTATATTTGTTTGTTTCCGACAATGTGAATGCAGATATTTACTGTTTATATTTGTTTGTTTCCGACAATGTGAATGCAGATATTTACTGTTCATATTTGTTTATTTCCGATCTTATTGTGAGTGCAGATATTTACTGTTTATATTTGTTTATTTCCGACCTTATTGTGAGTGCAGATATTTACTGTAAATATTTGTTTGTTTCAGATATTATTGTGAGTGCAGATATTTACTGTATATATTTGTTTGTTTCAAACCTTTTTGTGAGTGCAGATATTTACTGTTTATATTTGTTTGTTTCCGACAATGTGAATGCAGATATTTACTGTTTACATGTATATTTATATTACAGCAATTCAAGAGACGTTATTTTGTTATAAAACAACAAGCAGATCAGACATATAGTTTAGAATTTTATAAAGATGATAAAAGACATGACACTAAAGGTGTTATATTTCTGGATTGTGCTCAAGATGTGGTTAAGGTATCTGTTTACTTTCTTATCTTCAATTTATTTTAACATTCATGTGACAAATTAATGACAATCTCATACTTTCATGGTAATGGCTTGTTAGCTTGACCATTTAGATAATAGTTTGTATGTCTACTCAACTGTGAGTTATATGAAGTTGTTACTTAGTCTTGAGATTTTCTCTGTTTTGAGTTAAACTCATTATGTGTTTGCTACACCATTCTTTTTTAAGGGTTTGTGTGCATCATATACTGTAGCTTTACTATGTTTAAATAGTCAACTCCTCTTGTGTTTACAGGGTCACCATTTGTATCTAGACAAGTTAAAGCATGTAACATATGATATTTTCAATCACTGATCAATGTGTTATTGTTGTCTCTTATAGAATACCAAGAAAGGTAAACATTGTTTTGAAGTACGTATGCCAGAGAAAGTATATTTATTTGCTGCTGAAAATGAAAGTGAGATGGAAGATTGGATTAAAACATTAGATAAAGTTAGATCAGCTGCTGAAACATTGTCCCAAGTATCATTAGATAGAGCAAGAGGTTGGTATATATCATCTTTCTACATTGTCCCAAGTATCATTAGATAGAGCATGAGGTTGGTATATATCATCTTTCTACATTGTCCCAAGTATCATTAGATAGAGCATGAGGTTGGTATATATCATCTTTCTACATTGTCCCAAGTATCATTAGATAGAGCATGAGGTTGGTATATATCATCTTTCTACATTAACTATCTTAGATAGAGCAAGAGGTTGGTATATATCATCTTTCTACATTAACTATCTTAGATAGAGCATGAGGTTGGTATATATCATCTTTCTACATTGTCCCAAGTATCATTAGATAGAGCAAGAGGTTGGTATATATCAGCTTTCTACATTGTCCCAAGTATCATTAGATAGAGCAAGAGGTTGGTATATATCATCTTTCTACATTGTCCCAAGTATCATTAGATAGAGCAAGAGGTTGGTATATATCATCTTTCTACATTGTCCCAAGTATCATTAGATAGAGCATGAGGTTGGTATATATCATCTTTCTACATTGTCCCAAGTATCATTAGATAGAGCAAGAGGTTGGTATATATCATCTTTCTACATTGTCCCAAGTATCATTAGATAGAGCAAGAGGTTGGTATATATCATCTTTCTACATTGTCCCAAGTATCATTAGATAGAGCAAGAGGTTGGTATATAACATCTTTCTACATTGTCCCAAGTATCATTAGATAGAGCATGAGGTTGGTATATATCATCTTTCTACATTGACTATCTTAGATAGAGCATGAGGTTGGTATATATCATCTTTCTACATTGTCCCAAGTATCATTAGATAGAGCAAGAGGTTGGTATATATCATCTTTCTACATTGTCCCAAGTATCATTAGATAGAGCATGAGGTTGGTATATATCATCTTTCTACATTGTCCCAAGTATCATTAGATAGAGCAAGAGGTTGGTATATATCATCTTTCTACATTAACTATCTTAGATAGAGCATGAGGTTGGTATATATCATCTTTCTACATTGTCCCAAGTATCATTAGATAGAGCATGAGGTTGGTATATATCATCTTTCTACATTGTCCCAAGTATCATTAGATAGAGCAAGAGGTTGGTATATATCATCTTTCTACATTGACTATCTTAGATAGAGCATGAGGTTGGTATATATCATCTTTCTACATTAACTATCTTAGATAGAGCATGAGGTTGGTATATATCATCTTTCTACATTAACTATCTTAGATAGAGCATGAGGTTGGTATATATCATCTTTCTAAATTGACTATCTTAGATAGAGCAAGAGGTTGGTATATATCATCTTTCTACATTGTCCCAAGTATCATTAGATAGAGTAAGAGGTTGGTATATATCATCTTTCTACATTGTCCCAAGTATCATTAGATAGAGCATGAGGTTGGTATATATCATCTTTCTACATTGTCCCAAGTATCATTAGATAGAGCATGAGGTTGGTATATATCATCTTTCTACATTGTCCCAAGTATCATTAGATAGAGCATGAGGTTGGTATATATCATCTTTCTACATTGTCCCAAGTATCATTAGATAGAGCATGAGGTTGGTATATATCATCTTTCTACATTGTCCCAAGTATCATTAGATAGAGCATGAGGTTGGTATATATCATCTTTCTACATTAACTATCTTAGATAGAGCAAGAGGTTGGTATATATCATCTTTCTACATTGTCCCAAGTATCATTAGATAGAGCAAGAGGTTGGTATATATCATCTTTCTACATTAACTATCTTAGATAGAGCATGAGGTTGGTATATATCATCTTTCTACATTGTCCCAAGTATCATTAGATAGAGCATGAGGTTGGTATATATCATCTTTCTACATTAACTATCTTAGATAGAGCATGAGGTTGGTATATATCATCTTTCTACATTGACTATCTTAGATAGAGCATGAGGTTGGTATATATCATCTTTCTACATTAACTATCTTAGATAGAGCATGAGGTTGGTATATATCATCTTTCTACATTAACTATCTTAGATAGAGCAAGAGGTTGGTATATATCATCTTTCTACATTGTCCCAAGTATCATTAGATAGAGCATGAGGTTGGTATATATCATCTTTCTACATTAACTATCTTAGATAGAGCAAGAGGTTGGTATATATCATCTTTCTACATTAACTATCTTAGATAGAGCATGAGGTTGGTATATATCATCTTTCTACATTAACTATCTTAGATAGAGCAAGAGGTTGGTATATATCATCTTTCTACATTAACTATCTTAGATAGAGCATGAGGTTGGTATATATCATCTTTCTACATTAACTATCTTAGATAGAGCATGAGGTTGGTATATATCATCTTTCTACATTAACTATCTTAGATAGAGCATGAGGTTGGTATATATCATCTTTCTACATTAACTATCTTAGATAGAGCAAGAGGTTGGTATATAACATCTTTCTACATTGTCCCAAGTATCATTAGATAGAGCATGAGGTTGGTATATATCATCTTTCTACATTGTCCCAAGTATTATTAGATAGAGCAAGAGGTTGGTATATATCATCTTTCTACATTGTCCCAAGTATCATTAGATAGAGCATGAGGTTGGTATATATCATCTTTCTACATTGTCCCAAGTATCATTAGATAGAGCAAGAGGTTGGTATATAACATCTTTCTACATTGTCCCAAGTATCATTAGATAGAGCAAGAGGTTGGTATATATCATCTTTCTACATTAACTATCTTAGATAGAGCATGAGGTTGGTATATATCATCTTTCTACATTGTCCCAAGTATCATTAGATAGAGCAAGAGGTTGGTATATATAATCTTTCTACATTGTCCCAAGTATCATTAGATAGAGCAAGAGGTTGGTATATATCATCTTTCTACATTGACTATCTTAGATAGAGCAAGAGGTTGGTATATATCATCTTTCTACATTAACTATCTTAGATAGAGCATGAGGTTGGTATATATCATCTTTCTACATTAACTATCTTAGATAGAGCAAGAGGTTGGTATATATCATCTTTCTACATTGTCCCAAGTATCATTAGATAGAGCAAGAGGTTGGTATATATCATCTTTCTAAATTAACTATCTTAGGTTGTTTGTATTTTTATTGTACAAATACATTTTAGTTGGATAGTTAGAACAGATGAAATCTACTCACAACCACATGACTTGCAATATAGCTGAGGGCATAGACTAGTTTTAACATAAATTAGAAATAAAGGTTCTATGGTAAACTACTTAGAATCAAACTATAAACTTTAGAAAAATGTAACAAAGTAAAACACATTGTCACTGCTAACACATTTTGTCTTTTTGGTGCACCTTGGCTTCTATTCTGTAAATTTTATAGACACTAAAGGCATCAAGTAGAATCAAATGCCCCAACCCTATTAATTGAATTTTAATTATATGGAGTCAAATATTGCAAGCTAAATGCGCACTTAGTCAAACAGGTTATTGAGAACTTATCTACAACCTGTTAGAATGTTCAGATGTAAAAATATAAAATCTGAAATATATTTCAGATTTTATATTTCTACATCCTGTGTCATTGTATTGTCTGTTTTGTTATCCACTGTTATTGTTTAAATAGTATCATTGGGCATATATAAATATGAAGTCCCAGCAAGGAGGCATTTAACTGTTAAGCTATTTGTCTTTTCCTACCTGAAACACACTATTGGTATATCCCATCATAATTGATAGACGATAAACATTTTTACACTTGCAATCACTGTGAAATTATTGATATTTTGACAGTTGATAAAAAACAAACAATATAGCACGAAAGAAATTATTTTATAATGTAAATAGTTAGCTGCATTGATGAAATTAATCCTACACCAAGACAATAAAATATTCTCTCTGTATATTATACTATATATTTTTAGATGAAGTATTTTCTCCTGGGAAGATAGATGATAAAGCATTTGAAAATACTGTACATCCTGAATTAACTAAGGTATTCTCTTTGTTTCTGTCATTTTGACTGTTGTTGTCTGTTAAAAACATTTGTTGACACACTTTAATATAAATATGAATACACAAAAAATACTTTGATAGAGCATGATCAAGTATTGCATATCTAAAATCCTCTGACATTTATACTTGAAAAATTTGGTCACCCATTCTAACAATGAAAATATTTAACCTCTCTTGTACAATGTTTATTATATAATACATCGTATTTTGCTCTTGATTTTGAAAAATAAATACCCCGGGTCGATAGCGCAGTTGGTAGCGCACCGGGATTTGGATACTCGTGCCTGAGGGGGTGCGGGTTCAGTATCCCATCCGGGGAGGTTATACCCTTCCATGAAAATTTGACAATAATGTCGATTTTCCTCCATTGATTAGATAATATGGAGAAGTTTCTGGCCTTGTGGAAGGGTAGGTGAGTACTGGTTATAGATATATGGTCCAGGAAAGCTAGGTTAGGTGCGCTGGGCTCTGTAAAATGACCTAAAATTGTGTTGACACGGCGTTAACTCCAATAGATAAAATAAATGAATAAATAAAATAGAAAAATAAATAATGTTTTGTCATCACATAAGAGTTCAGATTATAAAACATAATTCAGAACAATCATTGAAGATTTTTAATAAAAAGCTGGACAGAACTGTAAGACATATAAGTATTTGACCGTCATCAACTATGAAGGTATTACTGTGATATATTTAAATCATTAGACAAAGAAACAATCATATGGAGCTTGATGTATATTATATTACAGTATGCCAAAGAATCAGAATCTATGATGCAGAAAGCAAGACAAGAAGGAAGACAGAATTTATTTAATGTTTATGCTAACATGGCTGTAAGTATTATATGATAAACTAACTACCAATCTTCTTTGTCATCTTGATACACTGAATAAATCTACTTCATCTTTTAGAGCTGATATAGGAAAGTTGATCTAATAAGAATAATTTTTTTTATCTCAGGTCCGAATTGCAATTGATGCATGATGAAGAATCAAATCGTTGCAACTCTAGAATACTCCTAGTAGGGGTTACTATTTGGGCCAAAAATACTATCATGAGGGTATTGCTATTGTCAAAAAACTATTGTGATAAAATCAGGATAGTTTTTTAATTATAAAACAACTACACAATACACTGTAATTATCTTTTTTAATTTGATTCCTGGCTTATACCAAGCTGTAACCATACGTTATGAAGAATATAGAGCCAAACTGCTTTAAAAAGTTTCATCATTCAACACTTTGATTTAACAGTTTTTATATTACGTATGCAAATATTGTTTCAGCCCTTTGAAATGCTTATAATTAAGATGTACATGCTCCAACTTCATCACTAAATTTAAAAAACTTTCGTTTTGAAGAAAACTATTGCAAACAGTAGATAGTCAGAGAAACTATTGCCATATTTATCCACTTTAGAAAGTTATATTGGCCGATTGCTGTTGCAAAGTAAACTATCATGATAAGTGGACATATCGTCATACCACTAACTCCAAGCTGATTTTGTATCGTTTGAATCAAAGATTACCATGACTGTTAACACTTGTTGTCTGATAGCTTGTCAACTACTTCATTAGCTGAGCATAGTTTGCTTTTTATAGATTTCAAAACATTTTATTATTAAATATATGTGTTGACCGATAGGCACAGCTATTTTATCTTTGAACAGTTTGTAGCCTTAGAAAATATAAATCACCATTGAATGGAGACAAACTATTCAAGAATTATTGTTTGTGTCTAATCCATTTGAAGGAATATTCCCATAACATATGATTGTATATATTTTATATATAGAGATATATAGATGAAGAAGTGGAAGACGAGACAGGTCCTATAGTTGATGTATATCCTAAACATTTTGGTGAAAGATTTATGTTACGGTTGTTAGAATTTAAATTAAAATTACAAGTAAATCTGGCTGAGGAAGGACTAGGAAGTAAGAAATGTAATGTAAGTACACTGTCTTTATAGTTTACATGTATATCAGTTCTTACCATACACTTGAATGTATTTTTTTGTTTAATAAAGTATGAGGGCTGTTAGTAAAGTATCCAGAAAGGTTTCATAATATTTTTATTTGTCCTTTAATTGTGAGGAAATTATTAACACTGATACTTTAAGGAATAATGATTACGGCCTGACAGAATGAAAAAAATATTGATACTTACATGTTACCTACAGTCACTATGGCAACGTTGGTTGATGTCAAGCAGGTCAACTATTTTAATTTGGTAAATGATCACATACCTGCTTCTAAAGAGGAAAAAATTGTATTTTCTAAAAATGACGTAATTTCATGTGATAATTTTGCTCGCTTTTATCTTGACCAACGTGACGTCATTTTCTTAAATATTACCTTGTACCCGTAAACAACAGAAGTTAAATGCATCGTTTACTGATAACCCAATTAAGGTGCTGGAGCAGTGGTATTCAATAAAATTTTGCGTATAACCTCATGACAATACATTCCTGTGTTTTCTCCAAGACAACCCTGAGAGACAATTGACAATGTGAAACATCCTGCATACTCCCCAGATCTAGCTCAATGTAACTTCTTGCTATTCCTGATGTTGATAATAGAGCTGTGCAGTTTGATGATGTTCATGATTTGCATAGTGGTTTTCAAGAAATGGTTCAGAAAAAATTCCACAAGTTCATCTCCTGCTTTGTCAAATGCATTCATAAATTAGAGAAGTGTGTATCGTGTAGTGGGTAAATTTACGAAAGGGTGTGATTTTTAGATGCGTGATTATGACTTTCCTGACGCTGTGTCATATCCAAAAGTAAGTTGCCCCGCTCAACATAACCGTATGTTACCATAGATACTGTAGAATGCACATTAATGCAAATGGTGATTTTACTTTAACGTGATCCTCTGCATAATTCTCCGCGAGTAAAAGTGTTGAATATTTTATGTAGATATGTTTGTAAATAAAAAAGTTATGAAACCTTTCTGGATACTTTTCTAACAGCCCTTGTAATTGGAGATTTCATTGTATTGAGTTTTATGGTGACTCATGTTATCTAGTTCTACAGCTATCACCTCTTGTTATTAAGCTACTGGCAGCTAACTTTCAATCCCTTGGGAAGTAGATATTTTACTCTATATTATGTACAGTTTAAAACTACGGCAAAAGAATTATACCACACTCTCATATACCCAACTTCATTGGATGAAGTGAAGCATTTACAAGTAAGTTTTTGCCCATTTTAGACTTCCACTAATCATTTAATATCATACAATTTGGTTTATTATAAATACACAATATCTGTTGATGGACAATGTATACTACTTTAGTACTGCAGTAATGTATTCATTATGGTTTATCTACTTTCAGCCTGAACCATTTTTTCTGACATTTGCCTTATATGATGCTAAAGATGGTAGAAAGATATCAGAAGATTTTCACATGGATTTGAATGAACCAGAGATAGATAATATGATACCATCAGAGTTATTGTCTGCCTCAGATAGATTACATAGTATAGAAGGAAAATCTACAGCTCCAGATTTAAATGGTTTAGATGAAAAATGGCTGCTGTCTAAACAGAAACAGGTAAATGTGTTTCATAGTTTGTTAACCTTATACAATAATATTCTGCTTAAAAAATTCCTTGGTTATCACACAATCATGTGTTTTTAATTTATAAGTCAAAATTGCTTAACTTGAGAACAAGTGTTCTTTTATCAAGCTAATCCTATAAAAACATCAATCGTATGACTCAAAGTGATGAATCAGAGTTGTAAGATTTTTTTTTCAAGTTCGAGCTAAAACAAATTTGTATGATCAATTTAAAAACGAGCCAAAACTTAAAGTATAAAAAAGATGCAGCACCCTGCTGTCTATGAATACAATTATCTCTATGCTATTGTGTAAACTACTATAACCTACCATGAGCCATTGTTAAATATATAGATTCTCCTACATTAACATTGTAATATCAGCATTGATCACATGATTGTATATATTATAATTATGTTTTCATGGTATATTCTTTGTACAGATTACATGATTGTATATGTTATAATTATGTTTTCATGGTATATTCTTTGTACAGATTACATGATTGTATATGTTATAATTATGTTTTCATGGTATATTCTTTGTACAGATTACATGATTGTATATGTTATAATTATGTTTTCATGGTATATTCTTTGTACAGATCACATGATTGTATATGTTATAATTATGTTTTCATGGTATATTCTTTGTACAGATTACATGATTGTATATGTTATAATTATGTTTTCATGGTATATTCTTTGTATAGATTATATGATTGTATATGTTATAATTATGTTTTCATGGTATATTCTTTGTATAGATTACATGATTGTATATGTTATAATTATGTTTTCATGGTATATTCTTTGTACAGATTACATGATTGTATATGTTATAACTATGTTTTCATGGTATATTCTTTGTACAGATTACATGATTGTATATGTTATAATTATGTTTTCATGGTATATTCTTTGTATAGATTACATGATTGTATATGTTATAATTATGTTTTCATGGTATATTCTTTGTACAGATTACATGATTGTATATGTTATAATTATGTTTTCATGGTATATTCTTTGTACAGATTACATGATTGTATATGTTATAATTATGTTTTCATGGTATATTCTTTGTACAGATTACATGATTGTATATGTTATAATTATGTTTTCATGGTATATTCTTTGTACAGATTACATGATTGTATATGTTATAATTATGTTTTCATGTTATATTCTTTGTACAGATTACATGATTGTATATGTTATAATTATGTTTTCATGTTATATTCTTTGTACAGATTACATAATTGAATATATTATATATTTTCATGTTATATTCTTTGTACAGATTACATAATTGAATATATTATATATTTTCATGTTATATTCTTTGTATAGATTACATGATTGTATATATTATATATTTTCATGTTATATTCTTTGTACAGATTACATGATTGTATATATTATATGTTTTCATGTTATATTCTTTGTATAGATTACATGATTGTATATATTATATGTTTTCATGTTATATTCTTTGTACAGATTACATGATTGTATATATTATATGTTTTCATGTTATATTCTTTGTACAGATTACATGATTGTATATGTTATAATTATGTTTTCATGGTATATTCTTTGTACAGATTAATTGATTGTATATGTTATAATTATGTTTTCATGGTATATTCTTTGTACAAATTACATGATTGTATATGTTATAATTATGTTTTCATGGTATATTCTTTGTACAGATTAATTGATTGTATATGTTATAATTATGTTTTCATGGTATATTCTTTGTACAGATTAATTGATTGTATATGTTATAATTATGTTTTCATGGTATATTCTTTGTACAAATTACATGATTGTATATGTTATAATTATGTTTTCATGGTATATTCTTTGTACAAATTACATGATTGTATATGTTATAATTATGTTTTCATGGTATATTCTTTGTACAAATTACATGATTGTATATGTTATAATTATGTTTTCATGGTATATTCTTTGTACAAATTACATGATTGTATATGTTATAATTATGTTTTCATGGTATATTCTTTGTACAGATTACATGATTGTATATGTTATAATTATGTTTTCATGTTATATTCTTTGTACAGATTACATGATTGTATTATATATTTTCATGTTATATTCTTTGTATAGATTACATGATTGTATATATTATATGTTTTCATGGTATATTCTTTGTATAGATTACATGATTGTATATATTATATGTTTTCATGGTATATTCTTTGTACAGATTACATAATTGAATATATTATATATTTTCATGTTATATTCTTTGTACAGATTACATAATTGAATATATTATATATTTTCATGTTATATTCTTTGTATAGATTACATGATTGTATATATTATATGTTTTCATGTTATATTCTTTGTATAGATTACATGATTGTATATATTATATGTTTTCATGTTATATTCTTTGTATAGATTACATGATTGTATATATTATATGTTTTCATGTTATATTCTTTGTATAGATTACATGATTGTATATATTATATGTTTTCATGGTATATTCTTTGTATAGATTACATGATTGTATATATTATATGTTTTCATGGTATATTCTTTGTATAGATTACATGATTGTATATGTTATATGTTTTCATGGTATATTCTTTGTATAGATTACATGATTGTATATATTATATGTTTTCATGGTATATTCTTTGTATAGATTACATGATTGTATATGTTATATGTTTTCATGGTATATTCTTTGTATAGATTACATGATTGTATATATTATATGTTTTCATGGTATATTCTTTGTATAGATTACATGATTGTATTATATGTTTTCATGGTATATTCTTTGTATAGATTACATGATTGTATATATCATATGTTTTCATGGTATATTCTTTGTATAGATTACATGATTGTATATATTATATGTTTTCATGTTATATTCTTTGTATAGATTACATGATTGTATATATTATATGTTTTCATGTTATATTCTTTGTATAGATTACATGATTGTATATATTATATGTTTTCATGGTATATTCTTTGTATAGATTACATGATTGTATATATTATATGTTTTCATGGTATATTCTTTGTATAGATTACATGATTGTATATGTTATATGTTTTCATGGTATATTCTTTGTATAGATTACATGATTGTATATATTATATGTTTTCATGTTATATTCTTTGTATAGATTACATGATTGTATATGTTATATGTTTTCATGGTATATTCTTTGTATAGATTACATGATTGTATATATTATATGTTTTCATGTTTTATTCTATGTATAGATTACATGATTGTATATATTATATGTTTTCATGGTATATTCTTTGTATAGATTACATGATGGTATATACATGTATTATAATTTTGTTTTCAGGGTATATTCTCTGTTATAAGAAGACATTCAGAGATCTATTTATATGTTAAAATAGAGAAAGTATTACAAGGACCTATATCACAAGCTGTTGAACCTTATCTGAAATCTGAAGATTATAAAACTGGTAGTAAAATCTATAAACAGATGAAACAATTCTGTACACATATAGGTCATCATAGAATGCCATTTGCTTGGTCTGCTAGGTAAGTTAATATTGAAACAATTCTGTACACATATAGGTCATCATAGAATGCCATTTGCTTGGTCTGCTAGGTAAGTTAATATTGAAACAATTCTGTACACATATAGGTCATCATAGAATGCCATTTGCTTGGTCTGCTAGGTAAGTTATATATTGAAACAATTCTGTACACATATAGGTCATCATAGAATGCCATTTGCTTGGTCTGCTAGGTAAGTTATATTGAAACAATTCTGTACACATATAGGTCATCATAGAATGTCATTTGCTTGGTCTGCTAGGTAAGTTATATATTGAAACAATTCTGTACACATATAGGTCATCAGAGAATGTCATTTGCTTGGTCTGCTAGGTAAGTTAATATTGAAACAATTCTGTACACATATAGGTCATCATAGAATGTCATTTTCTTGGTCTGCTAGGTAAGTTATATATTGAAACAATTCTGTACACATATAGGTCATCATAGAATGCCATTTGCTTGGTCTGCTAGGTAAGTTAATATTGAAACAATTCTGTACACATATAGGTCATCAGAGAATGCCATTTGCTTGGTCTGCTAGGTAAGTTAATATTGAAACAATTCTGTACACATATAGGTCATCATAGAATGTCATTTGCTTGGTCTGCTAGGTAAGTTATATATTGAAACAATTCTGTACACATATAGGTCATCAGAGAATGTCATATGCTTGGTCTGCTAGGTAAGTTATATATTGAAACAATTCTGTACACATATAGGTCATCATAGAATGCCATTTGCTTGGTCTGCTAGGTAGGTTTTGGAGTTTCTGCAGTTATTTGGACTGCACATCATACTTGGGTTAAGGGCATTTTGTAATAATTTTTTTTAACATGTATTTTTTCTCATATTAGTTATATGATGTAAGATTCAATGTTAGATAATTAATCAGTTATGTTTTTGTCTGTAAAATCGTTTAAAGCTGCCTATTCACAAACTTTACTTAAATTAAAAATTCAAAACTATATAGAAACATTTTGGAGGCAGTAAAGCAGTATTCTGATAATGACAATTTATTGCATATTGTCATACAACTTTACACTGCTTTTATGTATAAAGATACCAAGTCAGTAACAATGTAGATGATTTTGTTGTTTTATGCGACATATTTTTTTATTTCTCAAAATCTATAGGGTAGTTAATATTTAAAAAATCATTTTTGACTCATGTAGAAAGATTTGTGACATTGAAATGGGTAAGTACACAGAAGACCCTAAGAATTGTGTACACTGAACTTATGATTGTTATTTATGATTGTTTTAGGCTACATTTAACATAAGCATGTACCTTTTGCTAAAATGAAATGAACAGTTCAAACATATTATAAGTTCTTATTAAGTTTTGTGTAAAAAATGCTACATTTGGTTGAGATTTAGTAAAAAAAAGAACAATTCCTTGATGAAATTATTGTACTTCGTTCTATTAGAACTATTAAAAAAATCATTTCTGTGTTCTATGTTTAAATTCTTATCATAAAAGTTAGTGTTTATATTATATAAAGTGTTCAATCTATAAATGTTTCAGACCATTGCATGGTCAGATTGTAAAAAAGAATAGGTGAGATGTACAAGATATTTTCTAAACAGTAAAAGTTATCAAATTTTGTATTGATAGACCTCCTAGAAAAACCCTTAAAATCCTTTATTTTTCCAAAAATCCTTAAAAACCTTTATATTTCCTGATTTTTTTTAAATGAAGAAAAAAATGTATATTCAACATGAAACAATTATTTCTCAGAAATTATATGTCTAATCTAGATGTTACAGAATTCTGTCTATGTGAAACTATTTACTGTGCTTCTGAACAAACAATTGACCATATCGGGTTAACATCCATCGTAAAAACTTTCATGAAACTATTTCCAATTCAAATGTAAAAGAATCTATTTGTTTTTTATTTTTGTAAAACATTATTACTTCAAGACCTTTATTTTTAAAAATATTTACCATAATAATAACATTTATTTTATGAACACCTGCTAGGAAGCCAAATTCCTATTATCTACCCTCACACTATTATTATACCCCCGCTTCGAAGAAGAGGGGGTATACTGTTTTACCCTTGTCCGTGCGTGCGTGCATCCGTCCGTCCGTTACAAAATTTCCGTCGCAGTTTTCTCAGCAACTATAACATGCAGCAGCCTAATACTTTGCATATTGCTTCATCCCATAGTCCCATGTGGTGTAAAGCGATTTCATGCCCCTTGCTCATCTACTTCCTGTTTGTCGCATATTTTTAGATTTTTGCGAGGGTATCACTAGTGAGCATTAGCTCACAGATTTACTTGTTATTTGTGATCCCATACAAACATGTTTATGTATCAAATTACCAATATATCATACATCTCAATCATCACTCTTATTTCTATAAACTGTGCACTTGTACTTGCAGAAACGATCATATTGTAAAAGTGGAAGCAAAATTATTTAAATTGTATCAATCAGTATGATGAGTTAGATAATTTAAATTGGTAATATTTTGTCTTTGTATTACATTGACAGCCATGTGTCCAGATTGTTGATTGCTGTCAAATGTTATAAGATTCTGGTCATCAAAAATCTCCTCAACCAAAATTAAACTGCAGCTTTATTGCATTAAGTGTTGGAAACAAAAATATTGTTGTTTAAGATTACACCAGTAATAATGTTGAGTGTTCATGTATCTACAGCATTTTAGTCTCCTACCGGTGTTTACACCAGAGGGAACGATAGGTTTGCACTCCGTCCATCTGTCCATCGGTCTGTCTGACAATAACCTTATGACATTTTGAATTGTTTACTGCAGATTATACAAAACAGGCTGCTTAGAACATATAGATACTGTAAAACTAATAAAAGATTTGTACTCTTGTCTATGTGCCAAAGATTGTGCAACATTGTTTTATCCAATTTTGAATATAAAACAAATACTAGCAAGGAATGGATTTTAGGATTTTCTTTTAACAAAATAAAAAGTTTAATCAAGTTAAATTCTGATGTGTATCTTATAAGCATGTGTTCTATATTCACCCTGGAGACAAACAATGTAACACACAATCTGATTGGCTAGATAATATAGACTATTTTGAAATAAGAATTATTGTAAAAATATTGCATGACACATACATGTAATTAAAACAATTCATTTTGCTTGTTTGGTGTCCAAACATAGAAATCATGCAGTTATTGTCATAATATGTTATCTTAATACAATTTCCCCCTCAAACAAACAGTTTCCTATTATACATGTTTATTTAACACAAACTCATAGAAAATATATATATGTTCCACAATCTGTGGGAAATAGACACATAGACAGCTTTTTTTTTTATACTTGGTATTGTAAGACTGGACTGGAGTACAGTTCATTTTGTGGTCACATTTGGCTTGTACAAGAAATGAATTTGTTTTAATTTGTTTTAAGAAAAAAACTACGTATATTTTATTATTTTACAGACCTTTAGCTATCAGTAGTCATGGACCCTGTGATCTTACAATATATAAACAAGAAAGTTCTAAGATGTCAGAAGATGAAATTATTAAACATTTACAAGATCTCAGAAAGTAAGTTTTCATCTATTACTTATATATGTTCTACAAATATGTATTCTGTCCATAATACAATTATTTTTGTTAAGTTCTTATAAAAACAATGCACAGTTGAAGTAACAATCTGTATAAGTATGTGAAGATAATGACTATTGTTTTAGATGTGCAACTTTACTTATCTTTCAATATGTTAATTTATTATATGTTTTTCACTATGTAAATATTGTAAATAACTTGTAAATGTTCTATCAGAGGTCCACATGGAAGATTGGATTTATCCAAATGTGTAGCCTCATTAAGTAAAGTCTTTATTATTATTATTTATGATATTATTATTATGTCATTCTCTTTAATAACTTCTGTTTTTACATGTGTGGTATGACAATTTCTTGGAATGTATTTATTTAATTCACAAATATCTTCCCTGCGGGACAAATTTTAACTTATAATATGTAATATGGAATGAGTTGTCCATGGGTTGAGTTGTCTCTACCTGGGGGTTGAGTTGTCCAAACTTCGGGTTGAAATTTCCACTATGTGATTGAAACCAGATCTAAAATTCCTGATCACCAACTGACTTATTTAAGATCTGGCTACTTTGTTATGAGGGTCATGTTCAGGTGACCTTTTCTAACTATAATATAATGAAGTAATTATTATATTTAGTAACTTGTTTACCCGATCTACATCACCCAATCTGCAAAAACCAGTCTAACCACAGACTGTGAATAACACCACTATCAAATTAGCTTGCAAAACTCGGTCTAAAATTAGAAATCACGAAATCAGGATACTAGTACTAGTGTTTCATCTAGATGGAAGCTATGCATTGATTGGTCGACACAAAGGTCATCTTGACTTGACCCCCTGAGCCATGACAAGAGATCTTATATGGTACCCCTTATATGATACATGCATTAGTTTACGGATAATAGATGTCCACAGGTTGAGTTCTGTCATACCCATTTTACAAACTGTCACATAGATAATATTTCTTGATGGCAAACCTGTTGAATACTGAAAGTACAGTGACAAAGCAATGACTTCCAGGGGCGGATCCAGAATTTTTTTTCTAGGGTGGGGGGGGTCCAAACTTTTTCTAGGGGGGGTCCAAACTTTCGAACCACAACCAGATTAAGGCATTATACACACTTTGCAGATTAATTCAACATATTAATAATAAAAAACAACATAACCATTAAATCTTTGTTAAGCACCAAGAAAAATAGCTTCATGCTACTTAAAAATGACTTACATTCAAGAAATACACTAATGGACAGGTACATTTTGGAAATTCCAGGGGGGGGGGGTCAGATCCGCCTATGACTTCCCCTGATTACAAATGTCAGGGTTGTTTTGCAATATATCCCGCTTAAATAAGATTCATAACTCTACCACTCATTTGTAACAGAAGTATTCCCCCTTGAAATTAAAATTTATGGTAAACATATTTATAAAAATGTTATATTTTATTAGATCTATAATTTCTTTATTACTTTAAGGGTATACTTCTATAACTCACTGATTAATTCACATGAATTTCAAAATGTATTATTTAGTATAATTATTTATTGGTCACACATTAAAATGACCTACCGTAAAGAAAATTTGTAAAAATACAGGTTTGTTAATTTGATACAAATAGTTGATCTTCGTATCCTTATTTCTTGTATGCTAGAACAAAAGGCGTGTTTACTTTGTGTCCAGATTTCTGATTCAAGTTTTGTTCAGATTTTTTAACAATGGCATATTTATTTTTCTAATGATTGGCTTCAAACTTCAAATATGTGTTCCTTATCATCACCCTCATTATATGCCCGAAAGAATTTCGGACATATTTTGTTATACCCCCTGGCGTCCGTCTGTCTGTCCGTCCGTTAGCAATTTGGTTTCCGGTGCATAACTTAAGTTCCATTTGGCCCACAATATTCAAACTTCAAAGGATGATTGTCCAAATTGGGTAGAAGACCCCTATTGATTTTGGGGTCACAAGTCACAGGTCAAGGTCACTATTACCTTAAAACTGGAAACAGTTTCCGGAGCATAACTGAATATTCAAACTTCATAGGATGATTGTCCATATCGGGTAGAAGACCCCTATTGATTTTGAGGTCACAAGGTCAAAGGGCAAGGTCACTATTACCTTAAAACTGAAAACAGTTTCTGGTGCATAACTTAAGTTCCATTTGGTCCACAATATTCAAACTTCATACAATGATTGTCCATATTGGGTAGAAGACCCCTATTGATTTTGGGGTAAAATGTCAAGGTCACTATTACCTTAAAACTGAAAACAGTTTTTGGAGCATAACTTAAGTTCCATTTGGTCCACAATATTCAAACTTTATACGATGATGGCCATATAGGGTAGAAGACCCCTATTGATTTTGGGGTAAGATGTCAAGGTCACTATTACCTTAAAACTGAAAACAGTTTTTGGAGCATAACTAAAGTTCCATTTGGTCCACAATATTCAAACTTCATACGATGATGGCCATATAGGGTAGAAGACCCATATTGATTTTGGGGTCACAAGGTCAAAGGTCAAGGTCACTTTTACCTTAAAACTTTTTTTCTCTACTTTGTTTTCCACAATTATTCATAATATGATATTCATATGAAATATTCTCATGTCTTACAAATGTTTCAGCTTAACTAAAAAAAAAACACTTTTGGGCATATAATGCTCCGCCCAGGGGTGCTCTTGTTATATATGTTAAGATGCATAACTCTAACACCAATATGTTCGAAATCACCTCCCCTTCAAACCTAGAATTTTCTTAAACAGATGTCAGAGGAGATATCCACTCTGAACCTATTAAATATTTTGAGAATTATCTCCCTTTTCAACTTTTTTTAATAATACTTTTTTCAAATTGCCATTTCTTAAATAAAAAAAATATTTCTAACAACTAATCGTTTTCTTTACTATCAAATTCTACTATCAAAGTCAAATACTTAGCCAAGCATGCTGTCTTTACTGACAGATTTTGTTTTATTGTGTCAACACAAATGTTTATCATTTTATGACAACTAGCTTATATATCCTAGCTTGGATGTATATATATATGTATATATATAATTAAAGATTCACCATAAAAAACATATTTGATATTGTTTGCTTATTCCACAGTAACACACTTGTTCTATCTGCAGTCAATTTCATTCATTATATTAGAGCATCTATCTTATTGTATCATTGTTACAAAGTATATATGTATGTAATTATTTCAGACCTGAGAAACAAGGTAAATGGCAGACAATACCTGGAGTGTTCAAAATTAGCTTACATTCCATCAAAACTGATCAACCATTAACTAGTAAGTTATTTGTATTTATAATTTAATGTTTTATGGACACACAATTATCATATTTAAATTATTTAACATGGACAGATTATCATATGTGTTTGCAATATGTAAGAAACTCATAGTTGTACATTATATATTTATAAAAGTAATTATGATAGAAGTATGGATTTATTTAAGTAGTACAGTTTTAGAATTTTGAATCCATTTACTTACTTTTACCACTTTGCCAACTTTTGGTCATAGGGTTTTAACTACAAGGGTCTATCAGACTTTGTCTTGTGGTTTGTCTCATTATAAGATTGATACACGTGTCACTGCAGCCTTCCAGGATAGTTGCTAGGTCTTAGTAGATCTACCTTTGACCTTGTGTCTAGTGATGTTTGAATCAAAACAATTGATATAAGTCTTATCTAAATACAGAAATAGATATATAAATAAACTTATACTGTCAACAAAATTTATGTAAATATGTATCAATTGGTAAAATATAGATATATATACTGTTTGCTACAATTTTCTCATTACTAACAAGTCACATGATCACTGTATATAAACTGGGCTTGCTGATTCATTGACATGTTTTATATATATTTATGTTTATTGTCTTATTGATACAGTAACTGGTAATAAAACCGTGTCATTTGTAATTTAAAGGAGACACTGCATGTTGGTGATTTACTCCAAAATTGAATTAATTTGAAATACCAACAGACATTAAACAAAAGAACAAAATAGCACAAAGATATCATAATGTTTTGTTATATTTCAGATACTATAAAACAAGATATCACAAAGATATCATAATGTTTTGTTATATTTCAGATACTATAAAACAAGATATCACAAAGATATCATAATGTGTTGTTATATTTCAGATACTATAAAACAAGATATCATAATGTGTTGTTATATTTCAGATACTATAAAACAAGATATCATAATGTGTTGTTATATTTCAGATACTATAAAACAAGATATCATAATGTGTTGTTATATTTCAGATACTATAAAACAAGATATCATAATGTGTTGTTATATTTCAGATACTATAAAACAAGATATCACAAAGATATCATAATGTGTTGTTATATTTCAGATACTATAAAACAAGATATCACAAAGATATCATAATGTGTTGTTATATTTCAGATACTATAAAACAAGATAGCACAAAGATATCATAATGTGTTGTTATATTTCAGATACTATAAAACAAGATATCATAATGTGTTGTTATATTTCAGATACTATAAAACAAGATATCACAAAGATATCATAATGTGTTGTTATATTTCAGATACTATAAAACAAGATATCATAATGTGTTGTTATATTTCAGATACTATAAAACAAGATATCATAATGTGTTGTTATATTTCAGATACTATAAAACAAGATATCATAATGTGTTGTTATATTTCAGATACTATAAAACAAGATATCATAATGTGTTGTTATATTTCAGATACTATAAAACAAGATATCACAAAGATATCATAATGTGTTGTTATATTTCAGATACTATAAAACAAGATATCACAAAGATATCATAATGTGTTGTTATATTTCAGATACTATAAAACAAGATAGCACAAAGATATCATAATGTGTTGTTATATTTCAGATACTATAAAACAAGATATCATAATGTGTTGTTATATTTCAGATACTATAAAACAAGATATCACAAAGATATCATAATGTGTTGTTATATTTCAGATACTATAAAACAAGATATCACAAAGATATCATAATGTGTTGTTATATTTCAGATACCATAACACCATCATATGTTCCTGTGAAACCATTCCCATCACCTCCTACTGACCCACCAGGTGTAGAAATAGAAGAATTTATACCAGAGAAAGGACAATTCTATAATCCACATAATTCTTATATCAATAATTTATATGTCTATCCTATCAGTCTAAAATATGATAGTCAAAAGTCATTTACTAAGGTATGGACAGTCTTTTTATTTACTGGGTTTAACACAATTTTGAATTATTTAATAGGGGACAGTGCACCTAACCAACATTTCCTGAACTCCAGTCTATAGCCAGTACTCACCTACACTTCCACAAGGGTAGCAATTTCTCCATAAACATTATTCATGGAGGAAAATTAACATTATTTTCAATTTTTCATGGAAAGGTACAACGCCCCACAATGCTAAATTTGAACCCATACCCCCTTCAGGACTCTAGAAAAAATGATAGTCTGATTTATTAATAATATAGATATCCTCAGTTTAAAAATATGATGGGAAATTATTTTCTTAGGTACATGTAGGTGCAGTCTGTTTAAATTATAAATATCGACATTCATTAACTTAGTTAGAAACAAAGGTAGATTATGTATGATTAAAATATAAAAGTAAAAAATTATTTTCTTAGGTAGATACTAAGGTAGGTTATGTCTTTTTGAAATATAAAAGTAAAAAAATTATTTTCTTAGGTAGATACTAAGGTAGGTTATGTCTTTTTGAAATATAAAAGTAAAAAAATATTTTCTTAGGTAGATACTAAGGTAGGTTATGTCTTTTTGAAATATAAAAGTAAAAATTTATTTTCTTAGGTAGATACTAAGGTAGGTTATGTCGTTTTGAAATGTAAAAGTAAAAAAAAAATATTTACTTAGGTAGATACTAAGGTAGGTTATGTCTTTTTGAAATGTAAAAGTAAAAATTTATTTTCTTAGGTAGATACTAAGGTAGGTTATGTCTTTTTGAAATATAAAAGTAAAACAATATTTTCTTAGGTAGATACTAAGGTAGGTTATGTCTTTTTGAAAAATAAAAGTTAAACAATAGTTTCTTAGGTAGATACTAAGGTAGGTTATGTCTTTTTGAAATGTAAAAGTAAAAAAAAAAATTTACTTAGGTAGATACTAAGGTAGGTTATGTCTTTTTGAAATGTAAAAGTAAAAAGTTATTTACTTAGGTAGATACTAAGGTAGGTTATGTCTTTTTGAAATGTAAAAGTAAAAAATTATTTACTTAGGTAGATACTAAGGTAGGTTATGTCTTTTTGAAATGTAAAAGTAAAAATTTATTTTCTTCGGTAGATACTAAGGTAGGTTATGTCTTTTTAAAATATAAAAGTAAAAAATTATTTTCTTAGGTAGATACTAAGGTAGGTTATGTCTTTTTGAAATATAAAAGTAAAAAATTATTTTCTTAGGTAGATACTAACGTAGGTTATGTCTTTTTGAAATATAAAAGTAAAACAATATTTTCTTAGGTAGATACTAAGGTAGGTTATGTCTTTTTGAAATGTAAAAGTAAAAAATTATTTACTTAGGTAGATACTAAGGTAGGTAGGTTATGTATTTTTGAAATGTAAAAGTCGGTAGGTAGGTACCTAGGTAGATTAAAAATTAGATTTTTAAAAAATTAAAAGCCAAATCATTTGTGCAGCTAGGTACTTATGTAGGTTATGTCTTTTTAAATTATAGAAGTCTTAAATCATTTGCTTCGGTAGGAATTAGGGTAGGGTATGTCTTTTTAAAAATTAAAAGTCAAAAATCATTTGCACAGGTTGGTTTGATTTTATAGGTTATGTCTGCTTAAAATATAATAGTAAAAAATCTTTCACTTAGGTAGATACTATGGTAGAGTATGTCCTTTTAAAATATAATAATGTAATGTAATTCTGCTATGTTATGTATGTTTTAAAATCTCTCTATATATATAATTTCAGGCAAGGAATATAGCATGTTGTATTGAGATACGTGATTCTGATGATGATCATTATGTACCATTACAAGTAAGTAAAGTTTATCTTAACTGTTATCTTCACCCTTTGGAATTTCCAAAATAAATCAATGCTGAAAAATGGAATTTAAAAACTGACACGTAGAAATTGTTAATGTGTTTTAAGGGTACAAATACAGAACCCTCTATACAGAAAACCTCTCCATTTTTCTTGTTCCAAAGCAAATCAAGTTTATCGATGCTTCAATGTATTTGTTTGTTTTCTTGCTTTACCAGCTTATTATATTATTTGAAATAAACACAAAGTTTGTTGTAAACCATTTATTATATATTTTACATGTCATTTCAATACCATTCTTGTAAATTTTTATACGCCCGTTTTGAAAAGCAGATGTATTATGTTATGATGTTGTCCGTCTG
Source organism: Mactra quadrangularis (assembly GCA_025267735.1). Classification (NCBI taxonomy): domain Eukaryota; kingdom Metazoa; phylum Mollusca; class Bivalvia; order Venerida; family Mactridae; genus Mactra; species Mactra quadrangularis. The sequence goes on from CM046293.1 coordinate 31,353,373, forward strand.
TCCGTCCATCTGTCCGTCTGTCCGTCTGTGGACAATTGCTTGTCCGGATGATAACTCAAGAAAGGAAGTACCTAGGTTCCTCAAATTTTATGTGTGGGTAGCCCTTGGGTGGAGGAGGTTCCCTATTGATTTTGAGACCCCAGTGTCAAAGGTCAAGGTCACTGGGACTTAAAATAGGTAAAACTTGTCCGGACAATAATTCAACAACGACTGCACCTAGGTTCACAAAATTTAATGTAAGAGTAGCCCATGTGTCAAAGATGTTCCCTATTGGTTATGGGGCCCCTGGGTCAAAGGTCAAGGTCACACGGGCATCATATGGGAAAAAAACTTGTTCAGACAATAACTGAACAACCAATCTACCTAGGTTCACCAAATTTTATGTGAGAGTAGCCCTTGTGTCAAGGATGTTCCCTATTGGTTTTGGGGCCCCTGAGTCATAAGTCAAGGTCACAGGGGCATCATATTGAAAAACCTTGTCCGGACAATAACTCAACAACCACTGTACTGAGTTTCACAAAATTTTATGTGAAGGTAGCCCATGTGTTAAGGAAGTGCCCTATAGGTTTATGGGGCCCCAAGTTCAAAGGTCAAGGTCACAGAGGCATCATATAAAAAAACATTGTCCGGACAATTACTGAACCACCAATGTACCTAAGTTCACCAAATTTTATGTGAGAGTAGCCAATGTGTCAAGGATATGCTCTAAAGGTTTTGGGGCCCCTGGGTCAAAGGTCAAGGTCACAGGGGCATCATATTGAAAAACCTTGTCCGGGTAATAACTCAACAATGACTGTACCTAGGTTCATCAAATTTCATGTGAGAGTAGCCCATGTGTCAAGGATGTGCCTTATCAGTTTTGGGGAAACAGGGTTAAGTTTAAACCTTCAACCAGAAGATATCAAATTACCAAGCAGTGACTTCAAATGTTCAATTAATATGTTAATAAAGTCAAAATGGCAAGCAATGAAAAACTTGTCTGGACAATAACTGAACCACCAATGTACCTAGATTCACCAAATTTTATGTGAGAGTAGCCAATGTGTCAAGGATATGCTCTAAAGGTTTTGGGGCCCCTGGGTCAAAGGTCAAGGTCACAGGGGCATCATATTGAAAAACCTTGTCCGGGTAATAACTCAACAATGACTGTACCTAGGTTCATCAAATTTCATGTGAGAGTAGCCCATGTGTCAAGGATGTGCCTTATCAGTTTTGGGGAAACAGGGTTAAGTTTAAACCTTCAACCAGAAGATATCAAATTACCAAGCAGTGACTTCAAATGTTCAATTGATATGTTAATAAAGTCAAAATGGCAAGCAATGAAAAACTTGTCTGGAGAATAACTGAATCACCAATGTACCTAGATTCACCAAATTTTATGTGAGAGTAGCCCTTGTGTCAAGGAAATGCTCTAAAGGTTTTGGGGCCCCTGGGTCAAAGGTAAAGGTCACAGGGGCATCATATTGAAAAACCTTGTCCGGGTAATAACTCAACAATGACTGTACCTAGGTTCATCAAATTTCATGTGAGAGTAGCCCATGTGTCAAGGATGTGCCTTATCAGTTTTGGGGAAACAGGGTTAAGTTTAAACCTTCAACCAGAAGATATCAAATTACCAAGCAGTGACTTCAAATGTTCAATTAATATGTTAATAAAATCAAAATGGCAAGCAATGAAAAACTTGTCTGGACAATAACTGAACCACCAATGTACCTAGATTCACCAATTTTATGTGAGAGTAGCCCTTGTGTCAAGGATATGCCCTATTGGTTCTGGGGCTCCTGGGTCAAAGGTCAAGGTCACAGGGGCATCATATTGAAAAACCTTGTCCGGACAATAACTCTACAACGACTGTACCTAGGTTCACCAAAGTTTATGTGAGAGTAGCCCATGTGTCAAGGATGTTCTCTTTTGGTTTTGGGGCCCCTGGGTCAAGTTTTAACCTTCAACCAGAAGGTATCAAATTACCAAGCAGTGACTTCAAATGTTCAATTAATATGTTAATAAAGTCAAAATGGCAAGCAATGAAAAACTTGTCTGGACAATAACTGAACCACCAATGTACCTAGATTCACCAAATTTTATGTGAGAGTAGCCAATGTGTCAAGGATATGCTCTAAAGGTTTTGGGGCCCCTGGGTCAAAGGTCAAGGTCACAGGGGCATCATATTGAAAAACCTTGTCCGGGTAATAACTCAACAATGACTGTACCTAGGTTCATCAAATTTCATGTGAGAGTAGCCCATGTGTCAAGGATGTGCCTTATTAGTTTTGGGGAAACGGTTAAGTTTAAACCTTCAACCAGAAGATATCAAATTACCAAGCAGTGACTTCAAATGTTCAATTGATATGTTAATAAAGTCAAAATGGCAAGCAATGAAAAACTTATCTGGACAATAACTGAATCACCAATGTACCTAGATTCACCAAATTTTATGTGAGAGTAGCCAATGTGTCAAGGAAATGCTCTAAAGGTTTTGGGGCCCCTGGGTCAAAGGTAAAGGTCACAGGGGCATCATATTGAAAAACCTTGTCCGGGTAATAACTCAACAATGACTGTACCTAGGTTCATCAAATTTCATGTGAGAGTAGCCCATGTGTCAAGGATGTGCCTTATCAGTTTTGGGGAAACAGGGTTAAGTTTAAACCTTCAACCAGAAGATATCAAATTACCAAGCAGTGACTTCAAATGTTCAATTAATATGTTAATAAAGTCAAAATGGCAAGCAATGAAAAACTTGTCTGGACAATAACTGAACCACCAATGTACCTAGATTCACCAAATTTTATGTGAGAGTAGCCCTTGTGTCAAGGATATGCCCTATTGGTTCTGGGGCTCCTGGGTCAAAGGTCAAGGTCACAGGGGCATCATATTGAAAAACCTTGTCCGGACAATAACTCTACAACGACTGTACCTAGGTTCACCAAAGTTTATGTGAGAGTAGCCCATGTGTCAAGGATGTTCTCTTTTGGTTTTGGGGCCCCTGGGTCAAGTTTTAACCTTCAACCAGAAGGTATCAAATTACCAAGCAGTGACTTCAAATGTTCAATCAATATGTTAATAAAGTCAAAATGGCAAACAATGGAAATAATGTAACATGAAATTAGTTCATCAAATTTTATGTGAGGGGCATCATATGAAAAAACCTTGTCCGGACAATAACTAAACAATGATTGTACCTAGGTTAACAAATTTTATGTGGATCAGCCCATTTGTCAAGGAGTAATGTGTTTATAGCTCTTTGGGAGAGGATGTTCCCTTTTGATTTGGAGACCCCAGGGTCAAAAGTCAATGTCACTGGGACTTAATTTATATTGAAACATTTTCCGGACAATAACTCAATAATGATTGTACCTAGGTTCACTGAATTTTATTTAAGGGTAGCCTAAATGTCTAGCATATGCCTCTTTGGTTTTAGGCCCCTGGGTCAAAGGTCAAAGTCACAAGGAAATCATGAGGAAAAACCTTGTCCAACAACCAACTTTATCTTAGATCACCAAATTTTATGTATCAATACTCTTTGGGTCAAGGGTGAGAACTTTTGGTTCTGAGGCCCCAGGGTCAAGGTCACTGGAAGTTTGTATGGGAAAACTTTGTGCTGGTGATAACTCAACCATGGCTGTACCTAGGTTCTCAAAATCTTTGCTTTGGATAGCCCTCCAGTTAAGGATGGGACCTATTCCAGGGTCATTGGTCAAGGTCACAGGGACTTCATATGAGATAGAACACAGCATGGACTGCACATGGGCGTATAATGCCCCGCCCAGCAGAGCTCTTGTTATCTATAGCTTATTGCACATTTTAGTGCTTGATAAGTAAAATAAGGTCCTTATCAAGCACTAAATTGTGCAATTTAAAAAAAATCTGCTATTGAGGACCACAAATTAAAAAAAAGTCACCAGTTAAATGTGAAAAATAATACCATTGCTGAAAAAATGAAATCTGAGGTTGGCAAGTCACTGAAATGACATTGTTGAGTCAAGTAGAAATCATAAGGTTGCCTACCTGTTCAGTAATGCACATGTTGTTAAAGGATGATGTGTCTTTTATTTGAAAAAAGAAAACAACAAAGGTATACAAGGTCTGTTCATTTAATTGAGTAGTTATAGAAGTTCAAAGTAGTCGTGGGTTCAATTCTGGGCAGGGCACACTTTCATGGAGCTTGGTCATGAAATAATTTCTACGGTCATTCTCCCTCCTACAACTGATTTTAAAACATGAAGGGCTGTTGGCAGTCATTGATGGAAATATGTGCCTAGTAACTGTTTAACAGCTCAATCCAGAGATTTATCCTTTCCAGGAACAGTAAGTAGGTTGACTGACTGATGTGATTTGTCTTAATGTGTTGCAACGGTGATTAACCCATCAAGAAAGTGTAATTTTTTTATTTTTTCTTACAAATAACTGTTAATATAATTAAAAACTCTGATATGGTTAAAGCACTTGAATTACTATGCAAAATTATTGATGCCATTTGTTCTGAGAAAGTTTCTGTGGTTAAAAAAATAGTTTTGTATTAAAAGAATTTTATGTTAAATAGTTAATGAAGTATACAGTATATATGATATATAATTGTAGTGTATATACAGTGCCAATGGTCCATCAGTATTTACTACAGTTGCTAGTTCTACAGTTTTACATCATAATCAAACACCAGAGTATTTAGATGAGGTATGTATTGTTATTGTATTGTTACCGTATATGACTGAGATAGACTACAGAACTTATATAGGTTATATATAAAATATAGACCATTAGTGATGTTCAACTACTACTACATATAACATTTAATAATTTGACAGTTAAATACAACACTTTTATCTATAGTCTCTCAATTAGAGCCCACAAGGAACTTATCTATAGACTTCATCCAAATATCAATGTATGGTGTTTTTACCTGCAGCTCAAATCAACAGTCACTATAAGGGACTTTAGTCAGTTATTTCCCTTTGTATACTCTTCAAAATAGGTTGGTCTAATTAGTTGGATTACTCGGATTTTATCCTTACTTTTCAATGTTAATTTGCCAAATTTAAACTTAAATAACTTTTTTGTATATCATTTAATTTGTTTGAAATTCAATCTAATTATTTTTAAGTTAAAGAACTATCTAAATTCCATCACTTCTGATAATATCTTTATTAACAAGAAAGATATTAGATAAAATATTTTGTTACCCTTACATAGGAATTCAATGATAAAATCCGAGGATTCCAACTGTAAGGACCTACTTACCAATTGGATTGCTTCAGATTTGATCAGGGAAAGATAACTGACTAAAGTCCCTAATTACAATGTACAATATGTGTACAGATACTTGTAGGATTGACTTTGTTTGAACTGAAGTATATAACACAGTTGTTTGTATAACAATGGTACTTGTGGAAGATCTTAGTATCTTGAGTTCAAGATTACATGTTTAGCTCAAAGTAATAGTGCATTAGTGATAACCATACAAAACTAGAAATATATTAGTGCCAGTTTGTTACTATTAACACTTACAATTGTTAATGATATTATTTGTATTTTTAGTTGTTTATTGTGTAGTATTAAGTAAATATTTTATAGTTTGTTGTTACTATTATATAATAATGATATTTATTGTAACACTATATTATATTATTAGGTAAAGATTTCTCTACCAGCAATGTTACAAGACAAACATCATATATTGTTTAAGTTTTATCATGTCAGTTGTGAAGGTTCTAAAGGATCCAGTAAAAGAAAGGATGGTATTGAAATGCCTGTAGGATATGCTTGGATACCATTGTTACATGCTAGTGGAAGGTAACTGTCCTCTTTTATCAAGTTTTGTTTGTTATTTGTGTCAGGTTCATGGGTAGCTGGCAAGATTCAGAGTCAAATCACTGGCATTGACAAGTGTTTAGAAAGTTAAATAGCTATTTATAACCTAATACAAAGTGTTGATAAACATAAAAAATAACAACCACATAACAATTCTGTTTTATTAAATTTCATACAGTTTAACTATATATAACTTTTATTTAAGGATTTATTTCCTCTTTGGGGTAGATTGCAGTTTACTGGTACCAGTTTGTTTATCACTTCAGCGCATGCCTCACCGGACAGAGCAGGTGCGCTTCCGTTGCTAAGCATGAATAAACAATAAAAACAAAAGGTGGCATTTTCTTTCCTCACTTAAAACATAAAAACGGGGGTTGGGGGGGGGGGCAGTAGCCCCAGATATAACATATAATTGGAACATGAAACGAAAGAAAAAGCAGGATTTTACAATAATAAGTAAACAAACTGCAATTGTCCCAAAATTATCAACTGACTTTTTTACAATTTTTTGATAACCCACGTCATCAGTCATTTGACTGATTCTGCATTTTTATTGGTTGTTAGCGTTAATTAATTGTTATTTCAAAATCATGCGATTTTTGACAATTACTAAGACCCAAATGCTATCTTTGTGAACAAAGGGTCTGTATAATTAGACTGTTCGCTATTAAGACCATCAATTTTGTTGGTTTAATTGCTGACCTTTACTGTGTATGTTGTAACAGTGTATTAAAAAGTATTAATGATATATGTTACAGAGTTGAAGTAGGAGAGAAGATGTTACCAGTAGCCTCTAATCTACCACTTAGATATCTATCTATGGATTATCATAATGCCAGTAGAGGGGTAAGATGATTGTTTGTTTTATTGAAATAAAAAAAATTACCTGTGACTGCATTATGCTGAATATATTGTTTAATTAGAGGCAACTGTAGTAGTTCACAGTTTTAGTTGGAAAATACATAAAGGTGTAATGTTTAGCTGGCTGCATGAGATCCTTTCGAGTTTTTAACATTTGAATTAAAATAAAAATGAAATAATTTTTATTTTTTTTATTTTATGAAATGCAAAAACACCAATGTTAAAGTATCGACTTATGATGTTCCTTCTTTGCTAATGAGGTTAATTTTCTTGATTGTTAACATAGTCATGTCCTATTATCCCTATATATGTAGAAACAATTAAATATGTTGGTCATGCTATCTATGGGCATAATCTTCCAAGTTAGTATAATTTTGTCATTGTATACAATCCAACATCACTACCACTCAGTCTCACCCAGTCATTACCTTACTATAGATGTAAGGTTATAGTTGTTATTAGTTAAAATAAAACATATATCATACATCAGGTATATTTGTATATATTTACAGAGTTATACATCAGGTATATTTGTATATATTTACAGAGTTATACATCAGGTATATTTGTATATATTTACAGAGTTATACATCAGGTATATTTGTATATACATGTATTTACAGAGTTATACATCAGGTATATTTGTATATATTTACAGAGTTATACATCAGGTATATTTGTATATATTTACAGAGTTATACATCAGGTACTGTATAGCGGGTATTATCTGCGGAGGTTTTATTTTGGCTTTATTGGCGGAAAATGAATATGCGCCAAATATAAACACCGCGAATACAAACCGCCGCAGTATTAAGTCGCCGCCATATTGTTTACTAAGGGACATTACTCTTAATGAATATTTTATTCATTAATATATGTGCATGTATTAACTCCCTTAAAATCAAGATTTATGTAGTGAATTTTGTGGAGATTAATTATGTAAATGAACAAAATTTAGTATTTTGAATAACGCAAAGGAATTGATTCAAGTTATGTTTGTAGAAACGAAAATACAGACAGACAACACAGTCATTCTTACAATAAGACGACAGGTTCCATCAAATCTCTGTTACGAAACTCGACGACGGTGCTGCCATTTTGTTTACATTATAAACCCATATGTCGGTCACTTCCGAATCTTCACGAGTTTAGCTCAAACACTTGTTTGATTGTCGTAAAAAAACAAAGTCATCTTTAGTATTGCAATTAATTTCAGTACTTTCTAGCGAACCGAAGACAAACTTCTCATCACATAATTAAACAAATTGAGTAAAAAGAGCGGAGTTAGTGTTTATGTAGCTTTTTTATTTATTGATATTCAAAAGAAAACTATTGTCAAATTTCATCACGTGACAACGCTTTATAATTAATTTTGTCCGTTTAAAGACTCTACTAGGTGCGTTGATGATACATTGTTTGTGACAAGCTGTTAATTTTAAAATTTGTTTGACTTTGACCAATGGATTCAGGTAAATTGGCGATTTTCAAGGAATGTGTAGCCGCAAACTTCAATACCGGTAATTTTTAACAAAGACAAAGGCGTTTTCCACGACTATTAACAAACATGCGAAAATTTTGATTGTTCATTACAACAAATTGTTATTATTATAAGACTCTCGCGAGTTGGGCTTACTGATGCAATTTGTCGAACGATCAATCAAACTTAGCGGAATCCAGGTAATATTTTTAACAAAAACTTTCACATTTAATGGCGATTCTTATCACATGATTAAACTTGTCCCGTCAATACATCGTCATAGAAATAGATAATCTGATGTGTAAGCGTTGGTTTTTCACACGTCCGCTCATATTATGCAACTTTGGTGACACTTAGTTAATTCAAAAATTTGAAAAGTCGCGATCGGTAGTGACTGCTTATACAGGTGAAATGGCAGAGTTATGTACCTTTGACCATCTTTCACCGGTAGGTTTAAAATTGGCGCTCAGAGTAATTTCCGCCAATATTAAGCATCGCCAATACAAAACTCTCTTGTTTACGCGAAATTTTTGCCCCGCAGAAATAACCCGCTATACAGTATATTTGTATATATTTACAGAGTTATACATCAGGTATATTTGTATATATTTACAGAGTTATACATCAGGTATATTTGTATATATTTACAGAGTTATACATCAGGTATATTTGTATATATTTACAGAGTTATACATCAGGTATATTTGTATATATTTACAGAGTTATACATTAGGTATATTTGTATATATTTACAGAGTTATACATCAGGTATATTTGTATATATTTACAGAGTTATACATCAGGTATATTTGTATATATTTACAGAGTTATACATCAGATGTGAAGTTAGTTGATGGTGGTAAATTGTTATTTAAGATAAAATTACGTCTTAATTCTACCATCTATACAACAGATCAACATTTACATACATTCTTCTTTCATTGTCAGAAAATGATGAGTTCACTATCACCTGGTCCTGATAGTCTTAACAAACTAAAGGTAAAATATTTATATATCTATATAATACTGATATAGTTCTTACTTCAAGTTTGTTGTTTGTTTGTGTGAATATATCCTCGATGTTTTGTATATCATACGATTATAGAAAAAAATCATCAGTTATGTTTCTGCCCTTTCCATTGATTCTGGCTATCTTCAATAACGTTAAGTAAATTTTATTTTTTAAATTATTTATTGGAGTTAACGCCGTGTCAACACAATTTTAGGTCATTTTACGGCGTCCAGCGCACCTAACCTAGCTTTCATGGACCATTGTCTTTAAACAGTACTCACCTACCCTTCCACAAGGCCGGAAACTTCTCCATATTATCTAATCAATGGAGGAAAATCGACATTATTGTCAAATTTTCATGGAAGGGTATAACCTCCCCGGGTGGGATTCGAACCCGCATCCCCTCGGGCACAAGTATCCAAATCCCGGAGCGCTACCAACTGCGCTATTGACCCGGGTTCTTTAAGTAAAGCTTTATGTATATAAAACAAACTTTACTGTGCTGCATGTTTGATGTACATTCTTTTTTATTTAAGAAATTATGAATAATCTAAGTAATGATTTATTTGTAGATAACAAATGTATTGTCATTTTAAATTAATGTTTAAAGTCTGTATAATATTTGATTATATAAAACGTTAACATATTTTAGTATCTTTGTTAACTTGATCATTTTGTTTGTAAGAATTATGTTAATTGTATAATTTCTATATTACTAACAATTTTCATCATCATCACAGTTATTTCATACATGATTTGGGAACTGTTAAACTGTTGACCCAGGGTGTCAGGAATAGTGTTTTGAACTGTTTCCCAAGGCCCTAGGCCAAGGAAAACAGTTTAAAACACTATTCCTGACACCGAGGAATTTCATTTATGAAATAACTGATTTATTACCTGATCAATTACTATTTTAACAGTACTTAACATGTTTAAGTCTGCTTAATCAAGATTGATGGATGCTTGATGCATTCGAAAGCGTTTGGTAAATCCTAAAATCCTGTAGCAGTTACTTCCCCTTATATCAGTGCAGTAACAGTTCGAATAACATTGTGTGACGTCAAAGCATGCACAGGAAACAGTCAAAACTATTGACCAGTCAACAATTCACTCAGAAAACAGTTAAATATATCAAATTGCACTTATATAAGCAATCAGGTAATAATACAATATAAACTACTGCAGGTATTTGAGAGAGTATCAACTGTTCCTGATACCATAGAACAAACCTATGTTTTAAATGCTGTAAAGGTATACATGACAATATATATTTATTTATATATGGATATTTTTACTGATATATAATAGAGCTAGATATTATTAATATTATAAGATATTGTGGTTTTACTGAAATATTTCCCACATTTAATATGGTATATGTGATATATTTATCTACCTTCATTGTATACTCTGTTTATTCCATACACAATGTATTCAAGCCAAAACGTTTACTAAGAAATCTTTGATATAACAACACTATAATGTAAAATGTAGAAGGTTGAAGTTTTCTTGGAATTGGTTGTTTTGTTGTTGAATAGATAATTATATATTTGGAGATCTTGATCAAAGTTTGATTGTATACTTGGCTTCTAAATAATAATATAATTACAATGTATGACACCATGTAAATATTGTAGATAGCATATTAAAAATATTTAACTATTTAAATATAATGTTAATTTGTTGTTCACATGTTGAAATCATTATTATATAAATGTTGCAGCCATCAAGTATCAATGTAATATTTTAATTCTAATAAACATTTGGCCAGATTATGTAGTTAAGCTTTATAAAGTAATAGCAACTAAATACTTTCTATGATTCTTATCTCTTCCTGTAAAATATCTCTGCCTGAACATTTTTATATTGAAACATGTTTTAAAAACTCTATGTTTAATGTTACAAATGTCAAGTATGAAATGGCAGAGTACAGAAATACTTAAGATTTATATTTGTTGAGATGCTTTATTTTTTTGTACAAGTGTCGTCTGCAACTGAAATCAGTGAATGATAAAAATGTTGGAGGAAAAGTGTCTTGTCTTGAGATGTAAACATTGTGTGAAAACCTTTATAGAATGGTGAAATGTATCTAAATGTGTTAAATTTGACCCTTGTATATTTGATAAGTTTGATATAACCATGTCTTTGAAACAAGAACAAGAAGTTGCCTTTGTCTTTGTTAGTTGTATTAAATCAAAACTGTCTCTATAAAAAATAAAACCCAACCCAGCCTTATTTTTACCTAAAATTAGGAGAAGACTGTTGTTATTTATTTGCTATTGTCTTATTGATGATATGATATGCATGAATCAGAACTATGATCTATGTGGCTAGTATAAAAGGTTTGTGTATTTTGCTTGTTTCCATAGAAAACAAATTGTAGTTTATAAGAGTTTACAATTGCAGACTAAAATGTTATTATTAGTGGTGAAGGTATTTGGTCATTAAGCTATCTTAAAATCCCAGTGTACAGTTTTAGCTCAACAATTGAGAGAATAGTGAGGCTATCCTACTCAATTATGTGTCAGCATCAGTGGTAGTGTCTCTGTAACTATTCACAGTTTAGTTATTAGGTGCAACTTTTATTTCTTTGAAACCACTGAAGGGATTCACTGGAAGCGTCACAAACATCTATGGGTTACAATTAAAGGTCAACTACCAAGTTGTACATGCAGCATCAATTTTTACCAAATGTTTATTCTTTTATGCTTAGAAATTTCCTGATAAAGGATTTTATCTTAATGAATGGATTCACTTTAAACTTGACACATGTCTACATGGTTACTATTGGAGATCATGATTCTAGAATGAATTATTACTGGATTGAGGTCCTTTTTACATATAATTTCTTTATTAGAAGTTAAGCACGTAAATTTAACACTTTAACCTATTAAATATTCCTTATCTCAATTAGATTTCATATCAGTGACAGATGTTATTATTGCACTAACACCCTGAATAGTTGAGCTTACTATCTGTTGACCTCTTGTTTGCTAAAACTTCCTCATACCTGACCCTCACTTTGGATTCTATTTATCACACAAATACTGGTATGTTATCAACCTCTGGTGCTTTTCACAAAAATTCTTACAAAAAAATCTTTGTAAGTCAGTTTCAAATAATTAGCACATTAAGTAAGACAGATAATAAGCATAACTATGATATGATATTCAAAAGGTATACACAATTCTATAATATTTTTATGTATATTTGTGAAAAGCAGCAGATCTTGAGTAAGGTAGTTACTCAGACTCTAAAATTCTTATTTCTAAATTATTTGATCACCATTCTTTATTACAAGATTTCACTAATGAAAAGCCACTTACATCATTAAAAGATTCATATATTATATATGAGATATATAATGTTAGAGAAGAATTTTTTATTTATTTATTTATTGGATTTAACGCCGTATCAACACAATTTAGGTCATTTCACGGCGTCCAGCGCACCTAACCTAGCTTTCCTGGACCATTGTCTATAACCAGTACTCACCTACCCTTCCACAAGGCAGGAAACTTCTCCATATTATCTAACCAATGGAGGAAAATCGACATTGTTGTCAAATTTTCATGGAAGGGTATAACCTCCCTGGGTGGGATTCGAACCCGCATCCCCTCGGGCACGAGTATCCAAATCCCGGCGCGCTAGTTAGAGAAGAAAAATGATGGCTGATGTTTACAAAATGACACCCATTGGGTGAATCTAAAGAGTATACAGTATTATATATAATAACTCTTAATTAGGCACATTCCATTGTGTTGTGATTTATATTAATCAATATAAATAAATAAATAAATAAACATTGTAGGTTTGAAGTTAGTTGACTTTTATTAATGTTAATTACAAGAAGTTTTGTGTTTTTGTTTCACCATATGGTCAAAATTAATTATGACTTGTAAATATTTTACTAAACTACATCATAAATGTATTTTTTGTATATAATGTTTTCACTTTATTTAATTCTGATGGTAGTATTGGGACATCTATATATTCCAGTATTTAATAAAGTAGAGAAATTGTTGCTAGGAAGTTAGTTCTTTGTTACTTACTTGTGTAGTTCTTCAGGTTTTCTGTTAACAAAATAGAAAAGTTAATGTACTTGTTCTCATTACAAAGTTACAGCTTTCCAATTTCTGTCTGTTCTTGTTTACCAATCAGCATGGAATAGACAACTTGACATTATTGTAAAATTTCATTAAGGAGCATTGCCTGCCCCAGCTGGTGATCAATCCACAGTCTTCATATGACCATGCCTCCTACTTTCCTCCACATTATTATAAATGATGCTCATTACAATGTGTTCTTTTATTCTTTATCTTTGACGAATATCTAAAAAGCCCAGACAGCACTATCAGTGCTTTGATTAGAATTATAACCATTCCTTCAAACACCTATATGAATTGAAACTTCAGTAACTACTATATAATACACTGAGGTCCAAAAATTTCTTTACACATGTTAAATTTTGATGTATTAGAATATACTTTGATATATTTTGCAAATTACATGTCTTTATTAGTTTCACAACTAATATAAAGTAATATCATAAACAAATGTTTCAATGATCCCCAGTCTCATGTTGATACTTACAATATGTACTATACTATATATTTCAATGATCCCCAGTCTCATGTTGATACTTACAATATGTACTATACTATATATTTCAATGATCCCCAGTCTCATGTTGATACTTACAATGTATACTATACTATATATTTCAATGATCCCCAGTCTCATGTTGATACATACAATGTATACTATACTATATATTTCAATGATCCCCAGTCTCATGTTGATACATACAATGTATACTATACTATATATTTCAATGATCCCCAGTCTCATGTTGATACATACAATGTATACTATACTATATATTTCAATGATCCCAAGTCTCATGTTGATACTTACAATGTATACTATACTATATATTTCAATGATCCCCAGTCTCATGTTGATACATACAATGTATACTATACTATATATTTCAATGATCCCAAGTCTCATGTTGATACATACAATGTGTACTATACTATATATTTCAATGATCCGCAGTCTCATGTTGATACATACAATGTGTACTATACTATATATTTCAATGATCCCCAGTCTCATGTTGATACATACAATGTATACTATACTATATATTTCAATGATCCCAAGTCTCATGTTGATACTTACAATGTATACTATACTATATATTTCAATGATCCCCAGTCTCATGTTGATACATACAATGTATACTATACTATATATTTCAATGATCCCCAGTCTCATGTTGATACTTACAGTGTATACTATACTATATATTTCAATGATCCCCAGTCTCATGTTGATACTTACAATGTATACTATACTATATATTTCAATGATCCCCAGTCTCATGTTGATACATACAATGTGTACTATACTATATATTTCAATGATCCCCAGTCTCATGTTGATACTTACAATGTATACTATACTATATATTTCAATGATCCCCAGTCTCATGTTGATACATACAATGTATACTATACTATATATTTCAGTCACTTCATGCAGTAGATGTCAGTACATACATACAATTCTTACCTACTATATTAAATATATTATTTAAATTAGTAGCAAATACACAAAGTGAAGATATCTCTATGAATGCAGTCAGGTAGGATAATGTTTGTATTAGTATAACAATTATGATTTTCTAAATGGTAAATAATACTCAATAAACAAAAGTCTGCAGATTCATGTCAGAACTACTTGTTTTGAGAATTCCTGACCCATTAAATTAATTACTATTGACAGTCTATGAAATTAGGATATGAAAGTGGTTGCTCCAACAGGTCATTGTAACAGCTAGCACTATATCCTGTTCGTAGAAATTTAGTGTCCAAAAGAAATTTTTGGTTGCCCGAACTTGAAATTGGTTGTCCTGATTAACAGGAAAACCACTAATTTCGTAGACTGTATCAACTATTTATTTTGTCTAGACACATAAACATTTTAAACAGAAACAATTAAACCATGGGAAAATCAAAGGAACTTTATAAAATCATGCTTGAGATTAATTTAATAAAACAATCATAAAATATTCAGTTGGTCAATAAGAGGCTTTAGTCAGTTATTTCCCCTTGTATATTATTCAAATAGGTATGTCCTATTAGTTGGATTACTCAGATTTTTCCCTTACTTTTCAATGCCAATTTGCCAAAATTAATCTTTAATAACTTTTTTGTAAATTGTTTAATTTGTTTGAAATTCAAGCTAAGTATTTTTAGGGTAAAGAACTATCTACATTTCATCACTCCTGTTAATATCTTTATTAACAAAGAAAGATATTAGATGAAATATTTTGTTATCTTTACATAGGAATTCAATGATAAAATCTGAGGATTCCTACTGTAAGGACATACCTACCAATTGGATTGCTTTAGATTTTATCAGGGAAAGATAACTGACTAAAGTACCTAATAATTTAATAAATCAGGTTTGTAGAAGAACAGTTTACCTGATCTGAAAATAGTAACAGATTAACATGACTTGTCTCTGTCAAAGTTTACTTGTCAATAATAATCTTTGATGACTTATAAATTCCTTTAATTGACCATCAGTTTGTTGTTGTATTATTTAAATGTATCAGTCAATTGTAACCTCCACACTCTATCTGGAGAATAGCGGGGACTTGACTTGGAGCCTAGTGTAAAATCCCTGTACTGTAGGGACATTTAGATAGCATTGGGCTTTAACCATGTGTATAGTCCTTAGAAATTTTGGATGAAAACAATTTCCCTACAGTCTCCTGCCATTACAGGAGAAACTTGAAGGTAAACACTGCTCTTTTTACCAGCTTTTTATTTCACTGCAGGGAAGGTGAGGTGTGAGTTACAAAGGACTGGTTGGTGCATAGGTTTTTGGTTATCTTAATTTTATACCCATAAAAAATGCAAATAAAGATGACAAAGTTTATGGTAATAAATAACATATATACGAGCGTGACAGTATTAACCTGAGCTTGACCTTTATGCAAGAATATATTAAACTCAGTATTTACTGCCTATTTTTGTCATCGTTTGTAAATCGCACTTCATCGGAAATTTTCGGCAAAGTACTCATAAATCTCGTTTTCATAAAAATAAATACTTTGAAACCATGCCACAATATTGTTTACCCCAAAACTAATGTGTCCAAAATTGAAAGTTAAATAACATGCCATTTTTACAAAATTGATTAATAGTCTCATACGTTGTTATAAACATGTGTACAATCATATACACGCGGAAACTCTAGATTTTATGTAAGTGAAGCGTGTTATTATTATAATAAGGTAGTTCAAGCTCAGGTTAATATAGTCATACTATAATAACTTTGTTATGTATCAATTATCTTATATTATAGAGTTGTTATACATATTGTATCTGAAGTACAAGAGGTGGAAAAAGTTGATATGTTAGAAAAATATGTCAAGGTAAATACTAGCATTTATTATACCCCCGCTTCGAAGAAGAGGGGGGTATACTGTTTTACCCTTGTCCGTGCGTCCGTCCGTCCGTCCGTTACAAAATTTCCGTCGCAGTTTTCTCAGCAACTATATCATGCAGCAGCCTAATACTTTGCATATTGCTTCATCCCATAGTCCCATAGCGATTTCATGCTCCTTGCTCATCTACTTCCTGTTTGTCGCATATTTTTAGATTTTGGCGGGGGTATCACTAGTGAGCATTAGCTCACAGATTTACTTGTTTATTCTTATTTTTTAGATGACTTGTCTTTGTATAATAGCTTGATAAGCTAAAATATTTGCTAGACCATTAGAACTGAGAATTGTCTAGATAAACCAGACCAGCTAATGTCTCATAAAACTGGCAAATGTCTTGTAAATCACTTTTTAAGACAATTTGTTTATCATCACAACCTAGTCAGAAGGACCCCACTAACAGTCATGTCATTATACTGGTATTGGTAATTATTGACTTGCCAGATCAGAATTGTACAACAGACTTTATTCTTACTGGCCAAAATTAGGGACCCATGTAGCAGATAAAAGAATGATTAATCAAAGTTTTAAGAAATCATTTCAAAATTAAGTTAAAATAAAATTGTGTATCACAGATGTCAGAATGTTAGTCTCTAGTTCAAATTATGTGTTTACTACTAGAGTCAGGGGCGGATGCAGGATTTTTTTCTGGGGGGGGGGGTCCGAACTTATTCTAGGGGGTCCAAACTTTCGAACCACAAACACATTAAACACATTTTGCAGAATAATGCAACATATCAATAATAAAAACTACATAGTCATTAAATCTATGTTACGCTCCGAGAAAAATTGCTTCATACTACATGTACTTAAAAATGACTTTCAGTCAAGACATACACTAATGGACAGGTACATTTTGAAAATTCCAGGGGCGGTCCGGACCCCCCTGACCCCCCGCTATATCTGCCTATGAGAGTGCTTGAATGATAAAAACATTTTGATGGACTTTTTTGTGATCTTTTAGTGTAAGAATAAATGTTTAGTGTTACAATTTATCCTTCTAACTATTTGTTAACAATGGAGTACATGGAATGTTGGTGAAATTCACATAAAAAGGTCACACATGAAATTGTCAATTAGAAATAAAATACAGTTTTCTATATTTAGTTGTAGAACAAAACATAGATACAAGCTTTGATTTGCCAAAATTGAATGAGTCAGGGCTTTAGCATGAGTTTATAATCATATTGTATGCACATTTAAGTGAATGCCTTTGTTTTAGTCTACAACAAAAAATATAGGAAAACTTTGTTATTTTAATTTTCACAGTTTGTTTGTTTGGTTTAATGCCGTAGCAACACATTGTATAGGTCATATAACGGCGGTCAGTCAACCTACTCACTCTTCCTGGAAAGGCTAAATCTCTGGATTTAGCTGTTAACCGACTACTAAGCACATACTTTCGTCAGTGACTGATAACTGCCCTACATAATTAAAAATTATTGGTAGGATGGAGAATGGCCGTAGAAACAATTTCATGACCAAGCTTCAAGAAAGTATGCTCGCCGGGGAATCGAACCCATGACCCCTCGATCAGTAGACTTGCATGCTACCAACTGAGCTAGCCGGGTGGCTTTCTTACATAGAAAACTAGATTATTTTGATTTTTTTATAAATGAGCGGGTAATTCACAAGAGTCTTTTAAATGTTCAATATTAAAATATAATTATTATGATTATTATCATTTTTTTCAGTTCATATTTCGAGCAGAACCAGTGCCTAAAGGAAGTAAACAGAAGACAGTACATGAAGAACTTGTTAAAAGTTTAATTAATATACTTAGACCAGCTAATGCTGACCAACTTGTTGTTACAAAGTTTCTTAATATGTCTTGGTTCTTCTGTGAAATTTTAATCAAAAGTATGACACAATATCTTATAGATGGTGAGAGAGTGAAGGTTTGTACAGACATTATAGTTTAGAACATCCTGCTAGGTGAGAGGGTCAGGTGTGGGAGGGAAACTAAGTCCATTGTTTTTATGAAACTTACCAAAACATTTGCAGTGTGATAAGAAATGATTATTTTGGAGTTCACCCCTGATGAAGTTGGAACCTTTCCTTAGAGAAATATCTAGTCCAATTTGTTAGTTCATACTACCACTTGCATAAACATTTCAATACATTTGTAGTCAAAAACAGCAAGTTTTGAAAGTTGACAATCTTTCCTGTACATTTCATTTGTATATGCCTCCCCTTTTACATGTAGTAAACAATATATATAGAGGAAAGATTCATTCCATCATGGAATGAACAGGAATTAAATCAGGATAGCTAGATATGAAGTCTAATGTACTTTGGACTATAACTGTCTTTGTTTCATAGTTAATTTAGGGCTGCTTTAGTTTAACCTTCCAAGTTCTTAGCATTTATATAATACCTTTGAATCAAATATATTGTATGAGTTATTGAAATATGCAATCATCTAGCTTTGTAAATTGAATGAATTAAAAGTGAAGTGGTTGACATTATTATTGACTTTGAGGTACCACAAGTGTCAGTGTATCTATAAATATGTTGTATGTTTGTATTATAGATGCCAAGAAATGAGAGATTCTCCAGTGATTATCAATATAAACTACAAACATTAATCAATACTATAACACCTTATATAACAAGTAAATACAAGGAAGCACCTAGAGAGACAAGAAATGCTAACTTTAGTATAGCTTACTTTGTTAAGGTAAAATATTCTATAATATCTTAGTTTTACCTACTTTCTTACAGATTTCGTTAAACATTTATGGTGTTTTAAAACTACCTCTCAGTGTCTGTAATTGTGTTAAAAATAAATTCCTGAAGTATCAAAGAAAAATGACCTATAGTTAAATGTACAAAAAATGAACTAAAATCAATTACTGAAGGGGTAGGTTTTTAGCCTGATTTTTCATCGAAAAATTCGGCTTATAGTTTGGCGAAACACGGGCTTGCTGTCGGGCAGGCAATTTAACAATTGCGTTAAAGTTTTCAATTTAGCATATATTTCTGCCATTTATTGTCAGATCTTTATGAAACTTCATACAATGATAACATAGTATGTGATAAACAGAATTAGAAAGTAACCGCAACTCTATCTAGCTTTATTATGGATTATTTCCCTTTGAATTTTTTGCATTAAAGTTTTTAAATCCAGCTGTGGTTCCACATTACATTTCTTGTTATACATAAAGTCTCATCTTTTACCATTAGATTGAGTATGTTATAGGTAGTTATAGATATATAAATGTTGAAGAGAGGATGATTTCTGTTTGAATCTGAGGTAGTTGTTGTAAACATGAGGGGACTGATGTTTAGAGATGATTATTGTTACAAATGACTTTTACTTGGACAAGACATTTTGTGCCTGACTTGTATATATAAATATTTATATTGTAGATGTGTTTTACATTAATGAATAGAGGTGAAGTATTTCAGTTGATCTCTCATCATTTACAAAGTTTTGCTGTTGTAGAGCATAGGGTTTGTATAGTGTTTTAGTATTGATATTTTATCATATTATGTTAGTTTACAATGATATAAGACTGTTCATCTACAATGCTCCTTCCTACCACATTACCACTAGATATTTTAAAATGTTTAGAATTAGTTCAAAGTTTGAATCTCAAGATATAAGCTTTTCCTCTCTGTGACTTATGACTGGAAAAATGTTGAATGAGCAATTTAAAGCTCCAGAAAAGTCAATACCTAACTTAGAAAGAAATATTTCTTTGCCATTGTTTGTCAGTTAACTACAATGTAGAAATTGAAAAATAATCATATTTATCTATCATAAATCATTCTTGTTTTCTATATCACAAAATCTTCATAAAGTAAGCTAACACTTTTTTGTTGAATTCTTGCTACAGCCAAAAAAATTAGAAAGAATCAAATAGTGCATAAATCAATGTTACATTTCTCTTTCCAAAAAAATTCTGTATTATCCTTTTGATTGTAATAGTTTACTCTGATTCCTCTGTACCTTGCGAATCATGGAACTTAAGTTTAAGTAGAGAATGTAGAATAAATAGTCAAAACTCACATGACCAATGGAGAAGTATCAGTTATTTATGGTCTATTTCATGTTTTCAATTATTTGTCCAGAAAAAGAATTTTGTGAAAAACAATTGTTTGTTTACTTCATTTATTGCAATTTTGATGGATTTGGTCCACGGTCCAGTGGCTAAATTACAAGACTGATATAAACTTTCTCTTTGTATCTTATATATTGTCAACTCTTATAGGAAAGGTAATTAAATACTGGCTATATATAGTTTGATATAAATGCTGAAAGTATGTAGACTGACTGTTTTACAAGTGTATATAGATGATATATTTTTCTTTCATGCTTTACGGTGAAACGTCACGTTATTCGATGAAAATAAACGATGAAAATATAAATTTTATATTTTCATCGTAGTGAAAATATAACCTTATATTTTCATCGTTCATGACGTCATATTAGATGATAAATGACGTCATCTTGGAGTAGAAATGACGTCACGTTATAATTTGTGTAAAATACATCAAATAAAACGCAAAACTAAGCATGAAAGAAACAGAATATTCGTCAACTTTGGTGTAAGATTATTTTTATTTCAACTCGTGAACTCAGAAAGTGACATTTTCACTCGTGGCTATGCCACTCGTGAAAATATGTTTTCTGTGCTCACTCGGTGAAATAAAAATCGATCTTACACCAAAGTTGACGAATATCCTCTATATCATTAGGTAACATTCCACTACTAAAACCATCTAACCAATGGTCTTATTCTGGAACTGTATTTATATAAGGACCTTTTCTCAAATTACTTAGGGAATTTAAACTTGTCCAAAATTGCTTGACTTTGCAATAACTTAGGTTGTTCTCTGTAGTCTAACTGATATGTAACTGAATAAAATAACAGTATGCTGTCCATAATTAGCATTAGTTTTTTGTATGAAACACATATGGTAGAGGCTTTGATTTGTGGCTCATAGCTGAAAATTTGACTTTTATATTTATACATAATATATATTGGGTAAATGTTGAATGTTTTTTAGGTACTGAATGAGTTCAAGTTTGAGTTTTTACGTATAATATGTAGTCATGAACATTATATACCATTATCATTACCTTTAATGAGAAAAGGTTTGATAAAAACATACAAAGGTAAGATATATTCTATGATATATTATAATAATTTAACCTTACACAAGGTAGAATTTCTCTTACGTGTTTGGTGTATAGTTACATTAAAGATTTCCAAATTGATTCCTGCAGCCTGTTTAGTTACCCTGAACATTCCAAAACGTTCGGTAACAGAAGTGTTGGAACAACTTAACCCAAAGACAACTCAAACCGAGACAACTAACTGATTGAGTTGTCCAAACTTTGAGTTGAGTTATGCACGGGTTGAGTTGTCTTAGGGTTGAGTTCTCCCATGCCCTTAACGTTAGCTAACATTGGTTACTGAACACGAAGCTCATTAAGTGTGCAGACTAAATGTTTTAATGTTCATACCTGGTAGGAAAGACAAACATCTCTGACAGAAACATATTTTTGGTCTATGTCATATTCAACTCTGACATAGAGCAATATACATGTATATGTTAGTACATTATTGGTCTATATCATTGTTTATCTTAGTGTAGTAAGACTTGTTATGTACTGACCTATCAAAATATTTACACAAAATTTGACTTGAGATAGAATGTCCTGGGCCAGCGCTTTTTGTCAGTATTTGGGGAAGGAGCCTGGGGACTTTTTATATAGAATATTTGGGGAAATTTTATCACAATTTTTTAGATAGGGGAACAAAAAATCCAAGGTAAACTCCAAATTTGGGGAAAACTGCATGATTTTAAAGAAAATTTAAGAGGGATAGGCACCTGTAAACGGCGCCCCTGTTTTGTAAGGAAAAAAGATGAGTGGGCCTATAGTGTCAGTATTGGTAGGTTCCACATTTCAGGGTCCAAGAAATTACCATGTATCTACAATAAACCTACAATCATCTATATGAAATTTTGAATCAAAATATTTTTCTCAATATAATATAATCCTACTGTAGCAGTGTTTTATTTGATTCTAGTTTATATAATCTAGATTCTCTTACATTGACAGAAATATATCATGTCATGTCAAACAATAATCATTTACACATCATACTTTCCTCAAACAATTAGAATTTCGTTTTTAGCTCAACTTTACTAAGTAAATGGAGAGCTCTCCTACTCGCCCTAGCGTCGGCGTCCACATTTCTGATTAAAGTTTTTGTGCATTAAAATATTTTTTACTATAACTTTTTTATTTCTTGAGGTATCAACTTCAAACTTCAAATATATGTTCCTTATTATCAACCACTTCTCATGTGACAAGGTTCATAACTCTAAATACATTTTTTCCAGAATTATCTCCCCTTGAACTTAGAGTTTTCTTTAAAAATGCTTGATTTTACTGCAACTGTTTTGTTTCTTTAGGTATTGACTTCAAACTTTAAATAAAAGTTCCTTATTATCAACCACATCTCATGTGACAAGGTTCATAACTCCAAATACATTTTTGTTTTCAAAATTTTCTTCGGTGAACTTAAATTTAAAAAAAAATATTTTTTTACTTTAAATTTGTTTAGGTTATATTTTCAAATTTTAAAATATGTGTGTTCCTTATCATCAACCACATCTCATGTGACAAATACTTACTTAGTCGAGCATGCTGTCTTCTCTGACAGCTCTTGTTTATTCAAGAAATAACTTACAGTTCTCTATTTTTATCATATGATAAACATAGGCACAAGCTTTCATTTGTGTATGAATTTAGCACAAGTGATTTAATTAGTGCATCAAATGTTTCATTTAGTTTTACTTTCCTAAAATGAGGTCTTAAGTGCTAGAACTTTTCAAAGACTGATAACATGCTATCTTATCACATTTTGTGTCATTTTCTGCTCATAACGACCCTGATATTTGTCTGTTAATGAGGGGCACTGTGCCCCTTTAAACCCTAGTAACATAGGGAGCACATTATCCCTTGGACTATCAACTGAATCCAGAATATAAATAAAGTGTTATATATTTTTATGTAATATTATATATTTATCTCAGTAAATATTATAAGAATGATGCAAGGACAAGCCTATGATTATTTTAATGTATATTTTAACAATGTATAATTATTAAATTTTTATCACAATATTTATCAAGTTTCCTACTAATAGATTATATGAGTTTAAACAATAATACTTATGTTATTCTATAACATTGACTTATATTAAAGTTTATGCTAGCATGATGTATTTATCAATTTTTCTACTAATAAGATTCATGAGTTATAATAATGGTTTGTTATTCTATTACTCGAAGAAGAGGGGGGTATACTGTTTTACCCTTGTCCGTGTGTGCGTCCGTCCGTCCGTCCGTTACAAAATTTCCGTCGCAGTTTTCTCAGCAACTATAACATGCAGCAGCCTAATACTTTGCATATTGCTTCATCCCATAGTCCCATGTGGTGTAAAGCGATTTCATGCTCCTTGCTCATCTACTTCCTGTTTGTCGCATATTTTTAGATTTTTGCGGGGGTATCACTAGTGAGCATTAGCTCACAGATTTACTTGTTTGTTTCATTGATTCAAATTTAAAGGTTTTTTACTAGTTTAAGATTATATATAAGATTTATATTAGTTTTCCTACTAAATAACTTATATAAGTGATTGTTGTGTTTTACTCTGTCCCAGACTTGTGTTCAGTTTTGTTTAATGCTTGGCCACTCACTATCCAATGAATCAATTAAAATATTATTTTACATTGCTGATACACCTTTTATGTTGATTGGCTGGCTGAGTGTTTAAATATTATTTTCAAGCCATCTCTTTGCTGATATGATTTTGTTACTTCTAGTTTTATTCATTTTAAATCTTTCAACAAAGAAGCACAAACCCATTGAAACAGTTTTCCCTTGTAATTTGTTCTATTTGCTTGTTAATTTGATCTTTTAATTTATTGCTAATTTATCTTTTCAGCAATATATATATATATACACACTATTTCTTTCATGCTTTACGGTGAAACGTGGTGTTTTCGATAAAAATATGCGATGAAAATATAAATTTTATATTTTCATTGTTGTGAAAATATAAACTTATATTTTCGTCGTCAGTGACGTCATCTTAGCGGATAAATGACGTCATATTGGAGAAGTAATGATGTCACGTTATAATTTGTTTAAAAAATTTATAATTTAACAGAAGACTAAGCATGAAAAAAACAGTATTTTGTCAACTTTGGTTATGCCACTCGTGAAAATATGTTTTCTGAAATAAAAATCGATCTTAGACCAAACTTGACAAATATCCTCTATTTGTTTTGTGTCTTAAAGCAGCCATGTCAGTAATAAAGTTATCTATCTGAGAGTACTTTGTGCTGAGACTGGTTAAGTCAATTATGGTGTCATGACCTTGCAATGTCTGGTCATACACTTCAATATTATGGTGATAGCAGCAATCTGTGCCATATAATTCTTTAATTTATCAGTCAGTCAGGGCTCTAAAGTCAGAAAGACTGTCTGCTTGAATAATAACTTGCTGGTCTTCATTTTGGCTTCAAACAAAGCTGTTTCACTGAATACAACCTAATAAACTACTAATGTTCTCCAAAATTCAATGATTTATTTCAGTCAATGAGTATGTAAGCATTCCAGGACAATATTTTTTATGTTCATTTGCTAATTATGTGGTAATTGATAAAAGTTTATTGGGCGTCTGTAATAATAAAGGTTTTCAACCTTTGCAAATTTTATTAAAGAGGACCAGCATATTGACATCTTTTTCATAGACTGTCTATTTAATGAGATGCTTTTAGATCTTGAAGGAATTAAATTTAGCTAGTACTGGTGAAGAATAGCTGAGCTGCCAGGTTTAAATAATCCTGAACATTGATATAGACTCAATGATGGATTCAACAAATTATCTTAGCTCATATCTCTCAGATACTAACTTATATTACTATATACTGATGGTTCAGACACAAGTTACTCTCTACTGACTGCACACACCATGCAATATTTGACCTCTTCCATGATTTATCTTTCATTATGTTTTATCTTAATGTTTCAAGATTTCCTTGGTCAAGATAAATGGTACAAATAGCAGAGACATAGTGACCTGTATATAAAATTATCAGAAATATTTCATTATAATGATCATTCAAGTTACAGTATATATACAACATCAGGTCATCAAGTGAAAAAAGAGATTTGTTGTAATTTTTACAGTGAAATGTGGTGTAATTTGGTGTAAATGTACAATGAAAATATACGATGAAAATATAAATTGTCTATTTTCATTGTAGTTAAAATCGAATGTCAAAATGATGTCACCTTAAAGATAAACCACATCATCTTAGTGGAACATAAAAGAAGCAAAATTACTTTGGGATAAAAATATTGTTTCAACTAAGAAGATCAGAAAATTCATTTCAACTTGTAGCTATGCCCTTCTTGGACAATGTTTTCTGAGCTAAATTTGTTAAATAAAAATCTATATTACACCAAAGCAGGTGAATAGTCTTTATCACGTACAAACTGTTTGAGTTTAACCATCAATGAATATTTTCAGTTTTATTGATAAAGGAAGTCTTGAAATGTTTCCAATAATATAAATGCTTCATCATCAATATAACACAATTAATTTTTTATATCACCCTGTTCCACAGACATCAAGCTTGAAGGTAAATAACCTTTTTGCACCCTAACAGATTTAGATCTCTTCGTTATTTACACTTGCCTTTATTCTATTTTTTTATTTTATTGTATGTCTCTGTGATTTTTAGTTTGTTTTTATCAACAGAATACCATCTTTACAATATGTCTATCTCTCTATCTGTGTGTGTCACTAGGTATATTGTAACTTAACTTGTCTTCATGAATGCATTACACTTTGTGTCAGTGACTGATATCAACACATTACACTTTGTGTCAGTGACTGATATCAGTACATTACACTTTGTGTCAGTGACTGATATCAATACATTACACTTTGAGTCTGTGACTAATAATAATAAATTACACTTTGTCTCAGTGACTGATTGTATGATGATAAATGGACGACAAATAATGAATTTTAATAGATTGTAAGTAAACTATTAAACATGTTTCAGTTTTAGTTATGATGACACCCCTAGATTAATGGCACAGTCAGGCTGCTATATATTGACTTTAACTTTTTTTACGAAATAAATCGTTGATTATTATAGTTTTGTAAGTATGCCAGAGTAAATTCAAGTAATTCTGGTTGGATTCTCTGCCTTAAAGGATATTTGTCTATTTCTTTTTTTAAGAATCAATCCTATAGAATTAAATTGTTACAATAAATTTACGGAATGTTGGAAATTCTCTGATTTTGAAATACAGAGTATTCTGTTTTGTTCATTAGTATTTGTAAGCAAATAATTTGTCAGAGGATCACAAAGATAGGTGGAATAAGTTGATTACAAAACAGAACAAATCATTTATTTATTCTGTCCCAGTTTACTCAATAAAAACATGTTTATAAATGAATAACTCACCATGAGGGAGCAATTATTAATTTCTCATTAATTTTGTTTGTGTTGCACCCATTTGGATACATCCCCAATTAATAATTATATTACACCTCATTTGCATAACTTCCTCTATATTTAATGTGACGTCATCCGGTCCATAAATTGCATATTGACCGGCTAGCCAGTCCATAATTTTTATATTGACCATTTATGACGTCATCCAGTCTAATTTAACGAAACCTTCATGTTGTGCTAATTACAAGGAAACACAAACAGATGAAATGGCTAAGTGGATTAACAAAAATGAAATATAACAAGAAGAGCATGTTATCTTGCTACGGTGCGTGAAAATGAAAGTAAGACTGGGGTTTTAGATATGAGACATACTGAGGAATGAAATAATTTTTTGAAAACACGTATACTCGTAGTAAAATGTCAGCAACATGAGTGGTGAAAGGATTTAAATTTGGTATAATGTAAAAAATAACACATGGCCTTACGGGCAATATGCAAGTTTACTGACTGGTTGTTCAGACCTCGGAATCTATATTGCCCTCAGCTGCGGCTTGGGCCATATACCTTCCTCAGTCTGACCAACCAGTCTGTAAACTTGCATATTGCCCTCATGGCCATGTATTACTTGTTAAAGATACTTCAAAATATATGTAACTTAATATGTAAGATAGAGATGTATACCATTAAACAGATCTTCCATAACATGTGAGAGTAAGATAAATATAACAAACATTGTCAACACCTGGTGGAATGGTGAGTACTGATGAGAGAAACATGTTCAAAATAGTTTGTTTGATGAGCAAGTCTCAGTAAATAACTATAACAGTATTTATATATTATGTTTTCATACGATATAATAAAGTGAACTGATAAATTATGTTTTCATACAATATAATACCGTGAACTGATAAATTATGTTTTCATACAATATAATACCGTGAACTGATAAATTATGTTTTCATACAATATATTACAGTGAACTGATAAATTATGTTTTCAGACAATATAATACAGTGAACTGATAAATTATGTTTTCAGACAATATAATACCGTGAACTGATAAATTATGTTTTCATACAATATAATACAGTGAACTGATAAATTATGTTTTCATACAATATAATACAGTGAACTGATAAATTATGTTTTCAGACAATATAATACCGTGAACTGATATATTATTATTATTATTATTATGTTTTCACACAATATAATTAAGTGTATTGATATATTGTGTTTTCACACAATATAATTAAGTGTATTGATATATTATGTTTTCACACAATATAATTAAGTGTATTGATATATTATGTTTTCACACAATATAATTAAGTGTACTGATATATTATGTTTTCACACAATATAATTAAGTGTATTGATATATTATGTTTTCACACAATATAATTAAGTGTATTGATATATTATGTTTTCACACAATATAATTAAGTGTATTGATATATTGTGTATTTAATTGTGTAATGTATTCATTGAAGCTTGTTGAACATGTTTTTTACTGTCAATTAAATTTATAGTTTTGTTCAGGGATTTTATATAACAGAGATTTGTAATAATAGGTAAATGTAACACATTTTCATCAAATTTCACTGTCGTCGCTATTATTTTGGCCAATATGGAAAACAAGTATAACAAGTTTAAATAAAGATGTTCACATGAAATTTTGTACCAGTACCATTCAAATTGACATAAATGTTAGAAAAATGAATTCTAGATGATTTGAGGTAAGTTAGGTTCACGGACTATTTCACAAAATAATGCCGATCTGCCATTTTTAACCCCATTTTACATCACCTAAAGTCATATTTTCGGTCATAATTGCAACACTTTTTTGTCAAAAACTTCAGAAACATTCACAAGTTGCATGGAAGATATGTACAAAAACATAAATCAAGTTTTTAAACTCTGGAATAGTTTGTACAGCCTGCTTCAGCCAGTTATAGACAGTGACAACCGAGAAAATTAAAAAAAGCACTATGTTACAAATCCCTGTTATATAGAATCCCTGTTTTGTTATAGTCTATAAAAGAGCTTGAGAAGTACCTAAAATATATAACAAGAGGCTGGATATCACATGTCTCTATCAATGATTCTGTTTTGTTTTGGTTTGTTATCAGGCATGACTTAGTTTTAAATCTCCCATTTCAATTAGTTAATTGAAACAGTACTTTGGTTTACTTACTGACTGCTTGTATTTACACAGTACTAATCAGAGCTATAAATGATTTGCAATAAAGCTTTAAGATAAATATGTAAGAATTATCTTCACTGTATGTAGTTATGTCTCTGTCTGGTTGTTTAGTATATTTGGTACAAGTTGAGTTCCACTGTAGTACATAAGTTGACACATTTTGATTGCTGTTATATTGCACCAAGCTTTATTATTATATGGTTTTATGGTCCAGATTGTTTTATAGGTCACTTATAGATATTTATTTTGGCACCAGTTTTATATAATGTCTTATTTCAATGTACATAGTAATATCTTAATTTTATCATTATTTTCTTTTCTGTTTATATCATTTTAAAATAGTATTTTCATACTGAATTATACTCATTTAACTGGTTATTTTATATATACTTCAGACGTGTATCTATGCCGTTTTTGAGATTACAAACAAAAGCTAGGGGGTCTGGGAGCATGCAAACCCCCCCCCCCCTGGAAAATTCTTTTCCACCACATTGGCTAAGATGCATTTTTGTGATACTTTAGCCACCGGTTGTATGCTAATTAGACAACAGAAATACCCTTCGTTCCGTCGTATTTTTTACAAAATCTGCATTTTCATATAAAAAGGTAACCTGGGTTAGGCATCCAATTTCTCAGCGTTTTTTGGCACTTTCAGATTTTCGATTTCTGGAATCTAGGTTACACACATGTGTATAGTGCGTAATGGCAGATATACTTGACTGATGCCTTACTATATTCTAATAGATGTAAGGTTTATACCTCAATGACAAATATCTTATATAATACGTTGTTTTCTCATCTACCATCATTAAATGTTGTCTTCTAATTGAATGTTGAATGAATGCATGTATCAGGTTGTATAATGATACTGTTTGCCTTCAGATTACTAAACTACATTTGTTTGACCAATTTTTAGCCGGATTTCTTTCAATGAAAAAATACGGCTAATAGTTTGGCGAAACACATTGGGGGGTGGGTGTCCAGTGTCGTTAACAATTGCGTTAGTTTTTCTTTACCATATATTTCTGCCATTTATTGTCAGATCTTTATGAAACTTCAAACAATGATAACATTCCATGTGATGAACATAATTAGAAAGTAACCACAACTCTACCTGCCTTTATTATGGATTATTTTCCTTTGTAATTTTTGCGTTTAAGTTTTTAAATCTGGCTTTAATGTTAATGTCACATTTCTTGTTAATTACTTAACCAGTTAGTTTTTATATTATTATCATATAAAATGTAGTTATTTCTCTGAAGTTACGGATCAAAGACCTGTATCCCTCATTAATATTCATAATGTATTTTGTTGAATAAATCAATGTCAAGACAATATTGTTTTATTCACATTTGTTTGCAGTAAAAGAAACCAATTAAATATAACATATAAGTTCTTACTGAGGACAGAATAGATCATCTCAACAATAAATATATTCCTTGTGTTTAGTACTCAGTATTCCTATCCTGGTAATCTTAGATTAGACAGCTATGTCTTCATGAGACAAAGGCCTGATTTATCTCATTGTACACAGAAATTATCATATTCCTGTTACTTACTGAACCTTTCAAATATATTCTAATGATTGTCTAAGTTGATCATTTTGCCATTGGACAATTGACTAAGCATTACTAAGTAGCATACTTGATGTGATGTGTGGATGGTTTCTATAAACTTTGTATGTCTATGAATATTTTATTTTGTTTACATTTTAAGATATATAGATGTTGTAATGTAAGTTAATAACAATTTTACATATAAGTATATTTTATTATTTACATAGAACATGAAGATATTAATCAGTCACAACATTGTTGTTTATATCATGAAGTTACCTTGGAAACATGTTGCTATGGTGATATTGTTAGCTTTTAGAGAACTGTTATAAGCTCACATGAGTTATACTAATGTTAAGCTTTTATTTGTGACCATGTTTTGTCTGTTATTTGTCCTTGGTCTAGTTGTGTGATATCCTGTTTTAACTCAACTATTCACAGAGTAGTGGGACTATCCTTATTAGTTTTGTTGGAATAATTCTCCTCAGTTAAGATTTTACGTGGAATGTTTATATGTCTTTGAAATCACTGAATGCATTAAGGCAGAACTCCCATAATAGCTGCTGTCAAACTTCGGGCGATGTCGGGTCATGTCGACAAATTACGTAAGCGGTTTTCGTCGGTGTCGTTATCAATCGATAAAGATCGGATGTACTTTTTTATTGTGTAAATGCCTCATTTTCAAATATTATTTATGTTTTTGTTGTATTACCTCACAAGAATATTAATTCTCTCAATTATTTGAGAAAATAAATAGAATTCGTGTAAAAAGTTTAAACCGGAAGTTTAAAAATCCAATTCAAACAATGGACGAAAAGTTTCGTCCCCTAACAGATTCGTCCCCGAACAAATTCGTAATCAATAAGTTGTTGATGATTAATGCAATTAGACCGTAAAATACCATTATTTTATCTTTAAATTGTCAATAATGGCGTTTAAAAATAAAATATATACTGTAAAGATGTGTTTACTTCATATTATGATGGTCACTAGAGTTTTGACATTTTTTCAAAAAGGGGGTTGATGTATTAAAATGGCATTTTGTTTAGTTATCTGTGGTAAAAGTTTTTGTTCTTTGTTTTATTCATTGCCATATGGTTTAAGGTAAATTATTAAATGTGTAACTAGGAGTGCAGAAACTGTTTTCATAGTCAAAAAATAAGGATACGGACTTGTAGTTTTTATAGCTGGTGAAAATCGTCACATTTTCTGTTGGGTCTCCCTATTATTAACTTGGTATGTGTGTAAAAATACCAAGGTAAAGTTATTAAAGTTGATGTATTTGCATTCATTAAAGTATTGTGAATTTTATCAAACAAAATTTATGAAAATAATTTGATTATTTAATTCAATTTTACATTTTAAAGACATATACCCCTTCAAATTTATAGTGTGATTCTTACTTATAACTCAATTTTCAAAAAAATGTTATAAAAAATTTATTTGACAGTAAAAATTTAAAATATTTTGCCAGTGAATCTAGGTTGTGATCCTGATTATAAAGAAAGTAGCAAAAGTCTTATTCCTTGATATGTGTATTATGGGTATTCTACCTTAACTAGAAACATTTCACATGTCTACTAGCTATAGGTTACTATTATATTTCAAATTTCCTGGTTTCAATTCTTCAATTTTCAAAAAATACTGATGACTATGAAATATTATACCAAACTTTCATGATTTTTGGTATAATAGAAATTTTAACTTTAGGTCATATTGAGCACCTGTATAAAAGTATGTATGAGATATAGTTGGTGACCAGAATCTGTATGACGTCATCATAGTCCTTAGATACAATAAAGATTTGTAAAATTTTTTATGAAATTGATTTTTTTATGACTTTGACTTGTAAAAGTTTAAATATAACTCTTCAATCTACCAAGGTTCATAAATTCAAACCCCTGCCCATAAAGATTTGGAGGAAACTATTTATCAAAATTATCAAAAACAGTACAAAAATACAGCTCTAATTATTTTGGATGGACATAATGAAATATTCAATGCTATGCCATTGTCAGCATGATATTTACACTGTTTATAGTTTGTTATTTGTTTCAGTAGATATACTAGGATTGGAGCCAATTATCACCTGCTATGACAAACTACAGTTTCATCTGATTTGGTTAACCTCTACTTCACGAACACAATAATCTGTTTTGTTAAACAATTTCTGATTCCATAATCCATACTGGGTTTCAAAAATACTGTAAAACTGGTTTGAAAACTAGGCTACACATGGCAAATTAACTGCCAGGCTAGCTCAGTTGGTAGCACGCAACTTTACTGATCGAGGGGTCGTGGGTTTGATTCCAGGGGGGGGGGGCATACTTTTGGGGAGCTTGGTCAAGAAATGATTTCTATGGCCATTCTTCCTCCAACCAATAATTTTTAATTATGTAGGACAGTTGTCAGTCACTGACGAAAGTATGCACTTAGTATGTTGGTTAACATCTAAATCCGGAGATTTAGCCTTTCCAGGAGGAGTGAGTAGGTTGACTGACCGCCATTATATGACCTATACAATGTGTTGATATGGCATTAAACCCAACAAAAACAAAAGCAAATTCACCCATATAGCTTCTTACAATGCTTCTATAAATAAGGCAATCTCTGTAAACAGAGATCCTGTTCTACTCGCGTTGTCGTACTGGATCTCTACTTAGTCAATGCAAGGTCACGTCGAGATGAACTTTGTGTCGACCAATCAATGCGTAGCTTTCATCTAGACGAAAACACTATTAATCACATTTTGATTTCGTAATTTCTATTTTTAGACCAAGGTTTGCATGCAAATTTAACAGCGGTATTATTCACAGTCTGAGATTGGACGGCTCATTTCAAATTGCGTGATGTAGACGATGTAAACAAGTTACGTATCATAACAATTTCGTCATGAATATAATGATGAGAAAAGGTCACCTGAACGTGACCTTCGTTTGGAAAAGGCCAGTTCTAAATTAGCAAGTATGCAAGCGATAAAATTTTAGATCGGGTTTTAATCAGATTGTAAATAAGGGAAACTGGAAGTAGTTTGTGCTCCTATATCAGATTACAAAATATAAGTTGTCAACTTTGCTTTTACTGACTTGCAAGTGTTTCAGTCTGTGTAGGGGGTTATTTACATGTATTACATTCATTATTTGAATTGATGATATTGTTTTACTGACATGTTTGTCTTTGACTAGGGTTGATTGATTATTTTGATAAATAAATCATATTTAATGTCTGTGCTTTGAAACTATGAAGCTTTGAACATTGAAGAGTCATATATAATCTATTGAATGGTGTAGTTAAAGTGCTTTTAGGGTATTAGTACTTTTGTGTATTACATGGTAATAAATCTACATTAAGTGGTTTACTAAACGCAGATGTATACCTTGTATATATACATTATGTTTAAAAATCAAAGAAAGGTCACATGACATATCCCTGTGGTTAAACTTGACTGCAAGCAAGTAGTTGGAAACATTAAATATACATATCATGGTAAATATTTGATATGTTGAGGGTCTCAGATGAGCTGTATACGGTCATGTTGACCTATTTACTGTTGTTTTAGTTTGTTTAAGGTTGTTGTTTATTGATGTTTTTTCTTACCCAAGTTGCTTTAAGATAGTTTAGTTATTTTATTTGAAGCTTTGTTGAATGTTTTTTAAAAACAGTTAAGTGCCCACAAGTTAAGTGTTTGATCAGTTGAAACATTAGTCACATTAATCTTTAGACATTTGATCATATTTGATTTATTGGCAGTAATGGTTTCACTAAACAGACATTTAGAGTTTACTATGATACATATAATATTGAGGGAACTTGTTGGCTCATGGAAGCCTTCCAGAGATTGGATAAATTGTTGACTAGCTACAGTCAGATCTCGATACAATGACATCGTTCGTTTCCAAGAAATGTGTTGTTATAACGCATATGTCAGTGTAATGAATTCTTCCGACCATGTACATGTTGGTATTGGTTCCCATAAAATATGTCAGTATAACGAGAATGTCGTTGTAACGGATGTCGTTGTATCGAGATCTGACTGTAGTATAAAGTACATGTTGTAATCAGAATGGTTCTATAAATATATATATAATGTATGTATGTATGTATGATGTGTTTGTATATATTGTATATAACAGCATCTATTACTGTTTAGTGTCAATATTGAATGTTGTATGAAAGTTATGATCGTATTATTGCATGTTTCTGAATGAAACTTGACTATTTATACTCTACAGTACCCACCAAAAATTTGGAGATTTTTCACTTTGTAGGCCTATTGAATAGCTAAAAGTTGATAACGGTTTATTTTGAAATGCCTATTAGTTTTTAATTTATTTTTTGGTAATCAATATAAATATAACTGAGACCTCAAAATAAGCATAAAAGCTATGTTAGGGAAAATAATTACAATTTACATGGTTTTGGGGGCTTTAGGAAGTCAAGGGCTGAATCTTATAAATATGTTGCATTCATGAAATTTGATTTGATTTTATTACAAACAATACTTAAATAGATTAAAAATAATGTTCTACAAAAATAATCATCAAACTTCAAGAATTGTAGTAAATTTGGTGGGTACAGTATATTGATGCATTCTTGATGATCATATTGACATGTTTCAGCAATTTACTAAGATGATAGAATATACATGTATTGTAGTATTAAAATATTACAGACTTTCATGATACAATACAGTATTGTTGATGAAAATTGAATTTTACTTGCAGGATTTTTTCCCCAAGAAACACATTAAACTATATCATAATTTGTTTTTAGTTTGCTACAGTAAAGTTCTACTATAAAGACCTGACTGTCGGTTGATGACATTTTTATAACAAAATCATGCTATTGTTGATGTTTTGTTTGTTCCTTGTACTTTAACTGGAGATGATAAAAAATCGCTGTATGAACACTGCTCTTATATTTAGACCATCTGATAGTTAAACTTTACCATATTTGCAATATATTATATTTTGCACTGATTTAGACATGGACAGGTTTTAATTTTCATCATCAATTTTATTCATACACTGTATAATCTTATATTTTTATCATATTTAACAAATTATAATTTTCCTCCTTAATCATTTATTCCTATTTATTCATTCTTTTCAATATATTTATTTATATTTAGTTAATACTGTATGTTTAAATCATTAAACTTCAAGTGTTATACAATCATTGATACAAGCATCTTGTTCCAACATCTATAAAATACAAATCTAAGATGAGCATTTAATCATATAGAGATAACCATAACAAAAACATGAAGCAAAAGTTTTCAATAAAAAAACTACTTTAGTTCATCAAAATGTGAAAGTGTCCTCCAACGTTTAAGGTATACAATCCCTAACTAAAAACTATGTTTTATGACTGCTGAATAATTCTATAAATAGTTTTATTTGTTTGTACATCGTATTTCTAAACTTTTTACCGTGTTAGATATTTTAATAATGTCAACATAGACTTTTTATGAACATATTTAAAATTATTATATATTCATATGCAAGGGAGGTAATTACTAAGTCCTGTCAAAGTTTGTGTCTAATATTTTTGAAATGGCAAGTTATGTAATAAATCTAATCCATGCAAAATGATTAACAAATTGTGATAAATGAAAAATATCATGTCTTGTAAGATTTTGTCATACTTTTTCAATATCAGATTTAGAATGAAAGTGGCGTTAGGGATTGTATACCTTAAATGAGTACTGTACGTATAACATATTATAATTGTATATTTTAGATTTGAAATGTGATTACACTTTATCAGAAGAGTACAGAAAGACTCATTATTTACCTGGTTTATTATTACAAGAGTTAAAGATGGCTTTAAATGAATCTAAAGAAACAAGAAGATGTGCTATCAATGTACTGAGAGATTTATTTGCTAAACATGCCTTTGATGATAGATATATAAAACAGGTAAAATCTACTGATTTTAAAAACAAAAAATATAAGCATTGTAAAATAAACTTTTTTACAGGGTTTGTTAATTATATCAAGTACATGGTGAATTATAAAATATATAAAGAACATTTAGATGTCAGTGTATGAAATGTTATCCTAAATAAGATTTGACAAGTCTCTAGCTTGAGGTTTAGGGTGCTTGTTATAAGCCGGGTTTTTCAACAAGTGGGCGTCCGATGTCTTTAACAATTGTGTTAAAGTTTTTCTTTACCATATATTTCTGCTATTTATTGTCAGATCTTTATGAAACTTCATACAATGATTACATACCATGTGATGAACAGAATTAGAAAGTAACCACAAGTTTACTTGCCTTTACATTACATTTCTTGTATTATTAATATTTGTAGAATCTACAAGGAAGAATAGCAGCTCTCTACTTACCATTGATATCAGTTCTTCTAGAAAATAAACATCGTCTAATTAAATCAGATGAGAAAACTCCAGCAGCACCTATTGCACCAGCACAACAACCATCACAGAATGGTGATGTAGGGTCCGTTAAAAGTGAGGGTAAATCCTCATCTACTAATACACCTACACAGAAACATAGAAGTATGGTGTTACCTTCAACTGATTCAGCTAAAAGAGATTCTTCTGTCTTTGATATGATAGCAGGAACTAAAAGTAAGTTTACAGTAACATATGGTATAGAAACAAGCAATAGTCTCATATAGGTTACTGTAGGTGTGGCTTTTATTTTCGTGTAAGTATAAACAAATTACATTGCGTTATATAGACAATAAAATACCATGTATAGAGTCTGCATACATTATATATCGTGGGCTTTGTGCAAATCAGTCGTAACTCAATATAAAAAAAGAGTGAGTTATGCCCCTTTTACGCTAAACCCTCGATTTATATGGTGCTTTTCATCACAAGTCATTCTTTCAGTCATTTCCTGGGTGATCATTGATCCTTCTAACAGTTTCTGGACAGATCTAGATTTAAATCTTCACTTTTAAACTAATACTTAGCACATACCCTTGGCAGTTGGTGATAATTGTCCTACTTGATACTGTGGTAGGCAGGAAAATGATCATAGACTATATTAAATGAACAAAATCTATGAAGGTTGTGTAAAATAGTAAATAACCACTGATCATTGAGATCATCTTCCGGCAGATCCTCACAGTACTCATTTACACCTAGGTGGAGTGGAACAAACTGTTGGTTTATTTCTTTTTAAAGGAAATTAGCAGTGCCCCTAGTGGGGTCCATGATCTGGGACCTCATGACCCCTAAGCATGATTCCTACCACTTGACCACTACTCCTACCTAGAACATTATACTTTATGAATAACAAATATCAAATATTGGTTTTATTTATTGATTATAAAACTTATTTTAGATTGTTATCACTGTTTATAATTAAACCAAACCTTCAAGTACCAGTATAAGACTAGTGATTGTTATCACTGTTTATAATTAAACCACACCTTCAAGTACCTGTATTAGACTAGTGATTGTTATCATTGT
Organism: Mactra quadrangularis; assembly: GCA_025267735.1. Taxonomy (NCBI): domain Eukaryota; kingdom Metazoa; phylum Mollusca; class Bivalvia; order Venerida; family Mactridae; genus Mactra; species Mactra quadrangularis. The sequence continues at coordinate 31,391,760 of CM046293.1, forward strand.
TTATAATTAAACCAAACCTTCAAGTACCTGTATAAGACAAGTGATTGTTATCATTGTTTATAATTAAACCACACCTTCAAGTACCAGTATAAGACTAGTGATTGTTATCACTGTTTATAATAAAACCACACCTTCAAGTACCAGTATGAGACTAGTGATTGTTATCACTGTTTGTAATTAAACCACACCTTCAAGTACCAGTATAAGACTAGTGATTGTTATCACTGTTTATAATTAAACCACACCTTCAAGTACCTGTATGAGACAAGTGATTGTTATCACTGTTTATAATTAAACCACACCTTCAAGTACCTGTATGAGACAAGTGATTGTTATCACTGTTTATAATTAAACCACACCTTCAAGTACCAGTATAAGACAAGTGATTGTTATCACTGTTTATAATTTAACCACACCTTCAAGTACCAGTATAAGACTAGTGATTGTTATTACTGTTTATAATTAAACCACACCTTCAAGTACCTGTATGAGACTAGTGATTGTTATCATTGTTACTGTAGCTTTGTAAGGATTATAAGATAATATCTTATTATAGGCTGTAAAAAAGTATCCAAGCCATTTTGCTGAAACTTAGTATGTGAATATGTTTCAATGAGTAGATTATGCATATCATTGACTTTTCTTCTTCTGGTCAAAATTCTGGTTGCTATGGATACAGAAATAGTCAAAATTTCACCAATGCAGTTGTATCACAGTGTAAGCTAAAATCTATTTTTTCTTAAACTATATTCAAGGTAGATTGATGATTTAAGCTAGTCTTTGAAAACAGAATTCAAACAATATTATATTAACCTACGTATAGTTAGGAAAGCGATTTTTACATTTACTTCAATTAACGTGTATCATATTGTGACTACTATATCTCTGTATTGTATTACAACTCGCTTTAAGTTACACAAACCTAATGGTGTTGTATGTCTGTCTTTCTGAATGATAACTTGATAAGGACTGCAACTTTCACCCAAATTTTACTGTGTATTGCCCTTTGGTCAAGGCTTAGGCCAAGGGTCAAATGTCAAGGTTATTTGGACCTCACACATGGGTATAATGCCCCGACCAGGGGATCTCTTTTTTTTGGTCTGAGGTGAAGGTCATGCCGCTGTTTTTAAATTATTCACAGATCACTGGTAGGGGATTTCCATATTGCCTGCAATACATACTGACCCTTGTTAAATTATATTTGAGATATTCATTGGAAAATTTGAAGTGGTTAATTACAATAGGAACTTTTGGTATGATCAAAAATGATAATTTTAAGTCTACTGGTAGGGAAGATAAGGGTTTAAGTTGATGTGGGTCCTATTTATACAGTTATTAGTATTTCAGATGTTTTTTCTTCATATACATGTATAATCCCATACAATAAATATTTACATGAGTAAATAAAACTCTGTTCTGTTCTTATAGGTAACCTTATAATAAGATAGTATATATAAACCTTACAAAATACCTAGTGTGTTAATGTATGTTTAAAGTACTGACTGTCAGCATGTATGTCTTGTTGTTTGTTATGATGTGTTTCTTTATGTTGTAACTTTATCCTCTTAGTTTATGTAGCTTGTACAAGTTGACCTCAGACAATACAAGTTTTAACATAACTTACATTTGTTATAGTTTGACAAATTGAACCTAATTTACTAGAATTTTATACATGATTATTTCTGGACTGTTGAGACATGTTTTTTACCATCATATAACAGTTTAATTATATTTTAGGTTAGTTAAATAGTTAACTGTGTGTGTTTTACCCCATCCATTCCTTTCTCTAACAGTTTAGTAATTTGTTATAGAAGAGAAATGTTAACAAGTGTAACAAATATAAATGTAGTTAATCATCCTCATATCAATGTTGTCAGTGTATAGTAAGATTTCTTTCACCTTACGAAGGTCAAAGTGCATTGAATATTCATGAAGAAGATCCGAATGCGATGAACAGGTGTGCAATACAATACTACCAAGCGTTAATTACAATCACTTAAATATGGTGTCGGTATATATATAAATTATCCAAGTATTTCTCCCTCGTGAATCTCGTGCACACAGAAAGTGTATTTAACGACCCAAATGATTTTAATGTGTTAGTAAGGTCATCATGTCTGAAACGTGTAAGCACGCGAAAAATTGTCAAACATGTAATATATTTACTTATATTATATAACCACCGACCACTGTGTCAAAAACACTATTTTAGACGCATCTGTATCCACTGTGCTAAGCCGTCTTTCGATAATTGGAATTATAAATTTGATTGCAATTTAACATTGACCGAGGGAAATAAGTCCTCGGAGAATAAACCTTCCGAACAACCTCTTTTATAATGGTATAGCCCATATTTACAAAGGTTAGCGCCGTGACCTTCGTAAGGTGAAAGAAATTTTACTATACATATCTACAAGGTTAAGCTGGTATTCCTTTCATAAGGGAGTGCATGAGCGTGAAACTTGAACGTGAGGCATGAGTTTTCACACTCACACTATTCCATTCATCCAGTTAGCGTGAAAACAATTGTTTCGTCCATTGTTGTTGGACATGTAATGGCATAATAATTAAATAGTTGAATTTTGTAATTGCAACAGAATTGTCATAAGCACGCTTGCAAAATCTACACACCCTTAAATGAAAATTGTTTTTAAGTTAATTAAATTTATGTTATGTGTACCTTTCAAGCAAGGAATGTTGAGAGATTCGACAATTGTCTGCAACACCTGGTTTTCAATGGTTGTGCTCCTGTACTCCTTTAGAGACTGGTCGCACAGAATATGGCATTTTATAATTGCTTCAATAAGTTTTTGCATCTGGCATATAGGCAGAGGACCTTTTATGGTTGCTTCTTGTCCGTGAATGCCGTTTGGAACATGAAAAATCACTACATGTAGCCATCGGTTTCACGCTCGCGTTACATTATCACATGTCATAAATTTGCATTTTACACTCATGTCACCCTCACACCGATAAGGAATACATACAATAAAAATTGTTAGTTTGATTTTTCACGTTCGTGTTTTACGTTTGTGCTACATGTTCCCATATAGATGGAATACCAGCCTTATCACTGATGTATATAATCTGTCTCAAGTTAATTTGTACAAGCTATACTAAATCATCATCATATTGTTTTATATTCTGACAATAAAATAGTTATTGTATATCTACAGTGTATGAAGAAACTAGTTTATATTGAACAAACTGAACTTAGAAAATATGACAAGGAAAGGCACATATATAAATAAACTAAAACAGAATTTTGTTTCTAAGTGATATTGAAGAATTACTTTTATTATAAATGCATGACTTGTATATTATGTTGTTTTCAGTACAATATGGGAAAGGTAGAATACGTAATAGTCAGTATGATTCTTTATTGTTTATATCTATATATATACATGTGTATGTATTTTATATATCCTTTGATGTAGTGGGAATATTACTTATTTATCAGTTATTTATAGAAAGGGTGGATCCAGTACTGGGGAGGTTGGAGGAGCTGTTAGTCTTCTATTTATACTGGGTTTAAACCCTGTCAAGACATTTAGGTCATTTTACGGCACCCAGTGCACCTAACCTACCTTTCCCGGACCCTTTTCTTTAACCAGTACTCACCTACCCTTCCACACTTCTCCTTAGCTAAATATTAATGGAGGAGAATTGACATAGTTGTCAGATTGTCATGGGATGGTGTAACCTCGAGCTCCCAGGTTGGGATTCAGACAGGTACCCCCTTAAGACGCTAGATTCGATTTCCTGGTGTTATGTAAGTCCTCTTATATAATGTATTAAATATAACAAATATACGAGACATTTAGCTTTTTAGCTTGACTTTTTCGAAGACAATGAGAGCTTAAGTTATGCTATCATTTTGTGTTGGCTTTGGCATTGGTTTTCAGGTTAAAGTTTTCAAACATTCTTTTATGTTGAACACTATCCAATATATGTTATTGAACGTTGGTATACTTATTCAATAGGACTATACACAGTGAAAGGGGATAACTCTTGATTAATTGTATTTTGAGTTATTGCCCTTTTATATTTAAAAAATAGCAAAATATGAGGTTAAATTGTTCCTATATAGAATATCTTCAGTACTAATCAAGATATTTGACTTAAAGTTTGTTTACTTATTTGTTGGTACTCTATCTACAAGACTATAAAGGGACCTAACTGTGGATGAATTATTTTTGGAGTAATTGCCTTAAATACTGCAAAAATATGAGGTTACTAATATTCAGTACTTATCAAGATATATTACCCGGTACTTTAAGTTTGTATACTTATTTCTTGGTACTATATCTACATGACTATCTAGGGACCTAGCTGTGGATGAATTATTTGGAGCTATGCCTCTTTAAGCTTAAACATTTAAGATTTATTCATATGGGATATATTCAATACTTGTAAATATATTGGAATGAAAGTTGGTATGCATATACATCAGTTCTTCATCAACTGGACTATAAAGGGACATAACTCTTGATTAATTGTTTTTTGGAGTTGTGGCCTTTTTTAACTTTTAAATTAAGGTTAAAGTACTTTGGAGAAAAATATTTTCAATACACATCAAGATATAAAATGACAGTTGTAACTGTTGGTACGCTTATGCATCAGTACTACATCTACATGACTACAATGGGACCTAACTCTTAATGATGTTTTCAGAGTTTTGTTCCTTTTATGATAAAATTTGTTTAAATTGAAATAGTTTTAATACTAAAAAGGTATTAAAATGAAAGTAGGTACATTTATTTATTGATACAAAGCTACTTAACTATGAAGGAATGTTGATATGGATGTATATTTTAGGAGTTATGTCCCTTTTATATTTTACAAATATAAATAGTTAATCATTGTTTGACATATTTATTTCCTATGAAAAAATAAGCCCTGTCTTGGAAGCACTTATGTTTACAGATAAGCCTTGCCATGAACAAAACACTCCAAAAATTGAGCTTACTGTCCTTGGACTGCTCTTGTTTATGTTAATTTATAGTATTTAGCAACAAATATACAACTAACTGTAATTTTCCACCATGCTCTGGATGCCCAGTATGTACCTATTTAAAAGCAATATAAGATCAACAGTTCATGACATTTCCTTTCAAATTGTGTTGATATTATTCTAATAAGTATGTTGATGAAATTTCATTTCAATATACATGTACATTGACATTCAAAAGATATTTAAAAAGACTGTAATTAATTGTGTAATTAAGCCTCTCTGGAACAAGTGGGCCTACATTGTCACAATCCACTTATGACACTAAAATCCACTATTAAATAGTGCTTTTGATTCCTTGTGATAAGAAAAACTGTCACATTTTTCAATGCTTGCTGACATATTTGAAATTTCATTTTGAATCCTTAGTTTATAACCTGTTCTTGAACTTGTATTGATGAAGTCAGTATAATCATTGCTGTCTTGACTCTTGCCAATTCTCCCTATCTGGATCCACCTTTGGGTTTAACATATTGTTTTGTATCACCATTTTATTTGTTGTTTAAACTTGTTTAGCTCTATTTGAGCATTAAGTTTTGCTTTAACATGTAGTAAACAGAATTTTTTGGAAGAACTTAGTCATTTAAAATGATGCATGCTGGTAAAGGTACAATCTGAGACTGAATCATGTTTTATGTATTATGAATTGTACTACACAGTTTATTGTGTATGGATGCCTGAACTATTCTAGTATAATATACTTGTATTCTTCTACAATAATTATCTTACATATTTCACTATGACTTGGGAAGGGTTTATCATTTTAATGTCCTGGTATCAAATAACTTAGTTATACTGAAACTGTATGATATCGCAACAAAAGTGTCTGCAACTTTTCATTGCTGAAACCTCAGATGCTGCCTTACTATAAATTGTATCAATGACAATATGGGAAAATTATTTGTTTAATTTTTTATGATAAATTACTAGTAGGATGAAATAATCTGACAATTTGGTTGCTAAATTTTCATTTTTTGTCTTTGATTATGATGCATTAATATTTTGCAGAGTAATGATAATTTAATGAAAAATCTTATCCACTCATTTTCTTTACTTGATAGATTTTAGAGTTTTGCTTTCTTGTCTGCTTATACTTTTTTTTTGATGAGTCTACAGCTGGTAAAAAAACCCAAACACAATTCATTTAGTTTAGTTTTATCCACCTCTTTATTCTGTAACCTTCAGCAATTTTCTTTACTTGATAGATTTTAGAGTTTTGCTTTCTTGCCTGCTTATACTTTTTTTTGATGAGTCTACAGATGGTAAAAAAACCCAAACACAATTCATTTAGTTTAGTTTTATCCAGCTCTTTATTCTGTAACCTTCAGCAATTTCTTGACAACTGTTAGGTGTATTCACTATTTATCACATTCAGTGATAGGTCTAGTTTTGTCATGTAATTGTTTTTTTCAAATCCAATGAAAAACCCCAAGCTTCAAGCTGTTTGTTTTCTTACCAGAAACCTTATTGCTTGTTTTTATCAAATGAGTCCATGTTATACAGTTATTGCTAATATTTACACATTTGTATGAGTCAAGTCAGGAAGTTTGATATTGTTATACTTTGTCTGTTAAGTTCTCATCTATTTAAAGTTTGACTAATTTCACCAACCATTGACAGAGTTGTGTTTGTTTTAAGATAGATAAGATAGTTTAATATATTGGTAAGACTTAAGTCAAGGAAAACTGATATTTATTACACTTTTATTTAAATTTATGTATAAATGTTTCACGAACTTATTATTAACTTTTTCACAACTATAATAAATGTAGCATGACACATTCTATTGACATATTTAGTCTTAAATTATCTATGTTATATTTGCTACCAGCTGACTTGCTTCTACTGTAAGGTTTCTAACTGATGATATGATGTATTATTTTGAGATGTTGTTATATTTATATATGTCATATTAGTATACTCATTGTAAATACATAATAACCTTTGTTCTTTTTCTTCTGTTTAATGACTGGTTAATTCTCTACATCTTTTACCAAAACATTGACTTCATGTTTTCACCCACTATTTTATTCAGAAACAATATCCTATACTTTTTGCTTAACATTAAATATTTAGACAGATATACTAGGACAAAAAAGAAACGCCGGGTACATAAAATATGCAACACATGTCCGGCCGTGTTTCGCAAAACAAGAAGGGTCATCGTTAAAAGGGGGTATTTTTTCACATAATCAGCATCGAAAATCGATTGAAACTTCAACAGCTGGTTCCATACAGATGACATTTCATACAAAAATAAATATAATAATCCAATAATACAATTTATCCCTTAAAACAATCATTATAGGTTACCCGGCGTTTCTTTTTCGTCCTAGTATATAATCAGAATTGCTAGTGTCTTGTTGTGTTCTGCTGCTTTGTAAATTTTGTTTTTCTCTTTATTTTCTAACTTGATGGTTCACTCATTCTATTTATAAAATATTGTTTATTTTATTATTGATATATATCATTCTGTCTACAGTATATGATTTGATTGTACTGCTTGTACATCTATATATAGATTCAATCAAGTTTATCTACACTTATTGGGAATTTATTATCAATCATATTTATCACTATATTCAGTGTAACATTTTATAGTCTTTCATTTATTATTTTCTCCTTAAAGTCTAGTGATCTTAATTTTTTATTTAAATCTTATCTATTATTTAAATAATTTTATTCATTTTTGTAAACTTACTCATTATTCATTTAATATTGTTTTAATTTTCATTCATAACCCAAACTATTTTCACTTTAACTGACTTCAGTTTCATTAAGGTTATTTTGGTATAATGTATGACATTTCTTTATTTTTCAAGGTCATCTTGGTGTAGAAGATTTAAAATCACAGATAACTGGATCATCTAATTCTCTGGCTAGCTCTTCATCATCTACTGACACAAAGACTGATACAAGTAGAGAAAAAGATAAAGGTCATTCAAGGTCAGTGATTACTTTTTATAAGTGACTTATTATTGAAGAAATAATATTCAATTGTCTATATTTTGTTTTAGCATAAAATGTAAGCTGGACCTTTGAATTGCCAAAATTGAATGTATGTGTTCAATATTAAAGTATGGATGACATCATGTTTTATAATATAGGGTGAATGGACCTCCTTCATGACCTTATTTATTAGCATATTTAACAAAGGTTTACAGTTACATTTTGTCCCACAAACAAGGTGTTAACAAAAGAGCTCATGGTTATATTTGTGGGTAAATGTATTGTTATTCAAATAAAAGGTCACGCACAGAATGGTCAGCCTATGTTTAAAAATTATACTATAAATTTAGTACAAGAATATAGGTCAAGATATAGGTCATTCAAAATGGGCATTTCCTCTAATATAAGAACTCTAACATTGTTTGAGGTGAACTATTCTTACAAATTGTGATGTTTGAATGAGTTTTTGTATCAATAATAAAGTTAAATATTCAAAGATGGTCAGTCTAATGTTGTAAGCTCTATATAACCTTTACAAAGCTTCTTTATAATATCATACACTGGATATTGTGTTGAACAAACACACGAGAGTCAAACAAAAAGACAATAATTTCTGTAGACAAAATACTGATTATTGATCTTAAGTTTTGACTATGTATTACATTTGGTTAACACTTAACCCTTAACCGCTCAATCCCGCATTTTTACGTGTCTAGACCCCCCCTCTAAAATGGCCACCACAGCCTTGAAAATGGTGTTTTTTAACTGGATTAAGCGAATTTCACTAAAGGATAGTTGTCCCAAAAAAATGAGCTCGTTTTCGCGCGCCTCCCCCTTCAATTTATGTCTCAGGGGGGTTCCGAAGTGGGATGTGCCCCCTTTGTTGCTGGGGTTTGAAGGGGGCACAGCGCCCCTCATCGCCAGAAAAAAAATCGGGGTCATTGAGTGCAGAGAAATGGCGCCAAATGCTGATAAGAAAACATGTTTTCAGTATCTGAAAAGACCTGGCACTTTAGACCTCAATTTCGGAAAATATTACTGTTTGAACCGAAACGTGGGGTGGAAAAAGAGCGAAAATTGCATTTTTTGCCGTTTTTGCTCCGCCCCAGCGTTGCCATGGTAATGGGGATCGGGGCTCAACTTGGTTTTTCTGAAAGACATTCACCCACTTGGCCAAGTTGCATAACTGTATGATAATTAGTAATGAAATTAGAGCATCTTGAAATAGCCCTAGCGCGTAATGGTGAAAAAATGGCTACTTTTCACACATGTCGCAACCAGTAAAGGGTTAATAAAATATATTGTTTGAATCCTTATAAACCAGTATAAAATATTATATTTGCAGACAAAGTTCTATCACAACACTGACAGCTGGAGCTACAACTTCTACAACACCTAAAGTTTATCAGTATCAGAAATTAGATGTTACAGAGATTAAAGATTTATTGATATGTTTTCTTCATATACTTAAATATCTACCTGATGGTAAGTATATACCGTATATACTCAGTTGTAAGACGCATTTTTGACCCTCCAGATTTCATTAAAAAGTAGGGGATGCATCTTACAAGCAGGGTCTACAAGAATTCACTGAGGAAAAGCTGGAGCCAAGTCAAACGGCGGCCATTACGGTGCATAGTAAAAGCCCGACCCGTTTCAAAACCGTATTCACGTTAGCACATTAAAATTATTTTGTCCCTTTTAAAGTATTTTGTTTATATATGTATTCTTCAATAACAACAATAAAAAGTTTGACAAGTAAAAATAGACAATTGTTTTGTACATTTGTATATCATAATATGCCCAAGTTAATTACTGTTTGTCATCACATTCAATGCTAATTGCACAGCATTGTTTTGTTATCAGTGTCAATTTAATCCTTGACTGCACTCGCCCAAGGTCAGGTATATTGTTAATTCAAGCCACGCGTGTCAAAATTATTTGATTGACAATATGTATTGAGGATTTGATTGGTTAAAAACAAACGTGGTCCAGTCAAAAGTTGGTCTAAATTACGTCAGAAAGTTCGAGTTATAACTGTTAAATTACAATATAATTTCGTGGACTTTTTTGTTGTGTAAAATTTTTTTGTGGCATTTATTTGAAATTATACACTACTAAGAAGGTTTATTAACAAATAAACTAGGAAAAATAGTGGCTAGTTTTATTGCATTTACTTCAACACATGTCCGCGACAGCAGAACACTAAAAACATAATGAAGTCAATGTCATGATGACATACAACTTAAACTTCAACGTAACACAGTCATTGTCCATTACTGCTTATCAGAGTAATTTCCTCCTGCCTGCACACATAGTTCATGGCCATGAAACGATCCCTAACACAAAATATACTGTGTTGCATTCAGTAGATTTGTAATGGACTAGAACCAGGGACCTCTCAGTTGTCCATTTACCTGTAATAACTATGTTACAAATAAAACTACTGTGGTCCAAGACAATGGTTGATGTTTACAAACAGTACTGAAATATAGAAGTTTATCGTATGCATGGTTGTTAGCAATGCATTTGTCGTTAACAATTGCGTTAAAGTTTTTAATGTACCATGTATTTCTGCCATTTAAAGTCAGATCTCTACGAAACTTTATACAATGATAACATACCATGTGATGAACAGAATTAGACAGTAACCGCAACTCTACCTTGCTTAATTATTGATTATTGCCCTTTGTTATTTCGGGTGTCTGGTGTCGTTAACAATTGCGTTAAAGTTTTTAATTTAGCATATATTTCTGCCATTTAGTGTCAGATTTTTATGAAACTTCATACAATGATAACATACCATGTGATGAACAGATTAAGACAGTAACCACAACTCTACCTGGCTTAAAAATGGATTATTTCCCTTTGTTTTTTTTTGCGTTAGAGTTTTCAAATTGTTGGATATCTCTGCCATTTATAGTTAGATGTTTATGAAATTTCATACAATGATTACATACCATCTGTTGCAAAGAATTAGACAGTAACCGCAACTCTACCTGGCTTAATTATGGATTATTTCCCTTTGTAATTTTTGCTTTCAATTCCAAATTGTTTGATATCTCTGCCATTGTAGAATTTAATAGATGTGAAACTTAAGTAGCTATGTTCACCTGCTAATCTTTTCATTTTTAAGAGCGCTAAACTTATTACCAGCATCTCGACAGCCATTTCAGGTTTCGCCAACACAGGTCATATAAAAAGTAGTTCTGTTGAATTCTATTTTACCACAACCACTAAGGTTTCCTTCATAGTATGTACGAATTGTCTCTCTTTAACGAAATAATAGACCAAAATACATCATATGGAACATAAATTCATTTAAAATATGCTTTCCCAAAGTTTTTATTTTATATTGGGCACCTTTCACGAGGCGAGCGCTGATATGCTACAAAAAATTGCTTTCAAAAAGCGCTAGTTAGGGATAGCCTTGTGGAACGAGCCCCGTGTATATGCACAACGATATCGAACTATTTTTATGACGCGGTCCACGTATTTACCAGAAACCCTAAAAAAGAAAATTCCCGAAATACTGAAAAAAATTATACATTACTTTTAAATTGACGTTAAAACGTCGAAATAGTTCAAATGTCATTATGATTTATATAAACATTATCATTTATAGTTTCTTGTTTAAACGTGACTTAAATGCAAGATAAAATTTTAAAGAAAATGATTTTTGGATTTTTGTCTTTTTTTTGTCTTTTAGTAAAAACATTGACCCTTCGACCACAAGACAATTCGTCCCCAAGACATTTCGCCCCAATGACTTGCGATAGACATACCTACTCCATTACAATACACGTAGTGTACTCTGACTCATCCTTAATTTCATATTGACAAATTAATCAAATGTCAGATCAAAATACGGTATGATATCACCAAATAAGTTTTACAGCTAAAAAATGTACAGTTATTGCGCAGCAAATCAAATCCCGACTTGCCTCAGCTAACATATATAAATTTCTCATTTATGAGTAAATAAACTCTGATTTCAGATTTGAAATACTTGATTCTTGATATAAAGTGGAAATTTGATGTAAATTTCATCTTAATTTCTGCTTTAAATGAAATTTTATTAATTTAATTGTGTTGATCAGGGAATTAGATACACAGTTATCTATGTCTCTGGATCTCAGTTATCTATGTCTCTGGATCTCTGGTGTTGATAGACTCGACATTCGGTAATATACGTTAAGCTTGCGGTCATCGACTTTAAAATGCGGGCCTGAATACAATACATGTATTTTAGTGATTCTAACTATTGTAAACACCATTTGAATTATCACATCGGCCAAATTTATTGATTTATGTTAAATTTGTCTATTAAGAACATTTTTAATAAGAATTTACTGTGTGTTTACATTTATTAGCATGTTAAATAGCTTTGGGCTTTAGCTGATGCATATATTGGAGAAAAAACTAAACCCGTGGACAACTCGTTCTGTATTATAATTGATGAATAATTGAGTGATCTTGATAAAAGAGTACTTTTTACCAATCAGAAGTGATTATAATGGTAATTTAATTGTGTATAGAAGATGTTTGTGAATAAAATTTAATTATTGTTAGATTTCTATCGATTTTCTGAACTAAACAAAATCTTAAAAATTATTGTATAAACATAGGTTACATTCATACAAATGTATAAATTAAGTAACAACATGTGAAATAATTTAGTAGGGATTGCATTAAAATGAAGATTGCGTAAAATAGTGTCAATCGGGTTGTATGTATTGCATGTTAAAATAAGAATCATTAATATCATCTAAGTTTCATTGATATGTCGACAATTGATTGTCATAAGTTTTTTTAGTTAACATGAAAATATTTGATAAATAGATTAGTCATTCATTTAATGATTCTAGATCATGATTTGTAAGACAATGTGGTAATTGTTATTTTTTTAGAACAGGAGTAAAAGTACTGTTTCAGTTTATTTGGTACTCTCAGCACATGCTAATGTGTGGAATGAGGTTATAAACAATTACATGTAATGTTTATATAACGTATAACATTTAACACAAATATACATGACTGTGGAGTGTAAAACAACTGAATTACATATAGCTTATATATATGTATTTTTTTTATTGGAGTTAACGCCGTGTCAACACAATTGTTAGGTCATTTTACGGCGTCCAGCGCACCTAACCTAGCTTTCCTGGACCGTTGTCTATAACCAGTACTCACCTACCCTTCCACAAGGCCGGAAACTTCTCCATATTATCTAATCAATGGAGGAAAATCGACATTATTGTCAAATTTTCATGGAAGGGTATAACCTCCCTGGGTGGGATTCGAACCCGCGCCCCCTCGGGCACGAGTATCCAAATCCCGGCGCGCTACCAACTGCGCTATCGACCCGGGTATAGCTTATATAAAAAGTTTAGATATAAAATAACGAACAGAAGAGAAAGATTTATTTATTTGGAACAAACAGTTTTATGGAGATTACGAATTATTAGCCAGAAACCTACAACCTGCTAAGTTATTTAGTGATACATTAACCAATTTTGAACATTTTTCTCATTTGCAGTATTTAAAATATTCTAAAAGTGTACATTTGGATAGGCAAAAGTGTTTGGATGAAGGAGTGATTTTCATTTTTGCGTAATGAAAAGACATTTGTTTGTTTGTTTTTGTTGGGTTTAACGCCGTAGCAACACATAATATAGGTCATATAACAGCGTCCAGTCAACCTACTCACTCTGGATTTAGCTGTTAACCAACTACTAAGCGCATACTTTCGTCAGTGACTGACAACTGCCCTACATAACAAAAATCAATTGTCCCTGAGGGAGAGTGGACGTAGAAATAATTTCATGACTAAGCTTCACGAAAGTATGCTCGCCCGGGAATCTAAGCCACGACCCTCGATCAGTAGACTTGCGTGCTACCAACTGAGCTAGCCGGGCGGCTTGTGACGATATTTGAATCTACCATAAAGTATATCTTAATAGTTTTTAAAACAATGTTCGACCTTGTAAAATCTGTAATTAAAACTTTTATTTGATGTTTTAAAATCTGGTTTCCTTTTTTTGCGAAAACTTGGCAGATAAAACATTTTCTATTGCTTACTGTAAATGTTTTTGGAATCATCGAAGTAGCTATATATAGTGTAGTCTGCATTCGTCAAAATTGATGTAACAAAATTAATGTATTGATTCATACTTGTGACTGTTTTGAGTAAAGTCCGTCATTATAATTTTATAGAGTGTAGAGGATGATTCATCATTGGGTGACTTTATAGCATACCAAAATATAATAGCAGGTTTTTAAAGATTATTGCTATAGGTACCCGACCTAAATCCCTGCAAAACATTACGTTTACGTTTGGGTGCCCTTTTAACAAATGTTAGAACTAAATGGGTGGGTTCAACTTCAAGTATTGTTTGGAGCCATACCAGTATGTTAAGATTTGTTGGGTATGTACAAATATAGCGAAGTATACAACTCCCCTTATATAAGCTTGCTCAGATTAGTTAAAAACCCCTTTCCACAGTTAACATTTCATGAGTAAGACATTTTACATAAACTCCCTTCACGTGAAACAGCAATTAATATATCAGACTCCTATCTTCCAGATGATTCAACTTTTTTCTCAGTCATGACAAAGAAGATTTTCATCACTCTAGGGTTTTATTCCTGGTGTTGAAAATAATTGTGCCTAAACCCCAAAATTGAATGCGCTAAACTTCAGTGCTTTCAGCACTTTGATTTTTGTTGGTGTCATTACCAAATTACAATAAAGCTTTATAATTGCGTCATTTTCTCGTTGTTAATAATACTGTTGTCTGGCGTTTCTTGCGATATCCACAAAAATAATGGAAATGACATTAACAATTATAAAGTTACGTATAAATCTTGTATAGAAGAAACATGAAAACGTTTAGCGAGTTTTCACATGAATTATTAGTTAGTTAGCAACAAATACAAGATGACTAATGTGATTTTCTACCGTGTTCCTGGTGCTGTGTATGAACCTATTTAAAAGCAATATTAAATCAAGATCTATTGACGCAGTTACCTGTTCTTTTCAAAATGTACTGATATTGTTCTCCAATGTATCTTGATGAAATTTCATTACAATATACATTGATGTTCTAAAGATATTAAAAAAGTCCACAAATTATTGGATATCCCTTTGTACATGTAATGTCAAAGACACATTTTACGATGTTTGCAATATATGTTGACTATGGAGGATGCTTATGTAAAATATTGAATGAGAAAGTCATAAAACTTTGCAGAATTTCTGCATGAAATTAATGTGTTATATGAATTGAATTTGTTGTCATGTTTTCAAAACATTTATGTTAAAAATGTGATTTAAATTAAGAGAATACCTTGTGAACAATTATTTTGGCAAATAGACATATACAACTTTATACTTACATGGAATTTACATGTAACATGGACCTATGTACAATGTATAAAGAACCATAAAATCCTACTTTATTTTCAGTATGAGTTTACTACATATAATTATGTTAAATGATTTCAGATATATTGTTAGGATGGTTTAATAATTCCTCAGAGTATGATATAGTGGATTTCTTCTCATTACTCGAGTAAGTAGTCTGATATACATAATTAGCTGGTCATCATTGGCTGAGTATAAAAATACTATTTCAATATCATGTTCATTTAAAATTACCAGACTTATTATAGTATACATAGAGAAAAGGTCTCTAACGCATGTTAAACGGTCGTAGTTATCAAATCGTCACCAAGCTGACAAAAATATCTTGATTGTCAAATCTCTTTCATTTTCTGCTCTAGAAATGATTATTCTGCATAAAAAAATTTATTTGAAGAAAATCGATCAACAGTTAATAAAATGATCCCATATATCCCCAAATACCCTAAAATTAGTGCAAAGACAAACAACACGTCCACAATAAAGATAGAGCAAACTAGACTGTTTGGTTCGTAATGAGCAAATAAAACAAAAACTACATGTGTTGGATAAATTAATCCATTATCTGTCGATTGACTATGTTAAAACAGTATGACAGGCCTCCATTAATCCATGGATATTGTTCAGTTGGCTTACTATATTTACCATATTCTACCACTTTGTTGTCCTAATTACAGTGAGGATTTGCTGTTGCGTGATTGGTCAATTTTAAAATTGAAAGTAAATGCATTTAATATTTTTTTCACCGGGTTACTTAATTGATTGAAATCCATTTTACTCTATATTTTTGTAGACGTGTTGTTTGACATCTGACAAATTTTAGGGCTTTTGGGGGATATATGTAACCATTTCATTAGTTGATCGATTTTTGTCAAATAGAGAGTATTTTTATGCAGATTAATCCTTTCTGGAACAGATAGTGAAAAAGATTTGACGATCGGGACGTTTTTGTGAGCTTGGTGACAATTGAAAACTACGACCGTTGAACAGGCATTATAGACCTTTTCTATTCTCATGTATATACTATAATAAGAAAAATTTGTGTCTGGCACCTTTGATATGTACAATTGTCTCAAGTAATGTAACAAATACTGATCACAGATCTGCTTTTCTGCCATTTATCTTTTCTATATAAATTATTTTATGGTAGGAAATCGCAAGAGTTTTGGAATGATTAATTTCTGTTTACTGTTGAGTGCCGATGTTTTAGTTTTTTTGTGTCTAAACTATGAAAAAAATCAGGGTACTTTTAGGGAATTAGATATTGTTATCTATGTCTCTGGGTACTGTAGAATAATTAAATTGTGCTTGTGATTCACCACTTTAAAGGACCTAAAGGAGAAGACCAAGAACTCTTAGAAACACGAAATCCTAGCACTCTTTTAAGTTTACAAACTGACATTGTGTCAAAATTTGAGAATAATGTATCCCGAATTGTAAATTTGACGCGAAAATCTGTCCCATTTAGGGTTCATAATTAGTATAAAGTGTTTCTGTAAAGTAATTTCTGATATTATTATATTACAGGTTGTGTTTAGATCATTTCAAGTATTTAGGTAGAAAGAAGATTGTAACATTAAGTATGATAGGTGAAAGTAGTATGGGACGTAAAGGACATAGTT
The DNA here is from genome assembly GCA_025267735.1 of Mactra quadrangularis. Classification (NCBI taxonomy): domain Eukaryota; kingdom Metazoa; phylum Mollusca; class Bivalvia; order Venerida; family Mactridae; genus Mactra; species Mactra quadrangularis. The sequence continues at coordinate 31,408,765 of CM046293.1, forward strand.
TACCTCAATCTAGAAGATCTGCTATACCTGTAGCTAATGGTAGTTTACCTCCTACATTACGTAGTGTGAGTCAGTATGGTGATATACAACCTGATGTCATGTTTCATAGTAAGTACTCACTGTTCTATATTACATAGTGTCAGTCAGTATGGTGGTATACAACCTGATGTCATGTTTCATAGTAAGTACTCACTGTTCTATATTACATAGTGTGAGTCAATATGGTGATATACAACCTGATGTCATGTTTCATAGTAAGTACTCACTGTTCTATATTACATAGTGTTAGTCAATATGGTGATATACAACCTGATGTCATGTTTCATAGTAAGTACTCACTGTTCTATATTACATAGTGTCAGTCAATATGGTGATATACAACCTGATGTCATGTTTCATAGTAAGTACTCACTGTTCTATATTACATAGTGTCAGTCTATATGGTGATATACAACCTGATGTCATGTTTCATAGTAAGTACTCACTGTTCTATATTACATAGTGTCAGTCAATATGGTGATATACAACCTGTCATGTTTCATAGTAAGTACCCTCTATATTATACTTTCTTTATAACATTTTTCTACCCATCACAAATATTCAGAAATTAGAACCTCATATCCCGACTCAGTTTCAGGTAGTAGCTAGCAGAGACCAGCTAATCACTTGTGTATTGGTGTTTGAACCAATTTCCCTTTTTACACTGAGATTTAAAATGTGGTAAAAAACTCAGTTTAGAAACAGCATGTAACATTCTTTTTAACTTACTTATTATTACTTAGCTTGTTGGTCAATAATAATTTGAAGTAACTGATGACTGACTTATGTACAACCGGTATATTACCTGGACTATTTGTTGAACATGTGTTTTTAATAGTCTTTGTTATGTAGACAAGCCAACTCATCTGGCTTGACTTAGATGTAAACTGTAGACAAACAGACAAGATGAAATATTTGAAATTCTCTTACTTGTTGTAAACATATAGTATCTTAAAAAATATTTCAGCAATATTTGATTTCTGAATATAAAACTCGCAAAAGGGGAGTGCAAAATACATGAACATGTGTAGTTACCTATGTATTAGATAAGGTAAATATGTGTGGATTGATGCAGTCAATGTTGTATTAAAAACTATTGTTTTTGTATAATTAAAGATAATTAAGTTATTGGTGTATTATTAAACAAGAAAGCAAATCTAGGTTTGACTTTGTATATACTATGTAGCTGGCAAGTTTATTTATAAAATAATTGTAATTTTCCATGCAGCAAGGGAAGGGGAAGACTTAGGTAAACATTTTATATTGTTTTGTTTGCTGTTTTTTTATTTATTTGATATGTATGTTTTGCTAGAAAAGCTTCACTACAAAGACAACCTTGGTTATTGTAAAATTATGCTTTGTTAATGAATTTTAAATCCCTTATTAAATTTGAGAAGAAAAAATCCCTATATTAAGACCATTCAACTATTAAAACCATCAATTTTGATGGTTTTTATGGTGAAATTTAAACTGTACATGTATGGCTGTGCCATGTTTTGTATCATTTACTACTAAAATGCTAAACCTTTGTTACTTTCATGGAGTTTATTGTATTGGTTATATCAAAGCATGTACTTATTATACTGCTGGTCTGTAGTATTGGGTTAATATTGTCAGAATAAGTTAAATTCTCTTTGTTCTGTTTGCATTTTGATACACACATACATATATATTGATAAAATCATTAAACTTCTGTTTCTGTAAGATAAAGTGAAATATACATGGTCCAAAATAGTTTTAACAGCTTAGTTACCTAATGCTGATGATGTTTATTTTATCACTGCATCTTAAACAGTTTGGGATTAATACAAGTGTTTAAATTATTGACTATCAAATTCTACTTTCAAGTCTACTTTCACTTTGAAATGAGCATTGGTTCCACTTAAATGCTTGATTTTTTTACTGCTCATCTTGATTTTTTACTGCCTATGGGCAGTTGTCTCGGTATAAGGACTTTAAGATTAAATTCATTAATACATATAAACTATGTTTGTGTTTTTAATGGTGAGGGTATTGTGTGGTGTTTTAATAATAATGAGTTGAGGTGAAATTTTCAATGAAATTAAATGTACTGATGCATTGTCCATTTGTATGTATATGTGTTTTTTACAGTCTTCTTTGTCTTGATGTCTTTAAATAGTTGTATTTTCTATACAAACATTAACACATTTCAGTCTGGTTTTTAACTTTATATTATACACTGAGGATTGTTTATCACACATTAATTGATATGGGTTAGAACATTCTTCAATGTAAACATATTGTCAGTTGTGTCAGTCAGCTCTGTATAAAAGATCATTTTTTCCCAGATCTCATGGGAAATGTTCCTGATGTCAGAACATTAATATGATACTATTTACTTTTTCTCATGTGTCATGTTATATATTTTCTCATGTGCTATGTTGTATATTTAATAATGTGTCATGTTATATATTTTCTCATGTGTTATGTTATATATTTTTATCATGTGTTATGTTAGATATTTTATCATGTGTTATGTAATTATATTTACTAATGTGTTATGTTATATATTTTCTCATGTGTTATATTATATATATATCATGTGTTATGTAATAAATTTTTTCATGTGTTATGTTATATATTGTCTCATGTGTTATGTTATATATTGTAGTGACAACATCATCAGAAGCAGATGCTATGATGAGAGCTCTATCAGAAGCTAATATAGCAACAGAGACTGGTTTGATTGTACTAGATGTCATCACTGTTTATACTGAGAAATTTAAGGTTTGTTACTAGATTTCATTACTGTTTATACTGAGAAATTTAAGGTTTGTTACTAGATTTCATTACTGTTTATACTGAGAAATTTAAGGTTTGTTACTAGATGTCATCACTGTTTATACTGAGAAATTTAAGGTTTGTTACTAGATTTCATTACTGTTTATACTGAGAAATTTAAGGTTTGTTACTAGATGTCATCTCTGTTTATACTGAGAAATTTAAGGTTTGTTACTAGATGTCATCACTGTTTATACTGAGAAATTTAAGGTTTGTTACTAGATGTCATCACTGTTTATACTGAGAAATTTAAGGTTTGTTACTAGATTTCATTACTGTTTATACTGAGAAATTTAAGGTTTGTTACTAGATGTCATCACTGTTTATACTGAGAAATTTAAGGTTTGTTACTAAATGGCATCACTGTTTATACTGAGAAATTTAAGGTTTGTTACTAGATGTCATCTCTGTTTATACTGAGAAATTTAAGGTTTGTGAATTATACATAATACATACTGGTGTTTAATAACCAATTGTCCAGGTCTATTTGTTGTAGTAGGACAAGACACAAATTTGTTGGTTTTATTGTGCCACAATTCTAACCTGTCCAATCAAAACACTGTTTTCATTTCTGACAGAACGAGGAAAGTCGAGGGACATAGCTAGTTGGCTTTAGGTCCCAAGCTCTGTTCAATTCTCTCTTTATTCATGCCTTAAGTGTATGCAATACCAATGCAAGTCAACAATTTAAAACTCCTCAGAACAAACACAGAGCTTAAAGAAGTTTCTCAGACATGCATAGACAGCACAAGTGAAGCAGACATTATTAAAAGTAGAGACAGTTGTATCATTGTGCTCATTGATTTATCATGGAATGTCTCCATTAACAACCTCTGATTTCACAAGTTTGTTACTAAAGAAGTCAGTAGAACATTATGTAATAGCTTGTCTCCAACATATGACTCTGCATCATTCCACATATATAGAGTTTACTTACAAACCCAAATTTGGTAGGGTAACAATGCTTTTAATCCATGTGACTGGATAGGAGTCTTTTCATGGAAATTTTCAGCCTGTATACACTAAATGACTTTGTGCTCCTGAAGATTTGCTCTAAATGATGTGATGTAGTTGTTGACAGGACTGCATGTTGCTGTTCCTGAAGATTTGCTCTAAATGATGTGATGTAGCTGTTGACAGGACTGCATGTTGCTGTTCCTGAAGATTTGCTCTAAATGATGTGATGTAGTTGTTGACAGGACTGCATGTTGCTGTTCCTGAAGATTTGCTCTAAATGATGTGATGTAGTTGTTGACAGGACTGCATGTTGCTGTTCCTGAAGATTTGCTCTAAATGATGTGATGTAGTTGTTGACAGGACTGCATATTGCTCTTCCTGTTAAAAGCAGGGAATTGAGTGTTCTGTTCTATGTGTAGTACAGAGTGTCATGGTGATGGTTGCACCAATTTGAGTTCTAGTTTAGCCTCTGATAGTGAAACAAAGTTAGATATTTATTTTATACGGCAGTCAGTCAACCTACTCACTCCTCCTGAAAAGGCTAAATCTCTGGATTTAGCTGTTAACAAACTACTAAGCACATACTTTCGTCAGTGACTAACAACTGCCTTACATAATTAAAAATCATTAGAGGAGGGAGAATGGCCGTAGAAATAATTTCATGACTAAGCTCCAGGAAAGTATGCTCCATCTAGGAATCGAACCCGCGACCCCTCGATCAGTAGACTTGCGTGCTACCAGCTGCGCTAGCCAGGCGGCCTTGAATTTAAGAAACAAATTTTAATTATACAATAATCATAAAACATATATGTATTGTGTATCTATGTATGTACATAAATGTATTGTTAATCATATAGAATGGGTTTATTTATGTTGTAAAAATTAAATACATAATTCTAAATGTTAATGTTGATGTACATTGTCTTTATATTTCTAGAATGAGTTAGCTCACAGAGATGGTGATAATACTTTAATGATTACAGTATTTGATCTGTATTTATTGTTTCTTAAAACAAGTCAGTCAGAAATATTACAGAAACATGTGTTTGCTGTGTGGAGAAGTTTTATCAGAAAGGTATTGTAACTTATATACAATGTATTTATAAAGGTATTGTAATTTTGTATCTTTATATAGTTTTTGATACCCACATAAAGCCAAGTTGCATTATATGAATAGACGTCGAAAATTGATGGTCAATAGGATAGGTGTCTGGGATTGTTTGTTCAAAATGACCTAAGAAAAATCAATTTTTAGTTTATTGCTGTTTGTCAAAGACATTACAACTTCTGTCATTTTTAGCCATGAATACATTTAAAGATAATTGATTGTATATTTATATCACTGAGTGGTAAATACTCTCCTGTTTTAGCCATAAATACATTCAAAGATAATTGATTGTATATTTATATCACTGAGTGGTAAATACTCTACTGTGTATCAGTTGAATGTTTCAATAGTTAACTTTTCTACCCTCTGCTAAAAGTCTATATACAAACAGATATGTCTATTTTCAGACAGAGAAATCAACACTTATACTTATAGTCAGTCAGTGGCAAGCTTACAATGAAAACTTGCTCATGCATGTTTTAATCACATGGCTGTCACATGGTTTTTATACGCCCGTTTTAAAAAAAACGGACATATTATGTTATGATGTTGTCCGTCTATCCGTCTGTCTGTCTGTCCGTGGACAATGGCTTGTCCGGATGATAACTCAAGAAAGGATGTACCTACTCCTAGGTTCCATAAATTTTATGTGTGGATAGCCCTTGGGTGGAGGAGGTTCCCTATTGATTTTGGGGCCCCAGGGTCAAAGGTCAAGGTCACTGGGACTTAAAATAGTTAAAACTTGTCCGGACCATAACTCAACAACGACTGTACCTAGGTTCACAAAATTTTATGTAAGAGTAGCCCATGTGTCAAAGATGTTCCCTATTGGTTTTGGGGTCCCTGGGTCAAAGGTCAAGGTCACAGTGGCATCATATGAGAAAAAAAAACTTGTCCGGACAATAACTCAACAACGACTGTACCTAGGTTCACAAAATTTGATGGGGAAGTAGCCAATGTGTCAATGATGTGCCCTAAAGGTTTATGGGGCCCTAGGTTCAAAGGTCAAGGTCACAGAGGCATCATATGGAAAAACTTTGTCCGGACAATAACTGAACACCAATGTACCTAGGTTCACCAAATTTTATGTGAGAGTAGCCCATGTGTCAAGGATATGCCTTATTGGTTTTGGGGCCCCTGGGTCAAAGGTCAAGGTCACAGGGGCATCATATTGAAAAACATTGTCCGGGTAATAACTCAACAATGACTTCACCGAATTTCATGTGAGAGTAGCCCATGTGTCAAGGATGTTCTCTATTGGTTTTGGGGCCCCTGGGTCAAGTTTAAACCTTCAACCAGAAGATATCAAATTACCAAGCAGTGACTTCAAATGTTTAATCAATATGTTAATAAAGTTAAAATGGCAAGCAATGAAAAACTTGTCTAGACAATAACTGAACCACCAATGTACCTAGGTTCACCAAATTTTATGTTCGAGTAGCCCATGTTACAGGGATATGCCCTATTGGTTTTGGGGCCCCTGGGTCAAATGTCAAGGTCACAGGGGCATCATATTGAAAAACCTTGTCCGGACAATAACTCAACAACGACTGTACCTAGGTTCACAAAATTTTATGTGAAGGTAGCCTTTGTGTCAAGGATGTGCCCTATAGGTTTTTGGGCCCCTGGTTCAAAGTCAAGTTCACAGAGGCATCATATGGAAAAACTTTGTCCGGACAATAACTGAACACCAATGTACCTAGGTTCACCAAATTTTATGTGAGAGTAGCCCATGTGTCAAGGATATGCCTTATTGGTTTTGGGGCCCCTGGGTCAAAGGTCAAGGTCACAGGGGCATCATATTGAAAAACATTGTCCGGGTAATAACTCAACAATGACTTCACCGAATTTCATGTGAGAGTAGCCCATGTGTCAAGGATGTTCTCTATTGGTTTTGGGGCCCCTGGGTCAAGTTTAAACCTTCAACCAGAAGATATCAAATTACCAAGCAGTGACTTCAAATGTTTAATCAATATGTTAATAAAGTTAAAATGGCAAGCAATGAAAAACTTGTCTAGACAATAACTGAACCACCAATGTACCTAGGTTCACCAAATTTTATGTTCGAGTAGCCCATGTTACAGGGATATGCCCTATTGGTTTTGGGGCCCCTGGGTCAAATGTCAAGGTCACAGGGGCATCATATTGAAAAACCTTGTCCGGACAATAACTCAACAACGACTGTACCTAGGTTCACAAAATTTTATGTGAAGGTAGCCTTTGTGTCAAGGATGTGCCCTATAGGTTTTTGGGCCCCTGGTTCAAAGTCAAGTTCACAGAGGCATCATATTGAAAAACTTTGTCCAGACATTAACTGAACCACCAATGTAACTAGGTTCACCAAATTTTATGTCAGAGTAGCCCATGTGTCAAGGATATGCCCTAAAGGTTTTGGGGCCCCTGGGTCAAAGGTCAAGGTCACAGGGGCATCATATTGAAAAACATTGTCCGGGTAATAACTCAACAATGACTGCACCTACTTTCACTGAATTTCATGTGAGAGTAGCCCATGTATCAAGGATGTTTCCTATTGGTTTTGGGGCCCCTGGGTCAAGTTTAAACCATCAACCAGAAGATATCAAATTACCAAGCAGTGACTTCAAATGTTCAATCAATATGTTAATAAAGTCAAAATGGCAAACAATGAAAATAATGCTATATTTAATAAGTAACATGAAATTAGTTCACCAAATTTTATGTTAGGGTAGCCCATGTGTCAAGGATGTTCCCTTTTGGTTTTGAGGCCCCTGGGTCAAAGGTCAAGGTCACAGGGGCATCATATGGAAAAACATTGTCCGGACAATAACTCAACAATGATTGTACATAGGTTAACCAAATTTTATGTGGATCAGCCCATTTGTCAAGGAGTAATGTGTTGATAGCTCTTTGGTAGAGGATGTTCCCTTTTGATTATGTAGACCCCAGGGTCAAAAGTCAAAGTCACTGGGACTTAATTTATATTGAAACATTTTCCGGACAATAACTCAATAATGATTGTACGTAGGTTCACCGAATTTTATTTAAGGGTAGCCTAAATGTCTAGCATATGCCCCTTTGGTTTTAGGCCCCTGGGTCAAAGGTCAAAGTCACAAGAAAATCATGAGGAAAAACCTTGTCCAACAACCAACTTTATCTAAGATCACTAAATTTTATGTATCAATACTCCTTGGGTCAAGGGTGAGAACTTTTGTTTCTGAGGCCCCAGCCCCTTTATATTAGGAGAAATTGTTGGCTATTAGTTGAAGGGTAAAAACATTAAGTAAATATGTCATGTTTTTATTTTTCAGTTTCCAAATGTATTATTTAAAGGAGATGCTACATTGTGTGGGAAACTTTGTTATGAGGTAATATATAGTGTTTGTTGTATCAACGATCAATTTAGCTATATTATTGTAATCTTTTTTATACCTCAAGTGATTTGTGTATTGAGAGCCTAATGTGAAGTCACCGGGTGACAATCTGTAATGTCACCCTCTTGACATTACCTTTCAGCCCACTTGACATCACCTATCTATGTGCTTTAAGCGATGAAAAACCACTGCATTGGTGTTTGCTGGATATCGGGACCCAAGATTAGCCATTCTATGATTATAACCTCTTTTGTGCAGACGTTTGTTTTTTAGCTAACGACAAACTTTAAATAGTGTAAAAATGTCTTCAAGTTCATAAACAAATAAAACAGATAAAATTCAATGGTTTATGCCAATTAAATTGTTATCAATTTCTGAGTTTTGTTGTTCAGTATAATAAAATAAATATCACATCCTACAGAGGGTGATAGAATGAAAAGTTTATCCTTGACAAGTTATGTCCACCAGGCTAAAGCCTCAGTTGACCTTTCTTGTCTTGGGTGGACATTCCGTTCTATCACCTTCTGTAGGATATGATATTTATATAATATTAGACTATGATCAATTTAGCTTTATAATAAACTTCTATATTATACTATGATCAACTTACCTATATAATTAACTTCTATATCAGGCTATATTTTCCTCAGGTTAGTCACTTGGCCTCGGGCCAATATGACTACTCTTGGAAAAATAACAGGGCCTATATCAAATCACTTCTTTAATAACGTATAGGATGATTCAAATATTACCTTTATTTAATTTCAACTGTTTACATCATGAATTAATAATAGACTTGTCTTGTAATATTTAGAACAGTCCATTGTTTAATCAATGGAAATCTTGTTTAAAATGTAATGTTAAACATCCAATGTTATAAATAAAACTAGACTCAGGGAATGTATACTGGTTAACCTCTATACATGGTAAGAGTATAAATGTTGTTGTATTGTTACAGGTGCTACGTTGTTGTAACTCAAGGTTAAAATCTACAAGAAAGGAAGCTTGTATATTGTTGTATAACTTGATGAAAGCTAACTTTGAATTCAGTAAGAAGAAATCATTTACTAGAGTTCATTTACAAGTAAGATATTTTTATTTTATGTGAAGTACAATACATGTGTATGACCTTACTATGTTGTTACAACAACTCCTTATAATAATGTATTTGGTAATAAAGAGTGGTTTGATTATTTGTACTCTCCAATTCATCGGTTCGAAAGATTCACTCGCTGAACTTTCTTCCTCTGCTAAAATACTACATACAAACTGATATTTCTATTTTTAGACAGAGACACAAACATTTAAATCGCATGGCTGTCACGTGATTTTTTGAAAATAGATGCAAAGTTTCTCACGCCTGTAATTTCAAAATGTCGAAATGCAAAGATGTTGGACAGTTTTGCATTAGTTAGATAATGGAAAATTATCAAAAATAAAAGTAAATATTGATCTTTTTAAACGTGTATATCTGATCTTTTAACTGTAAACATAGAGCAACTTATTGAACTTAAATACAAATTGTAGCCTCGCTATATATGACGTCATACGAGGTTGCATTCGTCACTAGTATGATCATACCATATAAGGTAATGTTTACCTGTTCAACCAATAAAAATGTGTATAAAGTTTTTCAGCTAAATTGAAATTTGGTAAACTTTCATTAGTGTCGTTCAAAGGTTCACAGTAAAGGTCAATATCATAAATCGAGACGTTTTAAGGCAGCGTGTGAATGTAGTGTATTCACTGAGCTGTGAGGGGAGCGTAGATTATTTGATGATTTTGTGATGCAATATGATAGTATGAAAGTATATTGTCAGATTCATTTTAGAGTTTTAAAAATACCAGGACTTCAGCAAATTATCAGAAATTTTACTAAACCTGTTTGTTTTGTAACAACCTTATTTTGGTCACTCCAAATGGTATGACATTTTGAAAACTAGAACCCAGTAATGTGTAAACAACATTTATGTCAAGGATAAAAGACAAGCATTTACTGTACATTTTGTAAATTAGTCATTTTTACTATTCCTAAGTTTAAAAAACCCACTCATCATTGAAAATTTATGAGATTGATTTTGAAGTATGATTTGATATACTTTACATGTAGTTATAAGTTTCATTACTAATTTATAGTTTAACATAAACCATTAATTATGTTCTTTATCTATTATAGATAATATTAGATATAAAATAAAAATACTAATCAAAATGTCTGCAATAATTTTTCGATAAAAAATAAGAGAAAATATGAAAAAGTAAATGTGTAAGATACTTTTCGATGTCATTGTATATTTGTCCATGTTACATTTGATGTTACATGTTAATTTAAACCAGCAAAACATTAACAGTTGAGAGATTTACAACTCATTACATTCTATTTATACATGATGTACATTAATATCTTATTTATTTCTAGGTGATAATATCAGTAGCTCAGTTGATTGGTGATGTTGTTACATTAAGTAATTATAGATTTCAAGAAAGTTTAGCTCTTATAAACAGCTATGCTAACTCAGATAAAACAATGAATGTAAGTATACTATGTACCTATAAAGTGTGATATTACAGCTAAAAACTTGTACAAAGTGCCCCTGGGACCATTATTGGCTCTGACCCAAGGCTCACAAGTTTTACATAGTGTTATAGAGTTAACGATCAGGCAAAGACATGTGACATTTCCTTATGATCCTTTGCCAAGATTGTTCAAATTATGCCACAGGGAATACAGCACTTGTATTCTTTTGCTTTAAGTAAGCTTTTAAGGCAATATGGCAGAGTCTCTGCTTGAAAAGATAATAGGTTCAATCCCAGTTCAGACCATAAATTTATATTGGGTTACAAATGGTATTCAATAACCTATTAGAAAGGTATGTGATTGTACCCTTAGATTGTCCTACAGATATTCAAGCTCCAAGCATTTGAGGACAAATTCTGGTTAGGAGGGGGTTGTATGTTGTAGAGGTTTAATATAGTACTGTAAATTGTAAGCTGATTTTCCTTTAAGTTACATGTAGTTTTTATGGTGATGTGATAGATTGTGTTCGTCTAGGAAAGGTTGTTCTATGATCCTAGTTTGGGTCATAAATTGTTGTCATGTTACAATGATTGTTTTGTTATGACATACATCATGTATATTTTTATTCTAAAATTACAGAATCTAGATTATTAGATAAAATCTATTGTCCAGTAAAAGAATGTTTAAATGTTTTGGAAGGGTATTTTTATTCACTTGGGCAAGATGAATTCTTTTACACTGTAGTAATTGTATAGATAATTATAGTGTGTGCTACAGTGTACTTGTTAATCAGTTTTAGTATATATCTGTGTGTGATATAGTCGAAACTTTCTTAACTGTCAAAGTTTGAATAATTTCAGGGTGATTGAATACATTTTCTTATATTTACAAAGTTGATGTTGATTTAGCAAGCAGGCATTTATAAGCAAAGCTATTTGTCTGTTTCTTTGTTTTGAATTCTCTATCACAATATCCCAGTTGTTAGACAAGGATTATTTATTTCACAATGTCACTGAAGATATTTAGTTTTGACAGTTGAGAAATACAAACAATATTTGTTTTGAAAGTAGTTAATAACAAAGTTGCAATGAAATAGAATTCATCTATGTTGATGGTAAGGATTTTTGGGGTTTTATTAATTTGGAAGGAAAGGAGTCATTAGAATTGTAATAATTGTTGGTCATATTGTATATGACTGGGAAGCTTTAATTTCGAGATCTTTCATTGTCATTTATATTTAAATTGAAAGTGACTCTATTGTCTTAAGTCTTATTTAGAATTGTAATTAAATATTTCTGAAGTATATTTATATAAGAGATTTCTAGATAAATACTTCTGGTTTATAAATGTTATAAGTTTATAATATAAATGAATATTACAGGTATCATATGTTTTCTCAATATTTCCTGGATCCAATACTCAAGGTGTAAGAAACTTTGTTGTAACATTTGATTATACTACAATATCAAACCTTTCACTTTGACTCTACAGATATTGAACTCAACTTGTACTATTATGTCTGGATATTTTCTACACATTTTATATCTGGAAGGAGATATATCATATTCTCAATGTTATCCATTCTTCTCTCTACCTCAACTAAACTGAGCACAAGGTGTTCCATGTGAGGGGGTCTATCTAGCCTAGCATGCATGTGAGTTTGGCGAACAAAATTTTTTAAAATAACCTTGTTGACAAATTTCTTTCAACCTACCTTTAACTGAATTGGCATGTAACAGCACCTGAGGGTCCTCTACAAAGATTTCTTACTGCTGAAAATACAAGAGTTTAAATCTTGTGTCAGATGCCTTTTGTGTCTAGTTCTAGAATTGAGTGGTCCAGAGTCATGACTGTCTTGTTCAGCTACATGAATTATGTGGGATAAAAGTTGCTTAGTATTTTTCTTTGTATAATGTTTTTATTCTGTGGTGTCTGTATTGAAGTGTAGGCTGGCAAATGCCAAAGTGTGGACATTGGTAATGAGATTAACACTGTATTTATAATCCACTTCTTTAGTTCTGTATTACCTGCATCTTCTGTGGAAACATTCTAACATTCTACAAGTACCATAAAATACTGTTTCCATTGTCTTAACATACATATATGTGAATTTTGATAGTATAAGAGGTGATACATAAATTATTTCTGCAGTATACATTGTAGAAGTATTATTAATTCTATAAGAAATACTTATCATCCTACGACATGTATATATTATATGTTATCTTATTTCTATTATACTTTAATATTGATGACTTTGGTATTTATTTCTTTGTCTTGCTACTATGTTTGTTGAGTATTTTTTGTATGTAAGTTTTACCTAGGAAAATTGTTTTGTATGGAAGTCAAACCAAGACAGTATGTTTTGTATGGAAGTCCTGCACATGAAGTATGTTTTATATAGAAGTCCTGCACAGGAAGTATGGTTTGTATGGAAGTCCTGCACATGAAGTATGTTTTATATAGAAGTCCTGCACAGGAAGTATGTTTTTGATGGAAATCCTGCCCAGGAAGTATGTTTTGTATAGAAGTCCTGCACAGGAAGTATGTTTTGTATGGAAGTCCTGCACATGAAGTATGTTTTGTATGGAAGTCCTGCACAGGAAGTATGTTTTGTATAGATGTCCTGCACAGGAAGTATGTTTTGTATGGAAGTCATGCACAGGAAGTATGTTTTGTATGGAAGTCCTGCACAGGAAGTATGATTTGTATGGATGTCCTGCACAGGAAGTATGTTTTGTATGGAAGTCCTGCACAGGAAGTATATTTTGTATGGAAGTCCTACACAGGAAGTATGTTTTGTATGTATGCCCCATTCAGGAAATAAACCTACAGCTCCTAGTTGTCAACTAATCCAACTAGATTTGTTAAGTACTGTATCATATTTTTAATATAAATTTATCTGACAAAACAATGTTAATATTAATATTAGTCTAGTATTATATTTTATGTTTAGACAACATGGTCTGAGGTGAGTCCAGCAATACAAAATTTCATGTTGCATGTTATTATTTTATGTTTATTATCTATTACCATTGTTATCATGATAATTTAGGACAACTATATCTATCTATATTATTAATGACAAATCTTGTTCAATTTACTTTCCCATAAAAGTGTTACAATAATAGGGATCACATTAATTGGCTCTGAAGTGTTGGGATCACATTAATATGCTCTGAAATATAGGGATCACATTAATAGGCTCTGAAATGTTAGGATCTTATTAATATGCTCTGAAATATAGGGATCACATTAATTGGCTCTGAAATGTTAGGCTCTTATTAATAGGCTCTGAAATATAGGGATCACATTAATAGGCTCTGAAATATAAGGATCACATTAATAGGCTCTGAAATATAGGGATCACATTAATAGGCTCTGAAATATAGGGATCACATTAATAGGCTCTGAAATATAGGGATCACATTAATAGGCTCTGAAATATAGGGGTCACATTAATTGGCTCTGAAATGTTAGGCTCTTATTAATAGGCTCTGAAATATAGGGATCACATTAATAGGCTCTGAAATATAGGGATCACATTTATAGGCTCTGAAATGTTGGGATCACATTAATAGGCTCTGATATATAGGGATCACATTTATAGGCTCTGAAATGTTGGGATCACAATTATAGGCTCTGAAATGTTAGGATCACATCAATAGGCTCTGAAGTGTTGGGATCACATTAATAGGCTCTGAAATATAGGGATCACATTTATAGACTCTGAAATGTTAGGATCTCATTAATAGGCTCTGAAATGTTAGGAGCACTTTCAGCTTCTTTTTTGGGGGATATGCAATTGTATAGAGTGGATATTAGAGGCTAATAAGAGACAAAAATTGCATTTCAGTCATTTTGCCCTGCCCCAGCATTGCCATAGTAACAAGAATTTTGGATCAAATGATTATTTCTTGCAGCAAACAACCTATTGTAGGCTCTGGCTAATTTGCATCTTAATCAAACAGTAGCAAAAAATGTTTTAGTGATATAAGAACTAGTAATATGTTTGTTTGTTATAACGAGAATACAGTGCCATTCATATTTACCTTTACACTTTTGTAAATGAATGATTGGTATTTAAATTTTTACCCATATTTGATAGATTAAAAACATATCCTAAAATTAAATATGAACAACTTTTTATTTTTTTAATTTTATCCAAATTTGTTTATCGGAATACTGTGTTACTTTTGTTTTATTAAGTATAACCTATATCTAAATTTTACATGAAAATCCTTTAGAATGAAATTATTGTTATTGATTTGTTTAAATTCTATGTTTATGACTCAAGTAATATGCTCAGAATAATATTTTTTTCACAATATTCTATTGTGCTCGGAAAGCACAAATTGCTGACTAGACTTAGTACATGTTTAAGTGATACTTCATGTGCAAACTGTAAAAAAGGGTACAGTTTATACCCCAAGTTTTAACAGCTGGGGTAGTTGACATATGTAGAACAAACGCTTAATTTGTTAACTGTGAAGAATGGTGCTTTCTTGATCTATCTCAATTTTGGACAGATGAATGGTCAATATTTGTACATGTATAAGTCATTACTTAGTTGACTTGTATTAAACAAACATAAACAGACTTCTTGATTAAGATTTTAATTGCAACTTTGTTGCAAAAAATAAAAATAAAAAAAGAGAAATTTGAATATCTGTTTTTCAACGTTCAAACATTTGGTAAAATTTACTTTATCAAACTGAGAGTAGCCTTTCTTGAATGATATTTGGTGGTGTTTTATATTGGGGGGTCAATACTTGATGGTTCCAACATTGACCATCAAACAGCCAAAATAAAACAGGGGCCAATATTAAGATGTATACAGTACATGAATGAACAAAAAAATGTGTTGATGTTGTAAAATTTACATAAAAAGATTAATAACTCCAAATGAATGTGATTAAAAAAGTAAAACATTGAGACAATCCCCTTACTTGTTATCTCATGATATCTACAACAGCAATTTTCCTATAAAAATGGCACTTTCTACTACTGTTATCTATTGATAACAACCATGTCAACATAGCCTTGAATAAGTGTTTAGTTTAAAGTAGAATACCAAGGCACTGCATCATGTCCTTTTCTCTACTCCCTGCCCTCTTTGCATCTTCCTATTCTGAAGTAGTTACCTTGGACCATAAACCATTTGATGTGTGTGCCCTGCCCCTTTTTCTGCCTCACTGTCAATTTCTGAGTTCCAGAAAAATCATTACACAAATCTTTGCCTGCTAACTGTTGAATGTTCTTGAAAGATACATCTGCTTTACATAAATCTTCTGTATTCCTTTTTTATACGCCCGTTTTGAAAAAACGGTCGTATTATGTTATGCTGTTGTCCGTCTGTCCGTCTGTCCGTCTGTCCGTCCGTGGACAATTGCTTGTCCGGATGATAACTCAAGAAAGTTTGAACCTAGGTTCCTCAAATTTTATGTGTTGATAGCCCTTGGGTGGAGGAGGTTCCCTATTGATTTTGAGACCCCAGGGTTAAAGGTCAAGGTCACTGGGACTTAAAATAGGTAAAACTTGTCCGGACAATATCTGAACCACCAATGTACCTAAGTTCACCAAATTTAATGTAAGAGTAGCCCATGTGTCAAAGATGTTCCCTATCGGTTTTGGGGCCCCTGCGTCAAAGGTCAAGGTCACAGTGGCATCATATGGGTAAAAAACTTGTCCTGACAATAACTTAATAACCAATCTACCTAGGATCACCAAATTTTATATGAGAGAAGCCCATGTGTCAAGGATGTTCCCAATCGGTTTTGGGGCCCCTGGGTCAAAGGTCAAGGTCACAGGGACATCAAATTGAAAAACCTTGTCCGGACCATAACTCAACAACGCCTGTACCTAGGTTCACCAAATTTTATGTAAGAGTAGCCCATGTGTCAAAGATGCGCCCTATAGGTTTATGGGGCCCCAGGTTCAAAGGTCAAGGTCACAGGGGCATTATATGGAAAAACTTTGTCCGGACAATAAATGAAACACCAATGTACCTAGGTTCACCAAATTTCATGTGAGAGTAGCCCATGTGTCAAGGATATGCACTATTGATTTTGGGGCCCCTGGGTCAAAGGTCAAGGTCACAGTGGCATCCAATTGAAAAACATTGTCCGGGTAATAACTCACTAATGACTGTACCTAGGTTCACCAAATTTCATGTGAGAGTAGCCCATGTGTCAAGGATGTACCTTATCAGTTTTGGGAAAACAGGGTTAAGTTTAAATCTTAAACCAGAAGATATCAAATTACCAAGCTGTGACTTCAAATGTTCTATCAATATGTTTATAAAGTCAAAATGGCAAACAATGAAACACTTGTCCAGACAATAACTGATCCACCAATGTACCTAGGTTCTCCAAATTTTATGTGAGGGTAGCCCTCGGGTAAAGGTTATGCCCTATTGGTTTTGGGGTTCCTGGGTCAAAGGTCAAGGTCACAGGGGCATCATATTGAAAATCCTTGTTTGGACAATAACTCATCAACTACTGTACCTAGGTTCACAAAATTTTATGTGAAGGTAGCCCTTGTGTCAAGGATCTTCCCAATAGGTTTTGGGGCCCCAGACCCAAAGGTCAAGGTCACAGAGGGATCATATGGAAAAACCTTGTCCAGACAATAACTGAACAACCAATGTACCTAGGTTCACTAAATTTGGCGTGAAAGTAGCCCATGTGTCAAGGTTATGCCCTATTGGTTTTGGGGCACCTTGGTCAAAGGTCAAGGTCACAGGGGCATCATATTGAAAAACATTGTCTGGATAATTTCTCAACAATGATTGTACCAAAGTTCACCAAATTTCATGTGAGAGTAGCCCATGTGTCAAGGATGTACCTTATCAGTTTTGGGAAAACAGGGTTAAGTTTAAATCTTAAACCAGAAGATATCAAATTACCAAGCTGTGACTTCAAATGTTCTATCAATATGTTTATAAAGTCAAAACGGCAAACAATGAAACACTTGTCCAGACAATAACTGAACCACCAATGTACCTAGGTTCTCCAAATTTTATGTGAGGGTAGCCCTTGGGTAAAGGTTATGCCCTATTGGTTTTGGGGCTCCTGGGTCAAAGGTCAAGGTCACAGGGGCATCATATTGAAAATCCTTGTTTGGGCAATAACTCATCAACTACTGTACCTAGATTCACAAAATTTTATGTGAAGGTAGCCCTTTTGTCAAGGATGTTCCCAATAGGTTTTTGGGCCCCAGACCCAAAGGTCAAGGTCACGGAGGCATCATATGGAAAAACCTTGTCCAGACAATAACTGAACAACCAATGTACCTAGGTTCACTAAATTTTATATGAAAGTAGCCCGTGTGTCAAGGTTATGCCCTATTGGTTTTGGGGCGCCTTTGTCAAAGGTCAAGGTCACAGGGGCATCACATTGAAAAACATTGTCTGGGTAATTACTCAACAATGACTGTACCTAAGTGTACCTAATTTCATGTGACAGTAGACCATGTGTCAAGGATGTGCCTTATCAGTTTTGGGGAAACAGGGTCAAGTATAAACCTTCAACCAGAAGATATCAAATTACCAAGCAGTGACTTCATATGTTCTATCAATATGTTTATAAAGTCAAAATGGCAAACAATGAAACTTTTGTCCAGGCAATAACTGAACCACCAATTTACCTAGGTTCATTAAAGTCTATGTGAGGGTAGCCCTTGTGTCAAGGATATGCCCTTTTGGTTTTGGGGCTCCTGGGTCAAAGGTCAAGGTCACAGAGGCATCATATTGAAAAACCTTGTTTGGACAATAACTCAACAAGGACTGTACCTAGGTTCATTAAATTTTATGTGAATGTAGCCCTTGTGTTAAGGATGTTCCCGATAGGTTTTGGGGCCCCAGATCCAAAGGTCAAGGTCACAGAGGCATCATATGGAAAAACATTGTCCAGACAATAACTGAACAACCAATGTACTTAGGTTCACTAAATTTTTTTAGGAGAGTAGCCCATGTGTCATGGTTATGTCCAATTGGTTTTAGGGCCCCTGGGTCAAAGGTCAAGGTCACAGGGGCATCATATTGAAAAACATTGTATGTGTAGTAAATCAACAATGACTGCACTTAAGTTCACCAAATTTCATGTGAGAGTAGCCCATGTGTCAAGGATGTTCCCTATTGATTTTGCGGCCCCTGGGTCAAGTTAAAACCATCATCCAGAAGATATCAAATTACCAAGCAGAGACTTCAAATGTTCAATCAATATGTTAACAAAGTCAAAATGGCAGACCATGGAAATAATGCTATATTTAATAAGTAAAATGAATTTAGTTCACCAAATTTTATGTGAGGGTAGCCCATGTGTTAAGGATGTTCCCAATTGGTTTTGGGTCAAAACTGGGTCAAAGATCTAGGTCACATGGGCATCATTTGGACAATCCTTGTTCGGACAATAACTGAACAATGATTGTACCTAGGTTAACCAAATTTTATGTGGATCAGCCCATTTGTCAAGATGTAATGTGTTGATAGCTCTTTGGTATTTGATGTTCTCTTTTGATTTGGAAACCCCAGGGACAAAAGTCAAGGTCACAGGGACTTAATTCATATTGAAACATTTTCCGGACAGTAACTCAATAATAATTGTACCTACATTGTAGGTTTTCCAAATCTTATTTAAGGGTAGCCTCAATGTCTAGCATATGCCCCTTTGGTTTTAGGTCCCTGTGTTAAAGGTTAAAGTCAGAAGAAAAATCATGAGGAAAAACTTTGTCCAACAACCAACTTTACCTAAGATCACCAACTTTTATGTATCAATACTCTTTGGGTCAAGGGCGAGAACTTTTGGTTCTGAGGCCCCAGGGTCAAAGTCACTGGAAGTTTGTATGGGAAAACTTTGTGTCGGTGATAAATCAACCATGGCTGTACCTAGGTTCTCAAAATCTTTGCTTTGGATAGCCCTCCTGTTAAGAATGGGACCTATTCTGAGATCCTGGGGTCATTGGTCAAGGTCACAGGGACTTTATATGAGATAGAACACAGCATGGACTGCACAAGGGCGTATAATGCCCCGCCCAGCGGAGCTCTTGTTGTTTAAAACATTCTGTTATGATTTGTTATAACTATTTTATTGCATGTACTGAATGATTGTTTTATGTTTATGTTGTGTCATGTTTTATATTAAAAACATTGTAGTTTGTTAAAACTTACACATATATGTAACAGTATGATTTCTGATATGTTTATTGCTAGTGTGAAATAGCATGAACAAATCTTGTTAGATTTTTTAACATAATATTTATAAAATATATCTCTTGTTATATATTCAACAATTATTTAAGATTTGATTTGATTTATTGGAGTTAACGCCGTATCAACACAATTTAGGTCATTTCACGGCGTCCAGCGCACCTAACCTAGCTTTCCTGGACCATTGTCTATAACCAGTACTCACCTACCCTTCTACAAGGCCGGAAACTTCTCCATATAATCTAATCAATGGAGGAAAATCGACATTATTGTCAAATTTTCATGGAAGGGTATAACCTTCCCGGGTGGGATTCGAACCCGCACCCCCTCGGGTACGAGTATCCAAATCCCGGCGCGCTACCAACTGCGCTATCGACCCGGGTTTCAATTATATAAGAGTTTAACATTGGTAAACTTTAAAATGTTATTTTAGTTCAGCATAGAAAAATGCCAAAATTACAATTGGCTGAAATTGTCTTTTAGCAGTTAAAATACAGTACCCAACAAAAGTTTTGAGACATTTTCACTTTGTAGGCCTACTGAATAGCTTTTATCTAAAATTTGATAACTGTTTATTTTTATATGCTTTTTAGTTTCACTTTATTTTTTTTGGGTTTTTATTATACTTATAACTGAGACTACAAAAATAGCATAAAAACTATGTTGTGGAAAATAATTCCAATAAACATGGTTTTAGGAGGCTTTAAGATGTCAGATCCTCAATATTAAAAAATATGCTGCATTTATGATTTTGTATAATCTATTAATATAACATTATTAGTAAGCTATTACTAATTTATTATATTGACCCGATTTCACTAATGATTCATTTACTTATTTGTAATCAATGTTCTGTCATCACTCATCAAGTCAGAGGGAAGTTTTTGTTTATATGTAACAGTGAAGAGTTAAATCCAATCAGTTAGAACCAGAAACCAACCAACCAACCAAGATGTTTCAAGTTCTAGATGTCATTATACTCAAACTGTTTATCTTTGTAGTTATCATCATTTTAAATCACCATACCTACTTTATCATTTCACTACCTCTATAGTCTGACAATATTAACCTGAGCTTGACCTTTATGCAAGAATATATTAAACTCAACATTTACTGTCTATTTTTAACTTCGTTTGAGAATCATGCTTTATCAGAAGCTTTGGCAAAATACACATTCTGAACAATTAATTTTGTTATCATAAGAATAAATAGTTTGAAAACTGTGTCATAATATTGCGGACTAAACTATTGAGTCCAAAATGAAAGTACGATAGTACATAATATTACCAAAATTGATTACACAGGCTGTTATATTCTCTATATTATCATATATGAAAACTCATGATTTAATGTAATTGAAGCGTATAATTATTATTTTAATAAGGTAGTTCAAGCTCAGGTTAATATTGTCACACTATACATTCAGCTCATCATTTACCTATATACAAACTGTTTTCTTCTTATTGACCAGACTCATTGTAAATTAATTGTTTGATATGTCCACTTTAATTTCATTTTGTCACATTGTTTTACAAAACATATGTTGGTGTATATTTCAGAAAACCAAGTTTTCACATGAAGTTAAAGATCTTACAAAACGTATAAAAACTGTAATGATGGCTACAGCTCAAATGAAGGAACATGAGAGAGATCCTGAAATGTTGATAGATTTACAATATAGTTTAGCTAATTCTTATGCTAGTACACCAGAATTACGTAAAACATGGTTAGAATCAATGGCTCGTATACATACAAGAAATGAGAATCACTCAGAGGTAAACTATTTATGTTAATATATAACTTGTTGATACTAGTATAATGTCTCTGTTATCTATAAGAGACAGGTTTTATTAAAGTAACATTCAGTACATGATGGTTAACTTTCTGTCCTATAGACAGATAACATGTTAAACACTAAGTTCAAACTCACAACAAGGCTGTATTATGTAGCAAGTTAATAGTTTATATTCTAACACCAAACATAAATGCTAAATACCAAGATTTGTAAGATGTTGAAATGTACTACAATGTACAGTCTACTGCTAAATAATTATACCCCTGCTTCGAAGAAGAGGGGGGTATACTGTTTTACCCTTGTCCGTGCGTGCGTGCGTGCGTGCGTGCGTGTGTGCGTCCGTCCGTCCGTCCGTCCGTTACAAAATTTCCGTCACAGTTTTCTCAGCAACTATACCATGCAGCAGCCTGAAACTTTGCATATTGCTTCATCCTATAGTCCCATGTGGTGTAAAGCGATTTCATGCTCCTCGCTCATCTACTTCCTGTTTGTCGCATATTTTTAGATTTTGGCGGGGGTATCACTAGTGAGCATTAGCTCACAGATTTACTTGTTCTCTTGACTTGACCTTGACTGTCTATCTAACACTTGACCTTGACCGTCCATCTAAAACTTGACCTTGACCATCTATCTAAAACTTGACCTTGATTGTCTATCTAAGACTTGACCTTGATTGTCTATCTAACACTTGACCTTGATTGTCTAAGACTTAACCTTGATTGTCTATCTAAGACTTAACCTTGAATGTCTATCTAAGACTTAACCTTGATTGTCTGTCTAAGACTTAACCTTGAATGTCTGTCTAAGATTTAACCTTGATTGTCTGTCTAAGACTTAACCTTGGATGTCTATCTAAGACTTAACCTTAAATGTCTATCTAAGACTTAACCTTGATTGTCTGTTTAAGACTTTATCTTGAATGTCTATCCAGGACTTAACCTTGATTGTCTATCTAACACTTGACCTTGACTGTCTATCTAACACTTGACCTTGACTGTCTATCTAACACTTGACCTTGACTGTCTATCTAATACTTGACCTTGCTTGTCTATCTAACACTTGATTGTCTATCTAACACTTGACCTTGATTGTCTATCTAACACTTGACCTTGACTGTCTATCTAAAACTTGACCTTGACTGTCTATCTAAGACTTAACCTTGAATGTCTATCTAAAACTTGACCTTGATTGTCTATCTAAGACTAGACCTTGACTGTCTATCTCACACTTGACCTCAACTTAGTTTTATCTAGTTCATTTCTCTATAACCAATTGTATTTTCTTAACAAAGACTCATTTTGGGGTATTCATTATATTCTGTGATAGGTCTAGTTTAACTTATATAGCAAACTTTGGTTCTGTCACTTTTACAGATCAGTCAACCTGTTGTTAATAATTCCAACTGGTTCCATGACAATTTTTACACATCCACGATTATAATTGATCATTGTTTAATCCCTAATAGCAGTTTAGATTCAATAATGTATTTTTGTTATATACATATATTTATGATAGATATTTAATTTATGATAATTATTATAATATTATAGGCTGCACATTGTTTTATACATATTGCTGCATTAGTGGCTGAATACTTGAAAAAAAGAGGTAAGTCTATTTTAATTGAAGTTTCTTAACCATTTAGATAGTTGAAGTCAGACAAATTATAATATCATGGCTTTATAGTAAATTGTTCTGTTTTATTTTAGTCCCTGCTTTCCATTTAAACTGTATATTGGGACTCAGGTTTGTTATCTAAATAATAAGCAGGAATTACTATGCCCACTCAGGACTTTATGGTTGCCGACAGGTAGATTTTCCAATTGTGTTTTTCAGCAGGCAAGTGAATTTTGGAGCCAGAAAAATGAAATTATCAGTTGTATGTTCTTTATTAAATCTCAGACATTTAAAACTTCCTGTCACAATCAGTGATAACAATGTTGTAATTCTACACCCCTGATAAGTATAACAAATGAAACATATCCATCAACACTAGTTACAAGTTTTCTATGAACTGGTCAGTGAAACCAAAGCCACTTGAATTCAGTGAACTGAACATTTTAAATGTTCTTGGACTTATAAAATTTTAAGAAAAACTGTTCATACATACTGCAAGTAATTTAACTACAAATAAAGATTATTTATGTAACATAGTTGGAATCATTTGTTGTTTAACTATCTGGTAATTAATGTTAATTTTGGAATTTACATAAATGATTTGTATCTATTTTTCATGAGTAAATGTGAATGGTTAATTCTAAAAAAAAACAGGATTCTGTCAGATGACCTTTTCAGGACAGTCTGTATACATATTTTTTCATGACTTGTTTATTTTTTACTTCTTACAACTCAGGAAAAATCCGATCAAGTAAGTGTACAACGCTGTTTGCACAGTGTGTGCTCAATATTGATGTTCAGTTTTTTTGTATTCTGTCTTGTTGTTTTTTTGTTCATTTATAAATGAGCTTTTTGCATCAACCAAGATTTATCATCCTTTATATTTATGTATGATATTGTTTTTAACTTACTGAAGCACAACAAAGTGCTCCAGGTAAGCTATTTTGGGTGGTCTATCTACCATCTGGCTGTGTGTTTGTCTATTGTCAAAGATTTCTTTACTAAATCTTCCTGTCAAAACCCCCCCTGAAGCCTAAAGTTACTAAATTTAGTGTGTAGAATCACCTTTAGGTCATCTACAAAAATATTTAATATTATGCCCCTGGGATCACAAATTGTTCTTGCCCTAGGAATCAACAGATTTAAATGAGGAATTCTTAAACAATCTTCTTGTCTGATATGATAATACCTGTAGCCTCTATATATATAAGGTATGAGGCATTGTCTTTAGGTCCTTGAGTTAATATTTGTGTCTTAATGCAGCTGAATAAAAAAGAGTAAAAATTATGTGTTATTATGTTAGTTTACAAGTGAGTGGTCCAGTGTCCACAGGACTGTCTTTGTTATCTTATTTGATTTACTGATCTCAGTTTATACATATTATAATTGTTGTTTCTTATAGCTACTTATTCACCAATTTGGTCATTTAGAATTTTAAAGTACTGGACTGTGTCTTTTACTATTTTAGGAAAATGAATTCTTAATATTTCAAGGCAAACTGACCTACAGACTGTGAGAAGTCAAAGTCACACATCACTCTAAAATCATCTATAGTTTTACAGTAAATGTTGTATGTCAATTTGCTCTAAAATTGTCATTATCATAGCTTTACTGCTTTCAAAATATTTCTATATAATTTTGAGAGTTGAAATTTGTGAATGAGCTGCTTCACTGTTTTGCTGTGTTTTCATTTAAGATACTATTTTAAGTATAAATCTTGTGTATAACAAACTGAAGAAATGGAAATTACTTTAATTTGATAAATTACAGTTATTGTGTATTCACATACAGGGAAGTTTTCCTTCATGTAAAGTCAATGTTCAATTGCTTTATTTGTACAATGTAACAATTTTCATCTATATTAAATACTTATATGATAAAACTATTTCTATAAATAAGATTTTAAATTAATTACTTAATTAATTTTAAGCAATACCAGTAGTGACTCTATATGTCATTTCATAGTAATCTAACTACACTGTAAACAAAGAGTGATGTTGACTAGTTTTGTATAGACACATTACACTGTTCAAGTTTAGAAGAGTTATTGTTTGGTATAGAGATGATATTTGTAACAAAGGGCATGTTCTGCAAGGCGAGGGCTTAGTATTGCTCACATAGCGATTTCCTACGGAACGGTCTGCTACGGTCGAGCAAGTTGAATCGCTAGCTAGCAATACGTAGCAAGTTTTTTTTTCTTGCTAGCTGTATCATTTGGAGCATTTCTTCCTTTTCAAAATTGCTGCCCTCTGTGGAAATGTATTTCTTTTTCAAGAATACTGATATATATTTCATTAAATGCATATATTTTGTCTTGTCAAAGCAGTTAAATAGAATAATCATGGTGATAATTGATTTGATTTTTTTCTCATTTGTCACAATTCTGAACTTTTTGTTTGAGAAAGTCGCCATCTTGGATTTGCTAGCTTGAAGTAAACCGTTCCTTAGACCTTTTATGCTACAAATAATTGCTTTCAAAAAGCGCTAGCTAGCGATCGCCATGTAGAACGTGCCCACAATCTTGAAATGAGTAATTTATAATCTTGTCTCACTTTACACATGTGTCCTATCATATCTGTGATACAGTCTGATGTTGTCTTGGAGTAGTCAGAAAATATTCTTGGTTATCTTTGTTATTATGACTATTCACCAGGAACTTGTTTTACAAACAATATTTGTTGTAAATATTTGTTGAATTGTACGAAGATTTTTGTTAATATGCTACTGTAGACTCGCTGCAATTCTGACATTTTATTATTAATTGTGATCATTTTGTCACGATAGAGGCTACAGTCATATAGTAGAAACTAAGAGTTTAAGAAGACAGTTATTGTACATACATGTTCTATGTTATGTACTGTAATATTGTTGAGGAACACAGAGTGCATGCATGTACTTGTATCTATGATGTATTGATTAATGTATTTGGTTATTGGTGATAGATATTAGAAACTTGATGGAGCTTGTCTACTTTTATATTGTCATTTTTTTAGTGAGGGAGATTTGGTTATTCTTTGATTGTTATTATCTTTTTTTTCAACAAATAGTGAAGAGGTAATTGCTATAGTTAACAAGAGAGTTTGTCTTGATTGACATACATCAAAAACTTTCTATTGTATATCAACCTGGGTCGATATTGCAGGTGGTAGCCCCTGGATTTTCGAATCTCGTTTCCCGAAGGGGGTACGGGTTCGAATCCTGCCCGGGGAGGTTATACCCTTCCATGAAAAATTGACAATATTGTCAATTTTCCTCCATTATATAAGGTATATGTAGAAGTTTGCGGTCTTGTGGAAGGGTAGGTGAGTACTGGTTACAGACAAGGGTCCAGCAAAGCTAGGTTAGGTGCACTGGACGCTGTTATATGACCTATGCAATGTGTTGCTTTGGTGTTAAACCCAACAAAATAAATAAATTTTATTGTATATCAATACATACAGTGTAGTAAAAGTGTAATACAAACTTTGTGTCATTGGTTGTCATCTTCATCTTGTCAATTCTAGTCCCTTTTTTGTTGACATGGAAATAATATTTAGTACTGTATAACCACAGAAAAATTCATCCATACAACAACACACTTTGTTGCTCCCAGTGGGTGTTGTTCAAGAGAAGTTGAACTGTATTTACTGTTGTGACTGAGCATTATGTTGTTTATGATTGATTTATTTACCTGATTTATATTGTATGTTTCCATCTTTATTTTTACTTGTTGAACTTTTGGCATGTTATATATTGTTGTTTGCGTTATGTTGTTGTTTATTTTAATTGTTTTATTCATTCTTTTATTAATGGGGTTGGAAAGCACACAAAACTACAACTGTAGAGGTTGGTCTCTCATACATAGTGAAGAAGTTTAATAACTCACAAGATAGTTATATGTTGTAATTGATAAAACTCATGTTAAATTCTTCTATAAAGTTGTGGAGTTATATAAAACTTTAACATCAACCAGTTCTATGATGTCATTGCTAGGTCATATCTCCTCATTTACTATATTAGAGGCAATGTCTGCAAGAACCATTACAGTGCCCTAGAATTGCTTGTCATATAAAACAATGCCATATTGATTTGCTTCAATAATCACCTGCTTGAAATGTTCATATTTATTTTTCCCTCTATCTTTCTATGACATATTTAATGGTATTAAAATAAGCTGACCCCAGAAATTTGTCCTTAGAAAAAACCATGCCTAAATTATGAAAAAAAACCAAACAGGACTTGATCCTTGTAGAAATGTCCACTGATATGATAGTCATAATGATATATTGTTATATATGAGCTGATATTGATTGTTGTTATGACAATACAAGTTTGTTTATAACACACATCAGTTAGAGTGTACATATAGATATTTAATTGCTCCTTGTATTTAATCCTGGTAAAACTTGCATCAAGTTTACACTATCATTTTATATCTCCTAGATTGTTAAGTTTTATAATTTATGTGCATATTTATTTTATTGATATAGTTGTTAATATATAGATAATGATTGTATTGTTTCAGATGCATTTCCACAAGGTTGTACAGCATTTAAAATGATTTCATCAAATGTAGAGAAAGAAGAATCGGGTATAAAAGATGATTCTGGAATGCAAGATGTTCAATATACTGAGGTAAAAGTTTTATCATTCATTGTTATCTGTGCTTGTTTAAAATCACTATAGAGAATTGGAAAATAGCACCAAAGTTTTATCATTTCAGATAAATTTTTTATCTCAAACAACAAAGGAGAAGGTGTTACCTAGTGGTTACATTGTATAACTGACTCAGAATTGGTTAAAATCACATCTCAAACCTATTTCTTGTTGTTTCAGTGAGCAACATCCTTAATCCTACTAGTTTAGTATTGGGACATAAGTAAGTGGTCTCAACAGTAATTAGTAAAATTGTAACTTGCTTTTACTGTCAAGCTAAAAAAAATTTGTATAAAAATAAGATAAAGGCACATGGCCCACTTTTTGTGATTATGTATGTATCTGATTTCATGTTTTTGTTCATGTGTATTTAATTATTTTAGTAAAAGTAACATTTTACATTACATGAATGTATCAGTGTTGTGAAGGAATACATTGTTGATGTCTTATATGATAACTAGTTGTTATTGTTGAACATTATAGACACATGTTTATTGTAGGAAACATTAGTAAATTATATGATAACTAGTTGTTATTGTTGAACATTATAGATATATGTTTATTGTAGGAAACATTGGTAAATTATATGATAACTAGTTGTTTATGTTGAACATTATAGATATATGTTTATTGTAGGAAACATTAGTAAATTATATGATAACTAGTTGTTATTGTTGAACATTATAGATATATGTTTATTGTAGGAAACATTGGTAAATTATATGATAACTAGTTGTTATTGTTGAACATTATAGATATATGTTTATTGTAGGAAACATTGGTAAATTATATGATAACTAGTTGTTATTGTTGAACATTATAGATATATGTTATTGTAGGAAACATTGGTAAATTATATGATAACTAGTTGTTATTGTTGAACATTATAGATATATGTTTATTGTAGGAAACATTGGTAAATTATATGATAACTAGTTGTTATTGTTGAACATTATAGATATATGTTATTGTAGGAAACATTGGTAAATTATATGATAACTAGTTGTTATTGTTGAACATTATAGATATATGTTTATTGTAGGAAACATTGGTAAATTATATGATAACTAGTTGTTATTGTTGAACATTATAGATATATGTTTATTGTAGGAAACATTGGTAAATTATATGGAAGATGCAGCAGAATGTTTAGAAAAAGCTGAAAGATATGAAGTATTAGGAGATGTTTATAAACTAATCATTCCTATGTATGAGAAAGCCAGAGAATTTGAGGTAATACTGTCTGTTATAAACTTATCATTCCTATGTATGAGAAAGCCAGAGAATTTGAGGTAATACTGTCTGTTGTAAACTTATCATTCCTATGTATGAGAAAGCCAAAGAATTTGAGTTAATACTGTCTGTTATAAACTTATCATTCCTATGTATGAGAAAGCCAGAGAATTTGAGGTAATACTGTCTGTTGTAAACTTATCATTCCTATGTATGAGAAAGCCAGAGAATTTGAGGTAATACTGTCTGTTATAAACTTATCATTCCTATGTATGAGAAAGTCAGACCAAAGAATTTGAGGTAATACTGTCTGTTATAAACTTATCATTCTTATGTATGAGAAAGTCAGACCAAACAATTTGAGGTAATACTGTCTGTTATAAACTAATCATTCCTATGTATGAGAAAGTCAGACCAAAAGATTAGAGGTAATACTGTCTGTTATAAACTTATCATTCCTATGTATGAGAAAGTCAGACCAAAGAATTTGAGGTAATACTGTCTGTTGTAAACTTATCATTCCTATGTATGAGAAAGCCAAAGAATTTGAGGTAATACTGTCTGTTATAAACTTATCACTCCTATGTATGAGAAAGCCAAAGAATTTGAGGTAATGCTGTCTGTTGTAAACTTATCATTCCTATGTATGAGAAAGCCAAAGAATTTGAGGTAATACTGTCTGTTATAAACTTATCATTCTTATGTATGAGAAAGTCAGACCAAACAATTTGAGGTAATACTGTCTGTTATAAACTAATCATTCCTATGTATGAGAAAGTCAGACCAAAGAATTTGAGGTAATACTGTCTGTTGTAAACTTATCATTCCTATGTATGAGAAAGTCAGACCAAAAGATTTGAGGTAATACTGTCTGTTGTAAACTTATCATTCCTATGTATGAGAAAGTCAGACCAAACAATTTGAGGTAATACTGTCTGTTGTAAACTTATCATTCTTATGTATGAGAAAGTCAGACCAAACAATTTGAGGTAATACTGTCTGTTGTAAACTTATCATTCCTATGTATGAGAAAGTCAAAGAATTTGAGGTAATACTGTCTGTTATAAACTAATCATTCCCATGTATGAGAAAGTCAGACCAAAGAATTTGAGGTAATACTGTCTGTTATAAACTAATCATTCCTATGTATGAGAAAGTCAGACCAAACAATTTGAGGTAATACTGTCTGTTGTAAACTTATCATTCCTATGTATGAGAAAGTCAGACCAAAAGATTTGAGGTAATACTGTCTGTTGTAAACTTATCATTCCTATGTATGAGAAAGTCAAAGAATTTGAGGTAATACTGTCTGTTGTAAACTTATCATTCCTATGTATGAGAAAGCCAAAGAATTTGAGGTAATACTGTCTGTTATAAACGTATCATTCCTATGTATGAGAAAGCCAAAGAATTTGAGGTAATACTGTCTGTTGTAAACAGATTTTTGGCAATGTATCATTTATTTGGCATTTGGAATTTTTCACTTTTTAAGAAAGCACTGGTTGTTTTCTAAGTAAACATAATTGGAAATGGGTTTTAGATAGCTAATTGAGCTAAGAGTTATTCCCACCATCACAAACATTAACATTTTACAATGTGTACCAGGTTTTATTATACAAATATATTTGTTTATAATTACAGAAATCAATAAATTTGTTTATAATTACAGAAATCAATAGATTTGTTTAGATTAACAAAAATCAATAGATTTGTTTTTAATTACAGAAATCAATAGATTTGTTTATAATTACAGAAATCAATATATTTGTTTATAATTACATAAATCAATATATTTGTTTATAATTACAGAAATCAACATATTTGTTTATAATTACATAAATTAACCTATTTGTTTATAATTACATAAATCAATATATTTGTTTATAATTACAGAAATCAACATATTTGTTTATAATTACATAAATCAACATATTTGTTTATAATTACATAAATCAATATATTTGTTTATAATTACAGAAATCAACATATTTGTTTATAATTACATAAATCAATATATTTGTTTATAATTACAGAAATCAACATATTTGTTTATAATTACAGAAATCAACATATTTGTTTATAATTACAGAAATTAGCACAAAGTTATCAGATTTTAGCAGATGCTTATAATAAAGTTGTAGAAGTGATGCAAACTGGAAAGAGACTACTTGGAAAATATTTTAGAGTGGCATTTTTTGGACAGGTAAAAATAAGAATGTATTATAGTGCAAAATATTATCATGAGCTTGAACTACCTTATTAAAATAATTACACTCTTTACTTCTTTTAAATTGTAGTCTCCGTATGAGTGTATACGGTTATGCACGTGTTAATAACAACCTATATGACTATAAAACAATTTTGTAAACATGGCATGTTATTGTACTTTAATTTTGGAAGGATTCTTTTCCAAGTCCTTAATGTTGTGACACAGTTTTAAAGTATTTATTTGTTTGAAAACAAAATTAATTGTTTTTGCTGAAAGCTTCCGATATAGCGCAATTTACAAACAAAGACAAAAGTAGACAGTAAATACAGAGTTTAATATATTCTTGCATAAAGGTCAAGCTCAGGTTATTATTGTTGGACTGTAAGTCTATAGTATTCTAATGATTTTATTTGATTGTGTAACAGCCGATAGGTTGTTATCTATGTTGATGTTGTAATATTGAACATAATTTATAATCTAGCAGTTTCATGACCTAGACCTAAAAGCACACAGTATATGTTTGTTGTTATTGGTAGATGAGATGTTTGTAAGTATGAAAACTGATGTGTGTCACTTTGTTAACCTTAAGCTTGTTTGTTTGTTGGGTTTAACGCCGTAGCAATACATTTTATAGGTCATATAACGGCGGTCAATCAACGTACTTACTCCTCCTGGAAAGGCTAAATCTCTTGATTAAGCTGTTAGCCTACTACTAAGTGCATACTTTCGTCAATACTGACGATTGACCTACGTAAGTAAGAATCATTGGTAGGAGGGAGAATGGCCATAGAAATAATTTCATGACCAATCTCTACAAAAGTATGCTCCGCCCGGGAATCAAACAACCGACCCCTCGATCTGTAGACTTGCGTGTTACCAACTGAGCTAGCCGGGCAGCTTTAAACCTAGATATTTTATTTATTTATTGGAGTTAACGCCGTATCAACACAATTTAGGTCATTTTACGCCGTCCAGCGCACCTAACCTAGCTTTCCTGGACCATTGTCTATAACCAGTACTCACCTACCCTTTCACAAGGCCGGAAACTTCTCCATATTGTCTAATCAATGGAGGAAAATCGACATTATTGTCAAATTTTCATGGAAGGGTATAACCTCCCCAGGTGGGATTCGAACCCGCACCCCTTCGGGCACGAGTATCCAAATGAGTATCCAAATCCCGACGCGCTACCAACTGCGCTATCGACCCGAAACCTAGATATTAAAAGCACACAGTATGTTTGTTGTTATTGGTAGATAGGATGTTTGTAGTTATGAAAACTGATGTGTGTCACTTTGTTAACCTTAAATAATTCTAAACAAATCAAGATTGCGGGAAATTTAATACAAGAGAAATGGCTTAATATTTTGCCATGTGCAAATTAATATGATCGGCTAAAAATAGTAAATTTGTCTCAAATAATTAAGTACAAAAAAATGAAAAAAATACTTTAGTAATGTTAGAAAAAAATAGCTTTAGACAAATGTTTCGCTAGTTGAGTCTAAAATTCTGCCATGCTATTAAAATATTGTCCTGGAAAGCTGATAATGTGAAATCACCATAAATAATACAGTTGAAATGTCCTGCAGTAAAATAATTAAATGTAATACATTGTTACTTATATATCAGGATCGCTGTGAACAGATAGTGTACATGTATAAAAGTGCATCGTCAGCCACCATGCCGGCTCAGTTGGTACACGTAGCACACAAGTCTACTGATTTAGGGGTTATGGGTTAGATTCCCTAGGGGGAATACTGTCATAGAGTATGGTCATGAATCTAAATCATGTAGGGCAGTTATTGTCAGTCACTGACAGAAGTATGACCTACTAGTGACTGGTTAACATCTAAATCCAGAGATTTAAATAGCCTTTCCAGGAATTATGAGTAGGTTGACTGACTGCCATGATATATCCTATCCAATATGTTGCTACTGCTTTAAACCCAACAAAAAAGTAAATAGTGTAATCAAATTATTTGACTACACTTGTATTTATAGGTAACACTTTTATTATTTCAGTCATTCTTTGATGATGAAGATCAGAAGCAGTATATATATAAAGAACCTAAAGTAACAAGTCTACCAGAACTTTGTGATAGATTGAAATCACTATATGAAGGAAAGTTTGGTAAAGATAATGTAAAATTAATCATGGACTCTAAAATGGTAGGTTATAGCATTCCTTTTATCTAGTTCTTGATTGTAATTAGAGACTTTAGTCAGTTATCTTTCCCTGATAAAATCTAAAGCAATCCAATTAAGTAGGTCCTTACAGTCAGAATCCTCAGTTTTATCAATGAACTCCTATGCAAGGATAACAAAATATTTCATCTTATATCTTCCTTGTTAATCAAGATTTTAACAGAAGTGATGAAATTCAGATAGTTCATTCTAAAAATACTTGAATTTCAAACAAATTAAATGATTTACAAAAAAGTTATTTAAGATTAATTTTGGCAAATTGACATTGAAAAATAAGGGTAAATCCAACTAATTGGACCTACCTATTTGAAGAGTATACAAGGGGAAATAACTGACCATGGTCCCTTATTAAATTTGCCTGTTAAACAATGTGTTTTGCTGGACTCCTAGTAAGAAGCGACAAAGATGAAGTTTCATGCTCAAAGAAAACATCAACTCATAAAAATATAACAACAGTTATTGTTACAATGAATGGATATTACCAGACATCCTAACAAACTTTTATAAACCTTTAATTTTGAAGTAATAGCCTTTTGTCCCAGAAAACTTTAAAAAAATTAATGGCAAAAATCTTGTATTGAAACCTTTTAAAAAGTTCTTGCAAAAATTGAAAACTTGTTTCAAACGTATAATATGTTTGCTGATATTTGGAGGCGATGTAAGATTTCATTGTTAAAAACTTTGTGTTTGTGTCAATATTCTATGTTGTTGACTGTTATATAAAATAATATATTCCAGGTGAACCCAGAGGAGTTAGATAATAAATATGCCTATATACAAGTTACTCATGTTACTCCATTCTTTAAAGAGAAAGAATTACAGAAACGTTTAACAGATTTTGAAAAGAATAATAATGTGAACTCATTTATGTATGAAACACCATTTACTAAAGTTGGGAAAACAAGAGGAGAAATTCATGAACAGTTTAAGAGAAGAACTGTTTTACTTAGTAAGATGTTACATACAGTACCCACCAAAAGTTTGGAGACAAAAGAAATTAACTACAATTCTTGAATTTTGATGATTATTTTTGTTGAATCATTGTTTTTGATATATTTAAGTATGGTTTGTGATAGAATGAAAACAATCTATAAAATTCAGCATCTGACTCCCTAAAGCCTCCAAAAAAACATGTTAATTGTAATTATTTTCCATAAAATAGCTTATATGCTATTTTTGTATTATCAGTTATAAGTATAATGATAACAAAAAAATAAATCAAGACTAAAAGGCATTTCAAAATAAACAAATTTAGATAAAAGCTATTCAGCTTGCCTACCAAGTGACAATGTCTCAAAACGTTGGTGGGTACTGTATATTGAATTTACTCTGTGTGTGATAATCTTAATTTGATCTCTAATAACCCCTAATATTTAATTTATTTGTGTCTATGTATTGTGATTAAGGAAGTAGACTTCGTGTGTTTTGCTAGGATATGTATCCATTTATTTAATGACCACAATGGAAACAAGGTTATTCACATTACCTTTTTGTGCTATCCTTAATAAATGAAAATATGTCCTGGCCCAATAAATGTATTATAGTGCCTGTATTTATATTTTATGTTTTTACTGTTTTATAAACGTTTTTAAACGTTGGGGTGCTATGTTTATAATATTGTCATTTATTAAATAAATTCTATCTATAATCTGTATGAACTGATTTAAAATAAGGATAATTCTATTCTATTTGACGAAATTTAAGTTCCAAATGCCTCATTTGAGAATAAGCTCCCTATATTAAGACCATTTATGTTAAGACCATTCCACTATCAAAACCATTGATGTTTATATAATACTAATTGTGGAACTATAGTGTAAATTATGATACTTTATTTTACAGCTGAGCATTCATTTCCTTTTGTAAAGAAACGTATAGAAGTTGTTAATAAAACAGAATGTGTATTAAGTCCTATAGAAGTAGCTATAGATGAGATGAATGCTAAAGTTGCTGATTTACGTGAAGTTGTTGATCTTGCTATGCCAGACATGAAAAAATTACAGCTGAAATTACAAGGAAGTGTGAGTGCTCAGGTAAGTATCAAGTGACAATATCATTTGAAGTAAGCTACATTACACCAGTTTGTTTACAGGTGATGGTATCACCAGGGCTCGAATTTAAATAAAAATATTGACTTGCGAGTTGGCTTTATTTCAACTTGCAAAATGAAAGAAGCAATCGTATTTTGTTCCATAGATTGTATTTTAGTATTACTATTCATAAATGCAATATAAAACAACATAGTATTATATTAACATGTAACTATAGATGTAACAAGGGCATTATTGTGGGATATATTAAAGAATATCGAATTTGTATACTTCCAACGCAGCTTGTAGCAATACAGATATAAGTAGAGCCAAAGACCACCGTAATGAACTATCTGGCCCTTTTCCATGCTGATTTGTACCTCATTAACTTAGACAGTAATAATTTTGTGATGATTTCAACTCATGAAAATTTGCGAGCTGAAATAAAAGTAACTCGCAATATTCAAAATCCACTCGCATTTTGCGAGTATGCGAGCTTAAATTCGAGCCCTGGGTATCGCATTCCTTCAGAAAGAGATGGATACATCATGCCTCTCTTGTTTACCTTTATAGTATTAAGTCATATCATTTTAAGGAGACTTCTGTATGCACATTCTGTACAATAACTTGTGTTATTTTTTTTTCAAACCATCTGGTTATATACATGTATATGGAATATATAGTAAAAGATTTCAAACAAGTACTCACAGTAATCACCCATGAAGGGACTTGCTTGTTAGTTCAAAGAGTCCAAGAAAATAATCTTGTTAGAATATTAGAGATTTCCTCAGTTAAGAGATGAATCTAAGTTTTTTGCTTAATTAGTTAGATTTTGTCAAATATTAAATGAGTATGGTGCACAACAAATGTTTCTACAATGAATTGTTAGGAAGTATTATGTTTACTGTTTGTAATTTTCTTCATACCAACTTGATTATACCCGTTGGGGCTTTATAAGAATCACTTTGTCTCTCTGTCTATCCGTCCGTCTGTCTGTCCCAAATCTTGTCCGGGCAATAACACCCCCCATGAATCAATGGATTTTAAAATTACTTTGCACAAATGTTTACCATGCCAAGATGGTGTGTCGTGTGTAAAAACTTTTTCAAAGCCCCTAAGGGTGTGGCCAATAATTGAGGTCAAAGGTCAAATATTGTCCAAAACTGGTTTGTCTTGGCGATAATTCCACTGATGACCGATGTATTCTAAAATTAATGAGCACAAATGATTAACTTGTTTAGACCATGTTGAGGGTGTGGCCAATTAATTGGGTCAAATGTCCTTCCTCTGGGACATTGTGGCAAGTGGGAGGGATTCATCACTTCTGTGATAGCTCTTGTTAGCTCAGTTTGTACCTTAGTATTGTTAGTATTGACTTGAGTATTATTTTCTTTGTCTTGCTACAGTTTCTACATTTTAGTTCAATAAGTCTGACAATAAAAGCAGTGTCCATTTTTAATTGTTAATTTACCTTATGTGCCTGAAGAGCTTAAGTGGTAGCATGTCTGACTACATGGGTCTCAGATTTGATTCTTGGGCAGGACCTTGATACCATCATGATGGCTTTACTTCCACCTACCTATGTATCAAGTAGGATAGTTGTGAGACACATGAGGGGTGTGAGCTAGTACTTACTAGATTTAAAGATCCATCTATCCAGGGACTGTGAGTGCTACAGATGACCACTACAATATGACTTAACAAAAACGTTTCTATAATTTTCCTATAATATTGTAATCATAATGCAATATATTCATGTAAACGTATTAAATCGGTAATGAGTTTCTTGTTAATAAAAGTACCTGATATTTTTATTGACATATCTAACTGATGGTAGCATGCGGGGATTTGAAATCTCGTGCCCAATGGGGTGCGGGTTTGAATCCTACCCAGTGAGGTTATACCCTTCCATGAAAATTTGACAATAATGTCGATTTTCCTCCATTGATTAGATAATATGGAGAAGTTTCCGGCCTTGTGGAAGGGTAGGTGAGTACTGGTTATTGACAATGGTCCAGGAAAGCTAGGTTAGGTGCGCTGGACGCCATAAAATGACCTAAATTGTGTTGACACGGCGTTAACTCTAATAAATAAATAAATAAAATAAATAAACATATCTAACTGATGTGAGTACTAATGTGAATGTTTTATTGTTTATTTAGTACTAATGTGAATGTTTTATTGTTTATTTAGTACTAATGTGAATGTTTTATTGTTTATTTAGTACTAATGTGAATGTTTTATTGTTTATTTAGTACTAATGTAAATGTTTTATTGTTTATTTAGTACTAATGTGAATGTTTTATTGTTTATTTAGTACTAATGTGAATATTTTATTGTTTATTTAGTACTAATGTGAATGTTTTATTGTTTATTTAGTACTAATGTGAATGTTTTATTGTTTATTTAGGTAAATGCTGGACCTATAGCTTATGCTGAAACATTTTTATCTGAAGAGAAGATAGATAAATATCCTAAGGAGAAAGCTGAATCTTTGAAAAATATATTCAGGTAATTATTTTGTAATAAATGTACACAAATTGGCTGCATATAACCTTAGCTAAAGCCTTGTAGTATATGTACCCTCTGGGTAGACGGACCCATATACACCTAGGTAAATATTTATTACAATGTTGGGTTGTAGAGAATGATGTTGTGAATTATAACTGTTGATAGTTGATACTTAAAACAAGGAGAAATGAATGTTAAATGATCGTATATGGTCAAACATACAGCCATCAATCAGGGGTGGCGAAATTATATGTCCGAGTCGTACATTTAAGGTCCGGACAAGTAATTTTTTCAATTTGACTTGTCCGTGGACAAGTGGACATTCATTTTTTATTTGTTGAAAATGTGTACACCTCTTCATTATGTCGTCAAAGTTATAGATAGACGTGCGTAGCAGCAATTGCCAAGCAGAGTTGTCGCATTATCGGCAAGAAGTAACGTTAACGACAGCCGTCATTTTCTGTGATAAATTGATCAGGAAATTCAGTTACTAAATGCTATGCGTATATGGGTATATCATATTAATTTCAAGTATTAATCTTGGCTTATTACGTAACAAACTGTCATGTACACTGGGGAGGTAACGCTTTAATTGTTTGCAGCAATTTAAATCAGTATTAATCCATTGTTTGATGACGAACATGTGTTTGCAATTTTAAACGGAAATTGATGTAAACAATTTAAGATGTGTGTAGGCCTTTTTTCACACTTTGTCGATGTTTGATTGTGTAACTATACAATGACATAATTACAATGTCTCATCGTGAAATCATAGACTAACTATAATTTATTTGTTACTTTGATTCAATGAATTCTCTAATCAAGTGTGATGTAGTTTTTTTATTGTTGACTATATACGCTAATTAATATTGGCCGGTTTGAACAAATACTATATTGGCGATCTTAGGAAATCAACTTTTTCTGTAGTTAAATTAACTTTTATAGTTAAACTATGACATCCGTTATTTTATCATTTTTTTAGAAAGTTACAAAAACATTACCTATTCCGTTCATTTTTTTCTGAAGAAAAAAATCTTTACCGGTACGTATTTTATCGATTAAAATGTAAGCAAAATGTCGTTTGCTTATCGTAAAAAAGTGAAAGCATGATGTTGCGTATTGATATTGATGGATTGAAATGTGTAATTGTCTACTTTACAGTGATTCTAGACGTGTGATTGACGCTTATAATCCAAAAATCGCTCGCATTTTCGGCACATACACGCGAAAATCGATTTATCAAATCATGAACAAAACTGTAAAACTCAACAAAATTAATCACAAAAACACACTGTATTGACATCATTTAACAACTAAATTAAGTTAATATTCATAATTTTTGAATTTATTTTACTTCGTAAAAATGAAACCCCGACATTCATTGTGATAAATTGTCATATATTGTCCCGACCCACGCTATGGCATATTAAATTGAATCATCCATAAATCTACGTTAGTAATGTAATAAACTTATTATTTTGTGTATTTGTTCTTCTTAATATAGCAATTAATGCTTCAGGAATCGACAAGTTCAAACTTAAGTCACCGTTTTATCGCATACGAAGTTGAAACGAATTTCCGAAAATACCGGGATTTTTTGTCGACAATATTTGTTTTGGTGAATTTTTTAGCATATTCATATAATTTATAGGCCTATCATAGCTACACTGTATTTATCATTGACATTGTACCTTGATGGTAATCAATGACAAACAATTCGAAAAACACACACCTATACGTATGACATTATGGACAATGTTCCATTTGTTGATTAATGAGTATTTCAAACAACCAAAGAACATACAAGTTGTACTTTGATACGGACAAGTCCTTTTTAAAGTTACTTGTCCGTGGACAAGTCATTATTTCTGAGATTTCGCCACCCCTGCATCAAGCTTTCTAGAAGATAATTATTCGTAATTTAAGACAAATTGACCTGTACATTGTATATTATGAGAAATATAGTAAATGTCACAAAATGGGGTAGATTTTTATGCATAAAATTATCATTATTTACTGGTGTATATCAATTTGCTCTAACATAATTGTTCTTGGTCACTGCTTTACTGCTTCCACAATTTTTCGATTTAATTTTGAGTTTCAGAACAGTACATTCAGTATAACCTGCATTAACAGCCACCTGCTATCCTCGGACACCTTCTGTAAAAGGAAAGCCTGACTTCCTTTTAACTAAAATCACTCTATTTTGCATACACTCATTTTCAATAAGTGGGTGCATTTGGTGTCGCTGGCCAATTCTCTCAGTCCCATTAGTTATAAAATTCAGTCCATTAATTTAATAACATCCTACTGCAGTAGTCCATCCATATGACAGTTCAAAATTATGTAATCTCATCAAATTTGCAAAACTTTTAACAAAAATTATGCTTTTTTGACATGTTCAAATGTCACCTACCATCTTTTCCTTCAAAAGCTATCATTTTACCTGTATCCTATAATTGACACTTCTTTTAAGACCAATTAGTGATAAGCTGCATTAACAATTAATAATAATTTGTTTTGAAGTCTTGAATATACATGTGAACAGTCCAAGAAATATTTTAAGCCAAATAGGTTTTAAAATTATTCGATTTTATGTGTACAAATGTATTCATAATAATCAGATTTTTATACCCCCGCTTCGAAGAAGAGGGGGGTATACTGTTTTACCCTTGTCCGTGCGTGCGTGCGTGTGTTCGTGCGTGCGTCCGTCCGTCCGTTACAAAATTTCCGTCGCAGTTTTCTCAGCAACTATAACATGCAGCAGCCTAATACTTTGCATATTGTTTCATCCCATAGTCCCATGTGGTGTAAAGCGATTTCATGCTCCTTGCTCATCTACTTCCTGTTTGTCACATATTTTTAGATTTCGTTAAATGAAAGTTACATTATAATAGTCATATTTCTCACTGCGGGGGTATCACTAGTGAGCATTAGCTCACAGATTTACTTGTGAATTTCTGTTGATGTTGTTAGCATGTTTTATGTATAAATTGTTACAACATTTCAATGTTTTTTTATTGTTTATTTACAGAGAATTTGTTACAGTTTGTAATGATGGATTAGATTTAAATGCTAAATTAATAACAACAGAACAGAAAGAATATCATGAATCGTTAAAGTCCGGATATAATGAGATAGTATCTAGATTGTCTAGAATGTTTGGAGAAACAGTAAGTAACACTAAATTGTATACTTGTCCTGGTTGTACCAAACATCTCAATATAAGATAGATCGCACTGTAAGATTGGTATCTATATGAGATTGATTTCACTGTAAGATTGATCTCAATATAAGATAGATCGCACTGTAAGATTAATCTCACTGTAAAATTGATCTCAATATGAGATTGGTCTCACTGTAAGATTGATCTCACAGTAAGATTAATCTCACTGTAAGATTGATCGCACTGTAAGATAGATCTCAATATAAGATTGATCTCAATATAAGATAGACCTTACTGTAAGATTTTTCTCAAAATAAGATAGATCTCACTGTAATATTGATCTCAATATAAGATAGATCTCACTGTATGATTGATCTCAATATAAGATAGATTGCACTGTAAGATTGATCTCAATATAAGATAGATCACAC
Source organism: Mactra quadrangularis (assembly GCA_025267735.1). Classification (NCBI taxonomy): domain Eukaryota; kingdom Metazoa; phylum Mollusca; class Bivalvia; order Venerida; family Mactridae; genus Mactra; species Mactra quadrangularis. The sequence continues at coordinate 31,450,579 of CM046293.1, forward strand.
TGTAAGATTGATCTCAATATAAGATAGATCTCACTGTATGATAGATCTCACTATAAGATTGGTCTCAATGTAAAATAGATCTTTTACACTTTTGTTACTGTATGGTTTGTATTTTTACCAACACTTGATAGATTAAAAACATAATATTCAGATACATGTACATGTATAACAATTACAGTTGTATAAGGTATCATTATTCTTTTTCAAATGTTATGATATATTATAATCTTACCAATGCATAAATAGATCTAAGATAAGATTTAAATGGGTTAATAAAAAACCAGACTTTTTATAAGTGTAAAGGTAGTTTTGGATGACACTTATAAGATTGTTCTCACAATAAAATTGATCTCAATATAAGATTGGTCTTACTATATAATAGATCTGAAATTTTAGATAGATCTCGCTATAAAATTCTCACTATAAAATAGATCTTAAATAAGATATATATATCACTGTAAAATAGATCTTACTATAAAATACATGTTAATATAAGATAGATCTTACTATAAAATACAAGTTAATATAAGATAGATCTTGTTATAAAATAGATGTTAATATAAGATAGATCTTACTATAAAATAGATGTTAATATAAGATAGATCTCACTATAAAATACATGTTAATATAAGATAGATCTCACTATAAAATACATGTTAATATAAGATAGATCTTATTATAAAATAGATATTAATATAAGATAGATCTTACTATAAAATACATGTTAATATAAGATAGATCTCACTATAAAATACATGTTAATATAAGATAGATCTCACTATAAAATACATGTTAATATAAGATAGATCTCACTATAAAATACATGTTAATATAAGATAGATCTCACTATTAAATACATGTTAATATAAGATAGATCTCACTATAAAAAATACATGTTAATATAAGATAGATCTCACTATAAAATACATGTTAATATAAGATAGATCTTACTATAAAATACATGTTAATAAAAGATAGATCTTACTATAAAATAGATGTTAATATAAGATAGATCTTACTATAAAATAGATGTTAATATAAGATAGATCTTACTATAAAATAGATGTTAATATAAGATAGATCTTACTATAAGATAGATGTTAATATAAGATAGATCTCACTATAAAATAGATGTTAATATAAGATAGATCTTACTATAAAATAGATGTTAATATAAGATAGATCTTACTATAAAATAGATGTTAATATAAGATAGATCTTACTATAAAATAGATGTTAATATAAGATAGATCTCACTATAAAATACATGTTAATATAAGATAGATCTCACTATAAAATACATGTTAATATAAGATAGATCTTATTATAAAATAGATATTAATATAAGATAGATCTTACTATAAAATACATGTTAATATAAGATAGATCTCACTATAAAATACATGTTAATATAAGATAGATCTCACTATAAAATACATGTTAATATAAGATAGATCTCACTATAAAATACATGTTAATATAAGATAGATCTCACTATTAAATACATGTTAATATAAGATAGATCTCACTATAAAAAATACATGTTAATATAAGATAGATCTCACTATAAAATACATGTTAATATAAGATAGATCTTACTATAAAATACATGTTAATAAAAGATAGATCTTACTATAAAATAGATGTTAATATAAGATAGATCTTACTATAAAATAGATGTTAATATAAGATAGATCTTACTATAAAATAGATGTTAATATAAGATAGATCTTACTATAAGATAGATGTTAATATAAGATAGATCTCACTATAAAATAGATGTTAATATAAGATAGATCTTACTATAAAATAGATGTTAATATAGAATTGATCCCACCAAAAGGTAGATCTCAATATGAGAAATATCTCAAGATCACATCTCAACCAAAACTTGTCCTTGCATTGTATTAGATAAGTAGCATTTTTAACTTTAGTATGTCCATTTTGTTAATGTCTGATGCCGTATTACTACATTAATTATATGATTGTAATAAAACATTCTGTTATGGGATATGATGGAAAATGATAAAGAATACTTGTATTTCTTACTTGCTTAATGTTAGAGTATTGCCCTTTGTATACCTTTCCATTAACAATTGACAATTATATTGATTTCCTCCATGTTATCACATTGACAATTATATTGATTTCTTCCATGTTGTCACATTGACAATTATATTGATTTCTTCCATGTTGTCACATTGACAATTATATTGATTTCTTCCATGTTGTCACATTGACAATTATATTGATTTCTTCCATGTTGTCAGATTGACAATTATATTGATTTCTTCCATGTTGTCACATTGACAATTATATTAATTTCCTCCATGTTGTCACATTGACAATTATATTGATTTCCTCCATGTTGTCACATTAACAATAATATTGATTTCCTCCATGTTGTCACATTAACAATAATATTGATTTCCTCCATGTTGTCACATTGACAATAATATTGATTTCCTCTATGTTGTCACATTGACAAGACAAGACAAGACAAATTTTATTCAAGAAAATCAAGGCCATCGGCCCAAAATACAGCAATACAATATACAAAATTGTGTGGTTATGTAAGCGTATAGTAATAGAGTTGGATAAAATATGAAATTACTGATCTACATGTAATTCATAATCATTAATAATGAAAATTTGGGCAATTGGCCAAAAATATAACATTACAGTATACAAATTTATGTTGTTGATTTAAAAGTTTAAAAATGACACAATATATAAAGTATTAAACTACTTAATGATACTTATATAAGATAACTAAGGCCAATTGCCCAAAATACGACATTACACTATACAAAATTGTGTTGTTATGTTGATTTCTAGCTATAAGTTGAGACAATATAAATATAAATTATAAACAAATTATTAATACTTATTTATTAAAGAAAATTAAGGCCACCAGCCCAAAATACAATACTCTATGCAAAATTATGTGGTTATATTAATCTATGTAGTAAGGTGAGACTATATAGAATATCTAAACTAACTATTAATACTGTTCATAAGTAGATATACATAATACATTAATTTTCTTAAAGTGGTTTCTTCATTTGTTGATAATAAATCGTAAAAATCGTTTAACTCCTTCCCCCTGAATACCAGTTAAATAAAAAGTTATTTCTTATAGTATCATATTTATGACATTTAAAGAAAGCATTGAATTCACAGTCAATATACTATCAGGACTTAAAGAACATAATCTTTCTACTCTTGGTATGTTGTGGTATCTACCAACTTCTATTGCAAGTTTGTGATTCGAAAATCTGAATTTACAAAATGCTAAACAATGAGTATATGGTGTTTCTATTAAAAGATATCTTTCAACATTTTACAACGATTTAAAATGTTTATAATGAAAGCGTTTCCTATTTCCTGAGAAATCTAAATATATCCAAATCCATACATATATAATGAATTCTTATTTTTTGTTGCCCAACATGTTCTACCAGCGTCATCAATAGATTTTTACATTAAATAACATTGCATTGAATATCGTTCAGAAGACATATTTAATAATTTACAAAAATATATTATACAATTAGTAATATATGTAATACTAAGAGGTAGTCTACCACATTCACCCAAAATCATACAAGAATGGGTGGTTCTTCTCATACCTAGATGTTTTCTACAAAAATTAGTATGTACAGACTCTATGATCTGACAATATTCATAGCCCCATATTTGAGAACTGTAACATAAAATTGGTTTGATCATATGATATTTTTTTAAATAATCCATTTGTTGGAAAATATCCAAACGGTTTTTGTTCATGATTAATTTTATATGTTTTTTTGACAATTATATTGATTTCCTCCATGTTGTCACAGCAGTAAAACCAATAGAGAACAAGCTTGAATTAATTAATGAAAATAAAGTTTCTAATGCGGGAACATAAATTTGTTCTTTATTTACCCCATCAAGGTGAACATGTGTGTTTAAAGAAAATGACCAAATTAATTGATATTTTTATACAAGAAATATGTATACTGTAGGATATTTTCTTCATAGTGTCCTCTAGGATATAAACATTGAATGAAAAAAATCTTATGCAAATTACTTGTATGTTATCCTTTCAAAGGTGGCCAGCTGAATCCCAATCCAGAGAATTGTGCCTACTGTTTTCGTTTAAACTGTTTCTTGTTGTAAACTGTTTATGAGACCTATCTAATATTGAGATGTTTTGTTTAATCTGGTCATCATTATTGGTTGTAACCCTCATATTGCATGACCTATTTGTATACTGCTTATTAAGATTTTTTATCTGCTACCATCATTCCTTACCTTGCAATATTTTGTATACAGTGCCATCCATAATTACCTTTACACTTTTGTTACTGTATGGTTTGTATTTTTCCCAACACTTGATAGATTAAAAACATATATTCAGATACATGTACATATATAACAATTACAGTTGTATAAAGTATCATAACTCTTCTTTCAAATGTTATGATATATTATAACTTTACCATCTCATAAATACATCTAAGATAAGATTTAAATGGGTTAATGAAAAGCCAGATTTTTTTAAGTGAAAAGGTAATTTGGGATGACACTGTATAAGTTAATTGCATGTAGTTTATTTAAGGGAAAATATTATGATCAGATGGAGGAAAATGAAATGTTTTTAGAATACATACATTATAAAATTAAGAAAACGGAAACCAATTTGATAAGTATGTTCTGTCGCCTAAAATATTTCATTGTTTGTTCTTACTCTGAAAACAAAGTTAAAGTAGTCCCTGTTTTATTTGTGGTCCTTTGTGGTATTTGACCATCTTATGTCCACTTTCCTCCATCAATGGTGTAGTTGTTGAAGGGTAAATAAGAACTTGCATTAAAAGGAGTAAGGTAACAACTGATTCTTAGCATACACTTAATTACTACATGACATATAACTTACTGATTGCTAGTTGGTATACTTGTGATGTGTAAGTGCTGTAGGGTATGATTTTAATAAATCTGAAGCTCACAGAGTCTATGACTCTTGAAGCTCACACAGTCTAGGACTCTTGAAGCTTACAAAGTCTAGGACTCTTGAAGCACACAAAGTCTATGACTCTTGAAGCTCACACAGTCTAGGACTCTTGAAGCTCACACAGTCTAGGACTCTTGAAGCTTACAAAGTCTAGGACTCTTGAAGCACACAAAGTCTAGGACTCTTGAAGCTTACACAGTCTAGGACTCTTGAAGCACACAGAGTCTAGGACTCTTGAAGCTTACACAGTCTAGGACTGTTGAAGTTTACAAAGTCTAGGATTCTTGGAAGCTTACAAAGTCTAGGATTCTTGAAGCTTACAAAGTCTAGGACTCTTGAAGCACACAAAGTCTATGACTCTTGAAGTTTACAAAGTCTAGGACTCTTGAAGCACACAAAGTCTAGGACTGTTGAAGCTCACAAAATCTAGGACTCTTGAAGCACACAAAGTCTAGGACTCTTGAAGCACACAGAGTCTAGGACTCTTGAAGCACACAGAGTCTAGGACTCTTGAAGCACACCGAGTCTAGGACTCTTGAAGCACACCGAGTCTAGGACTCTTGAAGCACACAAAGTCTAGTACTCTTGAAGCACACAAAGTCTAGGACTCTTGAAGCACACAGAGTCTAGGACTCTTGAAGCACACCGAGTCTAGGATACTTGAATCTTCTAGAAGCTCACAGAGTCTAGGACTCTTGAAGCACACAGAGTCTAGGACTCTTGAAGCACACAAAGTCTAGGACTCTTGAAGCACACAGAGTCTAGGACTCTTGAAGCACACAAAGTCTAGGACTCGTGAAGCTCACAAAGTCTAGGATACTTGAATCCTCTAGAAGCTTACAAAGTCTAGGACTCTTGAAGCACACAGAGTCTAGGACTCTTGAAGCTTACAAAGTCTAAGACTCTTGAAGCTCACATAGTCTAGGACTCGTGAAGCTCACAAAGTCTAGGATACTTGAATCTTCTAGAAGCTCACGAAGTCTAGGACTCTTGAAGCACACAGAGTCTAGGACTCTTGAAGCACACAGAGTCTAGGACTCTTGAAGCTTACAAAGTCTAAGACTCTTGAAGCTTACATATCTATGACTATTGAAGCTCCCAGTGTATTTGACTATTTGAGCACACAAAGTCTAGAACTCTTGAATCTTCTTGAAGCTTACAAAATCTAGGACTCTTGAAGCTTACAAAATCAAGAACTCATAAAGCTAAAAAATCTAGGACTCTAAGCTGTTGTATCGTTAAAATTTCACCATCCACTACTTGTGTGTAGAATTGTTTCTGATCAAATATGTACAATGTAGTATGTTTTACTTCAATGTTGTTTTAAATGTTTGAATGTAAATATTTTCAGCTGAATGGATAATAGGTTTGTTATATAATTAGTACATTTATACACTGTGTGCTGTTTACTCAGTGTGTCATTTGTTTTGCTACATTTGTCTAATTTATTAACTTGCTTATGGATACGTATAACATTTTGCTGAACTAGCAACATCTAGTCTATAGTCTATAGTCATGTGTTCTACTACATCAAATCATGAGACATACAAACATCTAGTCTATAGTCTATAGTCATGTGTTCTACTACATCAAATAATGAGACATACAAACAATTGTTGTTTGCCAACCTCTCTTTATAGACTAGAATTGAATGACATCAAAAACTGTAAAATAACTGCCAAACTTTTTTAACAAAACTCTAACTGATCTTGTGAGTTTTTATAGCAAGTTCCAAATTTTTGGAACAAACATTTGAATAAAGCTGTATACTAGAACATTTTCTATTTGTATACTTATGGTTGCATTTTTTATCATAGACATGCAAAAGTTATTTTATGTACTATTAAAATGTCTCCTAGGTTTAGACTGCTGCAAGAATGTGACCAAATAAATAAGAGTTTATTTACATTCTTACGATCATGTGACTGATATCTTGTAAATGTATCTTTATGTTTTACTGTTTATCTTAGAGAAGACTGTCTTTCATTCTCTTCAAAATTTATGTACCATAGCAGGTTAATATATTTGGACTTTTTATACGCCCGTTTTGAAAAACGGACGTATTATGTTATGATGTTGTCCTTCTGTTCGTCCGTCTGTCCGCCCGTCTGTCCGTCCGTAGACAATTGCTTGTCCGGATGATAACTCAAGAAAGGAGCTACCTAGGTTCATCAAATTTTATGTGTGGATTGCCCTTGGGTAGAGGCAGTTCCCTATTGATTTTGAGACTCCAGGGTCAAAGGTCAAGGTCACTGGGACTTAAAATATGAAAACCTTGTCCGGATGATAACTCAACAACGACTGTACCTAGGTTAACCAAATTTTATGTAAGAGTAGCCCATGTGTCAAGGATGTGTCATTATTGTTTTTGGGCCCCAGGGTCAAAGGTCAAGGTCACAGGTGCATCATATGGAAAAACCTTGTCCGGACAATATCTTAACCACCAATGTATCTAGGTTCACCAAATTTTATGTGAGGGTAGCCCATGTGTTAAGGATGTTCCCTATTGGTTTTGAGGCCCCTGGGTCAAAGGTCAAGGTCACAGGTGCATCATATTGAAAAACATTGTCCGGACAATAACTTAACAATGACTGTACCTAGGTTCACCAAATTGCATGTGAGAGTAGCCCATGTGTCAAGGATGTGCCTTATCGGTTTTGGGGAAACAGTGTCAAATTTAAACCTTCAACCAGTTGATATCAAATCACCAAGCAGTGACTTCAAATGTTCAATCAATATGATAATTAAGTCAAAATGGCAAACAATGTGAGTTATGCTATATTTAATAAGTTACATGACATTAGTTCACCAAATTTTATGTGAGGGTAGCCCATGTGTCAAGGATGTTTCCTATTGGTTTTGAGGCCCCTGGGTCAAAGGTCAAGGTCATAGGGGCATCATTCTGAAAAACCTTGTTCGAACAATAACTCAACAACGATTGTACCTAGGTTAACCAAATTTTATGTGAGAATAGCCCATGTGTCAAGGATTAATGTGTTGATAACTCTTTGGTAGAGGATGTTCCCTTTTAATTTGGAGACCCCAGGGTTAAAGGTCAAAGTCACTGGGACTTAATATATATTGAAACATTTTCTGGACAATAACTCAATAATGACTGTAATTTTGGTTCACCAAATTTTATGTAAGGGTTGCCTAAATGTCTAGCATATGCCCCTTTGGTTTGAGGCCCCTGGGTCAAAGGTCAAGATCACTAGGAAATTATGAGGAAAAGCCTTTTCCAACAACCAACTTTATTTAAGATCACCAAATTTTATGTATCAATACTCTTTGGGTCAAGGGTGTGAACTTTTGGTTCTGAGGCCCCAGGGTCAAGGTCACTGGAAGTTTGTATGGCAAAACTTTGTGCCGGTGATAACTCAACCATGGCTGTACCTAGGTTCTCAAAATCGTTGCTTTGGATAGCCCTCCAGTTAAGGATATGACCTATTCTGAGGTCTTGGGGTCATTGGGCAAGGTCACAGAGACTTCATATGAGATAGAACACAGCATGGACTGCACATGGGCGTATCATGCCCCGCCCAGCGGAGCTCTTGTTGTATTTAGTGTATCTACATGTAGTGTATTCGTATATTTCCAATTGATCTGTATAAATGTTTTTCAATCGTTTGTTTGTTTACTCTTTCAACTCTCCTTTCACTGATTTTTCCTATTAACCACACATGGGTTATTTGTTACAAGAAGCTGTCACTCCATGTAATCTCATAAAAATTGGTGAAATAATAAAAAAGATGAAAGAAAAACCTGCATTGAAGATTGTTTGACATTTTGTCTCACACTTATCACAAAAAGTCACATGGTATGGAACTGTGAGTTGGTTGGTCTTAATTATGAGATGAAACTAGCTCATGTTAATTTTCCTGTGAATACTATTCATAACTAACCAGTAACAATTAAAACATACACATGGTATAGTTTTATTTTACATCACTATATTCATCTACAACCACCTCTCTGACCCTTTTTAACATAACAATTATATTTATTCTTGTTAACAAACAGTTGTTTAGAACTGTCAAAAGAACTATACATTTAGTGTTATAAATATGATGCACACTGTAGTTTATATTTTCTATAGTTTTTTATTATGTACATGTAAATATAACCACCTCTCAGATATTGTTTTCATTAGATATTTTTGTTACCAACATTCAACAACATTCTGATTATGATTTAAGAAATCAATTATAGTGTAATAAATATAGAGAATATAAACTAAGCATTTTCTTAATACAACACTGCTCAAAAATCGCTTATTTGTGTTTAAAAAATAGTTCCGAGATATACATACAGAAGGAAAGAGGTTTGGCCAGATTTGAAATTTGGGGGCCAATTGGGTTAAGTGACATTTGGTTCTAACTAAAAACAGTTTTGTTTTAATGCAACAAATATATTTCAGGTTAAGACCAATCTCCGTAAACAGAGATCCTGTAGAGCGTTGTCGTACTGGATCTCTACTTAGTCAATGCAAGGTCACGTCGAGATGAACTTTGTGTCGACCAATCAATGCGTAGCTTTCATCTAGACGAAAACACTATTAATCACATTTTGATTTTCGTAATTTCTATTTTTAGACCTATGTTTGCATGCTAATTTAACAGCGGTATTATTCACAGTCTGCGATTGGGCGGCTCATTTCAAATTTCGTGACGTAGATGATGTAAACAAGTTACGTATCATAACAATTTCGTCATGAATATTATGATGAGAAAAGGTCACCTGAACGTGACCTTCGTTTGGAAAAGGCCAGATCTACATTAGCGAGTATGCGAGCGGTAAAATTGTAGATCAGGTTTTAATCAGATTGGGTTAAGACCATCTCAAAATTTTTTTTAAAAAGTTATTTAGAGCTGTGTTGTGTGAAGCCAATGAAATGTCTTTTTATGGTAATGTTGTGTAAAACCAAACTTCATTCCCATGTCTGCCTCTACCATTGATAAATGGCATTTAATAAAAAAAAATCTAAACAATGAGATGTTTACTGGACTTGTTTCATATTTACCTATAGAGATATCACATACTTTAGTCAGCATTATAATCTTACAGCCTTTCTTTATATACTTGGTAGTACATTATAGAGTAACCATGATTTTATATATACTTGGTAGTACATTATAGAGTAACCATGATTTTATATATACTTGGTAGTACATTATATAGAGTAACCATGATTTTATATATACTTGGTAGTACATTATATAGAGTAACAATGATTTTATATATACTTGGTAGTACATTATAGAGTAACCATGATTTTATATATACCTGGTAGTACATTATAGAGTAACCATGATTTTATATATACTTGGTAGTACATTATAGAGTAACCATGATTTTATATATACTTGGTAGTACATTATATAGAGTAACAATGATTTTATATATACTTGGTAGTACATTATAGAGTAACAATGATTTTATATATACTTGGTAGTACATTATAGAGTAACAATGATTTTATATATACTTGGTAGTACATTATATAGAGTAACAATGATTTTATATATACTTGGTAGTACATTATAGAGTAACAATGATTTTATATATACTTGGTAGTACATTATATAGAGTAACAATGATTTTATATATACTTGGTAGTACATTATATAGTAACCATGCTTTTATATATACTTGGTAGTACATTATATAGAGTAACAATGATTTTATACATACCTGGTAGCACATTATATAGTAACAATGATTTTATACATACTTGGTTGTACATTATAGAGTAACAATGATTTTATACATACTTGGTAGTACATTATAGAGTAACAATGCTTTTATAATTACCTGGTAGTACATTATATAGAGTAACAATGATTTTATATATACTTGGTAGTACATTATATAGAGTAACAATGATTTTATATATACTCGGTAGTACATTATATAGAGTAACAATGATTTTATATATACTTGGTAGTACATTATATAGTAACAATGATTTTATACATACCTGGTAGTACGTTATATAGTAACAATGATTTTATACATACCTGGTAGTACATTATAGAGTAACCATGATTTTATATAGACTTGGTAGTACATTAAAGAGTAATCATGATTTTATACATACCTGGTAGTACATTATATAGTAACAATGATTTTATACATAATTGTTTTGTCTATTATGGTTTTTTTTATATTCACTGCTTGTTAATACAATATACTTGCATTTTACCAAATTTTATTATAATTATCCATACATAACATTATTTTCATGCTTTTCTGTTTTGTATTATTGTATAACCTCTGCAGAGCAGCCCTTTACAGAACAAATTCTCTGCCCAACATCAGCTTTAGATACTTCACTTGGACCTTACTGTAATTAAATTTAACCTCTGCAAAGCAACAACCTCTGAACAGCAACAGACTTTAGTCCTTCCCAGTGGGTGTCGTTCAAGAGAGATTGTGCTGTATTTGATGAAAATATTTAAAAAAAATTAAGTTTAATATTTTTACTTTTAATGAATGAAAATTTATCACCAAAATGATGTCATTTTAAAAATAGAATGACATCTTAAATATATAGTGTTATATGATATTTTTGTAAGGATATCTTTAATAGAACTCATAAAAATATAACAGAAACAGGTTATTCCTCAATTTTGGAAAGAGATCTTTACATTTACAACTTGTGAGCCTAGAAAAATTCATTTTCACTTATAGTTATGCCACTTTTGAAAATATATTCTAGTATGACCTCATTCTTTGAAACAAATAATCTTACATCACAAACAACAATTATTTTATGGTATAATGTAAGTACAATTACAATCAATGTTTTGTGGTTGTGGAGTTGATTTAAACAGATGAAATACTATAATGTGTGTGTACTAGAATTACTCTATAAGATGTTGTTATTGTTTGATCAATGATACACAATTTTCATCTTATTCTGTTTTATTTCACGGCGTCTCAACGCCGTGATATTGTGGTGGGTAGATTTTGATAGCAATGGGCAAAAGTCACGTGATAAAAAATGATAAAAATCCTTTCGATTTCCACTGCCGACAAATTTATTGTTTTAATGCAGTCATAGTACAGCCCATTTCCGTTAAAAGTTAAATAGAAAAATCATTTTTGGGGGAATCCATATAAACAATTTTTCTTGCAACAATGCAACACACGAAAAATCAGCGTTTTATATCAACACATTTCCGCAAATCCTTTCGAATCACACGAAAAGGGGTAGGTATAAATCGCGAACCAACCGGACCAGGAGACCAGTTTAGTATACGGATACAGTTTAACAAATATGCGTATCATAATGTGTGTATAGTACATATATTATTGATATTTGCCAATATTTTATTTGAAAAGATAAGACACCAATATCGAAATTATATTTTAAGAATTAACTATTAAAAGAATCGTCGATTGCTTCATCACATATTGTTGTAAATATTATATATTTCAACTGTTAGAGCATTTATCATTTGAAAACTAATTTGATATGATTCATATATTTTAATAATATACCTTTTTTTCTTATTAGCCGACTGTATAAATAAAGAAGCGTAATCGTGTAACATTGACTCTTAATTCTTACTCTTACTGAGCTCTATTGGCGATCTTTTCTAACTATGATTAAGTGCAGCGGACCAGTTAATTTTAAGAGCATAAGAGTTACGGACCAGGGTTGAGTTCAGTAACTGCGAACGTTATAGAACGTTCCGCAACGATACATTCGGAAGTCCTCGTCCATTTGCTGCGAATAATCTCGGACATATTTGGACGCTATTTTGAAATGTCCGGCGTTAAAGTAAACAAATGTATGACCGAGGAGTTCCGAATGCATCGTTATGTAACGTACTGTAGCGTTTTGTGTAATTGAACTTGCTTCTGGTTATAGATCGAGCAGATGTAAGATTATTTTTGCAGACTTTTTTTAATTATGAAAAGTTTGGTACTATATTGACGGACTATTGACCAGACGGACCAGGTAATTTTAAGAGAGTTAAAATGACGGACATTTACACCTAGGTGAAAAGCTCGCCAGTTTTTAATTTGTTCGAATGGAGTATGTTTTCTCGAGTCCGAGTGAATTCATTATTAAGAAAAATGATTTCTATTCGAAATAGCTTGCCTTTTGTATTTAAGTGCATCTTTTCGGAATTAAAATACATGTTAAATCCTTTCGTGTATCCGGCAACAAAATTCTTCCGTAACAAGTAAAGGTATGACTACTCTCTAATACACTGGTTTGAAAGATTCACTCGCTGACTCTCTACATCTGCTTAAATACTATGCGCAAACTGATATTTCTATTTCAAGGCAAAGACACACACATTTAGATTGCATGACTGTCTCGTGATTTAAAAAAATGCAATAAATGCAACAAATGTTCACGTCTGTAAAATCAAAATGTCGAAATTCAAAGATGCTGGACAGTTATGCATAGATGATTGGTTACACGGATTGGTAAGAACAGATCCGCAATGTGAGGAGCACTTGACTAAACAGAAGCGATAAGTCATGTAAATAGCTTCTGTTCTGAAGAACTATGTTTTCCCTTCTGTCGATCTTTTTAAGCGTCATGCAAATATGAATTACTGGAAATAAATCCAACTAAAACCAAACATCCTGTCGGCATAAAGATGGTGTCTAGATCCAGACCATTCGCGTACTCCAAATTTGTCAAGATTCTCAATCTAACTAGTATCGAGAATCTTACTAGGCTTTTGGAACGAGATTGTTACATTTGAACAGAAAAACGTTTTATGACAAGTTACCTTTTAATTACTGAAAAACCTTAACATGACAATTCAATATAATGCTCTTTTGAGTTACCTTTAGATTATACTTAATCATTCTTTTTTGTTTGCCGTGACAATCCCTTTGCTGCATTTAGCAGCAATTTTTTACTTGTTATTCTATATATTTTTGTGTATTTTCTTTCTACAGTTAGACTTCAATGACAGAAACAATAGGAATATCCTCTTATATAGTATATTTGTTGTTACTGTATTTTTATGTTTGTATGAATGTATTGTGAACATCATAATATTGTACATTGTACATTACATATTGCTTTTTGTTTTACAGGTCCTGACCAAAGACTTTGATGCTGGTTCCCAGCGTGGTTCTATGACAGTGTTCAATCTTATAACAGCACCAGGATCCAGTAATGCTTGAAGATAGACTAGTACAAAGTTGGTTATAATGATGTTCAGTTAGATAAGGTAGCCAGTATATAGGATTGAAACTGAAGCCAGTGTTGAGTTTGTTTCTGTGGTTAACAAAATGTGATAATAAATGGTTTAAGTATTGTATTACATGAATGTACATGGTTGATGGCTGATGTTAGGGTGATGGATATTTCTATGTAATACAAACTCTTGTATTAAACTGTATGTGTAGAAGAGACAATGTAAATATAATAAGATCTTATGTTAGAATCTTAGGCAATCTATGTATAGAGACGAGTGGAGCTATATATATGACATGTTACATAGTTAGTTGTAATGATTGGTGATTATATACAGTATATGGAGCCAGAGATCTGATGTTAGATGTTACAATACTTGATGTGTTATATCTATATATATTATACATGTATAAAGCTTGTTCATATTGTCCTAAGACAGATGTATACTTTCATGCTTTATTCAAGTTATTATGGGGGGCTTGCTGATTATATGTTATTATAGGTCTGTTTCATTATAGTGTTATTTAGTTGGCTAGGGTTGTTTTTTAAACCCCATACATTCTATAGCACATGATTTAAAATGTATAAACTTATATCTAATACATTTTAAAATCTATGAATATTTATAGGTCTCTTATGATATTGACTAATGCAAGAAGACATTTTGTCAAATATCAGCAGATATAGTTTTTATATTGTTCTTTATTAAAATTATACAAACATACAATGGAACACATCTAATCATGTATTATCTTGCGTTGTATATATTGTTTGTTTGAAGAATGTATTAACATTGTTTATTACACTGCTCTCCAAAACTTTTATTTTATGCTAGAAATACAATAATTTCACTCATAGTTGAATTTTTATACCCCCGTTTTGAAAAAACGGATGTATTATGGTATGGCGTCCGTTTGTCCGTCTGTCTGTCCGTCCGTTAGCCACATCATGTCCGCTCAATATCTTGAAAAGTTCTGAGTGACAGTTATGGTACTTGGTAGGAAGATTGGTCATACTCAGTAGATGACCCCTATACATTTTGAGGTCACTAGGTTAAAGGTCAAGGTCACTGGGGCTTAAAATATGAAAACCTTGTCCGGACAATAACTCAACAACGACTGTACCTAGGTTCACCAAATTTTATGTGAGAATAGCCCATGTGTCAAGGAAGTGCCCTATTGGTTTTGGGGCCCCTGGGTCAAAGGTCAAGGTCACAGGGGCATCATATGGAAAAACCTTGTCCGGACAATAACTGAACAACCACTGAACCTAGGCATACCAAATTTTATGTGAGAGCAGCCCAAGTGTCAAGGATGTGCCCTTTTGGTTTTGGGGCCCCAGGGTCAAAGGTCAATGTCACAGGAGCATCATATGGAATATACTTGTCCAGACAATACCTTAACAACCACAGTACCTAGGTGCTCCTAATTTGATGTGAGAATAGCCCATGTGTCAAGGATGTGCCCTATTGATTTTGGTGCCCCAGGGTCAAAGGTCGAGGTCCCAGGGACATCATATGGAAAGACCATGTCTGGACGATAACTCAACAACCACTTTTCCAAGGTTCACCATATTTTATGTGTTGATAGCTCTTTGGTAGAGAATGTTCCTCTTTGATTTTGAGACCCCAGGGTCAAAGGTCAAAGTCATTGGGACTAAATTTAAATGAAAACATTGTCCGGACAATAACTCAATAATGAATGTACCTAGGTTCACCATATTTTATGTGTTGATAGCCCTTTGGTTGATGATGTTTCCTTTTGATTTTGAGACCCCAGGGTCAAAGTCACTGGGACTAAATTTATATTAAAACATTGTCCGGACAATGACTCAACAACCACTTTTCCAAGGTTCACCAAATTTTATGTATCAATACTCTTTGGGTCAAGGGTGTGAACTTTTGGTTCTGAGGTCCCAGAGTCAAGGTCACTGGAAGTTCATATGGAAAAACTTAGTGCCTGTGATAACTCAACCACAGCTGTACCTAGGTTCTCAAAATCTTTGCTTTGGATAGCCCTCCAGTTAAGGATGTGACAAATTCTGAGGTCCCGGGGTCATTGGTTAAGGTCACAGGGACTTCATATGAGATAGAACCCGCCCAGTGGAGCTCTTGTTAATATGTAATATAGTCACATTTACTGCATGATGTAAGTTTCTCAGTTCAGTATATATATACCATATTACATGTGTACATATTTGTATATAGTCAGTAATTCATGATAGTTATATGTTGATATTGTAGTTTTGTTTAAAGTCTCAATTTCTAATTGACATTTTGTTACCATTAATATTATAAATGTTTTCTCTCTATGTTCATTCTACCAGATTGTTCTTGGTGCTTCCAATATTTCCATGTCTCTATAGTAACAAGAGTTTTACAAGTATTTATAGTTAAGTAATTTTGTTGTTCTTTTATCACACAGTAATGTAGGTATCATTCCATATTATCTCAAATACTCTTCATTTAGTTTTTTACTGTTTGTTACCAATATTGAACTATGAAATAATGTTTTAATGCTGATATGTATCGGATAAAAACATAATTTGTTGTATAACTCTGTCAAAATTTTATTATATGATTATGTTTTTAGCTGGATTTTTCAACAAAAAAATGCGGCTTATAGTTTGGCGAAACACAGGCGAGCAAGCAGGTGGGCGGGCATCCAGTGTCGTTTATAATTGTGGTAAAGTTTTTCTTTACCATATCTTTCTGCCATTTATTGTCAGATCTTTATGAAACTTCATACAATAATAACATACCATGTGATGAATAGAATTGGAGAGTAACCACAACTCTACCTGCCTTTATTGTAGATTATTTCCCTTTGTAATTTTTGCGTTAAAATTTTTTTTAATCCGGCTTTAATGTGGTTTCTACATTACATTTCTTGTTTTATTTTATAGCCTGGGTTCTCTTATATTAATAGAATTAAATGTCAATTTAAAAGATAGTTTTCTAATTAAATAATTTAACATTACATGTTGTATATCATTTATAAGTGCAAGACAGTGAATAAGAAACAAACATATCTTTAAATTAAATTCTTTGTTTTAAATTCTTGATATTTGAACCTGATAAACTGCTAATATGTTTTCATTAATTCTATCTTTATTTCAAAGATAACAAAATATTACAATTAGTATACACATTAAAGAGCTGTTGAATACAGTGTAGATTTTATCTTCGGAAATAAATTAGATTACTCTTTCTGAATATTGATACAAAATATATAAATATATCTGATGTGTTTTACTTGTCTGTATGAATACATAATACACTATGATATATCAGCTGTGATCAATGTCTGATGTATTCATGCTGGTTGATTATTAGAAATATAACATTGTGTTATCTTACAGTCATATATATTTGTTATAACTGTGATGTTATTGAATTATACTAGGACGAAAAAGAAACGCCGGGTAACCTATAATGATTGTTTTAAGGGATAAATTGTATTATTGGATTATTATATTTATTTTTGTATGAAATGTCATCTGTATGGAACCAGCTGTTGAAGTTTCAATCGATTTCCGATGCTGATTATGTGAAAAAATACCCCCTTTTAACGATGACCCTTCTTGTTTTGCGAAACACGGCCGGACATGTGTTGCATATTTTATGTACCCGGCGTTTCTTTTTCGTCCTAGTATATAAATAATAATTCACTGTCTGTCATAACTGTTATTACATATTATATAAACAAAACTGAGTATATTTACATGCAAGACAGTTTTTCGGTATTATTAAGTTTGTATAGGACAGTAAGTACCTTAAATATTTCAAAGCACTAGCCCCATTTGTCATGTTTATATAGTAAACAGTAAAATTATCAACTAGAGTAAGTGTTAGAATAGTATATTGTGTGTTCTTTATGAGTTTCTCTGATATAGAAAAATACCAGACACAAACATAACATGTACATTTGTTCTACATTTCTATGAAGGAATTTGGTTTTAAAAGATTGTGGCATTTATTTAAACATTATTTACATGTGTATAATTTCAATGTCTACAATACTTAACTATTATGTGTTATCTTGTATAGTTCTTATTTATTATATTGCTTCTATGAATACATTGAACTTTGATGGTTATATTATTTATAAAACAACTAGAGCCAGTTAAGTAATGGTACCCCTATGGTTATATTATATATAAAACAACCAGAGCCAGTTAAGTAATGGTACCCCTACCTACAGTTACACAGCCATGTTTTTCTATGCAATAGTTTGCTTCCTTGTAGTGCTAGCTACCAAAATAGTTTTTGCAATTTGAATATATTCTGAACTCTGACATTTTTGTTGGCTACAATCTAGGTTTTGCTGCCTTGAAGCAAAACCTGTGCAAAGTACTTGGTTAGCTGAAAAAGCACTTTATAATGACATCCTGACACAAATGGCTTCTGTTTGAAGATTGTATTATATTACATTGCACTGGTACTAAAAATATTCAGCAAAACCTCTGAACATTATCATACTTAATGAATATAATGTATTCACTAGAGCAGGTAAATAAATTAGAACATTGCTTTAATATACATTTTCAAGATTGTGTATTGTATCATTTTATTTTCATTGTTGTTACATATAGTTACATTGTTTCAGTATACACATTTACCTATCACAGAATAGTGTTACTATCCTACTCAGTTGTGTGTTGGTGTTAGCCTTAAGATTTTAGGTAAACATTTTTATATCATTGAAACCACTAAAGGGATTCACTTGAAACTTCTCACATGTCAAGGGGGTTCTATTGAGAGCAAACAACAAAGTTACATAACTCTGGCATGAAACTCTCACTGGGTTGTGCTCCCTTTTTATACAGAAATTTATTTGTTAAGGTTATATATTAGTGTTTCAACCAGTAAAAATGTCCACTTTAATTTTCTCTTATTTCAATGGGATTTCAGAATTTTATTTTCACAAGTCACCTGGTATATATGAAGTCTATCTGTGTGGACTGTCTTGTTATAATGATTATATGATGATGTTGTCACAGTTTTATCTTATATAGCATGTTGTATTCATTATATATTATATACCATATTTCTTAGATTTATATTTAAATAATAAAAAATGAATTATAAGTTATTTAAAATAAAATCAGCATACAGAGATTATGAGAATTGTTTGTTTCATTTTTTAAACATTTATCATCCTGGTCCATGGTGTACTAGGCTACTTGTAGGATTTCAAATCTCAAAGGGGATGCTGGCACCAGTCTAACTGGGCTGATTATACAGTTTGTGGCCTAAACTAAGTAAGTTGTTCCCTCAAGATAAATTGACCAGTCAGAGAGCGTCTACAAAATTGCCTGGATAGTATGACCTTGGGAATTGAAATGTTCAGGACAGAAGTGATAGTGTCAGGATAGTGTGTTATATCAAACTTGTGTCTATTCATTCTTTGTGAACATAGTTGAGTGGTTTGACCAACATACTGTTTAGAACACTTTACAGGTAATTAAATAGATTACATCGGATGAACTACACGACAAACACTTTATAGGTAATTAAATAGATTACATCGGATGAACTACACGACAAACACTTTATAGGTAATTAAATAGATTACATCGGATGAACTACACGACAAACACTTTACAGGTAACTAAATAGATTACATCGGATGAACTACACGACATATACATTAAGTTGTAGCTAGATGAATTGCTAGAACTAATAAATGAATCAGATTCATTAATTGTCATACAATGTGTACAACGACGTTTATTGCATTTAAGTACTCTCCCAGATTTAGGGATATTGTTCAATTTTGAGTGAACTAAAATATCTTTGATAGTTTGTGGTCTTTTAACTGTGACAATAGGCTTATATTCATGCAGTTGTCTAACACTTTCATGTTCAGAATATATAAGGAGATTCGAGTATTGGTTTATTATCTTACCAATATTAGGCAAAGACGGGTTGTAAGTACATACAAAAGGAATTATTTTATCTGTATTTCTTTTGCTTGATATCAGAGCATCTTGCATAGTGAGTGAGGAAACCTTTATTAATGCTTCATTTATAAAATGTATGGGATAATAACGTTCAGAGAAATATATATTAAACATTTCTTTTTGAAAAACATTATCATCAGATGTAATTCGCCTATAGCGTTTAGCTTGACTATATGGGATACTTTTCTTACATGAGATTGGATGACATGAAGAGAATTCAATATACTCATGACTGTTAGTAATTGTTTCATGGACGGAAGTATGAAGGGTATCATCAATATGTTTAACAATGTTAACATCCAAAAAAGTAGCCGTATCTTGCGAATAGCTATAAGTGAATTTTATAGTGTCATGAAAATTATTGATTTTATCAATGAAATGTAATGATGTCTCTTCGGAATCATCCCATATTAGAAAAATATCGTCTAAAAAACGTAACCAGAGGTGCGTTCAACAATGCGAGCGCTCGGGGCGACATCGAGCGCCCGCGTCATACCCAACTTTTAGACCCATCAAGATTTCGCTTTATGATACAGCCATATAGCTCTGATTCTAGATACGTCTGTTTTGCGATAATATAATCTACAAGCCGTGGCCCCATGTTGTGATCGATAAGATAAGATAAGGATCACAGGTCTCGATTTCAAGTCGTATCAGGGGATTAATTAAATCCGTTGTAGACAAATGTTTTATATTATCCATTGTGCAACAAGTGTAAATTAACAGATAAATGTTTCACAACTTTTAAGGTGACATTTTGTATACAATACAGTCAGATGAAACAAGAATGGTGATTGAAATATTTTTTGATGGTCAAATAATGTTAGAAGCGAGAATTATGTACTTATCTACCATATGAATATATTAATTGCTCATCCGTTACTTTGGATATGCCTTATATTTATGGCTATAAAAGCTTTAAATTTAAATGAATAGTTTTGAAACAATATTCAAACCTCATCGTTACTGTTAAGCTGCAAATAATTATTCTTTTGTTTCGTCTGCCGCTTTATTTTACTTGGACTAAAATGCCCGTGTATTAATTTGTATAACTGTTTTATTTATTTTATTATTTCACCTTTTTAATGCAATCGTTTTACAATGATTGGTTAACTTGTAAATAAAAAGTTTTCAATGTATTAACGTTTAATTGATATAATTGTAGAGATAAACTAAAAAACAATTGATGTCTTTCATTTATCCTTATGTCGCCAAAATAAAGTAATACATTTATGATACTGTTTTCAGTATTTATGTAAAGTCGAGTTTACAAATTTTCCCGAACAATAATTCTTTGAATAAATAGATAAATTACATGTACGTATTTTCTAACCTGCCTAGAATCTTAACACTTTCATTATAATTATTTCAGAATCTTTATTATTACATCATTTGACAGATACGACTGTATGTATATATACAAATACATTGTAGTTATCAATAAAACAGAGACAGGAAGGTAATCCTGTCATAAAAGTGTACCCGCTGTGCCTTGCTATGCACACTGTATTATACAATCACACCAGGGGTCCATAAATCCGATAGCGCACACTATAAATTTAAGAAAAAAATACTTTAAAAATGTAAAACTTTTGGAAAAAAGTGCAAATGGGACCAAAACTTCATTAAGATATTTTAAATTTAAAAAGTGCTCCAAAAACTAGAAACATACGGCTTTTTCATGTCATTTGCACAAATTTAATCAAAGAACCGGAAAGCCTATGTTTTTCAACTTATATCAGCATTGGTAATTATTTTCCTTCTTTGTTTATGGTAACGTGAGTGATCAAATAAAACCTTAAAAGGGACCAAAACTTTACAATTTTACAAAGAATTAAAAACAATCAAATGAAAGAGGACAGTTAAAACTTTTTTGCATAATTTGCACAAAATTGATATCTTAAAAAATAAAAGAGTTATGACCGTTCAAAGATTTTTTCCCTATACTTTTCTATTGAAAATCGAATATCGACTTGGGATTAT
Organism: Mactra quadrangularis; assembly: GCA_025267735.1. Classification (NCBI taxonomy): domain Eukaryota; kingdom Metazoa; phylum Mollusca; class Bivalvia; order Venerida; family Mactridae; genus Mactra; species Mactra quadrangularis. The sequence continues at coordinate 31,472,694 of CM046293.1, forward strand.
GTATGGGCCTAAAAGTTGGACATGTCTGAACGCGGGCGATCGCGCGTGCGCTCGCATGCGCTCGCGATACAGCTCGAGAGGTGTTTCGCTTATAAATTGTTAAATAAATTCCGGTAAATACCGTTTCGTTTTGATACCGGTACTCAAATCGGTACATTGAAAAAATATAGCAGATTTAAAATAACCAAATACGAAATATCCAATGCTTTAATCTCAAGCCTTCTGTGTATTTATCGTATTTCAAAGGGATTTACATCGATCTAAACTTTGGTTAGTATATCGCCATTCTGTACACAAACGGTCTGACTGACCGATATCTTCACCTTCTTCTATTTATAGAATGAGCGCTCGCATTCGTTCAATAACAAAACAATTCGCGAGGCGGGCGCTCGCTGAGGCGGGCGCTCGAGCGAGCGCCCGCATTGTTGAACACACCTCTGATTAATGGTTTTTTATCGCAGGAATCTAGGAATTCTTTTTCAAGTTTGCCCATGAAAAGTGAAGCAAAACACGGGGTCATTTTGGTTCCCATTGCAGTGCCCATAAAATGAAGATAATTAGTACCATTGAATTGAAAATGATTTTTAGTAAGAACTAGATCAATGATTGTACATAGAACCCTGCGATCTATTACCGATTTCCATGAAATATTTACAAGCATCAATACCCTCATCATGAGGAATATTACTGTATAAAGATTTTATGTCAAGTGTCACTAAGAAAGCATCCTTATTTATCCTCTTAATCCTTTGCAACTTTTTAATAAAGTCTGTGGTGTCTTTAATATATGACTGTAATGATTATTTATCCTCTTAATACTTTGCAACTTTTTAATAAAGTCTGTGGTGTCTTTAATATATGACTGTAATGATTCTGTGTAGGGTTTTAAAATAGTGTCTATATAAGCGGACATATTTTCGGTTAAAGTTTCGCAGTAGGAAATAATGGGTCTGCCTTGATAACCTAGAGGTAAATCAGGTTCAGGTGTCTTATGTATCTTTGGTAATAAATAAAATTGTGGTACTCTGTCCGTATTGGATGGAAAAAGAATATCTAAGTTAGGTTCACTGATATTCTTTAAATTGTTCAAGGTAGCACAAATATCTTTATTAAAAGTTTCCTGTGGATTTTCGTCAAGTCTCGTATAATACTTGTTGTTTTCATATTTATCTACAACATAGATAAATTATTTATGGAAGACATCGGCGTTTTTCATCGCAAGTTACACAAAAAAGGGACCAGTTTAATTAATTAAGAGAGTGAACAAACCTACAACAAGTTTTCTTACGAAAAACAAGACTAATATTAATAAGTGGTTAAAGATTTTTTCATCAAATGATAAATTCAAAGGCTCGTGTGTCGTTAATTTTTAAATTGTTTCTTTTATTTATATCAATTTGAGTTTTTAATATTGTATTCCCTATCTTTTTCCTTAGCAATCCAAAATGTGATTCTTCAGCGGATCGGCAGATTTCCACGTTTTGAATCGTACCAGCAATCATAACGTTCGGAAAAAACTCACAATAACGCTGATTTTCAACACAATGAATTAAGCTTCTTTGTTTACAAAAACGTATCTTGAATCGGCGATTTTTTATGTAAAATCGACGAATTTTCTCATTACATTCAGTGATTTTATACAAGTTACCAAGTGTATTTTTTTTTATAAATTTCTCGGCATAAAAAGATAAAATCGGTGACTTTTTGTAAATCTGGGTTTTATCAAGCCAACAAATTAAAATCTAAACAATCCAAAACGGGCACATGGAAGATACATGTATGATACCTCAATTATAGAGATCATTTTTTTTCTTAGGTGCGCCCATTTTATAAATAGAAGGTGAAGATATCACCTCTATACTAAGACGCACAATGCTCTCAAAATTCGGCGTTTGGTACGCAATAGAATATCAAAGCACTGGAGTGCTGGAGGAACGATGTCCTGAACTGATTTAATAAATAAAGATTATAATTATGTAAAAATCAAAACTTGTGCTGCAATATTATATATAAAATAATGTATGAAGTATCAATTAATAGAATTTAACAAGAGCAGTCCATGGATAGAGCTAGACTTTTCGAGTGTTTTGCTAATTGCAAGGTTTATCTTACTTTATCAAACAAATAAATCAGTCAAAGAATAATAAACTAATTCATATACATATAAAAGAGGCAGAACTGCTATAACATAAGTCCATAGTAACGTCCCTTCAAAGTTAAGTAGACGTACCATCAATGAATTAGCACATCTATTTTCATTTTGATATCTTAAACTTAAACCTATTTAACTTAAAGTATGCACATGTTAACTAGACACTTTATGATAATGTCATTGCAATCAAATACCATAAAGTCAGAATTATGCTGAAACACATCTAAAATTGGTTTTATCAATTTCCGTTCAAAACTGCGAACAAGTATTAATTAGTCACCAAATCAAAGCACCGATAGTACTGTTGCGGCAGTGACGCTGAAAGTTTGAAAGAACAGTGGTGCTTTTCAAAAAAATTCTTGCGAAAAAGATCTTCGTATGTCAAAAGCAAGAAACCTTAGTAATACGCTAATATTGTTTGGCTTAACAATTCTAAAACTGTAGAATTGTGTATACCTTTTTGTTTCATAGTTATGCTTATTATCCGTCAGACTTAAAAGTGCTAATTATATGAAACTGACTTACGAAAATTATTTTCTTAAGAATTTTTGTGAAAAAGCACCACTGATCATGACACAGTTATACATAATGCCCATGAACAACACGTCAAACTTAATATTAACTCACATCTATTGTGAAGGTTTAAACCCAGTCTCAACAAAATTTTCATCGCTAAGTTCATATTTATTTAGGCCAACAGAACTAGCCCATTTTCTTCGCAGGCGTGTTTGCCAGTTACAAGTAATCACATAATTATATACCTTTTCACTAGTTAACTTCTCCATGGAGGTACATGTAAGTCAGTCAGTGAAATATTTATCACAAGAAACAAACATGTAAAATTACCCGATATTATTAAATTTTGTTGCAAAGTATGAATTGTATGCGAGAGAACTTATCTTCTTAAATTAATCGGACACCTGCAAACTGCATCGCGTTATCTTTGGAACTTTACTATATCGAATCTATCGTTTACATTTGTAAACCAGTCAATCACTGTGGTCGTTTACTGCCATTCCATCGATTGGAAAACCATCGATATTTGATATTATTGCATATGTAGAGTACTCCATGTCAAATGAACAACATTCATGTCCTCAGTATCTGTACAGTCGCTCAAACAATGTGAAATTTAATTATGTTTGTCTCTAATACGACTAGAACTATTTCTTCTTTTTTGCAGAACTATTTAACGAAATGGGTTTAAAGAGATGGACGGGCACAGAATAAACGAAAAGTCGTCAAAAGCCTGATCGATTAGAGACACGAACATAAAGTCCCTGGTCTGATATAGGCAAATAGCCATATTTTCGTCGAGTACGCCTGACGGGCCCAATAGACGTTTGACATTATGCCATTTGCGTACATAAGGGTGCATTTGCGCAATGGTGCGCTTTAGATTGAACACTGGATTTATACAGTTAAATCTCCGATTCGCCAATGTCTGTTCCATTTCGTCCATTACGCAAAATTCTCCATTGCGTGTTTAAGTCATATCCTGTTGTTTTATTGCTGATAATATATTAACGCCCAACAAAGTAATTTAACAATTAAAACTTCATTTCGCTACTGACTGCTCCATTTCGTCCATTTTGCCCCAAATTCTCTATTGCGTGTTTTAGTCATACCCGCAGTAAACCGTATCATGTTGCTCTATTGCCGGATGAAAAATCAAATCTATGGAAATAAGTAGCAAGTGATTATCAGGATAATATATACTAACCGGAAACATCCGAATCAAATTTTGCAATAATGATATGCGGAGTGGATCGGGGATTTTGCTTAGATTCAATGCTTGGAGCTGAAATTACGGTTTGTTAACTCTGGAGCGATGTTTAGACATCGTTCCAATAGTGCGGCGCATGAAGACAAAATCGTTGGATTTTTTCGTTTTTTGACAAAATCATTGTTAAAATGTAAAATAAATGATCACTCATAGCTACAGGAATATAAATCCATAGATACACAGTACTTTTAAACCTCTATAGGTATAGGTGCATAGTTAAACCGTGTAACCTAGTTTCGATTTCAAACGTCTTGTAAACACGTTATGATGAAGGTTTATTGTCCGTTTTTTCTGAACTGTCAAAGTTTGAATAATTTCACGGTGACTGAATGTATTGTTTTGTACTGGTGGTCTAGTTTTTATTAAAAATATCTTGACTAAAACTTATCATACGGCATAAGAAGCTTTTATCAATCATAATACACACTTTCAAAAACTCATGGGTGTATTACGACAATAATTTTAACAAACGCATTCACCATGAAATTACTCATGTTTTGACAGTTGAGAAAAAACCAACAATAACTACCGGTTAAAAAGTTTAATTAATGAGGATAGTTGGTTGGATAGTTAAATTTTATTGAGTAGACACAAAATACATACTCTTTTTGTTCAGTATACTTGAAGGGGGAAATTATTAGAATGTAAACATTGACACGTGTTTTCGGGTTAATAAACAGTTTTACCAATGATGCGCGGCGTCTCCGTACAAAGGTCAGTCAGACAGTTTGTGTACAGAATGTAGATGCGCCCTTAAGAGCTATTTGCTTTGTTTTCGTCATACCCCTCCCGAACCACCACAATTAACGGCTCTGTCGTTCCGACTAGTATGCTTGAGGGGAGCGGTAATAAATGGACTTACACGCGTTTGTAATTTAACACAGGATTTAGCCAAAAACTCGGATTTACATCAAAGTTTTATACAGACAGGCATGGACTTTTTCGTTACAATGTAATGATAATTTACCGAGTTTTAGCTTTATTTCATCCTTTTAAAGAGCGTTTAAAAGTGCTCAGATTTTCACTTCTGACATGCAAAAATTCGAACATTTTCCACATCTTCGGGAGGGGATACCCAGTTACTTTCCCTTACATCCTTACAGTAACACTTCGAGTATAAACATCATGACGTCAGAGCACGCACAGGAAACAGTCAAAACTATTGCCCGGTTAACAGTTCAAGATCTTGTTAAACATTTGAAAATATCAAATTACATTTATATAAGGAATCAAGTGATAAATATATCTAATTGACTAATTCCCTGGCAAATTTTGGTTAAAAATAATAATTAAAGTTAGACAAAACATTAAATGAAAGTGAAAAAAACACAATTTGCAATATTTTATGAAGAATTTATCAATCCTCATTTTTGGAAGGATTTTTTTTCAAAAAATTCCTTTCTATGTCAGCGCTCTCCGGAATTTGAAAAAGAACGAACAGCACCTAACAATGAGTAAATACAAAATGTACGCCCAAGAAACTAGTGCAGAAGATAAATATGAATACTATCAAACGTAGATGAATTGGGGAAAAATAATTCAAAGAAATACTTGAAATTATGATGTTTAATGTTTCTTTACATTAATCAAACATTATTCGTACTGTGAACGGAGAATAGTTATTTTGTATTATTGCGCAATATTATCTACCACTCACTTGTATATAATATATACTACTTAGCAGACGATACTCACAGCTGGAGTTTACTGTGAGAACATAGTATAGAGCGATGGCCAGGTGTTAATGAATGATTTAAAATGAATGACCGTTGAAGATTTTCCATCATGATGTAAGCAGATCTGATTTATACAGAAATATATGAAGTATTTAATTGTAGGTTAATATTGAATGAATTCACTAAATGTATTAGCTGTGCGGCATAATGATATTGGAAATTATATGCAATTGGGACAAAATACAGTCATTTATGATGTTTGTACCATATTAAAAGCATTTATGCATGCTAATAACAAGTGATCTTTTTAACAACAACTTGCAAGATAATCAAAGCTATATCAAGATCAAAATGATAAAGTTCAAGGAAGAAAGACTTCGACATATTTTATCTTTAAATGTGCATGATTAATTGTATCACATCAATATGATGAATAAATGACCGGTATGACTTAAACTCTAAAAGTAACTTATAATGCTTTTTTGAATTACACATTATGGTGTTGTTTTTTTACAATTGGTACGTAAATGTTCATGAAAATATCACATACTCATTCTCCGCCTTTCGCTCGCTTCTCAAAATGCCAGAAATGGGGAAAACAATTTTTTCGCTCGCTAACTCCATTCTTTTAGACATAATCCATAGAACATAATTATGATCAATTTGTTGTGGCCTTAACCCCATAGACATTGTACAGGTTATATCACGGCGATCAGTTCACATACTGTTTCTGAAAAAGCTAAATCTCTGGATTTAGCTGTTAGTGACTGACTACGGCCCTGCATGATTTAGAATCAATGGTAGAAAGGGAGAATGACCGTAGAAAATATTTCATATCTAAGCTCCACGAAAATATGACCTTTCAGGGAATCGCACCTACAACCCCTCGATCAGTAGAATAATGTGCACGTGAAATGAAATATGAAACATAGTTGACAATGAATGATAAAGAGATAATGATGGATATCGAAATAGTAACTTTGAACTCTTAAATCTTTCAAAAATTCCTTCCAACAGTACTTTCAGTACTTTGATTAATCATAGTTTCTCATTTTGAAAAAAACCATGGCACAACCTTATAATCATTAATTTCATTCTCTAATATCTTTCATAAACGATAAATTTTATATCAAATCTAACTGATTAAAGTACAATTTTTATGATATATAACTGATAATAAATGATACAAGTTTAGTTGTCCACGGGTTGAGATGTCCTCGGGTTAAGTATTTCTACATACGGGTTGAGGGGGTCACCTGTGGTTGTCCCTACTTACGAGTTGATATGTCTCGGGTCACAGGAGCTTGACATATTCGTAGTATGATATAAAATGTCCAGCTCCTGTGCTCGGGTTGACTTGTCTTCGGGTTGAGTTGTCCTAAACCCATAATTTGAAATCCTAATTTATCAAAAGTTAAATTACTATAGACATTTACACAATGGATTTTACCAAATTAATAAACTTAACACTATATGTACTATACAAATTGTGTTTGTTAACTATACATGTATATATATACATTATATGTGTGTATAAGGACCCTAGCTAGACATCTTTACAATTTATCAGGGGAGATCACTGCGTCTTGGCTCTGAACAATTTGTTTATCATCGGAACACTTCGGTCTTTAGTTAATATTTATACATAATTGGACAATTTTTGGGTTTCTGTTAAAATTCGTGTAGAATTTGAGTTGATACATAATACAATAAGTAAAAAAGAAATCGAGGATTGTTGAATTGCATCAAGGTTTGCATACAGGAATAATATTGATCCGCGTATTATTGAATTGTCACTTGTTTTCGCGACTGTGAGTTATGAATGTTTCCGCATAGTTTATCACTGTACAGTCTGGTGAGTATAAAATGTTAAATATTGAAATAGTTTGTGGAAACTTAAACGGATTCATAAAGAATAAATATGTTCCTGGCTTAGTACCAAACAATGAAAAGAATAATAAAATGAACTTAGGTGCTACCTAGCAATGGCGCGGAAAACAGACTTATACTTAAAATGTTTCATGTAAGACATATTCTGATAACAATATCTGTAATCACATTCAGATATTGTTATCAGAATATGTCTTACATGAACTATTTAAGTATAAGTCTGTACCTTGAGTTGTCATTCTTCAGATTTTTGGTGCTGACACCCTTTCATTTCTGTCATCTGAAATTTAGTTCTAAGGACAATAATTTGAATAATTTACTGAGGTTAATTAATGATATAAATGACATTGAAATATAAATTTGTTACTTTAAGAGATCAAGTCACTGTAAGCCTGTATGTTAAATAATTAGCACATTTTATAATTACTTAAAAATAAAAAATAAGAGTGTTACTTTGGCAAAATAAAATAAAGAAAAGCAAGTAATACTTATTAGAATAGGCCTACTGGTAATTGATTTGTTACAGTTTGAGTTAAATAAAAGGCAGTGGCTAGAGTTACAGTACCGTAACTCTAGACCCAGGTTCTAGAGTTACGGAAGTTCCGTAACTGTAGACAACCCTGTTGGGGTTGTCTAGAGTTACGGAAGTCAAATAACATGCGTATGTTTCAACTTTTTAACATCGCAAAACTTGTTTATATTCATTATTACTCGAAATAAACAAATATTTACCGACGTCAATTATCCAATTGTTATTACCCCCGCCATTTTGGATATGACTAATAAACTTACCGGATGTTTAATATACGGCGATATGTCGTTGTCGTAAAATTGAAAAAAATAAAGGCAAAAAGTAGAACTCTTATTGCTTTACAATAAAAATTGATTTGCAATAAAACAAGAAATACCTTGAAAAAGATATTCAGCGCTGTGAAGGATTAATTTTGTTTGAGGGCCTATTAATTAAATAAGCTAGGGGAGATAACTGCGTAATTTATTGTATTCAGAAAAATCTGACAACATCTCATTCTTTTATGTCAGAATCATATTTCAATTCTGAAAGAAATGTATTGTACATATTTATTTATCTCATTAATAGAGGATAAAAAAGCATCGATAAAACATTCATTTTTTTTAGATAGAAATGTTTTCCTCTTCATCAACGAAGACTTCACTCATACCTCATTTTCTTTTACTAAATAATTAACCAAAAAGTAGCAGTAGACAGTTGCCATCTTATTCCTACTAGAAATCTAAATTACAACCCTTCCCAGTAGCACAGTAATTATTAAATAACGCATTTTTTCCACATATATAGGGTATACTATATACCGGTGATGTTATTTTTAGACCGTATTTTCCCTAACCAATCAAAGAACTACAAGAATGCTATATTTACTGATTTATAAGTCCATGTCTTCTTAACAGATTACAATTTTCAGTTTACGAAAATCCTGACAGAATAAGTTAAATTAAAACCATTCTTGTATCCGTAGTGTAATTTGTCATCTTTGTTCCAATATATGTATTACTGGTGACGAGTTAAAAATTCTCCCAAGGTCAGTGACGTCATACGTAAACAGCAAAGTAAATGTGCGCAGTTAAACTTCCAACCCATTTTAATCAATCGATAAAGGAAAATTTCTTGCAGTTATTTATTTTTTAAAAAAGAACAACAACTGAAAATAGCATGTAACATTTCTCTATTTTCTGCTGGATTAATATAAAAAATGACACGGCTAAAATATTCATATTCATTTTCGCGTAAAAAATGACATTTTTAAACAACTTTCACTCCAGACAAATGGCGGAAACCAACGTAAAGAAATTGCATAAGACAAAGAAATCTGTTTGCCGCGCATGCGTCTATAATCGGGATATCTTTGTTATCACCGGTGTTTCAGGTTCACCGGTAATTGCCGTATTCAGTATACTATCAAACTCTGGAATTCCTTACCCCTATCAGTCAAATCTAGCCCCAGTCTCAAATTATTTACTGCGAGGCTGGTGGTGGTCACTGTGTAAAGTTACCTCTTGTTTTTATGCTTTTATCTGTACTATACTTTACTTTTACTTTCTACTTTGTAATGTAGCATTCTTTTATACTTACTAACTGAATACTAACTTCTAGCACAGTCCAGTTATAATTGGAAATCAATTGTTGGACTCGTAATGTAGACAGTACACCATGCAGGCCTAATGGCTTCTACTGTATTACTAGTGGTAGCAGATAGGAAAAGCCCTGAAAATAACTGAAAACTAAATTAAAATTATGTTTAACTGAAAAATGTTTTAAAAAACTTCATACTAATGATATATTAACAACTTCAATATGTTATTATAATAATATGAGGGTTTTTCGGTTCTCCTATTACGAACAGTAATCAACCAGGTGCTTTACGGATATGAAAAAGCTATATGCTATATGATTGTATTAAGACATATTAAAGCTTTTCTGTTGTATTAAAAGAAATTTCAGAGTTTTTCGGTTCTGAAATAGAGACAGTATCATTTATATAGGTTATACATTAATTATGAGAAATATTAGGGGTTTTCGGTTATAGTTTAACAAACATTAATACATCAAGGGGTTATGAGTATAATACAGCAGATGTATTTCAGGACTACCATATTCTACAGCATGACTGGCCTTCTACCATATTCTACAGCATGACTGGCCTTCTACCATATTCTACAGCATGACTGGCCTTATCTTAACATTAGTTAAATCAAAAGTAACACAAATTTAAAATTAGACATTGAGGAGAATACACATGTATAAAGGAACCAGTGAGAAAGTGTGATTATTTAACTTAAAATAGTACATCATAGATTTATCACTCATCACAATCCATCTAGTGTTACAAATATGTTTATCAAACTTAAATTTAATCAGGGCTCGACAAATCCACTCGTTCACTCATAATCATGAGTAGAAATTGACTCAGGACTAGTTGGCATGCTGGCAGCGCTAGTCCTGTTGGACAAGTGAAATTTCTAGCCAAAATAATCAAATTGCAAGTTACAAATACATAGTCGTTAGGAAAACACAACAAATAAAGCATTTTTATCACTTGCCATCTGAAACCATTTATAGTTTTTGTTTCTAGAAATGGCCATCATGTACAACAAATAATATGTTAGTTACTGCTTCATACAAGTTCACAATTAATTGTATTTTCCTGTAGTGAAGTACAGGACAAGTTCGAATTGCTGCAGGACGAGTGAAAATTCCAAGCTACATGTCCTGCAGGACGAGTTGCTACCAAAACATTTGTCGAGCCCTAGTTAAATTACAATCTCTTGAAACACCACGAAAATAAATACTACTAACTCCCTTATAAATATAAAACACTACATTATCTGATTTAATTGTCCCACTCTTCAGAATAAAATATAATTGCTATGACTATAGTTTAAAACATTCAAAAGCAGTGTGAGCAGTATGACCATCTGTATGGCTAAACAGAGTGTCTCCAAAGTGTTTACTCTGGACAACCTGGCATTTTAGAAAGATAGATGATTATGGATCATGAATGATGTCTACAAAGCCATTCTTGAAATTGTATATAATATGAAGTCCAGTCATCGTCGGGTTGTTCCTGATGACCACACATTGTAAGGGTTGTCCCAGATGACCACACATAGACTGGTTGTCACAGATGACCACACATTGTCAGGTTGTCCCAGATGACCACACCTAGACTGGTTGTCACAGATGACCACACATTGTCAGGTTGTCCGAGATGACCACACATTGTCAGGTTGTCCGAGATGACCACACATTGTCAGGTTGTCACAGATGACCACACATTGTCAGGTTGTCCGAGATGACCACACATTGTCAGGTTGTCACAGATGACCACACATTGTCAGGTTGTCACAGATGACCACACATTGTCAGGTTGTCCGAGATGACCACACATTGTCAGGTTGTCCGAGATGACCACACATTGTCAGGTTGTCCTAGATGACCACACATTGTCAGGTTGTCCGAGATGACCACACATTGTCAGGTTGTCCTGATGACCACACATTGTCATGTTGTCCCAGATGACCACACATTGTCAGGTTGTCCCAGATGACCACACATTGACTGGTTGTCTGAGATGACCACATGCTGTCTGGTTGTCACAGATGACCACACATTGTCAGGTTGTCACAGATGACCACACATTGTCAGGTTGTCCGAGATGACCATACATTGTCAGGTTGTCCTGATGACCACACATTGTCAGGTTGTCCGAGATGACCACACATTGTCAGGTTGTCACAGATGACCACACATTGTCAGGTTGTCCGAGATGACCACACATTGTCAGGTTGTCACAGATGACCACACATTGTCAGGTTGTCCCAGATGACCACACATTGTCAGGTTGTCACAGATGACCACACATTGTCAGGTTGTCCGAGATGACCACACATTGTCAGGTTGTCCTAGATGACCACACATTGTCAGGTTGTCCCAGATGACCACACATTATCAGGTTGTCCCAGATGACCACACATTGACTGGTTGTCTGAGATGACCACACGCTGTCTGGTTGTCGCAGATGATTAGTGTTTACTTTATAGTTCACACAATATCATTTTATGTAGTTTTTTTAAAGTTAAGTATGGTGCTTTATGGAAAATTTCACTAATGTTCAGTCGTATTACGCTAATCAGTTGACCTACTCTCAGTATTTGGTAAAATCTTGTGTCTTAAGTGTATAACTTTCTTCAATGCACACACTCTTACCAGTGGCAGGAAGAGCCAAAGATGAATTCAGAACATTGATAGAAGATAATATTAAACCTTACTCCACTATCATGGTATTTAGGTCTGACCTGAATATCAAATTAATGATCTCTGGATTTGTTGTCGGACAAGCTACCAACTTTAAACCTATTTGAAACGTAGTATATACTAGCTGTTAGAATTTTATCAGACAATCACTTTTCAAACATGTATTCACTGAAACAATTGATTTATTTTGGCCTAATAGTGTTGACATCTGTGAATTCACACAGTAATAGCTGCATTCATGAACTCTAAGATAGCTATCTTCCTCATTTAACATTAATATATGTACATTGTATAGTACTTGTTTGAGTGACTTTCTCTATTGATTGTTATTGGAATGGTCATATTCAATGTATCTAGATTTAATTGGTCTAATTGTTGTTGAATGTATCTGGTTTATTTCACTTCATATTTATAAAATGGACAACATTTCACACAGGTATTTTACTATTATTACCTAACATATTTACCTAGCAATTTATTATACCCCCGCTTCGAAGAAGAGGGGGGTATACTGTTTTACCCTTGTCCGTGCGTCCGTCCGTTACAAAATTTCCGTCGCAGTTTTCTCAGCAACTATAACATGCAGCTGCCTAATACTTTGCATATTGCTTCATCCCATAGTCCCATGTGGTGTAAAGCGATTTCATGCTCCTTGCTCATCTACTTCCTGTTTGTCGCATATTTTTAGATTTTTGCAGGGGTATCACTAGTGAGCATTAGCTCACAGATTTACTTGTTTATTTTATTACAGTCAAGTCATTGTGTTCAGTTATTGTTGTAAGATAAAAAATAAAGTTTTATTGAATGTTGTTTCTAGGTCAATACTGGCTTGCTTATCTTTGTCCTTCAGTGTAACATACCAGCTTGGTTTATATATAGAACCTTAACTTGTTTCCTTCAATAAAAGGTCAATTATTAATCATTTTATGCACAAAACTTCTTTATAATTTACATAGATTTTTGTTTTACTCAATCATATTTTTCATTGTACGTATTAATCATTTTATATTTTTATCATTGTATTCATACACTACATATTTATCATTGTACATATTTATCATTGTACATATGTATCATTGTACATTTTTATCATTGTACATATTTATCATTGTACATATTTATCATTGTACATATTTATCATTGTTCATATTTATCATTGTACATATTTTTCATTGTACATACATGTATTTATCATTGTGCATATTTATTATTGCACATATTATCGTTGTACATACATGTATTTATCATTGTACATATTTATCATTGTACGTATTTATCATTGTACATTTTATCATCGTACATATTTATCATCGTTCATATTTATCATTGTACATTTTTTCATTGTACATATTTATCATTGTACATATTTATCATTGTACATATTTATTATACCCCCGCTTCGAAGAAGAGGATGGTATACTGTTTTACCCTTGTCCGTGCGTGCGTGCGTGCGTCCGTCCGTTACAAAATTTCCGTCACAGTTTTCTCAGCAACTATACCATGCAGCAGCCTGAAACTTTGCATATTGCTTCATCCTATAGTCCCATGTGGTGTAAAGCGATTTCATGCTCCTTACTCATCTACTTCCTGTTTGTCGCATATTTTTAGATTTTGGCGGGGGTATCACTAGTGAGCATTAGCTCACAGATTTACTTGTCATTGTTCATATTTATCATTGTACATTTTATCATTGTACATATTTATCATTGTACATACATGTATTTATCATTGTACATATTTATCATTGTACATTTTATCATTGTACATATTTTTCATTGTTTATATTTATCATTGTTCATATTTATCATTGTACATTTTATCATTGTACATATTTATCATTGTACATATTTATCATTGTACATATTTATCATTGTTCATATTTATCATTGTACATTTTATCATTGTACATCTTTATCATTGTACATATTTATCATTGTACATTTTATCATTGTACATATTTATCATTGTACATATTTTTCATTGTTCATATTTATCATTGTTCATATTTATCATTGTACATTTTATCATTGTACATATTTATCATTGTACATATTTATCATTGTACATTTTATCATTGTACATATTTATCATTGTACATACATGTATTTATCATTGTACGTATTTATCATTGTACATTTTATCATTGTACATATTTATCATTGTACATATTTTTCATTGTACATATTTTTATGGTACATACATGTATTTATTTTTGTACGTATTGTATAGTAAGATTTCTTTCACCTTACGAAGGTCACGGCGCTTACCTTTGTAAATATGGGATAAACCATTATTAAAGAGGTTGTTACACCCGATTTAAAAGAATTAAGCAACATTATAAATAATTTCTTTACATTTTTGACAATTTTTCGCGTGCTTGTAAACACGTTTCAGACATGATGACCTAACTAACACTTTAAAGACATATTGGCGTTATATACACACTTTGTGTGCACGAGATTCACGAGGGAGAAAAATTTGGATAATTTATATAATACTGACACCATATTATAAATAAGATGAAAATAACGTAGCAAGGTTTTAGTCTGAAAAAATATTATGCTACTGGGATTTGAACCTTAAACCTTTAGGTCTGACGGCTGACGCGTTACCACTGGGCTAAGGATATCAGTTAGTGAGATTCGTCAAATTAATTGTAATTAACACTTGCTAGTATTGTATTGCACACCTGTTCACCGCATTGGGATCTTCTTCATGAATATTCAATGCACTTTGACCTTCGTAAGGTGAAAGAAATCTTACTATATATATTTATCATTGTACATATTTATCATTGTTCATATTTATTATTGTACATTTTTATTGTTTGAACATTATTACATATTTATCATTGTACATATTTATCATTGAACATATTTATTATTGTACATATTTCAGATTGATTGATATACAACGATCTATGTGGTGTATGTTTGCTGTATGTGATCATAATGTTACCATTTGTTGCTAGAAACAGAAGATTAATGATTGATGAACCAATGTTCAGCACTAGTGCCTCAGATATGATCTCTAATATACCCAAATCTACATTCCATTGTCGAAGAATTCCAGTCAAAGTCAAGTGTTTTTGTGTATTATTAATAGTGTTTGCTATATATTTATTTGGTACTATATTTTTATCATGGGGTGCTAATAGACTGACCAATGAAGAGTTTTTAGAAGTTAGAAAATGTCCAGCATGCTATGGACATAGTTTTTGTTTCAAATTACTTGATAGTCAGTATGATTTAACAATGATGTCAAGATATAAACTATTTGATAAAGTTAATTTGAAAAATGTGCATTATGCTAATCATAAATATGAACAACATTCTGTTGTAATTAAAAAGTTAGCTCATGATGATGAGATAAGGAAAATAGATGATAAAATTTGTAAAGATTCTGATCGTGAACCTGGTTGTGATTTAGCTAAACGTTATGTTGTCACAGAAACATCTAAAGATATTATGAGGAATGGATTACTACCTCAACATTTGAAAGATACAACATTTATGTTTTTCTGTGTAACACATAAATTAATAGATAGATTATCCAGCAAGTACAAAGATAGACATAAACTATATGAAGCATTAACACATGATGATCAGTTACAGATATTATATTCAGCACAAGTTAATCCTGAACCTCTTATACTTCAGGTAAGTCATTCTGGTATTGATTATATCTTGTTTTTGTTCTAAAAATCTTAAATAGCTAGGAAAATAGACAGGGAACATCAGTGGGGTAATTACTACAGTACCCACCAAAGTCTGGAGACAAAAGAAATTATCTACAATTCTTGAATGATGATGATTATTTTTGCTATATTTATATATTCAATAAATTTAAGTATGGTTTTCGATAAAATAAATACAAATTTCATCATCATGAATAAAACACATTTAAATAATTCAGCACCTGACATCCTAAAGCCTCCATAACCATGTTTATTGTAATTATTTTCCAAAACATAGCATTTATGCTATTTTTGTAGTCTCGGTTATAATATCCAAAAAATAATGCTAAACTACAAAGCATTTCAAAATAAACTGTTACCAAATTTTAGATAAATACTATTTAGTAAGCCTACAAAGTAAAAATGTCTCCAAACTTTTGGTGGGTACTGTATATCTTCTAGGGATTGGGATATGAAGAAAAGAAATGGAAGGATGCAGGTAACTATTATTCTGGTTTAGAACAATAAATATATATCACTGGCACCAGAATTCTTATATTTGTCAAAATATGCACTAATATCTTTAATGATAATATTTTCTTAATGAACTCAATTAAACTTGAACCCATAAAAAGATCTTGTAGGAGTTGTAACTTTATGTTCATTATGATATTCATATGGTATTGAACAGTTTTTACAGTAGTTACAGATTATTTTACATTTTAAACTATATTTGGATGCAAATATTGATCTCAATTTGCATTTTTTTTTATTTTACAAAACAGGTATGGAAAAACCTGGTATCTGACTAACATAAAATTTGATGTAATTTCAATATCATGATCACTGTATTGAACTATGTAACTATAGAATAAATCACACAGTAGTGGCTACTACATGTATATGGCATGCCATTTGCACAATAATTAGTTAAACTATATATATATGGCAGCATTCCATAAAACATATATGGACCTTTTACATTATTTCTCTAAGAAATCATTTTAAAAATCTATTCTAGCGAATCCACGAAACATTTTCAAGGTCGAAATGAAACTTGCAAGTGCGATTTCATTGGTTGAACGACTTAATACTATAGTTTCTATTGGTTCTCTGTTAAACCTAAGGTTTAAAGTGTTAAATATATAGTTTAAGTAATTAATATGCAAACGGCGCTTAAAACCATAGTTTAAAGTCTAAATCTATGGGTTTAACAGAAAACAGTGAAACAAAGTCTTAAACTATGGGTTTAACAGTTATACCTATAGTTTAATATCTTAATCTATATGTTTAAGAGAAATAAAGTTGAATCTATAGGATTAAGAGCCTTAAACATAGAGTTTAACAGTTAAACATAGGGTTTAACAGTTAAACATATAGTTTAAAGTCTTAATCTACAGTTTCAATTTGGAAAAGTTAAAACTATAGGATTTAGAGTCTTAAACCCTATGTTTAAGTCTGTTAAACTATGGGTTTAACAGTTACACCTATAGTTTAAGTAATTATTGTGCAAATGGCATTCCATAAATGTACATGTATAGTAAATTATTTTATTATCAATTTTTCAGACATTTCCATCCAGTGAAGGTTGGCCATTTCCTGAATATTATGGTTCATGTGGACGTTTTGTTGTTGTTGAAAATAGTGGGAAATCTTTAGATCAATACTATTATTCTTCGTTCAATGTCAGGGTAAATATTGTTTAGATATCTATTTAGTTATTGACTTTGAAAAATAGTAGAGGTGTAACAATATGAGTATGTAATATTGCAGGGTTTTACGGGACGCACAAATCCGCGTCCATATGCGCATAAAATACTTGTCTGGACGCAAACATTTTAAAGCCTGCGTCCACTTGGACACATAAAATACAAGGCAACATCCTCAGATATTCTTTCAACTGCACAAGTTAACTGGAAACATTTCTATTTTAAGCTAAAATTGGCCGTATTTTGTAGGCAATTGAATAAGAAATTCCATTTCAATACCCCGGATGTAAACACTGTAGACGTAATAGGGTATTTCCCAAGTCAGCCAAAGAAGCAAACTCCTCGTAGCGATTACGTCACGCATTGCTACTCTAATATATTTGATAAAGGGAAATAACCGCTGCGGAAAGTTAACTCAAGAAGTCGCGAACGCCGTATTCGGAACTTTCGGTTGTTTAAGTAGAGGGCATTCTGTACACTAACGGTCTGACTGACCTCTGTACGGAGACGCCGCACATCACGGGTAAACTGTTTATTTACCTGAAAGCATGTGGCAATGTTTACATTCTGACAATTTCCCCCCTTCAAGTAAACTGATCAAATAGAGTATGAATTTTGTGAATATAAAATTTATAAAATTTGACTATCCAACGGTCACTGATGTTACTACCAATGTTCAATAAACTGAGATACAAGTTTTCAGGTGGTTTAATTTCCCTTCATTTCCTTTTGTTTTATTTTAAACAAATAATACGACAATCATTACTTTAATACAACAAAAGTGTTTGCAGTTTGGTATTGGACCCCTGATTTCACTGTGTGGACCCCTGTTTTTGTCAGTCCTGCATCCAGTGGACCCCCAATTATCCATGGCTGTGTAAAACCCTGATTGCAATACGTATTGCGATATATTGGGAGTTTAGAACATAAGCTTTTTTCAGCACCCATACTTGTATTTTACTGACAATTATGAAGATTCAACACAATTATACATTGTGGAAGCTTTATTTAAGCTATTGCAAACATTTAAGGCTCGAAACCTTTGTCCAGTAAAATAAGTATTATTACAAATCCTACTTTAAATCGAATGTTCCTTTGCGACACTATGCTGATAGACTGATAGTGTCAGCATGCCAATTGTGAATTACATATTAAGCATTAACTCATTGCCACATAGAGCTTCCTCTGATTTGCCTCCTGCCAAATAATAGGTAAAGCATCCACTGTAGTATGCATGGAGGTGTACTTGGAAGTGTGCATGTTTTGCTTAGTACTTATATAGGGGTTAAGATTGATTTGTAGCTTTTTATTTATAAAACAATAAGGACAAAAGATGTAGGAAACAAAATTTCCTGTTCAGTGATATATTTCTTATAGAACTTATTTAAACATTTTGAACATTTCAAAGAGTGTGTTAAACACATTGCAGAAGAATTTCATACATTTTAATAGCTGGCATTAGTTTAAGAGACTATAAATGCCACAATTTTCATTTATTGTCATATTATAAAGTAAAGCCCTAATACATGTGTATATAGATGGACATCACTGATACGTCTTAAAGGTGGACGCACTAGGCAGACGATATAGATATAGAGGAAAAAGGCGGTCAACAAAGGATAACAGCAAGAATGCGTACAAAATAAAAAAAAGTTAAGATTGAAATAAAATATAATGATGCCTACTAAATTTTACGAAAACATATATTCTTTTCGTATATTACTCGATGCCAATTCATAAAAAAATATTCATCACTTCCACCCTCGCCCCTACTTAATGTTAAAGTCGTCACATGTAGATATGTCAATACTTTATACTAGATCTTTATGCTAAAATAGATTTAAAGGAAAACAAAAATTGAAATAGATTCCCGTCAAATGCGTCCACAAATAATGCAAAACAGGTTCGAGTATGCACTATTAGTCTATTAGATTAAGATAAAAGTATCGCGATATATTGCGGGATCGTACCGGTACGTATTGTGTTTGAAACGTATTGCAATATACCGGTATACCGGTATAATCGCACACCCCTAATATCAATGTGTTGATATATTTGTGTATTGTAGGTGGATCTAGCATATCAATGTGTTGATATATTTGTGTATTGTAGGTGGATCTAGCATATCAATGTGTTGATATATTTGTGTATTGTAGGTAGATCTAGCATTTCAATGTGTTGATATATTTGTGTATTGTAGGTAGATCTAGCATTTCAATGTGTTGATATATTTGTGTATTGTAGGTAGATCTAGCATATCAATGTGTTGATATATTTGTGTATTGTAGGTAGATCTAGCATTTCAATGTGTTGATATATTTGTGTATTGTAGGTAGATCTAGCATATCAAAGTGTTGATATATTTGTGTATTGTAGGTGGATCTAGCATATCAAAGTGTTGATATATTTGTGTATTGTAGGTGGATCTATCATATCAATGTGTTGATATATTTGTGTATTGTAGGTGGATCTAGCATATCAATGTGTTGATATATTTGTGTATTGTAGGTAGATCTAGCATTTCAATGTGTTGATATATTTGTGTATTGTAGGTAGATCTAGCATATCAAAGTGTTGATATATTTGTGTATTGTAGGTGGATCTAGCATATCAAAGTGTTGATATATTTGTGTATTGTAGGTGGATCTATCATATCAATGTGTTGATATATTTGTGTATTGTAGGTAGATCTAGCATACCAAATGTTAAAAATGGCTGAGAAGTTTTCATCAAGTGAAGATTGGAATCTCTATTGGACAGATTTATCACCCTATAATTTTGCTGTAGATCCTGCAGGGAAGTTAACTTATATTGACGCTGAAAATATTATAGTAGTAGATAAACAAGCTACAAAATTAGGTAACATATGATATATAGTAATATATATTCTAGCACATTTTTGATGAAATGCTATATATTGAGCATTATTGAAAGATATCCTTTCAAGAATTAAAGTATTCACAGGGAAATTTAACTATAACATATTTACTGAGGGGTCTGCAATGATGTCTTTAAAAATTGATAAAGAATAATGATCCTCACAATAATTTAAGAAATTTGATAGAATTGGTTATTAAAGTTTAAATTAGAAGTTTATGAATCCAATTTCAACAATGGACAAAAGATTTGTTTCTTAACAATTTGTTCCCAACAAAAGTGTGTACTGGCTATAAAACGCAGGTTTTGCACAAAACAGTTGTAACTCGATATAAGAAAAGTACGAAATACTGGTAGTGCCATTTCAACTTCATCATTTCCCGACTTCATCTTCAAGAATTTACATTCTTAACTTCATGAATTCAGGTTTTCAACATACGGAATTCACGAATTCTCTATTTCAGCTTCATGTATTCACGATTTAAACTTCATGAATTCATGATTTCAACTTCATGAATTCACAATTTCAACTTCATGATTTCACGATTTCAACTTCACAAATTCAACTTAAGTTTGTGAATTCACGATTTCAACTTCAAAATTCACGATTTCAGCTTCATGAATTCACGATTTCAGCTTCTTGAATTCACGGTTTCAGCTTCTTGAATTCACGGTTTCAGCTTCATGAAGTTGAAATCGTGAATTCATGAAGTTGAAATTGTGAATTCGTGAAGTTAAATTTCTGAAGTTGACTTCGTGAAGTTAAAATCATGAAATCATGAAGTTGAAATTGTGAATTCATGAAGTTGAAATCGTGAATTCGTGAGGTTGAAATCATGAATTCGTGAAGTTGAAATCGTGAATTCGTGAATTCCGTATGTTGAAAATGTGAATTCATGAAGATGAAATCAGGAATTCCTGAAGTTGAAATGGCCCTACAGGTCTTTCGTAGAAAAGTGTGAGACTGTTTAGCATTAAACCTACGAAATGCATTTTGTTAGTAAAATACCATTATTTTATCTTTAAATAGTCAGTAATGCTGTTAAAAGCTAAAATATTACTGTAAAGGAGTGTTAATTTCATACTAGGTAAATCTCTATATTTTTTACATTTTTTTCATGCGATCAATGTATTTAAATGACTTTTTTGTAGCTTGACTTTTCGAAGAAAACAAGAGCATATGTTGTCACTTTTGTGTCGGCGTTGACATTGGTGTTGGAATCCGCGTTGCTTGTGATGCTATTTTTTTTTAAAAAATTGTCAACACTATCCAAGATATTTTTTATTGAAAGTTTGTGTACTTATTCTGTGGGACTATATCAACTATACTGTGAAAGGGGATAACTGTGGATGAATAATTTTTGGAGTAATTACCCTTTTATACTTAAAAATTGCAAAATATGAGGTTAAAGTTTTTCCTATCTTCAATATTGATCAAGACATTTGACTTATAGTACCGACAAAGCACACTTCAGGACTATTAAGTGACCTAACTGTGGATGTATTATATTTGAAGTAATTGCCTCTTTATACTTTAACATTTAAGAATAAAATTTGTATGTTTTATATATTTAGTTCTGATAAATATATTTGAATGAAAGTTGGTATGCTTATTTATTAGTCCTTCATCTATCGGACTATGAAGAGACATAACTCTGGATGAATTACTATCTGAGTTATTCCCCTTTTTACTCTAATATTTAAGATTAAAGATTGTACATTTTTTATGTATTTAGTTCTTATAAATATACATGTATTCAAATGAAAGTTGGTATGCTTAGTTATCAGTTCTTTATCTATCAGACTTTAAAGGGACATAACTCTGGATGAATTACTTTAATTACTATTAAATACTAAAATTTAATTAATATTAATGGTTGAAGTTTGTTCAAACTCAGTATACTTGTATTTAGTTTTATTGAAAGTTGGTATGCATATCCATGAGTACTACATCTACTTGACTAAAAATGATGTAACTCTTGATATTTTTTTGGAGTTAACCCCCTTTACTTTAATGATGAAATTTGTTCAAATTTAAAAAAAAAAATCTTATAAAAATATTTCATGAAAATAGATATGCTTATTCATTGATACTACATCTATTCAATTATGAAGTGATGATACTATAGATGTATGTTTTAGTAGTTATGCCCCTTTATTTATATTTTACATGTATTAATTGGTAATTATTGTTGGACTGATTTATTTCGTATAAAAAATTAAAGTCCTGTCTTGAAAGGTTTTTTGTTTAAAGATAAGCCTTGTCATGAACAAAACTCTCTAGTGTGCTGTCCTTGGACTCCTTGTTAGTAAGCTGTGGAGAAAATTCGTTTTCTCTCTTTTATTCATTACCATGTGGTATTTGGTTATTTATTAAATGGGTTACTCGGAGGGTATTTGTTGTACAATCTCTGGTGTTGAGTTTAGGCATCTGCATGACATTCTTGGCATGCTCGGTAGTGTCGCTTTAGTTAGTGTAAACTAACAGTGAGAATAGCATTCTTAGTTACAAAATGGACGACTTACCATTTTTACAGTAAAGTATTAAATGCAAAAAATGTGTTGAAAATACACAAACATTGCTTTATTACTGATATTAATAAAATGGAATTATAAAAAAAACCACTTATCAAATGTTGTAAATGCTATTTAAAAAACTGTTGACCCTGTCTTGTACAATTGAGTTGTGCTATTGTCAGTTATCTCCATAGAGAATGCATACTAGAGTGTTAGGAATCTAGAGGTCATGGGTACAATCCTCACTAGGGGCACTGCTAATTTCATTGAGCAAGAAATTAACCTACACTTAATCCATTTCATCCAGGTGTAAATGAGTACTGTGAGGGATCGCCTGTCTGAGGGTAATTTCAATGATCTGGAATTATCATACAAGATTGTAAAGTTGGCTGAACTTGTATATGGAAGCAGACTTAAAACCACACTTTAACTTTATAGTCAAGTTGCCTCACTTATGTCAAAGTGGTGATAGTTTAGAGTGAAATTTTCCTGTCTGTTAAATGTTGTGCTGATTGTTAAGACATAAGGAACAGTTCTTCTTCTATATAATAGCTGTTAAAATCTAGAAATTTAGGATTTTAAAATGTTGAACTATCACATTGTTATTGTTTTTTCAGGTAACAAAGAAACTTGGGATGATCTATATGAAGCTGAGTATATAGAATGTAGAGATGGTCATACAGATTGTTTATCATTTGATGTACAAGAATTATGTAGTCATTACAACTCAGATCATAATTATTATGCTGTATGTAAAAATATGTTATCTCAGTATGCTGATGACAGAAAGAATGGTGGTTTACCACATTTATTACATAGTATGCCTCCTCATGCTAAGGTAAATATACTGTATTATAATGGTGTTATCTTGTATGCCTCCTCATGCTAAGGTTAATATATAAACTGTATTATAATGGTGTTATCTTGTATGACTCCTCATGCTAAGGTTAATATACTATATTATAATGGTGTTATCTTGTATGCCTCCTCATGCTAAGGTTAATATACTATATTATAATGGTGTTATCTTGTATGCCTCCTCATGCTAAGGTTAATATACTATATTATAATGGTGTTATCTTGTATGCCTCCTCATGCTAAGGTTAATATACTGTATTATAATGGTGTTATCTTGTATGCCTCCTCATGCTAAGGTTAATATATAAACTGTATTATAATGGTGTTATCTTGTATGACTCCTCATGCTAAGGTTAATATACTATATTATAATGATGTTATCTTGTATGACTCCTCATGCTAAGGTAAATATACTGTATTATAATGGTGTTATCTTGTATGCCTCCTCATGCTAAGGTAAATATACTATATTATAATGGTGTTATCTTGTATGCCTCCTCATGCTAAGGTTAATATACTGTATTATAATGATGTTATCTTGTATGACTCCTCATGCTAAGGTTAATATATTAACTGTATTATAATGGTGTTATCTTGTATGACTCCTCATGCTAATGTAAATATATATACTATATTATAATGCTGTTATCTTGTATGACTCCTCATGCTAAGGTTAATATATATACTATATTATAATGGTGTTATCTTGTATGACTCCTCATGCTAAGGTAAATATATATACTATATTATAATGGTGTTATCTTGTATGACTCCTCATGCTAAGGTAAATATATATACTATATTATAATGGTGTTATCTTGTATGACTCCTCATGCTAAGGTAAATATACTATATTATAATGGTGTTATCTTGTATGACTCCTCATGCTAAGGTAAATATACTATATTATAATGATGTTATCTTGTATGACTCCTCATGCTAAGGTAAATATACTGTATTATAATGGTGTTATCTTGTATGACTCCTCATGCTAAGGTAAATATATATACTGTATTATAATGATGTTATCTTCTATTGTCATCAGTATTTTGTTTAACAACCACAATAAGAATTTAAATAGTAAAATCACTTATTATACCCCCGCTTCGAAGAAGAGGGGGATATACTGTTTTACCCTTGTCCGTGCGTGCGTCCGTCCGTCCGTTACAAAATTTCCGTCACAGTTTTCTCAGCAACTATAACATTCAGCAGCCTAATACTTTGCATATTGCTTCATCCCATAGTCCCATGTGGTGTAAAGCGATTTCATGCTCCTTGCTCATCTACTTCCTGTTTGTCGCATATTTTTAGATTTTTGCGGGGGTATCACTAGTGAGCATTAGCTCACAGATTTACTTGTTGGTATTATCTCCAGATTAAGTACAACATAACGCCTTGATTTATTTAATTCACCAATCAATATTTTCATGTTAACATTATGTTCTCATGAGAAAGACATTTCCATTATTTTTGTATTTTTAAAAAATCTGTACAAAAAGCCGTCAAGTGAAGTTGAAACATGAATGATGAATCACAGATCTAAAATTCTGACTTTTTATTTAGCCTCTGAAGTGATTATGATATAGAACATTAATATTAACATATTTAAAATTAAATAAAACACATGAGTGTCAGTGTGACATAAAAAGAGTTTAGAACATTTGTGATAAACTATCAAACACAAGAATACATAGTTTATTGATGTATAATATGTTCTTGTATAAATGTCAAGCTCAAGTTAATACTGTTGGAGCGTATAAATTGATATGTTTATAGTTCAATGGCATGTTTATTTTGTGTATTTTAGGATGACTGGGATTTAGAGAATTTATTAAATGAATGTACACGTCCGCATCATTCTCAAGGTAGAATTAAAGCTGCACATAAACTTCTACAAGCATTAGATGAGCTAAGAAATTTACCAGATGATAAAATATCCCAGAAGGGACATAGAATTACATGATATCATGTGATAACATTACACTTGTGTTAACATCAATTATTTTACTATCAAGTAACTATTCTTAATGAACAGATCATGATCTACACTCTCCCATTTTAACTTATCTAATTTTGTATCCTTTCTTTATTATATCAGGTTACTTTGAACCAGCATTAAATTCATATTTTATTTGCCTCCATTTTCTTTACTGAGTTCAAGTACTATCATTTACATATAGATGTATCAATATAAAAACTTTATGATAATGATAGATTGTTAAAATAATAAAAACATGAGGAACAAACCATTGGACATTCTTGGAGATAAACAACAGTGTGTACAAACCAATTGACATTCTTGTAGATAAACAACAGTGTGCAAACCAATTGACATTCTTGTAGATAAACAACAGTGTGCAAACCAATAGACATTCTTGTAGATAAACAACAGTGTGTACAAACCAATAGACATTCTTGAAGATAAACAACATTGTGTACAAACCAATTGGACATTCTTGGAGAAAAACAACAGTGTGTACAAACCAATAGACATTCTTGAAGATAAACAACTGTGTGTACAAACCAATTGGACATCCATGGCCAATATTTGATTCTGTTAATCATCAGTTTTACTAGTTGCAGACATTATGTTGCTCTTAAACTATTTTTTATCAATGATACTGGTTTGCATTAATTGAGAATAGTTTACCACTATTTTTAACATCTTCACAAATGTAATAAATTCCCATCAATTATTAAACATTATCTTATAACTTTGACTATATATATGCTTGCTTTAAATATTGAAAACTTGTTTTTATAATATAATTACATTGAAATATTTAAAATAAAAACAAATTTAACAAATCTTTGAGCAAGTAGCATATTAGGGAAGACATTGTTTGTTTTCATTAAGCTGATTTAGAGTGTAGTCTGTATAGTCAGGTATATATGAACATTGTAATATTGTCTTGAAATTATTTTTATATAAATGATTTATATAGTATTACTATTATATTTTATATGTCATAAACTGCTTTACTTGTCATTTCTATCATTGAGTTAATATTGTAGATATTTTACTTGATTATACATACCTGTAACACTGTTACAATGTGTTGCTCGCAACATTTTATCAATAATAAAAAAAAGTCTATTTCCTTATAAATTTTTGCTTTTAAGAAGTCAAAATTATATAATATTCTGCTCAAATTACATTCCAACTGAATAATTGAAGGCTCAAGTAATCTAAATACATGCACATGTGAAACTTTGTAGACGACATCGTTAAATCGCCGTATATTAAACATCCGCGCAGGTACGTTCGTTATAAATATCCATAATGACAATAGGAGTCAAGATGGTAAATATTTGCTCATTTTGGATAATAATGAATATTATTTGGCTACATTAAACATGAACTCTATGCATAGTCATGAATTTCCATATGAAATCTTATGTAAATCCACGAATATATTACTTTAAGGTTTATTAATCGACATGTCATTATTTTTTAGATTTCGCTACCCCTGCAGCCTTAAGTTGATAGTTTCAGTATAAAACCCATTATGCGGTAAAGACACTTTCTCATGTTTTTTGTCGTACCAGATGTACATGTATTACCACGGTAAATTTGTATATGATTGACAATATTCTAACCGCTGATTCCAAATTATTCTTCCAACTACAGTCTACTTGATATTTACGCGTGATGTTTGATATATATGAGTTGATGCATGAACAAAAAGTTACACACGAAGACCTCTTTTGTCTCACTTGTCATCACTTGTAGATAATGTTCGTTCTTTTCAAATTTGACAGACCGTTTCTAAGAAAAGATTTTTAAAAATCAAAAAAATATCATATACTTACACATTTACTCACAGATTTACTTGTATGTATTTATCTCAGCTGACCTAGTATATAACTCTACAAAATTATCAACATTTGAGAAACAGTTTTGTAGTGCGGTTGGTAATGTATCAAATGTTAAATGTTTTATGTTAGTTAACTGTGCCTTATTGTTAAAATAAAATATCGTTTGATGTTGATAGAAACCTAACTAAGTAATGATGTACAGTAATTCAAGGTTTGTCAAGATATTCATTTTATTGTTATGTCTGATTTATTTATTTTACTATCATTCCAAAACAATTGTCTAGTTATTATGTAGTAAGTTATATTTTGATCAAAGATGATACGGAGTAATTAAGTAACTTTAAAGCCGGTCTCACACAGAACTCGGTAAATGTACTATATTATCAAGGGCCTTAGGACTGATTTCAGTCGTAAATCCTTCTATATTGTATTGTTAAATTATCGTAAGATTTTTGATAATATGCTGCCACAGTTTCTATAAGTTATACTCGGTTAAACACGGATTTACTGGTAAGAGTATTTGGCTCCAACCGTGCCTTCGGATTAGTTTTTAATTAGATCATGTAAACACATGTATGCTCCGTACCTAACTATACGATCATAATATAACTTATGCACAGTTTGATCCAATTAAAAACTTAGGTAAAGAATGTTTTTTTCTGTTTTATATAGGTAATTCTTGTAAATTTGTTATGTATATACTAGTAGCTAGTATAGAATTACATGAAATAATGTTATAGATCTAAATGTATTAATGCATAGATTATATTATTATTTATATTATACGAGGGGTGATTGGAAAGTTCGAGGAATTTATTTATTAATGGTACATGGGATAACATAGGAAAAAATAAAATACATCATTCTGTACGTATACCAAAGACTGATATAAAGCCCAAATATTTTCTTGATACATTGGAAAATAAAGTATTCACGAAACATTTTACAACACTAGTATACCGTACTTGAAGCACGCCGACGTCATCATTGGGTTACTTAAACGTCGAAGTCAAGTTTCCTATTTACTGTCTGCACATAATCACCACCTATTTCCATACACTTTCCATGGCTTTGTACCCACAGATTAACTGTAACCTTAAAGTATTCCTCACTGAATGAATAAATAATTCTTTTGTGCAATACAGCACACTGTAAGCCATCAATCCTTATAAAGTTGGTTCTCCACTCACGCTGCCTTTCCAACAGTTACTGTCAGTGTCAGTTGACCTCATCTTTCTTAATCAAATACCCATGCTCTACCTTCCCTGAACCTCTGGTGCCATTTGTAGACAATTGTTTTTTTCACATGTTGGTAATGTATCAGCAGTTTAATATGTTTAGGCGTATCTGCAGGTGACAAATTGAGTCAAACACAACAATTTATGACTGCACCCAACTCAAAATCATTTGTTGACGTCATTCGTTGTTTCGAAGCCACGACTCTAAAATCTCTGCTATGAAATAACCATTCAAAAGAATTTCATGAAACTTTCAGGAAATTATTTCCAGACGTCACGCTTGTGTAATTAATGTTGGCGCATAATTCGTACCAAAATTGAGTGCGTAATACCATGTTTAATGTTTAAAAAATAGGTGAAAAATAGCGTGCTTCAAGTGACCAAACAGTGGTTGCTATGGATACCATTTATTCTTTCTACATATTGATAATCTGTTCACCAATATGATTTTTAAAACGCAAATGAATTGTTTAACACTTACTTGAGCTTTAATGTCATTTGACAAAGGAATAGATATTTTAGAAAGGAATTCCGCGAATTTATCAATCACCCCTCGTACATTGTACATATATTTAAATTGATATTGATGATTAAATGTTATAAAAGTGTATTTGTTCTACTTATACTTGTATTCTAGTTTTACGTTTGTGGATATCAATCTGAAAGTTTACAAGAAAATCTCAGTGGCAATACCATGTGACTGTACACTTACAAATGCTACAATTTGCTATTTGCTGTGCATCACATCTCCAATCATCTAAAAAGTTTTGCGTACTATTAAGTAAATAAAACATAAAATTTAATTTACATCTCACTTGCTTATTAAATATTTCAATTTTATTTCTTGTGTGCCAGTGTAAAGTTTAACATGCTTTAAATACCAACTATTTGCTCCGTTATTACCCGTTTTGTAATAAAACCCTGAAATGTAATTAAAGTGTCTGTTAGTATCAATTTCAGTATAAAATATAGTTAGACATTTTATCATAGGTATAGAAAAAAAATGTTATGTTCAACCCCTTTTGTAATAACCTGTATTACAATTCGGGGTTTTATTACAAAACAGGTTATAACACGGCTCTTTAAAACTGAGTCGAGGATAATTTTTATTGTCTTCTTCTTTGAACCGTAGCATTTGTGATGTCATAGTAATGTGATACATGTATTACCATGGTTACTGTCACATACTTATACCAGAGACTGAGAAGTATCAGCTATTATGCTGGTTGTACAAATTCTGGTCCACTCCACAAGTCAAATGATTTAATACGATTCCAAAGATGGTAACAAAGTTGGTTGCGCTGCATATGGAAATTTTTTGTTGCAAGTATGTGACTACCCGACATGGCATCTATATTTACTGCCTTAGTCAAATCAGTAGATCTAGTTTTAACGTACATATCAAGTAATATAAGTTTATAATATTCTCAGATTCTCTATCTGTATTGCTGGTCATCAAAAATCGTACTTCAGACAATATACTTATTAAAAATATTGAGTTAAAATTACATGCTATTCTAAAATCAAAAAAGTACATCTCTGCTGGATACCAAGTCATATCGGAACACATGGAAATGAAAAAGTAGACATAGGCGGATCCAGGATTTCTAGTTAGAGGAAGCGAAAATTCTAGTTAGAGGGGGCGTAAAATAAACAAGCAGAATGGGGTTCCAAGGGGCCGTAAGGGCACCGAATGCTGCAGGGCAAAACCCTGACCAGGGGACCAGGTGACCGGCGTCCCGGAAATTCCTTAGATTTGGTTAATTCTAAGGGATTCAGGCACATAAAGATTCATTTCCACTTAAAGTGCACATTTGATGTCTCCAACGTTAATTATGCTTGCAGGAATTTAACTTACAGAATTTACGTAAATGAAATGCATATTTACAAGTGATAATGCTATGGTAAAAGTATAAACGACGTATTTCGTGAAGAAAACTTCGATTTTTTCAAAATATTGTCTCATATTTAAGCTAGGGTGTAGAAAATCCCTATGTCTCCAATGACAAATTATTACAGTTAGCTTCAAATTGTTAAAAAATTCAGACAGATTTTCAATCAAATATATCTTGAATATGTCAATAATTACTAAAACCTCAAGAAAAACACATATTATAACGTAAATTCTAAAATAATTTTCCACACCTCATGCAACAAATGTTGTCTCCAAACTTCGATAACGTACGGGACATTTATTTAAAGGCTGCATTAATCTCACAGTTTTGCACTCTTTACAAACTATTTTTGCGTAAGTAAAGTCCATAAAGTTATACTATAATGAAAGATCTTCATTTTAGCTGGCATTTTATTGGTATCGGTAATTTATGAGTTCATTTATAAAAAAACGAATCGTAATTTTCACTACGTAACGAACGGGACAATTAGATAAAATCAAATTATGTAACAAACCTTTTCAAATAGATATATAAGTTCTTCATTGAACTGATCTTCAATGATTTAAGAAAACGTTTATAACGTGTTTTTGTAATCCATTTAATGTGCATATTTGTGACACACAAAAAAGCGGTAAATACAAAATGAAAAATAACGTACGAGCCCGTAACGTACGGGACAAAATGTGACACAATGGTTGATAATCGTCTGAATATTTATGGTAAATTGCTTTTGTAAGGTTCCTTAACATGCATTTAATCTTCACAGATGTAAATATTATGGGAACGACAATTATATTGAAATTGATGATTTTCAAAAGTAACTAACAGGAGTGACGGAAAAATGTAAGTCATAATACTTATAATTTGCAATAAATGATGAATAGTTTGCATTGTTCTTAATTGAATACCATCTGGTTTTGAAAAAATTAATTAAAACAATGCCTCGTTTGATCAAATTATAACTTTAGAATCATTTTAGCACACACTGCATTAATTTGATCAGTTGCATACATTATTTTACTTATTCAATAACGTACGGGACAATGTAGAATTGTCTAAACATGCATTTGCCAGGATAATTTGATGGTTGTAAATCACATGTTACCTCACTACTAAGTAACTTTTGTTAGTTTATGCGTTAGTTTGGTATGTTTCTTTGCTAAACTTGTCACAATATCATTGTATGTTGTTCTCTTGGAAAAATAAAAATGGTTCGCGTAATCGTTGTAATTGAAAGGTATTACTGTAGTTTTATATGTAAAACACAAGTACATTGAATTGTAAAACAAATAACACAACAATGTAAGTTGTATTCTTGCAGTTTAACTTAGTTATCAATAATTTAGATTACCAAACTGAAGTATGTAACGTACGAGATAATTTTGCTAACGTACGGGACAACAATTATATTCTTTATTGGTTGTTTTGTGGTGGTTCACATTCACACAAAGTTTTGTTATAACAACTAAGACAATGGTATTTTCATATATATATTTAACTTATTTGTATCGTTCTGGAACAGTTGATATGAATGATATTTTTAAAACAAATAAAACTTATGAAAATAACGTATTTAATATTTATGTTTTTCTGAAAATATCTGACATACTCTTCCGTCTTTATCAGTTATTCCGAAACATAATACCTTATAGAATGCAACCGTATTGAATTTCTCAACAGTTTGACCATTACTACTTTTAAATAGGTGAAATTTACAGCACAGGCTCGATTTTCAAAAGCACATTTAATAATGCTAGGTGTGACCTTTCACCAGCCTATATCTAAAAAAGTATACTAGCTCAGCTGAAAAGATTTTTATACTGCGTACAGAACATGTCTACGATGCCTATAATTGATTTAAAACTCATATTTGATGACATGAAAAAAATGAAAAAAATATGCCCATATGTCCACCTTAATTGTTTGTTTGGGTTTTACGGCGCACCAACACAGAAAGGTCATATCGCCCCGTCCACCTTAATTGAGATTGAGTCTAAAGCATCTAGATAAATCATATAATTTTCTAACAGCCGCTGAAACGTTAATTTTTTACGAGAATGAATTGTTTTATAATGTATGCTGGTGTGCACGCGTAGCGTGCGAAAAATTTTTGACATGTATATATATATTTCTTAAAAATATCATATTTCATGATATAAAAAGAACTTGCTTGGGCAATTTGGGGGGAGGCGTACGCCGGGTCCGCCCCCCACTTGGATCCGCGTATGGTAGACACACAGTGATTTCAAGTGACGATCAATACGTTAATTAAGTCAAGATGGCAAACCATGTGGAATAATGCTATATTTAATAAGTTACATGACATAAAGCCAACCTTATTCATATTACTCAGTAATAAATACAGGCTGTCAACCAGATCCTATATTCCTATATTATTCCTATATTTTGGGTGTCATTCCTATATTTTCAAAAGTGTCCTATATTTATACTATATTTTGACCATCGTTCCTATATTTTTTCAAAACATTTTAATTTGAACATGTTGAGTATGTTTAATTGTATTTTATTATTTAATAATTGAGTATTTTTTCTTAAATTGCCTACAGTTGATTAATCCAAGTGCATATGATGATATTTTTTGGTAGGTGGCTGTCAGTTTTCACACTTTTGTAACAATTTATCACATCCCTTCGAAAATTGTCAAGAATTTAGAAAAGTTTTCCTTAGCAGGAACTTTTCAATGATTTTCCCCAAAGAATTTTGCATAATGTAGTTGTATTTTTTAGTCCACCTATTACACACTCTATGCAGCCTATAAAATACACAGCTAAATTATACCACATTTTGTTGACATGAAGCAATTATTGGTAGAATATTTCATGTGTCTCACTGTTGTAAATTAGCAGTGCCTCTGGTGGAACCGAAGAATAAGGGAGTCTCAATTTGTAGAAATGCATCATTCCTCTGCTCATTCATTACTTTTTTCCATGGTTAGTGAAAGGACCCTTTTTCCAAAACTGGCAGGGCAAGAATTTTGATAATTTGTGTTAAAACTTTGTCTCACAGACCTTTTAGATGACTATGAGTGTTCAAATGAATTAAGTCCAGGTTCAAAACTAGCTGTGTGTGGGCATGATTTTTTCACTGTATGTATTATTGTACAATGTTTGTTATTATAGTATTTCTACAAGTATATTAAATCATTTTAAACCCCCTTTGATACCATTAAGTCAAGAACATCCATACTTGGCAGCGTAAAAAGATAGTTCAAATTACTCTTTTCTTGCCAAAGGTGACCTATCCAGGGGTCTCAATTTTTGCATATAATTATGTATAGAAACCTTGAAAATATTATCTGATTAAATCATACATTGAAGTTTCATATTTGGCATGGAGCATCTACAATGTTTAAAAAGTAAGATCAAAATTCACCTGACAGCAGGATTTACAGGTTTTACATTGAAGTATTGAAAAAATAAAAGCAATAAAATTAAAATATTCTTGTCTGAAACCATGCTGCCTAGTGCATATAAAACTTTCATGTAACATCATTTAGGGGTGCTATACCCTACACAGAGTTTTCAATCATGACCTTCATTGGTGTCATTTAAAATTTTAATGGCAGTGTTTTTTTCCCCACAATTTTGGGAATATGACCCATACCCCTAGAATATGGAGTCTTATCGACATTTTGGTTCAAATTTGGAAAATACAATAACGAATGTCAAGCCAATTCAATGGCATTCAACAATGGCATACGTAACAATATTTTTAATTTTTATTCTCCATTAAGTTTGTTTGCCAGAACTTGACAAAGCAAGATCTCTTGAACACATGTTCTTATAGCAATCAACACAAGCCTCAAGCTAGATTTCTGCTTGTATCAGATCAAATAGGGAATGAATTGATTTTTCTAAAGACAAGTTTTTAAACCCATATACCACAGTACATTCATTTACAGTTTATATGAAATGCAAAAGCTGTTTTGGGGGGTCAGCTTGTCATTAGTTGGTCAGTCTGTAGCTTTTACTTGTCTGCTCATTTTTTCAACACGTATTGTACAGATTGGATCCAAACTTCTCACATAGACTGGGTATTAAGCAGGCATGTACATATTCCATTTTTGTGACAGTCCATTGATTTTTGATAGATTTATGTCCCTTGTCTGCTCATTTTCTCAGCACATATTGTACAGATTTGATTCTAACTTCTTTACAAAACCCGTTGGGAGGTATATCTTTACATCCAGTGATAGGCTTAGTTTATTTCAGTTTAGTACATGTAATTTGAAATACTATACTGGTAACTATATTTTGTATCAGTTCAGCACTTATTTAGCAGTCTTTTAGCAGTGTCAGTCTTGGCATAAGAGCCTTACCATGTTGGAATATCACTCAAAAGTTCCTATATTTTTACTCGGATATCTCTAAAAGTTCCTATATTTTGAAAATAAAATTCCTATATAAATTCCTATATTTTTATCAGGTGATGGTTGACAGCCTGTAAATGCTAATCGACGAGATCAAATAGTGATTACGCGATGTAGAATTGGTCATACCAGATTAACACATTTATACCTTCTCAAAAGAGTGGAAGCACCTAAATGTATACTATGTGACGAGCATTTCAATGTAAACACACGTTCTCCTTGACTGTCAGGATCTTAAATATATTCGTGACAAACATTTTAAGGTTAGCAGTTACAGAACTTTTTCAATCGGTACTATCAAATACTTAACTATCTGAAAGAAAGAAATATTTATTACAAAATATAGGACTTAAAACCCTTATAAATCGGTTGTATTAATTGTTATCATCAATTGCTTTCAGCGCGATATACCTTTCTGTGTTGATGCGCCGTAAAACCCAAACATACAAACTAACATACAATTTGAGTTATTGTTTTTTATATGATTGTGTGGTTTTTATATGAGTGTGTGTTTTCTTATGATTGCGTGGGTTTTTAAGAGTGTAGAATTATTATAGGAGAGTAGTAAATCGTGCGACCCTTATGCCAGGCGCTGATAATAGATTTATTCATAGTTATTGATAAAGTTCTGGCTGAAGTGTCTATGAGACATTCTGTTGAGAAGAAGCTGTTCTTTCACTGGGCTGTGATTGTCATCTCTGTGTCGTAGATTGTCCTCCCTATGTCTTATCCGGGAGCTTGTTGTCAAAGCATTCCGAATGGGATTTTGATTTATGGGTTGGTTGTATTCGTGCAAATTGTTGAAACCACTCAATGTTAATTCTGTCCGGTAGAGTGATGGGCGGTATCGTACAAACCAACAAAATTATATCACATTTATTTTAGATTGTAACAGGATTAAAATGTTGTAACACAAAAATAACATAGCTATCATCAATTAACAAATAAATCAATTACATATATATTAATAGACAACATTGGTCAAAAATAACTTTATTTTCTCAACTGTGAAAGTTCGAATAATTTCACGGTGATTGAATACGTTCTCTTCTCTTATATGAATGCAAAGACAATACGCTCTATGAATATCACGATTACTCGAAATTTAATAACAAGAAGTCACCGCAAAACTATTAATGTTTCGCCAGTTGAGAAAAACGAACAATATAATAATAAAAAATGAACTGATAATGAACGAATGTAGGCACTCGAATCACCTTTGTAATACAAAAGTTTAAGGTTATAAAAAAATCAACCTAATATAACACCAGGGTCTATAGTCACGTGTTCTATATCCAATGACTTGAACAAAAATGTGTCCTTTGCTGCTTTCTCTTTCTATGCAAGTATTAAAGATATTTTACGTAAACCTTTCTTTTCCCAAATTCCAAGAGTTTTAATCTTTGCACCAAATCCTCCACACAAAAATAAATCGAGTGATTAACTATGAATGGTTTAATGAAAATAAATTATGTAGAAATTTTAAACACTAATACTCACAGACTGACATGGAAAAATCAGACAAAAAGAAAATTTAATTTATTTTAGTAACTATGCTTTATTAAATCTTTCCTTTTTTGTCTGCTGCACGTACTTTACGAAAACAAGACCACGTGACTATGTACCCTAAAAAAGAACCATTCAAACAAATAAACTACCAAAAATGACTTATGTAGAATATATATATATAACAATGTTGACACATTCTCAAATGTTTATGGTCATATAGTACATGTAGTAAGAAAATTTGTACAAATGTGTTTAGACCATTTAGCAAACAAGATTAATGATTCCATCAAAATGCAGTCATTGAAATAATAAAACATCATATTTATACATGTTCACATCGTAAAGTCAAACTTCATGATAGAATGGTAAAATGTGTCTGTGCAAATTTAAAATCATAAAGTATTTATGAATTATACATAACATAATATTTAGCATGTTATTTTTTATGTATAAGATTTATGAAACATTTTGTTGCCAAGTCCCTTGTCAAGGGAGACTACTCAGTCAATCATTTCTTCAAAGTTTGCTTAGAGTGATCTCCCTTTATAAACAAAATAGCATACGACCTTGAACAGCACTGTCCAACCTGCGTAAACACATATCCAGTAGACCACGGTCGTACATTAGCGAGTATGCGAGCGGTAAAATTGTATATCGGGTTTTAATCAGATTGAGCACTGTCAAAATGTCAGCTTTTGAAAAAAGAAAGATTGTTCTTGAGTTATACAACGAAGGTATAACATCAGCACAAGATCTATCAGAAAGAACAGAGATTCCTCTGTCAACTGTGTACAGGATTGTAAGAAATATCCAGAATCCAGAATACGAACATAAGAAGTAGAGCTGGGTACTGCCAGGAATTTTATACCACGGTATACCGCGGTTTTATACTTAATACCACGGTATACCACAAAGTAACCCTTTACCATGTGCAGTAGGGCTAAATTAAATGAAAATACACTTTTAAGAAGATCATTTATAAACTTTTGAACCCACAAGTGCTTATTTATGGGTAATATCTATAACAACTTAATCACCCTTGATTTTTATTTTTTTTTATCGAAAATTTGATGATATTTCGTAATCAAAAATGAAAATAACGAACATGGGTTAAAACGAATAGGTCCGCCTCAAAATTGTGTCATGACCCCATACGTGTAAATACGAGCCACTCAAAAGGGGGTTTATGGTAAAACTTACTTAAATTGATGAGGGAATAAATACGGCATCATTTTACAGAAAATGGCGACTGTCGTAAATCAGTCAACATTTCTTTCTCGCAGAATACATGACAACTCTGCTCGGCAATTGCTACTATGCATGTCTATTCATAACTTCCACAGAGTTATGCAGAGGTAAAACTATTTTTAGCTAACTGAAAAAGAACTTTTCATTTGTCCACGGACTCGGACAACCGTTAATTTCGCCACCCCTGCTGACATATATAATGTGTAAAACCAAAATCACGGGTACTACTCGTTCATGGGTACTGTTCATGGGTACTGTTCGCTTACCAGAAAGGAAGTTAAGTTATTCAATACCGGTATTGTACCGCGAGATAAATCAAAGCACTGGAGTGCTGGAGGAACGATGACCTGAACTTATTTTTTAAATGAAAAATTATGATTATGTCAAATATCGAAATTGTACAGCAATATTATCCATAAAATACTTTATTTTGTATCAATTTATCATGCCATTAATCATGGAACACTTTACATGTTCTGTATTATACCTCGGAATACAGAATTTTGTATTCTTTTTGCCGCATATATCTTTGTTTCCTTTTTTGGAACGATTTATCGTTCCAGAGACATGACAAATCTTAAAACCATTCTGACTCATAAATATTCATATTTCCACGCCTTTCAACAAAGGCAAAGAAGGATAATTTATGCATACTTTCTCATTATCATGTAACTATACGGAGCTAGGTTGTCTCCCCTACAAACGGAAATTACCGAACAACTTCGAAACGACGCAAACTGGTCAATCGTAATTATACTCATTAATTCCCGTTGTGTATATAAATACATTAATATTTCATACGAACTTTAACCCGACCTGATTATTTATTCTATACCGTTGGTTCCCGGCTCATTCGGCTTGTAAGCTATCTTAAACGAAAAAGCAGGGTACTAAACTTTACAAACAAAGACTTCCGTTTGTAAAAATGCATGGTTATCGAGACTATTAAACCTCGAAAAAAATCATGTTTTGACTACATATATCTCTCTTGCCAGCATGAAAAATGAATTTGCACATAGCATATGTATAGACTGCGAATGAAGCATAATACTAATCGTGAAAACGTGTTTATCTTAAAGCAGAAGAATGACCTAGTTTCGGAAAGGTAGCGAACGATTCGCACCCAGTTATATTCGCTTGTAGTCGATTCGCTCGCACAATAGGGGCGGTTCATCTCCATTAATTTAACCAGTTATTGTGACTATAAGCTTATAAATCCATTCCTTTTTGCACTGTACATACACTTTATCATTAAAAAGCACCCAAAATGTGGACAACAGACTTTCATAAGTGATTAATAAACGGCATGTCACACTTTCTTCTTCGACAATTAACCGCTTCCATTGGGGTCCGGTACAACTCAACCCGTGGACAACTCAACCCGAAATTTGGGACAACTCAACTCGTGGACAACTCAACCCATTATCAACTCGACCCGTAAATATATTATGATAGTTTGATATATAATCTATTTGGTTATTTATCAAAAAATATGTATTAACAATAAAAAGTAAAATTGAATATATTTCTACCAAGAATTGAAGATATTTTTGGATAAAGTACAGAAATGATATTTAGAGATTGCATAAGTATTGTGTCAATTGTATTGTATGTATTGTATACAAAAATGTAGTACTCATGTACTGTAAGACCCAGCACATGTTTAACCGATTATTGAACATTATTATGAAATTAAACTTCAAATTGACTGAAAAAAATGTGTGATGTGAGATAAACAAAATAGAATTGAACGTATTTATTGTTATGATTTAAAAGCGCGAAGTTGGTAGACAAACTGTTATGTTGAATTAATTAGAAAGTGATTATTGATACATTGTAATTGTAAATGCAATTAATCATAGTTGTATTAGTTATATCGAACCGTCAAAATTTACTTCTTGAAGATTTAATTATGATTGAAGTGTGCCGAAACCATTCGGCTTATAACAAGATTAAAGAATTGTTCCGGTCCCTTCCATTGTAATATCAAAGGGACAAAATGATGTTTCACGCCTCCAAATC
This sequence comes from Mactra quadrangularis, assembly GCA_025267735.1. NCBI lineage: Eukaryota > Metazoa > Mollusca > Bivalvia > Venerida > Mactridae > Mactra > Mactra quadrangularis. The sequence continues at coordinate 31,512,748 of CM046293.1, forward strand.
TATGCGTAATATGAAGGACTCATTACTTTCCAGTAATATTCGCAATTTCATGAAACAAAATGGACTACCTAAAATATATACACCATTGGCGATACCACTGATTCTAAAGAAAGTGCTACGTTTTAAAGCAATTTTTGGAAAATTTTGTTTCATAAAAAAATTGTTAATTTTTCACATAAATTGATGGTATCAATCACTAAACCTTGGTGTAAAAGAGACCAAAAAGGACAAAAAAATCACCAAAATATTTTTTTTCATATTTTAAGGCACAAACACCACCGGAGAATCTGTGTCAGATAAAATTGCCTTTCCGGCGTCAAAATGACATGTGCTGGGGATACTGTTAATAACTACGTGTTGTACTAGGTTATAAATCTTTAAAATGGTCCACTTAGCAGATAACATTTTTACCTTAAGCCACAGACAGTTTTGTTCGCACCTTCAAACGAATGCCTCAAATGAAAGACTAATGGCTTACAAAAAAATATGCGCTATTTCATGAATCAAAATAGACTACCTAAATATATGCAGCATTTCAGCCGATACCACTGATTATCAGAGAATGGGACTTTTTCACACTAGTTGATGTCAACCATCGAAATATCCTTATTTTCCTCTCTTACTAAGCCGCACAGAGTAGGCTCCCCTTGTAATCAGTTTTTGTGATCAAAACACGGTGTATTCATTACTATTTTCACTGTTTTATAAATAGGAAAAACACTGTCAATGGCATACATACACTTAATAATTACAATGCACCTTAAATGTGGACACCATACACTTTCAAGTGATAAATATGGGTAATATGTGTAAACGGATTAAAGATCTCAAATCGACTTAAATATGATGAATGGAATGAATGCGAAAATAATATCAAATGAATAATGCAAATGTCACGCTCCCTCATTCATGTCTTAATCTGTTAGTTCGCTTTCATTTTGATATATATAAATTGATACAAATAATTTCGTGCTAGACTTTCAGCAAATCTTTGGCTTTAATTCCCCAAAAACCTATATCATCCATGTAAGTATTTGCTAGAAGTTCAACATTACTCAGCAGCATCAAGATAAAAGTTTGCAGAGAATCTACCTCAAAGTTCTACAGAAGAGCAAACTAGTCACAGCACATCTTAAGAAAAGACAATTACTGAATTTTAAGTGTATATACTTTTGTTGTATAGTTTACTTGCAATACCTTTGAATTTGCAAGATTTTTGATAATATTATGTTCTTGATATAACAACTTATTACTTGTGTTAATTTAGAAATTATATCTTAGACATGGTACCTACACGCTTTCAAGAATCGTTCCTACAGCACTTTCAGTGCTTTGATTGATTTATGTACACATAATATTACCACTATCGGGCGGTATTTAATGCTTTGCATTAATATTTTCTTGTTTATAAATTTAAATGCTTTTTCTCAATTTATTTCACCTTCGATTCGACAAACTAAGTCGTAGACAAGAAGGTATAAAAGGCGGAGTTTATGAGGGAGAGAAGGCGGGTTATTGAATAATTAAGGGCGCCATCTAGCGGAACTTCGCTTAGCAAGACAATATACTTTTGTGAACAATTCAAAGGACAGACAACACAAGCAGGCGTTGTAATTATATTACAATGAGATGTTAATGAGTGTCTCGCTTGAACAACGCCTCTTTGTCTATGTTGAAAATTGCTGAAGCGTGAAAAGAGTAATCTTATACTTTCTTGTTTAGACATCGTTCCAAAAACCACGGTTACCGGTTTACCGGTAATACCGCGCACCTCTAATAAAAAGGGGGTAGGTAGGCCAAAAAATTACCAGTTGGTGACAGGAGGAGGTTAGGAATCATTGTCTCTAAAGGTAGACGCATGAGTATTTCGAACATTCGAACTGAAATGATTCGTAGAGGAACTGTTACTGTCTCTAAGGAGACCATTAGATGTCAACTTCAATCAATGGACTGGCATGAATCTAAAGGAATTCCTCCATCGTTATTGAAACCTGAACATAAAGAACGTCGTTTGAACTGGTGTTTGGAGCATGTAAACTTTAACTGGGAGAACGTTATTTTCTCTGATAAAAGTTCAGTATGGTTATACCCTAACTGTATAAAGATATGGACAAAACCGTGCCAGAAACCTATTTACCAGCGACCTTAATACAGTGAGAAGTTTCATGTGTGGTGGGGTATCCTTACTTGGGTCTACACCACTTTGTGTTTTTGGTGAGAATCTGACCAGTGAACGGTATACAGATATTCTGGAAGGACATCTGATTCCTACTGCAGAAGTTTTGTATGGACATGATTGGATTTTACAGCAAGACAATGATCCAAAGCACACAGCTAGGCATACCCAGAGGTGGTTCCAGGAACAAAATATCAATGTTTTTGACTGGCCCAGCTACAGTCCTGACCTTAACCCAATTGAAAACATCTGGGGATGTATGAAGGAGAGTATTAACCAAAACAATTTGACAAATATACACGATATGAAAGCAGAGGTGGTCAGATATTGGGACAGTATGAGCCATGATTTTCTTACTTCTTTGTTAAATAGCATGCCACGACGAATTGAGGCTTGTATACAAGCCAATGGAGACCTTACAAAATATTGAAAACAGTTTGATTTTGAAGCTTGAGGTAAGTGCTATTAAGTTTGAATTTCTCTTTTCTCTGTTTAATTTCATTTCCTTTTCCTTCTTATTCTCAATAATTTCTGGTCAAACTGTATCTATCTTAAATTTTAAGATTGAGTAAAATTTAGTTTTTTTTCATACGGATATATTATACTGAAAGGATAAAGAAACGCAGGTTAACATTTTTTTCCGATATTTTGAAAACATGTCCTCCAAATAAAGTAAAACTATGTAGATTGGGCGCGTTCCATTCACTGTCTGTCACGTCCAGAACACACAGAATTACAATGGAACAAATCGGCACAACGTTCAGAACATGTTCCGACCGTCCCCGCAGTCGAGTAGGTGCATCGTGGAATCCAAGATGGCTGACAAAGCATTGGACGATAGGTGAAGTAAAATTTCTTACTAGTTTTCGCGTTATAAGTTGTAATAAGTGGACATGAGTATAAATAGGCTTTATTTCTGTTAGAAGAGGCGATTCTGCATACGCCAGCAAGGAAATAAGCCATTTTGTTTGTGTTACGCGTTCTGTTTCATTCCATTCAAACGTCCCGGACTGTTTCGTGTTCCATTTCATTCCAATCACACATCCTGGACAGAACATGAAGAACGTGTCCGGAATGGTAGAATGGAGTGATTAGGTCATATTACACCTTGCCATATATCGAAAATTTAGTCACGGTACAGTGCGCAGTTCTGGTAAATGGAGGAAGGAAAAAACAAGAATCTCGTGCACCGTGTTGTTCTGGTCTCATGCAGCGTTTGTCAAGTTACTCTTCGTTAGTCTTTATAAAGACCATCTGCTTCCCTAAAATTAATTGAGAATTTGATTCGTTTTAAGAATGGCACGACCCACAGAAGTTCAGAGGGGTCAGGCCATTCAGATGCTGATGCAAGGACAGCTACAAAATCAGGTTGCTAGGTACTTTGATGTAAATGTTTCCACCATAAAACGTCTTGTAAAACGTATTCGGGAAACTGGGCGATTGGTCGATCGACCTAGGTCAGGAAGTCCGCGCGTTACGTCACGACGTCAGGATCGCTATATCGTCATCTCATATGTGTAATCGACGCCTTACTGCCGCTGTGAGTGCACTTTATGCTCGTGGAAATCATGGTCGTCCTATAACTTCAAAAACGGTAAGGAATCGATTACAAGAAGTTGGTGTAAGAGCACGTCGCCCCTACGTAGGTCCACACCTTACCCCTGCTCGACGTCAGCGTCGTATGGCCTGGGTCGCTGCACATGCTCCACGACGGTTTCACTGAGGCAGTGGAGACAAGTTTTCTTCACGGACGAGTCTCGATTCTGCCTTTATCGATCTGACGACCGTCAACGTGTCTACAGACGTCGTGGCGAACGCTTTAGGCCATGCAAAATTGGAATTCTGTTAAGCGTCAACTCAAATTTGACAAACTTCGGTACCTATTCACAAAAACACACGAACCGAAAACGAAAACACAAATATTTTTAACGACAAAAACAAAAAAACAATGCATTATATATATTTTTAAATGGAATATCATCCTCATAATATGAAACAATGGTCTGAATTTAATATAAAATTATTAGTGTTTATTTCACGTAAAATATATATTGTATTAATGACGCGGAAAATTTCTTACGATGAATAACGTCGTTGCCAAACACAATTTTCCCTGAATTAAATTGTCGTATCGAATCCCAGAACATCGGAACTATTTAAGAAAACTTTACCAACAATTTTGTTTTTTTATTTTGATTTAGGTCTGTAAAACCTACGCGCACGCGGACGCTTAACAAAATTCCGATATGGCATGGCCTTACGGACGCTTGCTTTGTAGAGAGGGATAGGTTTGTAGGCGGTTCAGTAATGATGTTGGGAGGAATCTCACACGGGTTAAAATCACAATTGGTTGTTATTGATGGCAACATTTGACCACTAGATTGGCCGCCATATAGCCCTGATTTGTCCCCCACTCGAGCAACTTTGGGACCAGTTGGATAGACAGATTCGAAAGAGCTAACCATCCCCCTGCTACTCGAGAGCAGTTGACCAGAGCTCTGATTGAAGAGTGGGACAACATCCCAAATAAACGCTCGAATGAAAACTATGACCAGAAGAATAAGGGCCGTGACCACAGCAAACGGCGGACACACAATATATTGATGACTCAGATAAATTTCAATTTCAAAACCCTAGGGGTCCATTCAATTATATCGTCAGTACCTCAAAACCAATTGTTAGATGCAACATACAGACTTTGGAAATTTTTAAGCATTAATTTATCTGTAAGTAAACAGAATTTCGTTTTAAATAAAGCCGATATCATACTTAATTTCTAGTTTAAATTTCACCCTGCGTTTCTTTATCCTTTCAGTATATAATACACTTATATATAACAAAATACAATATGACCATAGACTATCGAGAATTAACAATAATTGGTTGGTCAAATGAATAAATAAAAGTACGAAAACCAAATAGTGTCACATAAAAATAAAAAATATTTATATAAAGTATTTTTTTGTTTTTGTGTGACACAATTAAGTTTTATTTCAAAGAATTCACGTGCACGAACAACATTAAAATTCTATAAAAAGTGAGCAATAAAAAATTCGAAAACAATATCATTTCACAACTATGTGACATGTTTACAATAAAAAAACCGGGAGACAATTAACAATATATCATAAGACAACAGTGTCTTCTCAAACTTACTTAACATCAGACCTATACATTCTTCCACGATGTCTTCTCAAACTCACTTAATGTCACTGTAATTCTTAAACAAAGTTTCTTTGATTTAAGCCTGTATATCGAGAAATGTTCATTTGAAAGTAAAATTACCCGGTATCTTGTACAATACATCGGGCGCCGCCATAATTTTGCTTTGACTGACGTACCTTTACCCGTCAAAGTACGACTGGGATTCAGACAAAATCCCTACGCGCTATCAACTGGGCTACAGACCTGGTTTCTCACATATTAGTAAAACTCATTCTGTCTCTTTCGAGTTGAAAAAAACAACAGCATTACGACTCAGTTATTTACAAGTTACTGAAAACATAAGATAATAACCACACTATTTAACTAACTTAATTGATTGCTAACGAGACCTTGTTTGTAGTTTACTTGATAGATGTCCGTTAACCCTGTGGTATGATGGCTGATTTACACAAAGTCGCATTGTCGTCCCGATGGACGCCACATAAAAGCACAAAAGTACAACCAAATGGTATTTTTGTCGAATATTTGTTACGCGGGACGCCATGCAAAAAACACAATTTTATACGACATTTTAATTAGTTGTAATGTTTTCTGCATGAAGAAACATCGTGTTGTCGGAATTTCGTCTTTTATTTGGTGCCAAGCGGGACGACAATGCGATATGGTGTAATTTAGTCCCCATACTTTGGAGTAAGTAACATATTTAAACACATTAAAACTTAAATGCAAGGTAGAATAAGTGTGTAACAAATATGAGCTAGAGTTATTAATCCTTTCACACATCATGTGGGTGATGATAAGGAACATATATTTGAAGTTAAAAAAATACAGTAAAAATTAATATGTTTGAAGAAAATTTAAGTTCAAGGGGAGATAATATTGAAAATATTGCATCTAGAACTAAAAACCTTGTCAAATGAGATGTGGTTAATAATGAGAAAAAAAACATAATAAATTATATATCTAAAGTTTGAAGCTGATACCTAAAGAAATAAAAGTTATAGTAAAAATATTTTACTGCACAAAAACTTAAATTCGAACTCTGGATGCGGACGCCGGGCTGTGTAGGATAGCTCTCCATATACTAAGTAGAGCTAAATATAACACTTGTAGCGTAATCATTAGAATTGTGACAGATTGATTTGTATCTGCTTTGTATAAATAAGTTAAATAAGGTCGCCTTTAGTATCACAATTTTGATCAGGTTTTATCACGCGGACGTGAGTATACCAAGCGGTATTGCTGGACTTGGTAATCATTAGATAGCAAACTCCTCTATGGTTCAAAATTACATAATACACACCTCATCGTTAACTTGAGCCAAAAACTTTATCCTACGTTAAGAAAGAAAGTCAAATTTAAAACAATTACAATCGAACTGAAATAAAAATTAGTACGAACTTATTTACAAACCCCAAAAAATGTTAGTAAATCGACATGACCAATTTATTGTAAGTGACACGAAAAATGCGGCCATATTAAAAGAACTCATTCACAGATTTCAACTTAAATATCAACTTTTTCTAAAACTATCAAAATTGATGGAAACATTTTTGGAAGCAGGAAAGTAGTGTTCCGATAATGACCATTTTAGTGCAAATTGACGTACAACTTCAAATGATGGTGTTTTGTGCAGTAAATATCTACCCCGTATGTCACGTTATAGACATTTATAGTGCATTTTTGTGACTTTTATTGTATATTTCTGGCAACAAATAGGTCAGTTTGTCTTAAAATAATAAGCATTGATTTATTTGACACAATTACAGACACTGAATGGTATTTTGAAATTATCGAAAAAAAATAAACCAAATCTGTGAACTAGTACCTTTAAACTTTTTAACATACAATTATACACGAGATATAAACTGAAAACGATGTATCATGTTACATCCTGTACGTCTATTAACCGGAATGATAACTGTTGAATATCAGACAAGACTTTCTTGATAGCTAGGTCGGCGTCTTTTATTGTCATCACTTGCATCACTGACTTTCCGACCACGTGATTGTTGGAACCCTGGAGAAACATTAATACGTCGTGGTGACGGTTTAGAATGCCTCTTTACGTGTTTCTGTGTATTTAAATTAATGTCGTGCATATCACAGATGTGATCCGAGTCATTACTTGAAGATGAAATAGTTCTAGTTCTTTTAACATTGTTTAAACCTTCATTATAATGATCAACTTTATCAAGTATTTCATCCAATGAGTTACGTTTAAAAGTCACGTGTTTACCGCTTGAATGACTTCCACAACTTGTACTTGATAAATCTTCCACATTATGTAATTTTGCAGAAAAGTCAGTTGTAGAATTAGTTTCATTTACAGACTCAACATTTTCAGTAACAGTATCATTATTTAACTCAAGTCTGTCATTTTGTCTATCTAACTGATCCGAGTCCAAATGACATTTTTCTCCTGTGACTTTGTTTTCACTTTCACTTGACTGATTTCTATGTGCAGTCAAATCATTTAATGAATCTTTAATATTGTCATTTGTACTGTTTCCTGGAGCTACATTAATTGTATTTGCTTTATCACGTCCTGTACGGACGGATGAATTCTTACTTTCTTCACTGATCTCTGGTGTTGTACCTAGAACATGTTTTAATCCTGATTCAGTTCGTTTGCCTTTAGTTACATTGTCCTCACATAAAACAGAGTTTGACGTGATTCTTCTTAATGGAGGTTTTTCTTTTGTATTCGATGTTTTAAGTTTTGAGTTGTCCGAGAATTCATCCAATGACAAACTAAAAGAGATAAAATATACATTACATACAGTGTCCTCCAATATTCATTGAACTAAATCCTGTTTTTAGGATGAACCAATTCTCATGTAAAACAGAAACAAAGAGTCATCATCTCAAAAACAGCCTTAACTAGTTTATTACCAAGCTTCTTACTATGTTTCATGAAACAATTTTAATTATAGTACACGATATGTAATGTGGAAACAACATTAAAGCCGGATTTAAAAACTTTAACACAAAAGTTACAAAGGGAAATAATCCATAATAAAGGTAGGTAGAGTTGTGATTACTTTCTAATTCTGTACATCACAAGGTATGTTATTATTGTATGAAATTTCATAAAGTTCGGGCAATAAATGGCAGAGATATGTGGAAAAGAAAAAAAACTTTAACGCAATTGTTAACAAGGACGCCCGCCCGCCCGACCGCCCGCCCGTGTTTCGCCAAACTATTAGCCGATTTTTTTTCGTTGAAAAATCCACATTAAAACTACTTGAAGTATGCATGATTATTTTTTCTCAAATTGCATTAGTCCAAGAACATTTTGAGAGCACATTGGCTTATAGTTAAATTAACTTGGAGGTTAATTATCATCATTAATTTTGATAAGGAATCTTTAACTGATATGTCAAATGTCAAGAAGATTTCAGAAATCATACAAAGGATGTATTATCGTACCACGCACAGATTTTTGGTAAAATCCTACTACATGTATTTGAATAAAGAATGTATTATGAAACATGAAAGTCACTATACTCACTATACAAAGTCTTTTAATAACTGTATATCAAATGGATGATTAATTTGAAATCAAAACAAGAAATGTTTTAAAAAAGACAAACGGAGTTGATTTAGAACAAATCTCGCTAAAAGCTTGCCTAAAACAAACATGATTAACGAGAAATCTGCGTGGTAGTTTCGGTTGTAATCTCGCCACTGATTGGCTAAAAGTATACGCGTGGATTTCTCTGTCTACAAATAGAAATATCGGTTTGCACTCTTTCAGTAGAGGCTAGAAAATGACCAAAAGTGGAACATTCGGCCGATGCGCAAGAGAGTATTCAATCTCCGTAAACAGATATCCTGTACAGCATTGTCGTACAGGATCTCTACTGTCTCCGTGGAAGGTCACGTCGAGATGAACTGTGTGTCGACCAATCAATGCGTAGCTTTTATCTAGACGAAAACACTGTTAATCACATTTTGATTTCGTAATTTCTATTTTTAGACCAAGTTTTGCAAGCTAATTTAACAGCGGTATTATTCACAGTCTGCGGTTGGGCGGCTCATTTCAAATTGAGACGATGTAAACAAGTTACGTATCATAACAATTTCGTCATGAATATTATGATGAGAAAAGGTCACCTAAACGTAACCTTCGTTTGAAAAAGGCCAGATCTAAATAAGCGAGTAGGCGAGCGAAAAATTTTAGATCGGGTTTTAATCAGATTGGAAAGTATTGTACGATATGATTGTTTTGAATTCTGTTGTTAAAATAAGGAAACGAGACCTATCACTGAATGTGAATACCCTAATTTGTCAAGAAATTGCTATAGGTAATTGAGAATAGAACTGCATAAAACTAAACCTAATCAGTTTTGATTTTTATTACCATCTGTACACTCGTCAAAATTAAAAACATAAGCAGACAAGAAAACAAAACACTAAAATCTATCCGAATATGAAATGTTTGCGCCCTTTTTTCCTACTAGTTTTTCATTTATATGACGCATAATGGAAATAGACTGATGCAAGGTCAAATGTTCGACCCATCCTTGTAATCCGAGCTAGCCGAGAATGTGTCTTCAAACCTGCAGTATATTTTATAAAACAATACTTTACCTACCCGTGATTGTCTCCCCTGGATGTAGCAATAGATATAAAAATAATATAAAACATAATTTGTTCAACTCTAACTTAAATAGTTCCTCTGTTAATAAATACAGTGTCCTCTGGCAGTCCTTAGACAACATGTTGTTTTAGAATAAACCATTTCACATTGACCTATATTTACCCGATCATCTGAGCAAATTCCGAAATATATTTTAGTAGTTTGTCAACATATGAGTATAAATACATGTATAAAACATGAACTAACTTCAAGTATAATACAATTACTTAGGGTATGCAGAGAATAAGTTTTTCTCAAAATTTCTCCAAGAACTTCTAGAGGGCACTGTGTATTATACAAACAGAAATAGAAACTAGGCACAACAAATATTGCCACAAACAAAAATACAAATTAGCGATGAAAACATCAAAAACGTATTTAACAAGGTTAAAGGGGTATTTATGTGGGAACAAAGGTTATATAAATTGATGTAAAGGGTGTATGCGGGAAAGTGAAAGTCATTTTTTACGAATGTTTTCTTTTTATACTTTGGTATAATTTATATATATACATTTTTATTATAATTTACATTTTATTGTTCATATTTGAAATATAAACCTGATATTTCTATACAGGAACTTCATTAAAATGATTTAAACAAGTTGCTTGCAAATCTAAAAAGTAATTTTCTCATGCCGCTGTAGCAATTTTGATCAGAGAAGTGAAAACCTCCTACTCGTACGTTTAAACTTTAAAATCAAACACTGGTCATAGTTGTCCTTTTCTAATTTTAATTTAACGTGAGTTTCCAAATAAAACATCTAACGAGACCAAAACTTTATACTTTTATTCAAAATTTAAAACTCTGTATGAAAGTTTAGACTTATTAGCATCACTAGAGAAAAAATTGATATCTTGAATAGATATGATTGTTGAAGTTTTTCTCTATATATTTCTTTTGTAAAGTGATAGTCAAATTGACATCATATATGGACTTAAAGTAAGACATAGATAAATTTTAGTATGTGTACATGAATGAGTTAATTCATTATATGCTTTCCAGTAGAATACCGGGATTTATTGGTGAAATAAAAATCGATATTCCACTGTTTTGAAACAATGAAAATATACTTGTTTTTTTCTCTGTTTGTATGAGCCGTTTTGATGACATATCATACTTAAACTTTGAAAAAAAACCAGTTTGAAGCATATAATAAACAGAAAATTTGTTTATTTCAGTGTAAGATCTATTTATCTCACTCGTGAGCCATTGATATAGTTTTACTCGTGGCTACGCCACTCGTGAAAATATTGCATTCTTCATTCATTTTCAATAAGCGGATGCAAGTGGTGTCGCCGGTCTATTCTCTCTGTCCCTTACGATATCAAGTTTGGATAATCAACCTAAAATATGCTTTAGCAGTAAACCTTCAACTGCATAGTTTATAAAAAGTATTATCTCATCAAATTTGCGAAAATTTCAATGAATAAAGTTGATTTTTGACATGTTCGTTACTGTCGCCGATCAATACGCTGTGTCTTTAAACATGCGTAGAAATTAAACAAAGCAATTTAGTCCAATTTTGTTAAGGTTATTTAGTAACTGAAAGCTTATAGTCATAAGCCAAATGTATTTCCCAACAACTTTCGATTGTTAATTGACTTTCAACCTCATTGAAAGTCTGGTTTTTAGAAATCAAATTTTCAGGAAATGTACGTTACTAAGTTTTTACATGGCAGCATTTCAAAGAATAACACATCAAATTGTATCGGTTTGGTTATTTTCATAGACGTTAGTCTTATAATATTACATAATGCTTCAATTCTTGTTAAGAATTTAAGAATTTAGACAATATACAAGTTTAAAGTTATTACTCACCCTAAATTGACTTTTAATTGACATGTTCGTTACCTTAAGTTTCTAAAATACCATACTATTAGAAAGACATTAACTTACCTTTAAATGAATAATGCTGCGTATTATATCAAAAGAACATGTTAACTTTATATTCTTTTGAAATTACTGAAGGCTAATCAAGTAAAAGCTCCTAATTTGAAGTGTCCGTTACTGACATGTTCGTGACTGAAATTTACATACTGCGTGTTTTTTAAGTTCAGTTTTTAAATCTCTTTGTATTTGATTTCATTAAACTTGACGATATCACTCCCGATAAAGCTTACAGAGTAGGTCAACTGCCGCTTTATAGAAAATAAACGGAGATTTCGCAATACGGCAGTATGGTTATTATTTTTACGCCACAAATTTGCTCAAAATGATTTTCTCAATTTTGTTTTGCTAAATCATTTGATATTGGAGTGAAATTTGAATATATAGTATGTTTTATTGGATGCATAGTATATGTTCAAAATATAAGCCATGACAAAAGTATGACATGTTCGTTACGACAATGTAACGAACATGTCAGCAGCATTAACGATTCACCGTACCAGTCTAACATAAAATTAAGTTGTTTCTTTAATTTAAGTATATAATTCGTTCCTTATTTTCACTTTTTACCAATATCTAAAGTTAGCTTAAGCATGGTTTCTTTTGAAATCGTATTTATTATACGACACCTTCATTTCGTTTTATATTTTTGTAAGCCCAACCAATTAAATTGTCTCATCCTGTCTTTAGTCAGTTTCAGAAAAATGTATCGGAGAGTAAAACTAGAAGGGAAATAATTACACGTTTTAGCAGAGTACAAATCCTATTCATGGCAGTATTCTATTTGCAGTGATACACCAATGAATGATTAGTAACGAACATGTCAAGATTAGTAACGGACATTTCATGTTTTTTTTCTTTTCTTGTGAAATCAAGGGCAGGAATTCAGAAATATAAATCGTCGATGGCTTAAACAGAGCAAAAGCAATGTGAACCTATATATAGAAAGATTGAGAAAACAAATTACATACTTTTGGTAACGAACATTTTGGCGACATTTTGGTAGCATTTTTGAAAAAAATCTTGTAAAAAATCCTATATAAGAGTAATTCTTCAATCACACACTATCCTTTTAAGGTTCCAGTGTAATATTTAAATGTAATTATAAACGTGGATTATCCAGATATAGAAGAAGAAGAAGATTTTATTTTCAGATCAATAAGTCAATAGACCTCGATATAAAATTATAATTTATTACACTCATATCGATTACAAATTTCTTTGTACCAGATTGTACTGAGTTTGATCAAGCATATGGCAATTGAATATTATTAGTCAGTACGAATATCTTTCTTAATTTTCTGAAGATTTACACTTTGTTTTATTAGGGAAAATTCTTAAATGTGTAATATACCAACTATTTATGGTAAGCGACCATTGAAAGTTAGCATAACGAACATTTCATGGCAAAATTTGTACCCCTGACAGTCGTACTTCAAATAAGCATATGACAACAATTACTGATGTCATGATCAAAATATTTCAGAAAGTTGTAGTTTACAGGTTATATTCTTCGATTAAAATGCTAAATAAAGAATTCTAGAACACTGATTTTCCTGTCTTTCATACCTCCAAAATGCACCCGCTCATTAAAAAATGAATGTCTTAGCTGACGAGTGAAATAAAAATCGATCCTACACCGAAATAAACAAATATCCTCTAGGTAATGAAATTTCAGCATATGTTTGCAATGAATACTATAAGCTTTAAGGAAATTACTATATGTTGATCAAAATAATCATAACTGAAGCATTTGGAATTGATTCTATTCTAAAACATAAAAATGGATGTTTAAATAGGACAAAAGATGAGAAAATTTTAGAAATTCTAAAAGAAGAAATAACATATCATAAATTGGGTATCTTTAAAATGGTAAATTTGAATATAATTATATTAAATGCTTCAATAATCAAAGTGAAAGTGAAAACAACAACTCTCTACTAGCTGTTATTATTGTTTAAAGTGTTCCAATTTTCTATAAACATATCAGTGTTAACTATTGTGTCTAACCATCCAACAATGTCTAATACAATCATCAACATTGATGATCAGGAGCTAATACTAGTCAGTTATAGTCAGTCAATGTATACGAAAGCCATTGGAAGCTCTGAATGTCATGTATGGCTGGAACATGACTGGATGTCGAACGCTGGCCTATTTTGTTGTGAAATATTACGAAGGTATGTGAGTTTCGTTTAAACATTTAGAATTTCGTGGTGAAGCTAAACTAGAAACAATTTTCAAAACCTTCCACTTCAGCAGACTGCGAATAAATAGTATTCTTAAATATTAGGTGCAATTAATTGGAAAACATAGAACAGAGCAGAAAGTGATAAAATAAGTGATAAAATAAACCAATTTTTTAATCTTTACGTACATTACTTAAATTCTTCTGCCATTGAAACAATTGTCTCAATGTTTCAAGTTAGAAACTAGAATACATGGGTTTATTGGTTTAATGCCAGACACAAACATCTTTCTATGTTAGATAGACAGATATGTGTGTAAAAAGCCAAATAGAAGTAAACAAATCACACTTCTTGTTTTAAGCAGTAATGTGCAAAAAGTCTAATCTCCTCTCGGATGCATCAGCAAAGAAATCAAATACACTCATAAATGTAGGTCCTAAAACAAGTAATATTTTGATAAAAATACATAAGCACACTTATAATACACTTATAATATAATATACACAGTTTACAGTCACGGGATCTAGTAAACAACAGCAGCGTGTTCAGTAACGACTGTTAGCTAACGTAACGGATACGGGAAAACTTAACCCGTGGAGAACTCAAGCCAAAGAGGGGACAAATTAGACCGTCAGTGAAGTATTGAATTTTCTGGGGTTGAGTGATCTTTGGGTTGAGTTGTGCCGAACCTAACGTTACGGAACGTTTTGGAACGTCTATGGTAACTGAACACGCTGCAGGTGAATGGAGTCATATTGTAAGCTAACGTCATTTAAAAGTAAACAAGTACCACAAATCTCAATCACAAAATGTTATCAAGTGTTTATGGTCGAAATTTAATGAACATGTTCAAGTTAGGATCGAACCCCACGATATCTGGATTAGTTATCACACGTGCTAGTGATGGATTCAACTGGGAGAGTAACACTTACCCTGAAATAGGTGGAGGTTTTGGAAGCTCTTTTGTAAAACTTTCCTTTCCAATTAGCCAATAAGTCTTTGCCATACCTTTACCCTAAAAAGGTGATAAATACGAGATGTATAAGAAGTGTAGAAACATATCATGAACAACAGCGCTTGATTTGACGTCATTTATCTAAACGTTTAATTGCCTTTTAGGTTTAACGCCGTGTCAACAAAATTTAGGTCAATTTACGGCGTCAAGCTCACCTAACCTAGCTTTCATGGACCCTTGTCTATAACCAGTACTCACCTACCCTTCCACAAAGCCGGAAACTTCTCCATATATATTATTAATGGAGACAAACTGACATTATTGTCAAATTTTCATGGAAGGGTATAACCTCCCCAGGTGGGACTCGAATCCGTACCCCCTTCGGGATACGAGATTCCAAATCCCGGCGCGCTACCGACTGCGCCACCGACCCGGGTGGAACTTTTAATTAACTATCTTATGAGATTTCATAGTAAATAAACTGTTTCTTAAGGATCACAGCAACCACAAACTTAACTAAAATACAAATACAAATACAAATTTTATTTACTGTCGGTATGTACATACAATGATAAACATAAGCTATGTATAGCTTTTGACCGACTAATTATTGTTTTTTTTTCATTTAATTTTGTGAAGCTAATAATATAATATATTTTGGTCATGAAAATTTACCTAAATACTTATCTATGATGATTTTAAATTTGTTGTGATTCTCTTATAAGATAAGAACCTTTTCAAATTATTAAATGGTGTACATAATTGTTATTAAGTGTTGTACATATGTTTATAATTTTATATACCTCCTGAAAATACAGCTTTCTACCCGGGAATTCATACATCAGTGTCCAATGAACTTAAATCTATTGTCATACAGGGTGGGCATGTTAATTCTAAAATTGTTTTATGTGGTGATTTGAATTCACGAACTGGTGAAGCTTTAGACTATATAGACCCTAGAATGTGTCCATTTGTTGACGATGTCTTTCATGACTAAGTTGGTGGTAATATTGGCATACCCAGGAAATCGGTTGATACAGCTATCAATGAATTTGGAAAAGAACTACTCTCACTTTGTCAAAAGTTTTCATGCTATATAGCAAATGCTTTAGAAACTTACCCGAGAGTATTGAAAATACTTTTAATAACGCCAAAAGAAGTAGCACATTTGATTATTTTGTTATGTCCAAACAATTTTTTGATATGATTGATAGTTTTTGTATCAGTTCAAACACATTAAGATGCCATTAACCAGTATGTATTGAACTTAAAAACCATTTTCTACCAGAGAGAGACACTATTATTCATGTAAAATGAATGCTTCTGATTCTGAGAGCTACATTCAAAATCTTTTTTAAAAATATTCATTCTATTCTAGTCGATTTGACAATATATCGAACCTATAAAATAATCGTGGTATTGGTATTACATGACTTAGAATCAGCGATAGGAGAGAAAATGGTGTAAACACCGGTAGGGGACTTAAAGGAGACAAATAAACCTAAAGTCCAAGCTAACATTTCTGCTAATGAATGGTTTCATCTTTTTGCCAATTTGTTTGGTCAGGATTACACTGACCAACACGAAGAATATAATTTACATGATGAAATGAACACTAGTTATTTTGACGATATGCAAAATATGATTAGGAATGATAGTATTACTGAGGCTGAGGTTTTAAGTAAAACGTGTTTAGTTTTTCAATTTGAAATAAATCTACAGGTGGTAGTCTTATAATCTTATTCGCATCACATTAGGTATGACATTGATGTACTTTTACCTTATATAGTTAAACTTTTAATAGAAGTTATTCAACTGGTGAGCTTCCTGTACAGTGGAACAAAATTATATTGTGCTACTTGGGTGGTAATATTAATTGTACCAATCGGTACAGGGGTGTTGCACTTATTGGTGTGCTAAGTAAAGTATATATCAATATAATTACAAAGCGATTTTGACATTTATATTGTAGTTCATGGTATATCAAGCGGGATTTCGTTCGGAATACTCGACTATTGACAATGCATTTGTTCTTTATTCTACATTATATGTAAAGTCAATAAGTATATATTTGTTCCAATCTCCGTAAACAGATATCCTGTAGAGCGTTGTCGTACAGGATCTCTACTTTCTCCGTGGAAGGTCACGTCGATATGAACTTTGTTTCGACCAATCAATGCGTAGCTTTCATCAAGACGAAAACACTATTAATCACATTTTGATTTTGTAATTTGTATTTTTATACCAAGTTTTGCATGCTAATTTAACAGCCGTGTTATTCACAGTCTGCGATTGTGCGGCTCATTTCAAATTGCAAGACATAGACGATGTAAACAAGTTACGTATCATAATTTCTTTATGAATATTATGATGAGAAAAGGTCGCCTGAACGTGACCTTCGTTTGAAAAAGGCCAGATCTAAATTAGCGAGTATGCGAGCGGAAAATTTTAGATTGGGTTTTAATCAGATTGGTATTTGTTCAAAGGAATCATCCGAACGTAGCCTTTATAGATTTTCATACGGCCTTTGATTCTGTTGATCGCAAATTATTATTTGAATGTCTTTTGAAAATGATATTAAAGGTAACATGTTTACATCTAAATTACATCGATATACATGTATGCTTCTGTCAAATCATGTGTTCGTACTAAGGTTGGTTTAACTGACAGATTTAACTGTCCAGTTGGCTTGAGACAGGGTTGTAACCTAAATCCCGTACTGTTTACATTATTTATTAAGGAATTTCATGAAAATTTACTTGAAAATGACAGAAGAAGAATTCAACTCTATTCAGACATAGTAGAAATATGTTTGGCAATGTTCGCAGATGACATTGCAATAATTGCATACAATGTAAATGGCATGCAGAAGCAATTAAATATTCTTAAGTCATATTGCGATACTAGTAAACTTAAAGTTGATGTTTGTAAAACTAAAATTCTGTCTGGTCTTGAAACTTGGTGGAACAATTAAAAAAATGGTACTTTGAAAACGATTATGTTGATTACATTGTATGAAATGTTGGAGGCATTCGAAAAAAGCAAAAGTTGCCTTAGTTGATATTTTAAATTCACTTTGTAATTACTAGTGCTAACCATATAAGTCTTTTTTTTAAATTTTTTATTCCAAAATTGCTCCAATAATGTTATATTGGGCGGAATTATAGACATTTAATTGTCACACGTTGAACATTGTTTATGCTTGTAAAATGTTTTTAAACGTTAAATATTCAGCATGTAATGATGCTATTTTGGGTGATCTTGGTAGGTTTCTAATATCTATATTTTCTTAAAAAACGTTGCATGAAATTTTGGATACGAATCATTAAATTGCCCTAGTCTGTACATGTATGTTAGGCTTTGTTACGATATATTAAAATACGATGGGTTGGGTCACTCATATTGGGTATCAAATGTAATAACATGTTTTTGTAGTAATTGATTTGACTTTGTTGGGAAGCACAAGAAATTCTACATCTACCGGTAATCACTTATAGTCGGTTCAAAAGCCCAGTAAGGTCTTATGTTTATTGTATTAGGTATACTTGACGACTCAAAATAAAAATATCTATCTTATCGTATCTTATACAATGTTGGCCTATATCTTGTAAAAAAACATTCATATTACAGACAATTCAAACCAAAGTCAAACCAAGTAATTATGTACATGTACTTATAATTTTGTTCTTCCATGATTTCATGCAGATTTTAGATATTGCCTTATTGTGAAATAATCTTAGAAGACAAACTTCATTTTATATGTTATTGTACATTGTATAACGACTTTAGAAAAAATATCTGCCTGTGTTATGTAGCTCTAATTTAATGGGAGATGAGAACCATCAGAATATTCTTAATTTATCAATGTTTATTTATCATGCACTTGAATTAAGAAATGAATATGTAATTGATTGAAAGCTTATATCATAAATTCTCATTTAACATAACTATTATGTTGAATGGGACCCCATAATGTTGAAAATTCACATTTACAAAATAAATTTATGTCATATTGTATATCAATACGTTAAATTTATTTTATTTGTACAAGTCAATTATTTATGTAACTTTACATTGCTTACTGTATATATAAATTGTCCATGTGTATGGGCACGTGGCCTTATTATACAGTAAATACATTTAATATATTATTATTACAATATATTTCTTAAATATATATAAAAAAACGCAATAAAAGTAAATTCTGATTCTAAATAATTCACAAACGAACAAAGTTTACAGATTCTTTTTTTCTCGCAGTTAATTTAAGAAATTCCAACTTCAATATAAACTAAATAAGACTACATTTTTAAACGGGAAAAATTGTTTTTAAACAGGTGAATTTTTTAATAACTAAGTTAATTAAAAATGTGAACCTTAGTTGCATATATCAATCCATTGCAAAATTCATTCTTGGATAAATTGATAGCATATTTGTTGCTTCAATGTGATATAGGATACGATTTAATTCCAATGAAAAACCGGTTTGTTACTAATATACTCATTGGTATTGCTTTGAGAAACACCTCCGACTTAGTAATGTATATCGTTTCTAGTAGAAACTTGATGAAATTAAAATTTGCTTTGTTTTCTAGTCAATTGACAACTAATTAGGTCTATAATCGGTTTTAAGTAATTTGACAGTAAAAACTTGTTACTGATTTGTATCAAAGACTTATTATCAAATTAAATCAATCACGGCTGATAAAACCTAATTAAAATTTAATATCCACAGCCTAAATAATGACAATGAAATCAAAGATCTAAGTGATTACGATCTATTTAGGATGTGGAATTCAAAGATTAGTATCAAATTAATGACTACCAAATTAAATATCCAAGTGATCACAATTTGCTTCAGGCAGGAAATATTGATGAAACAGGTAGTGACATTTCAAGATAAAACTCTAAGTTGTAAGTTACTTATTGTAAATGAAATGTTCGACAGAACTCAACAAAGTTATCAAATGTGAACCAATGAAATTATCTGATACAAAGGCAAAAACCTAACTTCAGTTTGATAGTATCATTATTAATTAAAATGTCATACAACAAATGATGTTCATTACAACTAATGACTTAATCACTAAAATAATTACTAAAAAAAGTTCTGTTAAATCGGATAATTTCAAGTCTTAATTAGCGAGACAACTATCTTGAATATTTGATCAGTTCATCTTACTAATTAGTTCAATTAATATGTATAGTTTATCAGAAACAAAACACGATACAAGCAAAAAGTAGATAATTAAAATACGATAAAATCTTTAGATATGGTGTACTTCATAGAGTTTAAGAGTCTATTCTTGTCAAAGAAGATTGCATGATTGTAGTTATGTTGTTGATAAAGGCCCATTGTCATAATATATACACACAGTAGTCCAAATAGTCGATTCAATTTTAAAAACATTTTAATTAATGTAATTAAAAGAATTGTGAAACCAAATGACGAACATCAACCGGCGAAAACACATATACATTCCACTCAGCTAAAAACAAAAATGGAGATATTTTCAGATTTTTAACTTTTTGTTGTGAAAAGGACACTACAAATAAATAACGAATACACGAACATAATGGGGATTTCGCTTTTAAATAATAAAGTAAAACTCAAAAGCATTAACAGGTAAACGTGAAATTGTCTAAAACCAGGGGCCACTTTCACAAAAAATCTTAAGTTTTTTCATAAGTCAAGACTTAAGCTTGGACTTAAGTTAAAAGTTATGATGAACTTAAGTTTTTACTGAGTAAGTTTCTCGAAAAAATTTAAGACAGTCTTATCTGTTCCTGACTTAAATCTGGTCTTAATTTTTTACTATATCGACGTTTCATAGCTACGCTGTTAAATCTGTCAATTTTGCACCGGTAATTATGTGTAAATCTACATATACAATCTTTTAACAATGACATATAAATATACACATCACACAAACATATTAGATATCAATACACGATATCCTCGTGCTATCGTTATACAAGCAGGGAACGAAACTTCATCAAAAAGTGGTTGGTGTAATATATGTAGAGTTTAAAAAACAAAACAAAATAACTCTGCAGGCAAAGCTTTCATGACTAATTAGTAAGCAGTCAAATGATAAGGTTTTAGAGGCTATCACTGAAAAGGTAAATCAATATGTTCTTATTTAAATTCTGCATTTCGTTGCTTTTTAAAAATCCACTGATACATAATTTAATTTGTTTGCTTTATTTTGCATTCAAACCTCAATTTTGTTGTCGGATAGCTTTGATCGTCTTTACATGCATTTTTATTTGTTCGACCCTTCATAGAAACAGTGATTTACATATTATATGCATTTGAATGTCATTTATTTTAACTATGAGTCATGCAATTTAAATTCTGTTATAACTGCCAGTAGCATAGAACTTTAATGCAATCAGAACTTTCATGTAAACTGGCAAACTATGTGACCTGCTTGTAGGCTGCACTAAGTGGTTTTGCAGTAACTTGCTGGTCTGGATAACCTGTACATATTTATTAAGTGTTGGTCGTCAAACACTTCTAATGGGTTAAATGTAATCTAATTACTCGCAGCCTTCTCAAATGACATCTTCAAATTAAATTATTGGGCGCAGCCATATTGAAATTTCTGACCTAAGTCACATATTTTAGACTTTTAAAAGTCACCTCTATAGGTGACTTAAGTTTTGTCTTAAGTTTATGTTTCAAAATCGACTTAAGTATTTTTGGTGAAAACAGTGATAAGATAAACACTAGACTTAAGCAACAATTTAAGTTTAAAAATGAACTTAAGTTGTTTTGTGAAAGTGGTCCTAGTTTATGATTACCTTTAGTTCAACTTCTCCTCTATATTCTGTTTGATATCCTCCTAAAGCTTCAAGTATCACTTTTACAGCTTCACTGATATGTATGCGGTATGCTTAAATAAACACAATAAACAACAATACAGGTTATACAATTGATCAACAAATTCACTCTATGCCTTTTGTTTTTTACAAGAATATATTTTGCATATCTATACACTTTTCAAGATGGCGGTCTATAGTATGATTAATGCGATAAATCAAAACGATATCTTTGATATTGATTTATTGACTGACCCTTCTATAGTTATATAGTTGACAACTATTGTTTGTAACCATGCATAACCGGTTTCTATAGCTATAGACTGGTCATAATTTCTCAAACCCATGATATATCTGCATTAATTGTAGTGACAGACACTAAATGTTGGTAGAGTTTTATTTAATAGAGTGTAAAAACATTTTCTATATATTATTTTATTGAATTAAACAGAATTATAATACGACGGTCAGCTCAGTTAACATAGCCAATTTTGCCTTTGTCTAACTCCATAACTCACAGTTTCTTCCACAAGGAATGCAACTTTTTCATATTTCTTATTAATACAGGAAACTTGACAGTATTTTACGGAAGGGTATAATTTCCCAGGGCGGGATTCAAATTGGGAAACTGGATTCGAAATCCCAAAATGCTACCAACAGCACTGCAGACCCAGGTTTAAATGTTAACATCAACAGAGGTTTTATAGTTTATCTTATTTACCTGCACCCGTGGATTCCATTCTAGAAGCTGTATTAACTGTATCACCAAATAAACAATATCGAGGCATTGTGAGACCAACCACTCCAGCAACACAGGGACCTGAAACATTATACATTACAATTAACATTTTATCAAAACTAATCTCCGAAATAGAATCAGTGTGTCGTACTTCCTTTGTAAAATCAGTTTTCCGAGCTTTGTTAACGGTTCATGTTTTCTATATTTATTTATCATTTAAGTCTCATCTATGTACAGCATGTATATAAAACTTACATATTACATAGTATAAAAAACCATGTACATAGCCACTCTTAATAGAGTTATAAAAGACTATAAGCTCTTTAAATAACTAAAACTATCACACATTTATACAATATAGTTATTTTCAACAAATATATTATAAAACAGATTAAAAATAAAAAAGTAGCTAATCAATGCTATTCGCAAGTTAAATATATATTTAAGAATTAGACTTAAAAACTTTACAATAATTAATTGGTTCACTAACGCGCAGAATAAAAGAATTGGTTTACAAAATCGATCATCATCTCTGATCAGATCAGAGATGATTTGAATAGCATTGATTACCTACATATATTGTAAAAGATTCATAGTACAGTTCAAAAAATATTCCATTAAGAGATATCTAAGAATATGAAACAACATCTGATAAAAGGAACTAAAAGAAATAATCAGGAGCACTAATTTTATTTATTCAAAAGACACTGCCTTTTATTTAAAATATTGAAACAGGTTTTGGCATAAATTCTTATAATAGACTTATTAGTAAAAATCAACTTAAATTTTTCTGAATCAGGTAAAGCTAAAAACGACAAATTAAGAGAGATTGCTTTATCAAGCAGTGGGGCTCTTAGGTCATTATAGATATGACATTTAAATAAAACATGAGATTCTGTCTCCACTGAATCACAGAACGGATATTTTCTGTCATCAAGGGAATATTTCAAATCTACCGGTTTCTATTCTTATAGGGATGACACCACATCTA
This sequence comes from Mactra quadrangularis, assembly GCA_025267735.1. NCBI lineage: Eukaryota > Metazoa > Mollusca > Bivalvia > Venerida > Mactridae > Mactra > Mactra quadrangularis. The sequence continues at coordinate 31,536,321 of CM046293.1, forward strand.
AATTTACTTAATGCTGATCTGTGTTGATGTGGTAAAATCATTTTACAATAGTTTTCAACTTTGAAATGTGATTTAAAAGAACAATATGTACGTAGCTTATTTCGACCTCTACCACTTAAACCAATGTGTCTATTAATAACATTTTCCCATTCATTAATAAAAAATACAAAGAACAAAATTCGATACATGAGATACTAAAAACTTCTTACAGATTGGAATATGAAATGAAAAATCATTCAAATTACTTAAATGAAATTGTTGCATTACAACGAAAAACCAATTTTTACAAATACGAATATTCTCGGCACGACCTGCTGCCCACAGAGCTACTCTCTTATTTAACCTTAGGTTTGAAGTATTGCAAATACGAGCACAAATTGCAGATATAGATTTCTACTGACGAACTATAGGTGGAACCCAAGCCATTTCACCAGCCAGTGCAGCATTAGGAGTAAATTTTCCCACGCTATGTTCTGTAATTGCACGATTCGTTGCGAGTTGCCACAAAAATATTATAAATAAAGCAAAGGTCAGGTATACGAGTGTTGTCTGATGTAAAATGTACTAGCACGCAGAGACGCATTTTACATTAGATTGTGTAAAACAGAAAACAGAACAGAGGCTTATATTTTGAACGTTCTAGCACAAACTTACCAAACTCGAAAGTGGTTTGACTGCTTTGATAAATACTCGTAATTTACCTCATAATGATGTAATAATAATCTACATGATTATGTAATTGACGTAATAATAATCTAAAATAGTCGATATATTTTACAATCAGTCAGTTAGATAATGTTTTAAACCGTTTTCATAAAATTGCTTTATTTGACACCTGGCCGTTTATCATAAAATATCGATAAATATAATGGATTAAATCTTGGAAATGTCTTAGGATTTTTTTCTTATCCACATTGATAAGACTTCATGTAATCCTTGTAAAAATAATCTCACCTTTATATCAAAAACTACTTCAAACATAACAAACCAATTACTAAAAGAAAATCGTGACTGTCAATGTCAGATTGATCATAATTGTACGCAATATAACTAAGTACAATATGTTATGTATTTCTTTAATGTTAGTTCACAATCTCAGCAAACACTATAGTCCTGCTAACAAATTCCTTCTGGCAGAACCTACTGTTCAATGAAACAGTGTTTGAACCCTAAATGGCAATTGATATGCCACTGCCAGTTCCAATGCAGAAACCCCAATAGGTTCTTATTTTCGCTATTTCTTTGTGGTGGTCTTTTAAAAAAACAAAAATAATATTCTAAAATACATCCCTCTTGTTTTTGCTTTGGGAAAGTCTGTGCTTCTTAAAATGTTGCTGTTCCCGATATGTTTTGATTCCGTGATTAAAAAAAAAACATCTGTCTAGTCTATAGAAAGAAAATGTTGAGCCAATAATAGTAATAGACAAATCAGAGTAAAACATACTTGAATGTAGACCTATTCTAACACGTATGGGTACATACCTGAATGTAGACCTATTCTAACACGTATAGGTACATACCGGAATGTAGACCTATTCTAACACGTATAGGTACATACCTGAATATAGACCTATTCTAACACGTATAGGTACATACCTGAATGTAGACCTTTTCTAACACGTATAGGTACATACCTGAATGTAGACCTATTCTAACACGTATAGGTACATACCTGAATGTAGACCTATTCTAACACGTAGTTGTACATACCTGAATGTAGACCTATTCTAACACGTATAGGTACATACCTGAATGTAGACCTATTCTAACACGTATAGGAACATACCTGAATGTAGACCTATTCTAACACGTATAGGTACATACCTGAATGTAGACCTATTCTAACACGTATAGGTACATACCTGAATGTAGACCTATTTTAACACGTAGTGGTATATACCTAAATGTAGACATATTCTTACACGTAGTGGTACTTACCTGAATGTAGACCTCACACATAGTGGTATAAATCCTGAATGTAGACCTATTCTAACACGTAGTGGTATATACCTGAATGTAGACCTAACACGTAGTGGTACTTACCTGAATGTAGACCTAACACGTAGTGGTACTTACCTGAATGTAGACCTATTTTTAACACGTATTGGTACATACCTGACAGTAGACCTATTCTAATACGTAGTGGTACATACCTGAATGTAGATCTATTCTTACACGAAGTGGTACTTACCTGAATGTAGACCTCACACATAGTGGTATATACCTGAATGTAGACCTATTCTAACACGTAGTGGTACATACCTGACAGTAGACCTATTCTAACACGTAGTGGTATATACCTGAATGTAGACCTATTCTTACACGTAGTGGTACATACCTGAATGTAGACCTATTCTAACACGTATAGGTATATACCTGAATGTAGACCTATTTTAACACGTAGTGGTATATACCTAAATGTAGACCTATTCTAACACGTAGTGGTACATACCTGAATGTAGACCTAACACGTATAGGTACATACCTGAATGTAGACCTATTCTAACACGTATAGGTACATACCTGAATGTAGACCTAACACGTATAGGTACATACCTGAATGTAGACCTAACACGTAGTGGTACTTACCTGAATGTAGACTTATTCTAACACGTAGTGGAACATACCTGAATGTAGACCTATTCTAATACGTAGTGGTACATACCTGACTGTAGACCTATTCTAACACGTAGTGGTACATACCTGAATGAAGACCTAACACGTAGTGGTACATACCTGAATGTAGACCTAACACGTAGTGGTACTTACCTGAATGTAGACCTATTTTAACACGTAGTGGTACATACCTGAATGTAGACCTAACACGTAGTGGTACTTACCTGAATGTAGACCTATTTTAACACGTATTAGTACATACCTGAATGTAGACCTATTTTAACACGTAAAGGTACATACCTGAATGTAGACCTAACACGTAGTAGTACATACCTGAATGTAGACCTAACACGTAGTGGTACATACCTGAATATAGACCTATTCTAACACGTAGTGGTACATACCTGAATGTAGACATATTCTAACACATAGTGGTACATACCTGAATGTAGACCTAACACGTAGTGGTACTTACCTGAATGTAGACCTATTCTTACACCTAGTGGTACATACCTGAATGTAGACCTATTCTAACACGTATAGGTACTTACCTGAATGTAGACCTATTCTAACACGTAGTGGTACATACCTGAATGTAGACCTATTCTAACACGTATAGGTACATACCTGAATGTAGACCTATTCTAACACGTAGTGGTATATACCTGAATGTAGACCTATTCTAACACGTATAGGTGCATACCTGGATGTAGACCTATTCTAACACGTAGTGGTACATACCTGAATATATACCTATTCTTACACGTAGTGGTATATACCTGAATGTAGACCTATTCTAACACGCATAGGTACATACCTGAATGTAGACCTATTCTAACACGTATAGGTACATACCTGAATGTAGACCTATTCTAACACGTAGGGGTACTTCAGGCATATGTTTAATAGTAAAGTTTCCACATTGTGATAAGAGATCTAATGCCATTGTTGATATTTCCCCGGCATGTCTGTTTTCATTCCTAACAGGTAGTCCACTACAAACCATGTAGGCATCGCCTATTGTTTCAACCTGAAAGTAGGAATGTAAATCGGTTTTATTTCGAAGACTGGCGTAGCTTGTATGATCGGCGATTTTTAATACGAAACACGTGGGTTTGTAAATATGTTTTCAACAAACGAACTAATTTAAACCTATTTTTTACAACCTAATCCATGAAAATGAACTTTTTTCATCTAAAATAATATAATATGCAATCAAGTATACGCTACTAGCTGAGAGTTATAATTGTGTTTGTAGCAATCTTATGCATTCGTGTCACTGTCATTCCATCAATATCGGGGACCACATAGTACTAAGAGATTGGTATATTTTTGTGTCATCCCTGGTATTGATGTACATGACACATCGCATTCAAACATAGTTCGATATTCACCATTTGTAAACTGTATACATGTGTATATCATGACATTATTTCTGATAATATTTAAAAAAATCATCATTGCTAACATTCTTATCATTTTCATCATTAGCCAATTTCATTATAGCTATCATAATTCTTTTATCAACCATAATCATCGTCATCATTGCCGTCATCATTATTATCATTATTACCATTATCATACAATACCTTATAAACATCATAGGCATCTATAGTTGCATCAAACATTGTGTATAAACCATTTAATAGATCAACAACTTGCATAGGAGTACTCTTAGCTGAGATTGTAGTAAATCCCACAATATCAGAGAAATATATTGTTACTTCTGAGAATTGTTCTGCAGGTACGGAACGTCCGAACTTTAAACTGTCAGCAACAACCCTATTAAAATAAAATATTGTTTATTATTTGAAGTAAGTTTTGCTAAAGTCCAATGTGTTTGTGGCCAGGTGAAGAAGATTGCTTGTTAGTTTACTTTTAAAAAAGCTCTCAAAATTCAGTAATAAATCCTCGTCAGAGGCTGACAACAGTCTTACTAGGTTCAGAAGGAGACGAGCGAGTGGCTGTTATTGAAGATTTTGTCTTTGTCATGAAATTATTTCTACGGCTATTCTCCCTCCTACCAATCATTTTTAATTATGTTGAGCAGTTACCAATCACTGACGAAATTACATGTGTATGCGCTTTGTAGTTGGTTAACAGCTAAATACAGATATTAAGTTTTTCCAGGAGGAGTGAGTAGGTTGACTGACCGCCGTTTTATGACCTATACAATGCGTTGCTACGGCGTTAAATCCAACAAACAAACAAACATTAAAGATTTTGTAAGTTTTCCTATCAGGGTATCGGACAGAGTAAAGAAGTTGCAGCAAATGGCAATAGTTCTTAGAAACAAAGCAGAGTTAGTAACAACATGCAGACTGCATTAGCAATATCATTGTCGCCGTTTCTGGACGGCGACATATACAATCATCAAGATTTGAGCATTTTGTTGCTTTAAGCCAATCAAAAAGATTCATTTTAGATGACAGGATAAGAAAATGGACGTCAAAACGTCAAATAAGGGGTGCGTGAATGGACTCGTCGTCCGCTATGTTTTGTCGGGTTATCTGTTTGTGTTACTGGAAAATAATATTATCAATATTTGAACGCAGTCAAGTTTGAAGGAATTATATTATAAGCACAGGAAATGGCAAAATTAATTGTTACATGTCATGTCTTTGAGAGAATGTATCCTGTATAGGAATATTTTTATGTTTTATTTTTAAAATCCGCACTTAATTGAAAAAAATGCATACTAATTTTCCCCTTTTTCGGGCGAGTCTAATAAAAAAATCGATCCTAACCGGTGACTGACGCAGACACTGACACCATACACTAAGAATGAATTCACTGACGAATCTACTTACACCATAGATAAAGAAGGATTATCAGACCATGACTGACTATAATTGAATTATTTAACAAATAAAACATGGCCTTGAGGACAATATGCAAGTTTCCTGACAAGTTGGTCAGATTGAGAAAGGTTCAGGCTTGAAGATATTAATACAAATAAATACAATAATCAGAGTAAATATTCTATTTAGGAAGTTGCCATAATTGATAATTTACCGGTCGATGATCCTTCTTTGGAGAAGACGTCATACACGGCTAAACAGCGATTTTAAACATTTTTGAAAATGCTAATACTTGTTATATTATTATAATCGTAGTTCGAGAGGATGGGCACCTTCAGCGTGATTTCATTGATAAAAAATGGTCAAGAGCATGCTTTAAATCTATTACCAGTGCTTGGCAAAAAGGTTTGCAGAATTCACCGCACGCTCCTATAAAACTGAACAATTTTAAAGTTTTTACAAGAGTGAGGCGTCTAGTAGTTTTTAATGATTTAAGCAGAACTTTTCTATCAGTACTTTCAGTGCTTTGGTTTTTAAGATGTAAATTGATTTATTCGGTGAACAAGAACTTCCATTTTATACCATTAACCTTTCATTCTATGTTCTGTAAGACAATATAAAACATAAAACCAAGGAATTATCATGTCTGATACTAATAGACAATAATCATCTTACGTTAATGCTATTTTGTACAAAAAAGGTTCCATTTGCAATTTACAATAAAATGTCACGTGACATTATATCACATCACCAACAAATTCGATAACATTAACACATTTACTTACTCTGGTAACATTCGATATAAAAGGAGATCAGTTTTCTTTTTTTCTTCCTCCAGTTGAAGAGTTCTGTCTTTGACCAGATCTTCAAGATCTGTTGAATATTTCTCTAACATTCGAAACATTGTATCAACTATGTTCATTTTCCTGTAAAAAACAGAACATTTACGTCAATTATTTCACTATATAGATTATTGTTACGTCAATAATAAGATGTGGTAATCTTTAACTCAAACAAACATCAAGTCAGTATCAACTACAATTAGACGAAAACACAAAAGTCAAATCCGATCTATAAAAAAATCCTAAAATAACATTATCTCATAGTGATTTTTAGCATGCAAATGTATGTGTGCATGTATTTATTTTACTATCTATTTATTTATTCACATTTAAAAACCATATTATAATACTGTGACCATTTAGAGGATGTGTATAGGCATTGTATGCCTGTTATTTAATCCAATTTATGCAATAAAATATGTATTAAATTACATAAATCCGATCTAGAAAGTGTCATAAGTCAGTATTCGCATAATACTCACTTCTACTGCAGTAGTAAACATTATTCAATGGTCAATGAATAAAAAAGTCGCTGATGAAATGTTAAAAAATCTTTGATAAACTTTGTTACACTAATTTATTTTAGTGTGATGGTTACGGAGCCCCTAAAAGGACATTTTGAAACACTTTTTTATTTTCACAACTATTTCGTTTAAACGTAATAATTATTTCGTTTTAACGAAATATTATTTCGTTTATTCGAAATATTATTTCGATTAAACGAAATAATATTACGTTTAAACGAAATAATTATTTCGTTTTTTCGAAATAATATTATTTCGTTTTTTCGAAATAATTATTTCGTTTTTTCGAAATAATTATTTTGTCTTTTCGAAATATTATTTCGTTTAAACGTAATATTATTTCGTTATAACGAAATATTATTTCGTTTAATCGAAATAATTATTTCGTTTTTTCGAAATAATTATTTCGTTTTTTCGAAATAATATTATTTCGTTTTTTCGAAATAATTATTTCGTTTTTTCGAAATATTATTTCGTTTAAACGTAATATTATTTCGTTTTAACGAAATATTATTTCGTTTAATCGAAATACTTATTTCGTTTTTTCGAAATAATTATTTCGTTTTTTTGAAATAATTATTTCGATTTAACGAAATATTATTACGTTTAAACGAAATAGTTGTGAAAATAAAAAAAGTATTTCAAAATGTCCTTTTAGGGGCTCCGTAGTTAAAAAATCTTTGATAAACTTTGTTACACTAATTTATTTAAGTGTGATGGTGAAACACGTTCTTACAACTTCTCAGTCCCCCTGTATTAAGTCAAGAGGATATACTTTCGTGCTCAAGGAAACAAAGAGGCACATAATCGATCCAGGCGTAGCAGAATGTTCAATGTTGTTACAACCCGGCCAGCCCACTCTATAATCGGGACCGGTATACCAGGGACGGATATACCATAAATTAGTAAAAGTCTGTTGTACTGACTTGCCACCGGTAAATGTTTTAAATTGTTGATATATTTCTTCCATTCCAGGACGCATTTCAGGATTTTCAGTCCAACATACTTTCATTAGTTGTATATATTGTGGCGGTGCTGTCCCATGACTAACTGATGGCCGAAGTAGTGGGGGCGGATGTTTGAGTTTCTGGAGAATTTCTGGAAAAAAACATTGATTAAGATAAAATTCATTTCATGTTTGCTTTTTATATGCCAGAAAGAATTCAGGGCATATTATTTTATACCCCCTGGCGTCCATCTGTCCGTCCGTCCGTCTGTTAGCAATTTGGTTTCCGGAGCATAACTTAAGTTCCATTTGGCTCACAATATTCAAATTTCTTAGGATGATTGTCCATATCGGGTAGAATACCCCTATTGATTTTGGGGTCACAAGGTCAAAGGCCAAGGTCACTATTACCTTAAAACTGAAAACAGTTTCCGGAGCATATACTCATCACGAATAAAAAGAAGCATTCTCAATGGTATCTTTTTTCTCTACTTTGTTTTCCACAATTATTCATAATATGATATTCATATGAAATATTCTCATGTCTTACAAATGCTTCATCTTAACTAAAAAACAACACATTTGGGCATACAATGCTCCGCCTAGCGGCGCTCTTGTTAATAATTATATACGGTTTTCAAAACAAGGACTGGCGGATTTTGCCACTTGAATTTTAAACTGAATAACACTTTATTGAGCCCTCTAAAGACAACATCTTATGTTTTAAATTTAAGAAATTTATTTGGCTGGTTATTTCAAGGTAATCTTACTCAACATTATTTTATATCACGCTGAAAAAGATTACACAATAACCAGCCAAATTATTGTCTTGAAATTCAATTTACATTGTTTCTGTTATGGTATTGACTGAAACTAGTGTCAACATCTTAGATCGAAACAGCCACATTAAGTGTAGTGTTATTACTGGTAATAATTTGCCTAAAACTCTTTAGATTTTCTAACAATTACATACAATGATCGTCAGATAATTTTAAAATAATTACCAAAATTACTTGATATTTTATCATCAGAAACATTATAAAAATGAGGCGTTGTTTCCAATATCATTATGAAAATATATGGTGGCATAGTTCTGCCATAAAATAACCACAAAACTCACAAGTTATACAATTTACTAACTTAGTTAGCTTTTATGTATTTATTTGGTGTAGGAAATGCCATCAAAGAAAATAGCAACATTAGTGTTATCAGTGCATGTAATGATTCCTCATGTTCACGTTAATTCTGCTGCTAAGGTATGATTCTACAAAATGTAAACATAGTTAGAAATATATTAAAGAAAGAAAATTACAGATAGCTCGAAGACCAGGGAACTTACATTAGTCCATTTTTCTGGAGACACAGTGTATATGATATATATACAGTACCCACCAAAAGTATGGAGACAAAAGAAATTTACTACAATTCTTTAATTTTGATGATTATTTTTGTAGATTTTTTTATATATATTAAAGTATGGTTTGTGATAAAATGAAAACAGATTTTATGAATGCAACACATCTATAAGATTCAGCATCTGAAATCCTTTGGCCTCCCCAAACATGTTTATTGTATTTATTTTCCATAACATAGCTTTTATGCTATTTTTGTGGTCTCAGTTATAATTTTAATGATAACCAAAAAAGCAAAACTACAGATCATTTAAAAAAAAAACCAGAATTACAGTTTAGATAAAAGCTATTCAGTAGGCTTACAAAGTGAAAATGTCTCCAAACTTTTGGTGGGTACTGTATATATGAAAGGTTTAACTCAGTAACAAAGGAACCAAGTGTAAAGTGCAAATCTTGTGAAAGAATGAAGTGTAAATTAAAATGAAATAATTACATACCACGAGGTGCTAGACCAGTTGTACTATATGGTGATGAACGAAGGACAACACATTGCATTATAATTGCTATACTATATACGTCTCCTTTTTCTGACCCCTTCATACCAGGTACTGAGTCCCTTAAATGTTCAGGGGCCATACAGAGTAAATCTAAAACAAATTATAAACAAGAAGATCTTGATCAATCACCTAGATTCTAAGAGCATCTGACACAAAATCTTGTATAGTCCGTTTTTTTTCCAACTGTAAAAGCTTGAATAATTTCACGGTGACTGAATGCATTGTTTTTGTACTGGAGGCGTAATTGTTATTAAATATATATTGACTAAAACATATCATACGGCGTAAGCAGCTTTACTCGATCAAAATACATACTTCCCGAAACTCATGAATGTATCACGACGATAATTTTAACAATCGCATTCACTGTGAAATTATTCATGTTTTGACAGTTGAGAAAAATACTCGCTGGGCGAAAGAAAAAAGGTATGTTATAACAGAGGTATGTTATAACAGAGGTATGTTATATCCATATAGCATACTAAGTATGTTACATATAAAATATGAAGAATGGGCCAGGAAAAGTGGTATGTTGTAACCGAGTGTATGTTATAACCGAGTATGTTATAACCAAGTTTTACTGTATAACTCTAATTTTTAGCTGTATGATTTTAATTTAATTGGTTATTTAACGTCGTATTCAACACATATTTAGGTTATATATACGACGGCCAGCTCATCCTACTATAGCTTTCCTGGACACTTTTTCTATCACCAGTGCTAACTTACCCTACCACGAGGCCGACATCTCATGTCTAGGGTATGACCTACCGCGACCGGGCTCGAACCTGCGATCTCCGGATTCGAAGTCAGACATGCCAACTTTAGTTGTATGAAAACTACCCTTTAGGTCACAATCCTAATACAAAAGCTCTTGGTGTTTTAGCATTAAAGAAAACATTTCTTTTAACTTTTCCTTATGTAACTCTATGTAAAACCTATGTGCCTTGGTGCAGGGCTAATTGTGACCCAAAGGGCATAATTTGACCAATCTTTGTAGAGGACCTAGTTGTGATGATACATGCCAAATATGAAAGCTCTTACAGTTAGTGAGAATAAGATTTTTTAAATATTTTCTTATTTTAATCAGCTGACCTAGGGGCATAATTTGAACAATCTTTGTAGAAGACCTTTAGTTGATGCTACATGCCAAACTGTAGGCCTTATGGTTTTCACAAAATGTTTTTAAGGCTACTTACGTAAAGGCATTAACGCTGTAGTAGCTGATAAATAATTTAGTTAATGAGCGTCCATTGTTTAAACTGTTTGACTAGTTGGGTATTTATCTTGGCATACGGACTATACATTGAATTCTGGTTATCAACCTTCATTCAATTTTAATTTCGTCTAACAGTGAAAGCCGTCATGATGGAAAAGTGAAATTTAAAAAGCGGTGTCGGATTTGATGCCAAACAAAAAAAAAACCTTTCTTTTTGGAATGACAGTTGGGTGTAGGGAGAAAACAGTAGATTGTTAGCTTTAGTTGAACAAGTTGAAGGACATATTTAAGTTTCTCTCTCTCTGAATGAGGTTTGTAAATGTCTTTTTTTCTTTTCATTTTTTTCTACTATTCATTCTCTTTATTTTGTTCAACAAATCTCAGATAGTACAACATATCACATACAAAAACCGCGTAATATGATATTTTTACTTTCACTGGCTGTATCAGTACCGGATTCAGACACTGATTTTGTATAAGACAGAAGATTGATGAAGAAATTCTCATCTTAAGAATAAATGACACACTCACTTATTTGCGTCTTCAACATTACCACACAACATTGGTGACTACATAATTTCTACAATATTTTGTTTCAAAGTGTAATTCTATTTCTCGAGGAACTCGTAAACACGTTTTTATAAAACATTTCTTTTTGTATCAACTAGTAATACTAAAAAAGTATGGCAATATTTGAGCATAAAACCTCTTGTATCGTAAGCATTGCTTTACCACAGCGCCACAAATTGACTTGATATATTTCGTATCATAATCAACAATATATAGCTTTAGGAAACTAAGATCTCAATCAAGAATTTATTTATGGTAACTATAGATATCCCCTCAAAATTGACTATACCAAATTGAAAACAATGCTCGTTGTTGAACTATATACCTATATCTACTATATTTACTACTCCAATGTTTGTTTTAATGTTGTATAGACACTTGGTAAACCAAAATCTGATACTTTGAGAACCCATCTACTATCTATATATACCTGTATCAGTAAACTCCAATGTTTGTTTTAATGTTGTATAGACACTTGGTAAACCAAAATCTGATACTTTGAGAACGCATCTACTATCTATATATACCTGTATCAGTAAACTCCAATGTTTGTTTTAATGTTGTATAGACACTTGGTAAACCAAAATCTGATACTTTGAGAACCCATCTACTATCTATAAGACAATTTCTACATTTAAGATTGCCATGCCATCTTAATGAGCTGTTGTGAATGTATCGTACACCCTGAAACAAATAACATATATAACATATAAAATATAATATAATATATATATAACATTACATATATATTACAGCATGAATTATACAACATAAAATAAAACATATATAATATAACATATATAATATAACATATATAACATATATAATACAACATAAAATATAACATATATAATATAACATATATAATATAACATATATAATATAACATATATAATATAACATATATAATGTAACATATATAATATAACATATATAATATAACATATATAATATAACATATATAACATATATAATATACCATATATAATATAACATCTATAATATAACATATATAATATAACATATATAACATATATAATATAACATATAAAATATAACATATAAAATATAACATATAAAATATAACATATAAAATATAACATATAAAATATAACATATAAAATATAACATATAAAATATAACATATAAAATATAACATATAAAATATAACATATATAATATAACATATATAACATATATAATATACCATATATAATATAACATCTATAATATAACATATATAACATATATAATATACCATATATAATATAACATATATAATATAACATATATAATATAACATAAAATATAACATATATAATATAACATATATAATATAACATATATAATATAACATCTATAATATAACATATATAACATATATAATATACCATATATAATATAACATCTATAATATAACATATATAATATAACATATATAATATAACATCTATAACATAAACAATATAACATATATAATACAACATCTATAACATCTATAATATAACATCTATAATATAACATATATAATATAACATATATAATATAACATATATAATATAACATATATAATATAACATATATAATATAACATATATAATATAACATGTATAATATAACATCTATAATATATATAATATAACATATATAATATAACATCTATAATATATATAGTATAACATAAATAATATAACATATATAATATAACATCTATAACATATATAATTTAACATATATAATTTAACATATATAACATAAACAATATAACATCTATAATATAACATATATAATTTAACATCTATAATATATATAGTATAACATATATAATATAACATATATAATATGACATCTATAATATAACATATATAATATAACATCTATAATATATATAATATAACAAATATAATATAATATCTATAACATCTATAATATAACATATATAATATAACATCTATAACATATATACTATAACATATATAATATAACACATATAACATATATAACATATTTTATATAACATCTGAAATATAACATCTATAATACAACATCTATAATATAACATCTATAATATAACATCTATAACATATATAATTTAACATATATAATTTAACATATATAACATAAACAATATAACATCTATAATATAACATATATAATTTAACATCTATAATATATATAGTATAACATATATAATATAACATATATAATATGACATCTATAATATAACATATATAATATAACATCTATAATATATATAATATAACAAATATAATATAATATCTATAACATCTATAATATAACATATATAATATAACATCTATAACATATATACTATAACATATATAATATAACACATATAACATATATAACATATTTTATATAACATCTGAAATATAACATCTATAATACAACATCTATAATATAACATCTATAATATAACATCTATAACATCTATAATATAACATCTATAATATAACATCTATAATATAACATCTATAATATAACATCTATAATATAACATCTATAATATAACATATATAATATAACATATATAATATAACATCTATAATATAACATATATAATATAACATCTATAACATCTATAATATAATATCTATAATATAACATATATAATATAACATCTATTACATCTATAATATAACATATATAATATAACATCTATAATATAACATCTATAATATAACATCTATAATATAACATCTATAATATAACAAATATAATATAATATCTATAATATAACATATATAATATAACATCTATAATATAACATCTATAATATAACATCTATAATATAACATATATAATATGACATCTATAATATAACATATATAATATAACATCTATAATATATATAATATAACAAATATAATATAATATCTATAACATCTATAATATAACATATATAATATAACATCTATAACATATATACTATAACATATATAATATAACACATATAACATATATAACATATTTTATATAACATCTGAAATATAACATCTATAATACAACATCTATAATATAACATCTATAATATAACATCTATAACATCTATAATATAACATCTATAATATAACATCTATAATATAACATCTATAATATAACATCTATAATATAACATCTATAATATAACATATATAATATAACATATATAATATAACATCTATAATATAACATATATAATATAACATCTATAACATCTATAATATAATATCTATAATATAACATATATAATATAACATCTATTACATCTATAATATAACATATATAATATAACATCTATAATATAACATCTATAATATAACATCTATAATATAACATCTATAATATAACAAATATAATATAATATCTATAATATAACATATATAATATAACATCTATAATATAACATCTATAATATAACATCTATAATATAACATATATAATATAACATCTATAATATAACATCTATAATATAACATCTATAATATAACATATATAATATAACATCTATAATATAACATCTATAATATAACATCTATAATATAACATATATAATATAACATCTATAATATAACATCTATAATATAACATATATAATATAACATCTATAACATCTATAATATAACATCTATAATATAACATATATAATATAACATCTATAACATATATAATTTAACATTTATAATTTAACATATATAACATATACAATATATCATCTATAATATAACATATATAATTTAACATCTATAATATAGCTTGTTGATATTGACCTGTGAACTTTTGTCAAGGTTAACATGCTATATAATTATATATGTAAGTAACACTCATAATAAAAACATTAATGAAAACTTAATATTGATGAATAATATTGGTGTGTAATAAAACTGCCTATGTTTATATTATATGCAATGTTTACATGGACGACCTGTATAAGTTTTATTACACACCAATATTATTCATCAATATTAAGGGATGAATTTTTTTACAATTTTATAGTTTAGTCAGTTTTAATTTATTTTATTAACATATCTTTATATAAAATTTACAATGATCATATGTACTATTTATTATAAATTATAAATATCAAAGTAGTATGTTTAAATCAGTAAAATGCTGTTCTTTCATTAGACTGTTCGCGTATTCAGTGGACTAGTCCATTGTTTAAAGTATAAAAACACGCATGACCTAGAATACGACCTGTACATGTAACAAATATTTTGCTTACCCGTATTAAATCTGTGAGTAATGATACTTTAAAATCCCAGTCTAGTTTTATATCATGATTATTTAGGACATCCTGAAAATATAAAACTTTCGTGCGAATGACAAATATTCTAAATAGATCTAAAGGATGGGGAAATAATATTTGTTTCTTAAAAATAAGATTATTATTACGTATCCTGAAACATTCCTTGCAAGTATCAAAATATAAAATTTGAAATCCATTGTGTGTATGGGGTCAGTGGACATGAATTATGTCTTGACTGCCTACAGCCTACAGCTTGTCCCATGCATGCTTTGTTGGATTTGAATTGTGAATTGTGCCTATTGCAAACATTATTGAATACGATGTTGTATCAATGGAGATTGCTGGTCGCTGTGACCTCATCCCAGCATCACACCACCGGTTTCTAACAGTTTGTATGTTCATACGCGCAATAGTTGCATTCTGGAAGTCGTTACGTAGGGTCGTAGCGTTTCAATACCGCTGGCTCCTCGCATAAAAGAACAACATTCGGTCCTGGGCTTGAGTGATAGAACGTATCCGTCCTCCTGTGTGCCTGTGCTAGAAATTTCTAGTCGAGTGGAAATACCCCATTTCATCTCATCTTCACTAAGACGACGTCTATCCTGTTGATTTGCCATAAATTTGTTACTTTCAAACAAGGTTTAACAAGAACATTATTGCTACATGTAAACATCTAATTGGAAGCAAATGGTTATAAACCACCTTATTTCCATGGGTATGTTTACCACATACTTATTGTGCAGAATGCACAAGATGTATCGATGAATGAGGCCATGCCAAATTGGAATTTTGTTAAGCGTCAACTCAAGTTTGACAAACCTAGGTACCTATTCACAAAAACACACAAACCAAAAACCATAACACAAATATTTTAAGACAAAAACAATGCAATACTTATATTTTTAATGGAAAAAACATCATCAAAATATTAAACAATGGAATGAATTACTTATGAAATGACTCATTTAAACACATACATAAAACATATGGTTTCATATATTATGTATTAATTGCCCGGTTATGATGACTTGCTTACAAAGAATAATGTCGTTGCCCAACACATTTTCACTGAATGAAATTGTCGATATGGAATCCCGAAACATCGGAATTACATAAGAAAATTACACCAACATTTTTATTTTGGATTGAGGACTCTAAAACCTACGCCTACGTGGACGCTAAACAAAGTTCCGATATGGCTTGTCCTTAACTACCCGCCATGATGCACTATAGTATTTAAGGTACATCATAATTGAAAAAATATGATTTTTATCATAGTGATAAACAAACTGAAATTAGGGAATTTTGTCAGTTATCTTCCCCTGATAAAATCTATAGCAATCCAATTGGTAAGTATGTCCTTACAGTTGGAATCCTCGGATTTTATCATTGAAGTCCTATGTAAGGATATCAAAATATTTCCTCTAATATCTTTCTTGTTTATGAAAATATTAACAAAAGTGATGAAATTTAGATAGTTCTTTACCCTAGAAATATTTAGCTTGGATTTAAAACGAATTAAATGATTTACAAAAAAGTTATTAAGATTGATTTTGGCAAATTGACATCGAAAAGTAAGAGTAAGACCCGAGTTATACAACTAATTGGACCTACCTGTATGATAAGTATACAAGGGGGAAATAACTGACTAAAGTCCCTAGTTCGTAATGTAAACAAGTGGTTATACGAATAATTTTAGTACTATGTTATGTATCAGTTAGATTATGTTTTCATTTTACTATAAGGTTTAGTGCGAGGGGCGGAGCCCCGAGCACTGAACCTTATAGTAAAATGAAAACATAATCTAACTGGCTTAGCACAGCATTTTCCCCAAGTTCAACACGCTTCTATACTATACAATATAGTACATGTCTACTATCAACAATCCTCGACAGCTGATTGGACGAGGGGAAAATGCTATGTGCTAAAAAATGTTATGTTTGACACCAGATTATATTGTATTTTTTTTTGTATTTAACAACAAATATCTTTTACCTCCAAACTCCCTCTGCTACAAAAATCTAAGATAATTGCTGGGGTCTGTGGATCGTCGTAAAAACCAATAAAAGCATTCACATTCTCATGTCTTACATCTCTTAACTGTAACAAACACACATACATATATACATGTACAGTATAGTGTGTACAAATTGACCCCGACCTGACCTTTATGCAAGAATATTCATTACATTGAATACGAAGGTAGTATTAATGCTCGATACCAATCGGATTATATCGTCAAGGCTCGAATGTAATTATAACACAGGGATTAATTTTAAAGTACATTTAATGCGTACAATGAGTGTCTATTACACATAGGCCGGACTAGAGGATTAAACGATGAGGCTAGCTACCAATTCAAAGGTTGTGGGTTTTAGCCCCACAATCGCCATCCCCACACCCATTTTATTATTGATTGTAATAAAACATGTAAGAACACGAGTTTCCCGTTTGAATGCATTTGAATCGTGAGTTGTTATACTTGCGGGCTGTGTATAATATATACATGTCTAATTATATTTAAAATACGTAACGAGTCGAAGTGTAGAATAGGCGCGGTATTGATTTTCGCCGGGATATGTGTAGATGATAATTAGATGCAAATGTGAAAGGTAAGGTCGGGGTCAATTTGTACGCACTATATATATAATGTCTTTTGTTATGTTTATGGCATTTTAATAAATGCCTCTTATCAATCAATCAATAATGTGTTTGCGTTATAACTTATCCCATACTATTTCATCCCAGTCAATGTTTTCTGTTTCAACTTTTGGACAATACATAAATAGACAATGTCTCAATACATACAGTATTGTCTTACCATTGATTTAATTTTATTTCAGTAACAATGTCATCACACTAAGGGTACAAATGATTTAACTAAAAAGGCCTCAAAGCTAGCTTGACGAATCTTTACCTATATAAATGCATGTGTAAATATTACCGAGGTCTTATCAAAGAGATGTGTTAAATAAGCTAGGGGAGCTCACTGCGTAAGTTATAGCATTCATAGTTGACAACATCTTATTCTTCATGACAGAAGTCTCTATAGGTAATGAAAAACTATTAAATGCAATCTTGAAGACACTGACATATACGGCCATTTGAGGTCTAATTGTGTTGCTTTTGAGCCAGATATAGTAAAATTCATAAATGTGATACGCTTCCAAATTAGTAAATCGGTTAGCATACACTTGCAAAATTTACCCTCTGAAATATTCATGAGAACAATTTTTGATGAGAATATACTTGCCGTGTTTTAAGTAGATCCTGTTTCAAAAAAACTTTTTTCAAATTTGTTGTAAATATATTCATACAATTTATACTAAATATGACTAATTGTGAATACTGTAACTGATTTGTCCACCTTAAATTTGTCTTTACAATTTAAATCCGGATAAGGACAGATTTTTAAGGTGCAGAGCGCTTTGAAAAGAATACTCACAAATATGTGTATACATGTATGCAGTCTTACATCTGTTCTATCTCTTTGTTGTAGGTTTTCTCTATTTAAAGTTATAGTATGCAATAATTATTAATTATGTACGACTATGTGTATAATATGTCTCTTTCATTTGATGTTCTTTGAAATTTCACATTTATGTAAAATTGTTTACACAATGTATGTTAATAAATCACTGAAAGATGGAAATAAAGAGTATATATAACAAGTCGTCGTGGTCATTTTACACTTCCAGCTTCAAATGTTGTGGGTTCGATACAAGCTAGGACCATAAAGTATTACCTAGAATTGTTCCACAACTGAAGTATAACAGAACTTTTGTCTTAGGACTATTTGAATGACAATGTATATTAAATTAAACAGCTAAATATGAGCAATGTAATACTTACTGTTTTGATAACATGTAATAATTTACTTTTCATTTCAAAATTCTTTACTTTTAATTTTTTGGCATGAACCAAATCTCCCTGTAACAACAACAATCAACATGTGATAGTGGTGTATATAGTTCATACAGTCATAGAAATGTAGCACACAATGTTCAATAATACCAATAAAATATCAAGTCTAGGTACAAGAGTACTTTATAGACAAGTTTTGTTGACTTCAAACATTTAGTAGAAACTTGTGTATCATCAGTATCATAAAGTAACAGTTTGAATAAATACAAAATATATAAAGTCAAGTTAATATAATTACAACATCAATTTTAGAATGGAAATAGTAACATACTGACGTGAACAACGAAACAATAAAAAATCAAAGCGCTGAAGGCACTAAATTTGTTCGGGTTTAAAAAGTAAAATGAGATTTTCTGCTCCAACAACGTTTGTACACAAAGAACAGTTCAGTGATATTAGTTTGATAGGTAGAACAGCATTGTCCCGGTTCAAAACACTTCAAACAATCGACCATTTAATTACAGCAGGTTAGGCGAACATAATTTTGATTTGTTTTCGCACAATCACAAAAGTCAAGGGGTCATTCTTAGAACAATGCAATAATTACCACTTTAAAAAATCATTTATACACATTTATTGCATCTGTATGTAAAATAAATAAAGTCCACTATTCAGACATCATTCAAAGTCATCGACTACGATCTTTAAACTTTACCTATTCTATTACATAAGATGGTGTAACATCTCTACTGACAACTGGCACAAACAACGGGTCGTGACTGATTAGTTGATACCATTCTATTACAAATTACGACGTAAAAATCTCTACTGAGACGCTAAACTCATAAGCTAATATACATACGCTTCAGTACAGACCGATTAACAAGTGTGTTTCAGGAATTATTGCGCCTGTCATAGCAGACGATCATTTTGAATTGCTCTATACTTATATACTGAGGAACTACTTCCGGATTCGATAAATTTTCAAAGTGGGAAAGAGTCTGAAATACGGTAAATATATTTGTTCAGGACTGACGTCCCGAACAAATAAAAACCACATTACGAGCAGAAAACGTTGGGCGTAAATAGTCTAGTATGTAATTTTATGAAATAAATCGAGGGTTGCCCTCAAGACTGTAGTAAGTTGCTTGCATTATTTAAAGAGCTAGTTACTACAGTCTTGCAGGCAACCCTCACACTATAATCTTAACAAAATTATGTGTTTGAATTTGTACCATTTGCGATTGACAATTTCACAGATCAGTTTTAGATCAGTGTACTTTTGTTTATTGTATCTTTCAATCGCACAGGGGTGCTCTAGTTAATACACAATCATACCGTGTTCATTTCTCGTGAAGAAATAAGACATATCTCTTGAAGGTACATGTAATATATCTCTAAAAGTTTGTCCAAACAATGAATCACTACTCTTACTTGTTAACATGACATAATTACTCCATTTCAAAAATTTGAAATAAAACACTTACATTATATCTAGCTGTTTCAGTGATCTCCGAGGCATATTCATGTAAACTAACCATAGATCTATTTGTACCTGTCCTGTGTCCGGAATCCTTTAACAAATCTGGTCGTTCTATTAAATTACTGTTACCATTTATCTGAAATTAAACGAAAAACATACTGAATTCACTCAGTTAACCTATTTCAAGACAATATAAACATGTTGTCATATCGCCGCCTTGACCATCTTAATGATGATACGATTTTTAAATAGACCTGACGTCACATGACGATATTATCCTCCCTTTCTATATGCAAAACAAAGCAAACACATCTTGATATATCCGTTAATAGTTTCAGTAATTACTTTTAGTTGTGAAATATGGGGTATCCAATACATTACTACATTAGAAAGAGTCATACTACATCATTTCAAAGAATTACAAGAAGTAAATTTTGAAAACCACAAACAATTTTATTTTTGGGGAACTGGGGGAAATTTTAATTAAAAATTACATCTTATGTAATGTTATAAGTAACGTTATGCAATATTTTGTGCCTCAGTCCCATAAAATCGTGGCTTGCTGCGGACCCGTACGTGCAGTCAGTCGTAGGCCGTGGGAAGCCTTGCGTATTAAGGTGACAGTACGCACATGGTACAAAAAACCCACACCCGTACGAAGCCGTAGCTAGAAGATATGCATGTTTAATTTATACTAGGGCAGGATTTTGTTCGCGATTTGACTCTGAAACTGATACGTGTATCCAGGGCTCATCTCACGGAACCTGGTAAAAACGTAACAGTCCATACGGGTTCGCAAGAGCTCGTACGGGTCCTTGTGGTGCTTGATCGCACGGCGCCCGTACGGTGCCCTCACGGCTATTTTTATGTTTATGGGACTGTAGCTTAAATGTTTTGTATTGAAAGCAATTGACCATTGAAAGTTGTTAAATATGTTGTAGCGTGATAGACAATTTGCTCTTTTCTGAAATAAATCATATATTTGTCTATCTACCTATAACTAGCGTCTTATAAAAGATCATAAATGTAAGCACACAAACTAAATACTTCAATCACTAAACACTTCTAACAAACACTACGTATGATTGTATGTCACATCGTTACGGAAAAAATACTTTTAACAAGATACAATACTCCCAATTTTAAATATAATGTATTTGTTTTCGTTAAAAGTACTTTAACGTATCAACTTAACCCAAGAGATTTCATAAACTTAAATCAGACGATACCAATAAATGTATATGTGTTATCTGTTCAATTTCATCTCAATTTCAAAACAGCAATGTATTTTTGGGGCAGCCATAAAATACATATTAAAAGTTCTACTTTAAGATTGAAATCCTTTTATCCAATTTGGATTTCATGACTAAAATAACCAGGGAGTTGAAGTAGAATTGAATATTTGATTACTCCGCGAAGAAATAAACTTTCACCATCTACAGAGTTGACTTTCTATGTTTGTCTATCAATGGAAAATCTCAGAAACGATGATTAGGTAGTAGATTGTCAGCCTTTAAATACCCTTTAGGCCACAACAAGTTGATCATATGTTCTATGGATTCGCTCGCACCTTAATTTTGACGGTTTTTACAAAACAATTTGAAATATTTTTATTTCCTCGCTCGCTAATAAAAATTTGGTCAAACCGCTATATAAAGCAAGTGAATAAAGATTTTTTTTTCTTCGCTCGCTCACCCCATTTTCTTTTCAGAAAAATCCATAGAACACATGATCAACTAGTTGTGGCCTTATTGTTGGAATAGAAAAGTAAACATATCAAAAGTCATATACATGAAAATGGTTTTTAATTTCCATTACATTTGGGATTAAAAAATAACATGAAATATATATATATATTCTGAGAGGCATATTAATATATTAATTATTATTGGGGGGGGGGGGGGGGGGGGTAATCATAAGTTTACATTGCAATATTATTATCAATGAACATAACTTTAATGTTCTCAGGTGAAATTGTCCGAGTCGTCGAATTTTATCAAACAATCCTTCAGTCCGGTTATAAACATAATGGCTGGCTAAAGTGAAGTTATTTTGGTTCAACACCGTAGCAACCCAACGTATAGGTCATATCATGACAGTCAGTTAGTTCTCTCACTGTTCCATGAAAGACTTAACCTTTGGATTGAGCTGTTTTGTCAATGATTTTTGGACGGCACGGAATATCGTTACAAGTAATTCTTATTTCCAAAAATATTAACCAGAGCCTGATTGTTCGGGAGATAACTCAGGGGAGGTAATCGTGAT
Source organism: Mactra quadrangularis (assembly GCA_025267735.1). Classification (NCBI taxonomy): domain Eukaryota; kingdom Metazoa; phylum Mollusca; class Bivalvia; order Venerida; family Mactridae; genus Mactra; species Mactra quadrangularis. The sequence continues at coordinate 31,559,609 of CM046293.1, forward strand.
CGTAATAATATAGTCCTGTCGCTCGATTAAATATCAGAACTGATTATTGACATAAATCAAGCACATATTTTCGCGCGTTCAGTATGTTGTTCTAGAAGGGTCAAGATGTCGAAATAAACTTGTGAAACGTTTTGCAGTGTTTTTATCGTTTAAAAGTAGTTTTTAGACCTTTCGAGGTCTCTATAGAACACTGATCTTTATGCAAGAATATATTAAACTCAGTATTAACCGTTTATTTTTGTCTTTGTTTGTAAATCACGTTTTATCGGAAGCTTTCGGCAAAATACACGTACTGAACAATTGATTTTGTTTTCATAAGAATAAATACTTAAAAACTGAGCCGCAAAACTGCGGACTTACTTGTTTCCCCCAAAATTAATGTGTCCAAAATTAAACGTACTATAGCTCGTTTAGGATAACTTGCGACAAACGACTCAGTTTGTTTACATATTTGGGACTCAGGTATAGTTCTATTACATTAACGGGCGCGTTTCATTCACTGTAACGTCCAGAACATACAGAATTACAATGGAACAAATCGGCACAACGTTCAGAACATGTTCCGACCGTCCCCGCAGTCGAGTAGGTGCATCGTGGAATCCAAGATGGCTGACAAAGCATTGGACGATAGGTGAAGTAAAATTTCTTACTAGTTTTCGCGTTATAAGTTGTAATAAGTGGACATGAGTATAAATAGGCTTTATTTCTGTTTGAAGAGGCGATTCTGCATACGCCAGCAAGGAAATAAGCCATTTTGTTTGTCTTACGCGCTCTGTTTCATTCCATTCAAACGTCCCGGACAGTTTCGTGTTCCATTTCATTCCAATCACACATCCTGGACAGAACATGAAGAACGTGTCCGGAATGGTAGAATGGAACGCGCCCCTAGAGATGTCAAAAATTGAATAATTACACGGTCACTGAATGTGTTAGTATTTATCTTCAGAAATCTTTTAAACCACTGAGCATCCGATCCATATTAATTATTGATAATCTAACTATATATGTAGCAATTTTGAATGTAGTTGAAAAAACAAGTTCAAAATAACTTAAAAATAACTAATTCAGTGACCGTGTAATTATTTAAGTTGTGACAGGTTAATATAACAGAACTATACAAACACGTGTATAATCGTATACACGCATAAGGAAACTCACGATTTAATGTCAGTGAAGTGTGTAATTATTACAATAAGGTAGTTCAAGCTCGGATTAATATTGTTGGACTATAAACTATACATGTATATTGTTTATTTATAGTGTTATAGTTCTATTATATTAACATGTTAAAACTGGAATAATTACACGGTCACTGAATGTGTTATTATTTTACTTCTTTTAAACCATTGACCAACTGATCCATATCAATTACTGATAATCTAACTATGTACGCAGCGATTTTTAATATCGGGGAAATAACAAGTTCCAAAGAAATTAAAAATAACAAATTCAGTGACCGTGTAATTATTTAAGTTGTGACAATAACTTGTCAATATATCAGAACATATCTAATACAGGCTGGTTTTTGATTATATTGTCAACAAAACAGGTCTGTGATAAAAACAGATTATATCAGGCATCATAGCAGAGGAGGATCCAGCATTTTTTCTAGGAGGGGGTCCAAGCTTTCGAACCATAACCACATTATACACATCATGCAGAATAATGCAACATACCAATAATAGAAACTACATAACCATTAAATGTATGCATTTAGCCATTAAAAATTGCTTCATGCTACTTAGAAATGACTTACAGACAAGAAATACACTAATGAACCGGTACATTTAGGAAATTCTAGGGAGGGTCCGGACCCCCTGACCCCCCGCTAGATCCGCATATGCATATAATAGACAGAACTATATATAAAACATTGAAACCTAGTACTGTATAAAGTTAAGTACAAACAACACCAATTTATCATGAAGTAACGATGTAATATTGTATTAAGATTAGACACAATTTAAGGACTATGTAATTTACGAATGTTCTTCATGACTTTAAAATAGGTGTGGTTGCAATAATTGAAATTTACAAATAATTTTCATAAATTTCAGTTTTCATTTTAATCGTAATGAAATAAATAAGTAAGTTTAATAGAAAAATATCAAAAAAGTGGTTTAGTAATATTTATTTTTTATGAAAAAAGTGAGTTTAAACATGTAAACTTTTGTGCAAGTTTACATGAAGTACAGTGAAAACAGTTAAAATAAAATCTTCCAATCAGATTGTGTACACCCCCGTACAGATGCACTGAGATTTAAAAATACAAATTAATTTATACATTGTCTGAAATCAGTATAATAAAATATCTCTATATACTAAAATTCATAATTTTCAACATGTCCAAAATACAACTTTACACAAAAGAAGTAGTACAAACAAAAAGTACGGTGTCCAGTAATGGACACAGGTAATGAAAGGTACACACTTAAAATAGGTATAATTCACTAATGTCATTATTGAACGGCCTGTTAGCGGAAAACGTTTCAGGCAAACAGCTAACGGTTTAAGTATATAGTACGCGAGTATGAAACAACCTGAAACAAAATAGTTCCAGTATATTGTGCAAACTAGTAGCTGCCATTACAACGAAGTCGGCGGTGTTACTTCCGTTGATTAAAATAAAAAAGTAAACAAGAAAACAATTCCTCCTCTCCGAATTCTTCTAATAAATTAAAGTAAAAATTCTCTTGTACGCTATCTCTAAACGTTCGCGCTTCAACGGATCGTTCAATTAACCGTTCATAACGGTAACGGTGATTGACTAACGTTAAATGCTTACTGAACGCAGGGCTGATAAAGATCTGGTACTGTTTTATAAGAATCTTACGTAAGATAGCGAACTTTCTGAGATTACTTACTTACGTTGAACTTACGTTTACGATGAGAGAATTTCAAAGACGCAATCGAAACTTAAAATCTTTGCTACAATACGATCTGACTTAAGTCAACGACAAATGGTGAAGCCCCAAATTTAGGTCGCATGATTTGTTGTCAACAATGCATTATAAACTACAAAACATTTAAAGAATACAATATGTTCCACAAACTTCAACGAACAATTTCACAAACGGAGATTAGAAGCTCTCGAAGAAAATGCACGAGGGCTATACCGAGTCACCATACTCTTGATTTTTAAAACAAACAAGTGGTCACTGTAATCAAAATTTGGGCGTCCATTTTGTGTGTATTAAAAACTTATTCATTACACATCTTTGCGGAAGTCAGGGACTAATCACAAAAACGTGTGTACATAGGCGAACTGAACTTCTATCTAAATATTACAAGATTTCGATGAAATGTCTTAAGAATGGTTTATTTTTTATGAAGTTATTACTATATATGCCTGTAGATTTGATGATTTATTGTTTTATGGTATTTATTTGACGCCACGTGGGAACTTTTTTGTGCCTAATTACTTTATTTTGACATCCATCGGTTCCGTCTTAAATTGGTCGATGTTTTGTTAGCAGATGACCATTTATTGTGTCATACCACCTTTGTTTAAATTGGCCGTGTATTGAAAAATCAAGAGTATGGTGGCTCGGTATAGCCCTCGTGCATTTTCTTCGAGAGCTTCTAATCTTCGTTTGTGAAATTGTTCGTTGAAGTTTGTGGAACATATTGTATTCTTTAAATGTTTTGTAGTTTATAATGTATTGTTGACAACAAATCATGTGACCAAAATTTTAGGGCTTCATCACTTGTCGTTGACTTAAGTCAGATCGTATTGTACGTAGCAAAGATTATAAGTTTCGAGTGCGTCTTTGAAATTCTCTCATCGTAAAACGTAAGTTCAACGTAAGTAAGTAATTTCGGAAAATTCGCTATCTTACGAAAGATTCTTATGAAACAGTCCCAGTTCTTTATTAGCCATGCGTTCAGTTAGCATTTAACGTTAGTCAATCACCGTTACCGCTATGAACGGTTAATTGAACGATCCGTTGAAGCGCGAACGTTTAAAGATAGCGGACAAGAGAATCTTTACTTCAATTTATTAGAAGAATTCGGAGAGGAGGAATTGTTTTCTTGTTTACTTGTTTTTTTGTAAATTTATTGATCTAAATCAACGAGAGTAACACCGCCGACTTCGTTGTAATGGCAGTTACTAATTTGCACAATATACTGGAACTATCTTGTTTCAGGTTGTTTCATACTCGCGTACTATATACTTAAACCGTTAGCTGTTTGCCTGAAACGTTTCCCGCAAACAGGCCGTTCAATAATGACATTAGTGAATTATACCTATTTTAAGTGTGTACCTTTCATTACCTGTGTCCATTATTGGACACCGTACTTTTTGTTTGTACTACTTCTTTTGTGTAAAGTTGTATTTTGGACATGTTGAAAATTATGAATTTTAGTATATAGAGATATTTTATTATACTGATTTCAGACAATGTATAAATTAATTTGTATTTGTAACTCTTAGTGCATCTGTACGGGGGTGTACACAATCTGATTGGAAGATTTTATTTTAACTGTTTTCACTGTACTTCATGCAAACTTGCACAAAAGTTTACATATTTAAACTCACTTTTTTCATAAAATATAAATATTACTAAACCTCTTTTTTGATATTTTTCTATTAAACTTACTTATTTATTTCATTAGGATTTAAATGAAAACTGAAATTTATGAAAATTATTTGTAAATTCAAATTATTGCAACCACACCTATTTTAAAGTCATGAAGGACATTCGTAAATTACATAGTCCTTAAGTATAACATTATGGAGGAACACTTGTCATATATCAACTTGATTTAAATGTTCAAATAATGTACTATGTTAGAAAGCTAAACCAATAGTGTCTTCAATGTTTAAATTGTTTAGAGATTGCAATATACCTCAAGTTATTAGTAGATGAATGAAAATAAGAAACAATATATAAATTACATTTGATAATTATATTATCGAGATTAACGCTGTGTCAACACAAATTCTACGACGGTCGGCTTACTTATTGTAGCATTTACTTCAAAAGTGTCGAGGACATCTCTATATACCTTATCAAAAGAACAAAGCGACCTTACTTGACAAATTTTATGGAAGATTACAATCAGCAAATGTACGGCTCGAACCAGCAACTCCTTCAGAAAACTATATTCTGCGCCAAGCCACGGAACCGGAAATGAATAAAAACACATGGCCACACAGAGGAGTTATATTACATTGCCAATAGAGCATGTTAAGGATGTATTACAGAGCCAAACAACACACTAGAAACCTCTGTAGCAAACATGTTCATAGACGAATGGAACTACATTCACTAGTCAGACTTTCGATGACTCGTTCGCAGCTTCAGACATCTAAATAGGAAAGTAATTACAGCTAGATGTTCTCATACACAAGTAACTTTTGTTTGGAAGAGGACTTTGCTTATTTATTTTCATTACCCCCCACCCACTTAGGCAGAATCATAGATACATTATAACTGGGTTTCTTTTTAGACTTTCGGCAATTTCGCCGAAAGGATTTAGTTATACCATAGATCGAAAACTATCAACGCAGAAAATGCCTAACCAGTTTAACCTGCAGAGTGATACAAATGCCTCTGATTTACTACGCATTCAATATCTAGGCGATAAAAGTAGTTCCGTCATCACTGGTCAGTGACAGGTGTGGGAGGGGCGGAGTCAATCTCGTTAATACACTAAGCAGTATACGTCAAATCAAAGGTTTACATTCCATGTTGGAAAGTTTATGAAAATGATTAATATATTGATAAGTGCCTCTAGCTGTTAAATGTAATGATACTGCGATCATTCATTGTATCATTTGAAGTTTAAGTTGTTTTACAATATTGTACCATAATTATCATATTTAACTACAGTAATGAACCTACAGAAGTTGTATGCAAAGTGTACAGGGGGAAACTGTACTTCAAGATTTTGTATGGCAAGAAGACGAAAATAAAATCTTTATAATAGTAATACAGGGTAGAACAAACACTTCGCCCGCATTTTTGCCCGGCTCGATTAGGTCTTGAATCTAATGAGTAAGGATTAATCAATAGTATGGATTTGTTAGGTTTCAATGTGCATGAAAGTCTTTCTGTACTTCAATACTTTGATTACCTGTATTGTGATTTTGTCTACAAATTATAAACTGTAATGAACATTAAGTTGGGATGTTCTCTTCTTACTTAACACTATGAAATGTTTTGTTGATTAAAATATATTTTTCTTAAACAATATTTTGACGGTTATATTTCCGCCTGTTCAATATTTTTAGTATATAAACATACAATGTGAGAACGATAAATTATTTTATTGTATAAATAAACTGATGAAACCAGCCAATCGATCGCTTTTTATGTATAATATCAAGGGCAGAATCATAAATTGATATAACCAGAAGACATATATGTCACATGTATTTAGATAAAAACAATCAAATATAATATAGAACATCCCTGGTGGATATTATCAACTACCAGAAGTGTTCAATATTACACAACATGTAGTGTTTGAATCAAATATTAACTGACAAATTATTTTACATATACAAATGTATGAGCGATTGTTATTGATTGTTTAGTGCAACCGTTTTAGCTCCAGCTACCGGCCAAATCAAAGTACTGATGGGGCGGTGCTACTGAAATTGTAAAACACTAAAATGATGTTTATAGCAAGTCTTTAAGAAACTAAAAGCAAAATAAAGGTATTCTGAACTAAAAAAAAACATGTTTACTATAAAATGCATGGCATATGCTCACTAAGAATTGTGAAGTTTGAAGTTGAAGTTTAAATTCAAAATGCATACTTAGATATTAATATATCGGTTATCCCATAATTATTGAAAAAAAAACAATACAAAGAAATGAAAATGTTAAGTCGATAGGTTATTGTTGCAATGGAAACTATCATTTTAACTGAAATTATGATTTTCAAACATGCTTAGTTCTGACATAAATTTGATTCTGAATTTAATCAAATTTACCATTTATGTAAAAATAATACATTGGCACTGACTGAGTTATTAGTTGCTAAGGTTACTTCTAAGGCTGCAAATATCCCAGTTCTTAAGAATTACAAACATTTTTTTGTTAAATATGTCAAAATAAAAATAGTATTGATGTAAAAAGTGCCTATTAACTATATATAATATCAGTATGCAAACATAAAATCACATTTTTTATATCTTTCTTGTCTAAAAATGAGTGGTTGCCATGAAAACTAAACTAGTAAATACAGTCCTGAAATGAGTTTCAGTAATTGCTACAATACTGCATATGCCAATTTAATGAAATTCATTCCAAGATGTTCACTGTATGAAGTCAACAATCAAATGCTTTTCTCCTCTATTGATAGCTTTGGTTTCTATGGTAACAGAAAGTAAAGATATGATTATTTGAATCACAACAATCAAGAATTGTTTCATAGAAATAATAAAATCAGATCAAAATAAAAATTAAATTTGTATTTCTTTCTCATAAAAAAGTTGCAAAAAATTCGCTCAAAACTATGGAAAAAGCCGCACCATAACGATGATATATTTACCGGAAATTATCCGAATCAAAGTTTGCAGTTTTATATGAGGAGTGGCTCGAGTTTGTTCATAAGAGCCAATGCTAAGAGCTGAAACTACTGTTATAACTCTGAGCGACTATCACCACTCAAAAAGTGTTAGAAATCGAGTTCTTGTATCTTAGAGAAAAGAAATGGGGTGCGCTGCGGGGAAATTAAACTCTATAAACTGATATTGTTTGTTGTACATTTTAGAGATGTCGACAGATTTGAAGTATCATTAAACTATAATAAAGATTTGACGGTGTATATGGCCCTTCTATCCGTCGAAGCCACACATATCTCCTCGGCTAAAGCCTCTGGCTTATATGTACCCACAGGGTTAGAGGACCAAATACATCGACAAAAATCTGTATAACTAACAGAATATCCAACCACTGTGGGATGGTATCATAAATATTTCGAATAAATATCTAGATTTTTATCATTATATTTCTTTATATAAACTTTGTTTTATGTTAGATTAATGTACAGTATTTTCTTTAAAGTTTTGGAAAGTTTCCAATTATTTCTATGTATATTGATTCTCGCCATTCTTTACTTTTGTCAAACTTTTCTATGATTTCAGACAATATCTAAAGTATAGATAAGACATATTTCTTGTACGTTCTCAGCCTCCTGTCTATTATGAATACAACAACATGTTACAACACATGCGCAGAATGATACAAATTGTTTTAGATTAGAAAGTTGAAAGTGTCCAGAGTTGTAATAAACCAAAAATGATCAATAGAACACAATGACACATAACTTCTTATTATAGAATTAGCATGTTCTTAAATCTTCATTATCAAGTCAAGTTTATGTCAGTCGAAGTCATAATAAGATTTAATGTTTCTTTCATTAACAAAATTTAGCAAAGTGATGCACTCAATTATCATAATTATCAATTCATTTTGTGATTTGAATTTGTGTTTAAATTGGTAGCAGACTTAACATCATTTCATGCATAATGTAACTTCATTAATGTATACATTGTAAACCCAAGTACAGAGTGATATTGAAGCTCAAGATTAGTATGTTGTGTTAAAAATGCTCGATTATAGTAGAGCATTGCAATGATTATATAAATGAATCTAGAATAAACTTGATAAGGAAGGTAACATCATTTTCACCATACCATTGAAACACTGCCGCTAGAAAATTCAATTGTATTATATACTTAACGAAACTTCTAAGTATCCCGATTTCCATATTGTAGGAAATATTTATTTTCCAACATTCATGTCCGATCTATAATGGAAATGTTATGGTAGTATTGTTGGTATATATTTGTATTAATAATATATATTTCAATATTCAACTTGAGTCATTTTACACCTATAAAAATATATTTGGTCAGCGCAGTGGTAGAATATATTGAGTGCTAAACAAAACACTAAGTACATGAATGTACTCTCTTAATTTTCAAATGGAGTTACAATAGTGTTTCGTTCAGCCATCGATATAGAATATATTCCAACATTACATATGTAAAGGATATAACTCTTAAATGCTATCAGTTCATTTCATTTAATTAAGTTTCATTATATTACATTTATAAAATGTTATATAGACTATACAATCACAAACAAAATTTAATTACTTTACATTCATGATAACGTGCTTCGTGAATAAGTTTGCTTTCAATAAAATATAATTTCTCATTAAAACCTACAAATCCATCGATCTTATCATAAAGAAACATTCATAGAGAGGCAACCTTTGCATCATAACTATGTGATATTTTACTCATGGAGTTCCATAAATAATCCGACTTCCAAGTGATTTTTGAAAATCAGAATCGGGAGATCAGTCGATTGCGGTTTTTTTTTCGGAAAAAAACATTGTATCCAGGTAAGCTGATTAGATAAGCAGTACAAAACTAACAAAAAGTACAAATAGAGGGAATAAAATATAAAGTAAATAATATACAAGGCATGTAGATAACAGCAAAATACATCTATATATATTTAGTGTGCTGAGAGTTCCTTATTTAAACCATCCTGATCCGCTGAGATGTAATCCTACCTATTCCCTAGTATAAATACTCGCTGACACGATGATTCAGGTAAAATATTCAAGATCTGTAAGTAATTTCAGATTTGTTTAAAACCACTACTGTTAGATGAAGAAATCATCGTCTAACTAGTTACATCATACAAATAATGAAACCATGTTAAAAATAGAAATTAAACCACTAAACCGAAAGCAAACAAACGTGATTGTTCCCGAAGAAGAAATAACATCATGCTACCAAATATTTCAATAACATAACCCTATTATTTGTAGGAAACATATCTTAGACAAACAAATGAGTCTGGGTGGTTAGTATAAGTATATATGTCTACAGATATAAATATACCTACAGTACAACGCTTAAATATTACTTTTTTCTCATTTATGGTTTTATATCAAATATAATTATATATATCGTTGAAGTCCTATGTACGGATAACAAAATATTTCATCTAATATCTTTCTTGTTAATGAAGAATTTATACTATATGTATACAGTAAAGTATCAACTTTGTCTCATGATGTGTTCACTATATGTATACAGTAAAGTGTCAACTTTGTCTGATGATGTGTTTACTATATGTATACAGTAAAGTATCAACTTTGTCTGATGATGTGTTCACTATATGTATACAGTAACGTGTCAACTTTGTCTCATGATGTGTTCACTATATGTATACAGTAAAGTGTCAACTATGTCTCATGACATGTTCACTATATGTATACAGTAAAGTGTCAACTTTGTCTCATGATGTGTTCACTATATGTATACAGTAAAATGTCAACTTTGTCTCATGATGTGTTCACTATATGTATACAGTAAAGTGTCAACTTTGTCTCATGATGTGTTCACTATATGTATACAGTAAAGTGTCAACTTTGTCTCATGATGTGTTTACTATATGTATACAGTAAAGTGTCAACTTTGTCTCATGATGTGTTTACTATATGTATACAGTAAAGTGTCAACTTTGTCTCATGATGTGTTTACTATATGTATACAGTAAAGTGTCAACTTTGTCTCATGATGTGTTCACTATATGTATACAGTAAAGTGTCAACTTTGTCTCATGATGTGTTCACTATATGTATACAGTAAAGTGTCAACTATGTCTCATGATGTGTTCACTATATGTATACAGTAAAGTGTCAACTTTGTCTCATGATGTGTTTACTATATGTATACAGTAAAGTGTCAACTTTGTCTCATGATGTGTTTACTATATGTATATAGTAAAGTGTCAACTTTTTCTGATGATGTGTTCACTATATGTATACAGTTAAGATATAGTAAAGTTCCGCTTTTTATCTTCAAAGTCGATGGTCTTAAATACGACACCTGCTTAATATAGCAAACGTTTTCATATCAAGTTAAGCATTTGCAACAAAAAATCATAACCAGTTTGCAATATCTAGGGAGCTCTAAATAGCTGAGCTTTACTGATTGAGACTTCATCTTGAACAAACTGTATACCTATTGTACCATTCGGAACAACCTCGGCGATCATCTACGATTTATATACTTCGGATATCCGACGTAGTAGGAATACAACCAGGTTATAAGGTCCGACGAATGTCATTTTCATGTTAACACTTAATAATGACATTGTTACACGCTTAATCACATCCTTTCATCAAGTACAATGTCTCACACGTCGTACTTCTGTGTAGTTCAGACTATATTACAACAGAAACCAAATTCCTAGATCTACTTCTTGTATGTCACTATATGTGATGTTCTGATTTATTGAGGTCAATTATTTATATTGTTCATACAACGATATATTGTACATGACAAATGTAACATTACATGAGGTATGTCACAAATAATATATTTCTTAACCATTCTGTTTATCATTTAGTTTCTCGTTTATATGACAACATGATTGATGTTTGCTTTGTTTTTGTTGTACACAAAGGAGATAACATTCATGAAGAAAAGACATTTGTTAATACGTTATTATTGAAAACAACAGTATGGTTATGTAATAGAATCATCATGTTTTTGTGTGATTTCTAAACAGATAAATATAGTATTATGATATACATCTACAAACTATTGCACTGATGGTAACCATTGGTTATTGTAAACATTATGAACAAATGATTATGTAATTATGCAAGACTTTAAAAACTATAGAAGGTAACACTATATGATTTAATTACATTTATTTGTTTTGATTACCAAGATTAATACAATTACAGTCGAAAAACATACACAGAGAAAAACCCCATAAACAGCCAGTGCTTCAAATACGATTATTTTATTTCAAAACTATATTTATTGATAATTTTCTTGTTGTATCTATATTTTACAGAAAATCTGATACCATAATGCCAGTATAGACAAGGAAAAACAAGAAGAAATGACACGAGTTGACAAGAAATGTCGTGCTACAAGGTGATTAATTCAAACATTCAATCAGTTAATTTCATGATGCTATACAATACGATAAAAGGCAGATAACTAGATGAAATAATTGTTGAAGATCACGCTATGGTAAACTTCTTTGTTAACATCTCAGAAACAAAGAGAGCTGTCTTCCATAAAATACAACCATAAGCAAATAATATGGTAATTTTCAATTTACAACAAAACACAAAAGCTCTTATACAAATTCAAAAAAAATATTTCCAGACTAATTTTTTATCTAAAAAAGCTTTATTTCAGCGAAATTTATATCTTTTAGATTTTTTATTAGTTTCATACAAACTACGCTCTTAATATTCTGTTTTTAATTTTGTAAAACAATTACTCACCGGAAAAATGTTTAAAGTCAATTTATCATATTGTTGACGAATTTAAACCTTTAAATAGAATTTATTGAAACGATTTGTATACACTTGCAGCAGTTAAAAATACAGTATTAAATCTGTGAAAGACACTTTAGTTGAACATTAATGAACGTCAACATAGGCAAGTACTATTACTTTTAATCGAACATACCCATCAAAGAGAAATATAAAAAACACGTGCACAGCAACTGTAAACATCACTAAATGAGAAACAGTAACAACAAGTGAATAAACCTTTTTTTGAAACGATGTCTTAACATCGTTCCAGTGGTAACAAGAAAGTATAAGATTACTCTCTTCACGCTTCAACAATTTTCAACATAACTACATCGGCTTGCGTTGTCGGTCGTTAAAGTCATTCACAAATGTGTATTGTCTAGCAATGCCTCACACCAGGTGGCGTTGTAAAATCCGCCTTCTCGCTTCATCATCGACTCCGCCCTCAATACCTAAATGTCTAGGACGGAGCTTGTCGATTCAAAGATTAAAACAATTGCGGAAAGCGTTTAAATTTCACACATTTAATAAATGTATTTATTTAACATAACGATAGCGAGTTTGCTAAAGTGTTGTGTAAAACCATTATATTTATATTAAACTATAATTCGGATAAACAAAACGTTTTCTCTACGAGTATTATGTGCGACTCACTAACTATCTAGCACTGTATGCAAAGGTAAACGACTTGCATGCCCAGAGTAAAACTCCGCCCACCAAAAATATTTAATCGAGTAAATACTGGTCGCGTACTGGTATCGTTTCGTAACTCATACATGTGCCACGCTAGCTTTTTTCTATATTATATAAATTTCAGTCAGTAATCTCAGCTCCAGTCAAGTCTATTTATAAATTCTTTGCAGCAATTTATATTAATTTTAGTTTTTGCTTGGTGACTAATTTAACACCTCTCTGCAGTTTTGAACGGAAAGTGATAAAACCAATTTAAGATGTGTGTCAGCATTTTTCCAACTTTATGATATTTGATTGCAATGCCACAATTGTAGTGTTTAATTAAACGTGTGCATAAAATATTAATTCTAATTTTTTATTCGTCCGCAATTTATAAATTTTATGGCATAAATGGCTAGTTTAAAAAAATTATATTTCATATATTATTATAAAATACGTGAAATACAAAATATTCGGCATAACACGATTTATTAGCTATAATAGTTATAATGTTCCTTAAATAAACAAATTTGACATTTTTTTCACGATAAAATTAACCGACTGAAAAGTTGCCTGATATAAGTCTTTATAATTTTTAGATAATTTCCATCAATTCTAAGATACTCGAGAACTCAAAGTGAAACCATTGTATGAACCCAATACATCAGCAATGAAATGGTCTTTTTAAGTAACTTTCAATTCAGTTCAACGTTTGTTGTTCATTCTTGCTGAAAAAAAAACAAGTGAATAAATAATTTGCAAAATTTGCTTTTAAAGCCTGTACAATGACTATTCAAAATTATGGATTTTTCAAGTTATCATTTACATGTAATACAATAATAATATATATAGTAATAATAATGTTTTAGCTTGACTTTTAGAAAAAAAAGAGCTAATGTGTCGGCGTTGGCGTCGGCGTTGGTTTTGTGGTTAAAGTTTTTTTAACCTCCAAGATATGTGACTTTAGTTTGTAAACTTATTTGTCAGTACTTAATCTACACGGCTCTTCAGGGATGTAACTGTAGATGAATTGTTTTTTTTGGAGTTATGCCCCTTTATATTCCAATATTTAATATTAAAATTTTTTAAAATGGGATATATTTAGTACTTATAAATATATTTGAATGGAAGTTGGTATGCTTTTTCCTCAGTTCTTCATCTATCAGACTTTAAAGAGACAATACTCTGGATGAAATACTTTCGGGGTTATTCCCCTTTAAACTTTTACTATTTAAGATTAAGTTTTTTAACTATTCAGTACTGATAAAGATATTTGATTGAAAGTGGGTATGCTTATTTATCAGCATTACATTCACACGACTAGAAAGGGGAATAACGCTTAATGTATTATTTTGAGAATTGAGCCCCTTTTCAACTTTTTAGTTACGGTTATAGTACTTGAAATGAAAAGAATTCAATACTCATGAGGACATTTTAATGAAATGTGGTATGCTTATTCATTGTAATTACATCTACACAACTATTGAGGGACATTACTCTTGATGAGTTATTTTTGGAATTATTTTGGAATTATTCCTTTTATTTTAATGTTAAAATTTGTTCAAATTGAAATATTTTTATTACTTTATTAAGATTAAGCTTATTCATTGATTCTACGTCTAGTTAACTATGAAGGGACGTTAATCTGTATATATGTTATAGAAGTTATGCCTTTTTTATATTTATATGGATTGGTTATTATTCTTTGACTGATTTATTTCATTTGAAAAAGTAAGATAGATCTTGCCATGAGCAAAACACTCGCTGTCCTTGAACTGCTCTTGTTCAATTCTAATAATTGATACTTAATACATAATTTTATAGATAATATTGCTGTAAAAGTTTGATATTTTGACACGATTATAATCTGTTTTTAATAAATAAGTTCAGTACATCCTTCCTTTAGCACTCCAGTGCTTTGAATTGTGTTTATGTTGTCGCTTCAATAACAGCAGCAATCTTTGTATAAACAGTCTACTAATCAAACCAATTAACACTAAATTGGTACCGTTCTATTTTTAGTAACAGAGATGATGTCATTGTCGACATCAACAATTCTGTTATAACATGTAAATGTAAAAACAAATCCTATGTTAGTGACATAAAGAATGATTAAAATATAATTGTGTTTTCTAGATTATTAATGAGACATTTAATGAGAAGGAATGACTAGAAATGATTCCACTTAACTAAAAAATTAGTGTTTCTTAAGATGTCAGTATACCGACATACTTATTGCTACAACCTTTGATTGATTCATACTTTAGTTTCATTCAATCCTCTATTCGTTATTTTCACACAATATATAATCTTTTACTTATCAATGTTCATTGACTTTCTTTCACTTCATTAGTGATGTATATTTAAAAGTACGGTGTCCAAAAATGGACACAGGTAATGAAAGGTACACACTTAAAATAGGTATAATTCACTAATGTCATTATTAGCAAAACATGTTCATAGACGAATGGAACTACATTCATCAGTCAGACTTTCGATGACTCGTTCGCAGCTTCAGACATCTAAATAGGAAAGTAATTACAGCTAAATGTTCTCATACACGAGTAACTTTTGTTTGGAAGAGGACTTTGCTTATTTATTTTCATTACCCCCACCCACTTAGGCAGAATCATAGATACATTATAACTGGGTTACTTTTTAGACTTTCGGCAATTTCGCCGAAAGGATTTAGTTATACCATAGATCGAAAACTATCGACGCAGAAAATGCCTAACCAGTTTAACCTGCAGAGTGATACAAATGCCTCTGATTTACTACGCATTCAATATCTAGGCGATAAAAGTAGTTCCGTCATCACTGGTCAGTGACAGGTGTGGGAGGGGCGGAGTCAATCTCGTTAATACACTAAGCAATATACGTCAAATCAAAGGTTTACATTCCATGTTGGAAAGTTTATGAAAATGATTAATATATTGATAAGTGCCTCTAGCTGTTAAATGTAATGATACTGCGATCATTCATTGTATTATTTGAAGTTTAAGTTGTTTTACAATATTGTACCATAATTATCATATTTAACTACAGTAATGAACCTACAGAAGTTGTATGCAAAGTGTACAGGGGGAAACTGTACTTTAAGATTGTGTATGGCAAGAAGAGGAAATTAAAATCTTTATAATAGTAATACAGGGTAGAGCAAACACTTCGTCCGCATTTTTGCCCGGCTCGATTCGGTCTTGAATCTAATGAGTAAGGAGTAATCTTTAGTATGGAGTTGTTAGGTTTCAATGTGCATGAAAGTCTTTCTGTACTTCAATACTTTGATTACCTGTATTGTGATTTTGTCTACAAATTATAAACTGTAATGAACATTCAGTTGGGATGTTCTCTTCTTACTTAACACTATGAAATGTTTTGTTGATTAAAATATATTTTTCTTAAACAATATTTTGACGGTTATATTTCCGCCTGTTCAATATTTTTAGTATATAAACATACAATGTGAGAACGACAAATTATTTTATTGTATAAATAAACTAATGAAACCAGCCAATCGATCGCTTTTTATGTATAATATCAAGGGCAGAATCATAAATTGATATAACCAGAAGACATATATGTCACATGTATTTAGATAAAAACAATCAAATATAATATAGAACATCCCTGGTGGATATTATCAACTACCAGAAGTGTTCAATATTACACAACATGTAGTGTTTGAATCAAATATTAACTGACAAATTATTTTACATATATGAGTGATTGTTATTGATTGTTTAGTGCAACCGTTTTAGCTCCAGCTACCGGCCAAATCAAAGTACTGATGGGGCGGTGCTACTGAAATTGTAAAACACTAAAATGATGTTTATAGCAAGTCTTTAAGAAACTAAAAGCAAAATAAAGGTATTCTGAACTAAAAAAAAACATGTTTACTATAAAATGCATGGCATATGCTCACTAAGAATTGTGAAGTTTGAAGTTGAAGTTTAAATTCAAAATGCATACTTAGATATTAATATATCGGTTATCCCATAATTATTTTAAAAAAAAACAATACAAAGAAATGAAAATGTTAAGTCGATAGGTTATTGTTGCAATGGAAACTATCATTTTAACTGAAATTATGATTTTCAAACATGCTTAGTTCTGACATAAATTTGATTCTGAATTTAATCAAATTTACCACTTATGTAAAAATAATACATTGGCACTGACTGAGTAACTAGTTGCTAAGGTTACTTCTAAGGCTGCAAATATCCCAGTTCTTAAGAATTACAAACATTTGTTTGTTAAATATGTCAAAATAAAAATAGTATTGATGTAAAAAGTGCCTATTAACTATATATAATATCAGTATGCAAACATAAAATTACATTATTTATATCTTTCTTGTCTAAAAATGAGTGGTTGCCATGAAAACTAAACTAGTAAATACATTCCTAAAATGAGTTTCAGTTATTGCTGCAATACTGCATATGCCAATTTAATGAAATTCATTCCAAGATGTTCACTGTATGAAGTCCACAATCAAATGCTTTTCTCCTCTATTGATAGCTTTGGTTTCTATGGTAACAGAAAATAAAGATATAATTATTTGAATCACAACAATCAAGAATTGTTTCATAGAAATAATAAAATCAGATCAAAATAAAAATTAAATTTGTATTTATTTCTCATAAAAAAGTTGCAAAAATTTTGCTTAAAAGAGTACATCAATCGTAATACTAAGATTAGAGATTCAGCTTCTAAGCTTTCAAATAGGATGACTCCCTATGAATGTTAACTCTTATTAATAGTATAACACTGTTGTATCAATATTTTCTACAAATTACAATGCATTTTGAGAAAATAATATACAAGCAAATTCAGAATTTGATACAAAAAATGCTCTAGATAGTTAAGAATAGAATCCAGCAGAGTGGTTTCATTTTAATGATTGAACAAATATGCGGATGTAGAATTACCTAACTCACTTTGTAGTAAACAATGATACAAAAAGTCACAAAAATAATTCATTTTAAAGGTTTTTTTATTAAGCAATTCATGTTGACAGAGTGCTAGAACATTGTATAATTTGAAACAGAGTATTTTAATTATCAGGGCTTAGGAAGTAGTCATTTCTCTTTCATTTCATATAGAGGCAAAGTTTGAAAACTTTGTTAATATTGAGAAGTAGAGTTACATAAAGTAAATGGGTTGTATTGTACCTATGAATTCAATAAATCACGTAATCGAAATTTTTCATATCCGAAAATTTATTCACTTTCCAAGTGTGATGATCAAAATAAAACGATTCATACTTAAGGTGCACTATTATCACTTTCATATAATTAATTTGATTCAATCACACCTCATTAGTAAGGTGTAAATGATTTAAAGTGATCCAGTGGAAAACATAGAAACAAAAATCGTCACAGTCCCATGTTGACGAAAATCGCCGATTTTTGTAATGTTAGATTAGTCATTTGACCAAAATTGTACAAATCTTAGATAATTATATACAATAATTGGAATAAAATAACTTTTAAGATAAGACAATGTTTACAAATGCAATTCAAGTCGAAAATTCTCTGACAATAGCATGTACTTGGATAAATGACGATGTAACCGAAAGGTAAACATTAAATTGCATAATGTCGGCGATTTTGTTTTGAAAAGTTTACACCTACGACTCTATAAATTTACTTTAAGTCTTTCAAGTCATAATTGGATGGTCATTTTTATTCATTCATTTAATTTCATAAAATTAAAGCTGATACAACAAAGAAAATGGCTGTTAAAATCCCTAATTTTTGAAAGTGTCAGTAGCAACGAAATCTTCACGGACCGAAGTTAAACGAGCGAACGGACGATTTAAATATTGATCATAGTATGACGATCATTTGTCGAACCTATCATTTGTCAAACTAACTACTGAGAAGCGCCCATCCAATTCGCGTAATATCGACGAATTATAGCCGTTTCCGTAATTTAAAGCTATAGTATTTCCGGTTTCAGTTTTGATGATTATGATGATATCCGATGTTGACTATGTTTTCATGAAATAAAGTTGCATAAAATGCTTACGGAGAAGAAAAATACAGATCGGGGGGGGGGGGGGGGGAGATTTTAATTTTGTTTTGGGAAGGCGCCGTATAAAGGGAAAAAGGCCTGGATTTTTGCTCTATTGCCGGATAAAAAAAGTCAAAACTATGGAAAAAGCCGCATCATAACGATGATATATTTACCGGAAATTATCCGAATCAAATTTTGCAGTTTTATATGAGGAGTGGCTCGAGTTTGTTCATAAGAGCCAATGCTAAGAGCTGAAACTACCGTTATAACTCTGAGCGACTATCACCACTCAAAAAGTGTTAGAAATAGAATTCTTGTATCTTAGAGAAAAATGAATTTTTCTGCGTTTAAGTGTAACGAATTAGCAGATAAATTATTTCCCTTGTATAGTTAATGATATCCAAAAGGTGTCGCTATAACACACGAGTTTTCGTGTGTGTAATAGGATTTGATTCATTCAGCTTTGGGCAACCGACAAGTAAAGAACGCTAATTTTTCATACGATTTCCTGTTTCTCTATAGAACGAATTTCACAGTATTTTGATATGATTCTACATGATCTTATATTGTATTATGATGTATGATTGTAAAAATGGGTTGCCCAAGTGCTACATACAATTACAAATAGTAATTTATATTTAGTGTTGTTCTTCATTTTTGGATAAATGAAATGTTGGAGGGAAGAAATGGGGTGCGCTGCGGGGAAATTAAACTCTATAAACTGATATTGTTTGTTGTACATTTTAGAGATGTCTACAGATTTGGAGTATCATTAACCTATAATAAAGATTTGACGGTGTATATGGCCCTTCTATCCGTCGAAGCCACACATAACTCCTCGGCTAAAGCCTCTGGCTCATATGTACCCACAGGGTTAGAGGACCAAATACATCGACAAAAATCTGTATAACTAATAGAATATCCAACCACTGTGGGATGGTATCATAAATATTTCGAATAAATATCTAGATTTTTATCATTATATTTCTTTATATAAACTTTGTTTTATGTTAGATTAATGTACAGTATTTTCTTCAAAGTTTTGGAAAGTTTCCAATTATTTCTATGTATATTGATTCTCGCCATTCTTTACTTTTGTCAAACTTTTCTATGATTTCAGACAATATCTAAAGTATAGATAAGACATATTTCTTGTACGTTCTCAGCCTCCTGTCTATTATAAATACAACAACATGTTACAACACATGCGCAGAATGATACAAATGGTTTTAGATTAGAAAGTTGAAAGTGTCCAGAGTTGTAATAAACCAAAAATGATCAATAGAACACAAAGACACATAACTTCTTATTATAGAATTAGCCTGTTCTTAAATCTTCATTATCAAGTCAAGTTTATGTCAGTCGAAGTCATAATAAGATTTAATGTTTCTTTCATTAACAAAAATTAGCAAAGTGATGCACTCAATTATCATAATTATCAATTCATTTTGTGATTTGAATTTGTGTTTAAATTGGTAGCAGACTTAACATCATTTCATGTATAATGTAACTTCATCAATTTATAAACCCAAGTACAGAGTGATATTGAAGCTCAAGATTAGTATGTTGTGTTAAAAATGCTCGATTATAGTAGAGCATTGCAATGATTATATAAATGAATCTAGAATAAACTTGATAAGGAAGGTAACATCATTTTCACCATACCATTGAAACACTGCCGCTAGAAAATTCAATTGTATTATATACTTAACGAAACTTCTAAGTATCCCGATTTCCATATTGTAGGAAATATTTATTTTCCAACATTCATGTCCGATCTATAATGGAAATGTTATGGTAGTATTGTTGGTATATATTTGTATTAATAATATATATTTCAATATTCAACTTGAGTCATTTTACACCTATAAAAATATATTTGGTCAGCTCAGTGGTAGAATATATTGAGTGCTAAACAAAACGCTATAAGTACATAAATGTACTCTCTTAATTTTCAAATGGAGTTACAATAGTGTTTCGTTCAGCCATCGATTTAGAATATATTCCAACATTACATATGTAAAGGATATAACTCTTAAATGCTATCAGTTCATTTCATTTAATTAAGTTTCATCATATTACATTTATAAAATGTTATATAGACTATACAATCACAAACAAAATTTAATTACTTTACATTCATGATAACGTGCTTCGTGAAAAACTTTGCTTTCAATAAAATATAATTTCTCATTAAAACCTACAAATCCATCGATCTTATCATAAAGAAACATTCATAGAGAGGCAACCTTTGCATCATAACTATGTGATATTTTACTCATGGAGTTCCATAAATAATCCGACTTCCAAGTGATTTTTGAAAATCAGAATCGGGAGATCAGTCGATTGCGGTTTTTTTTCGGAAAAAACATTGTATCCAGGTAAGCTGATTAGATAAGCAGTACAAAACTAACAAAAAGTACAAATAGAGGGAATAAAATATAAAGTAAATAATATACAAGGCATGTAGATAACAGCAAAATACTTCTATATATATTTAGTGTGCTGAGAGTTCCTTATTTAAACCATCCTGATCCGCTGAGATGTAATCCTACCTATTCCCCAGTATAAATACTCGCTGACACGATGATTCAGGTAAAACATTCAAGATCTGTAAGTAATTTCAGATTTGTTTAAAACCACTACTGTCAGATGAAAAAATCATCGTCTAACCAGTTACATCATACAAATAATGAAACCATGTTAAAAATAGAAATTAAACCACTAAACCGAAAGCAAACAAACGTGATTGTTCCCGAATAAGAAATAACATCATGCTACCAAATATTTCAATAACATAACCCTATTATTTGCAGGAAACATATCTTAGACAAACAAATGAGTCTGGGTGGTTAGTATAAGTATATAATATCATGTCTACAGATATAAATATACCTACAGTACAACGCTTAAATATTACTTTTTTCTTATTTATGGTTTTATATTAAATATAATTATATATATCGTTGAAGTCCTATGTAAGGAAAACAAAATATTTCATCTAATATCTTTCTTGTTAATGAAGAATTTGTACTATATGTATACAGTAAAGTGTCAACTTTGTCTGATGATGTGTTTACTATATGTATACAGTAAAGTGTCAACTTTGTCTCATGATGTGTTTACTATGCATGTATGTATACAGTAAAGTGTCAACTTTGTCTGATGATGTGTTTACTATATGTATACAGTAAAGTGTCAACTTTGTCTGATGATGTGTTTACTATATGTATACAGTAAAGTATCAACTTTGTCTCATGATGTGTTCACTATATGTATACAGTAAAGTGTCAACTTTGTCTCATGATGTGTTCACTATATGTATACAGTTAAGTGTCAACTTTGTCTCATGATGTGTTTACTATATGTATACAGTAAAGTATCAACTTTGTCTCATGATGTGTTCACTATATGTATACAGTAAAGTGTCAACTTTGTCTCATGATGTGTTTACTATATGTATACAGTAAAGTATCAACTTTGTCTGATGATGTGTTCACTATATGTATACAGTAAAGTGTCAACTTTGTCTGATGATGTGTTCACTATATGTATACAGTAAAGTGTCAACTTTGTCTCATGATGTGTTTACTATATGTATACAGTAAAGTATCAACTTTGTCTGATGATGTGTTCACTATATGTATACAGTAAAGTGTCAACTTTGTCTGATGATGTGTTCACTATATGTATACAGTAAAGTGTCAACTTTGTCTCATGATGTGTTTACTATATGTATACAGTAAAGTATCAACTTTGTCTGATGATGTGTTTACTATATGTATACAGTAAAGTATCAACTTTGTCTCATGATGTGTTCACTATATGTATTCAGTAAAGTGTCAACTTTGTCTCATGATGTGTTCACTATATGTATACAGTAAAATGTCAACTTTGTCTCATGATGTGTTCACTATATGTATACAGTAAAGTGTCAAATTTGTCTCATGATGTGTTCACTATATGTATACAGTAAAGTGTCTACTTTGTCTCATGATGTGTTCACTATATGTATACAGTAAAGACTTTGTGTCAACTTTGCCTGATGATGTGTTTACTATATGTATACAGTAGAGACTTTGTGTCAACTTTGTCTCATGATGTGTTTACTATATGTATACAGTAGAGACTTTGTGTCAACATTGTCTCATGATGTGTTTACTATATGTATACAGTAGAGACTTTGTGTCAACTTTGTCTCATGATGTGTTTACTATATGTATACAGTAGAGACTTTGTGTCAACTTTGCCTGATGATGTGTTCACTATATGTATACAGTAGAGACTTTGTGTCAACTTTGTCTCATGATGTGTTTACTATATGTATACAGTAGAGACTTTGTGTCAACTTTGCCTGATGATGTGTTCACTATATGTATACAGTAGAGACTTTGTGTCAACTTTGTCTCATGATGTGTTTACTACATGTATACAGTAGAGACTTTGTGTCAACTTTGTCTCATGATGTGTTTACTATATGTATACAGTAAAGTATCAACTTTGTCTCATGATGTGTTAACTATATGTATACAGTAAAGTGTCAACTTTGGCTGATGATGTGTTCACTATATGTACACAGTAAAGTGTCAACTTTGTCTCATGATGTGTTTACTATATGTATACAGTAAAGTGTCAACTTTGTCTCATGATGTGTTTACTATATGTATACAGTAAAGTGTCAACTTTGTCTCATGATGTGTTTACTATATGTATACAGTAGAGACTTTGTGTCAACTTTGCCTGATGATGTGTTCACTATATGTATACAGTAGAGACTTTGTGTCAACTTTGTCTCATGATGTGTTTACTATATGTATACAGTAGAGACTTTGTGTCAACTTTGCCTGATGATGTGTTCACTATATGTATACAGTAGAGACTTTGTGTCAACTTTGTCTCATGATGTGTTAACTATATGTATACAGTAAAGTGTCAACTTTGTCTCATGATGTGTTAACTATATGTATACAGTAAAGTGTCAACTTTGTCTCATGATGTGTTAACTATATGTATACAGTAAAGTGTCAACTTTGGCTGATGATGTGTTCACTATATGTACACAGTAAAGTGTCAACTTTGTCTCATGATGTGTTTACTATATGTATACAGTAAAGTGTCAACTTTGTCTCATGATGTGTTCACTATATGTATACAGTAAAATGTCAACTTTGGCTGATGATGTGTTCACTATATGTACACAGTAAAGTGTCAACTTTGTCTCATGATGTGTTTACTATATGTATACAGTAAAGTGTCAACTTTGTCTCATGATGTGTTCACTATATGTATACAGTAAAATGTCAACTTTGTCTCATGATGTGTTTACTATATGTATACAGTAAAGTGTCAACTTTGTCTCATGATGTGTTCACTATATGTATACAGTTAAGATATAGTAAAGTTCCGCTTTTAATCTTCAAAGTCGATGGTCTTAAATACGACACCTGCTTAATATAGCAAACGTTTTCATATCAAGTTAAGCATTTGCAACAAAAAATCATAACCAGTTTGCAATATCTAGGGAGCTCTAAATAGCTGAGCTTTACTGATTGAGACTTCATTTTGAACAAACTGTATACCTATTGTACCATTCGGAACAACCTCGGCGATCATCTACGATTTATTATACTTCGGATATCCGAGGTAGTAGGAATACAACCAGGTTATAAGGTCCGACGAATGTCATTTTCATGTTAACTCTTAATAATGACACGTTACACGCTTAATCACATCCTTTCATCAAGTACAATGTCTCACACGTCGTACTTCTGTGTAGTTCATACTATATTACAACAGAAACCAAATTCCTAGATCTACTTCTTCACCTTATGATATCCGAGGTTTAGCTGCGTTATCGCCGAGGTAGTTCCGAATGCTATTGTACAATACACAACCAGTGTAATATTCTATTTCCAGAATAAGAAATGTGTCCTGATTATTGTATGTCAATATATGTGATGCTCTGATTTATTGAGGTCAATTATTTATATTGTTCATGCAACGATATATTGTACATGACAAATGTAACATTACATGAGGTATGTCACAAATAATATATTTCTTAACCATTCTGTTTATCATTTAGTTTCTCGTTTATATGACAACATGATTGATGTTTGCTTTGTTTTGTTGTACACAGAGGAGATAACATTCATGAAGAAAAGACATTTGTTGATACGTTATTATTGAAAACAACAGTATGGTTATGTGATAGAATCATCATGTTTTTGTGTGATTTCTAAACAGATAAATATAGTATTATGATATACATGTACAAACTATTGTACTGATGGTAACCATTGGTTCTTGTAAACATTATGAACAAATGATTATGTAATTATGCAAGACTTTAAAAACTATTGAAGGTAACACTATATGATTTAATTACATTTATTTGTTTTGATTACCAAGATTAATACAATTACAGTCGAAAAACATACACAGAGAAAAAACCCATTAACAGTTAGTGCTTCAAATACGATTATTTTATTTCAAAACTATATTTATTGATAATTTTCTTGTTGTATCTATATTTTACAGAAAATCTGATACCATAATGCCAGTATAGACAAGGAAAAACAAGAAGAAATGACACGAGTTGACAAGAAATGTCGTGCTACAAGGTGATTAATTCAAACATTCAATCAGTTAATTTCATGATGCTATACAATACGATAAAAGGCAGATAACTAGATGAAATAATTGTTGAAGATCACGCTATGGTAAACTTCTTTGTTAACATCTCAGAAACAAAGAGAGCTGTCTTCCATAAAAATACAACCATAAGCAAATAATATGGTAATTTTCAATTTACAACAAAACACAAAAGCTCTTATACAAATTCAAAAAAAATATTTTCAGACTAATTTTTTATCTAAAAAAGCTTTATTTCAGCGAAATTTATATCTTTTAGATTTTTTATTAGTTTCATACAAACTACGCTCTTAATATTCTGTTTTTAATTTTGTAAAACAATTACTCACCGGAAAAATGTTTAAAGTCAATTTATCATAATGTTGACGAATTTAAACCTTTAAATAGAATTTATTAAAACGATTTGTATACACTTGCAGCAGTTAAAAATACAGTATTAAATCTGTGAAAGACACTTTAGTTGAACATTAATGAACGTCAACATAGGCAAGTAGTATTACTTTTAATCGAACATACCCATCAAAGAGAAATATAAAAAAACACGTGCACAGCAACTGTAAACATCACTAAATGAGAAACAGTAACAACAAGTGAATAAACCTTTTTTTGAAACGATGTCTTAACATCGTTCCAGTGGTAACAAGAAAGTATAAGATTACTCTCTTCACGCTTCAACAATTTTCAACATAACTACATCGGCTTGCGTTGTCGGTCGTTAAAGTCATTCACAAATGTGTATTGTCTAGCAATGCCTCACACCAGGTGGCGTTGTAAAATCCGCCTTCTCGCTTCATCATCGACTCCGCCCTCAATACCTAAATGTCTAGGACGGAGCTTGTCGATTCAAAGATTAAAACAATTGCGTAAAGCGTTTAAATTTCACACATTTAATAAATGTATTTATTTAACATAACGATCGCGAGTTTGCAAAAGTGTTGTGTAAAACCATTACATTTATATTAAACTATAATTCGGATAAACAAAACGTTTTCTCTACTATTATCATGTGCGACTCACTAACTATCTAGCACTGTATGCAAAGGTAAACGACTTGCATGCCCAGAGTAAAACTCAGCCCACCAAAAATATTTAATCGAGTAAATACTGGTCGCGTACTGGTATCGTTTCGAAACTCATACATGTGCCACGCTAGCTTTTTTCTATATTTTATAAATTTCAGGCAGTAATCTCAGCTCCAGTCAAGTCTATTTATAAATTCATTGCAGCAATTTATATTAATTTTAGTTTTTGCTTGGTGACTAATTTAACACCTGTCTGCAGTTTTGAACGGAAAGTGATAAAACCAATTTAAGATGTGTGTCAGCATTTTTCCAACTTTATGATATTTGATTGCAATGCCACAATTGTAGTGTTTAATTAAACGTGTGCATAAAATATTAATTCTAATTTTTTATTCGTCCGCAATTTATAAATTTTATGGCATAAATGGCTAGTTTAAAAAATTATATTTCATATATTATTATAGAATACGTGAAATACAAAATATTCGGCATAACACGATTTATTAGCTATAATAGTTATAATGTTCCTTAAATAAACAAATTTGACATTTTTTTCACGATAAAATTAACCGACTGAAAAGTTGCCTGATATAAGTCTTTATAAGTTTTAGATAATTTCTATCAATTCTAAGATACTCGAGAATTCAAAGTGAGACCATTGTATGAACCCAATACATCAGCAATGAAATGGTCTTTTTAAGTAACTTTCAATTCAGTTCAACGTTTGTTGTTCATTCTTGCTGAAAAAAAAAACAAGTGAATAAATAATTTGCAAAATTTGCTTTTAAAGCCTGTACAATGACTATTCAAAATTATGGATTTTTCAAGTCATCATTTACATGTAATACACTAATAATATGTATAGTAATAATAACGTTTTAGCTTGACTTTTAGAAAAAAGAGAGCTAATGTGTCGGCGTTGGTTTTGAGGTTAAAGTTTTTTTAACCTCCAAGATATGTGACTTTAGTTTGTAAACTTATTTGTCAGTACTTAATCTACACGGCTCTTCAGGGATGTAACTGTAGATGAATTGTTTATTTTTGGAGTTATGCCCCTTTATATTCCAATATTTAATATTAAAATTTGTTCAAATGGGATATATTTAGTACTTATAAATATATTTGAATGGAAGTTGGTATGCTTTTTCCTCAGTTCTTCATCTATCAGACTTTAAAGAGACAATACTCTGGATGAAATACTTTCGGGGTTATTCCCCTTTAAACTTATAATATTTAAGATTAAGTTTTTTAACTATTCAGTACTGATAAAGATATTTGATTGAAAGTGGGTATGCTTATTTATCAGCATTACATTCACACGACTAGAAAGGGAAAAACGCTTAATGTATTATTTTGAGAATTGTGCCCCTTTTCAACTTTTTAGTTACGGTTATAGTACTTGAAGTGAAAAGAATTCAATACTCATGAGGACATTTTAATGAAATGTGGCATGCTTATTCATTGTAATTACATCTACACAACTATTGAGGGACATTACTCTTGATGAGTTATTTTTGGAATTATTTCGGAATTATTCCTTTTATTTTAATGTTAAAATTTGTTCAAATTGAAATATTTTTATTACTTTATTAAGATTAAGCTTATTCATTGATTCTACGTCTAGTTAACTATGAAGGGACGTTACTCTGGATATATGTTATAGAAGTTATGCCTTTTTTATATTTATATGGATTGGTTATTATTCTTTGACTGATTTATTTCATTTGAAAAAGTAAGATAGATCTTGCCATGAGCAAAACACTCGCTGTCCTTGGACTGCTCTTGTTAAATTCTAATAATTGATACTTAATACATTATTTTATAGATAACATTGCTGTAAAAGTTTGATATTTTGACACGATTATAATCTGTTTTTAATAAATAAGTTCAGTACATCCTTCCTTTAGCACTCCAGTGCTTTGAATTGTGTTTATGTTGTCGCTTCGATAACAGCAGCAATCTTTGTACAAACAGTCTACTAATCAAACCAATTAACACTAAATTGGTACCGTTCTATTTTTAGTAACAGAGATGATGTCATTGTCGACATCAACAATTCTGTTATAACATGTAAATGTAAAAACAAATCCTATGTTAGTGACATAAAGAATGATTAAATTATAATTGTGTTTTCTAGATTACTAATGAGACATTTAATTAGAAGGAATGACTAGAAATGATTCCACTTCACTAACAAATTAGTGTTTCTTAAGATGTCAGTATACCGGCATTCTTATTGCTACAACCTTTGATTGATTCATACTTCAGTTTCATTCAATCCTCTATTTGTTATTTTCTCACAATCTTTTACTTATCAATGTTCATTGACTTTCTTTCACTTCATTAGTGATGTATATTTAAATTGTATAATCTTATAAGTAATGGTTAATGCTACATGGGTTTTTTTTAATTTATACTTTTACCTTCTACGCTGTAGATGGAATGGTAGTGTTGTTATTCGGTGAAGATAAAAATCAAAGCACTGAAAGTACTGATGGGGCGGGGCTCTTGAAAATTTAAACCACTGATCATGACTATGACGTTATGAGAACCTAGCCTTAAAGTTGCCCTTTTCCAATTGGACAGATGAATTTTCAACTTTTCTCATAATGATTGCGTCAGATAAATTGAATCATTGTTTATCGTCATGATGTTCTATTCAGTATTGGATTCTATATAATCAAAAAATAATTTTAAAACAAAAAAGGAAAGAGTTGTGAATAGTAGTCTATAGTGTCTGACTTTATATTGCTGTTACCAACTTCCCTCCTTGATGGTCATAGAATTAATCTATATCCTTTTTAAAAGGAATTCAGTCTTGTAACGTTTAACAAAATTCAATATGTTATTTTATTTAATATGCAGATTCCAAGTTTCTTTCTTCAAAAAGAAAGTACTTTAGTACTTTAAAATATAGGCAAGTAATGTATTAACTTTATTTATTCAAATTATATAATAAATTAACATATACTTAAAGATGTTTTTTGTCTCTTGTAATTGTTTGTAAGTTAAGTCACATATTAATTTTAAAGGGTTTTCATTTTATTTAGTCATATGACCTCGAAACCCTGATATAGTCTTAATTGTCTTGCTTCATTTTGGACATAAGTAATTACATACTATACTTAGTATGCACTATGGGTGGCTTCATTGTTGGTGTTATGGGATAAGTATCAGGTGTTTAGCACTTATTGAGATCATAATAATATTTGACGTACATGACATAATAAACAATATTATCATTCATGTATAAGTAAGTATATTGTCAGTGAATTAGATGTGTCTCTGATATTGTGTATTTTTTCAAATTGACTCATGCATTTTTTGTTAAAGGAATTTTAATAATTAATTGAATAAAATAATTTTATTAAAAATCAGATTCAATTGTTTAGAAAATTAACAAACATTGTATTTTTCAAATTTATTAGTAACTGTCATTCATCACGAAGAAATTAAATAGTAGAATAGCTTATAGTATTTTATTTGTTCAGATTGATGGTAGGACAAAAGGTCCCACGGACAAAAAGTCCCACGTCATTTTTGACAGGGGTGGACAAAAGGTCCCATGTAGTTTTGCCACCTTGGACAAAAAGTCCCATCTAAGTTAGACAGGGGTGGACAAAAAGTCCCATGTCAATTTTATAGGCTGGACAACTGGTCTCATCTCAATTTGACTAATGTGATGATAAGATCCTCATTCATTTAAGTCCCATTGTTAAGTGATCAATATAATCTATTATCATTGTATGCAAACTGTTAAAATTAAACATATTTATTGGTATATTTTGTCCCAGTGATAGGTGGACTGTCTCCATCCATCAAATTATTCTAATTGTTGTAATAACAACTTCTATCTTATCCAGATGGCTTCAGGTGATTTTTAAAGCTGATAAATTTATTTAAATCATAATAAGCATAACTGATTGCTAATTTCTAGTAATTACCACTTATCTTGTTGAATGGATCTAAATTGATTTTCATCTACATGTAGCTTTGTTTTGTTTCGTTTGTTGTAACAAACAATAACATTTTCAATAGTTATTGTGTGTAGCGCCGGGAAATGTCGCATCGCCGGAAAACGTCATAATCTACGGAAAATGTCGCACCGTCGCCGGGAAATGTCGCAATCTGCTGAAAACGTCGTAAACCCCACTGCCGGTATATGTCGCATTGTTGACGGGAAATGTCGCAAAACAAATTGCTGCCGGTATATGTCGTAACATCGACGGGAAATGTCGCAATAATGATTAATATTGCATTTTGATGATTTTGAATTTATATGCGATTATAACGATTTTTATTGAATTAAAATGTAAACTCGTTGGTTTAAATGTTTGTAAAATGTTTATTGATTGTGTGATGTGGACTTTTTGTTTGATTGAATTTGGGAAATCATAAGTAGCGGATCCAGGATCTCAGATTAGAGGAGGTGTGGCTTTCTGGTTAGAGGGACGTGAGCAGTAAATAACCTTTTTTTCAACCAGATACACTAGTATGCTTGCAAAGTCAAAGAGTGTTCTACTTGAAATAGATGTTGTGCTTTAATTTTATGTAAAAATATGTTTTTAAATGGAAATTATGATATAAAACGTTATAAGCGTTTGTCATCAAGGTTGAAAAGTCCGGCACTTTTAGTGGGGGGGGGGGGGCGGGGAAGGGCGTGCGCCGGGTGCGCACTGGGCCTCTGAATTCGCTAGTGATCATCCGCATTTGTATAAGATATTAATCAATATTATATCTCTTGTTGCCATATCTCCATATGCAGAAATTCTTCATAAATGGCCATTAAATGAATAAGATTAATATGTATAGAAAATATAGCCCTTTTTTCATCTTGGAATACCCAAAGAAATATAATTGTTCTACATAAAAACAACACTTTATAGTCAAAACGGCTACCGGTAGCTTTAATTCTAGTGCATGTACAATACAATACAATACAATGCAATGCAATGCAATGCAATGCAATGCAATGCAATGCAATGCAATGCAATGCAATGCAATGCAATGCAATGCAATGCAATGCAATGCAATGCAATGCAATGCAATGCAATGCAATACAATACAATACAATACAATACAATACAATACAATACAATACAATACAATACAATACAATACAATACAATACAATACAATACAATACAATACAATACAATACAATACAATACAATACAATACAATACAATACAATACAATACAATACAATACAATACAATACAATACAATACAATACAATACAATACAATACAATACTTGTACAAATACTTGTATTTTTTATTTGATCGAAAATTCAATAATATGAACAGTTTATGAACAGTTTTAGTTTAGCACTTTGATTTTATAAATTTTTGAAAGGTTCGTGAAATACAAGTGTGGACAGAAATGAAGTAAGGTGATTTTCCCGCTAATAATTGACTGAACATTCGTTAAATGAGGGTGAAACCCCCGTTTTGGTACGCAGTATTCAGGCTTGTCTTAGGCCGTACGCAACTTACGCAGTACGCAAAGGGTCGTCTTTTAGTACGCAGAACTTGAAAAGCAATATTTTTGCATAAAATTCGTGTAATATCTGAAGGAAATTGAAATTGTCATGAAACAAGCAAGATTTGTTTTGTTCAGTACTCGGTATCAAAATTTGAGAGCACGCAGAACGCAATGGGGGAAGGGGTTACACCCTTTTAAAGGTTCACAGGGAGTTAAGTTATTTAACGAATAGCGTAAACGATGAATATATTTAGATGTCATTGAAGACCTACGTAACCCCTATGCCTAAACGTAAATGACATGTCTTTGACACCTGTCATAATTCTTCGAAATTGATTTCATTGGTCAATTCGCAGCCGGGTGCTTTCCCCGACGGATTGTTAAAACTAATAGAAAAATGCATGCATGACAGAACACTATTAACAGTATATAACAATACAAGGGTATACGTTGTCATAAACATTGCGCATCAAGCATTGATAAAACCGATTGAAACGATCATTTGTCGACAGATGCGTTAAATTAATGAATCGATGTTGATCAGCGAATTTCGAAAAAGTCAATGTGACGTTATTTAAAGAGTAAATTAAAGTCAGTTAAAAGTATGAGCCAATAAACGGATCATTATATAGATCCATTATTATTAATTTGTTTTTGGAAGGCTGATTGGGCTAAAGCTCCCAAGTTGGCTGAGAAGCGACCAGTAAATAAATGATCGTCATTACAAATGATGCTACATTTTAACATTCTAATATTAACGCTTTGAAACAAACTGCACAAGACTGTACGACGATGTTACTGGTATACGCTTTTACTACAATCAATTGAATTGTATTTAATTTATAAAGAAGACCTCACCACCAACCTTCCCCGCTGCTGGTACAATTGTGCTGCGTCTACCACGCTCCTTATACGCTTCTACCCTGATTCTTGTTTGTACGATCCTACTACACTTGTTTTGAACATGTCCAAAATAAGCGTGTTAGGAGCGTAGTGCTCCCCGATCATAAAGACACTACCTCGACCCTACTACGCCTATGAAGACCCAACAAAGCTTCTACTACGATTCGACATGATCGACATTTATAATAATTGCGACATATCCCGTCGATGTTGCGACATATACCGGCAGCGAATTTTTTTGCGACATTTCCCGTCAACAATGCGACATATGCCGGCAGTGGGGTTTACGACGTTTTCAGCAGATTGCGACATTTCCCGGCGACGGTGCAACATTTTCCGTAGATTATGACGTTTCCCGGCGATGCGACATTTCCCGGCGCTACAATTGTGATCAGTTTAACTGCAACATTTGATTGATTTAATATGCATAGTATATAAGTTAAACAAGTATAGTGTGATCAATGAGTACAAATCATAACTTTGTTGCTTGTATAAGTCATACAAAATATGGAACCAAACAGAGATGAGGTGGGACTTTTTGTCCACCCTTGACAAACTGAGATGGGACCTTTTGTCCAGGGTGGCAAAACTACATGGGACCTTTTGTCCACCCGTGTCAAAATTGACATGGGACTTTTTGTCCATGGGACCTTTTGTCCGGCTCCCGTTCAGATTTGGTTCATTTTCACAAATTATAAGTAATCAACCATCTAACTTCATATTACAATAATTTAAAGAAGACCATTGTACAAGCATGTCATGGGTCATAAAACACCAGGGTGCAATTTCCAAGTTGCTTATTGCAATGCCCTCTCACTGATAAGACAGTATTGTTTCCTTAGATTATGACACTTTTATTGCTTTGTTAATTAGATTGAATGTCTGAGAGGAGGAGTTATATACACCATAAGTGACATTTGTGACTACATTTTGTTGATTAAAAATTCCTAATGTTATGTGCCTTAAGATAAAAATATGGTTATTAACTTAAATCTAACTGTAATATTTCAATGAAAAAAAGAGGGACAAGTCCGTACAAACGATCCGGAATAATCAGGTACGGTTCGACCGAACTTTAAACCCAACCCGATAACGTTATGGACGAAATCGGCGATTTTTCCAATATCTTCTAATCTCTATTATCTATGTCTCTGATTTTACGAGCACATTTACTCCTTGAATTGTTGCAACCAAGGACGCAACAAAACTCTCCTACATAACCACGATAACGGCCTCTAATACGAGACGAATTCTTATGTTGAGCGGCAATCTATTATGCGAAACTGTAATTAACCGAATTAGGTCGACTTGCCAATTCTCCATTGCGTGTTTTAGTCATATCATGTTGCTCTATTGCCGGATGAAAAATCTAATCTATGGAAATAAGTCGCAGGCGATTATCATGATAACATACTTACCCGAAATATCCGAATCAATTTTTGCAGTAAAATATGCGGAGTGGATCGGGTTTTTTGCTTAAATTCAATGCTCGGAGCTGAAATTACGGTTTGTTAACTCTGAACGTGGCTAAAGCCCCGCCCAAAAATGTATTTCCGTCGTTTTTAGTTGTTCGCTTGTCGAACAACTATATACGCCAATTTGAGAAATCGGTGTAGCAACCTTACTGCGGATTCTACTTTTTGAGGTACACGTCGGGGCTCAACTCTTCAAACCTATGATATACAGAGTTTTCAAACATTTTTATAAATTAGTATAGCAAGCTTACTACAAAATCTACTTTTTGAGGTACATGAAGGAACTCAACTCTTTAAGCTTGTGTATTTCTGAGAAAATTTTTGATAATTAATATTGTAATAATTACTTTTAACCAAACACTGAAAATATATACGGCAGTGAATATTCCCTGTGGTGAACCCAAATTTAAAAGGGCGTGACGCATTAATCTCTCATTTTATACGTAGACGATAAAACATATCTTGGCTCAGACGCTTAACTCATATCGCACAACAACAACGCACAGAAAGTAGTGCGGTGTATACATGAATAAAAAACCGTTGTATGTTTTTTCTTCTTTTTTTTTAAAGATATAATCATGATGATAAAATTGTAAAAAATGCTGGCTAATAACTTCAGGAATACCTATCCATAGATACAAGGTGCTTTCAAACCTCAGTGGGTATATTATCCGTAGCGTATCCTAATTTCGTTTTCAAAGGTCTGTGTCATGATTGACAGAAGATGAAAACCCTTTCTCATGGACATTAAATGACCAGTATAAAAGTTTTATTTAACGTGCACATTACTTTTATGGATAGCAATATCATATTGCGAAATCTCAAAAACATATTTCATTTATTCAGTACATGTAAAAATTGTCACGTGGTTTCAGGTATTTAGACATTTTTACCCATGATGCTTAACGTAGTATCGTACTGACCAGTTAGTTTATGTTGAACTCTAATATAGATCAATGGATGGGAAATTAAACAGATTATTAGGATTATTGGTCAAATTGTTCCACGTTGTATTTTTCTCATAACTCTGACATGGTAATGAATTGAAGTTAAAAGTTCTGTTGCAAATTTAAAAACACTTATCATTACTTGATAATTTCTTATTATAAGTTAAATGCAATAAATATTAATACAAGTTGTAGATTTCTACGCCGTGTGTGACACTATTGAATGTATACAGGTGGTTCTATTACATATTAGTAACATATCCAATTAATTTGTATGAACATTCAATTGTATTTCCCTGTACTCCTCTATGGTTATTATGCCTGTGCAATTATAGGAGTATGCATTTTAATCAATTTCTAAATTAGTTTTACCTGAACATTGGGAGGTCGTTTTTGGGATAATTCAATGAAAATTGGATTTTCATGTACAGTTTACAAGTACAAATGGCACCATTTTGAAGATTTCATACAAAGAAAGCTCTACAGTCTATGTTTCAAGAAACGAAATCTTATTCTACATATTTTTTTTCACATTTTGAGCACATTAAGGGACCGAAGCACAACATGTTTTCTATGTCGAACAACTCCAGTGCCTTTAGCGCTTTGATTAGATTATGTCGTTATTTCACAAGACGAATGACATCACATATGGGAATTAATAAATGGCTGTGTAATACATAAGCGGATCTAGCGGGGGGGGGGGGGGTTCAGGGGGGTCCGGACCCCCCGGAATTTCCTTAATGTACCGGTTCATTAGTGTATTTCTTGAATATAAATTATTTTTAAGTAGCATGAAGCAATTTTTCTCGGTGCTTAACGTAGATTAAATGGTCATGTAGTTTTTTTAAAAATAATATGTTGCATTATTCCGCAAAATGTGTGTAATATGGTTGTGTTTCGAAAGTTAGGACTTCCCTTAGAAAAAATTTTGGACCCGCCCCTGTAATATTTGTATAAAATGCCTCTATATATAAAACACAGAAAAAAATGAAAGAAAAAAATAGATGACTGTATCCGTCTTCTTAAAACACCGTCTTCTTAAAGAGAGATCTTTTTAATGAGGTAAGAAAATAATATCCTCAATCTTCTGAAAACAAATGTCCCGATATGACGCCTATCATCGATAGCTTTACTAGTGCACTTAACTGTATTTTTACTTTTGAATTATACATAATATTCTTTAATGTGTAATCTATAAAATGGTCTAAGACCAAAGTACTTAAGAAAACATTAGAGACAGATAAACTGTACTGATTAAGTACATGGTTACTTAAACAGTCAGAAAAAAAATGACAAGAAAATAAACACTTAACAATTAGAACATTTACTTTCATTCGGAATGAAACATTGCTATATATAGATCTAGCTGTATCAGGTTTGCTACTTTCTTATAATCAGTGTTATTGGTCACACAGCATTATCATTTACACGCAGTGACATCCAAAACTATTTTTACAAAAAAATTTTTTTATAAAGTTTTCATTAAAACAATTAAAGTTTATTTCTGATGTATACTCGGCGTCAATAAAAAAATTTACCACCCTACCAACACTCGCTTTATAATGATAGAATCAAATAGCAGTGAAAACTTAACACAGACACATTTTTGGCATGCACATTTTGTCATTGCTGCAAAAAAGAATCTATAATCGATTTAAGATGTTCGATCCCCGGACTGCACGTGCAAAACAAGAATCTTTTGTAAGGACGACATGTATCCAGAACTCTGTGTAAATCATTTGTCTCTAACGAGTGGTAGTCGACAGGCTAAGAAAAAACCCTCGTATTTGCAACTATTGCTATTCAAATGTCATGTTTAGAAGACTCTCGACGTCACCAAGCTCTCGGCATTGCTGACGTCGGGTTTTCATTTCGTGAGATTGCTTGTCGCATGGGCTGCTCGCCTCAGACAATCATGAATCTAGTAAGGAGACATGAACAGGCAGGCTCAATGAGAGGTAGGTCACCCCCAGGTTCGTTAAAGGTGACGTCAGGACGTATCAATTGTCAAATTATCCTGCTGCGAGCTGCGATGGTGATAGTGTCATGGTGTGGGAAGGCACTTCTTGGAGGCACAATACCCCACTTATTGTATTGCGTGGAACACATACTGCACTTCGTTATATTGATAATGTGCTGAGACCAGTAGTTCTTTCTTTTATTCAGACTTACGCTGACGTCAACCTTCTCCAGCAAGACAATGCACGGTCCTACTCTGCTCGTGTTACACAAGACTTCCTGCTGGATAATAATGTCCACACATCGCCTTGGCCTACATTCAGTCCCGACCTTAACCCTATAGAGCATCTTAGGGACCAACTTGACCGAAGGGTTTATGACGGCAGACGTGACGTCAATAATCTGCAGCAACTTATACAAGCACTGGCTGAGGAGTGGGATGCAATACCTCAGTACAGAATCCAGCATCTAATACGGAGTATGAGACGTAGATCTATGTCAAGCTGTGCTCGATGCAGAGGGAGGACATATCCGCAACAGAGTTCCGCGACTTTCATTTTCGAGATGGTCGTCTTGTTTTGTGGAGTTGATCCGTTTATGCGTAGATTCCGTACTTGCAAAGAAAAATCATGTTTTCTAATATGATATTTAAAATCGTGAAAAATTTTCATATTTGTAAGTGTTTTCGTTTTTTTAAATTAGGTTCATGTAAGTGGTAAGTTTTCATTGACGCCTAGTATATTTACACGTATACATTATAGATTTTGAAAAGCATAACAATGAGATTATAGAATGTTAATTTGAAGACCATTTTATAATGGCAAAGAATTAAATATTTAAAATAATATAGGTGTTTGAATATTATTTTACTTTATCACATGATTGTCTAAGTGTTTGAAATTTGTTCACATCGTGCAATTAACAAATCATGGCCGAAACATACGAACTGCGTATAATAGGAATTTTAGGTTAAGGTTGTAGGGAAATGAAAAACAAAACAAAACAACCACAAAAAGTTAGTATGCTAACTATCCGATCGTCGTCAACCCAGAATTTACAGGCTGATCCTGGTTGCATTGGTAGATTTAGTTGTCCCGAGAAGGCTTAAATTTTTTCTACAGATCAAATTATATACCTCTAATAGCGTCATTTATATAAATATCTAAACATAATGACACTGTAAGAGATATATTATCTGTAGTAAATGGAAGAATATAATAAACATATTTTAAAGAGATACTGAAAATCACTCCGATTTTGAAAATCTTTTTTTAAATTCATTATGCAATACACAATGAATACCCCAGTTCTTTCAGTGCTTTGAATATCTAAGCGATTTATATAAAATTAATAAATCCGTTACGATCTCAAACGGAAATTAATTGAGTGTCATTCAGTAAGTTTCGTCTATATTCAATATATACTAATAGACAAAAGAAACTGGACATCTGTATAAACCTGAACTTTTATGGTTAAGAAAAGGAAACTCCATATAAATTTGGTATCAACTTAAAGGGAACGTTTTAAACTTTACATTTATAACAATGTAATTTGAAAATACGTTCATTGTATAACGTAAACGCCTATTGAACACAAGAAATGCTTTTTAAAAGCTGCAAATCAATAGCAATAGATGATTTTGATTTAAAAGGTA
Organism: Mactra quadrangularis; assembly: GCA_025267735.1. Taxonomy (NCBI): domain Eukaryota; kingdom Metazoa; phylum Mollusca; class Bivalvia; order Venerida; family Mactridae; genus Mactra; species Mactra quadrangularis. The sequence goes on from CM046293.1 coordinate 31,598,724, forward strand.
AATTCTGTTCAATCTTGTCGAGTAGTATAAAGCCAAATTGCCATTCTTTGTGTCTAATAACGAATGTGACCACCTCGCTGACGTCTTAAATTGGCCACACGTTGACGCATTGACCGCACGTACTTTAAAACATCAGCATTTGGAAGCCGTTCCCATTCCTACAACAACGCAATGCATGAGCACAGCCGATCTATTTCGTGCATTAAATGGCTCTAGAACAGGTTGTAAAATTTGGTCAACATATTCGTGTACGTCAAGATTGCTATCTATAACGCAAATGACGTCGCGAAAACAATATTGGCACCGCCTAAGTCGCCGATGAAGCTTCTGTCCAAAGTATGAACGCATATGACGTATGGATCGAGCATTATTTTTAAGACATTGTCGTACCATCTTGTATGATATCCCATATTGTTGAGCAGTAGCAATCGCCGTTCGGAACGGATTACGGACGTGAGCCAACAATAATAGCTCCGTCAGTTCTGACGTTCGTAACTTTTGGTCGACCAGACATAGCTTTGTCTTTTACGGACCACGTGGTGTCAAACAGCTCACTGATATTCATTTTAGTCTTACAGTTGAAGTTTAACGTACGAGCAATGTCTACTTTGCTTTGCCCGGACGCCAAGAGCATCAGACCTCGGATACGATCAGTTTCATTTAACTTTTGCATATTTCATGCGGATAAAGCAATGAAATTTTTTTGATTTGTCGATAGTCGTGTTGAAAGCCTAATCGAAAATCGACGTCATCACAATAACATGTTTATTTTCTCGACGTGCTCGAGGAAAACGTGTTTTTTCAACAAAAGCGTTATAGATTGAAATCGGTTGAGTGTTAAGTCGAAAAATCGTGGGTAATTTTAGTGATACATGATATCTAACTCGTGTTTAAATTTCGTTTCAAAATGTTTTCTAATTATAAAAATATTACTCAAAATGTAAGTGTCCTGTTTCTTTGGTCTATTAGTATATATGAGCAATGCAGTATGTATAGTGACCCACCAAGATTTTATGGACACATTTTCATGAACAAATAAAACCGTGCATAAATGAGTCATATCACCGCGAGAAATGATCGTCTGTCAGTCAGTTCAGTACTTTGATAAATTAAAGATAATTTTATATGAACTCAATTATTTGTATAATATTAAGTCTGCACAAAATATCATAAACAATAAAGATAATAGATTCACTGACAAAAACTTCCTCCAAGCTATGAAGAGTTCTAATGAAATTTATATATAACAAATATTCCTGTCAGAATGAATACGTGAAGCTATTTGATTACGGTTCACAACAAACTAGATACATCTACCATTTTTTGTATTATTGTGCCTGGGGCTTTAGACAAATCATTTTTTCTCAGACAGATCGTGATTTGGTGCCATCATTTGTACATTTATATATCTAATGATACAATACAATTGACAAAACAGACTGGACTAATAAACTGACGTCCTTATATCAATAATTGTGATAAATACACAAACCATTCTAGCAATGAATAAATATAATTGGTTAAATTTATATAGTTCACAGTACAGATAGTACTGATATTTTGTCTCGATGGTCTGTAGTTTTATACTAGAACGTGAACTTTGTGGTTTATATCTATAAAACAAAGACAAAAATGTATATATGTTTAGTTTAAAAAGTTTTCAATAATGTCTTGTCAAATACATGTATAGTCGAACACTTTTGAACTGGAATTATTATATTTTATTGTAGCAGCAATCAGATTGTTTATATAAACCCGGGTCGAAAGCGCAGTTGGTAGCGCGCCGGGATTCGAAATCTCGTGTCCCGAGGGGGGTACGGGTTCGAATCCCACCCGGGGAGGTTATTCCCTTCCATGAAAATTTGACAATAATGTCAATTTTCCTCCATTGATTACATAATATAGAGAAGTTTCCGGCCTTGTTGATAGGTAGTTGAGTACTGGTTATAAACAAGGGTGTAGGAAAGCTAGGTTAGGTGCGCTGGACGCCGTAAAATGACCTAAATTGTGTTGACACGGCGTTAAAATCCAATAAAAAAAGATTGTTTATACACGTCATTGAAAGCCTCCTGGTTTAATAGTGAACTTCCAGTCAGCCCACTAACAATATAAAAAGTAAACAAATAATAGTAAAAGACAATTTTAGAAATCTCATCTCCAACGTTTGAGTGTTTATGTACTCAATTATCTTAACAAGACAAACTTGTACCACAACTCACTTATTTTAGTACCTAGTTCTACCATAAACAACTCATAAAGTCTAAATATGTTCTATTTAAAGGGATATACAAGCAAAAGTTCAACTTCATTATTTCCTGATTTTGAATTATATCTTTTATAACTGTGAATGCAACAGAAACACTGTTATATTTCTTGGCAAAATATTTCTTTACTTTCTCGTAATATTTAGGATGTTTCCGAACTAGACCAGGTTAGCTAAAAATAGATTAGTGTTAAAATATGCATTTCCTGATGAGAAGATACTAGAGCTTGTTATTGCGCAACATTGGTATAATTCTATTAAACGATATCCTAACCGCCTAAGAATGTTGAAAAGACAAGAAGCGACCAATGAAAATGTTTAATTACAGCAAGTACGACATGTAACACATCTATAAATAGCTTGGTGATTCCCTCAGTATCCTACCTTCGTTTTTAACAATGTGTATGCCACATGTTTTAACTCGTCCTGTTGAATGTTATAAGTGACAAATGTTATTAGTAAGTGATTTCTTACGTTTTTAATACTGTGTTAAAGACTAAACTTGGTTTTATACTTTTGACACAGTCATTTGCCTGTATATCCCTTTAACATACAAACATGACTTGTACAGTGAATGATTGTCTAGAAAACATAGAACATCTTTAATTAAACCAATGTAATTAGTGAACATAACCTAGTCTGTGAATAGATGGTATAATTTATTATATTGCAATGTAAGACACAAATGTAACTATTTTAGAAGACGCTAGATGTGGTTTTGACACACACACATTTACAAAATAGAGTCTATAAACATATCAGGAACAGCAACATAGTGCATAAACACAGCCAAAAAGGGAAACATGATTTTTTAAGATTTGTAAAGGATTTAACATAAAAATGACGTCACAAACAAAACAAGAACCCAAAGGGGCCACTGCTTAGAAACGGAGAGTAGCGAAATAATTGATTACAAGAGGTTTTGACACTATGATGTTTGCCTAGTAATATGAATTAGATAAGACATAACATACACATGTGCGAGCTTTTAAGTGTTATTGTTCTCTTAAAATTGACATATGCCATATAAAGTTTATTTTGTATACATACAGTTGACTAAAACAAATAATGCTCCCCTTGAATTTAATAAACGACGGTTTATCAAACGCATGTGACCAAGTTTTCTTAGTTATGACAAGATGAAAATCAATTTACTGTACTCTCCAAAAATGTTTGGACAAAATCCTGTTTATGGATAGCTAAATTCGCATTTGTTTATGAGAAAAGATAAAAAAGAAGAGTAATCTGAGCATGTTTTAAACTCAACACAAATTAATTAATAAACATGTGATTCAAATTATATTAAATAAATACTCATTCATGTTAGTACAAATACTTGCGATGTGAATATCTAGTTTGTCTTAAAAATCATTAGCCTAAGAGGGTAACATTAAACTGAATTAAGAATCTTTCAAGTTGATACCTCCAGAAGTTTCAGAGCTATGTCCCAGACAAGACATGGGACACCGACGCTGCCGCCACCGCCACCAATATCCCTGTTGCCACCGCGGACACCATGAGTGACACCTATATGTCTTCTGACAATGTCAGAAAGGGCACAAAACAAATAAAAAGAATGACTTCACAGATTAAACTTAAACAGATTAAACCAGGATACAAGCTTTTTTGATCAAATTTGACTATTTCCGTATCCATAGAAACCAGATTTTTGTAAGAAAAAAACAACGATATGATAATTTACTTATTGCAATGTATTTACATACCAAGTTTCAGCAAAATAGCTTTAATACTTTTTTCGAAATCGTGGGATCCAGATTTGAGCAGACTGACAGACAGAGTGACAGACAGACAGACGGACGTACGGAGAGGAAACCTATAGTCCCCTCCAGTGTAAACATCGGTAGGAGACTAACAATACATTTCACTGGTACTAACCTTAGATGATCCTTTGTCTCTCTTCTGTAGAAAAACTAAATCATCCTTTGTTAATAAAACTTTGTGTTGACCTTTTGACATATCTCGATGTATTATTTTACGCCTGAAATTAAAGAACACATACTGTTTAGAACAGTTTACAGTTTCGGTAAATATATATGTAATACATGTAAAAGTTGTCGTTCTTTGACGGTCAAATGTTTAACTTTCTTATCGCTCCCCTCCCCCATCTCTCTCTTTCTCCCTCTAGAAATGTTTATATATTTTTCTATATATATATATATATATATATATATATATATACATGTATTTTTTCTTTTATAACTAGGACGAAAAAGAAACGCCGGGTACATAAAATATGCAACACATGTCCGGCCGTGTTTCGCATAACAAGAAGGGTTATCGTTAAAAGGGGGTATTTTTTCACATAATCAGCATCGGAAATCGATTGAAACTTCAACAGCTGGTTCCATACAGATGACATTTCATACAAAAATAAATATAATAATCCAATAATACAATTTATCCCTTAAAACAATCATTATAGGTTACCCGGCGTTTCTTTTTCGTCCTAGATATATCTATTTATAAACTGTACATATAATTACTCATGTATTATAATTTAAGGAATAAAGGTTTGTTTTGTTCTGTTCTGTTGAAAGTATTGCAACTATTTCACTTCATTTAGACGACAATGCATACATGTATTAGTCTAAGAATAGGCGTGGCCCGGGGGTGATTCTATGTGGCTGGTAAGCATTCGATAGCCAGCTCTGCATCGGTTTGAATCAAATCCAAAAGCAACCACGTTAGTTCCGTGAGCAAAACACAACATCTTTCTAACTCATCACTAGTAGACCAAGACGCGAAGATATTTAATCAAAGCTGACAGAACCTGTTTTAGGATAATGTTAAAACATAACATATATCCTTAACTAAATGTATGTTTTCCAGGACAGTAAGTTACTTATAATTTTCTGGTTCCATTGTTTTGTCTACTACATTATCAGAGAGCACGAGTCCCCGGAGGTTTAGATTAATATATACATGTAGCAGTTGCCAGATGACCAGGGAAAATAGATGTAAATTCAGCAAGCCTGCAGTATGGTGGCATATTTCTGCCAACAGATAAACACATAACTAACACGTTACTTGAGGTTAACTAGTTATGGTTACTAGTTAACCACTTAACTAGCACGTTACTTGAGGTTAACTAGTTATGGTAACTAGTTAACCACTTAACTAAATTAACTAAAGAAGTTTACTAGTCGTGGTTACTAGTTAGCCAGTTAACTAAATTAACTTAAGAAGTTAACTAGTTACTGTAACTAGTTAACCTCTTAATTGGGTAGTTAGATATGTGATTTTCAGTCGGCAGAAATAAGCCACCATACTACAGCAAATTGAAACACATATATACTTTTAAATGCAATTACTTCATTAAGTACATGTTGTATTTCTATGAGGAATAAAAGTTGTAGTAATGTTATCCTGGTATATTTTGTGTTCATGTATTACCAAGGGATCATGTTTGGTTTTCTATAACAACAAATAAATAGTTTTATCTTCAGTTTGTTTAAATGATAAACTTTTACATTTCCCTTGATATGTCTGCTTTATGTTTAATATAAATAGGACAAACGCTTAAATTAACACTGGGACTGATATTGACAACAAAACAAAACATTTCAAACCTTTCTTTTAAACAGAAGAATGACTTATGATAATACAAATATTTTATTTTTATGCTTTCCACTGAACTGTGGTTTATTCTATAAATAAACGAAGAAAACATATTATCCATTGTTGTGAAAATTCCACGTCAGAATTATGACATCTTAAAATAAATTTAATGACGTCATCATAGGAGAGAAATGACGTTGCGTTATATGTTGGAAATACCCAAACTAAATAATAAAAAGCACGAAAACAAATTATATTTGTCAGTTCTAGATTGCTTTTTAATTGTCATTTCACTTATGGCTATGCCACTCTTGAAAAAATGTTTTCTAAGCTCTAATGGAGAATTAAAAACCAATTTTTTTACGTACGTGGACAAATATCCTATGTGTACATTTTGTAGATCTTGCTCAAGAGTCTAGTGTTAAGAGTCTATATCCATTATACCGTAATTAGCGTGACGGTGTCAAAATGATAGATCACATAGGACATATTAACCGAATGCACTTTCGTTATGATCAATTTACTAAATGAGTATTTGCACTATGAAGTCAGTTAGCTTCAGAGAGTCATAGTTAAAACATGTAGTTAACAAGTAAAAAATTGCAGCGAAATGCAGCAATGTGATTGTCACGGCGAAAAACAAAACAAAGAAGTTAAGTACAATCTTAAGGTAACTCATAATAGCATTATGTTGAATTGTCATGTTACATGTAACTGTTCAGGTTTTTCAGTATTATAATGTAACTTGTCATAAAACGTTTTCCTGTTTATATGTAAAGGAAACTAAGAATTTTGCTCAGAATAATGAGACATGAATTCTGAACGAAGTTTGATGTTGTGGATGTTAATACAGATATAAAGTCATACCTAGGCCTAATGAAATCGTAAAACCTTAATCCGTTCAAGCCAAAAAGTTTTGAATTATTTGTTACCCTGAGAAGTAATTCACGTTATTTCAGAAATATCTATGTACATTTTTTTTTCGATCGAAGATAGTGGCGTGTAATGTTAATGACCGCTTGAAAATTTAGTGGTGTGTAGCCTGCCTTAACGTCCGCTGCACTAATGTCCGCTATTTACTGTCCGGCAGCTTGATTTCAGTATACCATAAATAACTTTACTTGTTACGGAAGACTTTTGCTGATGGACACCCGAAAGGAGTTTTCATTTATCTCAATTCCGAAAAGATGCGCCTAAATACAAAAGGCAAGCTATGTTATAATAGAAATCATAATTTTATAAGAATGAAAAAAATAACATGCCAGCAAATATAGAAACATATAAATGTAAGGTTCAAAAGACATTTAAAATACACGGGGAAAGATTTATTCGGACACGAGAAAACATAATCCACTCGAACAAATTAAAACTTGCAAGCTTTTCAAGTGTGTCGAAAGGATTTGCGGAAATGTGTTAATATAAAACGCTGATATTTCGAGTGTTGGTAAAAAATTGTTTGTAGGGTTTTGAAAAATGAATGCTTTTTTCTACGTAACCTTTTTTCATGGAAATGGGCTGTACAGTGATTGCATAAAACCAATAAATTGTCGGCAGTAGAAATCGAAAGGATTTTGTCACGTGACTTTTGCCCATTGCTACCGAAATCTACCCATCACAATATCACGGCGTTGAGACGCCATGAAATGATACATAGATCTATATTAAGTCGTTCGAGCGCTGTTAGCGGCTCGAACATATAAGTTAGGCACATTGCTTTGAATCTGGACATATAAGTTATGATATGAGATTTAGAACTTTATTAAGTAAGTTTGTAAACAATAACGATTACGGACCATTATTAAATGTCATTTACAGACTGGTGTTGTTATAAACTGTATCCTAAGTACTTATAGTGAGGTTGTTAACCAAAAACATGATACACACAACAGTGTGGTAACGTACTGTAGCATCCCGTTACGCCACACCATGGCTGGTACCTACACCTACAGATATCGTGATGAGACTATTGATCGTTGTAATAATATCTCTAACTTACCATACAGCGATGATGATTGCAGTAGCAGCACCAGCAACAAACAATACTGCAATCACAATAGCTAGCACATATAAAGCATCCATCCCGTTAGCTTCATGTTTACAGGAAGATGGATTAAAACATTCATCTGGTATCAACACACGTCCATCTGGCCATTGTATCTGAAAATAAAAAAAATAATAAAAAAGTCTTGTTACAACACATAATGTATCTTTTCAAGTCCAATCTTAGATGTCTTGCCCTAGGAAACAAATCATTTTCTATGGCCATACTGACTTATTGTATCATTTAAAGCAGTTTAAATTACAAATAATATTAAAGAAACAAAAAGTAACTACATAAGAATTAGGTCAACACTTCTATAAAATACAACACTAAGATACTATAAAATAAGTAAAGAGAAAAGAAACTATAACCGTCTTCAGCACGTTCTCTTGTGTTGAAAGTGAGTCAACTCTTTAATAAATTGTTAAATAAACTTATTTTCTGTTATCTTGCGGAACATTACCTCGTTGTCTTTTATTTTATCTTAGAATAAACCACGAGCCCTTCTAGCTATTCTTTCATTCGTTTATAAAAGTTATTTCATAAAGTCACTACATGGTCATTATTTCAGTTTTACCTTAGGACAAAACTAACAGTTCTGTTACAACATTGTACGATATTTGTCTTAGACAATTTCTTCAGACATCTAGACCAGATAGGACAATCAGTAACATTATTGTTATCAACTAGAACTTCACTGATAGAGGCTTTATAAACAAAACACTTGACTCCATAATGACGTATATAATGTGTTATCAACAGTAATATTATTTGCCATTATTTTATGTTAAGAAAAAATATGTCATCAACTCTTATTTAAGTTGTTTTATATTGTGATGTCATGTGAATGTACTGTGATTAACCGTAAAGGATTTGAACTATATTATCAGACGACTGGAAATGCATAACACAAACTTGAACTGACGATATGGATATTTTTGTCTCATTTATTCAAAATATTCATTTCATATAAAACATTTCATATCATGCATATAAAAGAAAACACAAATTTTAATACAAATATGATTACACATTGATTGTATTAACAGAATATAACAAGTACAATTTCGTATGTATGATAGGAATTGTCATTTTCACTCATTAACACATTGACCCACTCACTAACTCATTTACTCACTAACTCATTTACTCACTGACTAATTCGTTTACTCACTCGTTCACTCACTCACTCGTTCACTCACTCACTCGTTCACTCACTCACTCGTTCACTCACTCACTCGTTCACTCACTCACTCACTCGTTCACTCACTCACTCGTTCACTCACTCACTCGTTCACTCACTCACTCGTTTAGTCACTCACTCGTTCACTCACTCACTCACTCACTCACTCACTCACTCACTCACTCACTCACTCACTCACTCACTCACTCACTCACTCACTCACTCACTCACTCACTCACTCACTCACTCACTCACTCACTCACTCACTCACTCACTCACTCACTCACTCACTCACTCACTCACTCACTCACTCACTCACTCACTCACTCACTCACTCACTCACTCACTCACTCACTCACTCACTCACTCACTCACTCACTCACTCACTCACTCACTCACTCACTCACTCACTCACTCACTCACTCACTCACTCACTCACTCACTCACTCACTCACTCACTCACTCACTCACTCACTCACTCACTCACTCACTCACTCACTCACTCACTCACTCACTCACTCACTCACTCACTCACTCACTCACTCACTCACTCACTCACTCACTCACTCACTCACTCACTCACTCACTCACTCACTCACTCACTCACTCACTCACTCACTCACTCACTCACTCACTCACTCACTCACTCACTCACTCACTCACTCACTCACTCACTCACTCACTCACTCACTCACTCACTCACTCACTCACTCACTCACTCACTCACTCACTCACTCACTCACTCACTCACTCACTCACTCACTCACTCACTCACTCACTCACTCACTCACTCACTCACTCACTCGTTCACTCACTCGTTCACTCACTCGCTCACTCACTCGTTCACTCACTCGTTAACTCACTCGCTCGCTCACTCACTCGCTCGCTCACTCACTCACTCGTTCACTCACTCACACACTCACTCACTCAATTGTCATTTTCACTCATTAACACATTGACCCACTCACTAACTCATTTACTCACTGACTCACTCGTTCATTCACTCACTCGTTCACTCACTCACTCGTTCACTCACTCACTCGTTCACTCACTCACTCGTTCACTCACTCACTCGTTCACTCACTCACCCACTCACTCGTTCACTCGTTCACTCGTATGTATGATAGGAATTGTCATTTTCACTCATTAACACATTGACCCACTCACTAGCTCATTTACTCACTAACTCATTTACTCACTGACTAATTCGTTTATTCACTCGTTCACTCACTCACTCGTTCACTCACTCACTCGTTCACTCACTCACTCGTTCACTCACTCACTCGTTCACTCACTCACTCGTTCACTCACTCACTCGTTCACTCACTCACTCACTCGTTCACTCACTCACTCACTCGTTCACTCACTCGTTCACTCACTCACTCACTCGTTCACTCACTCACTCACTCGTTCACTCACTCACTCACTCACTCACTCACTCACTCACTCACTCACTCACTCACTCACTCACTCACTCACTCACTCACTCACTCACTCACTCACTCACTCACTCACTCACTCACTCGCTCACTCACTCGTTCACTCACTCGTTCACTCACTCGTTCACTCACTCGTTCACTCACTCGCTCGCTCACTCACTCGCTCGCTCACTCGCTCACTCGTTCACTCACTCACACACTCACTCACTCAATTGTCATTTTCACTCATTAACACATTGACCCACTCACTAACTCATTTACACATTTACTCACTGACTCACTCGTTCACTCACTCACTCGTTCACTCACTCACTCGTTCACTCACTCACTCGTTCACTCACTCACTCGTTCACTCACTCGTTCACTCACTCACTCGTTCACTCACTCGTTCACTCACTCGTTCACTCACTCGTTCACTCACTCGTTCACTCACTCACCCACTCACTCGTTCACTCGTTCACTCGTTCACTCACTCACTCACTCACTCACTCACTCACTCACTCACTCACTCACTCACTCACTCACTCACTCACTCACTCACTCACTCACTCGCTCGCTCGCTCGCTCGCTCACTCGCTCACTCACTCGTTCACTCACTCGTTCACTCACTCGTTAACTCACTCGCTCGCTCACTCACTCGCTCGCTCACTCGCTCACTCGTTCACTCACTCACTCACTCACTCACTCACTCACTCACTCAATTTAATCATCATTCACTCGCTCACACTCTCCTTATAAAAAATCATATGATAAGACTGAAACCCTCCAAACATATGACCTTTGTTGAGTATTTATTTTAATAAATTCTTAAAATCTTTCTTGAATATCTGATAAAGTTTTGAAAAGTAGGAATTGAGTTTTTGCATTTTGTTTTAAAGATATAGTATTTCATCAGCATTATAATGTAGTTGAGTAAAATGTTCTTTTTATTATTATTTATTTCTCGCCCCAGAAGCACATCTATTTTATTTATTGTTATATTAAAAAAATTATTGTTTAGTAGGTTAGAAAGATTACACCACAGTGCTTGACTAGTTTGACATTCCCAGAATAAGTGCTCAATAGTTTTAGAATTACATTGACATAGGTCACAGAGACTAGATTGTTTGATTTTACATGTGTGAAGGTGTTCTATTTGTGGGAATTATCCTCATCAAGCATTTATATTGAAAACATCGTAGGGATACATCTATAGTAGTATAAAAGTTTGTATATTGCTTTCCATTTAATGTTAATATCATTGCCAAAATATTGATTCAACTTTTGGTCTACTTTACGATCAATATGAGTATCAACTTGCATTATATTTTAAAGCAGACTGACTTATAAATTTTGAGAGATATAAAATACACGTCAGATTGCTTTAACAGTTGAAGTAAAATCATACCACAATAACAAATATTAACAGGTAATGCAGTTTTCTTCACATTTAATCACCATCTTTACAACTATATACGGTCAATTAACACGAGGGTAGATAGAGAGAAGTACAGGAAAGGTGGCCATGTTTAAATCTATGTGTTGATGTGTTGACAAACAAAAGTTGTCAACAGCAACTTTGAAACATTCGGTAAGAGGCTTACCGTAAAATACATGTCCATTTACAACAGTTATTTATCAAAATGTAACATGCGCTAGTGACACAATAATCACTTTTTTGCTTTCTAACTTCAAGTCGTACATTAGGAGTCCTTAAATGTTTTTGTTAACGATGAGTATTTACGATACAAATTGTTTTAGAGCTTAGTAATTTAAATTAGAGAAAAATATTTCTTCCACAAGACTTTAACTTAAACATACTGTGATCAGAACTATTGTTTTAGGCATTAGCAACACAATTCATGTTTTTGTTTCTATTTTCATTCACTATGAAATGCAATACACAATATAAATATAATGAAGGGATATTTGCATTTATTGAAAAGATGGTGTTAACACGTGTTTGAACCAGATAAATGTTTGTCTTTGACGACCATGAACATAAAAATCAAGAATTGAGAGATAATATATAAAATGTCATTTTGTGTTTGTTTGTTTGTTTGTTTGGTTTAACGCCGTAGCAACACATTGTATAGGTCATATAACAGCGGTCAGTCAACCTACTCACTCCTGGAAAGGCTAAATCTCTGGATTTGCTGTTAACTAGCTACTAAGCGCATACTTTCGTCTGTGACTGACAACTGCCCTACATAATTAACAATCATTGGTAGGAGGGAAAATGGCCTTATAAATAATTTCAATACCAAGCTCCACGAAAGTATGTCCCGCCCACGAATCGAACCCACGACCCCTCGATCAGTAGACTTGTGTACTACCAACTGAGCTAGCCGAGCGGCTTGTCATTTAGTGAGACTGTATAGCAAGTCTAGATATGGTAAAATAATGTATACGATACATTAAACATGGGTATATTTATTACGATAAAGAAAAAATCAAAGTCAGAAATTAATGATAAAGAAGAGATTCAACTTGATTTAGAATTGATTTTGTCTAGAAAATTTACATAACAATATTACATTATAGAGTTTGTATGGTGTTGAATATACATGAGTATAAAGAAAGCAGTGAATATTTTATGTATCAATGTATACTTCACTAAAAAATAATCTTTACGTTAATAACAATGTATAATACACGAAAAAATAATGTACACATTAATAACAATGTATACTTCAATGTAAACTTAATGTTGAAGAAGACGTTTGTTTAGATATACTCTTACTTCCTTTCTTAAATACAGGATTTTGTCCCAGTACTTGGTGTATTTCTATATAAATATATACTATCTGAAATCTTTCTAAGATATATGTCAGATACAAGACATGGCAACCATAAATGTCATAAATAAGAAAGCATTGTACAAATACTACATAAAAGATTTTCATCAGAGAAAATATCTCTCAATGTGTTTTCAACCACGATGTCAAAATATTCAATAACGCTGCACGTGCAAAGATTTTTAAAACTTTTAGTATGATATGTCATCAAAAGGGCACATCCAAAGAGTGAAAAAAAAAACAAATTTATATTTATTGTTTCAAAACAGTGGAATATCGATTTTTATTTCACCGATAAATCCCGGTATTCCACCGGAAAGCATATAATAATTTTCTTAACCTAATTACAGGCACAGTCACACTGATGGCTAATGTATAAAAAACAAATGTTTGAGAAAGCAGTTTAAGATGAATTAAGTATGCCTTAATGTTTGTATAAGATATATTGTATAAAATGTCATAATTATTACTTCAAACAACTTTACCTTTATAGAATCTGTAAGAATCTAGCTTTAACATAACATAGTAAAACACGATGATATTGTCTTATTATAAAACACAGTATTTGTCATATAATCTGCCCACGACATTAATATAGAAATACATCAAAGATAGAATTAATTGTAGCTTGGTGATTCTAAGAATTTTACTGGAATAAAAAGTGTCGTTCTCGTGTTAGGTTAATGTGAACTAGTCATAAATAATATTGAAATTGTATTCTATATTTAAGGTCCGTGTAAATAGGCTATAATTGATATTGAAACATGTTCTTTGTCTCAGATCAATGTGAACGAGTTATAACTGAAAATAAAATTGTTTTTATTGTCTCTCCTAGGTCAACTTGAAAACGCAAATTAGTGTTTTGGTAATTTTTAGCATGAAAAACACTTGAAAACTAGTATTTTTCAAATTTTCATAAATCTCCTGGGCAGACAATGATAAAATAATTCCAACAAGCATAGTTTTGTATCAATAAAATCACACTTTTCAACATGGTGCATGAGGGGGAATTACATGTATATAACTAGTAATGTAAAGGTGAAATATGATATCAAAATCTGGTCCGTTAGTAGTTATTTAAGGTAATTGCTTAGATGAGTTCGAACATGGGTCATCTTGGATACTCAGGTGAACTATAAAGGGCCATCATGACCCTCTTGTTTATTTAAGCTCTGTCTGTTGAAAAGAGAAAACTGCTTAGATCTAAGTCGAATATACTGAGAAAGAATAAGTTAAGTGCAGTCTAAGTGTTTTCAGCACTTTGATTTTAGAAAGTCTATATAAGTATATGATAATACAGGCACGAAAAAATGATGGTTGCCATGAAAACAGTCAAGAAACAATCACAATATTTTATCAAAAATATTGAAATACTAATAAATCATCTGTGATATAGACTCTACCTACTTAATTACTGTAACTTAAAATTGTATAAAGGTAATTTGTATAGGGTTGTCATAGTAACCAAAACAAGTGAACTGTAAACTCGTAATAAAATACCATATTCTATGTAAGCGAAAAGATTAAGTGACTGAAGAGGTAAGATTCATACTGAAGATCATGACGAATGATTTCACGAAAATGAAGAGCAGAACATAATTCTCTGATTTGTTTTAGTTTTGTTAAAAAGGACAACTGTAAGTAAATAATATGTCAATATAATAACTATATTTAACTAATCTTCCAAGTACCCCGATTTCCATATTGTAAATATAATATTATTCCATAAAAAACATGAAAACCATGCAAGCAGACGACAGTATGGTTCTATACACATTTCTATTTTCGATCGGGCATAAATATTGAAAAATAAAAATTTCCTACAATATTGAAATCGGGGTACTTAGAAGTTTCGTTAAGTATATCTATTTATGTAAATACAGAATGATAAAATTGGTAAAACAACAATCCCATGTTGAATGTAATATAATTAACGTCAATATAATGTTATTGTATCATAGAGTATGGATCAAGCCATGGTGGATGTCTTATTGATGTTGTTTTTGTAACAAAATGTTACATATCCTAATGTCAAGCCAATATGAACACAAGTTATAAATGTCATTATAGTCCATGTCTCGTTGCATACAATTTAATTAAATACTCAGAGATTTATTTCTAAGAATGTCATACAATATCGTACCGTATAAACTATAAAAATCTACCGAGATATTTAAAGAACTCTATAGAAATCTTGTCTGGTGAGAGAGAATATTTGATGAAATATTCCATGTACAAGTCGATATGTCATCTGTATGAATACATGCTTTAATACTGAATAGAGAATTTTGAATTAGTCTGAAGTCTTACACATACTTTATCAGATTATTTTGTCTAGATTCTCTGATATTTATGTATCTTACAGACTGAATGATGAAAACATTATTACAAAACCTATACTTTAGTTAATATATGGCTTTTGTCCTTCTGGAATCAGAAACTCAAGTCCACGTTGTATTTTTCTCTTGCTGCGTTGATTACAAAAACAAGACCCATAGTTTTTATAAACAAGACATGTTACTTAAAACAATGAGAATAAGGACAAGCAATCAGGCTGAAAATTGATTTATGCAGTTTTATAAAACAATGAAACCCTATAACATTATGCAGTCTCATATAGGTACGTAAAGGCGTGGCTACTTCACATTTTGATTACATCATAAAATATAATTGTAAATAGAAGAACATAGAAAAAAGTGTCTGTATGAGACAAGTTATCGTAGTAACAAGCCTATAACCATGACTACAAGTACCTGTATGACACATGTGACCATTGTAACCATGACTACAAGTACCTGTATGACACATGTGACCATTGTAATCACACCTACAAGTACCTGTATGACACATGTGACCATTGTAATCATGACTACAAGTACCTGTATGACACATGCGACTATTGTAACCATGACTACATGTGTCATACAGGTACTTGTAGCCATGATTACAATGGTCACATGTGTCATACAGGTGCTTGTAGTCATGGTTACAATGGTCACATGTGTCATACAGGTACTTGTAGGTGTGGTTACAATGGTCACATGTGTCATACAGGTACTTGTAGTCATGGTTACAATGGTCACATGTGTCACACACATTGTAATCACACCTACAAGTACCTGTATGACACATGTGACCATTGTAATCATTTCTACAAGTACCTGTATGACACATGTGACCATTGTAATCACATCTACAAGTACCTGTATGACACATGTGACCATTGTAATCACATCTACAAGTACCTGTATGACACATGTGACCATTGTAATCACATCTACAAGCACATATACGATTCTGATTACTAATGGTAAACTAAATTAAATATACATACCTCTTTGTGTCCTATTATCTTCCAGCTACTATCATTCAAATATTGAATATCTTGTATTATCTGTATGTCTCTGCTCACTGAATTTATTTCACTTAATTGAAAATCGTATAAGATATTTTCTGATGCATCTATTTGAATCTCTTGAGAGTAAAGTTTTAAAGTTCTGTTTTTTAAATTTCTAAATAATGTGTTCAAATCATTCGATTCTATAGATAAAAGTTGATCTATGAACAGAATAGAATCCAATATAAAGTTTATAACAGACGAATTATTCTCCTGGCTCTCATTCCAAGTCTCCAGAGTTCTCATTGTTCTGTTAAACGTATTATGTATTTTATTTTTCGCCGGATTTAAATAGAAAATTGCATCTAATATTTCCCCTGATGTATTCCAATGAGAAATATTAAATATT
The DNA here is from genome assembly GCA_025267735.1 of Mactra quadrangularis. NCBI lineage: Eukaryota > Metazoa > Mollusca > Bivalvia > Venerida > Mactridae > Mactra > Mactra quadrangularis. The sequence continues at coordinate 31,615,752 of CM046293.1, forward strand.
TCGATGTTAAAGGCATTATATACAGTTGTTTCAAGTATAAATATAGCAACCTTGTAGGCTGTGTTTCTTTTATCCATGATTTCTAAAATCTGTGACTGTGTCTGATGAGTTGTCAGTAAAACAATACCTGAAAAAAATCAACAATTATTTGTTACGATAAATTTTAACATAGTCACGTATGATTACAATATACAAAATGACCGAGCACACTGACCGTATTTGTAAACAATACGAGTTTATTATTTTATATATATCTTATAGACATATCAGTAATAACAATGTACATCTGCACTTTTCATTAGAAATTGCAAGTTTAAATCAGTGACACGATGTACGTGTATCACATATCAGACTATTGCCAGCTGCGTGTTCAGAAACGACTGTTAGCGAACGTTTTGGGTACGGGACAACTCAACCCAAAGACAACTCAACCCGCGGATAACTTAACCCAAAGATGAGACAAATCAACCCGTTAGTTGGGGATTGAGTTGTCTCGGGTTGAGTTGTTCTGACCCTAACGTTACGAAATGTTTTGGAACGATCCGGGTAATTGAACAGGCTACAGTATTGGTTGAACAAATCTGTTTTAAGTACACTACTACACACAGTGTTTACATATAGATAAGACACAACTTGTGTACATATATCTTCTAGTAAAACACTAGTTTCTAGCTAATTTACTCATACAGTATTTAAAGTTAAGGCAATCAGCTTTACAATGAGATTCTGGGGACTATACTTCTTATCTATCCAATGAGGGGGGGGGGGAAGTCCCTTTCTAAGTACATAGTACAATTTGCATAACCTTATATATACCACCAGTAGTCACGTGTGTTCAAATATTTTATTGGGTTTAACACCGTGTCAACACAATTAAGGTCATTTTACGGCGTCCAGCACACCAAACCTAGCTGGACTATAACCAGTACTCACTTACCCTTCAACAAGGCCGGAAACTTCTCCATATATCATATTAATCGAGGAAAATTAACATTATTGTCAAATTTTCATGGAAGGGTATAACCTCCCCGATTGGGATTCGAATCCGTAGCCCCTTTGGGACACGAGATTTCAAATCCTGGCGCGCTACCAACTGCGCCACCGACCTTGGTTATTGTTTTTAAAAATATACAAAATTGCCAAATAATCCTTATACAACATAATGTAATAATTCACGGCTGTTCACCTTCACAACCGGAATAGCCAAATCATGCAATACATTGTTTATTTTAGAATGTATTTCCAGAAAACTATGATGAACAATTATATATTTACATGTATATTGTCTGACATTGTCAGGGTTATCTAACAAACGTATATTTTGTCTATGAAGGTGGTTGAGATTGAAGATCTTATAAAAATTGTATCGTACATATTTTCTTTTAAAGAACGTAAAGATTCGACACCTTTTTTTCTGCTATCATATTCATGCTAATAACACTCCAAGGTCTTGTATTATTAAATGTTGTATGACCGTTTTGTCGTAAGATAATCTGAACTCAGTATTGATTATACTCCACTGGTTTTTTTTTATTCTTGACGTTTAATTATACGATTAGCAAAATGTTATATTGCTCCGTATGTATTTATTTGAAAATGCATTTAGATAAAAAACACTTGACATCTAATTATAATAACTCAGGAAAACGTCTAAACTTTTGTGGACATAAATTCAGAAAGCACCTTTATTGACAGCATATTATAGTTTTATGCTGCTGTATTTAAAATATCGCTCCTGTAATGTATTTCACTCTTGAATATAAATATGCTTATTAATTCTTGAGCAGTGAAACACCCTGGAAAATTCGTCTAATTTTGTAAGCACGTATTGCTTGTTATTTAATTTATTGTGGACAGAATATTAAATATTTACATGCTTCGGTTTCTTTTTTGAGGATTATCAATAGTTTGTAATATTACAAATTATCAACTTTAGATCTACATCTCGGTTATTATGAAGTTTAGTTGTGTTTTAAAACGGTGTACATAACTTTAACAATTTGAAACTTGATATTTGTGACAACAAGTTCGAGCTAACTGGCTGCTTTACCTGTCCTATTTGTCAGATTGGCGGCTCTTAGATGATTATTATTCCATGGTCTTCTTACATAGATAAATTATAAGGGAAATCGATTGACGCCAGGTAAAATGTTCGACACATCCGGGGTAGTTCGAATCTCCCCTCAAACATTAATTGCATACATTAACTCGAAATGTACTTCTTAAATATTGTCATTTAATCAAATTTAAAACTTTTCAAATATTTGAAAACATTAATTGATCTGTTGTATAATAATATATAAAGTTTTATATATTCATTTATTCAAACCATTTATTTATGATTTAAGTTAGGTTTTACAATTCATGAATATTTAACATCAAGAGTTATGATTATTTCTTCTAGAGACGATATTGTTAACTGGATAGAAAACAGACTGACAGAAAACAATCTCAGTGCTTTTATATGATTGAATCTCAACTTTTATTTATGAAGAGTATTTTTTTCTGTTTATTATTTGTCATATATTTTATTTGCATGATTAGAACCATGCAAAGCTTGCAATCCAGTGATATTCAACGTTCTGATTACGAAACATTTACGGCACTTGACAACAGTGAAAATTGTGATTTTATGCATAAAAACTTACTTAGTAATAGTTTAGATGATTTGGTGAGATTGTTTACGCTTGTTTGATCACAAGTTATCGGTCAGATAGACTTATGGTATTAGGAATTTATTTTCTAAATGTATTAACAGATATGACTGGCAATTTCGAAATACAAAAAGTCATTTAGCCAAATTTGTGATCGAGAAGCTTTGATAATATTTAAAATATGCGACTTAAGGTTGTTTCTGTTTGTTGGCGTAAAAGTACGGAACATTGTTATATCTATTTTGATTAGATTCATTGCAAACAAAACACAATATGGATAAGTTTTTGTATTTATAAAGGATCGTAACAACTTAATTATAGTTATCTATTAAACACGTTAGCTAGAAAATCTAGCAGACATTCGTGTTGCCATGTCTTTAAATATCAAATTTCTTCTCTAACTACATGGAATGTCTTTATCATGAATACCATGTTCCTATTATTTTGACAACAACAAAAAGTAAACCATCTCCAATATAAACGCTGGTAACACGCACTATGTTATAGCACATATAAAGTACACATCCCTGTCTGCAGCTTTAGCTATCGTCGTTCCTGAACGGCGATATATACAATCAACAAGACTTGAGCATTTTGTAGTCAACATCGGTTGCCTTAAGCCAATCAAAACGATTCATTTGAGGTCACGTGATGAAAAAATGGACGTCGAATAGTCAAATTAGAGGGACGTAAATGGACTCGTCAACGCCATGTTTTGTCGGGTTACCTGTTTGTATAACCAGAAAATACCATTATCAATAAATGAACAAGTACGAGTTTCAAAAATGTTGCAATGTAAGACCAGGAAAAATGCAAATGCAATTTCAAGCATTTTTGGAAATGCTAATACATGTACTTGTTTTAACATACAGTCATAAATTGTACATATAATATTACCCGTCAACAAAGAGGAGACTCGTAGACTTTTGTGCACGATAAATTTTATTTCCCCAGGTGAATGCAATAGTCATGAGGAATTAAATAAAAAATATCTTATTCCAAACTTCTGTTTCTTCCATGTCTTTTTTGTGAGATATATTTAACACAAATATAATGTATCGTCATTTTTGCTAAAAAAACACCATTTTCTTTACTTTTTTGAGATGACGCCATTTTAACGTAATATTTTCAATAAAATAAAAATATTTCAAATTTTCATCCATTTACATCACATTTTATTGTTAAACATGTCATGGAAATGCTGTAATTCCAGAACTAACTGATATTCTGTTTATTTTATGTTTAAGTAGTTTGAATGAAATATGTTTCTTTAACTCACTAAAAGAGGATCGAGTCCACTTTTTAAGGAATTGCAAGGCAAAAATTCAACTTCATATTTCCTGATTTTGAATTATATTTTTATAACTGTGAATGCAACAGACACACTGTTATATTATATATTACTTGGCAAAATATTTCTTTATTTTCCCGTAATATTTGGGATGTTTCCTAACTAGACCCACATGGGTCAGGTTAGGTAAAAAGATATAAGTGTTAAAATATGCATTTACTGTCGAGAAGATACTAGAGCTTGATATTGTGCAACATTAGTATAATTCTATTAAAAAGATATCCTAACCGCCTAGTAATGTTGAAAAGACATGTTATAAGTGACAAATGTTATTAGTAAGTGATACGCTTTTAATACTGTTTTAAAGACTAAACTTGGTTCTACACTTTTGGCACAGTCATTTGTCTGTATATCCCTGTAAGTACTGTGCATTTATATGAGTAACGTAATATACGATGTTATATGAGTAACGTAATATACGATGTTATATGAGTAACGTAATATACGATGTTATATGAGTAACGTAATATACGATGTTATATGAGTAACGTAATATACGATGTTATATGAGTAACGTAATATACGATGTTATATGAGTAACGTAATATACGATGTTATATGAGTAACGTAATATACGATGTGTTATGAGTAACGTAATATACGATGTTATATGAGTAACGTAATATACGATGTTATATGAGTAACGTAATATACGATGTGTTATTATTTATTTTATATTGATTTGTTACAAGACATTTTCTACAGATGATATACCCACATATTATAATGACAAACATTCTTAAAGCTCTTGTATAAATAGAAAGACATTAGTTAAGCCAGTTTTTGATTAGTTATGAATATTTCTTGCCTTATTTTAACATGTATTGTACGACATAAAGTTCCCTTCAAAAGTTCCTATACAATATTAGAATTATAATATAAACCATTTCACAATTACCCATTGAAGGAAAAAATCATCTGAGAAAATTTCAAAATCAACATTGATGAGTTTATCAACAAAAGACTTAATTATAGTGCGTACAAAATAACAAAACCCGGGTCGATAGCGCAGTTGGAAGCGCCGGGATTTGGAATCTCGTGTCCCAAAGGGGATACTGGTTCGAATTCTACCCGGGGAGGTTATACCCTTACATGAACATTTGACAATTATGTCAATTTTTCTCCATTAACAAGGTATATGGAGAAGTTTCCGGCCTTGTGGAAGGGTAGGTGAGTACTGGTTATAAACAAGTGTCCAGGAAAGCTAGGTTAAGTGCGCTGGATGCCGTTGTTTGACATATACAATGTGTTGCTACGGCGTTAAACCCAACAAAAAAACCCAAATAACATTACATGTTTGTGTCAACATTAAAATAAACCAATCCATTCCAAAGTTAGGGCATTATTGAAAATAAAAGTTGTATAGTTCATTTTAACAAAATTAGTGTGGCACCACCAAACCACCGCCCCTTGGTCAATTATGCTTGTAAGGGTAGAACGCGTAACCACACATCCAACAAGACACTCATAAAACATATTAAAATAATATATTTTAGATCTATATCATCCTGAACATCCCCTGTCTAGTCGTGGAGATTAGCTCATTGTATTGTTTAAATAAACAGTGTTTTGTTTTTTGTACGCGCTATTATATACAGGTCGTATTCTATGTCATGTGTGTTTTTGTACTTTAAACAATGGACTTGCCCACTAAATAGGCGGATAAGCAGCTGCATGAACAGCATTTTACTGATTTAAACATATCACTTTGACATTTAATATTCATTTTAAATAGCGTATAATCACATTGTAAATTCACATCATGGTATGTTTGTTTTAAATAAGTGTTAACCAACAAAACTGTAAAATTGTAAAAATAATTCACCCCTTAATATTGGTGTGTAATGAAACTGGCTATGTTTATATACGCAATGTTTACGTGGATGACCTGTATATGTTACACGAATGCGCTTTTGTTACGATAACATTACTTCCCGTAGGTATATATGATCAAATTTTATATGTTCAAAAACATTTGTATGTCACTGTAGCCTTCCTTGACAAGTTGAAGATATTGACTTGACTAACTATTCATTATTCCCTGAGTTAAATAGCTTTACAAGTTATTAAGAATTATTTTTAGTACAAGGAAAGTACATATGAATGAAGGTTTTCCAGTTCGACAAATACTATAAACATATCACTCACATGTCGATGGTATTGTCCTAAGTTAGATAAGGTCAATATTTACAATGTAACTAATGAGTGAACATATATAACGTCTTGAATTAATATAATGAACTTGTCAACTCATTAGAACGATTGATTGAAACAATCTGAATATGCTTGTACTTCATCATTAAACAAATTAGTTTAAAATTTATGCTCTATTGAGTTTTATTGAACATAAATTTAAAACTGATTTTAAGAGCTAATTTGTTAACTTTGTTGTTAAATTATTCATTGAAACTAATTCTTGTCAAATATAGAAGTGAATTAATTTGTCAAGAATCAGACAATTTATTTTATATAAGAACTATTCAGCTCCTAAATTTAATATTTGAGCTGCGAGTTATTCATTAAAACACAACGTGACAAAGTACATGTCATTGAGTTGATGAAAGTCTGGTTACTTCAGACATAATATAATAGTTTAAGGTAAATTCACTTAGAGAACTTTTCCGATCAGTACCATCAAATGTGATACTTTAAAAAGAAATATTTATCACAAAATCTAAGACTTAATAACTTTAAAATTCACTCCCATTAATTGTTATCTTTAATCGTTTTCTGTGCAATTGTAGAATAAAATATAGGCACTTGTTTTTGGTGAGCTAACATAAAATAGTAAATGCTTTAACACCAGTTATCTAATAAGCTCATCAAATCAAATATTTCTAATTACTTGGTTAGTTGTCCTAAAACGTCTTTTTGTAACAACTCAGCTTTCTTTAGAACAATGTTAACACGACGTTCTATCACATCGATTGATCGGATATTACAATGGAAATTATACAAAAAAAACAAACTCTCCACGTAATTGATTAACCTATTCTTCCAATTATGATGAGAAAATTTAGGTCAGTAGAATGTTTTATTTTAGCTGCTCGGCAGGGCTCGAAGTTTATCAAATTCTTGGACTTTGAGTAGATTTTGCTTCAACTCAAAAAATGAAAAAAAGCTTGCATTTAAAGAAATGAACAAACAATTATTGTAAAATATGGTGATTTTATGTGTTGAACCTAACACGAAAGTAACGGTATAGATGCTTTTAGAACGTTTCATATATTATATTTCTCACAATTTATAGGTGACTTTGTCTTAAAATGTTAAGACCTTATGTTTGTCACATAATTGTAGACAATAACAAGTAAAAAATAACGAAATCTACCAGCGAGTCGCTTTAAATAATATTTCATTAATTAGAAAGAATCATGTCAGATATTTTTCCTAAAGATGTCAAAGTTTGTAATTAATTTTGTTTATTTTTCATGATAGCAATAATTAGAGCTAGGAGGATAGCCTTCATTTGACAAAATCTGAACGTCTTTACAATAGCGTGTCTAGGACAAATTGACATTATAATTTGAAGTTGTTGTTACATGTAATAGTTATCAAGATTTACCTCGAGATTGATGATCAGGATTCCATAATATAGTCCTTGTAGGTCTAGCAGCTTTATGGAAATTTAATAAACAAAGTCGACTGTCCTCAGAATATGAATAAGTAGGAGGTCCTTGTAAAATGCTATTGTGTTCCGTTTGATATAAAAAACAGTTTGACCTGAGAAGTTATCTGAGTGAGCTATCCCCTCTCAGGAGTTAATGATAAAGCAGGAATGTGTTCAATAACTCCTGGAAAGCACTGTATTATTAGTCTATAAACAGAGACCAACTTATCTTCTGTAATCTATACCCAATGTAACTAGATACACATATTCAATATAGAAATATGATAAGTTTATATTTGTGTTTGTAGAAAATATTTTATTGGTAGACAACATTCTACCTGTTTTATTTTTTTTGTCAGTTATTAAGTTTGTTTTTGGTAAAGTTTAACACCATAGCAACACATTGTATAGGTCATATCACGGTGGCCAGTCAACCTACTCACCATTCCTGGAAAAGCTAAATCTCTGGATTTAGCTATCAACCAGTTATTAGGCACATACTTTTGTCAGTGACTGACAACTGGCTTACATGATTTAGAATCAAAGCTTGAAGCAACAATGACCGAAGAAATAATTCTACGAAAGTATGGCCTGTCCCTTGTGTTACCGACTGAGTGGGCACTAGTGTTAATCAGAGAACATTCTATTGGAAGGCTAAACAAAATGATGCAACTCAATAGAAATTTACAGGCATTTCAGAAATAGAGTGTCCTCCATAAGTCCTTGGACAATGTCACAAGTTGTGAAAAAAGCCTCACAAGGATTCTAACCCGGGACCTTCTGTTACAAAGTTTTTTATCAATCGTCTAATAGACATGGGAGCTGTTGCTATCAAAATATATCAATTAATATTGTCTTAGGAGCAGTGGTCCAGTGGTAGGACGCGCGCTTAGGGATCGAGAGGTCCCGGGTTCGAATCCCACCAGGGGCACTGCTAATTTCCTTGAGCAAGAAATTTACCTGCGATTGCTTCACTCCACCCAGGTGTAAATGGGTACCTGCGAGGGTGGTATAATTCCGCTGCGCCAATTTGTCGGCTGCACTAATAAGCGGAGTAGAAAGACTCCCCAGGGAGATTGATAGATAGATACCAGTAGCCCAGTGACCAGGGGTAATTGCTGTAAAGTCGGTGAACGTGCGTAAGCATGAAACTTAGACTATAAAATGTAATTACATTTTTACATTTTTAAAATACAATTTCTGTATAAGCGAGGTGGAACGTGTGTCTGTCTCAATGTTTCTTGTTAGACAAGAACTATATAAATTAATCAGAAACAAGTGAAGTGAGTATTTCTATGATTTCTTTGTTTATTCTACAACAAAAATTGTAGTAAACATGTGACGGTTCATTTCTTACTATAATTATTCATTTTATATTTTATTTAGTAATGTTTTGTTTGATTAGAAATAATTATGTTAAATGTTACACAAGACTAGAGATCAATGTCGGTCCAGGCACATGGACACATACTTTTTTTTGTAACAAAAGTGTGCTAGAGTTATGAATCTTATCACATATCATGTGGGTGATGATAGGAACATATATTTGAAGTTTTAAGTGGATACCTTAAGAAATAAAAAAGTTACAGTAAAAACTTTGATGTCTCTTTATCTTAATCATATTTGGTTGGAAGTATCTTAGTTAATATTAAAGAATAAAAAAAAACAATAAGAACATAATAATAAATAAGCTGAAGTGTGAATTCTTCTTCTTCTTATTTTAAGTTGAATGTTAAACACTTGGGTGTACAGAACAAAGGTAGTTGGTGGGTCTGTGAGCTAGTATAACCCTACTATTACAAGTAAACTAAAGATTTCCTACTTGATTGTGTATCCGTGTTGAAGTCTGTACAACATTTATTGGTGCAACAATTGATCTTAAAACTTTAACAAGTACAAAATACATTATTTATTCCGAGTTTAAACGAAGTTTCAAAATGAACAAATGAGTGTTAGTTCATATCACAGTTCACTACAACTATTTCACCGGTCTTTTAACACAAAACTATGAGCAATCTGACACACTACCAGTCAATTAAAATTGGGACTATATCAATACATAAATGGAACTGAATTTTGACATTGGTGACGAATTGAACCGTCGTCCTTAATATTGAGTCTGAACCGTGAACCAAACCCTGAAACAAAACAGCGGTAAACCGTCATACAATATACTGTATTTTTAATTGAATTTAACGCCGTGTCAACACAGTTTTAATTAGGTCATTTTATGGCGTCTAGCGCACCTAACCTAGCTTTCCTGGAAATATATACTGTATAGTAGCGGTTCTAAAGGATTTATTACATAAATCATGCCTCAATCCATGACACAAATAACCAAAGGTTATACTACAGAGAACATATTTCACTTTCTATCTATCTAGATTGTACACAGCAAATACTCCCAGTATAAGAGAAAATTGACAATCTGTCAAAACAAAATGTGAATAACAATTGACCTATCGCTAGATAAATATTTGTATTTGATATTGTGAGCATTTCTAATGTGATATCAGACTGTTTTTAGTATCTGTAGACACTTTGATAAGATAAATGTTATAGCGGATAAGTATTGGCCTAACTTACAATGTATATTAGGAAGCTGACATAGGTTCAACTTTAGTTCTAGAAGCAAACACTCAATTTGTAAATCGAGTTAATATTTTAAACCAATATCTTGGTCATTTCAGACGGGTATAAACAAACTTGTTTCGATTTCAAACCGAAACTAACGAAGTGACAATTTGAATAGATTTTGACTTTAGTTAGAATTATGTTTTGTTTTTATTTAAGAGGCTCTATGTCGTTATGTTTGTGATCAGTCTGTTTGTTTGGTCGGGTTTTATGGCGCATCAACTTAGAAAGGTTATATCGCCCTTTGTGATCAGTTGACATACTCTACTGTTTAGATGTCAAAACATAAGATTTAAACAAATACTTAAGTGTAAACCGTCGCCAGTGGATGAAAACTGCCATACTTGTCACGAATAAATGTTGGTCCAAAACCAACCCAAAAACATGAGACAAGCAGCCAGATGAGGTGTAGGGATGAGCTAATTGAACAATGTACATAGAAATGTCAAAGCCATCGGACCTATCAATCATAAATATAAGCTGACTCTAACGTATACAGAGAATGACGTCACGTGATATCCTAAAGATATCAATTATCTATCATGGAAGACAAGAATTGTTTACTCAGTGTACAAAACAAGATAATTAATTTAAACATCAGTCACAACTTGTCTTCATTCAACTAAATGTAAGATATGTTCTCATACCACGTGATGTCAATGTCAAGAATATCTGATATTGTCTGATTGATTTCTTGTCCCTGTACAACAATATAACACTTGGATGTCCTGAACGTTAACATGCTCGCTGTCTACTAAACCAAATCACTTGATTTAGCACGACGTTCTCTAGAATGAAATTAAAATACAAGTGTAGTTTGACTTAAACAATCACATTGTTTATTAAGTTAAATAGGAGTCTAAAACATACCAAGAGCTGCATCAGTAAAAACACAGGCCTTTAACTCTAAAAGCAAATAATGAGATATATTTAGATTTTAATACCTTTCTGATAAAGTGCCCCAAGTGTACTAACACACACAAACATATAGAAACATGACAATAATTGAAATGCCAAACTAGAAGGCAAGAAGACAATGACTTTTAAGACTAGAACACTTGATTGAAAGAAACTTGTTAAGCCTTTATGGTTATTCAAAGAAAACATTTACATTAAGCCCTTCATAAATTCTCAATCCCTGCCAACGTCGAACAACCAAAGAGATAAGTGGCCGATTGTAGAACTGTCAATTGCCAAGTCAATTGCAGAACATTGTAAAATATATAGCTGATAATTTTTTATGGACCTTACAAACACATATAGTTTTCACTAAAATAGAACAGGTTGTTTATTTATCTAAAAATAAACATATATTATCTAGAATTGCGACAAACTATCATTTAAAACATGTTGTTAACAAAGAAAAGTTTTCAAAAGTCATTTCAATTTACATTTTTCTATCCTAAAATACGTAGTTGGTTAAAGTATGTTACAGTCGATAAATATTAAACTGTCAACTCAATTAATTTTCTGTTTGAAATAGTAACAAGTTCGTATATCTGTCGCGTGTAAGAAATGATCAAAATATGTTTTTAAAACATTCACACGTTTTACTAAATAAGGGTTTGTATCTAGTTCTAAAGTTATACCTACGTCAACTTCCAAATATATATTTACTACTATGATAAAACGTATCAACTATAATATGAAGTGAACATAACTTATCTGAACAAGCAAATCATAAGTTTTGAGTACAAACATGATCTCAGAGGTCGTTGTTCATTTATTTAATTTATCTCATATACAGTGCCCTTCAAAAGGTCGTGAGTAAATTAAAGTTTAAGAAACAACTGATGAGGCTTACTACAAGTAATTTATCTCTAATTAGAGATATTATTTTGTTTATAAGACAAAAAATCGACATCAATATGTTCAACATATTATTCAAACTATGTGGTTTTGATGATCAGTTAGTCTCTAACCTTTTAGAGGGCACTGCATATACATATATAAGATTTCAGAAATATATACAGCTGCCCGGCAAGCTCAGTTGGTAGCAAGCAAGTCTACTGATCGAGTGGTCGTGAGTTCGATTCCCGGGCGGGGCATACTTTCGTGAAGCTTGGTCATTAAATAATTTCTACGGTCATTCTCCTTCCTACCAATGATTTTTATTTATGTAGGGCAGTTGTCAGTCACAGACGAAAGTATGCACTTAGTAGTTGGTTAACAGCTAAATCCAGAGATGTAGCCTTTCCAGGAGGAGTAGGTTAACTGACCGCCGATATATGACCTATATAATTGTATTGCTACTGCGTTAAACCCAACAAAAACAAAACAGAAACATAGAGATTTGATCGATGAGATTTGAGGTTACTGACTTCTTGTTATTTCTGTGTACAGACTTAATCTCGTGTTTTAACTAACCAAAGGCAATCACAAACAAAAGAACAATAATATCGTCTGGGTTATTTACAGAATTTATAACTTGTATAAAAATCATGACATTCATGCTTTACAGACAATAAAAATATCATAAGAATATCTAATGACTTAACCTAGACAGAGTTTGGGTTCAGTTTAAAAATGTCAAACTGAAAATCTTGGCGTATAAGTTTTGTGTTACACATATAATATACAATATTAGCGATTTAAACATGTCAACTAAACCTTTTATTTTGTCTTACATGAGTTGTCGGCCTCGTGGTAGGGTAAGTTAGTACTGTTGATAGAAAGGTGTCCAGAAAACCTATAGTAGGAAGAGCTGGCCGTCGTATATATGATCTAAATATGTGTTGAATACGACGTTAAAAAAAGTAACAATTGTTTCAAATTGCTCTTAATGGTATATGTCAAGTCGTCTTACAATATGAAGAATTCATTTCCTTAATATTATCACAGACATTGACACATACTTGAAAAATAAAAATAGAATCAATCCAATCTGTGAAAAAGAAAAGCAGAAAAAACAAGAACCTCCAAACTTAATTAACACAATTACCAACTTGTTTAAATAATTAAATTAAAGGAAACGACGATACACATTTTTCGACTTGATGTCGTGCAAAGTCATACAGGCATGACTTGTTTCGTCATATCTAGAAGAACTTCATCAATCTAAAAACATCCTTGAATGTTTTTATTTTGCATGAATTCCCTTCTTGCAATATCCGACCAATCAATATGACAAGACACTGATATCAGAAATGTTTGAAGAGAGCTACAATGTCATAAAAACAGATTTGTGATCCTGTTTGATGCATGACATGAGTTGTAACAATTAAATGGATTAGTGGGCAAAATTTTCAGTTCCAATTTTCCTGGTTCTGCATTATATTTTTATAATTGTGATTTCAACAGACAAACTGGTAATATTACTTGGCAAAATATTTCTATATTTCTCTTTATATTTGGGGTGACCCACGTGGGTCAGGTTAGCTAAAATAGATTATTGTTAAAATATGCGTTTACTAATAAGAAGTTACTAGAGCTTGTTATTGTGCAATATAAGTATCATTCTATTGAAAAGATAGCCTAACCGCCTTAGGATGTTGAAAAGACAAGAAGCGACCAATGAAAATGTTTAATTTCAGCAAGTACGACATATAACAAATCTATAAATAGCATGATGATTCCCTCAGTATTCTACTTTCGTTTTCAACAATGTGTATGCCACATGTTTTAATTAGTTCAGTTGGATGTTATAAACGACAAATGTTATTAGTAAGTGATTTCTTACGTTCTTAATACTGTTTTAAAGACTAAACTTGGTTCTACCTTTAAAACAAACGTAGTAGTTTTTCTAGAAATATTGAATATATGCGTTATCAAAATGAATTCAAAATATGGACATCATAAAAGTCGTACATGTAAACTTTGTCACTATAAACATGGCTTGTTCTATTACAAGTCAATTGTTGAGGTAAAACATTATAACAATTTATAATATTTTTGTAAGTTTATACAAATGTTATCGATATATTATCATATACATGTATATTTCAATTTTGTTTTGTTTCTGACCTTCTTATTTTGTTCCATTGGGTAAAAATAAGTTTGGCAAAAAGAGCACAATAAAACAATATTTAGAGGAAGATCAACGAGTTTGAAATTTATGAAATTCTTATTCAGCAGCGGAAAATCAGGATATTGTCATAGGGAGATTCAATGGTAGATGTAATGTTGCTTTTAGATAATGTTTGCAGTATAGGCATTTCCAAAAACTATAATGTCACAAATATTTTATTCAATTATGGTTCATTGATAGAAAATGAGAGTCAGAGAGAACACACAAGGTAAAAACAAAGCGATGAAAAGCATTAAAACTAGACAGAACTGATTTTTAGATTTAAACAATTTTTCTCTTTCCTACACATACTTTTTATGCTTAAGACAACATTTACCATATTAAATAGTATTCAAAGTTTCAAAACTGATAAACATCAATTGTTCAAGTATCTAATTTGAACATTCGTGGTGTCAATTGACCTTGAGTCATCAAATTAGGTTTAAATCGGGCTGTAAGATTGGAAGTTCTTAAAAGTCACAGGGAATCTAAACGTTTCTATATTATATTGTATATATTTAGTATTAGAGGAAAACACCAAAACTTAACTTCAAGAATGACGACCTTTCGTAGTATTGATGAAGACAAAATGAATAACTTTATCAAATGGTAACCAAATATGTTAATTTTCATCACTATTATAGTGCATGTTTGTGAGAACTGTTATGTACATTGTCTCGGAATGCCTTTAATGAAAATAGTGTTAGTCACTACCATAAGTTACTATTGGGTTGTGTAACTGAATCTTATCAAGTGATAATATGTTTACATACCATTGGTTCAGATATGCCAATACCTTTTCACTAAATCATTTTCATCTGAGTTAAAAGCCGACGTCAACAAACGAAATATTTACAGTTGTACTGTGGGAAACTAACTGGTATGTAAGCAATACCACAAACAAAGCTTGGTGTTTTTATGCAAATATAACTTGGACATCATTAGAAGAGAACATAGTTCTTCAAATATTTTAGTACATTAAAATGAATCTATTGAAATTAAGTCAGAACCTCATTGAAACTCAACATGACTTTGTAAGACATTGTAAATCTAATGACTGAATTATTTTTAAAATGCATTTGAGATTGTTAAATAGGATATTAATGACATAGGTAATGAGAAAATTAAGTTTAATACAATCTCAAATGATGACATGATCACTGAGGCAACTAACAAAATAAATGTTAAAAGTGAAAGTCAAATCAAATATACATGTATGTTTTGTTGATATATTGCTATATACATATCAATATTTTTATGTATAATATGAGGAATGTTTAGTCTAATCCAAGCATATAAAGTCACATATAGAGTTAAAAACCAAGATATAAAATATACATTAATGGTTCCAAGAAGTGAAAATTCGCTACTTCTTAAATTTTTGCCAACGCCACAGAGAAGCTCATTAACAAAATAATTTCTATTCCGTCAAGCATCTGTACTAAAGTTTTCAAATTTGTATCATTTCGATCGATTTGAAATGAAATGATCATATTTTGTAACTTTCAATGCCATTGAGCTACCTCTAAATATCCATTGTTTTGTTCAAACATTCAACAAAGTGTTATCCCACCAAATAAAACACATCAGAGGGGTAAGACTTTAAAATATCTCGATTATTGAAAAAAAAAACCATTTCAAGCTCCACCCTAGTAGAAATATTTAACGTATAATAAGTAGTTGCAAAGATAAAATGTCTCAGAAAAAAAATTAACAAAGGAATTTTTAACTATAAATGGACATAATTCAGTAAAAAAATCATAATATAGTTATGTATACATTACATACGTTATGTTATCATACTGTACTTTTAAATTATGTATCGGACAAGTAAAATGGGAGGCCAAAGTACAAAAAAAAACTACAAAGGGAAGTAACTCCAAAATTAAGCTAAGTACAGAAACTTTATGATTTTTGGGCACTGCATTTCTCCACAATGAGTCATATTAACCGATAAAGTTTCAAGCCGATACCTTAAATATCTATAGAGTAGTGCCCTAGATAAAAATTATGTATAAAAATCACAAAGGGTCATAACTCCAAAACTGCAGAAGAGAGTTATGATTCTTGGGTACCGCATCTCCAGTACTTTAAGAGTTATGCCATCAACTGGCAAAAAATGTAAAAATTACAAAGGGCAATAACTCCAAATTTATGCTTAAGACTATGCCAGAAGACACAAAAAGTAAATACAATAGCTCTAAAATATGCAAGGCAGAGTTACAGTTTTTATGCACTGTACTTGTACTTGATAAGATCTTTCTACCTAGGAAATCTCATGTTATGTTGCAAACTTAGTTTAAAGTGTAAAAATAAAAAGGACTATAACTCCACACGTAGGCAAGGCAAAGTTACAGTTCTTATGTACTGCACTTCTTATCACTGAGATCTATCTACATACAAAGTTTCATGCTGAAAATCGCCTGTAGTTTCAGAACAATGTCCCGAGCAAGCAAAGGGACACCGACACCGCATGTGACACCACTATGTCTCCTGATTATGTCAGGCAACACAATATGTACCAAAGGGACAAAAGGGCTTACGTTCGCATTGACACTTGTTTAATAACAAAATCAAGAAAGGCAAAAAAAAAACTAACAATGTGACAACTATGTTTAATACCAATAGACATACTAGTTAACTTTTAAACTAGTAGTCAATTTAGTAGTGAAACAATTTAGTGGAGTTTAACCAATCTATTTGTCCAATGGAACTGATTGTCTGCCCTTAGTGGCATTAAACCAATGTTACACAAATTAAATATATTTTGTAATGACATAAAGCTTAAAACAACCTGCTCAGTAAAATACCTAGTCTTATTGGACCATTCATCAAACTTTGACTTGATAGTAGCTACAATTATAAGGAAAGTCAATGCTTGGCTTAATTGTTTACACAGAAAAAAAATCTATCACTTCATGATGAAATGTTTTTTTTGTAATGTCCTTTTTACAATGTCATTTGGTAATTTAGTATCTCACACAATCTTAAAAAAGACTGTTAATTACCCAAAATAAAATCTTTCTATTTTCTAGCTCTAATACCTGATTAATCTATTATAAAAAAGATGAACAATAAAACAAAGTTCGTGTAACTAATTATCTGTACAAATTAGATAAATGTTCAAGTTTTATAAGTGTTAGATTTTACAAATTAATATAGAATTTATGTAGTGTATTTAATTAACTGTACATGGTATTTATCAATCACCATATTTTGTTTATCAAAATGGTAGATAAACGAAAACAATGCGTCAGGTTTCTGATATAATGAACCGTTAGCAAATTTACAAAATAAGTTTAAATAAAACTATTCGTAAGTCAATTTAATGTAGTTGTCTAACTGAACTACCAAATAGTGGTGAAAAAATGGACACCGAGAGTTTAAAATAGATCTCCATTATTTAAACAATCATTACTAACATATTGAAAATATATGACAACAAGGAAAAATGTCTCACCTAAGCTTAATTTCACCGACAATTTAGAACTATCGTATTCAAATATCTCGGACTATTTTAATGATTGTTGCATATTTTAAGACGTCCTTGCTGGCTCCTTGGAGGAACATATGTCAAAAATGATTACTATATTGATTTGTTTATCTCAATATATCACCCACGGGACCAATATTATCTACTCAATCACTTTTCATTAGTCACGTTTTCATTGGTACTATTATACGGCAGACATCTTTTATCTAATGTTCATCTTACTGGAAACATTTCTGGGTTCCAGGACTTTCCCAGCAATCTCAATACAGTACATACAAACTGTCTAGTGTCACATCTAAACAAATGTATAAGATTATCGGATAACCTGTTTGTTTTTCCCGGACATATATTCTAGTCGTGTACTGAATGCTAACATGAAAAAAACAACATTCCAGTCAGGACAAAATGTCACCCAGAGGTTTGTTTGTACTTAATGCCCCAGGCCCATAAAATCGAGGCTTGTTGCGGACCCGTACGTGCAGATAGCCGTAAGCCGTGGGAAGCCTTGCGTGTTAAGGTGAAGGTACGTACGTGGCACAAAACATTTAACACACGTACGGAACCGTACCTTGAAGATATGCATGTTTAATCCTTACTCTGCCACGATTTTGTTCACGGGTTGACTCTGAAACTGATACGTGTATCCTGGGCTCATCTCAGGGACCCTGGTAAAAACGTAACACTCCGTACGGGTACGCAAGAGTTCGTACGGGTCCTTGCAGAGCTTGATCGCACGGCGCCCGAACGGTGCCCTCATGGCTATTTTTATGTTTATGGGACTGCAGCTTTACATAGGCACAATTGAGGTAACCCTATATTCATTCAAACTTTGGATATAAGATATTTATACGACCAGCAGGCATCGTCATGAAATATACAATACAGCGTATATACATGTAGACATTAACATCGTGCGTAAATTGTATACATGTGTTGTAGGTGCAAACATCTATATTAAATACACGGACGATCTATGCAACATTTTATTATAAGAACATTTTCTATTACTACAACGTAAAGGACGATATTTTCAATTTTCGAATTTATCTTCTCGTGGTTTTGTTGAGAAGTAAAACTAGTGTAGTACGAGATGTTGACGTTAATTGTTGTAAATACTCTAACACTTCAACTAAACAATCATTAATGTCACAACAATCAATATCATCTTGTGAATTTACAACGTAATTGTTTTACGTTCAAACTATAATTTGATAATAAAATATTTTGTCAGTATCTCTGGTTTTATCTCATCAATTGTTACAAACTTGTTTGTTTGATTGACTCTAATTATAAAGTACCGATCCATCGGCAAGATAAATGATAAAAGTATGGTTTTTTAGTACAGAAAACGTACTGTGACAACCCATCAAATGTTTGGTTTTATTAGAAAATAGATTTCATATAGGGACCTTTTCCTTCTCAGGTTATACATTGGGGACTTCCGAGACTGGACATTTCATGATTTTGGTCGAATAATCTAGACACATGTATAAATTACATAATGACAGGATAATTATATCTTCAAAGTACATAAATCATGAATGGTCTATAATTCAAGTCAGGTCTCCTCTTTTATCACTTTACTACGCCAAGTGATTACATTTGTTTCAATTACCACTTCTTATGTCGACAAGTGGACAATGCTGGTCATTTAACGAGACAAGAAAATAATTGATTTCTCAATCTGGATCTTTGTCTCACGATTTTTTTCAACATTACGGTATTCTATAATAATTATATTGTACTGATAAATGGTATTTATAATAAATTCATCAGTTTACACCATTTTAGGCACGTATTTTCAAACAAGATCGTTTAAACTATATATTTTTGCTTTTAAATTAAGATTATTGATTTTAGCTTGATCGCGAAACAAGTTTTACAACTAATATAATTGTGTTGGAAAAAGGAAGACAAACTCCAATTGAAATTTCACTACGCGTTTCGACTTAGGTCTTCTTCAGGTGGATAACAATTAATAAATAACATAATGACGTCATGACATCATAACGTCGCCAAAATTGACGTTACAATTTGGCGTACTAATAGCATGTATACAAGTACATGTACATGGTCCAGGATCTGAAAGATTCAAAGCAAACATATAAATATACACAGTAACAACTGCACCAGTAAATGTAAACGCATTGACAAAAAAAGCAGAGCAAAAAATGATAAGCGCGAAAATTGTTATATATTATTATACATAATTTTAGAGTTTAATCCTTTTTAGATAAACAGTACCAAGCTTATGGATCCAATATGTTTCTTTCATAAGTCTATCCATAGTATTATGCACAGCATCAATAGGCATGAAACGAAAATCATTTAAACTATGATTTATTTAATTAAAACGTGAAGCATTATAAGTCGAAAAAACAGGGTCTACAAAATATTGATATCAAAACGATGACTGTTCATGCGTTTTCCCACTTGTTGGCTTGTCTGTCCAACATACTGTTTGCTACATTTCATGCATGTAATCAAATAAATAACATCAGAACTGTTACATTTAGTATCAAACCCAAGCTTAAATGTTGTATTAAATTGTGAGCTTAAAAAGCTGTCACTTTCAACAATATTACAGCAATGCGTACATCTGCTTCTATTGCATTTACCAGAATAATGCTGCACAGTAGAAGACTCGTGAAATTTAGTTTTAACAAGTACATCCTTAATGTTTTTTGGGCGCTCAAAAGCAACTTATATAAAACACTCTCCAGTTCACTTATTAGTTTCCCAATAATGAGCTTGTAGGACTACGTTTCTTGCTGCAGGAAACAACCAGGTCGGTTTTGGATGTGATTCAAACTAGCGCGGAGCAGGCTTTGACAAGTTTTAGTGCAAGTGTTGACGCACAACTGCAAAATAAGGTGATTTTATGCGTTGAAACCCATTTCGTTATTGACGGACTAGATGGTTATGGTGAGGTTTTTATTGCTTAAAGAAACAAGAGGATACATGTATCTAATGATTACCATCACGTGGAAACGACTGAATCACGTCGCCATCAAATATAAACAACAAAGGCTAAATTCATGTTGTTCATATCTGGATATATCTATCATGTAAGGGAATTAACATTAAAGGTACTCATTCACAATATCAATATTTTTTAAAACTATCTAAATTGTTTGGAAATATTTTTGGAAGCAGGAAAGTAGATGTCTGAAAATGGCAATTGTAGTGCAAATTGACTTACAACTTCAAATGATGGTGTTTCATGTAGTAAATATCTACCCCATATGTCACGGTATAGACACTTTTAGTGCATTTTTGTGACTATTTTTGTTTATTTCTTGCAACATATAGGTCAGTTTGTCTGATAATAAGAATTACCCTTGACACAATTACAGACATTGAATGGTATTTTGAAATTATAGAAAAAATAAACCAAGTCTGTGAACTAGTACCGTTAAACTCCAAATCAGTATGAACCGTTATAGATTACTTGATTCAGCACTCAAGATATTGTGTTTTATTCCAGTACGTTTTTACCGAATGATTGCGAGCGTAGCAAAATAATGTTGTCATAACTGTAGTCAAACATGTAAAATCAGATAATAATATCGGACTTAGTACACATATATATGTTTTAACGATAAATTTTTCTTTGCACTCAGTCAAACCATCATGAACTTTATTTTTCTCATATCAACTATTATGTTACTAAAGAGAGATGTTATTGTTTGAACAATTTCTGTGTAAAGTTTCCCAATAATCACTTTTATCGTCTTCAATATGCTCCTCTTTGTGTATTGAATTTCTCAAGTGATCGTCTATGGTATTATCAGAACTGTTATCAGACAGTTTCCGTTCAGAAACGTTTTTTTTCCTCAGAATCTTTTTCTTAAGAAGAAGCAGTTGTGGCACTTGAGAGGTGTTCTTGTGGCTGTCTTTATAAAGAAAACAAGATTAGACAATGACGTAGATTCAAATTGATTTTAACTTGCTTTAAAATTGTAAAACATTTAAGACAATTATACCGTGTTAAGGAGGTTACTAATATGAGAATCTTAAAATAGTGTAGAGACATACTTGTATGTTTATTGGTTGAACAATGTAATCATTTTACAGTTTTCAGAGACAAAACAAATATTCATTTAGTACGGAAGAACATATAAAAGAGAACCATGAATGGTATTTCTTAGTTTCTATATATACATGTATAAATATGTAAAAGTATTTGTGTTTTACTTCGCTTTTCAACGATTATTTTACTTAAATATGGAGCTGGTATTACCGCGTTGTTTCGACGTTGAACAGATAATCATTGGATAGCCAGATCCGTATTGGTTTAAA
This sequence comes from Mactra quadrangularis, assembly GCA_025267735.1. Classification (NCBI taxonomy): domain Eukaryota; kingdom Metazoa; phylum Mollusca; class Bivalvia; order Venerida; family Mactridae; genus Mactra; species Mactra quadrangularis. The sequence continues at coordinate 31,637,802 of CM046293.1, forward strand.
TAACATATCTTCACTTGTTTTTTAACTGTATGGAAGGTTTGAGTTTTACTTTTGATGTACCTGATATGTTTAAGACTCCAATTTACAATTGTGACCATAACTGTTTATTGAGTCTTACTTTGTGTTTTTAACTTTTAATTTATACTAATGAAGATATTCAGTAGCGGCTGACAAATGCTCCACTTACAAATATATCAGCCATGTTTATGTTTTAATATACATTGTAAAATATGGTAAAGATCTAAAAGCTTGTATGTGAAGGTTCGTAACAAAGTAACAAAGAGAACCAGGTATACGACACGTCCGAATCGATGTCCTTATTTCTTTTATTTTATAGGCGGGTCGATAGCGCAGTTAGTAGCGCGCCGGGATTTGGAATACGTGTCCCGAAGGGGGTACGGGTCCGAATCCCACCCGGGGAGAATATACCCTTCCATGAAAATTTGACAATAATGTCGATTTTCCTCCATTAATAAGATATATGTACATGTAGAAGTTTCTGGTCTTGTGGAAAAGTAGGTGAGTACTGGTTATAGACAAAGGTCTAGGAAAGCTAGGTTAGGTGTGCTGGTCGACGTAAAATGACCTTAATTGCGTTTACACAGCGTTAAACCCAATTAAAGATAACATTTTAAAGGATTATTTTACATAACATTTACGAATGGAAAATAGATTGGTGCTGGGTAGAATATTTGACCCATTCGGTTTGTTAAAGCTATATTAGTGTTCGAATCTGTTAATTTGTTTTGTACATACATCATTCAATTTAGTAAACTTTAGGAAACCGCCATTTCTGCACCTTAGCCCATACTTGTTCATATTGCAATATAAGTTATATATAAAGAAGTTTAGCCGCCCGGCTAGCTCAGTTGGTAGCACGCAAGTCTACTGATCGAGGGGTCGTGGGTTCGATTCCTGGGCGGGGCATAGTTTCGTGGATCTTGGTCATGAAACTATTTCTACGGTCATTCTTCCTCCTACCAATGATTTTAATTATGTAGGGCAGTTGTCAGTCACTGACGAAAGTATGCATTTAGTAGTTGGTTAACAACTAAATCCAGAGATTAAGCCTTTCCAGTAGGAGTGAGTAGGTTGACTGACCGCCATTATATGACCTATACAATGTGTTAAACCCAACAAAAAACCCAAACAGATAAAGAAGTTAATAAACAACATTATATGATACTCAATATTCCATTCAGAGCTCATATCGTGCAATCCAAACGGTCTTGGAAAATATGAAATGTTAAAATGACCCACAATGCGTATACTTCAAATAATTTACTATAATCAGTGTGAATGTAAGTAATAAGGTTTGAATCAATATGTTAATAATATAATTAATGTTGATTAAATAAATCTCTTTGCTTCTTTCATTCATGGGTAATTGTAAATCTAAAGCAGTATTTTATCCCATGACTTTAGGAGGGCACTATATATCATTGTAAAACATCTCGGAAATAGATCACATACTTGTAGCAAGAGTAATCAGTAAGAAATGGTCATCCCAAACAGACTAGACAGTGACACTACATCATAGATTGACATTAATTTAACAAAAAGGTCACATACAATTACTCTACAAGATCTCGTATTTCAGAAATCCATTTATCAAATGTGATCATGTCATTTTTCACACTCGTCCGAACTGAATTAATTCTTGGAAGCTAAAAATCAAAGAATACGCTAAGAAGCAAATGAACTTTTTAAAGCAGAGTTGAACCTCATTTTTTGCAAAACGTGTGAAATATGCTCGTGAGTACGTCACGCCGTGTTAAATTTTTTCCCTAGGTCGTCGTAAATCAGCAATGTGGACTATGCGTGAGACTTCTTTCCGATTTTTGGTCAAAACGCAATTTTAACAATAAGTGTTCAAATCATTGCACACCATATAGCATCAGATAAACTAAACTAGCGTTTCAGTTAATTGCATTTTTTATTTAGACAGGGTAGCGGCGTTAAACGTCGTTAAGCCGCTTTATTAAAACTTAAAGTCGCAACACGGACGTTAGATGTTGCAACCATTCTAAGATCCATGTCAAAAAAGTATTGCGCCCTAAGTAACCACCTTAATGTATATTGCAACTTACGTAGCGCCCCTTGCAACTGCTTCCAGCTCCATGGCAAACAGTCTTGCATCCCTAGCAATCACACGGATATCGATGGTAACCACCTTTGCGCCCCTAGCAACTACACGGATATCGATGGTAACTACCTTTGCGCCCCTAGCAACCACACGGATATCGATGGTAACCACCTTTGCGCCCCTAGCAACCACACGGATATCGATGGTAACCACCTTTGCGCCCCTAGCAACCACACGGATATCGATGGTAACCACCTTTGCGCCCCTAGCAAGCGTATTAAGATTTATATCAATCATCCTCGCTGTCAGTAGCTTCAGTGGAGAAGATAGTGATCAATTTAACCAGGAAGCGAGTTTTCTATCTCTAAACCAATGATCCACCCTCAGAAATTACAATAATTATTTTTAAGAAAACCTTCAATTATCCCGACCAACTGGTGTACACAAAAGTCGTCTGCATACCTTACAATCATAAATATTACATTAATTGAGTATCATATAGTGTAACTGCACATATTGTAGTCCCTTAAACATATTTAACCATTTCAAAGCACAAAGTGCTCAAAGTGAGACATTGTGATGACACGTTGTCCCTCGTGCGTGCGCGAGTCATGTAATTTTAACTCGATACTTTTAATAAGAATATTGTCTGAACTACGATTTTTATGGCCAATAATACAAACGAGACAAATGCAACTTCAAGTGTAAACACCATTTATCGTAAGTCAGGAAATCAACCTGTAGATCTTGATGGTGAACGTATACCAGTTCGGGTTACCTATGATAAATCAACTAGCGTTGATGACGGTTTTACGAAATATTCACGCAAGCGTACTAAACGTTATTGTGTGTTAGGCTATCGATCAGACATTACGGCCGAATCAATTGCTAGGTATGTCTCAGACCGAGGTCCAATTGTGACAAATATTGTATTGTATCCAGTACGAAACTCGGCTGAGCTGGTCAAAGTACGTATAAACATTCAATCTGACAATAATGAAGATCGAGTGCTAGAAGATGGATTCTGGCCCGATAATGTGTCGTGCAAACCATGGCTATCTCGTAATGAATTACGTAGCCGTCGGCTGCCACCTAGGTTCCAACAGTCGTCTAGACAACAAAATCCAAATGAGAATATGAATAAACATGGTTGGTCAAGATCTCGCCAACAATCATCAGTAAATTATCGACAGAATATATCTTACAATGATAGACAAACAGTGTGTGATTAATGGTCTAGGTACGCAAACAATCATAACTATACAAGACCAAATAGTGACTATATACATAATTATTAATCATGTCGTTATTACATAGCAGTATTAATAAGTTAATATTCGTATATATCATTATGGTATTAACAGATAGAAATCTAAATATTATGACATGGAATGCTACAGGCATATTCTCCAGTGCATCATATCTATGTGATACTCTTACATCCAAGAATATAGACATATGTGGCATATCTGAGCACTGGCTTTTTCCTGAACATTCATATTTTATGGACCACTTGGATTCGAATTACAATTCAATCTGTAAATGTGCTTCTGACTTGTATGTTAATAGAACTAGAAAGGTTGGAAAGGGAGGAGTTGCATTAATGTGGCATAGACGTCTAGGAGCAGTAGTCCAGTGGTAGGACGCGCGCTTAGGGATCGAGAGGTCCTGGGTTCGAATCCCACTAGGGGCACTGCTAATTTCCTTGAGCAAGAAATTTACCTGCGATTGCTTCACTCCACCCAGGTGTAAATGGGTACCTGCGAGGGTGGTATAATTCCGTTGCGCCAATTTGTCGGCTGCACTAATAAGCGGAGTAGAAGACTCCCCAGGGAGATTGATAGATAGATACCAGTAGCCCAATGACCAGGGGTAATTGTTGTAAAGTCGGTGAACGTGCGTAAGCATGAAACTTAGACTATAAAATGACATTACTTTACTTACTTTAGAAAATTACATAGTACCTTTAAATATTGATGATGATAGATTAATCGGGATTCAATAATATACTTGTTATTTATACTACTTGATATGTACGTCAAAGATAGATCTTTTGCTTTGACTTCGGCAGTAAAAATACATGCCTTGCAAATAGCACCTACATAATGGGCACATGTTTCTCCTCCTCACCACGAAGAGGTCCCAAAAACAGAGGAGGACCACGTTGAAGGTAAAGGAAATTTAATCCAATCAATTTGCCACGATTTGGAATATCGACACGGTTGTTAAAGGCAAAACACACGAAACAAGGTAAAGATTTGTGCCATATCATGATTAATTCCGTCAGTCTGTGGTAGAATTACATGTACTACCCGGACAAGCCAATTTTCAACAAAATTTGACCCTTGACCTCATTAACTGGTCACGCTTTTAGAAGCATCGACACTGTTCTTGAACGCGACACACCGTATTGTCACAGTTAACATTTGTGTCAAGTAATTTTAAAACCCATCAATCCATTGTTTGTTACTGCCCGGACAATATTCGGGACAGACAGACAAATTATGTCCCTTTGGTAAAAAGCCCCGCTCGGTGGTCCTTAGATTAACTATAACTATACTTATGTAGTGAAATATTTAAATAATCTAGTCTGATATTGATAGCTTAAATATTTTGTTTGTAACACCATCTGGTAATTTTTTATTTATAGTGCTCAAATCATGCCCCTTTGGTCAAAATTGGGGCCGCCCGAAGGGTCCTACATTTACATAGACATAATGACACTGTCACATATATTGAAATTGTAAAAATCGCAAGGTTTAGAGTTTTTGATAATTGATATGTAGATTATGATATCTGTACCTGCAGTCACTTGTTTTGTCTTTGTTTTAATATTTCTAATTTCATAGCACTTAATAAACCAACGAAATATATTAATTTCCGTAATTTACTAATTTTACTCCAACACCCCATTCTCTTAACAACATAAAAACACTAACAAACGGATCGACAAAAGACAAAAATATATTACAATGCGGCGATTCCAGGATTTCAGTGAAAAAGGGTGTAAAAGTGGGCGAAAACTTGTTATAAAAAGATTTTCTAAAGAACTTTTAACGTTATTTTGTTTACAAAATTATTTACAAGAAAGTCTTTGACAAATTGACTAAAACTCAAATCTTGTTTGAGGGGAGGGGGTACTCCACTTCCGTCCCCCTTTTAAATCCGCCCTTGGTTTACACGCGGAGAGAGGGCAAACCCAAAGTGGTGAATCTGAAGACACTAGTGAGAGTTTCATGTTGTGATAGCAAATCAAATTTTGCAGGTGTAAAATATGCGTTCGTTTTAACTTTTTATAATCGTTATAACTGTTTAAAAACTTGTTTCATAGATTTTAAGTTGTGAAAAATGCGTTTCTATGATCTCACAAAATTGACTAACGTTTACCTAACGTTATTTACACACTGTGAAAAAAAACCAAATGCATTTTCACAGCGCATGAAAAACACCTTTTGAAAAATAAGGTTCCACAAATCCGCTTTAAACAATAATTTTATATCACTGGAATCACTTTGCTAGCGAAACAGCATAGTTACAATTATGAACAGTACCAACTTACTCATCTGAAAGACTCGGAAACATCAAGGCCCCGTCACACCAAACTAGTTCCTAGAACGTTCGATACCGTCCTAAAAATATGGCGAAACTGGTTCACAACGAGCAAGAACGTGCCGTTTAAGTCGGAAAATGTCAGATTTACGATCATAGTTCGTTCAGAACCAGTTCCCGATACGTGCAATTCGTTTTTATCCCGTTTGAAGTCCGTTTGTATTGTACATCGGGTAAAATTGCTCGTTCTCGTCAAGAGACACCGTCTTAAACTAGTCCAAACCCATTCGTAGTCAGTTTTAACCCGTTCATAACTAGTTCTACTAAGCTCCTTTAGGGCCCCGTTACACCAAACTAGTTCGCAGAACGTTCGACCCCGTCCTAAAAATATCGCGAAACTGGTTGTGAACGAGCTAGAACGTGCCGTTTAAGTCGGAAAATGTCAGCTTTACGATCATAGTTCGTTCAGAACCAGTTCCCAGTACGTGCATTTCGTTTATATCCCGTCTGTAGTCCGTTTGTATCGGGATCAGATTGGGTAAAATTGCTCGTTCTCGTCACGAGACACCGTCTCCAACTAGTCCGAACCGTTCGTAGTCCGTTTTAACCCGTTCATCACTAGTTCTTCTAAGCTCCTTTACTATTGACCATCCCGTTTAAGACAGAACTACTCGTTCTGAGAACGTTCCCATCTCGTTCTAAGAGCGTACTGAACGTAATAACATCACGTTCTGATCCGATTGCTATGAATATCCAGGACGTTTCTACCCGTTGGCATTCTCGTTCCACGGTATAAGCTGTGAGGACACAGTTTGTCAAGCATCACTGTGACCACCATGCTTCCAAAAAAGAGCAGAGCCTGACAGGCGGCGCATGTTAAGACAATCGCTTCCAAAAATCACCTGCTTAGATGAAGCTTTTGAAGATCAGCCCCTAGTTAAGCTTAAGAATTCTGAGTCTCCTGAGCCAGTCAATGAAAATGAGGGTGTTGTATCTCCTGCTCCTTCTAATGACTCAGACAGCCAGATTTCGGGAGAAGATTTTGGGCAGAGTCAGAAGCCAGAAAAAAGAAGAAAACTAAGACATACACCCATTTCTTGGTGAGAAATGGTCTGTATTTATACCAAACCTTGCCAGATCGTACTGTAGACGTTATTGTGTTGTACGAACTGCATACGAACGCAATAAACGTATTAAAAACGTGTAGAACGTACCAAAAACCTACTGCGAACTTTAAGAACTGCGTGTAAACGTGTTGCAAACTGGTTCAGAACTTTATAAATTGTTTTCATACATTTAGACGGGATAACAACGCACTATGGACGTAATCAAGACGAGTTAAGTCTTTGTGCAAACGGAATGAACCGAGTTACAAACGGAACAGGTCGGTGTGTAAACGCACTGCAAATTGATGCCCGATCGAACTACGACAGGTCGCGTCTCGAGTACGATGCTAGTACGGCAATTTCGTTCGCAGTACGTCCATTCCGTTGCCAGTACGTTGTTACTCAGTCTAGTTGCAGAACGGGGTGGCCGCAGAAAATTTTTGAGTCGACTCAAAGTTCTGAAACCCCATTCTCGTTCAACCCCGTCCGAGCTCGTTCATCACGTTCGTACAAAGACTGTAGCAAGTTGCTACTACGTCTATTCCGTTTTCACACAGTTGGAACTCGTTCGGTCCAATTTTTCCAGAACGTAATGAGAACGAGTTTGGTGTAACGGGGGTATTACACTTGGCTATCCCGTTTAAGACTAAGTTCTAGGTACGTTCTCATCTCGTTCTTAGTGCGTTCTGAACGTAATGACGTCACGTTCTGACTAGATTGTTATAAATATCCAAGACGTTTCTACCCGTTCTTATTCTCGTTCCGCGCTTCAAGCTGTGAGGACACAATTCAAGCATCACTGTGACAATAATGCCTCCACAAAGAGCAAATCCAGACAGACGACAAGTGTTAAGACAATCGCTTCCAAACGATCCAAAATCACCTGCTTTGATGAAGCTCTTGAAGACCAGCCTCAAGATAAGCCACAAGATACTGAGCCTCCTGAGCCAGTCAATGAAATCCAGGGTGTTGTATCTTCTGCTTCTTCTAATGACTCAGACACCCAACAGGTCCTTGGTCTTATTGGTCTTCTTCTCTGCTCCTCCACCATGTAATTGCTCAGCTTTTTAAAAATGTGTACAAAGCAAACATTCATAGCATTAACGACTTTTATTGTTCTAGACTAAGAGCTCGGGTCCAAATGATAACTTGTTGAGAAATGGTCTGTATTTATACCAAACCTTGTCAAATCGGACTGTAGACGTTATGGACGTTGTACGAACTGCATTCGACGAAATAAACTTACTTAAAACGAGTAAAACGTTCCGTGAACCTACTGCGAACTTTAAGAACTGAGTGTAAACGAGTTGCAAACTGTTTCAGAACTTTATATTTTTTTTATGCATTTAGACGGGATATGAACGCACTATGGACGTAATCAAGTCGAGTTAAGTTTGTGTGCGAACGGAATGAACGAGTTTCAAACAAAACAGGCCGGTGTGTAAACGTACTGCAAATTGAGGCCTGATCAAACCACGACAAAGCACGTCCCGAGTACGATGCTAGTACGGCAATTCCGTTCGCAGCACGTGCATTCCGTTGTCAGTACGTTGTCACTCAGTCTAATTGCAGAACGGGGTGGCCGCAAAAAGATTTTGAGTCAACTCAAAGTTCTGAAACCCCATTCCCGTTCAACCCCGTCCGAGCTCGTCCATAACGTTCGAACACAGGCCGTAGAAAGTTGCTACTACGTCCAGTCCGTTTGCATACAGTTGGAACTCGTTCGGTCCAATTTGTTAGAACGTAGTGAGGACGAGTTTGGTGTAACGGGGGTATTAGAAAAGATTGGAAACCTTACCAGCCTCAAGTGACAACTGTAAATTTGTAAAAATACAGTTTTTTCAATTTTTTGTTTGTACGATGTAACATAGGCACAAGGTTTGAAGAGATGAATATCAACAAATCGTGTCAAAGATCTCGTTATTTACATTTTTAGGCATCAGAGTTCGTGTCTATGTTTAATTCTAAGACAGTATGGCATTTCTAAAATACAGACAATACCGAAATCAAATTTGAGATAACTGTTTTCCAATTTCATGTTTTGCACATTAATTTTGTAATTGAGAGCTAGAGAAATATCGAAACAAATTTCTGTCGATAACATCATGCAGAGTTGAATATTCTACGAGAAAATCGTGAAAATGCATCTAATGTTACAATTTGTGACGTGTATTTAAACCTCTTCGATTCAGAATAACAAACAAGTTACATAATTTCAGTGTTAAAACAAGTCTGAAAACATAGCAGGAACAGCAGCAGTAAAATATTGAACTTCCACTCAGACAAACAGCAAATAGGAAGATGTTTAAGATTTTTATTTTTTGTTATAAATAGGATGCCAGAAAATAACGAAAGCAACATAAGGGCAGTGGCAAAATAATGGTGAAAAATTGTGGGAGGTCCGGCCAGGTCATATTTTTCACTCAGGTAAAATGAAAGTAATAAAAAAATTGTGTCAGGGGCGTAAGAGAAACCAGTCCAGAGTCCTCAGAACTCCTGTTTATCCTTCCACAAAGGAGCTTTCTAATCTCAATTTTACAGGGTTAAGTTCAAGATTCATTTTCAAAAGAAACAACAAATTTAATGTAATGCTAGCCTCTTTATATCTATCTCCAGTAAACATCCACTATAAGGATTATCAAAATCGATCGTTAAATACCAAAATATTCTTGATAAAGACTCCTCATTCTTATCAAATTAAGCATTTTGTACTATTTTTGTCAAATTACCGCTAAATTTTAAGTAAACAATTTTAGATAAACAAGATGCTCTCAAAGCGGAACTTAGACATATTTATTTTACGCTAAGTTGCTATAATTGTCCAGCTTTTAAAATACAGATATATAAGGTTTTCAATGTCTCTACTATATGTATCAACCATTTACCGGAATAATTAACTTAAGTCAGTTAATCATTTTATATCCCTAGTATTAACTTGTTTCCTTATATCGACTCAGAAATGTTTCATTCCCAATGTCTTGAATATAAGGACTGTTTTATAACACTACTGAAATGAGGAACTTTGTGTAATATTGGTTTTCTACCACAGAATACGATACACATCCACAACACAAGCCAGTTGGCAGTTTAATCTGAAACCAAGCATGCATGTTAATTATGTTAGATGCTAGAACTCGTAAGTTAGCCAAACGTCTATAGCCTACAACTCAATAGACTTAAGCCTTAAGTGGGCGTGGACCCGAGCCTCTAAATATCACATTAAAGTCTATGGCCAAAAATGAGCGCCAATACAACACCTCACTTTACGTCACATGTCCAATAGACTTGTTAAACATACTTGTCAATGTGTTTTCCATTTTTAATACGTTACATATTCATGTGTTATTGACTCATAGCTCAACCCATGTTGAATTAAAAACGTAATGATACTTGTTTCCCGGTCACGACATTACAACTAGTGACCAGGGCCCATATTTACTATCACATTTTTAGTCTAAAACTGAGTCAGTTAGTTTCAGACTCGGTCTCAAAGATTAAAAAACCGGTATCTTTTGTCTTGAGTCCGAGTCTAAAGTTCAAGTCTAAGTCTAAAACCGTTCGTGAATACCGTTTTGAAAGTTTGCTCAGAAAAGTCAAAGTTTAAGTTCAAGACTGAGTTTGAGATTTATTTTGGTGAATATGTGCCCAGCTTGTATTATATACTACTTATTTACCATTTGTATACTGACATTGTTCTATATGTCATATACAAGAACAGTATTGTGTCTGACATAGAAGTAGAGGGAAACATAGAGTCATACTTGCTGTCATAATGTCATGTCTATATGTGCACTTTCTGACATAAAAACAGTCTATTTTAGTTGAAAACATGATAGAAAATATTCTAATTTCTTAGAATTCGGAAGACTGTTAAGTATTGTGTGACAACAATATTGTGTCTGGAATTAGTCACTTAGAATTAATTTACTAGAAAGAAAATAATTAAATATCAATATTATGTTGGACGATACTGGCTTCAGTCACCACATGACTGAGACATTTATGTGTGTATATTGAACTGTGGTAATCCTATATACATGTAAAACCAACGTTTACAAACAATATTGGTTATATTTACTTTGTCAACCAAGATAAATAGACAAGTTAACGAAATTCACTGGCACTTTCACTTTTTTAGGGTTTTTTTTCGAATGAGGGTGGAACACATTTAAGAGCATAGGGCTGTGGATATTTGAGATAGTGTCGATCCGATCCGAACAACGATTCATGTGTATCGATTCACGAATCGAACCACGAATCACTTGTTAATTGAGAAGCATACACGAATGTAATAACTAAAAATTTTTATAATAAAGTAAAGAATTACGGACGTTTTTTTTCTATATGGAAACATTTTTGATCGGAATCGCGAATATTGAAGAACTCGGATACTCGCAGCAGCCCTAATAGACCATCAATATTTATTTCGCAATAAGATAAAATCATTATGATTTTTTGTTATTTGTATCTTAAGACATAATGAATCTCTAAGAAGATGCCAGAAAAGGAGGGATTTTTTAAACTGTATAAGAATATCTATATTAATTCCATATTTGAAACAATCACTATGTTTATGATACATTAGATATACATTACCCTCAAATATTCATTCAATGTACTATTGTCTGAATCGCTATCACTCCTAAGTTCAATTCGGACAACGTCTTTTTATTCTTTGTTTACTTTTTGAGGTGCAGCAATAGTTATCAGTCTCCAAAATTAAGGGCAATGTGTCACAATAAACCAAGTTCCAGATAGATTTGTAATGCCATATAGCTCGTTTAGGATAACTTGAGACAAAATACAACGATACCATTTTTATACACAGGTGGATTTAAGTTTAGTACACGTAATTATCGACTATTATCAGTGTGTTTTTGCTGTATTAATTTAGTACGAGAACACACGTTCCACGCATTAATCATGTTTAATACTTTCATTACACAAAATCAGCTGACCTCCCTGTTTTATGTAATACCTGAGTCCCCAAATATATAAACAGACCGAGTCGTTTGTCTCAAGTTATCCTAAACGAGCTATACCCGATAGCAATATGTAATGTTTACAAAAATAATTTCAAAAGTTTTGAAAATTCCACTTATTTTGCCAATTCTTAATATGTGAAGGCACTTTTTAGAACAGTGTGCTAAAATAGCGAAGTAAACATTATCGTACACTCGCAGCTCAGTGAATACTCTACGTTACTTCTACTCTCCTTTGCATCGATTAAAAGTTTCACTCGTTCACTTTTCACATTCGGAACACCTCGACCTTTCATGAATGAATAATCTCGGTAGGATTTGTAAGGGGTCTACCCTGGCGGGTTGGGCTTTTATTACCTACGTAAAACATATTTCTTTCGCCTAAACGACCGTAGATTTGTTTACGTAAACACCGGTCAAAGCTTTTGTTTGGAAATGTGACGAAAAGGTAGTTCGAAAATGGCGTCTAAATATTACCGGTTATACGTTGCGAATGGCCGAGGAGTTCCGGATGACACTTTTCACTTTACTAAAAAACTGTGGGCAAACCGATGTTTATATTTTTAGACAGAGACACGAACACGTTTAAATCGCATGACTGTTACGTGATTTTTAAAAATAGATGTGTGATCGACTACGAGAATGTAGAAAATTCTCACGCCTATAATTTCAAATGTCGTTATTCAAAGACGTTGGAAAGCTTTCCGTTTGTATAATAATGGAAAATTAACCAAAACATTGATCTTTTTGCATGTGAATATCTGATCTTTTAACTGTAAACATGGAGCAGAATTATTCAACTTAATTATAAAGTAAAGCCCGCTAGATACGACGCCATACGCGGTTGCATTCGTCACTAGTATGATCAAACTAAATATGGCATTGTTTACCTATCTATTTATATATATGTTGGTCAGTTGATCATTTCGACCAATGAAAATGCGTATCTAATTAATATATTACTGACACAATTTACTTAACTCATTTACATCACTCATATGTTATCACTACAACAATTGAATACATTCATTCAAATTAATCATTAACATTCACTACAAACCCTGTGAGAGTTTTGTCTTCTTGTTTTATCATCAATCAAAATGTAGATTTCTTTCTCACTTAGATAATTGATTGCGTTGGAGTGAGTGTGTAAATTAACCAGAAATGTTGTAACAAGAAATAACGTCGTTTGGTTTTCCATGTGAAATCAGGAAGTTAAGACAAGATATTTCTTCGAGAGAAAAACTTCACTTGAGAAATTGTTTTTATTTGTAATTAAACAAAACGTTTTGTGACATTAATGATGCGACAATTAATTGGTACATCCAATGTATAGAGGAGGTATTTAATTGCATCATGCATGGTATATTTAGTATGGGGATTCACTTGACCTATATATGGTTTCTAACGGTGCAAAAATGACGACCAGATCAACAAATTTAGATGTAATGAAAAAGACCAGGTAAATGACATTTATACGTAAACAACTTAATCAGACCAAGTGCAGTCTAAGCAGCACAAAGTTCTCTTTCTAGTGGTAGTTCTCCCAACCCCATAACGGTTCTAGTTTACTAGATTACCTCGAGGTTTTGAACGAGTCGATAGATTTTTGGAAGAACTTTGAGGTAATCTCGAAATAGAACCGTTGTGGGGTTGGCAGAATTTTGTGCTGTTTAGACTGCACTAGAACTGATAAAAATCGGTTACGTATAATTGTCACTTACCTTGTCTTTTTTTCATCTAAATTTGTTGATCTGGTCGTCATTTTTGCTCCGTTAGAAACCATATAGGTCACGTGATTCCCCACACTGATATTGACATATAACTTTAACCTGACTATGTGACATACGTTTGTTATGTTGACATGATACTACATTATGTAATATAATTGAAAGTACAGCAATTTTCCAAATGGTGGTCCCAACAGCAGAATAGTCCTAATATGCATACCTTATTCTTTATAATTTTGGCATTTAAAACTTAAAAATCTGTAATTATTACATGTTTAGCAATACCCACAGTGATCGTTATTGTAAAACTGTAATATCGTTCATATAAGTTTTAAAATATCATCGAGTAGCGTTATTAGTTAATAAACTTTCTTTAAATCACGTAAACTACAAAATAAACCCAAATACTGATATAATGCTTATCATTAACTTATGTGAATAAATATAGGTTATGTTGTGTTCTTAATATTATGTTATTTGTTATTACATAGGGATGGGAACTAAAATTGTGCATATTTCGCAAGCTTGTGGTTTAATATGTTCATTAAAATGTTTTAACGACGTGAGGAGAGGCAAGTCAGTAATAGTGTTGTCTATTGCCTCTAAATGTGACATGTTTTATTGTTGAACTGTAATAAACAAACATATTCTCAGCTATGTATACAATGCTAGATGTCAGACTTTGGTATATTATCTGAAACAACTCTAGGATATGAGATTTCGACGAACAATATCTTCAAGGTTATTTTAAAGACAATCAAAGTCTCCTGCTTATTAGCATTCAATACATGATTATATATTTAGTAGGAAATACACTTACATGTTTATTATTTCACTAAAATATTCACTTGTGTTTCTCATAACAAAATACAAACCATGAAGATTTTGTAAACTTATTGGTGAGCCTAACCCAGGTTGATTATATCTTTCCAGTATTTCCATAATAAAGGGCGTAAGTCTATATCATTTAACAACCCAAACGACTAATTTATAAGTATATTGTATGTTCTTTAAACCCAATGTTTAGGTAAATAATCATGGAAAGAATTTTATTGCAAATGTTTTATTCACTGTGATACCCATTGAGAAAATTCATAATAACTGTAACCTTGTTAAACTTACTTCAGAAACCGAGCTTACATTGATTATACTTGTATATAGTATGCATGTAACTAATGACTCAATTACATTTAAACATCTGTGTAATGGGAAATACATGTTAGATACAATTACCTTTTTTAAAATCTCAAAGTGTTGTGCACTGTTAATTATTATAATTTTGTATTCATCAGATGATGCTTTGCAATCATAGTTACAGGGTTTTTAACATGCAGCATCAAATGTAATTGCTTGAACATCTAGTAACAATATAACATAAGTCATAAAATATTTTTCCAAAAAATGAGGTTGTTTAACAGATTTAAATTACAACACCATATTTATCTTAATACAGAAATATACGAGGGGTGTCCCAGTAAATCGTGTACTTTGTCCATAACTTTCTTTCCTTACGTCACATGATGATCATAATTTACAAGACTGTGTGTTAGTCATAATTTCATACAAATTAGACATTTGACCAATAAGTATTCTTATTAAAGGCATCGTTTTAATGTTTAGCTAATACAAGGCATGCGCATGCGGCGCAACCAATTTTACACTTGTATATTCGTTTATACTGAGTTCAAGTGTGCTGCAAAATTTAAACTTCAACTTTTTAATTGCATTTTATTTTTACATATACATTTGCAGAAAGTATTTATAGTAAATAAACATCAGGTCGTACAAAGCGTGTACACTGTTCAACCTAGCAGCAGTAACTTGGATCAGTTTTATCAATGAATATATTTTTAGAATATTTGAGAGTTGTAAATCCCTCCTATTGAATGGTAACTTGCTTTTAATTTGCCATTTCCAGATCACTAGTTTGAACTGCATTCAAAATTTTTCATACAATTTTGAATGTTTAGAAAAGTTGATATTTAAGTTGGAATTTGAGTAAGTTCGATGCAACATGACATGATGTGATAATGCCATGATGTGATAATGACATGCAATATAATATAGAAACAATACAGACATGACCAGAAATAATTGTGTTTAGAAGTAAGAGTATCGTTGGTAATTTTGAGCACAAGAGCACAGAGAAAGACTTTATGGTTGTTATTGTTATGTCTACTGAGCTCGCCCTGAGAAATAAAAAATCAAAAAACCAAATTGTGATCTATATGATATATGAATGATATTGTTTCTTCCTATGGCACATTATATATTATTTATATCACCTGCAGTGAGACTAAGTCTGATAGGAAGGCAATAAGAAAACATCGCTAGAAAATCTCTGGACACACGTGGAGTTAATTTCCTAGTATGATATCAATTACCGTCTTAGAAATATAAAGAAAACTAATACACACTGATACTTGTAAAAACATTTCAAGTATTATACGCTCCCCTCATTGCTCAGTGAATATACTACATTCACATCCTACCTTATTGAGTGTCGATTTATGATATTGACCTTTACTATAAACTTTAAACTACCAATGAAAGTTCACCAAATTCCAATTTCACCAAAAAATAAGTATAAATAGATGGGTAAACAACGCCATATTTGGTTTAATCATACTAGTGACGAATGAAACCGCGTATGACGTAATAATAAGCGTGGCTTTACCTAAATATTCTCCGAATATTATTAGTTAAGGTAAAAGTGTCATGGTCGTATCTATATAACCCTAAAAGTTTAAACTTACCATTAGCCACTTGATATATTTACAGTTTATTGTAGAAATACGAGTAAATATGTATGCTAAATGCTTTGTTAATTTTAGAATTACGACTAAATATGTATGCTAAATGCTTTGTTCAAATAGAGTTCCCCGAAGGTGATACAGGTTCGGATTCCATCCGAAATGGTTATTGCCGGCCTTGTGGAAGGGTTTGTGAGTACTGGCTATAGACAAGGGTTCAGAAAAGCCGGTCGCCGTAAATGGCACAGTCAAATATAGTAAAAGAACATTTCATCAAAGACCCTCTTGGTGAATGTACTATATTTGATAACATGGCTTTCATGTGACAATATCTTGTTTCGTGTTCTACCTTGCATATATCGGATAAAAATCCATTTGATATCTTTAAAAAAGTCTGATAAAGTTCTTATCCTAAACATCGTAAGATATTGTGTTTTGTAAATATGCATCAACATTCGTGTTTATCTAATTGTTTTGACTAGAGTTCAAGTAATTGTGTGAATTCTATTTGCATAAATTAACGCGCCGCTTCGACAGCCAAAATTATATGGCGAGTTAGCATATTTATTGCTGGTGACTGACATCGACCTTCTCTCTATCTGAATGTTAGTAATTCTCAGAGTCTATAACTGTTGAATGAACATCAATATTGGAGACAAATAAATGTGTATTACAGACAAGATAGTCATTCCATGAATATAAAGATAGTTTTATTGGATGTCAAAATGAACAAAAGTCTATATTTTTCAGTGTATTACTGTATATGTGGACATTTTTGCGGGGTCGAAATTCTACAGTTTTTTTTAAATCAAACTAAATAAATTCAGTTAATTATAAACATAAATATGTTGTACAACTAACTGTATGTTGTTTATCTAATCTAGTACCCTGATACGTGTACGCTACACCAAAAGAACAATCAGATAAATGGCAGAATCTGAATTCGTGTGACTTAAATATTTACTAAAATTTAAATGTTATGTACTAGTAGTAGAAAATATAAGATGATAAACGAGTCATCATTTTAAGTATCTTACTACAAGGTTGATATAACATTTAAGATATTGTTTGAAAACAAATCATATCTCAATCTCTTAGCTCACCTGATCTCCACATACAAGGAAATGCTAATATAGTCGTTCTTTGTTAGTCGTGCGTCACTTTAACAACATCTCCATAACCATTGGGACAATTTTGCTAAAATGCAAAAAATGTTTCTTGCATAAAGCGTTTTCAAAGTAGCTCAAAAAAAAGTTTATTCCATGCACAATTCTGGTTGGCATAAAAATAAAAAATAAAGCGTTTTTTTCCAAAAACTGTTATTCCTAGAGCTTTCATATTTGACATGTGACATCCTCTACTAACTATGTATGTATGTTGCAGGGGTGACAATTTTAAAGTTTTAATATATATAAAAAAAATCAGAAAAATCTCTAAACCCGTAATTTCTTAAGTTTTTATATTTAGCATATGACATCGCGTTAATGTTCTCTAATATGTGATGGGGGAAACGTACACTGTCACAGTATATAACTATAAAATAAACACGAAATTTTTAATTTTGAAATATTGTCTTTACTAAAAACTTATTGTATTTCCATGAAATGTTGATTTTAAATTATCGAAAATAAATACAGAACCTAAGATTTCTTTAAAAGACAAGAAATATGAATATGTGGTATTTATTCACGTAATGATGTTAGTAGCAACGTTAACGATCTGCAATACTTCAAGTTCTGGCTCATTGAATAACAGTATTACTTCTTAATTAAATATAATCGAGAATAAGTATGTAAAAAACACTGTTCATGACTATGTCTAACATGAAAGGCGTAAAATTGTGTAATTTACCGATAATGAGATAGTGGCGTTAAATAAGAAAAAATATCAGCCTGAATAAAAATTTAACATTATAATGAATCCAGAAACTTATTCATGCATTTATTGTTGATGAAGAAATATTATTTTCCTTCGCGGATTCTAAAACATATAATCAAATTACGCTCGTTATCTATTAATTAATAGTTTCAGCTCCACTAAACCCTCGTGAGAGAAAAAGATGCACCCAAAAAAAATTCGTTTGCCCAATCAATGAACATGTGTAACTAATCACTTGAATTGTTGTGTAAGTCGGATATTAACCTCGTGCTACGGACTTTCTTTTTTAAAACAACCTGGCCTTGGGCTTCTCAAAATCCTCAATCGCTTCGCGTTTTCGTATTTTCACGAGAAGTCCGCGGCCAGGTTGTTCTAACTCAGAAAACCCTCGCACTCAGTTAATATCCTTTACCTACATTCTTGTTCAGATTACGATGCATTATAAAGTAAAAGCTTTTCAACCATTTTAATGGCAAAACGCTTCCCTGCGTTCAGTTACCGCGAACGTTCTGTAACGTTCTGTAACGTTCGCCAACAGTAATAATTGAACGGCCTGTTAGCAGAAAACGTTTAAGGCCAACAGCTAACGGTTTTAGTATATAGTACGCGAATATGAAACAACCTAAAACAAAATAGTTTCAGTGCATTTTGCAAAATAGTAACTGCCATAGCGAATAGACTATATCCGACATTCAAATATTTGGGTTTTCCCCTCCGGTACAAACAAACTTTCACTGTTTCAATGAAAACGTGTGTAAAAAAAGAACAGTAGTATTTAATCTATAGTTCGTGTTGTTTAGCAATAATGTGTAGACAACTTTGTTTGTACCGCCTGTGCCCGGACGGAAAAACCCATAACTTTAATTTCTGGATTAGGTCTAACGAAGTCGGTGGTGTTACTCCCGTTGATTTAGATCAATACATGTACAAAAAACAAGTAAACAAGTCCTCGTCTCCGAATTATTCTAATAAAATAGAAGTAACGACTCTCTTGTCCGCCATCTTTAAACGTTCGCATTTCAACGAATCGTTCAATTAACCGTTCATAACGGTAACTGTGATTGGCTAACGCTAACTGCTAACTGAACGCAGCCATATTGTTTTGTTTTTAAAACATTTCAACAATTTATCTGTAAAAATGTTTTTTGATTGTTTGTATTGAGAATATTGCTGTTTTAACAGTGGCGCTCATATATCTTATCAAAAAGGTTCACAGTTTGCAGGAAATATGTATTTATGTTGTTATATTATATTGTACATGTAAGGTAAGACGTTAATTAACATATCTTCTTCTATAACTAATATAATATTATGTTCTTTGTTTGTTTTTCTTTATTTCGTTTTCTTTATTTATTCTGTAGATTCATTTATGTATACTTCAGTTCACGTCGTTTTATAGTACTGATCAGATTTAAATAAGACTTACGTTTTTGCAATACGCCACTCATTTTAACAGAGGGTATTGTTAAAATATACTTTTCGCATTTTCACGCTACATTACTTTTATTACATACATATAAATAAATATCAATATTTTTCATGGAATTTTCACACTAAATTTCATGAGTTATGTATAAAAAGTGAAGTCGTCAAAATATTAAATGACTTTCTTATTATTCCATCATTATTTGCTACATTTTCAAAATCTCACATTTAGACAATTATAATGGAAAAGTTAATTGCAGTCATACAACAAATTACTACATATTACTACGTAGAATACATATTCAAAATCTGATTTCACCTTATACTCGTTTCCATTGGATGTGTGTTGGTGTTTCTAAATAGAAGTTCCTCACAATTCCTAATCAAAACACTGTATAAATTTAAAAGTCATATTACTCCAAAAATTGCCAAAGTTTAATGAATGACAATATTTTCCATTATTCATTATTTCACAAGTTAGTTCTTCTATGCGTAGCTCCGACATAAGACCTTTAAAAACACCAACATGCGCATACACCGGATTATAAGTTGTAGGTCGATATCAAACATCACAATCAATGCAGTTTTAATTAAGTCGACACAAGTGGAAAGCTTGTTGATATAATAGAATATTTCATTGGTGCTATGATGTTGTTACGTTAACATTCAAACTAGTAAGGTATACAGAGGTTTGCACAACGATTAACATTTACCTGTTTGTCATCACGGAAATAAACTAAATTCTGGCATGTGTTATTAAAGCATCGACATTGTGTTGCACGTCTTGTATGCAGCAATGAGTACTCCCACCCGGTACTGAATGTCACAATTCATCATCTAAATCGTTTAAGTCACAAACCATTTTGTTTCATAACAAATAAAAATGACTCGTATCTCGAGAAAAAATGTTATTTGTGCATAGAGCTCTCGAAAAGTTCCTTGACGAAATCCTCTTTGTAGAACCCACAGAATCTCCTTGACCAAAGGCATTATGTAATATTATATAGGTGCACTTATAAATCAACAAATAATTTAACATTTGTAACATAAATAAATTTTAATTATTTGCAGTATGCTCGGTCAGTTTTGCTCGAAACTCATTTGTCCGAAAACGTTTAGATGACACTTAATTTTGTTGTTTCTGGTTAATTTACACATTGACTCCAACGCAATCAATTATCTAAGTGAGAAAGAAATCTACATTTTGATTGATGATAAAACAAGAAGACAAAACTTTCACAGGGTTTGTAGTGAATGTTAATGATCAATTTGAATGAATGTATTCAATTGTTGTAGTGATAACATATGAGTGATGTAAATGAGTAATGTAAATTGTGTCAGTAATAGATTGATTAAATAAAACATGCCTTTGTTGGCTACATATAAGTTTAATGAATGATCATTGGATTTATAACTAGTCCGTATAGTTTTTTTATTGGATTTAACACCCTGTTAACACAATTTAGGTCATTTTACGGCGTCCAGCGCACCTAACCTAGCTTTCCTGGACCCTTGTCTATAACCAGATCTCACGTACCCTTCCACAAGGCCGAACAATTCTCCATATATCTTATTAATGGAGGAAAACTGACATTATTGTCAAATTTTCATGGAAGGGTATAACCTTCCCGAGTGGGATTCGAACACGTATCCCCTTCGGGACACGAGATTCTAAATCCCGTCGCGCTACCAACTGCACAACCGACCCGGGTTGGCTAGTCCGTATAGCTAAGGACAGTATGTATATAATATTTCACCACGACATCTTATCATTAAATATGTTCAAGTCACAAGAACGCATGATAAAAGTCACTATAATAAAAACCTTTCTGATTGTTAAAAAAGTGCAGATAAGTATGGATATTCTAATGTTGTTTAAAAAAGTAATTATGCAAGTATTCCATCACCCTCTAATGAGGCTCTATATTTAATGACTAGTTTTTATATCGGACTTCTACTAAACGATTTTTCTATTTCAAGATGCAATTAACAAAAATATGAATGTTTTGTATATCAAAATTAATACACAAATTTGTTACACTCTCGAAAAGCTAATAAGGTTAATTTGTCTGCAGTAACTGGCATTAAACATGGTTGACAAAGTATGAATGATCAATACCGTTGGTTTTACATGTTTATAGGATTACCACAGTTCAGTAAACACACATAAATGTCTCAGTCATGTGGTGACTAAAGCCAGTATCGTCCAACATAATATTGATATTTAATTATTTTCTTCCCAGTAAATTAATTCTAAGTGACTAATTCCAGACACAATATTGTTATCACACAATACTAAATAGACAACTGAATGTTAAGATATAAGAATTCATCACAATGAAATATGATGTGGACACAGGTGACTTTATCACAAATTATTTAACTTCAGTCAAAGTTTACAATAATTCTAAAAAGGCAAACATTGCTTCTACGTCTGTTTGTCAAACGTTGTCTAACAAACATTTTCCACGTCTGCATTTACCAACATGTCTGATCGTACATCACATGATATATATTTTATCTATTTAAAATGACTTCAATATGACGGAAAATATAGTGATATACTTTCATGTATTCCGTTCAAAACAATGTCTTTAAACTGGTGACATGTTAATCCTATGTGGTATCTACTTCAAATATGATATGGCCTAGTCATCTGAACTAACACTAACACTATATATTTTTTTTGGGGGGGGGGGGGTAAACGCCGTAGCAACACATTGTATAGGTTATACAAGTATTAGCATTTCCATAAATGCTTGAAATCGTCGGTTAGCCATGTATGAGATCTCTTTTAGTAAAGCATTCAAGCAATATATGTGTCAGAGTTTAACAATTTCGTCATGTTCCGACCGAGCACGTACAAACGCATTTTTATGGTAGACTTTACAATTCACCTGTCCATTTGGCAAGAAACTTTATTTATTGATAAGCAAACCAGATTATTCGATTCATGAACATGTTCTGTCCCATATTCCGACGGCTAATCGAACGTAGATTATATTTATTTACAAGAAAATATTGACGCAAAGCATCAAAGAGCCCAAACAATTAATAACACGAAAGTACTGCTTAAGTCTGTGATCTCTATAAGTGAGGCATTAAAATTCTTTAAAATATGTTTATTACTCGCTAATTAAACCAATTATGTCTGATAATTTAAATACAAACACCTATACAAATGTACAATATATAAAAGGATCATTATCACTGATGGTCTGATAATCCTTCTTTGTTTATGGTGTCAGTGTCTTTGTCAGTGGTTTAGACTGTGACTTTTTATAAATAGACCGCGAAGGCCGTCGAGTGTACATGTTTTAGTTTAAACCACAGTTTAGAAGAGAAAATATAAATTTCTTGGAGAAACTCCTTTTAAAGATAATTTATATATGCTAAACAAAATGAATAAAATGTTTACAGAAACACGGCACGTATTACACTTCATTAAAAAATCACAAATTTAAAGCTTGGTACATTTTGTATTTAGCCATGTCTCTGATCAAGCTGTATGATGTCAAAGAAGACGTTCGTGTTTTAGTCTTAACTTTATTAACTTAGTTTATCCGAAATTCCTGTTCAGTAAAAACAGGTACATGTATTTTCTGTCCGAATATATAAACACTTCACTGATTTGGTTTAATAAGAATATCCGATCGATTCCTAAGTTACAAACAACTGTAATCAATATAATAACATAGATTTTCGATTAAGCTACGTCTTTCACGAATGACCAAATGACTTCCGTTAATTTATTTATGAAAATCAAGATTTTGATGTTAATGTTCAATGGCGGCCCCCATGGTTATTTTTGAGAAAGTAAACTCGCCCGGAAGTAGGGAAGATAGGTTTGCTTTTTTCAAGAAATGTTTTTTTTCCAAGAATGAACATGTTACAATTAGTTATGCATGTATTTTTTGTGTTTTATATTGCAACTTCCTTGACACTGGTACACGTTCATATATTGATAATGATATTTTCTGGTAATACAAACAGGAAACCGGATAATATACGGCGAAGACGAGTCCATGCACGAACCCCTATTTTGACTGCTCGACGTCATTTTTTTCATCACATGACCTCAAATGCATCCTTCTGATTGGCTTAAGGCAACCGGTGTCGACACAAAAATGCTCAAATCTTGATAATTTTACTTATCGTCGGCACAGGACCGACGATAATCACGGCGGTCAGTCAACCTGCTCACTGTTCCTGGAAAGGCGAAATCTCTGGATTTAGCTATTAAACAACTACTAGGCGCATAGTTCCGTTAGTGACTGACTACTGCTCTACGTGATTTAGAATCAGTGGTTGGAGAGAGAATGGTCGTAGAAAATTATTATATGACTAAGTTCCACGAAATTATGCCCCGCCCAGGAATCGAACCTACGACCCCTCGATCAGTAGACTTGTGCACTACTGACTGAGCTAGTCGGGCGTAACTCTGGGAGGTTACCACTGAACTCTCCTACAGGACTGCTACTAGACTACTACTACCTGGCTAACTAACATGTAACTTTCGTGGTATATAAAAGAATATGCTGATGAAAACAATTCATCAAGAAATATGATATTCATCAGAGATAATGAAGAAAGTAATAGATTTGATAAAGACCATCTCAGCTTGTAGAAATTTTTGATTTGACCCTTTGCAAACAAGAAATTGTCAGTGCTTCAGTCTCGAATACTTTCTCAACACGACCACATTATAACGGTGATCACAAGTGATGTAAAACCATATTATATGATATAGATACAATGTAACTTTATAATTATCGTCGGTCATGACCGACGATATACACAATTATCGAGATTTGAGCACTTTTGTGTCGACACCGGTTGCCTTAAGCCAATCAAAACGATGCACTTGAGGTCACGTGATGAAAAATGGCGTCGAGTAGTCAAAATACAAGTGCGTGTATGGACTCGTCGACGCTGTGTTTTGTCGGGTTACCTGTTTGTATTACCAGAAAATACCATAATATATATATGAACGAGTACCAGTTTCAAGAAAGTTGCAATATAAGACCAGACAACATGCATAACTAATTGTAACATGTTCATTTAAAAAATCGCTTTTGTTGAAACAAAAGCAAACGTCTCTTCCCTACTTCCGAGCGAGTTTATTAATAAATATGAACGTTCGATTAGCTGCCGGAATGTGGGCAGAACATGTTCTTAAATCGAATATTCCGGTTTGCCAATCAAATAAATATAGTTTCTAAATGCCAAATGGACAGGTGAATTGTGAATTCTACCATAATATGCCCTTGTACGTGCGCGGTCGGAATATGTCTGGACAGTAGTATAATAGTGGACGTGCCCTCCCCAGGACTCCCAAATTTTCTTTTTATACATTCTAACATTCTAATATACTACTCTGGACAGCACATATTCATTCGATGGTTTTAATCTGGCCTTATCAATGTCGTGTAGCTGTGTACGGTGCAGTCAACCAAGATGGCGGACCGAACGCTCGTGAAAAGGTAAACATATTTTATTTTCTCGATTTCTCTTACTTAATCCACATGTATTGCTGTATAATCAGTTGTATTCAACCAAGCATAGATTCTGGTGCCTAATGTACAACCTGTTTTCGCTTGATATCCACCCAAGAGCTTATAAATGAATCACAAAGTTGGTCGATCTATGATTTTGAAATTTGAAGCGAGAAAAAAATCTTTTAAGTCTGATTCTGACTTTATTTGAGCTCTTAGATTCAAATCAATTGACAGAGTAGCGTAAAATGATCGACCGAGTTACTCTGTCCCCTTACTTTGGAGGAATATCCTCTCCCTTCCACAAAAACGTTCGTTTTATGAGTGTACACAAAGTGAGTGCAGTCGCCGGTGTATGGTGTTGTCAAAACGCAAATTTTTGAACGGTGCAGTCTCAAAAAACTGTACGGTGGAGTCCTTCTGTACAATTTTGGTGTACGGTGTTGTCTCAATTTTTATTTTCAGTGCCAACTTTCATGAACGACCTTTAGTTCAATGATAATGAGTTCCTTTTCGCTCATTCGACCCGATGACCTTTAAATGTTAATACGTAATCATTGGTTCGATCAATTGACTTGAAATTGAGCTTAAACAAAATAAACACTATGCCATTAATGTGTCTAGATTATGAATGAAATGAATGTTTGAGTTCCTGATGTCCACTATGCTGACGTCCTCAGCTGACGCATATAGTACGAACGTTCAAAGACACTAGTTACATACATTCAAAAAGACAAAAAATCCAAAACACATCAAAACATCATCATAATCACCTAATTCTTGGTTTTGAACATAGACTGTAAAATATGAATAAACGTATTCATTGTTTGAATCAAGTTACCACGAAATCTAGATGAAAACGGAAGAAATCGATAGAAAGTATGTGTACAAGCATACACATGAATAACGATTTTTAAACTTGGGTTAATGTAAATCGATGTCTGTCTTGCATTACATGCGTTCGAAATAAGTGATTGTCCAAATGATTAGTCAAGGAAATTAAAAATTATTTGATACTTATTTATTTATTGGATTTAACGCCGTATCAACTCATTTTATGTCCTTTCACGGTGTCTAACCTAACCTAGCATTCCTGGACCTTTTGTCTATAACCAGCACTCACCTACCCTCCACAAGGCCAGAAACTTCTCCGTATCATCTAATCAATACAGGAAAATTGATATTATTGTCTATTTTTAATGGAAGGGTATAACCTCCCCGGGTGGGATTCGATCCGTACCTCACTCTGGACACGAGATTCCGAATCCGGCGCGCTATCGACTCTGGTTTGAAATTGAAATAAGAATGCGTTTGTGAAATTAGGCTCTGGTGCAATACGCCCTATAAATCGATTTGGATAATTTGAGACGTATGGTTTCAAACTTTTGGATAGTAGCTGACTATTTGAAATTATAAGGTAACAACGCAACACAAAATTATGTACACGGAATTAGCTCAGTTAGTAGAGGCGATCACAATGATAGAATCAAACAAATGACGATTGTGAGCTGATTTGAAACCAAATTGGACTATTCCTTTTTAAATGTCCATCTTTGGGTTGGTAATATGAATATTTGGTAATAGTCCTTTCATTCGTCGTTTGTTCATTCTCCGTCCGCTCACACACAATTATTTGTCTAGATAATTACTTTTTAGACCGATTTTGTCCGGTGAGCCGTGACTGCACTTGTGTATTTATAGATTTTTGGAACATTTCTACAAAAAGGTAACATAGTTATTTTAACCAATCAACTGATTACTGGTTATATTATAATTATATCACATTTATACAAGTATAAGCATTTCCAAAAATGCTTGAAATCGCTGTTTAGCCGTGCATTCTCAGCGCATCAAACCGTCAAAGGTGTATTTATAGAAGACAAGAATAAGCGTGCCCTGGTCAAGATGTAAAACCATTGAGTCTATTTTTAGAATTCCAGCAATTAGCGCGACCTTTCGTAAATATGTGTAAAACCATTGATTTAGATTCGCCCCAAAGTAGGGAAGATAGGTTGGCATTTTTTCAACAAATCCGATTTTATAATTAGCTACGCATATTTTCTAGAGTTATATTGCAACTTTCTTGCAACTGATACTAGTTTATTCATTAATAATGGTATGTTCTGGTTATATAAATTGGGTCGAATGAGCGAAAAGGAACTCATTATCATTGAACTAAAGGTCGTTAATGAAAGTTGGCACTGAAAATAAAAATTGAGACAACACCGTACACCAAAATTGTACAGAAGGACTCCACCGTACAGTTTTTTGAGACTGCACCGTTCAAAAATGTGCGTTTTGACTACACCATACACCGGCGACTGCACTCACTTTGTGTACACTCATAAAACGAACGTTTTTGTGGAAGGGAGAGGATATTCCTCCAAAGTAAGGGGACAGAGTAACTCGGTCGATCATTTTACGCTACTCTGTCAATTGATTTGAATCTAAGAGCTCAAATAAAGTCAGAATCAGACTTAAAAGATTTTTTCTCGCTTCAAATTTCAAAATCATAGATCGACCAACTTTGTGATTCATTTATAAGCTCTTGGGTGGATATCAAGCGAAAACAGGTTGTGCATTATGCATCGAAATCTATGCCTGGTTGAATACAACTGATTATACAGCAATACACGTGGATTAAGATAGAGAAATCGAGAAAATAAAATATGTTAACTTTTCACGAGCGTTCGGTCAGCCATCTTGGTTGACTGCACCGTACACAGCTACACGACAGTGCTTATAGTGTGTAGAATTAATCAAACGCTCTGTATTCTATAAATAGACTTGGGACGATTTAAAAAGCTGACGCATATCTGTATTTGTATCTGTAGTAATACGTCAAAGGACCACTTCTGGTATAAATCTGACATGGATGGAGGCGTTCTAGTCGAGCTTCTGAATGGCAATTTTAAAGCCCTTTATTGTATCGGCATGCACTGTTTGATCTGCATATTGCTTGGATCTTTATACTCTAAGGAGAATACACGGCTAAACGATGATTTCAAGCATTTTTGGAAGTGCTAATACTTGTTACTTAGAGAGTATTGTGCGTAAAGTTTGACCCCGATCTGACCTTTCACACTTGCATCTAATAATTATCTACATATATCCCGACGAAAACCATTACCACGCATATTCTACACTTAGGTATAGTGCGGACACATTGACCCCGACCTGACCTTTATGCAAGAATATTCATTACATTGAATACGAAGGTAGTATTAATGCTCGAAAACAATCGGATTATACCGTCAAGGCTCGAATGTAATTATAACACAGGGATTAATTTTAAATTACATTTAAAGTGTACAATGAGTCTCTATTACACATAGGCCGGACTAGAATATTATACGATGAGGCTAGCTACCAATTCAAAAGTTGTAGGTTTTAGCCCCACAACCGCCATCCCCGCCCATTTTATTATAATTTGTAATTACAAATGTAAGAAAACAAGTTTCACGTTAGAATGCACATATATACCCTATACATGTTTTGTTAAACTTATATAATGTAAGCCATAGCCGACATTACACCCTCAAAACCTACAAGCCCCATGCAACCTTACTAAGTACCCGCCGATGCTATTTACAATCAATGTAAATCGACTGTTTATTTTAAATACGTAACGAGCCGAAGTGTAGATTAGGCGTGGTATTGATTTTCGCCGGGATATGTGTATCTGATAATAAGATGCAAATGAGAAAGGTAAGGTCGGGGTCAATATGTCCGCACTATAGCAATTGTAAAATTATAGAAGTATGTTTGTGTGTTAAATGTCAACACATAATCCACACGGTCACGGTCTAATCGAGCATTAATACTAGTAGTATAGTAAGATTTCTTTCAACTTACGAAGGTCACGGCGCTTACCTTTGTAAATATGGGCTAAACCATTATAAAAGAGGTTGTTACACCCGAGGTGTGTTCAACAATGCGGGCGCTCGCTCGAGCGCCCGCCTCGCGAATTGTTTTGTTATTGAACGACTGCGAGCGCTCATTCTATAAATAGAAAAAGGTGAAGATATCGGTCAGTCAGACCGTTTGTGTACAGAATGGCGATATACTAACCGAAGTTTAGATCGATGTAAATCCCTTTGAAATACGATAAATACACAGAAGGCTTGAGATTAAAGCATTGGATATTTCGTATTTGGTTATTTTAAATCTGCTATATTTTTTTCAATGTACCGATTTGAGTACCGGTACCAAAACGGAACGGTATTTACCGGAATTTATTTAACAATTTATAAGCGAAACACCTCTCGAGCTGTATCGCGAGCGCACGCGCGATCGCCCGCGTTCAGAACGCGGGCGCTCGATGTCGCCCCGAGCGCTCGCATTGTTGAACGCACCTCCGATTTCAAAGAATTTAGCAACATTATAAATAATTTCTTTACATTTTTGACAATTTTTCGAGTGCTTACACGTTTCAGACATGATGACCTAACTAACACTTTAAAGACATTTCGGTCGTTATATACACTCTTTGTGTGCACGAGATTCACGAGGGAGAAAAACTTGGATAATTTATATAATACAGACACCATATTATAAATAAGATGGAAAAAACGTAGCAAGGTTTTAGTCTGAAACAATATTATGCTACTGGGATTTGAACCTTAAACCTTTAGGTCTGACGGCCGACGCGTTACCACTGGGCTAAGGATATCAGTTAGTGAAATGCGTCAAAGTAATTGTAATTAACGCTTGCTAGTATTGTATTGCACACCTGTTCATCGCATTCGGATCTTCTTTATGAATATTCAATGCACTTTGACCTTCGTAAAGTGAAAGAAATCTTACTATAATGTATAGTGCGTACAAAAAACAAAACACTGTTTATAATAACAATACAATGAACTAACCCTCGACGAGGGATGCCCAGGATGACTTTAAAATAAACAATTGTGATATGTATTACAAGTGTCTTAATTGTTGCTGTAATGGAAAGCGTTCTACCATAACAAGCATGATTTAAAGTGGTGGTGGTTTATCAACCATGCTAATTTTGTTAAAATGAATTACACAAATTTTATTTTCAATACTGCCTACCCCTGAAATGAATTGTGTCAATTTTAATGTTTACCAAAGCACGTTTTGTTTTTTTGTACGCACTATTTTTTTATAGTATTATACTACATTCGTATTCAATGTAATGAATACTCTTGCGTAAAGGTCGGGTCGAGGTCAAACTTTACGCACAATACCTCATTTTGTTTGAATTTATTCATTACGACGAGTACATTTCCAACAATTTAGCATTTTTTAGCATTTATAACATTGAAAAACTCAATTACAATCAACTGAAATACCAGAATGAAGAAAATCACAACTCACTGCAGTTTATAAATTTAGAATATGAAAGTAGTTGTCCGAACAGGGCAGGCACTATATCTTTTTTGCAGAATGTTTGTTGCCTAATAAAATCAAACCGCTAAAAGCACTGGAGTTGTTTGACATAGAAAGTATGTTTACTTCGGTCACTTGTTGTACTAAAAATGTGAGACAATATGTAAAATAAAATAGATTCGGTTTCTTGGAACATAGATGCAGAGCTCTCGTTTTATAAAATCTAAAAATGGGCCATGTGTACTTGTAAACTGTACATGAAAACTCAAATTTCGTTGGATGATCAAAACAAAGATATCCCGCCGATTGATCTATATTCGAGTTCAACATTGTACTCACAAACTAACTGGTCTGTACGATGCTATTCTAAGCATCATTAGTAAAATGGGGTTTTTACCTGAAACAACGTGACGATGTTTACATTCTTATATTCCCCCGTCAACTTGACTGAATAAATTAAACATGTTTTTGTGACTACTCAATATAATATTGCTATTCAAAGAAGTATGCACTTTAAAAAAATAAACTTGTCATTTAACCTCAATGAGAACGTGTTTACATCTGTCATTCAATACACATACCTTAGGAAACGAAATTAGGATATATTAGATATTTACCCATGAGGATTAAAATACCTTTAATCTATGAATTGGTACTCCTGTATTTATTATCCAGCATTTTTTTACAATTTAATTATAATTATATTAAAATAGAAAAAAAACAATTGTATGTTCATACGCCATACTACAGTGTGCTTCATGTGCGTAGCCGATTTGTGCGATGAGTAAAGAGTCTAAGCCAAGATAACGTCTACGTATAGAATAAGTAGGGTTGAATACCGTCAGGAACGAAACGATACCGGTACCAATGAAACGATACGATATTTTTAATGATACCGATACCAATATGCAGCCGTAGTACACAATACAAAGTTTAAATACAAATAACAAAAACAATACATGTATATAGATGTAAGTTAGATAATATTATGAGCATATCAACATTCGGCGGATCAATGGGTACTCTTTCCTGGTTTATTGTGTCACCAGCCAGTGAAAACACATGATCACCGGGTACACTTGTATCCAAGACAGAGAAATATTTCATCGAAGCTCTGTAATTTATACTGTTATCGTGCTATTCTGTTACCTAAATATTTAGTAGAAAAAGTACTGATTAATACATAACCAAGAGTTAGAACAAAAAGTAGTACGGTACTAAATATTTTCAAACCAAAACAATGTCAATAAAATATGGTGTCGCAATTAAATAAGCATTTTTAGTAGCCCAGTAGACATTAATGAGTCTTTGTTGATATTTTACAAACATAATTTCGGAGTGCAATTCTATGCATTTTTTAAACAAAAAAAGATAGACGTTCGTCAGGAAAAAAAACATAAAGTACATGTGTTTACTCGTGCTTTGACAAAATAACATCTATATAACTAATACGTGCAGAATTTACAATCGAAAGACAATATTACAGAACAACAATTTAAATCGAGTTAAACCCCTTTAAAATACGATAAATAATCTGCTCTATATTTTTTCAAATTACCGATTTGAGTACCGGTACCAAAACGAAACAGTATTTACTGGAAATTTTCGAAACGATACCGATACTGGTACCGGTACTTGGTACCGGTATACATCCCTAAGAATAAGAGATCAATGCTCCCGCACTTTCGAATTGGGGTTCACCACAGGGAATCCTCACTGTTGTATATATTTTCAGCGTTTGATTTTATGTGATTATTACAATATTCGTTTATTAAAACTTTTCTCTGTAATACTTATGTTTGAATGTTGAGGTATGTTGATTTCTCAAAATTGGCGTATATAGCTATTCTTCGAACAACTAAAAATGTTGGTGGTTCGAACTAAAAAGTGGTTGTCCCTGGCAACCACACACTCGATAATTTCGTAGACTGCTCTGAAGAGCAACAATTCACCAAAACTTACAATAAACAAAAAACTAAACCAACATCAAAACTATAATTCACTGAATAGGTATACAATATATAGTTGTTTAATTTTCAGTTACAGACATCATAAATCTGATTGTCTCTGCTGTTTTTGTAACTTGATTAAACATTTCAATATTTTGTTAAACCATCACATTTAAGTTTTCAATATTTTGTTAAACCATCACATTTGGTCAACTAGACTATCACTTTTAAGGTTTAAAATGAAATCTTGTATCTTTCATCACGTCATCAATTTTCTTGTTGTTGTAAAATATATCTTCACCCTTGAGACATAACATTTAACTGTAGACAAGTAAATGAACATTAGACTAGTTTAATACAACTTACATTAACATGTTCTCATGTTTTGTATTACTGTGTTAAAATACTCGTCTTAGCTTCTTCATTTTCAATTTTAATATGTTGCAAACATTTTATCTTTTTTGAAGGAAAATTGAGACTTCAGCAATATTGTAACCTTGATTATTTCACTGAAAACTGAGCTCAGACAGTTTGTTTCTAAATGTGTGTATAAATATGTTTTAGTTCTATTGTATATAGCGCGTACAAAAACAAAGCACAGTTTATAATCAAAGTACTGAAAGTACTGTCGGAAGGAATTTTTGAAGGATTTTATCATTTTAGAGTACAGAGATACTATTTCGATATCACTCATTACCTTCTTATCATTCATAGTCAACTGTGTTTCATATTTCATTTTACAGGCCCATTATTCTACTGATCGAGGGGTCGTAGGTTTGATTCACGAACGGTGCATACTTTCGTGGAGCTTAGTTATGAAATAATTTCTACGGTAATTCTCCCTCCTGCCACTCAGTCACCGATGCGATTTGTTTTTGGTTAACAGCTAGATCCAGAGATTTTGCCTTTTTAGGAACAGTGAGTGGATGGACTGATCTCCATGATATAACCTATACAATATGTGTTGCTACGGCGTTAAGGCCAAAACGAATTGATCATATGTTGTATGAATTTTGTCTCAAAAAATGGAGCGAGCCAGCGAAAAAAAATCCATTTTGAGAAGCGAGCGAAAGGCGAAGAATAAATATGTGATATTTTCATGTGCATTTTACATGTTAAATATGAACTTTTTACAGAAAACCACATTATAACATGTAGTTCAGAAAAGCATAATACATAACTTTTTAGTGTTTATACCAGTTGGTAATTTATTCAGCATATTGATTTGATACAACCATGTACATTTAAAGATAAAATATGTCAAAATCTTTCTTACTTGAACTTAATTATTTTGATATTGGGGTACAGGGCGTATAGTTTTGATTATTTTGCAGGTTGTTGTGAGAAAGATTATTTGCTGTTAACATGCGTAAATGCTTTTAATAGGGTACATACATCATAAATGACTGTATTTTGTTCCATTTGCATTTACTATACTATATAATACATTAAGTGAATTCATTCAATATTAACCTTTAATTAAATACTTCCAATATTTCTGTACAATTTAGAATCAGCTCGGCTAACATCATGATAGATCAAACCAGTTGATTTTGGTGTTTAAGTAAAGTCTTAATGTTATTGGGTAAATAAGATATTGACTCAACAACATACAACTGCTCAATATAATTTAGTAATCCGGAATGAGTACCAGCTGAGCACCCCGTAAATATAAATGGACGAGTCTTGTTGACTTTTTAAGTATGAATAAAGTTATATTATTTGGATAATATGGGAACGACTAAACAACAAACAACTACTAAGATTACTTAAGCCATCATGTATGAGGATTTTAGAGTCAGCATCCCTATAAAATAAAAATGTACCAAACTGGTAAACTTTAAAGTGAATAAATATAGGCTTGTCATTAATGCCAACTATCCTATAGACTAAACAAGAAACAACTGCAACATGTAAATATACTTAAATTATGTGGAAGAAAACAATTACATCAGAACCCTTCTAAAATAAAAATTGACTAAACCTTTAGGTAGGCCTATATAAATATAGTCTTGGGGTACGTTATGCAAAATACAACTTTATTTCAAAATGAATCGGTTGAGTATTTTGGGGCATTAACAATTATAATGTTAAATATTCTACCCCGTCTTACCTGCTTGCCGTAAATAGTATTTTGAATTATTTTTACACAGCAGGGGGGGGGGACATATGACGTCACATAACCAGAGCTGTGTTGAGTTGATGAAAACATCAAGTTTATGTCAGTGTTCAACTGATGATCATGTGTTAATATAAAGTTTATGGTAAACGTGCATTGCATTTATAATTGATGTATTCATTTTAAAAGTGAAAAGTAAATAGAGCAAAATATTTTTTTCATTTCTGAAAATCAAGTGCGTAAATCTGACGAACATAATCAAATTTTTGTATCCTAAACCAAAAAAAAACAAGAATAAAACCTCAAAGTATTCTGGGATTAGGATTCGAACCCGCAATCTCATGATTGGAAGTCAGACGTGCTAACCACTACGCCACTGCCGCTACAATTAATATACATATACAAAAGCGTGGCAGATAGAAAATGCGCCAAGATACAAAATATCTTTTCTCCGTACACAGATAGAATAAAGTTTGATTAGTGTGAAAAAACATTGAATATCATAACTTTAAGTATTTGTTTAAATTTGTATTTTTTCAACTCGTCTGCAATTGATAGTATACACATTTGTCTGTTGCTCTATTTTCTGAGTCGCAACAGAGTTCAATTATGTGTTGTTCGTTCTTTTTCAAATTCCCAAGAGCGCTGACATAGAAAGGAATTCAAAAGAATTCCTTCCAAAAACAATAGAATGAACTGATCCATGACAGTGGGTGTTCGGGATGACAACAACATATATAACTTTAATATATTTTATGAGTGCCTTGTTGGTGTAATGGTAAGCATGGTAAGGGGTTCTATCATTACAAGCATGATTGACCAAGGGGTGGTGATGTAAACACCTTGCTTAGTTCGTTTTTTTCTCAACTGTCAAAACATGAATAATTACACGGTGACTTCGTGTTCTTTGTGTAACACTCGTGATATTGAGGTAGTGTGTATTTAATCACCTCGAAATTATTATTTCTAAAGGATTCTTTTTCTTACAACAGTATGACCGTGTGGAATGAAATACCTTACGAGATAAGAAATATATCAAACATTAATTCATTCAAGTCTTCACACAAGAAACTTCTTAGTCGTAATAACTAGATTTTCTGTTCTGCATACAGGCTTACACGACTATAAAGAGGCATAACTCTTATGTGAGTTTATTTTTTAGTTATGCTCCTTTATACTAGTTGAAGTTGTATATGTATGCATATTCATAAATGTAGTATGAGTTTAAATTATTTAAATTATGGTATATTTATAATTTTTGAGTATATTATTGTGAGTGTCTGTCTTTATAAATATTTTTATATTGTTTTTGTCTTCACATGTCTGTCTAAGTGTCTTGTCTTCGTTAGTGTATGTATGTGTTCAAGAGATTTTTGTACTTTTAGTTAAATTGTATTGTGTTGATGCTTTTTTTATGAAATTTCATATTCTGATACATGCAATTTAATATTTGTTGAAGGCCATTTGAAATTAAGGCATATGTTGTAGTTTTACTTTGTATGTCTAAATGTTACCTTCAGAAAATAAAGTTATTATTATTATTATTATTCAAACTTTGACAGTTGAGAAAAAATGAACTATACTAAGGTTATTTGTAATTCTAATACAGACACATACGTGTTAACTCTATGTTTAGCGTGACGTCATTTATATTATTCAACTGAATACATACAGGGCTTTATAGTTGACCTATCGGTTATTAAACTTAATGTCTTTTTATTTTTAATGTAAGAATCGAACAAGAGACAGTTTTTCTTTATTTTGTTTCATAAATCGTAGCAGCTCGTTTAGGTAAGCAATCGTCATTTTTGTCATATCAAAGCTTGTGCCAATGTTCTTTCTACAACAAAACACATAATTGTAATTTATTTCTGAAACATCACATGTTGTAGTCTGTCATGTCCTTTCAAATATTATTGTCATTAAAGAGTAGAGTTTTGTTTTCTGCTCTAAATGGAAACATTAGCGAGTAGAGGTGAGGTAGATAAAAATGTATTAGACCGATAGTAAGGTGAGGCTTTCCATTACACCAACAACTATGACACAAGTTAAACATATCACAATTGTGTATTTTAAAGTCATCCTGGGCATCCCTCGTCGTGGGTTAGTTCATTGTATTGTTATTATAAACAGCATTTTGTTTTTTGTTGTTCGAACTATAATCGACGAAGAGGGATACTCAGGATGACAATAATATAAACAAGTGTGATATGTTTTACGAGTGTCTTAGTTGTTTGTGTAATGGAAAAGCGTTCTACCATTACAAGCATGATTTACCAAGTGGTGGTGGTTTATCCGCCATGCTAATTTTGTTAATATGAATTACACAAATTTTACATTAAAGACTGCCTACCCCTAAAATGTATTGTCTAATTTTTAATGTTTAC
Organism: Mactra quadrangularis; assembly: GCA_025267735.1. NCBI lineage: Eukaryota > Metazoa > Mollusca > Bivalvia > Venerida > Mactridae > Mactra > Mactra quadrangularis. The sequence goes on from CM046293.1 coordinate 31,674,613, forward strand.
CTAAACACGTTTTTTTGTACGCACTATACAATAACATGCCATATTTACAAAATTGATTTATAGTCTAATATGTTGTCATACACACGTGTATACCGTATACACGCATACATGTAAGTAACGTGTGTAATTATTATAATACGGTAGTTTAAGCTCAGGTTAATATTGTCGCACTATAAAGTAAAACCAAACCTATATATTGTTTGTAAGAAATTCAAGTTTTGTTCTAATTGAAGGTTCTGCGCGATATGACCTTTTTGTGTTGATGCGCCGTAAAACCCAAATAAAACTAATTGAAGGTTTATGTCCAGTGTAAGATATCACGCGATAAATAGAACATAATGCTGGTATTGTAACATTCAACGTTCTCTTTACATATGTCAAGACAATTCAAAGAAAACATTTTAACTTACGGTAGTCAAGGTTTAGTGGTATACATGTTGTCAATTAACAGACGTCAATATCTTTGCTTGACATGTACATGTAAGTTGTGTTTAATGTGAAATTATGTGTGATTCTCTACTTGAATTCAATACATAAACAATGCCCACCATCCACAAAGTGCATGGACAAATGAAAGTTTGAAAACAGACTGATCGTGCGAATTGTAAGTAATTTCACTATCATTAAAATTTATTGATCTAGCGTATAAGTGAATTGTTTAACTCGTCGATTTAACAAAAGAATTGTCTAATTATATCAAAACAGACTATCACTATCAATTGTCGGAGACATATTTTGTTAGGCTAATTGATGGGGACAAGTATCAGAACTTTCTGAATGAGGAAGTTCTTTTTTATCATTAGACCAGCAGGTAGCACATACATGTTTAACAAATCTTGATTTTCCTTTAATAATGGCTGCATGATGAGTTTTATGAATGCATTTGTTTCGTTGAAATTGAGGATTCATCTGTATTTTGGTTGGCAGAGGAGCTAGAGTCAAATTAAAACCCTCTTTTCGGTCTTAATTGAATAGCATTTGTATCTCCTTTGAAAGTATAAGCATTATTTTTTATTTTACTTTTGGTCAAAATGGAAGATTCAACATACTGAAAATCTCCCCCCCCCATTTTAAATGACCCAGCTCTATTTCTCTCAAAACAGCTGCATACAGAGATTTGATGACTGGAACATCGTACGAAGTACTTAGATACATCTCTAACTCCCCTGCCACAAACAAATATAAATTAAGTTTGTCAAAAGTTAATTTTTTTGAAGCAAAGTCAAATCTTAAGTGAGCATGAGGGAAGCGTTGCCTGCTCTTTATGCTTTCCGAAGCTTTTGCTGTTAACCCAGATTTTTTGCGGCTCTTGGGCTTATTTTTTCTTTGATTTTTTACTTTTCAAAGAATAACCAAGTGAGGAAGCCTCAACATTATCAGATTCGGATGAGGATGAACTTTTACTGCTTAATTCAGAATCACTTTCTGACGAATCTGATGATTCAACTAGGGAAAGTTTTTTAAGTTCTTTTCTGGTCCCTTTTCTAAGGTATGGCATATTACGTAAGTCTTTTATGTCAATCATACCAGATTTTACATGGGGGGCTTTTTCGTCTGAGGCTCTCAACATACTTGGACTGTTCGTTACTGAAGTTGAAACATATTCCGCAACTGACCTCCGTTTTCTCGATGTTTTGTTCACTCCCTTAGCCTGTTCTTCATGAAATTGAATCTCTAGTTGTTGAAAAGCTAATTCTTTCTCTCGAAGTTGCTTTTTTAACATCTCAAGTTCTTTTGCCTGTTTTAAACTCTCTGTTTTAACATCCAACAACTCCATTTGTCTTCTTATTTCCAATTTTTGCATTTCAATATTATCATCCGGGCGACTACACGGAGAAGTCATAATTTTAGCACTATAGTCAATTTCACTCGTGACATATCCAACTATTTGTCCTTTATCGATAAGCCCGATAGGGTAGTGAGCGCTATATAGAAATAAGAAGGACGTTGGTACTTAATCTAATATAACTTGAATTTAAAGTTATTTATCATTCTATCCCATTCAGTTTCAAATAATTCAATTCAACCCCTTTCTTGTGGTATATATTTTTTTAAAATTGAAAAATAAATAGTTGGGGGAATTTTGAGTTAAAAATGTTAACCCTATTTTATATGAATTTTAGTGCAAAATGCAATTTTTTTACCTCAACATTTGCAATAGTTTGTCTAATTTCTTTTTTACTATTTAAAAATCATTTCTATCCCAATCGGATTCAATAACTACAGTCTTTTCTTTAAAAAGTGGTATATGTTTCATAATTTTTGAAGAATATTTAGTAGGGGGAATTAGCGAATTAGTTTAGTAAGTATTGTTTTTTTCTTTCTTTCGGGAGATTCCGTTTCGCTATACGGAAACTGACGAAGATAGCCGAACGGCCGATAGCGTACGACGCTCTATCGCTACCGATCTTATCTGCGGTCAAATATATTATTTCTTATCTAGCATTATGATCAGAGCCACAAAATAAAGATATATTTATCAAAAGTAAACTTGAAAGCTGACTGCATGCTTTACAAACATACAATTATCAAAATATCACATACCTATAAAAGACAAAATTAATTGTTCAAATCATTCTGATATGGGTTTGAAGTGTCCATGGCTTTAAAAAAGTAGAGTACTTATATAAGATCACACTATATGATTCATTTTTATGTCTAAAACTCGTGTTCGTTAGCGGTGTTAAAATGGGTGAATTTTCCTTGCAGTCAAAAATTTTGTACTTTAAGTAAAAGGCTTTACAGATACAAGATATTTTTTCTCTAGGTCTAAGACAATATGTCAATGTGACAAGAAGTATTTTATCTATTTCAAGTTTACTTGTTACTATCGTACGGTAATGTATAATTCGTGATTTGTTTCATATTTTTACACAAGTTATACAGTAAAATAAGTATTTAAGTGGAATATACATTATCTAATTTAATAAAATGATGCTGTTATAAATGGTTAATTGATCAAGTGAATTACAAAAAATCAGACGACTGTTAGCTCATAAAACTTCTAAAAAATAATTAATTTACACATAGCTGAGAAAAGAATACTGATGACTGTACATGCATTTACTCGTCTTATTTGTCTACGCATACAGTTAAATGCTGTTTCAAATTATAAAATTTGTCTTGACTTCACAATATTTATTTCTCCTTTTTCATTCTTAATTTCTTGTATGACTTAAAATGCATTGATGAAATTTATAACACTCTTTATTGGACCCCTATTGGTGCGTATATCAACATCCCAGCGGGTGTCATTTTATACAAAGGCCCCTTTATAAACAGGGTCCTTGTTTTATGACAGGATACTACAATCATTATTACACCATCCAGGTCGTAAAACATATACAGGGTAGCGAGGATGATATAGATCTTTATTTCTTTAAACAATTATCTGTGAAAGGCTATTTGCCAGTATACTCTTAACGGTTATATTTAAGCACCTATTCTATACATATATCTACGTATTAATTGATGTTCCAGATAGTTGTCTTTATATAAAATTATATTACACATTGTCTGTATTTTATGTTCAGCTATTGCGTTCATATTTGCCTTTCTGAGTTATAGCGACTATTAAGTGTACAATTAACATACACATTGATTGATGTTTTTAATTGTCATTGGAATAATTATTTTATATTTTATAATATTATAAGAATTAATGTGTACATTTACTTACACTGTTGCAAATGTAATAAAAACAAGATGCAATGAAAATTATATGTATGACTCATATCTTATAAAGTGTAGTTTTTTTTCATAAAAAGAAATGTAAATAAAACTCCATGAAATTTATTTTTATTCTTACCGCTCACTATCTCTAATTTATAAGCTTGCATGAAAGTATAACAAATCAAATGTTGGTACTAGACGTCATGCAGAGTCTATCACGTGTTATATTGATGGGGGTTGATCGGTTTTATCAATCTATGATCACAGCAGGGTGTCATATCGGAAATTTCCGAACAATACCGAGCGCAACAACGGAGGCTCTGTTTAATTATCGATTTTATCGAGTAGTCAAATCAGTAAGTTACGAAAGGACAAATAGTTGGATATGGGCTCTCCGTGGGAGGGCTGACTTGAGGAACACTTTCACCTTTCCCGTGCGTAGCTTTTTACAGTCAATTCTTTCTTTGGTGCGAGCACCTAGTTCTTTTGAAGGTTTTTCGGCCATTACAACCTTCTTCAATATGAATTTATCCAATATATGATTATTATTCACTTTCTAAGTCCTTCCAACGAAGGATTTCCCTTCAGGGTTCCTAATTTAATATAGCTATCGCCGCTATATCTAATAATATAAATGCTTATCCTGAAACTTATTGAAACTTTTTAATTTTCAATTGTTGAAGTACACAGTGAAGAACTCAACACGAACAAATAAAAAACGATGTTGACTCGAAGTCGTGCAACGAAACTGTGAAAAAATTTAAACCGCGGGAATTATTGCATTAAAATAGTCTGCGTATGAATACATTAATTCAATTGGACGGTGGAGTGAGTGATTGTCAACATAAGTTACGGGCATGAATCTTGTTTGTAGATTAAAGAAAGGACGCTGTAATTTTCTATAATTAATTGATTTTATAAGTATAAATACACTAAATTAACAAAAATAGGGATGGGTGATTATATTAAGAATTTTTCTCCTATTTTCTGTATAAAACAATTGAATAATATATACACTTTTATTCACTGAGCCAAACGTACTGAAGAATTAATTTTGTTTTCACGAGAATAAATACTTTGAAACTACTACACAATAATGAAGACTCATGTGTTACCGCCATAAACCGTCGAATCCAAAAATAAGATGAAATTAACACGCCATGTTTTGAAAATTGATTTATAGTTTGAATCAGGCGTTGATAAACTAATAAATGTTGATTTTCAATATCAGATAACATGTATGTGCGTAAAGTTTGACCCCGAGCTTACCTTTCACATTTGCATCTAATAATTATCTACACACATCCCGACGAAAATTGATACCACGTCAATTCTACACTTCGGCACGTAACGTATTCAAATAAACAATCTATTTACATCGTATAATCCTATCGGCTACTGTGTAATAGACATTCGTTGTACGTTTTAATATATTTTAAAAATTTAATCCCTGTGTAATAATTACATTCGAGCTTTGACGATATACTCCGATCGGTATTTAATGTAATGAATATTCTTACATAAAGGTCAGATCGGGGTCAAACTTTACTTACAATATACTATAGTGCGGACATATTGACCCCGACCTGACCTTTATGCAAGAATATTCATTACATTGAATACAAAGGTAGTATTAATGCTCGAAAACAATCGGATTATACCGTCAAGGCTCGAATGTAATTATAACACAGGGATTAATTTTAAAGTACATTCAAAGTGTACAATGAGTGCCTATTACACATAGGCCGGACCAGAATATTATACGATGAGGCTAGCTACCAATTCAGAGGTTGTAGGTTTTAGCCCCACAACCGCCATCCCCCGCCCATTTTATTATTATTTGCATTTAAAAAGGTAAGGACACGAGTTTCACGTTTGAATGCACATATATACTCTATACATGACTTGTTAAACTAATAATGTAAACCACAGCCGACATAACACCCTCAAAACCTTTGAATTCCACGGATCCTATATAATATATTAATAAATATAGAGCCCTTGGCTTGACTGACAGGACCATTGGGACGATGTTTTTATTGATTGCAATACTGTGTTGTATTATTATTTCACTAAATCCAGTTAGAAATACCAATTTCAAAGCCCATGGCAGCCATTTTCAAGGGGATACAGACACATAAAAATGCAGGATTGAACATGCATTTTAATAGACAATCTGCGCTTTTATGCATGCAACAAAAACGGCCAAAAATGTACCAGAATGCACGATTTTGACCTTCCTTTTTAGATTTCCGGGGGAGGCCCCCAAACTCCCCCCCTAAGGGAGGGGACACCCCTCCCATACCCACCGAAATTGGTTCTACCAGTCCCATGCAACTCTACTCTGTACCCGCCGATGCTAGTTACAATCGATGTAAATCGACTGCTTATTTTTAATACGTAACGAGCCGAAGTGTAGATTAGGCGTGGTATTGATTTTCGCCGGGATATGTGTAGCTGATAATAAGATGCAAATGTGAAAGGTAAGGTCGGGGTCAATATGTCCGCACTATACAAACAGACCTTATGTGTCGCACGTTTAGAGGTCTTTGTATGTAGATGGCAAACAATTAACATGTCTTGTTCTATATTTTGAAATAACACTAATTCCTTGTAACACTGTATGACCTTCTATTTCGTGAATAGGCATTAGCATTTCTATTATTTATCTAATTGTTTTGAATAGCGTTTTAAGTAATAGTGAATTCTATTTACATAGATTAACGCCTAAGTGATGTGGCAATTTTGCAATTTATTTTATATTAAGTGACACTGTCTCTCTCTTTCTGAATATTAACAATTCTATGTTACTTATTGTTCCAAGAAAAATAAAACTCAAGTCAGACAAATATATTTTTTATACAAAAAGATACCTAATGACCGAGTGTATATTTGTGATACATGTATGTTTACTGTAAAATAAGGTTTTAATCAATGAATAAGTAAAATCTCATATACACGTATTTCAGATGCAGTGACTATGAAATAAACATGTATCATCAGTTAAACTTAATTGATTAAACGCATATTTCTATGTTACAGTTTCCATGGCGTTGTATAGTAAGATTTCTTTCACCTTACGAAGGTCACGGCGCTTACCTTTGTAAATATGGGCTAAACCATTATAAAAGAGGTTGTTCGGAAGGTTTATTCTCCGAGGATTTATTCCCATTGGTCAATGTTAAATTGTAATAAAATTTATAACTTCAATTATCGAAAGACGGTTTAGCACAGTGGATACAGCTGCGTCTAAAATAACGTTTTTGACACAGTGGTCGGTGGTTATAAAATATAAATAAATATATTACATTTTTGACAATTTTTTGCGTGCTTACACGTTTTAGACAGGATGACCTTACTGACACTTTAAAAACATTTGGGTGGTTATATACACTCTTTGTGTGCACGAGATTCACGAGGGAGAAAAACTTGGATAATTTATATAATACCTATACACCATATTAAAAATAAGATGAAAAAAAACGTAGCAAGGTTTAAGTCTGAAAAATATTATGCTACTGTTACTTGAACCTTAAACCTTTAGGTCTGACGGCCGACGCGTTACCAATGGGCTAAGGATATCAGTTAGTGAGATGCGTCAAAGTTATTGCAATTAACGCTTGCTAGTATTGTATTGCACACCTGTTCACCGCATTCGGATCTTCTTCATGAATATTCAATGCACTTTGACCTTCGTAAGGTGAAAGAAATCTTACTATACAAAAAGATAAAAAAATAACAATAAAAAATAAGTAAAAACACTCCACCATATATTACAATCAAAGCACTGAAGTGCTGGAGGAACGATGACCTGAACTAATCATTAATCTGTGATCGCCGATATATTTTTGTTCAATTCTGGCCATTTACGCCATTATATTAAGCGGACAAATAACAAACTAGGTCACACAAGTTTTGAGAATTAGTATCTTATGCACAATTAACTAGACTCTATGATTATGTCATGGCAATCGAAAACCATAAAGTTTGAAAAAATGCTATATCAATTTCCGTTCAAAACTAGCTTTGTTTATTTTAGAATAGATAATAGAACGTAGAGGAATAGTAAGTCTTCAATCGTTTTTGAACACATTTAAAGTAGGTGATCATTTATCATCATCTGGTAGCTTATACCACAGTAAGAGTCCCACAGTACTTACGCTTCTGTTGCTGAATGTCGTTTTCTTATTTAGTGGTACCACAGAATTCAGATCTTTTGGATTTAAAACCAGATCTGCTTTGGACAGTTGTTTTTTAAAGAATTTTCGTCAAGAAAGGCTCCGGAATAGCGTAGTTTTCACAGATTTTATAGTTTTACCGGCAATGTTTATTGCCGAAGATATGAGTCAGTCCAGTGGAGTGCACTATTCCGTAGGTCATATTGGTTATAAAGTATTTCCAATAAATGGCATGATCAACAGTGTCAAATGCAGCATTATGTTCAATAGCTATTGATGCCGTAACTTCTAATAGGTCATTATCTAATCTAAGAAAGGCTGACTCACATAAGTGAAAACGTCTATATGCAGACTAATGTTTTGGGAAGAATGTTATGTGTAACAACATGAGAATTCAATCTATTCAATGCGGTCTCTTCAATTACCTTAGACAGAAATGAGAAATTGGTGACTGGCCAATAGTTTGCATACTCTAGATCTAGACATATTTCCTTGAGAAGAGGCTTAGCAATTGCCTCTTTCCATTTAAATGGGAATACACCATGTTTCAATGAGATATTTAATAAATAAGTAATTACAGGTAATAATTCTTTTAGGTAACATTTTAGCAATTTTGTTGGCAATATGTCTAGCTCAGATGATTTGATTTTAAAATCGCATATAAGATCTCTGACCTCTTCTTTAGTAAAATCTTTAACCTGATCAAGACTAGGTGCATCCTTCAGTTGGGGAGAGTAAGTTGGAAACTGCAGCAAGGATTCTTTATTTTTTTAATTTTATTCAAGAAAAACATTTTGTAATCAGAAATTTGTTCTGCTATAGAGTGATCAGAATCACTGTTCGACATTGGATTCCAAGATCTTACTTCTGTCAACTCAGCAACAGTTTTCTAGTATTGTTTTGTACCACCTTTAGCATCAAGAACTCTTTGACAAAGTGATTTGACATTTTCCTCATTTAATTCATAATGATAACGGTTGCGCATAGCCTTGAAAGCTTTTAACTGTTCAGGCTTTCCATATTTTCTCCATAATCTTTCCTTACGCATTGAACTTTTAAAAAGACTAGCTCCACTGTAAACCATGTTTTAGATGCGCAAAGAATCTTAGTTTTTTTACTATTGACAATTGCTAATCAAAAGTGGTTTGAAGTTTTGATTCCAAGATATTCATGAAAGAATCAACATTTTCAAAGTCAATAAAAATGTCTTTAAATCAATATTTCCCGATCGAATTTTTGAGATTGTGAAAGTTTACAGATTTCCTCACAATATTCTCTTTTTCAACATTTATTAGTGCCCTAACTGCACAATGATCGCATAAAAAGGGTTCCAGTTCACATTCCTTTACCCCGATACCATGTTACCACAGATATGATATAAAAATTTACTTGCTGATCTCATTCAAATGTATGAAGACAGTTAAGAAATTTATAAACAGCAGAGGATCTATCTTCTAGATGTACATGTAGATTAAAATCTTCCATTTTTAATAGATTACAGTAGACGTGAGGAATTGAATCTTACGAGTAGTCTCTTGACTCAGATGACGTCATTTATCCTTACAGATGACTTATTTCTTGACTAACTTCTTTAAATAAAATAATTTGTGTTGCATAATTTGGATATCATATATGTGTCTGAGAAAATCGTGTATATAAATTTATCATGAATAAGATCAGAGGATAAATCAAGAAACAAGAAAAAAGACATTAAATACAATTCTGGTCATTTAAAGGTAAGTATAGTTGGATTATAAAACATGTATATAATTTGTTCTACTAGTTAATCAATACGGGTAGATCGTCAATATTTATGTTAAAATTATTTTCTGTTATAGTAGGATTTCTTTCACCTTACGAAGGTCACGGCGCTTACCTTTGTAAATATGGGCTAAACCATTATAAAAGAGGTTGTTCGGAAGGTTTATTCTCCGAGGATTTATTCACCTTATTCAATGTTAAATTGTAATCATATTTATAACTTCAATTATCGAAAGACGGCTTAGCACAGTGGATACAGCTGCGTCTAAATAACGTTTTTGACACAGTGGTCGGTGGTTATATAATATAAGTAAATATATTACATTTTTGACAATTTTTCGCTTGCTAAACATGTTTCAGACATGATGACCTAACTAACACTTTAAAATCATTTGGGTCGTTATATACACTCTTTGTGTGCACGAGATTCACGAGGGAGAAAAACTTGGATAATAGACTTAATTCGGAACTCAAATTTGTGGGGTTTTCCGTCCGTGTGATGTAGGTACAAACAAAGTTTGTTACACATTATTGATAAAAATCACGAAATATGGATTAAATCCTATTGTTCTTTGTACACATGTTTTCATTGTAATGGTGAAAGTTTGTTTGTACCTACATGGAAAAACCCAAATATTTGAATTCCGGATATAGTCTATTTATATAATACCGACACCATATTATAAGTAATTGTAATTAATGCTTGCTAGTATTGTATTGCACACCTGTTCACCGCATTCGGATCTTCTTCATGAATATTCAATGCACTTTGACCTTCGTAAGGTGAAAGAAATCTTACTATACTTTAGAGCATTCTTAACGTACACACTCAAATTGATCAGGACAATTTTATCTTCAGATTTAAACAATTGTATAACTTGAATTTAATCATGTATCATAAGTATTATAAAATGCATCAATATTTTTTTCTTCTTTCTAGGAAACACGGAAAACTAAAATAAAATGGTACTCGTCTTCTACTACATAAAAATTACAAAATTTACAAATTCTTTCTAATCTGTCAGTTCTGTTAGCTGAGAATCTGCCAGCATGTATTTGTAACAAATGAGATGAAATTCTTATTTTTGTTAAAAACTTTCTTAAATCATTTGGTATAATATCTAAATATTTTTCATGGCCAAATCTGTCTATTAACTGGTTGTAAATAAATACCACTGAATGAAAGAAACGTATATTCTCATCGCAATAAACCCCTAACACAATATCTATTGTTATCACGTATGTAATAAGAGATATTACTAGACTTGAATCTTAATTTCCAGCAATCATTTTACACAATAATATATTTGTATACAAAATGTTGCCATGACAACCAAAATCTCAGTAAAAATCTAATATACGTAACTAATAAAATATGATAAATGTTGTGTATATATAACGAGTCTCTAATCAATGTGGACTCTAATATAGATCTATGGTTTTAGTATAGGGGATTATAATCCCGAAACAGAACATACATAAACACCGCTTTTTCCATCGATCATATACAAAGCGGACGATATTTACATCAATATAATTGATTGTGAATTAAATAAGAAATATTTATCATTCTAAAAATAGCACGTTCGTTTAAACTATTTATCATTACTTTGGGTAGTGCGTTTTCATTCATAGTTTAATAATAATCAAATACATGGCTGTTATAATTTACATCCTCATTTATGTGATTTATATTTTGAGGGGTGACCCCGTAGCAAACTAGCAATACATTACATAGGTCATATCATGGCGGTCAGTCAAACTGCTTACTATTCCTGGAAAGACTAAATCTCCAGATTTAGCTGTCAACCAGTTACTATAAGGACATACTTCTGTTAGTGATTGACAACTGTTCTACATGATTAACTACGACCCCTCAATCAGTAGACTGGCGCTTTATCAACTGAGCTAGTTGAGTGGCTTCCTAGTTAATAAAACTTAACTGTGAACTTATTTATGTTTTCTATGTAAGAATCAAAATACTATACAGTTTTCTACCAATAGAACGTCATACTCAAAGGTCGTCTACAGTAAACATTAAACATATTATACCAAATTATAAGGTTTTTTACTTACTTTTCTTTAGAAGCAAACTGTTTTATGAAGGCTTCTATGGTGGGGATTATACAAGACAGCCTTTTAATTCAATATTTTACAACTTTTAGAAGCAAAACTGAGTTCATATTGCCTTTCTAACGATATGGACAAAAATTAAATATTATTTTCTTTCATTAAGAAATATGTTACGACCAAAAGCATCTCAAGTCTATTGTTGAATCTGTCGTAGAATGTATACAGACGAAGGCAGTTAATTGTGACAAAAACTTCTTAAAGCCGACAATATTTCTACTAAATATGTCAAGCACAAAGGAACAAATATTGAATACCAAAGCAGCTCGTCCACATATTTCAACTTAATTAAAGACCAACTTTTTCTAAACTTACAAATTTTGTCAAATATATTGAAAGCTTTACGAGGCCTTCAGATAAGAACATTTTAGTTTAAATTGCCATACAACAGTTACTGTAAACGATTGGTGATTTTTGACATGGATTGTGTTATCAATTAATGTCTTAGTAAGCGACATATTTTGAAACGCATCAAAAATGTCGCGGACGTAAACATTCGACGGTCATGGGCAGTTAGATTCAGCAGAGCGGTATGTTGTTCGATTGAATTGATACCAACGCGTGAATAAATAGGCCCCTTGATAACAATATCTAACAGTATCAAGCCGTCTTTGTTGTTTACTCACAATACATAAACTATCCTTGTTAATTCCGTTTAAACAGTTAAATAAGGAACCGACATTCTTCCGCTAAAATATTGATAACAAGTTATGTAACTTCTAACCCGTTTCTGTTCTTGTCGACTGTAACACAATTGCGCTAAAAAAGACACGCGTACAAATTTCCAGTGTCTAAAAATAGATCATATACAAGTTTAATAATTCCTTAAGTTAACAGTATCAATTTAGCTTCGCTGATCCTTCGTAATGCAGTTTGTAAATTTTCGAAGAAAAAGACTTGTAGTCCAACCTCTCTATATGTATTTGGATAATTTTTTCCCTGTTTAATCCATGTCTGGACAGCGCCATCGGCGCTTTGATATGTATAAGAACCTACACCGTTTGAAACGGCATAGATAATTAAGCGGTTTGTTTTGTCATTATGTATATCTCACAATCTTTAGGTCATAATGCCTTGATTTATCAACAAAGAAAATCCTTTCTAACACAATTACAAACACTGACAAGTAATTCTAAAAAACTTTGACATCTGTGACAAGTAGTTTATAAACGTATGTCGTCTCTTAGGTTACGCTATGTGGTATATTTGTCAACATTTTTCTCCAGATTATCTCAGATATATTAAATTAATATTTACGATCATGTAAGACAAGAATGATACGTCATAGTAATAAAAATGACATTTTATATGGAAACCTATGGTGGTGTACATCTGCCAATAGATATCTACATAACGAATAAGTTAGATAGGTATTTACTGCGTATCTTGTTAATTGCTTACCCAGGGGCGGATCAAGGATTTTTTACTAGGGGGTTCGATCTTTTTCTGGGGGGTCCAAACTTTCGAACCAAATTAAACACATTTTGAAGAATAATGCAACATATTAATAATAAAAACTACATAACCATTTGATCTATGTTACGCACCGAGGGGGTCCGGACCCCCCTGACCCCCGCTAGGACCGCCTATGCTTACCTCTTCTGTAAAATCGCTAATTTGTTAGTAGTTAACTAAAACGTAACTAATTAAGCATATAATAAACTATTTAATGTCATTGTTATCTGTTGGCAGAGCTATGCTACTATAATAGTAGTATGAAACCATTCAATAATTGTTATATTTTGTAACTATTTATGGTTTGCCCTTTTTGTAATATATATATATGAAATTGATGTAAAACATAACAATAATTGTTGACTGCAAAAAATATTAACTTAAAAAGGTATATTTTGGAATTCACGCAAATGTCTCTAATTTTAATAAATAAATGTGACACTGTTTATCCTAAATAGAGAATATTGCCCAACATCTTTTTGTGGGCAGTGACAGACACTAGTCATCCTTTCAGTTTGGAAGAAAATAGCCGTAAAAGTATTCTATAATCAAATCAACGAATGAGGAATTTGAAATAATACCATTGTTCCTTAAACAAACTACCAACTAAGCTAGATAACACATTGTTATGCATATTAAAACCTTCTAAACCAGTGTTGGTAGCGCAGTTGGTAGTGCGCCTGGATTTCGAATCTAGTGTCCCGGAGGGACGAATTCGAATCGCACCATGGGAGATTATACCCTTCCAAGAAAATTTGACAATAATTTGAATTTCCCTCCATTAATAAGGTATATGGAAACGTTTCCGGCCTTGTGGAAGGGTATGTGAGTACTAGTTATAAACAGAAGTGTCCAGGAAAGCTAGGTAATGTGCGCTGAACGCCGTTAAAATAAATAAAAAAATGTGTTGACATGGCGTTTAACCAAGTACAAATAAATAAATAAAACCTTCAAATAAAAATTGTTCAAATGGACGAGTGATATTCATTGGTTTTAAAACATAGTGATTTTCTATCAACAAAGAACATGTACAACCGTTGTGGAATACTATTATACCACGGTGAACTTGTTGACGTCATAATGTGTGTACGTCACGATAAACAGTTCTTTGCTTTTAGCATTCTAGAATAAATATAGTGTTTGTTTTATTTTGTGGTTTACTGCCGATTATACTGCCCATTGCTGTATAAGGTAAAATATACCACACTAAAATAAATCATTTATAAATAATTTAAATGTTTACCTTTTTGTTGCTCGTCCCTGTCATCTAAGATTTCTTCAACTATAGAAGTCTGAAAGTTTGTTTCTAAATAAACCACAGTTGGTTGAAATCCAGCATGTGTAAGCTCTATAAACAATGAAGATGCAAAATGTGTCCAGTATGAACTCTCCTCAGTAATTATCAGAACTTTTCTCCATTTAAAATGAGTTAATACAATACTTAATGCCACTGATGTCCTTTCAAAACTAGCACCAAGTGAGATAATATGTCCTTTCACCAAACGTTTGGAAACTGCGGTCGAACTTACATAACCTCGTCGATAAATCTCAGCGTAATTTATAAACATTGCATTCAAGCTTGAATCCAAGGGTCCAAAAACTATTCCTGAGTTTTCGTCTTTGAATAATTTCTCAATTTCGTCAAAATCTTTAGAACAAAATGAATTCACTCTATACGAGTTATTTGTGTCTAGTTCAGACCCGATATATGCATTTAAATCTTTAATATCTATATCGTCTATAAATTCCGTCGTCTCAGCCAAATTCTTGATACATGCCATATGAAGTAAAGTAATATTTACTTGTTCTGCGTCTACCTGGTTCCAAATGTTAAGGAATACAATCAACACGAACAAATTTCTCATTATTTAAATTGCATCTCACTTTTATAAAATCAACACTATTCAACAAATATTTTCATGTAAAATATTTCACACAATTACATACGAATCCAAATAATCAAATATTTCAGTAATTTCCATGTGCATTGAACTCAAAGACTCTACAACCTCCATATATATGATTGCCGTGTAATTCCATAAAGTTTTATTCCGGATTTTTTTTAGATTTCGTCTTAATGTTTCCATGGTATTGTGCAGTCTCAGAATTCCAATCTTGGTTCCAAAAGTCTAAGATTTTCAGGATTTCTCTGACGATTCTTTGACGATGTTCCACAGTCTAGAGAAAATGTTCACACCAAACTTTCTCCAAGATAAAGATTTCTATCAACTTTGTATTTTGGACTCGCTATTATTTATCAATACTTTATACACGGATGGAACTTTTAAGGCGACTTAGTCAACTAGTGATTCTACGATACTAGAGAAAGAGAGTCAGAGAAAGAGAGAGAGAGAGAGAGTGTGGGTTATCTTCGTCTTATTTCAATTGATTCACGTCTATCAATTTGTCTCACAGTTAATATCTCTAGATACTAAAAGTCTCTCCTACATCTCTGAAAAGAAGAAAATATGTCGATATTAACTCAGGGCATTATTTTGTACAGAAGTTCAACCATTATATATTTTAATGTATTTTTCTTATACATTCTCATGATTCTGTTATTAATACACGAAGCCCCTGACGTGACATTTTAAAACACTTTTTCACAATTACCAAACTATATAATATTGAGGGTTTTTTTCGAAACCTTACATCGTTTAAACAAAATAATTGGGAAAATGTAAGAAGGAATTACAAAATTTCAATTTAGGAGCTCCGTACTGATACATTATTCCATCAGTAAATACTTCTACCAACGTTGGGGGTCTTTCTTCATCGCACGATGTTTTTGGTAATTATGTCGACATAGAAAGATCTAGTTTTATAGGGTGTCATATAATTGCATTCAAACTCTTGTATTTACAACCATTATTTTTCGTTATATTTTTAATCTTGTAACAAGACAAACATATACTACATATACAATCTTGTAACAAGACAAGCATATACTACATATACAATCTTGTAACAAGACAAATACTTTACTACATATACAATCTTGTAACAAGACAAATACTATACTACATATACAATCTTGTAACAAGACAAATACTATACTACATATACAATCTTGTAACAAGACAAATACTATACTACATATACAATCTTGTAACAAGACAAATACTATACTACATATACAATCTTGTAACAAGACAAATACTATACTACATATACAATCTTGTAACAAGACAAATACTATACTACATATACAATCTTGTAACAAGACAAATACTTTACTACATATACAATCTTGTAACAAGACAAATACTATACTACATATACACTCTTGTAACAAGACAAATACTATACTACATATACAATCTTGTAACAAGACAAATACTATACTACATATACATTCTTGTAACAAGACAAATACTATACTACATATACAATCTTGTAACAAGACAAATACTATACTACATATACAATCTTGTAACAAGACAAGCATATACTACATATACAATCTTGTAACAAGACAAATACTATACTACATATACAATCTTGTAACAAGACAAATACTATACTACATATACAATCTTGTAACAAGACAAATACTATACTACATATACAATCTTGTAACAAGACAAATACTATACTACATATACAATCTTGTAACAAGACAAATACTATACTACATATACAATCTTGTAACAAGACAAATACTATACTACATATACAATCTTGTAACAAGACAAGCATATACTACATATACAATCTTGTAACAAGACAAGCATATACTACATATACAATCTTGTAACAAGACAAATACTATACTACATATACACTCTTGTAACAAGACAAATACTATACTACATATACAATCTTGTAACAAGACAAGCATATACTACATATACAATCTTGTAACAAGACAAATACTTTACTACATATACAATCTTGTAACAAGACAAATACTATACTACATATACAATCTTGTAACAAGACAAGTACTATACTACATATACAATCTTGTAACAAGACAAATACTATACTACATATACAATCTTGTAACAAGACAAGTACTATACTACATATACATTCTTGTAACAAGACAAATACTTTACTACATATACAATCTTGTAACAAGACAAATACTATACTACATATACAATCTTGTTACAAGACAAGCTTATACTACATATACAATCTTGTAACAAGACAAGCATATACTACATATACAATCTTGTAACAAGACAAATACTATACTACATATACAATCTTGTAACAAGACAAGCATATACAACATATATACTCTTGTAACAAGACAAGTACTATACTACATATACAATCTTGTAACAAGACAAATACTATACTACATATACAATCTTGTAACAAGACAAATATTATACTACATATACAATCTTGTAACAAGACAAATACTATACTACATATACAATCTTGTAACAAGACAAGTACTATACTACATATACAATCTTGTAACAAGACAAATACTATACTACATATACAATCTTGTAACAAGACAAATACTATACTACATATACAATCTTGTAACAAGACAAATACTATACTACATATACATTCTTGTAACAAGACAAATACTATACTACATATACAATCTTGTAACAAGACAAATACTATACTACATATACAATCTTGTAACAAGACAAATACTATACTACATATACAATCTTGTTACAAGACAAATACTATACTACATATACAATCTTGTAACAAGACAAATACTATACTACATATACACTCTTGTAACAAGACAAATACTATACTACATATACAATCTTGTAACAAGACAAATACTATACTACATATACAATCTTGTAACAAGACAAATACTTACTACATATACAATCTTGTAACAAGACAAATACTATACTACATATACAATCTTGTAACAAGACAAGCATATACTACATATACAATCTTGTAACAAGACAAGCATATACTACATATACAATCTTGTAACAAGACAAATACTATACTACATATACAATCTTGTAACAAGACACATACTATACTACATATACAATCTTGTAACAAGACAAGCATATACTACATATACAATCTTGTAACAAGACAAGCATATACTACATATACAATCTTGTAACAAGACAAATACTATACTACATATACAATCTTGTAACAAGACAAATACTATACTACATATACAATCTTGTAACAAGCATTCTAGATTTATTTTAATACAATCAAATTTCACGATAAAGAAAACATTGATATTGCAAGATTATGCGAGTTTTGACGATGTTTGAATGATTCCAACTTCGTAGTTTGAATGAACTTTTTTCTGTTAATCATATTTTTAATAAACTAATTAATGCTGGGTTGGATTTGCTCAGACGAATAATTTTTACGGAAGTGTGAATCGGTTCATCATAAAATAAGTAAGGGTATAGGTCGTTTGCGTTAATGCTGGACCCCTATTTGCTGTAAATATCTTTAAAACTATAACAGCGATTTTGCTAAAAATTTTAATACAATATTATTTCAATTTTTCCTTCTAGGATTTAAATTTTCAGAATTTTTAATAGATAAATAAAAAAGTTTTCCATAAGGTACAATGCAAAATATTTGGAATTTTTTATCAAAAATCCGGCGGGAGGAAAAATAAGCTGTTCTGATTGTAACATTGTCATATTCCAGTGTATTTATACTAAGTCCCGTGCTTTTACTGTAAATTTGTCGCTTAAATAAACATTCGACGGTCTACTGAATTGTAAAGCAGAGGCCCGTCTTTAAAACCGTACGTATAGAATTTGTATAGATTTTGATGACACAGACGACAGTGATGATGATATTTGAGTTTGTATATACTGTTATACTTTGTTTTCAAATAAAATTTCTAACCGGGCCTCATATTTAGCAATTATTTTGTATCTACTGTTATGTGGCTGTTCTGATTATGGCACATACCCATTTAACAAAAGTCGCTTTTTGGCTTCAAAATTTGCATTGAATGTCTATGGGAAGTATGTTATGTAATTAAAGAAAAATTCTGAATTTTTGGATTTGAGAAGGAAAATGCTAGTTATGATCACATACAAAATTTGAGTTAATTCCATCCGATAGTTATTGAGATATTTCATGATTTTAGGGGTCCAGCTTTAACGCAAACGACCTATACAGTATATTTTACTAAAAACATCATGCTCAGTCTTTAATATTGAAATAGATCTAAAATGCAATAAACTATCTGACAAAACCCGTTAAGCTTTAGTACAACCTGTTTATATATAATTAATTGGTATAAAGTTCATGCCAATAACAACCTCGGTTTAATATCATAACATTATTGGATCATTACAGTAATGTCATATTACGCCAAAAGGCAAACCATTTAATGTATAGCCAGTTACTACATATGTACTATAATGTCTCTAGTCATCATACATTTATAATCTCTGAAGGTTTATAATAATTGATGAGAATTTTGATAAAAGAAAATACTCGAAGGCTTTGGTGTAAGAACGACTTTAATTTCATCAAGTTAGTTTAGAAAATATTTTCATGAGTGGAGAATCCACGAGTGAAAATGCCATTTTCTGATTTCATAATTTTATTCAAAATTGACGTATATTCTGATTCTTTTATACATACATTCGTATGTCCGTGTTGTATTAGAGATATAATTTACACAAATATAACAATACGATGAGATCATTTATCATATGCAATGAGGGCATTTGAACGAAAATATAAGATTTTACACAGTAAAATTTGCTATTTTCTCCACAATTCACCATAGAGCACGCACGTAATAATAAGTCACTTCATTAATCGGTATATAGTCCTTGGTTCTCATTCATCTATGACATAATACACTCTAAGAACGGGGATTATTGTGTTTTAATGAACAGAAAACTTATTGTTTTGTAGTGTTATTCGATGAAAATTTAATCTTACATTTTCATTGTCGGCTTAATTAGGCAAACTGCTGAGATAATTATCTAAACTGACATTCACTGTCACCGAGGTGTTCCGACATTAACTGTCACCGAGGTGATCCGACATTCGCTGTCACCGACGTGTTAAGACATTCGCTGTCACCGACGTGTTAAGACATTCGCTGTCACAAACGTGCTAAGATATTTGCTGTCACTGATGTGTTTCTATTTGCATGCAACTGATAACTATGATCTTGATTCGGTTTGTCCATAGAAAGTGTTTTTCATGTCAGGGAAGCGCAAAGTAGATATGATCGTCATCTCGGTCCAACATTCGGATATTTTTGTTATGTATAAATATACGACAACGTTACAGGTCGTCCACGTAAACATTGCGTATATAAACACAGCCAGTTTCATTACACACCGATTTTTAGGGGTGAAATATTTTTTCAGTTTAAAGTTTAGTTTTTTTACACTTATTTTATAAATATAACACTATATAAAATTTGAAATGTGCATGTACAGTACTTAAAATAAATGTTAAATATCAAAGTTGTATGTTTTAATTCGAAAAATGCTGTTCATGCATAAGCTTTTTCACCTATTCAGTTGGCAAGTTCATTGTTAAAAGTACACTAACACGCATGACCTAGATTACGACCTGTCGTGTATGTCTGTGAATTATTGACCCTAGATTGATAATATATTGAATTGTTCTTTTAATACCCTAGGGGTATTTCATTAAATGAATGTACATTCTGATGAAATGGTATCCTCACATTTATTGATATAACTAAACAGAATGTGCAGTGTTTATTTGTCCACCTTGTTTGGTATTGGTTGAATCTGTTTTTTGTCACAAATCTTATTTGACAACTTGTGAATTGTTATACAAATTATGTCACGTATCCTACATCAATGTGAACAAGCTATAAATTATAACTTTTCCCTGGTCAATGTGATCAAGATTGTTTTTGGAACCACGTATTCGTATAAAGATGTTACACCCCCTCCCCCAAAAAATATAAATATTTCATCACATAAAAAGTGTTTTCGAATTACAAAACCTAAACAACACCAAATAATAATTAATTATCTCTAAATTTTCATTATTTTCATTTTTAATTATCAAAAGAAATATTGCTGAGACGGAATTGCTGCGACAGAATTAATTTCTGAGACAAAATGAAATTTCAATCATTAAAATATTCTTTCCTGGAATTAAAGTTGCAGTGAAAGACTTTGGAGACAATTTTCTTCTTTAATTCCACAGATTAAAGACAAGATTTTGTCTGCTAGAAATACAAAAGATAGTGAAGCTTTAACCTAAAGAAATTTATATTAAACTAAACACTATTCTTAAACCATTCTCTAACTTAAAACCCAATGGGATTTTGTTATAAATGAATACATAACAAATGTAATGCTTATATCTTTAGACAAGTTCAATTTGCACACATTTAATTACTACTGAACGTAACTTGTTTTAGATTGATTTAGTTTTTTTCCTAAAGAATACAAAACCACTATTTCAAGATATAACTCAATCTTAAAATAATAAAATGAAATTATTTTCACATTTTTTTAATGTAGATTTTTTCTTAAAGATCTGTAAACCACAAGTTTCTAGATTTCTACCTCAAGTAAAAGTTTAACATGATAATAACAAAACATAAACTACATTTAATCTGACTTCACAGACTTCAACCTAAATGTATCCTAACTAAATCTCTAAAATTTGTATAGAATTATTTTGGAAGCAGTAATCTGATTAAAAAAAAACAATTTTAGTTCGAATTGACATAAAACTGGAAAAGCTGATGATTTCATGTATCAAAACGGTCAAGGTGATTTTAGTGCGTTTTGTGACTTCTTTTATATTTAAAACACTCTATAGATCAGTGGTACTTTTCACAAAAATTCTTACGAAAAAAATCTTCGTAAGTCAAAAGCAAGAAACATTAATAATACGTTCATTTTTGGATCATAAATTCCCAATATTATAGAATTGTGTAGAATATTGTAAGCCTTTTGAATATCATGTCATAGTTATGCTTATTATCCATCTGACTTTGAACTGCTAATTATATGAAATTGACTTGCGATAACTTTTTTCGTAAGATTTTTTGTGAAAAAGAGCACAGTTTACCTTAAAATGTCCAGAATTCACTTCGTTAACACAATTCTAGACACTGATAGGTAATTTTAAAATATCACAGCATTACCAGATCTGTAAACACGTTACTGTAAAATTAGAAAGATCATTGCCATTTAATTATTGAATTACAAAGTTCCACTAGAGCTCTCAGACAATTTTGGTATGTTAACACGAAAATGTGATACATATTTCCATAAACATAAAATCCGTGAATGGCACCACAAGTTTGAAAAAAAATTCCACGATTTTTCCATATTCAGAAAATCAAATAACGAAACTGTCACATTCTATAAACGTTAAAAAATTTGTAATACAAAAGATAAAACAATAAACGAGTTTTTATACCGACGACATCGATGTTACAATTTCTGTCAGAAATTTTTCATTTCCAGTGATAGAGCCGCAGAATTTCCGTATTAACTCCAGACCGGACGAGAACTGATTCTTAACGCAAACCAAAAACACAATACTGCTTTTACGGCATTATTGGAAAACGAAACTAAACTTATAGTGTTGCTTGCAAGCAGAAATTATAGAGTCTGGATGTTATATTGGAACACAGGACATGCTCGGGAACGTCGTTCTAGATTATACCAACAGATAACAAAAAATAACATTTAGCAAAACAAAATCTTATTGAGGTTGCACAATTAAGCTACAAATTACACGATTTAGTCGTTTGTTTTCTCGCATTGATCGTACAATGTCAGAAACACAATTATTTGCGCCACAAAAAATGATCGGAAATGCAAAAATATGAACAGTAAAAAATGGTCGTACCAATTTCAATAAATCGTAAAGTGTGCAAAAAGCAGAATAAATATTTTTACAATAAAATGTCTTTTCCAAAGATCTTCATGGACAGTTTCATAAAATGGACTTCGGATGTGTTTTAGTAAGCTATTGATTTAAACAAGTCTCTTAAAAGTCTCAACATAAACGCTAAGTGGCACAACCAACGCTATAGCCTATACGTAATTGCTTTCACGACAATTGCTTCTTGTATACTTTTATAGATCTATATCTGGTACATGTACAAATCTAAAGGCTTTAGCTTAATTATTATTGACCTTCTGACCTCTATTTTATCCGACATGACCGAGATTCAAACCTGACCTGAAATTTACCAAAATAAAATATATAAAATATGTAATACAGCATTTATGACAACTATGCAAAAATAAAACCTCTAAAGTGCCTACTTTCCTAGATTGTACTGCTCTATAAACATAAGGGTGGTTGCTAGGGATATTTGGATAGTTGCTGTAGTATGGGTCTAAGAGTGGTTTCATTTTGGACGTTAAGCGACGCTGCGACGTTGCGTGAGGCTACAATGTATTTTAATACTTTTTTGGAAATTTATTTTCTAATTATCGACCTAGTTTATAAAGAAATACTTTTAACAAAATACAATCAAATTAATTTCCAAGGTGAAAGAAATGAATTCCAAAATCAATAATTTTTAAAACTACTTAAAAGTTGTGCATGTAATTATAATTTCATAGAAAACTTCATGAAAATGTAATCAGTTTGCAAAAATATTAAAAAGAAAGCGAAAATCATGTGGCATTTCGGAGAATTTATTTCATTACGAGGCACTTTTAACCCAATAAATGGGAAATTAATGCAAATATTTGTCGTACTTTGTTGTAAAATCGATTTATAGTTTATTTAAGGGCCAGGTTATTTTAAGTTCTAACATATTCATGTAAGTATTTCACTATAGTCCTGCAGTAAAATGCCATATGTTAGGTGAACCCTGCACTTGAGTCCCCACATAGTTTTTTTGGCATTTTTTATATCTTTGAAAGGTGCTAAATAAGAATCCGAGTGATGACACCCTATCATCCATGAGCAATTTGCATAATATGCAAATTAAGTCCGCCATTATAGAAATTCCGTTTTTCGCTAATAACTCAAAAACTAACGTAGATACAAATTTAAAATATGTATCCATACCAATGTTTTCAGGGTCTATCTATCACATGGTACTAATTTCAGCTTGACCTGATCATTTAAATATGCAAATTTATGCAAATTAGGTATTTTACGAAATACAATATTCGGTTTGCTATACAAATCAACGCCTGTAGTTTTTACATTGATATTTTGAGTAAAATATGTTTATGTTATGCTACTTTTGTATACATTAAATACAAATATAACAAATAATTACATTAAATCAGTTAATGATACTATAAAAATATGCAATATAATCAAATTACGTTAAAATTGTAGGATTTTGCCTCATACATTACATGATGCCATGTATATTTATGCCGTTGTCTAGCATTCTGTGGAGGTCTGGATAATTTTGATTCAGTTTTTTGGACACAGCTGACTAAGAAATTTAGTTAGGACATCCTGTCACCCATGAGCATTTAGTATAATATGCAAATTTAGTCCGCCATTACCGAAATTCCGTTTTTTTCCCCCGCTAATAACACAATTACCAATCATGATAAAAATTTAACATATGAGTCTGCATCCATGTTTGTAGGGTCTAGCTATCATATGATACGACCTTAAGCATTATCAGAGATGATTTGCAAATGCAGATGTATGCAAATTAGGTCTTTAGGTATAGGAAAGTGAGTTTTTTCACTATATAAAATAAAGATCATGTACCAAATTTCGAGTTGTTATGAACAGATTAACGATAATTTACAAATAATTAAAGACAAAGCATTTAGTTAGTATATTTAGAGTGACGACACACTTGAAAAAAAAATCATAATACATGTATCACAATAACCATACATGACAAACATAAAAATATGTATTTACTTATATATATATGCTTCCATGGCATTAGTTTGTTTCGTTTTTATGCCGGAGAACATATACTAATAGTATAATGATCAGATGAGTTGGATATGTATACTTATGCAAATTAAGTGCATAAAGTAAATTGATATCCCTTGTCTCTTTCTAAGTTAAAGTCAGTGTATAGAACTAAGGTATTCTGCATAAACTAAGAACATGCATTGCTTATTATATATAAATTTAAGATAATTAAGATACGTGGTCCTTACAGCCATTAGATTGTAAAGAATATTGTTTTTGTGCCCGTAATTTATCCAATGACTTATTGCCCCTACTAAGAATATGTTCTGTAATCAATTTTTTGATATAATGAGGAAGATAAGTAAGGATGCATTCAAATGATTGTAAGAACATACTATGCAAAACAACTTTTAGTCAAATTAAACTTTAAAGTCGAAAATTTAGCCATACAGAGACAAATAAAGTGTGTGTAGACATGACCATGTACAGTACACTCCGGGTTTGGATATCCCAATTCAATTCTTTCAGATCATGACCTTCCGTGATAGTCCAAAATACCCGGTAAGTCTGATTATCATGGCTTTACAGAATTGAGATCCCTGCTCACCTTGCAATAACCAATTATGCTACAAACGTTCATACAAAATCTAGTTATCAAACATGCATGCAAGGTCTCATTGTCATATTTATGATTCTGAAAAGTTGAAAAGCAACAAATATTATTGAACATGCTAGTATGGCATGACAAACGTTGCAATATTCTATACTGAAAAAATTATATTACAAAAAAATATTTGTCTTGTATAAAAATATATATGTTTGATAAAAATATACAGTATATGTTGTAATTTTTTTTATTTGTGTTGTAAAAAAATTGTGTTGTAAAATAATATTTGTTTTGTATAAAAATATATATGTAGTATAAAAAATATATATGTTCAATAAAAATATTTATGTCTTGCAAAAAATATTTGTGGTATAAAAATCTTTAAAAATATATATATATGGTATAATTAGCATGTCAGATGGGAAATAAGGTCTATTGTAATTAGGGATCTGATTGGTCGACAATGTTGTACCTGTGAACCTTTTACCGCCACAGGATCGGGTGCAAGGCGTAGTTACTTCCCCTAGATTCAAGCACAACGTGAACTCGGTTTCGCGTTCTCCGATATATAACTGATACTGTTATAAATTTAAAACTGCTTATCATGATGCCAGACGTTGTAAGGCCTTCTATGCAGACGTTCGAAAAAATGAATAGAAAATTTGTTTGTTTACTCTAATTACCATCTATATTAGTGTAAATGTATAAAGTTGACACATGTAGTTTCTTGAATTTCTTTCCACAGTAAACAATGTTGAGAGGTCAAATCTGCACGAAAATAAGTAAGACTTTCCAGCTACTACTATTGCCATGAAGTACATCTATATCAATCAAAATAGATGCTTAAATCATGTCAATAACAGGATGTTTTTTATGATAAGGAAACGCTAATGAATTCAGTAGCTTTAATTTTACAATCAATCTTTCGATGTACTATTCAAATAGTTTTTTGTTCTTCCTTTTTTTGGTTCTGGCGTAAAGGCACACCACTTCGAAATGTTATATTGAGCTGAAAGCACCCATGTGCGTAGGCCATACGGTAATAAGTAACACATTATAAACATTCATTTTATATTAATACATTGATAAGTTGTGGTGTATGAATGGTCTCATAATTTGGACATTAAAATCCAACCGAAAATGAATTGGGTCGCAATTGACAGATTACTTAATTGAATTATATTTCCTGGAAAATTTCCTTTTTGAAGTACGTAAATTTGAACAAAAAAAAATCACTTGAAAAACAGTTCATTTGAAAAACTTTATTTGCATAAATTTGCACATGCAAATCATCTGATCATGCTGAATGTGGTATCATATGATAGCTAGACCCTATAAACATGAGTGCAGACACACATTTTGAAATCTTATCATGATTGGTTATCGTGTTATAAGCAAAAAACGGAATTTCGATTATTGCGGACCAAATTTGCATATTATGCTAATTGTTCAAGGATAACTGGATGTCATCACTAAATTTCTTAGTCAGCTCTGTTCAAAGGTATAGAAGCTGAATCAAAATTATCAAGGCATCAACAGAATGCTAGACAATGGCATAAATATTCATGACACCATATTATGTTTGAGGCAAGATCCTACAATTTTTACGTAAATTGAATATTTTGCATATCTTTAGAGCATCATTAACTGATTAAATGTAATTATTTGATATATTTGTATTTAATATCTATACAAATTTAGCATAACATAAACATATTTTACTCAAAATCCCAATGTAAAAACTACAAACGTTGATTTGTATAGCAAAACCGAATATTGTGTTTCGTAAAATACCTAATTTGCATAAATTTGCATATTTAAATGATCTGGTCAAGCT
Source organism: Mactra quadrangularis (assembly GCA_025267735.1). Taxonomy (NCBI): domain Eukaryota; kingdom Metazoa; phylum Mollusca; class Bivalvia; order Venerida; family Mactridae; genus Mactra; species Mactra quadrangularis. The sequence continues at coordinate 31,702,076 of CM046293.1, forward strand.
GATATTAGTACCAAGTGATAGATAGACCCTGAAAACATGGGTATGGATACACATTTTAATCAGTGAAGTCACTGCTTGGTAATTTGATATCTACTGGTCGAATCAAATTACCAAGCAGTGACATCAAATGTTCAATAAACACGTTAATTAAGTCAAAATGGCAAACAATGTGGAACAATGCAATTTTTAATAAGTTACATGACATAAAGCCAACCCTTGAAACATCTTCGTCAATAATATTTTCTAATCGCCGAGATCAAATAGTGATTTCGCGATGTAGAATTGGTCATACCAGATTAACACATTCATACCTTCTCAAATTCCTACTGACACCAAAGCTCGTTCCTATATTTTATAATGCGAAAAATAGACAACTGTAAGTTATTTCTAAAATATTGTGACCAAGATCATAAGCTCTATAAAAACAAGACATTCCAAACTTGGAAATGACCAACCAAAGGGTAAAACAAACAGGAAATCGAATCAGGAATATCTGTGTCGTTTATTTTTTAACCACAGCAGTCTTTTTACTGCAACTTATGTTGTTTTTTTTTTATATATATACATGTATATATATTTAATGGGTTTAACGCCGTGTCAACACAATTTTAATTATTTTACGGCGTCCAGCGCACCTAATCTAGCTTTCCTGGACCCTTGTCTATAACCAGTACTCACCTACCCTTCCACATGGCCGGAACTTCTCCACATTATCTTATCAATGGAGGAAAATCGACATTATCGTAAAACTTTCATGGAAGGGTATAACCTCCACGGGTGGGATCGACTTTTATATATACTGTACATGTAATACATCAAACACGGTCAGTCAAATACCCCATAACTCGTGTTAATCATCGTATCAAGTAAATGATGTCGTGACAAATAATAATCAATAAACAAAACTAATTAATTAAAAGATTTACGTAAGTTGGGGATTAGTTCCTAATCTTCATATTAAGAGTTGATACACATGTACAAGGTGCTGATAATTTGAATATGAGACCAAACTTGACCAGATGTGAGTAAATGTGTCATAGAGTACAGCCCGATTTTTGTAAACCACAAAGTACATGTGTCATACAGTGCAGTATTAGTTTTGAGATCACATATTACATGTGTTATACAGTACATTATTAGTTTTGTAGACCACAAAGTACATGTGTCATACAGTACAGTATTAGTTTTGAGATCACATATTACATGTGTTATACAGTACATTATTAGTTTTGTAGATCACATATTACATGTGTCATACAGTACAGTATTAGTTTTGAGATCACATATTACATGTGTTATACAGTACAGTATTAGTTTTGTAGACCATAGAGTACATGTGTCATACAGTACAGTATTAGTTTTGTAGACCATAGAGTACATGTGTCATACAGTACAGTATTAGTTTTGTAGACCATAGAGTACATGTGTCATACAGTGCAGTATTAGTTTTTGTAGATCACATAGTACATGTGTCATACAGTACATTATTAGTTTTGTAGATCAAAGAGTACATGTGTCATACAGTACAGTATTAGTTTTGTAGACCATAGAGTACATGTGTCATACAGTGCAGTATTAGTTTTTGTAGATCACATAGTACATGTGTCATACAGTACAGTATTAGTTTTGAGATCACATATTACATGTGTCATACAGTACATTATTAGTTTTGTAGACCATAGAGTACATGTGTCATACAGTGCAGTATTAGTTTTTGTAGACCACATAGTACATGTGTCATACAGTACAGTATTAGTTTTGTAGACCACATAGTACATGTGTCATACAGTACAGTATTAGTTTTGTAGATCAAAGAGTACATGTGTCATACAGTACAGTATTAGTTTTGTAGATCAAAAAGTACATGTGTCATACAGTACAGTATTAGTTTTGTAGACCACATAGTACATGTGTCATACGGTACATTATTAGTTTTGTAGATCACATAGTACATGTGTCATACAGTACAGTATTAGTTTTGTAGATCACAAAGTACATGTGTCATACGGTATATCATTAGTTTTGTAGATCAAAGAGTACATGTGTCATACAGTACAGTATTAGTTTTGTAGACCAGAGAGTACATGTGTCATACAGTACAGTATTAGGTTTGTTGATCATAGAGTACATGTTTCATACAGTACAGTATTAGTTTTGTACAGTATTAGTTTTGTAGACCACATAGTACATGTGTCATTCGGTACATTATTAGTTTTGTAGACCACATAGTACATGTGTCATTCGGTACATTATTAGTTTTGTAGACCACATAGTACATGTGTCATACGGTACAGTATTAGTTTTGTAGACCACATAGTACATGTGTCATACGGTACATTATTAGTTTTGTAGACCACATAGTGCATGTGTCATACGGTACATTATTAGTTTTGTAGACCACATAGTACATGTGTCATTCGGTACATTATTAGTTTTGTAGATCACAAAGTACATGTGTCATACAACGTTAGATACCGTGTGCTCTTCTTCGTCAAACTAACAAAGCAAAATCTTTTGACCTGTTTATTGTGATTCTGATGCATCTTTTATTTCGAAAACTTTACAGTTGTAAGAGTTTCTCGTCTGTGGAAAAAGAATGTATTTTCATATGGTATTGAAACACAAGGAAATAAAATCAATACCTAATTAATTAACATAATTTTATATTTAATTTCATATTTATTAATAATGAAATTATGATCTAAATTAACGTGAGGGATTATACACCGTAAGTGTCTGTATATTGATCCAAATATCAATATTCTCATACAGGTTTTTAGTCTGTAATTACATTACATTGTATTCGTTTGAATGAGAGCCTCATGCGGCATCAGAGAATATCCGTTATAATTGGCGTAAGCGGCCATTTTTGATGCGCCTAATAAATAAGTAAGTTAATGCACTCGTCATTGAATTTTGACTCATCAGTGCCCGTGCCCATGAACAATTCTACAACTAAATATTAACAACTTTAGATTATTTCTTAGTTATACGCTATCGGATTTAATATTCACTAAAAACTTCGAGAAAAACGTCAAGAATTAATGTCATAATTTGTTTTCCATAATTTGTTATGTTCATCATGAAATAATTTCATTTGAATTATTCCAGTCTAAGACGTCAGCCAATGTCTCAATTTGTCTTTCATAAAGTCGCCATTTTCTATATGAATATAAAACTTAGAACCCATTACTGTAAAGCTCAATCATTTAATAGTCCAAGGTTTTAGATAAATATTTCAAATTATTTAGTTCATTGATCCAAGTTGAAATGGCTTGTTTCCAACAAAATAATTCTTGTTAAAAGAATTCAAAGATCATATGATAAAAGACTGTGTTAAACGGTCCAACTCTGAGAGACATAATTTGTCAGTAAACAAAACCAATTCACATTTACGCGAGACAAAATAAGAAACTAATAGCCATCAAAACAGGGCGGGTAATCACGTGGTTTTGTTTACGATAACATTGGGTCAACTTTAATGGCGGCGATCACAATGTTCAAGGTATTTGCCATTCTTTGTCTTTATTTGATTTTTCCTTAGGTATTCATATAGCCTATGTTCCAGCGACAAAAATCCGATTCCAGCGGTATATAACTTAGCAATATCCATTCAGTACTTTTTCTGATTACCTTGCAGAAAAATTTGAATGGGCGATGTTTTTGGGTAAAAATGCGTGGTAACACTGGGTCACAAAATATATTTTACGTATTTTAACAACTTAACATGGCAGGATTTGGACGAAATTTGTAAAACAACTACCGTTTGGATTGACTTTGTTGTATATATATATTAAACATATGTAAATACACGAGTTTTATCACGTAATATAAAACATGCGAGAATGGTAACATTGGGTCACAAAATCTATTGTATTGTAACATTGTGTCTTTGATCCAAACTGATCACTGTAAATACTGTTGGGTTCAACGGTTAAAACTGTACAACTCATCGCTTCGTTTAAAAGTATTCATGATCGTATTAATTTTGCTTGTTAACATAAGCATGGATTACTTTCATGATAACAATTAGCTGATTACACATAGTCTGTAGAGACCCTACAAACTATCTGAGTTTCTGGTCTGCACTAATGAAATTATTAAACAATGTCGTCCGAGAATTTATATAACAATTAAAAATTTATAATTTGGAACAATTATGTTTTGTTCACAACATCTAAAGTGATCAAAACAACTTATAGGGTCATAATACAGGTTCAGCGTACGCCGTACCATTTGCTAGACATCGCCTCATCGTACGCGGTAATACCCATAAAGCTTTAGATGTTGTGTACAAACATAATTGTTCCAAATTACAAATTTTCTTAAATAGTTTTTAGGGTGGGTCTTATCGTCAGGCCACCAAATAACTCAATTGCTCAAATTGATAATATAGTGAAGTTGATATGTTGGGTATCATTTAGAACAAGAAATTGAAACTTGCACAATCTTTATTAAAACTTTCATAACATAAATTTTATTTCTAGAATATAATCAAATACTTCAAATCTGATTTGTATATATGTATTAAATATATCTGATACTGAAACTTGTTTTGTTATAAATTACCATGTGTAAAATACTTATCACATTTATTTTAGGTAAACTACAATGGCTGAGTCAAAACAGGATCTCTGGTCAAAACAACCAGTGTGTATGTACTATGGCGAAAAGTTGACAACAACAAGTGGCTAACACAAGCACATTAAGAAACATGAGGGTCATGCTCCCTACACATGTTGTGGTAAATTGTACTTCCCACAGAAAGTATAGATTTTATTTCTGTAGATTAAGACTTGCTGGACATCAATTCATATCAATTCTGGACGATATTTTAATAATGATACCCCTCATAATTTTAGAATCTGTAGATTTTGTACGAAGAATGAAATTGAGGACGAATTCCATGTTATATGCATATGTCCTTTTTATTCTAGTATACGTAAAAATACATATAATCATACTTTTGTCAAAATGTTATAACGTTAATCAAAGTCTCAATTTTTGTTAAAGAAGCTTTAAAAATGGAAACTGAGCTAAATATTGTGTGATTTCATCTTTTAATTTCTTAATATTCATATTTTGATTATGTGTGATACTACCTTATCATTTATTAAGATACAAGAAAAAAAACATTTTTTTGTTGATTTTTGGCAGTTTTTGCAAATATCAAGAGGCTTTGTCAAAAAAGAATTGTCAACTTGATATGCTGGTATATATGTGCTCCTGCGACAAACAAAAGATTTATTCAAAGCTGCGTGGTTTCTTCCACAAAACAGGAAACTCGCAAATTTAATAGTATAGATGAAAATATGTTCATCTTCTTGTCAAAATTTACATGTATACGTAACTATATTGAGTATGTGTGTATTTATGCTTTAATTATTGTATTTACGAACATGTACTTAGTACTTTTCTAAAAAAGATTCTGTTCTGTTCTGTTCTGTTCTGTTCTGTATTACGATGCAATTAAACTTATTATGCACAATTTTCAATTATACAAATTTATACAAAATTTATACAGCCACATTCTTTGAAACAATCCTTGTTAAATAGAATAATCTTCTTTTACAGTACCCATCAAAAGCACTGGCTCCAGAGTCCTTAAACTTGTAAAATACGCACACATATACTTTATTAATAATATTTATCCACGAACTCAAATTAAATCGGTCCCGTATACATTATCGTATACAAGTTATAACTTTAATTTCATTACATAATGGACTTACGCATTGTTTTATGATCACAAGTTATGGGCTCTGGTGCCAGTGATTTAAAGTTTGGAGATATTTGAAAACTGTTTATCTTGAAATGCCTTTCAGATTTTTACTTTATTTTTTGGTTATCATTATAATTATTTCTGAGACTACATAAATAACGTAAAAGCTATGTTATGGAAAATAATTACGATAAAAATGGTTTCCCAGGCATTATGATTTCAGATTTGAATCTTATGAATCTGTTGCATTCTTGAGATTTTTTCTAACTATATCACTAACAATACTTAAAAATATTAAAGATAATTATTCCACAAAAATAATCAACAAAATTCAAGAATTGTTATAAAATCATTTTGTCTCCAAACTTTTGGAGGGTATTTTATAATGATGTTACTCATGTGGGTTGATAACTAACAGAATGATAATCAACTATTTTTATAAATTTACACAAGTGTTTTTTTTTCTATTTATTTTTGTGCTGTCGTCATTTAGATGGATGAATAATAAATAATTATCGGTTTTGAAATTATGTGATTTAATTTAACAGATTCTTATAAAGCCTGTGAATGAGTGACGCAAAATGTGTCAGTAAGCTGGAAAAAGCAGTTAGATTGTCACTTACAAATATGTACCTTGCCATAATTAAGTCTGAAAACGCCTATATGATCAAAATATTTACATTGTTGATAATGTATAGAATATTTTACAAGTTATATCATTTCAAAGTACCTCAAAATAATGCATTGTAGCCAAATTAGCCATACTGACATTATTCATTTACTGTCTCTGTTTTAGTTTATCGATAAAACATTTTATGGTTAAATTTATTAATGAATTGTAGCCAAAATAGCCTTGCTGCCATTATACATTTTATTGTTTTTGTTTTTGTTAAATTCATTGAATAAACATTTAATTGTTGTTAAGTTTTGTTGAGAAGAACATCTTATTGTTGTTTTGTTAAGTTAATTAATGATTTGTTGCCAATTTAGCCTCACTGATATTATCAATTTTATAACAGTATTTGTACTGAAAAACAACAACATTGTAATGTTCTTCTGTTAAGATTATTATTTAAGTTTTGCCAGATAAGATAATTATATCGATTATACAAATTAAAATCCTTATCTACATGAATGTGTTATTTTTTCTACATTAACAGCTCCAGGCTGTGTAAAAGCATAAAGACAAGCTGGTAAAAATAAAGCAAGTTTGTAATACTATAATCTATGATATTGTCACAGTTTTGATATTTGCCATATCAAAATAATATCGTTTGAAAGGAAAATTGTGTAGAGTCACTTTACTATATGAACTTAATTACTTCAGATCCATCATTTTTGTTGGAAACATTTTGGTGAAATTGGTTCTAGCATTTTCTCATCTTACACCAATTTAAGTGATCCTTTTTGTACATCATTAATGTCCATGGGCATGTGGTCTATTTTTCTGCCAGAAAGTCTTCTCCGCTCTGGCATATCAAATGCATGATCCCTGTTTAAAATAAATCATATGAAAGTATCTTTAAACATAAAATTCTCCCTGAAAATGTAGAAGTTGGCACTATACTAAGAAATAACCTAAATATACGTGAGAAAAATAATATCCGATTAAAATGATATGAACTTATAAAGCTGAACAGAAATTCATTCAATGTAATAAGTAAATGAAGCACTTGTTAAACTTCATGATACTTAACATAGTTCAACTCACCAAACATTTATATAGCATCAAAATTATTATTAAAATTATCAAAAATGACTCATGTATAGTAATGTGTGTTTAAAATATTAGTACTTACCAGTTGGCTATATTTTGGTGATATAATTTCCAAAGACTTTGTCTAATGTCTGCGATTTCTTAAATGTGCCTATGTGTCAATACACTGAAAATAACACAATGCACTAAATAAATAAGTGGTAACAGTTGAACATGTTATATTGCTAGATCTTAAATTTATTAACCTGTTATCGGATGGTTAACTTATTACCTTATTACACATGTGCGTTAAAATATGTTAAGTAACTAGTGAACGGCATAATCAACCTATAAGATGTATAGTTATTTTGTTGTCAGTGTATCAAATACACGGATATTTAACAGATTCTACGAATATATTTTAACAATATTATAACTGGGGGAAATATCTCAAACTATAGTCTGAACAGTGATTTCTACAGTGATCAGTTTGGATCAGAGACACAATGTTACCATTCAATAGATTTAGTGACCCAATGTTATCATAAAAATTTTGTGACCCAATGTTACCATTCTCGCATTTTTTTCATATTACGTGATAAAACTCGTGTATTTACATATGTTTGATATATATATATACAACAAAGTCAATCCAAACGGTAGTTGTTTTACAAATTTCGTCCAAATCCTGCCATGTTAAGTTGTTAAAATACGTAAAAATATATTTTGTGACCCAATGTTACCACGCATTTTTACCCAAAAACATCGCCACTTCAAATTTCTCTGCAAGGTAATCAGAAAAAGTACTGAATGGATATTGCTAAGTTATATACCGCTGGAATCGGATTTTTTGTCGCTGGAACATAGGCTATATAAATACCTAAGGAAAAATCAAATAAAGACAAAAAATGGCAAATACCTTGAAAATTGTGATCTCCGCCATTAAAGTTGACCCAATGTTATCGTAAACAAAACCACGTGATTACCCGCCCTGCAAAATAAACTTCAAAATCAGCATTGGTATAATTCCAACTATGTTACATTTAGTTATGTTACACTTATTTGCAGTATGCATGATCAGTTTTAAAAGAATATTTTAAGTCCAAGAGCTGTTGAAGGGCTTAGTACAAGTACATGGGAGGTTGACTGTGGTTTAACGTAAATAATTCTATAAAATATTAATCAAATAAAACTTATTATGAGAAATCTTTCTTGAGTGTTTTGAATTATTATCTTACTGAAACCTCTTCTAGACATCGAGTCATGATTTTACCTTTACGGAGCCCCTAAAAGGACATTTTGAAATACTTTTTTTATTTTCACAACTATTTCGTTTAAACGTAATATTATTTCATTTAATCGAAATAATATTTCGAATAAACGAAATAATATTTCGTTAAAACGAAATAATATTACGTTTAAACGAAATAGTTGTGAAAATAAAAAAAGTATTTCAAAATGTCCTTTTAGGGGCTCCGTATACCTTAGACAATCACCATATCTCTTTATTTGAGTTATTAGACAACTGTTTACAAAGAATGTAAGATCTAGTACAGATACAAGGGAAACTCTCTATCTCATATGTTTTGTTGTTGCTGCTGTATAAAAAATAGATATTACGCTGTATGTCAACATTTTTATTAAGTCACATGCAGAGGCCGTTTTCCTAACAAGTTGTCTTGTCAATTTTCGTAAATCAGTTCTAGTCTACCCTTCCACAAAGAGCCAGTATTGTATCCGTTATGTACATCGCTTTATGGCCAAAAGCTGAAATGACGGCCATTTTGTTTAATTTATATTGTTTAATTCATATTTTGGTTAAAAACTTAACCCAGCTACGAGAGGTGGGTTAAATATATCTCGAAAATAACCCTTGTTAATTTTTTATAAATGACCACATTTGTGATGGCACGGCGTTAAACCATATAAAGCAGAAAAACGATCTCATTTTAGTCGGAATTTTATGAAAGGCATATACGAGTGTAACAGACTAAAATTAAAAATAAACATTATGCAAACAATCAAACTCTCTAAAACATATACATGATGCCATCTTTGGACGTATTATTTCTACACATACAGTACCCATCAAAGTCTGGAGACATTTATCAATTAGTAAACCTACGGCATTGGTTTTATCAATACTTTGATAACCATTTATTTTGAAATTCTTTTCAGTTTTGCTTATTTTTTTGTTATGATAATATTTGAAGTTGAGACTTTCAAAGTAGCTTACAATCTATGTTACAGAAAAAAAAATTACATTGGCTTAGGTTTTGGAGGCTGTGTGATATCAGACACTGGATCTTATAAATGTAATGTATTCATGAAATTTGTTTTCATTTAGTCATCAGCTATATTAAATATATAAAAAAATAATGGTTCTACCGGAAACAATCAATGAAATTGAAAACAAAATCCTTAGTCTTCAAACTTTTGGTGAGACCGTACAGTGGTATCTTATTTCAACCAACATTTCCTATCATTGACACATCTTCTGTTCATTTAGTCCATACACCGGAAATTGAAGTCTGGAAGATCAATGTGTTAGTGTTAAAAGTTCATCAAGTATTGACATACGATCTCAGATCATCACAAACTTTAGTATACGCATGAATAAATAAACGTACGATCATTTTAATCGTGAAGTGGTGTGTGAAATATTCAACACTATCTTGTGATAAAATTCATCCCATTAAATGTCTCGTTTTTAATCAATAAATTAGAAATGCACAATTAAATGATATTCGATGAACAATAATATGTTGTCACATATATAGTAAAAAAATTTATTTGCACAGCCTTATGTGTTAACGACAAGAACTATTTTGCATAACCGTTACGTGCTTCGCCTCACATATGCAGTAAACTCCTGGGTCATTGGTGGATCTCCCACAAATCCTTCCGAGATTATTCATTAAATGAATGATCGAGGAGTTCCAAATGCAACTTTAATAATGAAAACTGCCGAACAAGTAAGATTGACGTAACAAAAAGGAACATTCCATTCATATCGGGTAAAAAATCATATGAATGAATGAATAACTTCTTAACAACATGACATTTGTGTTCAGTGACATAATGTGCATACAGTCGTAAAACTCCACTGAGAAATTTAGATTAATTTACCAAAGGCTAACTATAAAAGAGATTTGTAGGTAAAATTTTCAGTTCCAATTTTCCTGGTTTTGCATTTTATCAATATAATTGTTGTTGCAATATACACATTGATGCACTGCTTTCTTTCAAAATATTTCTTTAATTGCTGTTGATATTTGGGCGTTTTTAACTTTACCCACGTGGGTCAGGTTAGCTAAAACATTATGTTTTAGCTCACCTGTCACAAAGTGACAGAGTGAGCTACTGTGATCGTCTTTTGTCCGTCGTCCGTCCGTTAGTCCGTTCGTCCGTCCGTCCACATTTGTTTGTGAACACTCTAGTGGTCGCAGTTTTGGCTCAATTGTCATCAAACTTAGTCAGGATGTTTGTCTAGATAATTGCTCAAAAATTTTTGAACATGGGTCACCTGGGGTCAAAAACTAGGTCACACAGCCCAAAAATAGAAAACCCTTGTGAACACTCTAGTGGTCACATTCTGAACTCAAGTGTGTCATCAATTGCTCGAATGAGTTCGAACATGGGTCACCTGGAGTCAAAAACTAGGTCACACAGCCCAAATATGGAAACACCTAGTGAGCACTTTAGTGGTCACATTCTGTACTCAATTGTCATCAAACTTGATCATGATGTTTGTCAAGTGATCGGATGAGTTCGAACTTGGGTCACCTGGGGTCAAAAACTAAGTCACACAGCCAAAATATGAAAAAAACCTTGTAAAAAAACTCTAGTGGTTGCAGTTTTGGCTCAATTGTCATCAAACTTGGTCAGGATGTTTGTCTAAATGGGTCACCTGGGGTCAAAACTAGGTCACACAGCCCAAATATAGAAAAACCTTGTGAACACTCTAGTGGTCGCATTCTGTACTCAATTGTCATCAAACTTAGTCAGAATGTTTGTAGGTAACTGCTACAGGATGAATTCGAACATGGGTTACCTGGGGTAAAAACTAGGTTACACAGATCAAATATGGGAAACCCTTGTAAACACTCTAGTAGTAAAATTCTGTACTCAATTGTTATCAAATTGGTCAAGATGATTGTATGGGTAATTGCTCGGATGAGTTTGAGCATGGGTCACCTGGGGTCAAAAACTAGGTCACACTGTAGATTTATCCATTGGACCTCTAATGAGATTGTTCAAATCCTTGTCCAACTTGGTCAGGTGAGCGATTTAGGGCCATCATTGCCCTCTTGTTAATTAAGCATTTACTAATATGTAGATACAAGCGTCTATTATTGCGCTATATAAAGAATTTATCCAAACCTGCCAAGAATGATAAAAGGACAAAAATCGATCAATGAAAATGTCATAGGTCAAGAAGTATAACAAATGAAACATCTATGAATAGCCTGGAAATTCCATCGATATTCTACTTTCGTTTCTAAAACAGTGTAATAAATTGGTTTTCTTTATACATGTACTAGTTTGTTTGATTGTTTGTTTTGTTTGGTTTAACGCCGTAGCAACACATTGTATATGTCATATAACGGCGGTCAGTCAACCTTCTCACTGTTCCTAGAAAGGCTAAATCTCTAGATTTTATCATTTAGCTGCTAACCAACTACTAAGCACATACTTTCGTCAGTGACTGACAACTGCCCTACATAATTAAGAATAATTTGTAGGAGGGGAAATGGCCGTAGAAATAATTTCATGACCAAGTTCCTCGTAAGTATACCCCGTCCGGGAATCGAACCCACGACCCATCGATTAGTAGACTTGCGTACTACCAACTGAGCTAGCCGGGCGTACAATTTCAGTAGCACCGTCCTATCAGTACTGTCTGTACTTTGATTGAAATAGACGTGACTTTATACGCGACTTAAAAACGTACCCCATTTTTACAAAATCGCATTTAGACATTGTCATGGTCGAGTTGTTACAGTACAGACTTTCTCAAAATTTGATTACCTCTATTGTTAATTAAAAGGATGATATTATGTGCATACAATCTCAATCATTTACAATTGTATGTCAATTAGCACTAAAATTGTCACTTTCCGAACACTGCTAATACGTTTCAATATATTTTTAATAATTTGAAACAAGTTGATATTTAAGTTGAAATCTGAGAACAAACAGCCTTAATATAAGTTATTAATTTTGTATTTTTTATAACTACATTATTTCGTGTTGATATTTCACACAATGTCAATATGTTACAAGGCAATTAATCATGTAAGATACAACAATTTAAAACGTTTATAAAACCCAGAAATAGCATTTATAAAATCTCACGAAATTTAAAACATCCCAAGATTATCGTTTACTTAGAAATGTATTCACTTTTTCAGTGATCTCAAAATTAAACTTGATTATTTTCAACAAAAATTATTCCAACATGCATTCTGATAAATTGCCTAAATTTCCTCTAACGGAACAGTTATATTTTTTTGCTCAGAAATGTTCTACCAGGAACTTTCCACGTTTGTTTTGTCATAATTTTAAATATTGCCAATCAACTGTGCCCTCCAGAAGTTCTGAGACAAATGAAGTTTTTTTTTGAGAAAAACTGATGATGCATACTGCAAGTTATATTGATACAATTAAAGACAGCCACCTGGCTAGCTCAGTTAGTTGCACGCAAGTCTACTGATCCAGTGGTCGTAGATTCAAGTAATTTTACTACAATTAAAGACAGCCACCTGGCTAGCTCAGTTAGTAGTACGCAAGTCTACTGATCCAGTGGTCGTAGATTCAAGTAATTTTACTACAATTAAAGACAGCCACCCGGCTAGTTCAGTTAGTAGCACGCAAGTCTACTGATCCAGGGGTCTTAGATTCGATTCCCGGGCGGGGCATACTTTCCCGGAGCTTGGTCATGAAATTATTTCTACGGCCATTTTCCTTCTTACCAATATTTTTAATGATGTAGGGCAGTTGTTAGTCACTGACGAAAGTATGCGCTTAGTAGTTTGTTAACAGCTAAATCCAGAGATTTAGCCTTTCCAGGAGGAGTGACTGACCGCCGTTATATGACCTATAAAATGTGTTGCTACGGCGTTAAACCCAACAAACAAACAAACAAACTATAATTAAAGCTTATTCGTGTAACATAGTTTGATTCATATGTTGGTAATTTGTTCAGAGGGCTCTTTGTTTCCTTTTATTAGTAAATATAAATCTGTTTTTATCATATAGACATAGTAATAGAAGACTAAGTATACATATATGATTCTCTGACATATTTCGTGACTTAAAAATATGGTAAAAATGAAAGATAAGACAAAATCGTCATTGAAATGTTAAGCTAAACAAATAAAGAAAAGAAAATAAGAAAAGACAATCTACGTATAGAATAACTTCATGCGGGAATATTTCCATTCAAACGATTGTAATCAAATTTCACCAAGATATATTTTTCTTGCTTTACAATGAAATGTGGTATTATTTGATGAAAATATAAAATTTTATACATGTATCTTTATTGTAGTAAAAATATAACGTCAAAATGTTGCAACAGTAACTTAAAACTTACCTAGTTTGTCATATTGATAAATTCTATTTAACTGTCAGTGGTGAATATATTAACCCCACTGGTTAATATTCACATACATGTAAGTACTTATTCAGGTGTTATCGATAAAAGTAGTTAACAGTGTCTATCGAAAAAAGACGTATTTAAATAATATGTTTTATTTCATGTCGATAATCAAACCACGACCAATGGATCAACTGTCATGTTATCTGAGAGCTAACTGTATGGGTTGAATAAAGTTTGTCATCCTGGCTATTATGTAGACATATCAATATACGTTTGTCATCCTGGCTATTATGTAGACATATCTGTATAAGTTTGTCATCCTGGCTATCATGTATACATATCAGTATAAGTTTGTCATCCAGGCTATCACGTAGACATATCTATATAAGTTTGTAATCCTGGCTATTATGTAGACATATCAGTATAAGTTTGTCATCCAGGCTATTATGTAGACATATCAGTATAAGTTTGTCATCCAGGCTATTATGTAGACATATCTATATAAGTTTGTAATCCTGGCTATTATGTAGACATATCTATATAAGTTTGTCATCCTGGCTTTTATGTAGACATATCTATATAAGTTTGTCATCCTGGCTATCACGTAGACATATCTATATAAGTTTGTAATCCTGGCTATTATGTAGACATATCAGTATAAGTTTGTCATCCAGGCTATTATGTAGACATATCAGTATAAGTTTGTCATCCAGGCTATTATGTAGACATATCAGTATAAGTTTGTCATCCTGGCTATTATGTAGACATATCTGTATAAGTTTGTCATCCTGGCTATCATGTATACATATCAGTATAAGTTTGTCATCCAGGCTATTATGTAGACATATCTATATAAGTTTGTAATCCTGGCTATTATGTAGACATATCTATATAAGTTTGTCATCCTGGCTTTTATGTAGACATATCTATATAAGTTTGTCATCCTGGCTATCACGTAGACATATCTATATAAGTTTGTAATCCTGGCTATTATGTAGACATATCAGTATAAGTTTGTAATCCTGGCTATTATGTAGACATATCAGTATAAGTTTGTAATCCTGGCTATTATGTAGACATATCAGTATAAGTTTGTCATCCTGGCTATCAAGTAGACATATCTATATAAGTTTGTCATCCTGGCTATTATGTAGACATATCAGTATAAGTTTGTAATCCTGGCTATTATGTAGACATATCTATATAAGTTTGTCATCCAGGCTATTATGTAGACATATCTATATAAGTTTGTATACCTGGCTATTATGTAGACATATCAGTATAAGTTTGTAATCCAGGCTAATATGTAGACATATCTATATAAGTTTGTAATCCTGGCTATCATTTAGACATATCAGTATTTATTGTTAGAACTTAAGGTAAAATTAAGCAAAAACTATAAAAAGTGTTATAAATGTCAACGAACCACATATTTTCTAAGTTATAAAAGATACTAGCTGACAAATGTTGTTTTTTTAATGATATTTAAGATTCACGTGTCGGTGTCAATAATTGGGAATAGAAAATGATTTTTTTTCATATTTTTGTCTTTCTGACCCACAGATTGTTAGAAATGTAAAATCATCACTAAAATCAACTTATCATTGTCGCCATTCCTGAACGGCGAATATACAATCCAGATTTGAGTTGACATCGGTTATCTTAAGCCAATCAAAACGATCCGTTTTAGGTCATATGTTAAGAAAATTGCCGTCAATAAGGGGTGCGTTCAAATAAAAGCACGGCAAATTGCAAAACTAATTGTTACATGTCATTTCATTAAAAGATTGTTTCCTCAATAAGAGTACATGTATCATGTTTTCTTTAATTAAAAGTCACTCTTGATTGAAAAAAATGCGTACTAATTTTCGGACGAGTAAATCATATCCGGGTTTTACAAGTCGTTGAAATCTGTGAAATCTATAGCAAACAAACTTTCCTTACAAAATTTGTCAGAAAGCTTGGAAACCCTTTGGGAGTATTTAAATACAAAGCATCAACTTAAGGCGATAATTTAAATTGACAGAGAGACGCTTGCAGCGCTTGGCACTTGAGAATCGTTATTGATACTACATTTAAGAATGTCATTTGTTGATCGGTGAGTGCTTCTTTTACCGTCAACATATGTTATTGTATGAGAATTTGTCTCTTTATATTAGAAAATTTGTTTTTAAAATAGAATTTTATGAGTAAATTATACCAACCTGACATTACTATATGGAATTAGTTCGGTCCGAACTTTAAACCCGCTCTTCGACCGGATGTAAAAGTTTTATCCTTCAGGTCATTTACTTCCGTTAGAAACACGATGCTTAAGTTTTTGAAGTAGGCGCAAACAAGTCGCCTGTAAGCAAAATATAAAGTGGAGGATGGGTGCGACTTGTAGTTCAGATAAAAATAATTTACTCATTTGTAAAATTCTAATTTGTAAACAAACTTCTAATTTCATTTCGTAAATGAGCCTACCTGATATTACTGTATGGAATACCTAGATATTAAAGCAATGTCAAAGGAGGAGGGGTATTTGTTTCCAACCCCAAAATTCAAAATATTAATATATTAACTTACCAAAAGTTGACTTCTTTCCTCACTGCAAATCATTATAAAAAGTAAACACCTCAACTTCCCAGTACATTCTATATGGTATCTTCATACACATAGAAAAATAAATAAATCTGTTGGTTTCAATAATTGTTAAGGTTTTTTTTAATTCCAGCAACACCACTCTGTAAGAGGTAACATAAGGTCCTCTTGCAACTCAGTAAATATAGTGGGGTCGTTAACTGCAACAATCTTTCACTTGATGATACAAGCACCAAATTTGGTACAGATGATCTACATGGTCTACCATCTACGAAAAGCACGATTTCAACTTCCAAATCCAAGATAGCCACCGTTTCTGCGCATGCGCCAGGAAATCAGTATCCCAAAGTAACTCAACTTCTTTTCACCGTTTTGAATGTCTTATAAGATGAAACAAAATGATTGCTATGCATATTACAAATTTTAACCATGTTCAGACACTGTTTTACATCATGTGATATACTTCTAGGATCAAGGTCAAGGTCATGGTAAAGGTAAAATATGTAAGAACGTTACTTTAAAAGATTTTTTGAGCCATAAGCAGCCTTCATTTTGTGTATTTGTTATTTCCTATTGACTTTCCCTGACCAAACACAAACCAAAGATTATCAAATCTGTATCTTCATGTGATACTAACGCGCCGATTTCAACAAAAAGAACATCGGTAGCACAGGCTTTAAATAAGACAGATTTTTTCTTATAGTTTAAAGTGCCCGGAATCTGGTTACAAAGACTCAAATGCTAAAAAAATAATGATGCTTTTGCAATGTCAACTTTTGTCACAACAACATAACAAAAACACATGATAGGTATTTTATCAGATAAGAACCCTATACAGTTCGGTCTATTATAGACCATAGACCAACTTTGTTGTAACCTAGCTTGTTTATCTGCTACTCCATGCTGCTCATTTTTGCCTTTAATTAACACTTGTAAACATCAAATACTGTGTACGTCCTTATACATTTCGATGCGTGCGTTTGCACCTTTTGAATTAGATCTTTAATGGCATATTATCAAGGTCCTTGATGCTTTTGGAGAAACAGAATGTACAAGCTAGAATTCACAATTAACAATTGCATCGCAAATAGATTGATAGTCAGGGGTTCCGAGCATAGTCAGAACAATATTGGCCACCTGAGATTTTGGACCTGTATGGAGTTCGGTGATGTCACTTAGTGCGTCTAAGAATGACTAATCTGTTGGGCTGCTTGTTTTCCAGTATTGGTTTCCAGCATGTTCAAGTTAGCAATAAGAAATCGTTTGACGACAAGTTTCGTGATACAAAATGTAATTTACGCTATTGCATTGCGGAGTTTTGTTAATGCCAGCTCCATCGCCAAATCAAGATGGGTTAAACATAAAACAATGTGAACTGCCTCAATGAAGGTTGGTGTGTTTGGAACCAATATAGAATATTCATCTGAGCTCTTCAATTGGGAAAACTTCAGTCTTGTATGTATCTGATAGAAACATCATTGTCCAAATCAGTTATTTTAGAAACACAGTGATGTTGGATTTTTTGTACAGTTAATAATTTTACTGCCTCACCGTTAGAGAAATTTGGATATGAGATACAACTCTTAAATATCTTGGCCACTTATTTACAGATGAAGGAAATCGGTTGGGTACAGACTAAAATAGACGTGTAGCTAACTCTGTTTACATTTTTAACATGCTCAAAAAAGTAATTTGGATTCAGAGCGTAGCAAATGATGATCGCGGAGTAATGTTCGATTTTGTATGGATTGATAGATCATCGTCCCTAAATGTGTCAATGGAATGAGTACCCTACATATTACCCAATTTTTCATTCAGCATGAAATATGTACACCATGTGGGTAACTCAAGCCCTGTTACCCTTGGCTCACCTTTGCAAGGCCTGTCAATTCAAGTGCAGCTTATCACAATTGTTATAGAATCTTAAAAAGGGCAGCATGGTTAGATAGCATTTGGGACACATTGATATATGCACCTAAAACTGTTTGAGTTAAACGGCACACAAACACAGAACATAATACTGTGACAGAACAGTATTGTTTTCTGTACCAATACAGCAGTAAGCACGCTTCAAGCTGACACTGATCTACATGCTAAGTATCACGGCACATGCTGTCGTATTTATAATGTTTTGATCCAGATCCGTGCCGGTCGTCTAAATGATTCACAGCAGTGATGTTAACAGCATGCACTGGTTTAACATTGACATTACTTTTAAAATAATTGGACATAATATTTATCAATGGGTAATGCACTGAATTAAATAAATGTAATGAATTTTATCCGTGAGTAAGAATTTGGGCATAGATAATTAGGCGCCTTGTAATGGCCACCATTTTGAATCGATGACCATTAGATTAAATCTATTTTTAAAACTAATTAAACAAATTATCTAATTGTCGTATTAAACTTATTGATAAATGCAAAGAAACTTATTAAAATAGATAATTGATTGTGAACAGGACAAAAATCCTTGTGTTCGGTGGCCATCTTGAAAAATGGCGGCCATCTTTGATTTGAAGGTGGAAATCGTGCTTTTTGTAATCAGCACTATTTTCAACAACTGTATCAAATTTGGTGCTTGTATCACTAAGTGAAAAGATTCTCGTGAAAAATGGCACTTATCGACACCACTAATATACACTACATTCACACGCTGCCCTGAGTGTCGATTTATGATATTGACCTTCACAACGAACTTTGAACGACCAATGAAAGTTATCCAAATTTCAATTTGATCGAAAAGCTTTATACACATTTTCATTAGTTGAATCGATTACCTGAATAAAATAAGTATCAATAGACGGGTAAACAACTCCATATTTGGTTTGATCATACTAGTGATGAATGCAACCGCGTTTGACGTCATTGAAAGCATGACTTTACTTTGCATCTAAGTTAATATGATCTATGATTACAGTTAAAAGATCAGAGATAAACGTGTAAAATTATCAAGGTTAACTTTCATTTTAGGTAATTTTCCATTATTTTACTTTTGCAAAACTGTCTAACATCTTTCCATATCGTCATTTTGAAATTGTACGTATGAGATTTTTTGCATTCTGGTAGTCGATCACACATCCATTTTTTTTCAAAAATCACGTGACAGTCATACCATTAAACGTGTTTGTGTCTCTGTCTAAAAATAGAAATATCGGTTTGCACATATTCTTTTACATGTAGTAGAGGATAGAAAGTGAGCAAGTGAAACTTTTGAGCGATGCAATAGAGAGTAGAGATTACTAAGTTCTGTTTACTTAAACATCTAAGCAAATTATCATTCACATTCTTAGAATAATGTTAGATAAAAGTGGTCTCTCTGATTCTATTATTTGTTGTAGGGATGTTCCTTTGAATGCCTATGAAAGACCAATACTTCTAGTAGAATGACCAGTTACACGACCTGTTAGTACTGTTTGTAGAAATATTTAATAGTACTAGAATACCATCTAGATATTGTATGTGATAAAACTGGTTGATGAGGTTTGTTGGATCATTGATAGAGAATATACGCAAATTAAAAGTTGACCCTAGTTTAGAGGAGGAAGATGTTAGACGAATTTTAAGTAAGCACATGGTGAAATGGGAAATGTTCAGAGAAAATATTCACAACACCATCACGTGATAGTCATACACCTACAAGTTACAAATACCAGTTTTCTAAACTTTCTACTTTCTCTGGAGAAGAAGAGGAACATGATGTATCATACGCTTGGTGTAGACATGAAATTGAGTGTGTGTTAACAGATGGACTATTTGCTGAAAAACAATTTTTATTGGAATTAAATGATGATTAAAAGAAACAGCAAGTGAAATAGTAAGACGAATGGGAACTGATGTAGAAATAATATATATCATTAAGAAATTAGATAGTATATATGGAAGTTTGGAAAGTAGAGAAAATATGAACAGAAAGTTATATTTTTGTAATCAGGGAGAGGATTTTATAAATGTTTATTCTGCCAAGTTAGAAGAAAACTATTATTATAAAGTTAGGAACTTTGATAGGAAGTAATTAACTTCTTAAAGCAATACTGTAATAATGACTCAACGTACAGATAAAACATATAGCACTGTATAAGTTTTACTTAAATGGAGATCACGATGTCTTCAAGATAGAGCTTAGAAAGATATAAGAACTTAAACAACAACACCAGAAACAACAAAAAGCAACAGCCTACATAAACCAACATCAACAAAGTACAGAGAAGACAGAAATGTCAGAAATAAAAGATACATTCCTACAGGTGAATGATAGAATTAAAGCTTTAGAAGATGTGATACAACAGTACCAAATATACCAGCCAAGAGAAAGAAGTTATAGAGGATACTATTATAGAGGTAATTTGCCATACAGAGGTCAAGGAAGAGGGCGTACACTACAGGAAGATTTTAGCTGATGACAACTCCAAGCCTAGATCCTGCTTCAATAGCGATGAAACTGTTTTTTTAGCCAGAGATTGCAGCAAACCACAGATCATCAAATGTTACAGATGTGGTGAAGAACGCAATGAAGCTAACACTTAACAGTTAAACTACAAGATGCCGATATTATAGGATTGAATGGCGGTATAACATCTGATGATGATATAAATGATACTGGATTAGTTAGAGAACCAACTGAGACTTTGGTGAATATTGAAAATGTAGAATGTCGAGCATAACTTGATACTGGCGGCTGTGTAAGCTGAATCATTCTATAAAGAAACGTTAAGACATTTACAATTGAAACCTTTAGGTAATATTATACACATAGAATGTACAGATTGTACAGTACCATATTCTGGTTATATTACCTGAGAGAGAGCCGTCACATTACCTTCAAACATTCTATCTCAGTGTACTGATTCTATGTAATGGTGTCTTTAAATCTCCCAATATCGCACAAAGAAGTACTTTGTTTCCTATTTTCATTGTAAATCGATTTATACTTAAACGAAATTTAGTCCAACGTCTTTTAGAGGATATTGTATATGTCTTCAAGTAATCTGAACTTGCTTACTTTATTTCGAACATGTTAGCGTTTGTACACAAAATTAATTCCAGTTTGCCTGCAGCAGGAAATAAGTTCAAAAAGTCTGTATGTGCAATTTTCAGTTCTATCACTTTGAGAATGCAATTAGTTTCCTTCATAAGAAAGATTAAATGCGTTTGAAAGCGGGACATAAATAGCATTAAGCAATCGTCTACGTTTTTATTTGTTTCCTAGATATATAGGACCAAAATTTTGTCCTGTAGGCAAACACAATCCACAAAGGGACCGATACAAAATTGCTACTAGTTTAAAAAGAAAGTTCATTACTTGTTTTATTGAAAGTTGTCACGAAATTAAATCAAGTACTTGTAGGATAATTAAATTGAATTTGTTGCCCAGGGTAAATTGAAACAATTTAATTCAAAAACTTTTAAGTGACAACATCGTTTAGCAAAAAGAGATATAAAGAAATAAGTTTTAAATGTTTTTATTTGATGACTTTTGAGAACAGCTTGTGTCATAGATGACGGAAAATTTAACCCACTATAGGGAAATGTATTCATTGACATTGAACATGAAACTGTCTTAAAACTGTTAAGTCATTAAAACATAACATGTAATTAAGATACACACCACTTCACTTAAGTTGGACAAATAGCCCTTTCTGAACAAAGGTGAAACTTTGAACACACCAATATTTTATTTTGTAAACGTTGACTGTACATAAATATGATTCTATCCCAAGACTTCATCTTACACGTATTGTTATCGTAACTACAGTTTTTGAGTATTGACAACCACATTCTACATTCCGTTTTGGTCATTAAATGTAAAAATTGTGTTTATCAAAAAAATAATATTAGCAGCAGATAATTGTCTATTTTCTTTGTAGTTTATGGCAGTGTAAGTATTGATATAGTAACCTAAAAATGTATGGCGCAACAACATTAACCTGAGCTTGACCTTTATGCAAGAATATATTAAACTATGTATTTACTGTTTATTTTTGTCTTCGTTTTTTAAGTCACGCTTTATCGGAAGCTTTCGGCGGCAAAATACACGTATTAATTACGAATTTTGTTTCATAAGAATAACTACTTTGAAATTGTGCCACAATATTGCAGACTTACGTGTTTCCCCATAAACGAATGAGTCAAAATAGACTATATTCGGAATTCAAATATTTGGGTTTTCCCCTCCGGTAAAAACAAACTTTCACCGTTACAATGAAAACACGTGTACAAAGAACAATAGGATTTAATCCAAAGCTCGTGCTATTTAGCAATAATGTGTAACAAACTGTTGTTTGTACCGCCTGTGCACGGACGAAAAAACCCATACATTTGAATTCCGGATTAGGTCTATCAAAAGTTACAATAACATGCCATGTTTACAAAATTTATTTATAGTTACATAAATTGTTATAAACACGTGTATTATTGTTTACAAACGTACGGAAACTCACGATTTAATGTAAACGAAGAGTGTAATTATTATGATAAGGTAGTTCAAGCTCAGGTTTGGACAAATAGCTATGGTAGAGCAAATTGTATTGGTTGAAATATAGGTCAAAAGTTGGCTTAGACAGCTGCACCGAAAAACACTATCATTTAAATGCACTTTAAAGTCATCAACTATAGTCCGGATGTTTACTGTCCTGGTTTTATCGATCTTTAAACTGCCCGGTCCATACGATCTTTGAAAACTATTCTATACATAGACGATGTTTAACCCGGGTCGATAGCGCAGTTTGTAGCGCGCCGGGATTTGGAATCTCGTGTCCCGAAGGGGGTACGGGTCGAATCCCACTCGGGGAGGTTATACCCTTCCATAAATATTTGACAATAATGTCAATTTTCCTCCTTTAATAAGATATACATGTATGGAGAAGTATTCGGCCTTGTGAAAGGGTAGGTGAGTACTGGTTGTAGACAAGGGTCCAGGAAAGCTAGGTTATGTGCGCTGGACGCCGTAAAATGACCTTGTGTTGACACGGCGTTAAACCCAGTAAATAAAATCAATAAATATAAGACGACGTTTACATCTACATGTATACGCCGAGACGCACAACTTATGTCACTTTTAGGCGATTTTGCTCCGCTCAGGAAATAGTTTAGGTTTCAGGAGTCTGTAAGGAATTTAATAGTTATTGCGCTAGTCATAGCAGACGATATATTTGATTTGTTTATTAACTCAGCGAACTGTATGTGGATTCTGAGGATTTGATAGTCTGAAACTAGGGTAGATATATTTGTTAATGTTGAAGTTCCAAATAAATCATAAATTCCCTTAGTGAAACTTCTGAAGTACCCCGATTTCCAAATGTAGGATTTTTAAACAAAAATGCTCGATCGATAATGGGAATGTGTATAAGACCACACTGTCGTCTGCTAGCATGGTTTTCATGCTCCTTTATCGATGCATAACCGGTTTTGTCTTGTATGTGTTGAAAAGCTATGATTTGACAAAAAAATAGAATTCTTATCTCTGTAAGTGACGCACCGCTTAGCAAAAGACTTATGGTAAAACCTCATTCTGGTAGCGATATTCGAGCCATTTCTTGAATCTTCGTTGTGCTTATCAACATACTATTGCTTTTCACCAAAACTGAACACGAGGGATTTTTACACGAGAAGCACGTGCCCATTTCCGCTTTTTTAATCTCTTAACAGAACAGTAGTATTAGAAAATAGTATTGCACATTCAATTTGCAGTGTTCACGGATATATTAGGGACAAAATATCAGGGTATATGGTCACGTTTGTTTTCGTCAAATTCTTGCATATGAGGAAGACTCTAAAACTGCATAAGGTAAACAGTTACATTTCTTAGCCTAAAATGTTTGTGTGACCTAGCGGTACAGCTTGTACATGGCCACACTGTTGTGTGTAGTTTAGTCTCTGATTAAAAGCACCAACATTACTCCGATACAGTTTACTAAATGTCACAGGGTAAGAAAAATATGCAGCCTGACCGGGACTCGAACCCAGGACCTCTCGCTTACCGAGCGAGACCCCTCCCGACTGAGTTAACCGGTCGCTTACATATTCTTCTTCCCATAATTTGAACAAGTAAGTGCCGTGACACATGGTCGGTACACATGATGTTTAATAATAAAATATAATAACCTTGATAATGTAAGTTTTTATTCAGTATATGACGTTAGAGGTACATACGTTCAATCTGTCATACATGATTTATCATTGTGTCAATGTAACGTGAGTTACGGCATATTTACTCTGAATCCTTTACACTAAATAGTTTTGCAAATGACAAAGTTTACATTTAGAATAATTAATCTATGTGCGACGAATAAGGAACTAACAAACACTCGCAAGATTAATTGGGAGTTTTTGTGGAAATAAAAATTGTGATTGTATGCACCATTCTGTATCGTTAGATGATTTGTCTGGAAAGAAGGTCGGTTTTTGTTTACCTTACACGTTGTTGTAAGTCACGTGATTACAAACCCTGATATATAACTTATTTCAGAATTCTTCCTTACTCTGTGTACAATGTACATGGAATGATTCGTTATCTGTAGACTATCAGCCGTCAACTAAACACTGTAATATAACGAAATGATCGACTAGTCTACCGTAAAACAATCAGACAGCCAGACAATCTAATAAACTTCAGTAATTGATTTCTTTTTTTAAAAAAGTCACACTGTAAAAGCTTCTTCTTCACAGATTTCAACTTAAAAAGATTCCCGGGTGGGGCATACTTTCAAGGAGCTTGGTCATGAAATACTTTCTACGGTCATTCTTCCTCCTACCAATGAATTTTAATTATGTAGGGCAGTTGTCAGTCACTGACAAAAGTATGCGCTCAGTAGTTGGTTAACAGCTAATCCAGAGATCAAGCCTTTCCAATAGGAGTGAGTAGGTTGACTGATCGCCGTTATATGACTTATACAATGTGTTGCTACGGCGTTAAACCCAACAAAAAATCAACTTAAAATATCAACTTCAACACTTGAAATTGTGTATTAACATTTTTAAATTATAGAAATATTACAATAATTGAATGATTCATTAATTGGACCAGAATTTGGATGAATGTCGACACATTGCAGTAAAATAATTGATAACCAGGTGAGTAGTTCAAATGAATTTAAGCATTTTAGTCCTGTGTGTAAGTTTGAACATTGTTTAACTGTCGAAAACTTACAAAACACCCAAAATTTGAATAAAAATATATCAATAACCAAATAATTGAAAACATATGTATCAACAAAACTATCATCAGAAAATTAATCAAAGAACTAAATCCAGCTAAAGCTCAAGCACCAAACAAAATTCACCCTAAAGTACTTATAGAATGCCAAGCAGAGCTACTCCAACCTCTGGAAATCATATTTAAAAATCACTAGAAGAAGGGATAGTACCAAAAACTTGGAAATTAGCTAATGTCACACCAATACATAAAATAAAAGCAGCGGTAGGAAAAAATCAGAAAACTATAGACCTATCAGCATCACATCCATCTGTTGTAGATAATTAGAAAAAATAATTAGGAACGCTGTGGTTGAACATCTAGAAGAAACAACCTGATAACAAAAATCAACATAGCTTCGCAAAGGACACTCATGTTCGTCTCAACTAATAGAATGCTTGGAAGATAGGACACAATCTATAGATAATGGTGAAAATGTAGATATCATATACCTCATAATCGTCTCCTAAATAAGGTATGGAACTACAGAATACAGGGTAATGTACATAATGGCAAAAGCTCAAATCTCAAAAATGTAACTAGTGGTGTTCCACAAGGAAGCGTGTTAGAACCTGTTCTTTTTTTACTATAATGACATACCAGATCAAATAAATAGTACTATCAAGTTATTTGCAGATGATACTAAACTATACAGAAGCATTCAAACAGAAACCGACATCACTGAACTCAAAAAAGGCATAATTAAAACTAGCTAATTGTCTAAAAACTTCCTTTCAATACAAACAAATGTAAAAGCATGAACATTGTTCATAATACCCAAAGAAATACTTATCTAATCAAAGATCGCAAGGATAATATGACACAAATAAACAAGTTGAGAAGGAAAAAGATCTGGGTGTCATTTTTTACTCCAAATTAAAATTTAATGAGCATGTTAACACCAAAGTCAAAACCGCAAATAGAAACCTGGGTATTCACTATTTAGATGAAAATATGTTCAAGACTCTATACAAATCCTTAGAAAGACCACATCTTTAATACGCCAGCCCAATATGGAACCCTAGGTACTTAAATGAAGAAAGAGCCATAGAAAGCGTACATAGAAGAGCAACTAGAATGGTACAATCAATCAAACATTTAACTTATCCACAAAGATTAAAGAGATTGGGTCTACCAACATTAGAATATAGAAGAAAAAGAGCCGACATGATACAAACATTTAAAATTCTAAAAGGTTATGACAAGATTGATAAAGACAAACTTTTCCCATCTCCACCTACTAGATCTCTAAATTTAAGAGATCATTTGAACAAAATAAATGTATGTTTAAAGTACCAAATGAATACAAGTGTTTGAAACATTATATATGTTATTGTAAGGTTGTAAGCTATTCAACAACCCGGGTCGATAGCGCAGTTGGTTGCGCGCCGGGATTTGGAATTTCGTGCCCGAGGGGGTGCGGGTTCGAATCCCACCCGGGGAGGTTATACCTTTCCATGAAAATTTGACAAAAATGTCGATTTTCCTCCATTGATTAGATAATATGGAGAAGTTTCCGGCCTTGTGGAAGGGTAGGTGAGTACTGGTTATAGAAAATGGTCCAGGAAAGCTAGGTTAGGTGCGCTGGACGCCGTAAACTGACCTAAATTGTGTTGACACGGCGTTAAATCCAATAAATAAATAAATAAGTAAGCTTTTCAAAGAAGTTTGTATGACGTTGCTACTAATACGTGCGTGCAATGATGGTGATTAGCTAACACGAGATGTAGATAGACAACAAAGGTAGAGAAATACAATAAAATAAGCCGAGGGTAAACAAAAATACTGATACAACGAAGTTACAACGTTTGAAAGTCCCTAGATTATACAAATACACGTGTATAATAATACTTAGTACCAAAACACCAAGCCAATGGCAAGTTACAAAGTTTGAAACCAAGACACTAGGTTCCCATGTCATTCCCATGTCATTCAAATACATATGTATAATAGTACTAATACCGAGAATTTGTTAATAACTTAAAACCCTACAAGGTTTGAACTATATGATATTAAATCAAACGAAGCCTTCATTCATATACTCGGCCAAAATAAAAAAAATATACCAATTTTATAATTTGTACTATAATTTTATCATCGTGTTATATATAGTCCGACAAAATCAACCTTTATGCAAGAATACATTAAACAATATTGTGGACTTACGTGTTTCTCCATGAACGAATGTGTTCAAAATTAAAAGTACAATTCAATGCCATGATTTGTTCACAAAATTGATTTATAGACAGATATGTTGTTACATACACGTGTACAATCGTATACACGCTTAAGGAAACTCACGATTAATTGTAAGTGGAACGTGTAATAACTATAATAAGGTAGTTCAAGCTCAGGTTAATATTGTCGCACTGTAACATCCTAGCAATATTGAATATAAGATGTATCCATAACCGTTGGTTATCTGTTGGCCCAAGTTAACCCGTAGTGTCCCGTGAAAAAAGTCATTAAAGCCGTTTTGATCGAGTGGCTCGTGCGACACGTATCCAGATGACATATTTTTCCCAAAACTTTCACATCTTATTAAAACTGTGTTGAAACAAGTCTAAGAAATCGCCAAGGCTAAATTATGTAAGGGATATACCACGAGAGCTGTCCAATATGTTAGATATTGGATAGCTGAGGCGCGTTACTTAAATCACAGCTCACCTACAAATTTTTATGATATTGATACAAAATCAATTTTTACTTTACACCTATCACAGATAACGATTTCCGAATTATACATTTAAATCATATATTTGTCGAATTTGAATTAATATTGACAATATTAATTGTAACTATGAATAAAATGGGATGACGTCATAGCTGTGGTTTAAGAGAAAGGAAACCAAGCTATTGAAATGATAAATGTAGGCAGGTCAGCCACCTGTATCCCGGCACCGTGGTTGTCCTTTAAAGACTTTCGAGTATTTACGGAGAAAATCTTTACCGCTTTGAACACATTAGAGATGAGTTAGTGGGCTGTGTTTCAAGAAGATGTAATACACACTGTAAATGGCCTTGCAGAGTCCTCACAAGATTAGTGGAATAAACATGTGACGAGCATTTCAATGTGAAACACGTTCTCCTTGACTGTCAGGATCTTAAATACATCCGTGACAAACATTTTAAACTAAAAGGTTAACTCACTTAGAGAACTTTTTCAGTCGGTACGATCATTATGCAATATTAAACTATTTGAAGGAAATAAATATTTATCATAAAATATAGGACTTAAAAACATTAGAATTCGGTTACATTAATAATATCATCAATTGCTTTCGACGCGATATAACCTTCATGTGTTGATGCGCCGTAAAACCAAACAAACAAACTAACGTCAACAGCCTGCGCCGTCGTATCACAACATGCATTGCACAAAATGGATTTTATCGGCTGGCTTATAATAATGTATGGCTTAAAATACGTACTATATCCATGTGTCGTAGCTATATCAACTGATTGATATGTCTTGTCTTGACAAGTCACTGCAATTAGCAACAAGCTTGTATTATAACATAATTAATTGACATTTTATGTTATGTTATAGCGCTACATGACATTGTCACGTGATCTTTCAAGACATGATCATCTAGTCACGTGTCAATTCTCGCTCTCGCGTGACTCTTTTACATGACAATAGAATAAACTAACTCTTTTATGAATCTCCAAGATTTATTGACCAGTCTGTGATTATCTGTTAACTAGGTTTGACCTGTAGTAAAGATTAACATTGACCACACACATAGTTGTATAGATCTATAGTTAAACCACATGATATATGCACGAACTTATAGATATTGTAGCTCGGCTGCTTTTGTCATTTGTATATAACAGCGTCTACCAACATGCAGTTTATTAGTATATTAGCGGCGGAGACGGCTTATGTTGATTGCCCGTCCACATGTTATTTATGATAGCTGATAGCTCGGCTTCTGTCATTTAGCTCCATTCATATATTTTCCCATCCACTTGTATTCCATTTGTCATCATATATTGTTATGGATAGCTCGGTGGCAAAGACAGGCTACTCAGATCGCCGTCCGTTTGACAACAAAGACGATCTTCAGATAAGTCCGACTATCACTATTGTCTTTGTTCCTTCCTAGTTTATATCATTATCCATGCATTTGTCTTTGTTTAAGTATCTTACTGTTATATATAGCATTATATTTAGTTTAGTTGTTTATTGCATTATGTATATTTTGTTATTGTTATGTACATATACGTGGAGATGGTCGTGAAATTATTTCTACGGCTATTCTCCCTCCTACCAATGATTCTTAATTATGTAGGGCAGTTGTCAGTCACTGACGGAAGTATGTGCTTAGTAGTTGGTTAACAGCTAAAACCAGAGATTTAGCCTTTCCAGGCAAAGTGAGTAGGTTGACTGAACGCCGTTATATGACCTATACAATGTGTTGCTACGACGTTAAAGTTGAACCCAACAAAACAAACAAAGAGACCAGAAAATGGAGGCTTAAAATTATATAATACAGTCATGGTTGTCGGTTTATCATCGTTGATCAAGTTGTATGATATTGTTTGATATAGCATCAAGCCTGGTTTGTTGTTGTTAGTGATGCTGCCTATTGTCGTATTATGATTTTGTACTTTCGAATCAGACTATTTTGTGTATGTTGTTTCATAGTTGTCTTTTGTTTGTTACTTATTGTCCTCATATTAATATGATGTTCTGAGACAGACAAGCATTGAAGCCTAATTGTCACGGTACAACAAGCATTAACGATATAGAATAAATCATTGTTATTATAGTTATGTTGCATAGTTGCTGTTATTTTATGTGTATATATTCTATCACTTGTAAATATATCTTAATATTATTAGTTACACAGTCAGTTACTGACCGGATACGGTGTGATACCGGGTCAGTAAATTAATATTGGGTGAGAGCGTAGCTCGAGCCCAATATTTATTCACTGACCCGGTATCACACCGTATCCGGTCAGTAACTGACTGTGTAACGAATTTATCTTACCGAGTACCCCCATCTGAATTTTAGCATCAAAGAACACGGACAAGTCTGCCCGAATCGTCGCTTGGCTGCCATCTTGTTTATTGACCGAAAGGAACCGAAACGCGACTGTTATTGACGAAAAGGACACACAATATTAACACAGTGAACTCCCCTTATCGATGTAGTTAGTTCGAATTAATTTTGGAGTAGAAAAATAAGGTTTCGTCAGCGCTATCATTTATAAATGTTGTTACTGACTGGATATTAGAATCTACTGACCTAATATGGGATAATACATGGTCAGCACGTGACCGCTCTCGGCCAATGAAAAACGAGTATTCTGTATGAGGTAAGATAATTTATTATACCAATCATTAAGCTAGGTAGCTCGAGGAAAATATATATTATACCTTTTATACTGTTCATTGTAAATCTATCATTTCTGTACATTTAGTAGCCGGTGCACGTTACATTTTTTCAATTTTGTTGACTATTATGCTATACGGACAAATTTGAATTTTCAAAATTTCCATATCAAATAGAGATAGGAAAAATTAAAAATATAATATTGACTGTAACTTATCTACCTTGAGATTTCTGTTAAATAATGACGTTTGCTAAATATATGTGAGTCTGTATGACACACTATTAAGTCTGGTGGAAGAGTGTTTACATGTGAGACGCCGTAAAATGACCTGAATTGTTTGTTTGTTTGTTTGTTTGGACCTGAATTGTGTTGACACGGCGTAAAAACCCAGTTAAAAAATACGTACATATAGAACCAGCCTTATCAACGAACCCGTGCTTTTAGCTCAAGAAATAAGTTTATGTCTGCCTGATTGGTAGGATTGATTATCAATTTGTGATTCAAACTTTGTAATATGAATAAGTTTATATTATAGTAAACTTACATACAGTATGTCTGATAGTAAACTTACATACAGTATGTCTGATGGTAAACTTACATACAGTATGTCTGATGGTAAACTTACATACAGTATGTCTGATGGTAAACTTACATACAGTATGTCTGATGGTAAACTTACATACAGTATGTCTGATGGTAAACTTACATACAGTATGTCTGATGGTAAACTTACATACAGTATGTCTGATGGTAAACTTACATACAGTATGTCTGATGGTAAACTTACATACAGTATGTCTGATGGTAAACTTACATACAGTATGTCTGATGGTAAACTTACATACAGTATGTCTGATGGTAAACTTACATACAGTATGTCTGATGGTAAACTTACATACAGTATGTCTGATAGTAAACTTACATACAGTATGTCTGATGGTAAACTTACATACAGTATGTCTGATGAGATATTCTCAAAAAGTCTTTTGAAAAGCATGGTAGAAGCAATTGTACATACTCGTACATACACTGAAGACTATACACATAGGACTATATTTAAATCTTGGATTTCATTCACCAAATATAAGTAGTGTTAGCCCTGTCCAGATTAATTCTCTGTCTATCTATCGTTCAATCAAAATGTTCAATCCTACCAACCAGGCAGAAATAAACATACAAAACTTGAACAAATAGTTAATTGAAAGATGACATGATCACATTCTTATTTTGTTTGTTTGGGTTTTACGGCGCATCAACACAAAAAGGTCATATCGCGCCGAAAACAATTGATAATACTATTAATTCAGTCGATAACAATTATTTAAAATCCTATATTTTATTGTATATATTTATTTCCTTCAAAAAGTTAAGTATTGCATATGATGGTACTGACTCAAAAAGTTTTTTAAGTGAGTTAACCTTAAAATGTTTGTCACGGATGAATTTAAGATCCTGACAGTCAAGGAGAAAGTGTTTTACATTGAACTGCTCGTCACATGGTATACATTTAGGTGCTTGAGAAGGTATGAATGTGTTAATCTGGTATGACCAATTCTACATCGCGTAATTACTATTTGATCTCGTCGATTAGCAATCCTGACAATAGACTTTGATAACTTTAAAACTTCTCTGCTAATCAACTATGCTTGTTTTAAAGTACAGTTTTCTGAAGTTTCTGCACGATACGGTCATAAACAATATTTTACACATGCTGAGCTTTTTGTGACAGAATCTGTCAGCATAGGAGGATCCAAGGGGGCGGACCCGGCGTAAGCCCCCCCCCCCCTAAAATTGCCAAAGCAAAGGTTTTTTACTATCGTAAAATATGATATTTATAGGGTAAAATATGAAAATAAATGTCAAAAAATTGCACGGTACGAGTGAATAAGATAAAGACCGGGAGTACACAAATAAAATGACATGTATAACGTACACTACTTCAAGGACAATTCCTTTTAATTATTTTTAAGATTTTAAAATGATCTACAAAAAAATTTGTGAGACACATCTCTTTTTTATTGTATACCCTGGGAAAGAAAAGTTTGGGTTCTGTAAATGTACCTGAATCCCTCAGAAATGAGCTTGGAGGCCGCAGCTCCCTGGATCCCTAATCAAGGCTTTGCCCAGGATCCTTAGGGGTCCTTTAATACGACCACTGGTCCCCTGGTCAGCTCGTCGTTCATCCCCCCGTAAACTTAAATTTATTCGCCCGCGTTAAATTAAAATCCAGGATCTAGTCAGTTAAAACCTTATAAATACATTTAAACGAATGTTAACTGATCAAACCCCACAAATGCACGTATTCTGTGCAGCCCGTGACCATTAAACAGTAT
This sequence comes from Mactra quadrangularis, assembly GCA_025267735.1. Lineage (NCBI taxonomy): Eukaryota > Metazoa > Mollusca > Bivalvia > Venerida > Mactridae > Mactra > Mactra quadrangularis. The sequence continues at coordinate 31,735,552 of CM046293.1, forward strand.
GTCAGACCTTTGACTGAGATAACTAAAGTACAGCAGTCAATGAGTGACCTTCAACTCAATCAGTTTAGGAACGCCTCTCCAATACTTGCTTATTTTACATCAGACAAACTCACAGTCAACCTCCGTAAACAGATATCCGGTAGAGCTTTGTTGTACAGGATCTCTGAGGTTCCCATGGAAGGTCACGTACGGCGACCCTCGTAAGAAAACGGCCAGATCAAAATTAGCGAGGGAAAATTTTAGGTCGGGTTTTAATTAGATTGGCTCACGGTAGACCTACAGGTCACGTTAAGCTGACCTTTATCTTATAATACCCACGACGTACCTTGCATTGAATCATCTAACTACACTCAGCGAATAACGAACGTTGTCAAAATAGCTCGGAAACCCCTATCTAAAGATAGATATTTCTAACTGTCTATACAATAATTGGTAAACACAAAAGTCATCTGTACGTGACCCCGGTGTAATACCGAGAGATCCTATGACTGCAGTCTATCAAATATCTGTTCATGGAGAACGGTTCTAACTTAAAGGAATTGCAAAGCATAAGTTAAACTTCATATTTCCTGATTTTGAATAATATGTTTTATAACTGTTAATGCAACAGACACACTGTTATATTTCTTGGCAAAAATATTTCTTTATTTTCTCGTAATATTTGGGGTGTTTCCTAACTAGACCCACGTGGGTTAGGTTAGCTAAAAATAGATTAGTGTTAAAATATGCATTTACTGATGAGAATATACTAGAGCTTGTTATTGAGCAACATTATTATAATTCCATTTAACAGATATCGTTACCGCCTAAGAATGTTAAAAGACAAGAAGCGACCAATGAAAATGTTTAATTTCAGCAAGTACGACATGTAACAAATCTATAAATAGCTTGGTGATTCCCTCAGTATCCTACTTCCGTTTTCAACAATGTGTATGCCACATGTTTTAATTCGTTCGGTTAAATGTTATAAGTGACAAATGTTATTAGTGAGTGATTTCTTGCGTTCTAAATACTGTTTTAAAGATTATACTTGGTAATATACTTTTGGCACAGTCACTTGCCTGTATATCCCTTTTAAGATAAATGGAAATTCAGATCTTTTTATTGACAAGAGACTCTCCTACCTCTAAGATATTAGAAGTATTGACTGAACAATGCACATAAAAAGAAAATTAAAAAATAGTTGAGCTCTTTAATTGTCCTTTTAGAAAAACTATATTTTAGAATAACATAGTTGTTAACGTTTTTTTTGTGACAAAATGTGTGAATTGAATAATCGAATACTTAAATCGTACAAAACTATATGAATAATAATTAAAAAAAACACACACACAAAAACAGCAGTTCCGAGAAAATGCATGCAATATTTCACAATTGTTAGGAATTATTTGAGCATAAAGAAATTGAGAAGCTGGGAATTCTAATTTTTTTTTGGGGGGGGGGGGGTTGTTTTCTTAGTGATTTATATTAAAACACTTTTGAATTGTTAAGTTTTGGTTTATTGTGATTTTTTTGTGTTTCTGTGAGAGAATAAAATATTGAGATTATAGTTTTTTACATAAAAGTTACCCAGAAAACACATAACTACCACTTTGTTATATAGGTCACCGATTTTAGAATTTGAATGTGAATTAAACTATTGTGAACATGAAGAAACGGTCTTTACATGGGATTACCACTTGAAATTCTATATTTTGATTTAACTCATGCGTTTATCTGTGAGTATAATTTATGACATGTTTTCATTGTTTGTTTGAGATTATCTTTTATTATCCAAAATTGTTTCTTATAATGTAATTTGGAGGAAGTAAGTTAATTATCACATTATTTCATCTTAGCCGCCCGGCTAGCTCAGATGGTAACACGCAAAACTACTAATACTAAACTCTACTTTCGTTTTTATTAATTTTACAAATATGTTCAAATTATGAACCTGTCATTTATTAGACACGTGCATAAATATGTTGATGTTATATGGTCAAATCTTTTATCCCAAGATGAAATTTTGTTTGAAAACGTTCAACAAGAAGCTCTAAGAATCATTTCTGGCACTACTAAAGAAGTCTCAATCGATAAACTATACCATGAAAATGGTTTTATTCCACTGAAACAGCGAAGAGAAACATAGACTTTAACATTTTTTTCAAGATAAAGCTCGGTCTCGCTCCTCAGTACCTAAGAGATCTAATCCCTAATACAATTTCTGAAAAAACATCTTCTTACAACTTGAGAATGAATGTTTCACAAACTCGTAACGTCTTCTGTAACACAAATCTCTGTGCGAAATCGTTTTTACCAGAAACAGTAGCAGGATGGAATGCACTTCCAAATGAACTAAGAGAGCCACAATCTCTCTCGTCCTTTACACGTGGTTGGGCTACTTTAAATTCATTACACACACCCTCAAAATACTATTATGAAGGTGACAGATCAACGTCAATTTTACACACTAGATTAAGAACACACTGTAGTAATCTGATCGTCTTTTCTCAAAAAGCATAATAACCCTTACTGTAAATGCGGCAAAAAAGAAACATTGGAGCATTTATTTCTAGATTGTCCCTTATTTAATTAACAACGGTTAGTACTTTTTGAAAACTTGCAAAATATTGTGTCAGTAACAGTGCAGCGACTTCTAAACGGGAATCAAACCCTCATATTATAATTGTATAAGTACATGTATATAAAATATTTAAAAATTAATTTAACTGGAGATGATTGCATATATTAAACCTTTAACAACATTATACAATGTTTTTTTTAGTAATTATCTTATATATTGATGTTTATGTTTTCGACATACTGCTATAGTACGCACTGGGTCTTGCTCTGAAATAAGTGAAGATAGGTTACAAGTCACAGACATTACAAATTATATATATTGGGAAATATTTCACAGTCAGCTGTATACAGATAGAATGGTAAGTCATGATGAAAGTGAACGATGGGTTCAAACCATATCAATAGGACCAGTAACGGAGTATACACTTTTCACTGTAAAATAGACTATGAAGTGGTGTAAAAATAGGGCTTACAAACATTTCTTTCCTAAATGCATTACCTTTATACAATCCATTGACAAATGGTGCCATATTAGAAATATTTAAACTTGGAAAGTCACATTCAAATAGAAAATATACTTATTGTTATTACACCAGGAACGTTAACTGGACATGAGTCGGATATAAATATTGAAGTTACAATCGCGAGAAACCACAGAACTAAAAAAATGACCATTCAAGGGAAAGCGAGGACGCATTTAGGGCAGAAACCCTCAGTATTCCAACCTAAACAGTTGCATGCGCTCAGATTGAAACATAAGAAAAATCAGCATACACTGCCAGTACTCCAAAAGCTTTCAGAGCAAGTGAAAAGCAGAAAATAATATCAGAGCTGAGGAAACACACAAAACAGTAAAAGAGAAGGACAAACGGGAGAGATGCTTCAATCGTAAAGTCGGCTGAATGTAGATACAGATGCTGTCTTTAAACCGCACTTTTTAACTGTAACAGGAAATGATCCAGATATGTCTTTGCAGATCATGTGTGAAGTAATAGACGAGGAAGTGAACAATGAATATACGGTTGTATTTATTTACTTATTGGAGTTAACGCCGTGTCAACACTATTTAGGTCATTTTACGGCGTCCAGCGCACCTAACCTAGCTTTCATGGACCATTGTCTATAACCAGTACTCACCTACCCTTCCACAAGGCCGGAAACTTCTCCATGTTATCTAATCAATGGAGGAAAATCGACATTATTGTCAAATTTTCATGGAAGGGTATAACCTCCTCGTGTGGGATTCGAACCCGTACCCCCTCGGGCACGACATTCCAAATCCCGGCGCGCTACCAACTGCGCTATCGACCCGGGTTGAAAATACGGTTGTACGCGAGTTGTTGCGACAGAATGAAGATATTGACCAAACACCACTGCATTTGCTTCAAGCAAAGATCCCTGAGCATTTGCCACGTGGAAACTTCTGGAACACATCAGAAGCACCGAAGCAGCAAACATCGTCGACATTGAAACATAACGAACTACGGTCAATTAGACCTTCGGTGTCATACAGACCGACTGCATCAGAACTAACAATTGAAGCATTTTTTAAGCATGCATTTACAAAACTGCAGAATAGCTTGAAAAGATGGAAGCTTAAGAAATAAAGAGAATACTAGAAAGATGGGCTTACAATACTTGAAAATTTCAGGACAAGGCTGTAAGACATTGAAGGCAAAAGATAGGAAGAACAGAAAAGGAGGAAAGCAGAATTGGAAATGTTAGAAAGAGCGAGAATTGAGAAGGCTGAGAATTTAACACAACATATCTGCTTCTATGATCTCTGGCAATCACATGAACAAGTAGTTGAAAGCATACATGCCTCTGGTCCAAAGAAGAAATATCATAAACGTAATACATGCTCAACTGAAGTTTATAAAGGAAGTACAAAAGTAGCAACATGAAAATAAAAATATGTTCAATATTTTAGTTAAAGTAGCAAAAGGAAAGTACAGAAAGCTGTCAGTGGATGAAATGACAGATTTTTTTCTTATCCAACTTACGTCGATAGAAAAAAATCCCCATCAAAATCATTTTTCCCTTGAAAATCATTTCCTCTTGTTCAGTGTAAGAAATATCAAAAAGTATAAATATTTTGATGAACTTCTGTTTAGAAACTCTGTAAGCACAATAACAAGTATATTGACAAGTGTTACTAAATGTAGACACGCTATGTCACGGACATTGTATCCTAGCTTCCGATGCTCGCCTTTACCATAATGGGGAACCAATAGCAGAAACCAAACGTGTTTGTTTATTTCTGGCCTCAAAAATGTCTCACATTTGGAGAAACTACAGTAAGAAAATCAAATTATCGGACGTTAAACAAAAAAAGAATTGATTCTTTCTTTAAGACATCACCTGAGCAGAGTAAGACAGGTCTTTTCAATCGTGTGATATCGAAATTGGTGATATTATTGAAAGTAGGCAATCTACACCACACGAAGTTGAACACGGAAGAACCTCGACCCAAGTCACCGTGTACTGAACAACAACGGTCTGGGTCAGTTACAGACCTCCTAATAACTGACATCAAAATAAGACAGTCGTTGTTTTAATCAACAGCTGTACTAGAGAGAGGTTGTTCAACCATGAATGACATTTGCAATGACTTAAGATCACTAGGCCAGCAATCTCTGGATTCTCTTAAGCCAGAGACATATCTCACATATCTCATTCCCTGCTTATGCGGATTACCTTGTGGTCTGACCAGTTGTCAGAAGCTGTTTTTGAACATATTGTTGATATGCTCTGTGACAGAAAAGAAAGAGACATTCCTCTTTAGGCTTACTTACAGACTTCTTCAAGACTTGTTTCGGAACTTTGAAGAAATATAAGTAATAAGTAGTATACTGAATTTTCCCCAGTTTGGTATTTTTTGCGTATTTTTTACCCTTGTGACCAGCGTCTTCCCTTGTTAAAAACACGTTCTTGACAAAAAGGATCTTAAATACATCCGTGACAAACATTTTAAGGTTAACTCACTCAGAGAACTTTTTCAGTCGATACCATCATATGCTATTTGAAGGAAATAAATATACATCATCAAATATATGACTTTGAACCATTATAATTCGGTTGCATTAATAGTATCATCAATTGGTTTGGGTGCGATATAACCTTTCTGTGTTGGTGCTACGCTAAACACAAAGAAACAAACACACAAACATCTTCCCCTGTTCCTAACAAACCTGAACAAATAGTAATTTATTATTTCTAGTAAGAAAGACTCCCAACAGAAGGACAACCAGATGACATTCCCTTATTAGTTAGTAAAGTTATTGATCATACGTTTTTGGATAAACATACATGCAGAGGTAATTGTTACAGATTCTGGATTTCCTCTGTGGTACAATGTGAAACATGGTGATGATTCAGTGTACGCTTACAACCTTCATGAAGATTTTAAAAAGGAGGCTTGAAAACTATTATCATCTGAATCACTGGATTTTATGACAAAGGTGTACATATTACTCTCAATAAATATTTCCATGATTTATGTGTATGTAAAATTATTTTGTTGCGAGAATGCGACTGTCTGACAAGGCATCTATATTTACTGCCGAAGTCAAAGCAATAAATATAGCTTTAACGTACATTTCAAGTAATATTAATGACACGTTCATTATTTTCTGTATTACTGACCATTAAAATTGTAGTTCAGACAATATACTTATGAAAAACATCGAATTAAAATGACATATTCTAAAAGCTAAAATAGTTCACCTCTGCTGGATACTAATTCATACATGTATTGGAATACATGGAAATGAAAAAGTAGACATTTAGCTAAAGAATCTATAAACCTTCAACCAGTAGATATCAAATTCCCAAGCAGTGACTTCAAATGTTCAATCAATACGTTGAATCAAAATGGCAAACAATGTGGAATAATGCTATATTTAATAAGTTACATAACGTAAAGCAAACCCTTGATTCATCGATTATCATAAAATAATGGACTTGAAACCATAATAATTCGGTTGCATTAACTTTTATAATGCTATACGCGACTACAGGTCGCGATGATCTTATCGTTTTCCCACTGCTGAGCGCGACCTACAGTCGCGATACATATGTTTCCAAATTACACGCTCTTATTATCCTCTTATTATGCTTAAAATAGATCGACCTCTGTACAGAAATTATTATATCATATGCCAAAATCTAGTTGATAATGTTATGCATTAAAATATTGTCCAGTAGAAATTTAATCCAGCCTTACGCGCGAAGAACAATCTCTATTTCTCCCTAAGTTTTCACAACAATAACAATGGCGGCTTATGCAAAAAACGATTTTCGTTAGACGGTGTTTTAGAGGAATTATTTAAAGATTTTAATTGTTTTGTACAGAAAAAACATAAATCTTTTCAATTGATTTTTCATAAATTTACTTATATTTAATATCGGTAATTTATTTGTTTACACCGTATGTCCGCACGCTCCGAAAACAAAAGTAGAAAAACCGGAAGTAGACATTGAAACGTATATAAAACGCGTTTTCACATATTATAGGTTTGTTGGTGATTGATTACCAAAATGATGATATTTATTGGTGGCATTGTTATGTTTTCAAGTTTTATAATTCATAAGTGTTACTGTGAACATGTATATATATGTTGTATATATATTAAAGAGTCTTTATATATCAATTCTTAGTAGTGTAAATAAAATTGGAATACTGTGAACATTCAATACATACGGAAATAATGCGAACCATCGGTCAACGAATATGTAAGTTTGATATTCTAGTTACCCAATTAACATGAATTATATGCATGATTTTATTATGCCATTCATTTTCCGCTTTGAAATACAATCAATATGCATGAAATGATTTTAACAGCCAGAGTATTGTAAACTTTTAAATATTGCCACATATTTCGTTTCTTTTGTGTCATATGGAAGACTTTAAACAGATTGTAAGATGACAAAAATCAATAAGATTTATATAATTATTCATGTTCTGTATTCTATGTTCTTTTTAAAAAGTATAGGTTTTGTTAAGATCAATTCACAATTTAAAAGATAATTTAAAGAAGATAAACACAACACCTTTCACCAGGGTATCCTCTGATCAATATCAGCTAAATTAAATCAGCAGTGGGGTGGGCTTATCAGTAGTAAGGTATATAGCATGATATGGGTTAATAGTATCATAATATGGAATGCCGTTTGCACAATAATTACTTAAACATACAATCCAAATAGCAGAAGACTTATTTTGTTTTGCTTCTGAAAGATTGACAACGCCCAAAGAAAAAGCTGTATGTACTAGAAGGATTTTTCGACTGCTTAATGAAATTGAACGTGACAGACCTGAGCGGTCCTTTTTACCAATAAAAGATAATAGAAAAATACATCAAGTTATCAATGAAAATGTTGGCAAGTTATTGTCCCGCAATTTATCATGTTATAACTGTGACAATTGTTTATTAGGTAAGTACAGATCCTGTTCAAATGAAGTATTTATTGGGTCGTGCAGAGAACTTACCATGAAATCTACTAATAGAGACTCTAACGTTTTGTGTGAGCAAAATGAACAGCTTAGTGAAGATCAGCACGTATATGATCTTGTATTTCCAGGCATGGTTTTTGCAGTTAGAGCAGACGACAACACATTCCCATATTATTTAGTGCGCGCATCAACAACTGTGAAAACAACTAAAAAGAAAATGACTGACAAATGGGGATGTACTTATCCTCCAGATCGTAAAATCATTGAAGGGTATTATTTTCAGAATGATAAAGAAAGTAGTTTAATGAAATTAGTTAAAAATATGAGATGTGCAGTGCCAGCTGAGAGTGTAATATACATATGTACTGATTTTGGTGATGCAAATATTGTAACTGTTCCGGATAGTTTGCACAGATTAATTTTGAAATGTCTTTAAACATTTATGTGAATAAACTAAATTAAGATTTGAAATCATCTTTCGTCGAAAAAAATGCCAGTTTGCTGATATATAATTCACGTGCTCACTTTTGATCACTATGATTATATTATTTAGATTATTAGTAATGCTTTTGAATGAGTGAATGTGTGAGTGAATGAATGAGTGAATGTGTGAGTGAATGAATGAGTGAATGTGTGAGTGAATGAATGAGTGAATGTGTGAGTGAATGAATGAGTGAATGAGCGAGTGTGATAATAGACTTAATATTTTTTGTATTATATGATTAGTACTACACAATGAACTAAATGTGAAAATTAAATGAAATAATTAACTTCATTATATGTTTGTTAGTTCATTAATAAAGCATAGCGTAAGAAAGTTGTTACGTTTGATAAAAAACGCTTCTTTGAAGCTATAATAACGTCAAATTACGACGTTACGTTATGTCCGTCATTAGCGTGCGTTACGTCATAGTTTTAAGTTTTCCAATTTGAAATTGAAACTATAGATTAAGACTTCAAACTATATGTTTAACTGTTAAACCCTATGTTTAACTGTCAAAACAGTTGCAACCATTTAAACTTTCCATGCCTGACTTGTATGAAAAACTGATAAACATGAAGTAAAAGGTTAAATACTGGAGATAAACAGCTATTTTGATTTTTTTACTTAGTAATGATATTAGCCTTATTCACCGTTGTTGATTAGACAGAATTATTTTTTTATTCATAAATTACTTCGGACTATTCAAAGTCAACAGTCACTTAGATAACAAAGTAAAAATATATATCGCATCGTCTGCATGATTGTATTATGTTATACAAATAGCAACTTCAGATAAAGCAACAACTTCTCACGTTATGACAAACTCGAAAAATGATTGGATATCTGTTAAACAATAGGTTTAACAGTTAAACCCATAGTTTAAAGTCTTAATTATATAGTTAACAGATTTTCGCTGAAAACTATGTATTAAAGTCTCTTAATACCATAGTTTAAAGTGTTTAATGTGAAAATCTGTTAAACATATAGATTAAAGACTTAAACTATAGGATTAACACTTAAACATAGGGTTTATGCTGATAAACATATACTTTAAGTAACATTGTGCACAATATTCTGTTAAACCCATAGTTTAAAGTCTTAAACTATAGGAATAACAATTAAACCCTATGTTTAAATCTGTTAAACTATGGGTTTAACAGTTAATCCTATAGTTTAAGTAATTATTGTGCAAACGGCATGTCATAATCATCAATTGCTTTCTGCGCGATATAACCTTTCTGTGTTTTCTTTTTTTTAGAAAATCTGAAATTTTGATGTTGTTTCAAACTATTTTGTTCTGTAAAATCATTCATAAATCTAAATTTTGCAAATTGTTTGTTGCAAGTTTCATCTAGTCATACTTAGAAAACAGAAATAAAATGTATATTTCTGAATATTAAAAAAATGTCTTTGCAGTGCTACAAAAGACACCTTGAAAAATCAAAGTACTGAAAGTACTGTTGGAAGGAATTTTTGAGCGATTATAAGAGTTCAAAGTTACTATTTCGATATCCATCATTATCTTTTTATCAGTCATAGTCAACTGTGTTTCATAGTTTATTTTACATGGCGTTAAGGTCACAACAAATTGATCACATGTTCTATGGAGTTTGTCCAAAAACAATGTGAGTGAGAGAGCGAAAAAAAAATGTATTCACAGTACCGTATTTCTAATAATGTACAGGTAACTGTCCAATATTAAGATTACTCGTCCATTATTTGGTGTGTTGGGACATTATTTAACGTGTGGGTCTAATATTGGACTACACGCTAGATATTGTCCAACACATCAGATATTGTACGCGTAACTTTAGAAGCGAACGATACCTTTTCGATGTATTTCATGAAAAAAGAAAATGAACGAGTGAAGTTCGTTTCATTTGTTGAACAAAATTTGACAAATAAACTCAAAATTGCAAATATTTTTCTTATTCATCTTCGAAATGAGGATTATTTAATTCCTGTTCACATTTTGTCAGCGTTGCACTGTCGTTCTGAAAATTGAGAAAAATATAAAAGTTTAGCATAATTATACTCAGTCCCGAACCACAGGCTGCCAGCATAAAACAGTCCCCTTAAAAAAATATTGTATACATTTTTTTTTCGGGGACTTTTTCATGCCGGCAGCCTGTTACCCGAACTAGATTTTAAACACATTTTAACGCATTATTTGTCTAACTCTGTTAGCTATTCCTTGCCAATGATTCAACAAATAAAGTTTTGTTTTCCAATATAACAACGCATGAAAGGAACAAAATATAGAGGTTTTTTTAATAATAGCAGAAAGAAACATGTAATTCGCCATCAGCCCCAAAACGTTTTAGTTCAAATAAAAGGAACTATGCATTTAGTATGATGTGATCCTTCCGTCCTGTTTGTGTTTTATTGAGCAATGGCAGAAATAGGTAATTCATGTACTAGACAACAGAAACATCGAAGACAATGCCTAAACATTCAACGTTACCAAAATGACATTAAACATCCTCAATTATCAACAATATGAAACGTATTACTGTCGAAAATAATGACCAATTGCGTGACGGCCTCTTCCCGTGATCAAAATGTCATGGGTTTGAGCCTTGAACCGAACATAGATCGATATGGGAAAAGTACGACAAACATGTTGTTTACGAAGGATGTATGAATAAACAGGGAACTTGAACGTTGCGTCAGTGCAACCACTTCTTATTTGATGCCTACATGGCTCGGTTCAGGTCTCCATTTGGCTTCACTCATGTTTACTTATTATTATAACTTTTTGCATTGATATATATATATGATCTTACCATTAACCTGTTTCTCTAATATTAATTTCTCATTACAAATCAGCCTTGTGCCAGGCTGTGGCTGATATCGCTTCTTGGGCATGACTGGAATCAGTTGATAATCCTCCTAAAACACCACATTTTCAATGCATTGCAACCGATGTAATGTATGTACATATAAGTTCATTCACTCGAACACCACCGGGTCGAATTATTTGGCCGAGTCGAACACATTGTCTGGCACCGATCAATTTCCCTTCTATATCTATATTAGTCAACCTCTGTTGGGTCGAACAGGACTAAGTCGAACTCCCGAACCAATATCTTGGGCCCGTGGTTTACAAATACACTTAGATACAATTGTCTCTCTCGAACAATAGATTTTCACACATCGACCGTAAAATCTTGACAGTAGTCATTGTTGGTGACGCGTGATAACAACAGGACGTGAAAATCGCTTAACAATAGATTTGTTAATTGATTTTAATCGCTTAACAATAGATTTGTTAATTGACGTTAATTTGCCCAACACATTGTGATTAGTATACATAATATTGCATAAAAATTGCTTAACAATAGAATTGTTTGTTGACTGCAATTTGTAGACAGGCACATATTATAAAATGTTATGGTATGAATAATAATAAAGGATAAAACGAGTAAGTAACGTCTCGCTAAAAAAATTAATTAGCGCATATACAGCGTGTATGTTAGTTTAAATTTATAAAAACTGATAAAAATAGTTCGTGCGATTTCAGTAAAAAATAAGTCCAAATTAAGAATCAAAATGATAGAACATAATATACAACGGAGGAAAAAAACTTACTGGAGGACCCGGTCACATCGAACCTTTCTCACTTACATGTAACAACATTAAAGAAATGATCAATTCATCTACTACTACTCACCTATATCGTAATCATGTTCATAAATGTAAAAACAATGCACAACAAATATGTAGTTGGCAAATTAATTTTCAGTTATTAATAACTACGTATACATGACACATTAATGAGCCGTATGTTCGGGTTATATATTAAACCAAGGGAGATAACAAATTTAAAAACAATTACGAAACAAGGGGAAGTAATAACGTCGTACTTGGACAAAATTCGGCCTGGTCAAACACTTGGCTCTCTCGAATCATTTTTCATGTCCCCTCGAGTTCGAGCCAGCGAACTTTTACGAATGTATTCCGAGTAATTAACAGTACATCCAAGAGAAAACACCAACTTTAATTCCAAAGATAATTTAGTTTTTTCAAAAATGTAACACGTGTATAATGTGATGCACCTCTTTATGACGTTTTCATATAAATTAAGAATGCAGGAAAGTAAATTTATGAATAAGATTTCCATGTTTATGAGTCCCAGCTTAACAGCAAAACAGTCCAATGTGTCCTGTAACAAACTGTTTGCATAGACTTGATGACGGCAAGCTTCAGCTTGTGATAGAGCTGGGTTTCTAATTATTGTTGAATGATAAAAAAATTATGTGGTCTTCGGGTAAGCCTCTCGCTCGACACACGAGACGAGTATAATCTCCGCAAAATTGTAAGTCAGTAGCACGATAAAGCAAGTTTCATTTTCCGTGTCCGACTACTGTTGATATCCGAAAATTTCGTAATTAATACCACGTATTTCCGTTGAATTTCACTCAAATTCCTTGTCAAACATTCTCGAATTCAGTGTTTATCAAATTCTAGACCTAATTTGAGAAAGCGTCCTTCGATGTTGGCGTGTAAGCGTCGTTAAATGACGCTGTTTCAGAGCAGACATCGCGAAATATGACGACATTCATCCAGCATCGTTTAGGCGCTTTATTCGGTAATGACATTAGCTCTGGCAAGCGCCTACTTGACACGGATGAAAAAGGCTAGTATAATTCGCTTACGAAAATGCGGGTCGGACGATTGCTACCTCCAAATGACGACGATTTTTCGAGTGCGTCAGGGAAGACCCGCTGGTCGTTTTTCAGTGCGTCAAAGCTGACAAAAAGTGCGCCAAAAACGCAAAAACGCGCTCTGGAGAACACTGTCCAGGGACAACCTTCCTCCCTGGCTGGAAAAGCTACACGCCAAAATTTTTGGGGCGTCATAATTGTAAGAATGTTAAGTTTTCTCCCTGTCCTATCTGCTCTCTAAGTAATGGATCAACCTTCATATTTTTACTCCAAAGACACATATGACGTCACACATCCAGATAAACTGTGTAGAGAGTGTACAAATAGAGTCTACGTCGCAGTTAAACTGATGGGAAATCAATTTAAGAAGGGTAGCATGAATAAAAGTTTTTGGAGAATAATTAAAAATTGTGAAAATGTATTAAATATAGAGCAGTTATCATATTTCTGAACAAAGGAGTGCGTCATTGTGGGCCTAATTTCTCATGATGTATGTTAACAAGAAATTTCAAGGTGCGGGAGCAAACAATTTTTTTTCATCATGGATTTTAAGGTGCGGGAAATTCGACGAACATATGATCAATTTGTTGTGGCCTTAACAAAAAAAATCAACTATATTATGTGCATCGAGCGTGCACACGGTCACCCATCCATTCTTTAATCGTACAGTTGCTTAACTTATAAACATGTCCGTCGCTTTACGTTCTCTAAGTTAACTCCAGCTGTAAAAACTCTCGCTAAAGTTGTACGAGCGTGTGGAAGATACTAATGCGCAATATTACAAAAAAGTCTATTCTCCGTACACAGTTGGAATTATGTTTGATTATTGTGGAAAAAAACAATAAATATCATAATTTTAAGTATTTGTTTAAATCAGTTTTTTCAACTCATCTACGTTTATAGTACACATATTTTTCTGCTGCACTACGTATTTCTTGGTCGCATTGACTCATTGATTTTTATTGAGTTGAAGGTGTTGTTCGTTCTTTTCAAATTTTGGAGAGCGCTGACATAGAAAGGATTTTCCCCTCCAAAAAACAGGGGTTTTCGTCTCGGAACGGACTGTGACAGTGGCGTCTGTGGGGTTTAAACCATGTATTAGAGTGCACTAATAATCCTACACTTGTCCCATCAGGTTCATGTTAGTACAAACAATAACAAACTGTCTTAATAATAAAACTCCATTTCTTTTATTGTTGTGCTTAACGCCGTAGCAACATATTGTATATGTTATCACGATGATAACTCCGCCTACTCAATGTTCCTGGAAAGACTTAATCTCTGGATTTAGCAACTACTAGGCGCATACTTTCGTCAGTGACTGACAACTTCCCTACATGATTTAGAATCAGTGGTAGGAGGGAGAATGGTCATAGAAATTATTTCATGACCAAGCTCCACGAAACTATGCCCCAGACGGGAATCGAACAACGACCCCTCGATCAGTAAACTTGTGCGCTTCGGACTGAGCTAGCCGGGCGGGATGATAAAACTTCAACCCACCCTACACTACAAAAAAGTTCAACCCACCTTACACTACAAAAAAGTCCAACCCACTTTACACTACAAAAATGTTCAACCCACCCTACACTACAAAAAAGTCCAACCCACCCTACACTACAAAAAAAGTCAACCCACCTTACACTACAAAAAAGTTCAACCCACCCTACACCACAAAATTTCAAACCACCCTACACTACAAAAAAGTCCAACCCACCTTACACTACAAAAAAAGTTCAATCCACCTTACACTACAAAAAAAGTTCAACCCACCTTACACTACAAAAAAGTTCAACCCACCTTACACTACAAAAAAGTTCAACCCACCTTATACTACAAAAAAGTTCAACCCACCTTGCACTACAAAAAAGTTCAACCCACCTTACACTACAAAAAAGTTCAACCCACCTTACACTACAAAAACGTTCAACCCACCCTACACTACAAAAAAGTTCAACCCACCTTACACTACAAAAAAGTCAACCCACCTTACACTACAAAAAAGTTCAACCCACCTTACACTACAAAAAAGTCAACCCACCTTACACTACAAAAAATTCTCCCCACCCTACACTACAAAAAAGTCCAACCCACCTTACACTACAAAAAAGTTCAACCCACCCTACACTACAAAAAAGTTTAACCCACCTTACACTACAAAAAGTCCAACCCATCCTACACTACAAAAAAGTTCAACCCACCTTACACTACAAAAAAGTTCAATCCACCTTACACTACAAAAAAGTTCAACCCACCCTACACTACAAAAAAGTTAAACCCACCTTACACTACAAAAAAGTTCAACCCACCTTACAATACAAAAAAGTCAACCCACCTTACACTACAAAAAAGTTCAACCCACCTTACTCTACAAAAAAATTCAACCCACCTTACACTACAAAATAGTTCAACCCACCTTACACTACAAAAAAGTTCAACCCACCTTACTCTACAAAAAAATTCAACCCACCTTACATTACAAAAAAAATCAACCCACCTTACACTACAAAAAAGTTCAACCCACCTTACACTACAAAAAAGTTCAACCCTCCCTACACTACAAAAAAGTTTAACCCACCCTACACTACAAAAAAGTTCAAACCACCCTACACTACAAAAAAAGTAAACCCACCTTACACTACAAAAAAGTTCAACCCACCTTACACTACAAAAAGGTCAACCCACCCTACACTACAAAAAAGTTCAACCCACCCTACACTACAAAAAAAGTTCAACCCACCTTACACTACAAAAAAGTTCAACCCACCTTACACTACAAAAATGTTCAACCCACCTTACACTACAAAAATGTTCAACCCACCCTACACTACAAAAAAGTCAACCCACCTTACACTACAAAAAAATTTAACCCACCCTACACTACAAAATGTTCAACCCACCCTACACTACAAAAAAGTTCAACCCACCTTACACTACAAAAAAGTTCAACCCACCTTACACTACAAAAAAGTTCAACCCACCCTACACTACAAAAACGTTCAACCCACCTAACACTACAAAAAAGTTCAACCCACCTTACACTTCAAAAAAGTCAACCCACCTTACACTACAAAAAAGTTCAACCCACCTTACTCTACAAAAAGTTCAACCCACCTTACACTACAAAAAAATTCAACCCGCCTTACACTACAAAAAAGTTCAACCCACCCTACACTACAAAAAAGTTCAACCCACCCTACACTACAAAAAAGTCAATCCACCTTACACTACAAAAAAGTTCAACCCACCCTACACTACAAAAAAGTCAATCCACCTTACACTACAAAAAAAGTCAACCCACCCTACACTACAAAAAAGTCAATCCACCCTACACTACAAAAAAGTCAACCCACCTTACACTACAAAAAAGTCAATCCACCTTACACTACAAAAAAGTTCAACCCACCCTACACTACAAAAAAGTCAATCCACCTTACACTACAAAAAAGTTCAACCCACCCTACACTACAAAAAAGTCAATCCACCCTACACTACAAAAAAGTCAACCCACCTTACACTACAAAAAGCTAATAGCATTGTCAAGGCAAAAGTATAGAGTGACCCATTGAAAACGAGATCACCTGAGGTAAAATCAGCAAGTATTTGACGACAGGAATAAAAGGGGCATATCGACATTTTTTGAAGAAAAAAATTCCACAAAATCTTAAATAAATGCTGAAACCAAATCTCTACCGCCTTGAAATGTCAAGACTAAGTAGACAGTTTTTAACAACTGGTAAATGGAAAGAAACCAGAAAGGCTGGTAGGATGAGTTGACCTAATACCGGTTTATATTGCAATACGAATTCTGACGGTTTTTAACCAGTTCATTTTCCTAGAACCGGGTTTTGTAGATATGCCGTACTAATGGTTTTATTAGAATCTGAAACTTTAATGTTTGTTCTAATGTTAAAATGTGTTGAGAACTTAAATAATCTTTAATCGCTTTAAACGGTTCATAGTTTCGTCAAATAAGAGAAAAAATCTCTTAGAAAGTCTATTTCAAAATATGCTTTTTCTAACATAGCCCATACTACTATAGCCATTCAAACATATGGATAAGAGATCGTTCGAATATACATATATGTGTGTAATGTTGATCCAATTAATACGATGCATATGCACTAATTCATGCTTTGCATGTCAACGCAAAAAAACGGTACGTATTGCAATATATTGCAATACGGATTTTGTCGTATTGATACACCCCTAGAAAACATGCACTATGGTGATGGTATGTGAAATAGACCCTTAAAATTAATTAGAAATATATGTCTATAAATAAATTCCTTAAATCTAAAATAAGAAATATATAACTAAACCATCGTCGGAAACCCACGGTACTCATACATTATGAATATTTGACGTAATGCTCTGGGTTACCGATGTAACTAAGCATACCATTAAAAGAGTAACAATGCATTTAGAGCTATTAACCTTAATCGTTACATGAGATGTGGTTGATGATTAGAAACGTATATTTAAAGTTTGAAATTGATACCTTAAGAAATATAAGTAAAATATTTTACTGCATAAAAAATTAAATCAGAATTCTTGACGTGGACGCCGGGGTGAGTAGGATAGGTCTTCATACTTCGTTTAGTCAAGCTACAAAGTGTGGTTAAGGGATTTGAGCGCTGTAAATGTATGAAATAAAATATGTGTTGATATTGCAAAACAAACTAATATAGTCCGACAATATTAACCTGAGCTTGAAATACCTTATAATAATTACACACTTCACTTACATTAAATCTCCGTATACATGCGTGTATACGATTATAATTATACACGTGTTTATAACAACCTATGTGACTATAAAATCAAATTTGTAAATATGGCATGTTATTGTACTTTAATTTTGGAAGCATTCGTTTTTGGGGAAAAATTCAAGTCCTTGACATTGTGGCCACAGTTTTAAAGTATTTATTTTTATGAAAACAAAATTAATTGTTGAGTACGTGTATTTTGCCGAAAGCTTCCGATAAAGCGCGATTTAAAGACGAAGATAAAATAGACAATAAATACCAAGTTTAATATATTCTTGCATTAAGATCAATCTCAGGTTAATCTCAGGTTAATATTGTTATATTAATATAATAACTACAACCAATGGAATCTTATACAAGAAAAGATTAATGCAAAGCATTAAATACCGCCGGATAGTGGTAATATTATGTGTACATAAATCAAAAGAGAAAACAAAGATATATGCGGCAAAAAGAGTACAAAATTCTGTATTCCGAGGTATAATACAGAACATGTAAAGTGTTCCATGATAAATGGCACAGTTTATAAATCTATATATTTACTACATTATTTAATCAATATTAAGTTATTCCTTTTTTACAAACTTAAAAATACGGCTTATTGGCCACTAATTACAGCAATAAATTTATGTTTATTACTAAAATGTACTCGCATGTCTACTACCAGGGTTTAGAAGAGAAGATAATTACAATGCAGCAACTTCTTGGAGAAACTCCTTTTAAACATGATATATAAATGTTTTAAAGAATAAATGAAATTTATGTATACAAAAACACGCCAGATTTGACATCATGCATTTAGCGCTTCGTATACGATAAACCCGATCTAAATTTCTCAGCTTGCGTACTTGATATTTACCACGAGTCTATAGCAAATCTGTTCACGGAGACGTGCATGAAATATGTACGGTACGTGGTTGTTTTTAGCCTGAACCTCAATTTTGGGGAGCAGGTATTTTACAATGTCTTAAAATATAAATTAAGGATAAAATGTTCTTCAAATTGCCCCCAAAAAAGCACGAAATTTTATTGCTGTACTATAAAACTAAAAATTAATACAATTTAACACCTTCAACATTAGTAAATAAAAAATGAGGACGCAAGTAAAAGAAATTATGAACTGCTCCTACCATGGTCATCAGATTCTGACGACTTCAGGCCGGCGGTAAATTAAAATAACATACAAATCGTATCAGTACTTATATGAAATGTCTATAGAAACTTTACACCTACCGTTTAGTATGTTTAATTCCGACATATAATGTCACAGCATTCCTCGACATTGTTCATTTGAGACAAGTTAATTTTGAAAACCACAACAAAACTATGTCTTTAATTATGAAACAATATAGACGACATGTAGTGATTTAAGACTTGGTCCAAGATTGCAGGAATTTAAGGGGCGGATTACTAACATTTCCATAGGGGTTTGCCCTAACCTATTCAAAAATGGTTATCTATATGACCCTTTCATTTTAAGGTCTTGCAACCGAGCATTGTATTAATATTGTTGTATATAACATCACATTGTAAGATTGTTTACGAAGTGATACCCTGACTACAAAGAATTGCAAACACAATAATCAGTTTATATTGTGAGTATTTTACAATTCCAGGGTGGGTACACCAGGGGTTTGTTTATATATTTAATTGATCATCGTAAATCAATATATATTTATATTCATTTTAGAAGCAGACAGTTTCCTCCACAAAATATTGGACTAATGAAATTTATAAGAAAAAAAACGTATCATACACAGCACGTGTAATTTCAATGTAATTCAATCTTATTCCTGTAATATAGCCTAAATTGTATGTTGATGAAAGCCGCGGCCGTGGCGTAGTGGTTAGCATGTCTGACATCGAATCCGGAGATCGCGGGTTCGAGCCCGGTCGCGGCAGGTCATACCCTATACATGAGTTGTCGGCCTCGTGGTAGGGTAAGTTAGCACTGGTGATAGAGTAGTGTCCCGGAAACCTTTAGTTGGAAGAGCTGACCGTCGTATATATGACCTAAATATGTGTTGAATACGACGTTAAAAAAAGCATGTTGAATTAATCAATGTTGATTTTAGAGTTGGCTCAAATTTTGTTCCATTCTTCATGGGTTATAGTAAATCCCTTTATCCTGAAACCAAGATTTTAGAAGGGTACTATATTACTGTCAGTAATTAAGATGGTAAAATTTTATGACACTCATATAAGTTGTCTATAGATTAAACTATTTATTATTAAATTAACATATTTATAGCTTTTTACAATCGTAATAAATCGAGTGTTTCCGTAGTATACGTAAACTTAACATCGTACACAAACCGCGGCATACCGCCACGTGAACATCAGTACGTAAACAAACGAGTGATTTCTAGGGCTCTAACTTATAACTTGAACTTTTATCATTTGTACAAAATACTTTTGTTAATACAGGCTTTTGGTTAAACCCTGACTTTCTGGAAATAATATTTTAAGTTAAACCCTTTATGAACATTAAAAAAATTCTGAAATAAATATTATTTTAACATCTATTTCTGAAAGCCGGTACTGAAAATTTCCATTCAGAATCAAATCAAACAAAATATAAAAAAAAAACTTGTTCATAAAGTTTCATGTTTTTATTTAAATTAAATATGAATACACTCGATACCGCCACTATGGTTCCGTATATCACATTAACTGTCATTCAACGTCTTTCATAACACATGAGTATGAGATAAAATCAAATTTATACGGTCTATTATATTGTACGGAATATTTATGTTAGTCATTTTTAAGATACAAGATTGCAAGGTTTTCTCTTCTAAGTAAACTCTTATTATAATATAACAATTATTGATATAAATCAAAAACTTATATCCGTAATGTAATGACATTTTATAGTTTAAGTTTCATACACTGACACTGACTTTACAGCTATAAGTTCTGGTCATCAGGCTACTGGTATCTACCTTTCAAGTCCCCTGGTGAATTATTTTTTATTCCGCTTAGCACAACCGACAAGTTGGCCCTACGGAATTTAACCACCCTTGCAGGTACCTATTTACAGCCTCTTTCCCTCCCCCTCTCCCCCCTCTCTCTCTCCCCCTCTCTCTCTCCCTCCCCCCTCTCTCTCTCCCTCCTCCCTCTCTCTCTCTCTCTTCTGCACTCTCCCCCTCTCTCTCTCCTCTCTTTTTATCTCTCACTCTCTTCCTCTCCCCCCCTCTCTTTCTCTCCCCCTCTCGTTCTCTCTCTCCCTCACTCTCTCCCTCTCTCTCTCCCCCAATCTTATCTCCCTCACTCTCCCCTCTTCCTCTTTCTCTCCCTCACTCTCCCCCTATATCTCCCTCTCCCCTATTCTCTCTACCCCTCTCTCCCTTACTCCTCCCTCTCTTTCCCCCCCCTCTCTCCCCCTCTCTCTCTCCCCTTCTCTCCCCAGTCTCTCTCTCCCCCTCCTCTCTCCTCCCTCACGCCCCCTCTCCCCCCCCCTCTCCTCCCTCCCCCCCTCTCTCTCTCTCTCTCTCTCTCTCTCTCTCTCTCCCCTTCTCCCCCCCTCTCTCTCTCCCCCCTCTCTCCCCCTCTCTCCCTCCCTCACTCTCCCCACTCTCTCTCTCAGTTCTGTACAAATTCTCTCTCCAGTAAGGTACATATTCTACTACACTGTTATGACAAATCTAGTACAACATTAATGAGTTCACGTGATAGAGGCAAGAATAAAAGAAAATCAAATTTCCTGATTTAGTCAGAGAAATGTTGAAGCAATTACAGAAAAGTTCGCCTGTAATTTCTGTGCAATTGTCATGTCGTGACTACATAGAATCTCTGTTAAATGATATACAGTGCCTTCCAGAAGTTCGTTGACAAATATCATTTTCAGATCATGCATAACGTAAGTTATAATGAAAGCTTCTAATATACACTGACCTCCAAAAGTTCCTTCACAGTTCAATAAATTAATCCATTATCATATCATAGTGTATTTTATTCATTATCCAGGCAATTGAAACAACATTTCTATTAGGTATATTTCATTTTTAGTTGCAGCAAAAGTTATCTCTCAGCTCCCTAAACAATGTCCCATGTATTACAATTAACCTATATCAAATTTGAGATATTTTTGTAATTACATATCCAAATGACAAAAATGTACTGATTATAAAAAGCAAAATAAAAAATCATTAACCATAAATTGGTTTTACAACTTTCTGAAACTCCATTTCGCACAATGTACATTGTGAATATGTGAAGGAATTTTTGGAGGGCAGTGTATGTAACATAGTCGAATGATTTGTGGATTAACTAATACATAGTTATTTTTCGAAATTTGCTCATTGATAAAGTGGATGGGTTCAATCATCAATAAGGATTTTGTCCAGTCCAAGGACCCCAAAAATGTTCTGTATATAGACAATGTCTATCATGAAACAAGTTGTTGAGTCTATGTATTACGAAAAGGCCATTTTACAAAACAATCGTACGACAAAAATCATTGTACGTGAATTAAGTTTTTACTTTAGATGAGAAAATCAAAGATATATAATTGGGGCACTGCCCATTATACAACGGCGGAGAGTCAGGTGTTTGGGAAGTATCAAGCATCAATATCACCAACCGAAGTCGTATAAACACATTATATAGGTCATATCACAATGTTCACTTAACCTACTCACCGTTCTTGGAAAGGCTTAATCTCTAGATTTAGTTGTTAACCAATTTTTATAGGCACACACTTCCGTCAGTGACTGACAACTGTTCTACATGATTTAGATTCAGTGGTATTCGGAAGGGAAAATGGCCGTTGTATTAATTCCGTGACCAAAGTTTGATTCGCCTGGAAATCGAAGCCATGATACCTCGATCATCCGACTTGTGTGCTACCAACTGGGCGAGCTGACTAGCCGTTGAGTAATTCCACGAAAAAATATTATCATTACATGTAAAACGGTCAGTGGAAAGCAAATTGCTAAAACAACATGTTAATGAACGAAAAAGACTGAAAATGCCTCCAAAACTAGTATTTTTATTAGAGTAGGAATTACCTACAAGGTTAACAATTACAGAAATTCCATAACTCTATTACGGTACCGTTACTGTAGCCACTGTCCAAAGGAAAAAGCAAACTTGTCATTACACATCTACAAAACTATATTGTATATTGAATTTGTTTGTTTCATATCAAATCATTATTTTTCCATATCCTTGGTGTACGAGTATATCAGCACGTATTTATAATAAGATAAAATTATCTTTAATAACCTCAAAATATGATTTTTAATTCTGATAAATCCACGAACTCCCAGTCCTAGATGTCACTATAATCTACATAATGATTAAGACTTGACAAAGAAGGGTTAGGGGTTTTAAACGGGGCGCATTATGTCTCTACCTGGCATTCTAAATACAAAATCCTAAATGAAAGATAACTCTAGCTGTATTGTTACAATAATTATACGAGTTATCTCCCTTCATAAACCTAATTCGATAGTGATAATAAATACGAGCTGTGGTAATAGAAACTGAAACCAAAAATAAACTATTACTGTTTCCTTTCAATAGATTTGTCAAGTCACGAACAGAAATCATGAATGAAATAAAACGAAGATGTGAAACAATACAATATTTAATAGAGTACTCGGGTATTAGCGATCTCGACCAAAAAATCGAGTACGAATATTCGTCATGTCCGAAATCGTCAGATCGCGATCTACTTTTGGAAAAAAATGGAAGAACATTTCCAGCTTAATCATTAATGAAAACGAGTCGAACTACCAATGAAAACATTAATTTATGTAAAGACCGAATTATCTTGTGTCAAAATTTCGATTGATGCACATTAATTTAAACAAAAACGATATCACTGAAAATGCCGTAAAACGTCTGGTAATAGAAATGTTTGGAGTACATGGTTTTCCTTATAGTTAAAGCTTCTGTAATTCTGCATTTATTTTTGTTATTACATTATTTATGTATGCTTCTCCATTAACAAGTGATTCGTGGTTCGATTCGTGAATCGTTACAAATGAATCTTCGTTTGGATCGGATCGCCACTTGCTCAACGAGTTAGTTTTTGTAAGATTTTAATGAGGGTCCGTCCGCTCCATATGGATGCATTATGTGCAGACCCCGGAGTGTGACCTTTCACTCCTTCAAAGATTGTTTT
Organism: Mactra quadrangularis; assembly: GCA_025267735.1. Taxonomy (NCBI): domain Eukaryota; kingdom Metazoa; phylum Mollusca; class Bivalvia; order Venerida; family Mactridae; genus Mactra; species Mactra quadrangularis. The sequence goes on from CM046293.1 coordinate 31,759,625, forward strand.
TGAAGCCTAAATATTGGTCAAATTTAGAAAAGTTTTCCCAATAGAATTCTTACCGGGTTCTGTATTTATATTACCAAATTTTTTTTCAAATTTTGTGTTTCGCCAAAGATGGATAGTCTCCTTTTTGCTAATTCAGCACTTAAGTTTTGGAGATTCTCCTAGTTAGATTGTGGTTTACCCTAGGCTGTTTATTTGATGATTAGTATCATGTGCCTGCTGGTATGTTTGTGTGCTTTTGTTGAAACCTACTCTATATAACCTACAAGTCTGTTACACTAAGTGTTCATAAAATTAAATTACAATACCTAACATGATAATAACTTAATGTTTACATGAATAAATGTTGTACTATAGTATTACTACTACCATTACTTAATTTCTAATTTGTTTGAGCTAAGTGTTATCCTAAATCTATATGAAAAACAAATTTATGGTTGTTCAATATAAATGTACATTTAGATAATGAGTTATAAGAACCTTGTTTGTCTATATAGCTTAATAGGAAATGTAAAAAGAATACTGATGTAGTAAAAACAATAATATACATTTGAACAAGTAAGATTATAAAATCAATATTTAAATATTATAATATCATATTATTATTAAGTAAGATGTAATATTACATGTAGAAGCTTTATATAATCATTATGGAACTTATGACATAAAAACGGTTAGTAGTTTTTTTGAGGGATTTTTTACGTCCCAGTGTTAGTGTTTTTTTATTTTTGAAATAACTATATTTGTACCTTCACCTTTATTATATAAAAAATACATATAATATTATATCATGATTATCATAAAGTGATAATATATAGGAAATGTCAAAAGTTTATATAGTGTAGGAGTCCCTGTAAATATATATATGTACAGGCATTACATTGCGATAATAAGTCAGTGGGCACATGTTAAAACACAAAAGCACATTTGTTAGAACAAAAAATTAACACTGATAATAATAAAGAGCACTAAAACACTAAGCACATTAATTAAAACACTATGTTATCATTGATATATATATCCGCTGAAAACTGTTGCACTGAACTTATTATCTCCCCTTAGTGTTAGAGAATTGGTTTTTACGCACATAGAGTGTCTGTAAAATATATCACTGAGGGGGTATAGTTGACTTACAGGGCGCTCATTCTATCACTATATAATTGTTCATTTTCTAATTGGCACTTCTGAAAGTGTTCTTACTATATAATCACTGTTGACACCCAATGAATCACTTTTTGTAGTGTTGAGCACTATTATTTGTGTCTCTATTTGGGTGTAGACACTAATAATCTGGTTGCCTGTTATAATCTGTAGATCTGTAAAGAGGACATGATATGATATTAGTATTGAGTTAGACTAATTAGGTAAGTTGTTAATAGCTAATAGCTAATGACATAAGGAGTACTTGTTGACAATAGGTTTTCCTTTTGATTTCTGTATTAATATATAGTTATACCAGAGTGTTACATTTATATATGATTAACAGTAATTTTTTCCAAAGTAGTACTAACAAGGTGTCTGTTTACTTCTATTCCCTGGTTATTAACCTAACTTTAAGGTTAGATTCATATAAGGATGTCTAGTAATTTGCTATATTACTTATGTTTATCTAATATTGCTTTGTTTCTCATACATAGTCGAAAGAAAATAATGGTCGAAATGAAGGTATAATGAGATACAAGTTTTTAGAAACATAAAATATATAATGTTTTAAATGTTTTACCATGTCAGTATATGGAGTCTATTGGTCCTGTCTTTCTTGAAAATCACGAATGATAAGTCTGCAGTAAAAAGGAAAAGTCACGACGTGTTGGTTTAACCGTGGTAACGTTTCCGTTATTATGGAAGATACCACATGATTTTAAGGTTTTTATTGGAATTAAAGTCAATTATAGCGAGTAGAAGTTATTATTTGGTGGATTTAGATTATATTTATTATACTTTAATGATATGGGCCGGGGTTTCAGGGAATATTGGTTTTTTTGGGGGGGTTTTTTACCAGTAACTAATTTATCTTTTTGTCATCAGTTTTCGCGTTTTTGCACCAAACTGTGATTTTGGGTTTTATTAACATGGTTTTTGGGCTGGGTTAGTTTAATAAACTGGGATTGTCTTCATAAAAGCCTATTGTTGGTTGGATTGCAGCTGAGGCGTAGGAAGATTTGAGGATTTTATCAATTGAGGAGGGATTATTTTGGATTTGGAGATGATGGGAACTTTGCAGTAGGAGGATCAGAAGGGAATGAGTATTTAGAGTATATTCGTAACCTAATTTGTCCGCACCTTGTATTTAATTGGTGCGACTCTAATAGTTTATTGGTTTGGCTCTTTTCATCAACTAGTATTTGTACAATGATGGAGAGAATTAATGGTGGATATCTAGAATATGGATTGGTAGATTGGAGACGGCCATACTTAATCTCATGTGGTATCCTTTCTTATATATTACGCATATTATTAGGTTTTGTTTTATTATTTTGATTTCATATTGATTTACTACTTTTATAAGTATTTATCTTATGTCTTTACTGTTTAGTAATAGAATATTGATAAAGAGACTGATCGGACTGGCTATCAGCTCCCGTATCATTTATCATCTGTTGTTTAGGTTATTTGTATTTTTGTGACCTGAGGACTTATCCAACTAGCTGACCGAAGCCCTCAGGACAGTGATATTTTATATTTTTATAAATTTATAGGCAGAGGGGAGTCTAGGCTGGCCCCATTGGCTACCTGATTTTTTTTTTCCAAATTGGTATTTATTAGTTGGATGTTTGATAGTATTACGATGATAAAAAAGTATTTCTATCGCTCGTAATGTTCGTTTCGACGCTGCGGTGAGTCGTTCTCAATATTTATAAGTAAGAGTTCATAGATCACACAAAGTAGTTCAGTAATTTTACAATTTAATCCATTAATAATAAAGTAACAATTTTCACAAAGTTATTAAAGTTCGCAATAAACCAATATTTACTAGAGTACTAAGTCACAAAGAGCATATAACACACAGATCAACAAATGATACTTTCTTCCTTAACTAAAATGTGGTTGGTCTTATATAGCATAATCAGAACAATAAACAATTTCATTAGCTGATAAACATTTAGATAATCAAAATAATTACTTAGAAGTTTGACAATAAACTACCGGAAGACCGGTGCAATCAGCATAGTAAATCTAGTTATGACATACTGACACATCTTAAAATGCCTAAAACTATTAGTTAAAAAATAAGGTGATAATAATGATAAATATCAAAAGTGACTGTCGCGTTCAATACCTAAGGACATATAAACTAAAATAGGTTTACAATGTTATGACATGCCAAAATAATGCATTTTAAAAAAAATGAAAATATTCGTTTTAATAATAGTTTAGTGACCTGAGGGCTTACCCAACTAGCTGACCAAAGCCCTCCGGTCGGTGAATTTTTTTTTAAATTTTATTTATGTGTGGGTGGGGGTGCTGGCCTCATTTGCTACCAGCCATGTACCTAATTAGTTTTAATATTATAAGGTTGATTTGGGGTTTTTGTATTTTGGTGACTTGAGGGCTTACCCAACTAGCTGACCTAAGCCCTCAGGTCGGTGATAATTTGTTGGTTTATAATTTAAAAGGGGGGGGGGTCTGGTCCGGCTATTGGTACTTTGCGAAACGGAACGGAACGAGAGGCACCACACGGGGGAAATTAGGAAATGAAATGTAAATTCTTAAAATCAATTTACAGTAATCATAATAGTAAATTATACGAACTCTGTATAATCTTAGACTATCCGACGAAACTCATTATACACAAACAATTATATATGTAGTTATAATTGCCGACCCAGGATCTACACGTCGCCTTTTTACATGTATGTTATAAGATTGTAGGACAATTTGTACGTTTCTAAAGGGAAGGCTTTTTGCATTATTCTTCAAACTACTATGTTTAGGCTGTTGTTGTCATTATACCAATTTGCCCATTCTCTCTCGTTTCGTTCCGTTTCGCAAAGTACCAATACCCACACAGGTATTGGTACTTTGCGAAACGGAATGGAACGAGACAAATATGTTTATATCAATACATGGATATTCATAAATAACCCCGACATGGAATTTTGTCGGGTATATCACATAATCATTTATGGCTTTATATATGTAGTTATAATTGCCGGTCCAGGATCTACACGTCGCCGTTTTTACATGTATGTTATTAGATTATAGGACAATTTGTATGTTTGTAAAGGGAAGGCTTTTTGCATATTTCCTCATATGTGCACGCGTGATTATTCTTCAAACTACTATGTTTGCGCTGCTGTTGTCATTATACCAATTTAGCCCATTCTCTCTCGTTTCGTTCCGTTTCGCACACAGGTATTGGTACATTGTACTTTGCGAAACGAAACAGAACGAGAAAAATATATTTATATCATTACATGTATCTTCCTAAATAACCTCGACATGGAATTTTGCCGGGTATATCAAATAAACATTTATGGCTTTATATAAGTTGTTATAATTGCCGACCCAGGATCTACACGTAGCCTTTTTTTACATGTATGTTACAAGATTATAGGACAATTTGAATGTTTGTAAAGAGAAGGCTGCATATTTCCTCATATGTGCACGCGTGATTATTCTTCAAACTACTATGTTTGCGCTGTTGTTGTCATTATACCAATTTAGCCAATTTTCACTTGTTCCGTTTCGCAAAGTACCAATACCCACACAGGTATTGGTACTTTGCGAAACGGAACGGAACGAGACAAATGTATTTATATCATTACATGTATCTTCCTAAAAAAAATCGACATGGAATTTTACCGGGTATATCAAATAAACATTTATGGCTTTATATATGTAGTTATAATTGCCGACCCAGGATCTACACGTCGCCGTTTTTACATGTATGTTATAAGATTATAGGACAATTTGAATGTTTGTAAAGGGAAGGCTTTTTGCATATTTCCTAGTATGTGCACGCGTGATTATTCTTCAAACTACTATGTTTGCGCTGTTGTTGTCATTATACCAATTTGCTCATTCTCTCTCGTTTCGTTCCGTTTCGCAAAGTACCAATACCCACACAGGTATTGGTACTTTGCAAAACGGAACGGAACGAGAAAAAATATATCTATATCATTACATGTATCTTCCTAAATAACCTCGACATGGAATTTTACCGGGTATATCAAATAAACATTTATGGCTTTATATATGTAGTCATAATTGCCGACCCAGGGTCTACAAGTCGCCTTTTTTACATGTATGTTATAAGATTATAAGACAATTTGAATGTTTGTAAAGGGAAGGCTTTTTGCATATTTCCTAGTATGTGCACGCGTGATTATTCTTCAAACTACTATGTTTGTGCTGTTGTTGTCATCATACCAATTTGCACATTCTCTCTCGTTGCGTTCCGTTTCGCAAAGTACCAATACCCACACAGGTATTGGTACTTTGCGAAACGGAACGGAACGACAAAAAATATATTCATATCAATACATGTATCTTCATAAATAACCTCGCCATTGACTTTTTCCGGGTATATCAAATAATAATTTATGGCTTTAAATATGTAGTTATAATTGCCGACCCAAGATGTACAAGTCGCCTTTTTACATGACTGTTATAAGATTATAGGACAATTTGAATGTTTGTAAAGGGAAGACTTTTTGCATATTTCCTCGTATGTGCACGCATGATTATTCTTCAAACAAAATGTCGGCCGCGTCGTAGCGTTTCGTAACCAAGTTTTTATCGAATCTATCATCAAAATTTGATGCAATTTAAAGCTTTATTTAAGATGTTTTAACCACAGAAAGTAGTGATATACCCAATGTTAATCTTTTATGAAATAAAGGAATATTATTTAACACTATTCTGCTGACAAATAAAAATTCTACGAAAATGACGAATTCAAGTATGTCAGAATGAACTGTTTGATGCAGTTTAATTAAAACTGGTTTAAACAGTCACCTGCTGTAAGTGGCTAATCCGGACTCTTGCCGTCACTGGCAGCTTAATGTAGTTTATAAGGTATGTAAGCAGACTTTATTGTTTCTGCATTTTCAGAAGTAAATTATATAAATAGTCTTATAACAGTCATGTAAAAAGGCGACTTGTAGATCCTGGGTCGGCAATTATAACTACATATTTAAAGCCATAAATTATTATTTGATATACCCGGCAAAATTCCATGTCGAGGTTATTAATGAAGAAACATGTATTGATATAAATATATTTTGTCTCGTTCCGTTCCGTTTCGCAAAGTACCAATACCTGTGTGGGTATTGGTACTTTGCGAAACGGAACGAAACGAGAAAGAATGAGCAAATTGGTATATTGACAACAACTGCGCAAACATAGTAGTTTGAAGAATAATCACGCGTGCACATACAAGGAAATATGCAAAAAGCCTTCCCTTTAAAAGCATACAAATTGTCCTACAATCTTGTTACAAACATGTAAAAAGGCGACTTGTAGATCCTGGGCCGGCAATTATAACTACATATATTAAGCCATAAATGATTATTTGATATACCCGACAAAATTCCATGTCGGAGGTTATTTATGAATATCCATGTATTAATATAAATATATTTTGTCTCGTTCCGTTCCGTTTCGCAAAGTACCAATACCTGTGTGGGTATTGGTACTTTGCGGAACGAAACGAGAGAGAATGGGCTAAATTGGTATAATGACAACAGCAGCGCAAACATAGTAGTTTGAAGAATAATCACGCGTGCACATATGAGGAAATATGCAAAAAGTCTTCCCTTTACAAACATACAAATTGTCTTATAATCTTATAACATACATGTAAAAACGGCGACGTGTAGATCCTGGGTCGGCAATTATAACTACATATATAAAGCCATAAATGTTTATTTGATATACCCGGTAAAATTCCATGTTGACCTATTTAGGAAGATACATGTAATGATATAAATTTATTTGTCTCGTTCCGTTCCGTTTCGTAAAGAACCAATACCTGTGTGGGTATTGGTACTTTGCGAAACGGAACGAAACGAGAGAGAATGGGCTAAATTGGTATAATGACAACAACGGCGCAAACAGTAGTTTGAAGAATAATCACGCGTGCACATACAAGGAAATATGCAAAAAGCCTTCCCTTTACAAACATACATATTGTCCTACAATCTTAAAACATACATGCAAAAAGGCGACTTGTAGATCCTGGATCGGCAATTATAACTACATATATAATTGTTTGAGTATAATGAGTTACGTCGGATAGACTAAGATTATACAGAGTTCGTATAATTTACTATTATGATTACTGTAAATTGATTTTAAGAATTTACATTTCATTTCTTAATTTCCCCCGTGTGGTGCCTCTCGTTCCGTTCCGTTTCGCAAAGTACCAATAGCCTTTTTGGAACGATGTCTAAACATGATTTCCGTTGTTCTTCGTTCACAATCGTAAAACATCAAGTACATCCACATGTATATTCCCACTCGTAAAACATCAACAACTGTCTGTTCAATTACACAAAACATTACAGAACGTTCCGTAGCGATACATTTGGAACTCCTCGGTTATTCACTGCGATCAATCTCAGACATATTTTGAAACTACCGGTGTTGAAGTAAACAACTATATGCTCGTTTAGGCAAATATTGATGTTTCGTTTTTAGTCCGTAAATTTTGAAACATCACTCATTGCCTAAACAATTGCATATACATGTAATTTTGTGTATTAGATGAGATTATTTGCAGTGAATGGCCGAGGAGTTCCGAATTGGTACTTTGCAAAACGGAACGATTATTTGATGGCCGAGGATGTTCCGAATGTTTTGTCTCGTCTCGTTCCGTTTTGCAAAGTACCAATACCTGTGTGGGTATTGGTACTTTGCGAAACAAGAGAGAATGGGCCTAATTGGTATGACAACAACAGCGCAAAAATAGTAGTTTGATAAATACATTTCATTTCTTTATTTCCCCCATATCTTGCCTCTCGTTCCGTTCCGTTTCGTTTCGCTAAGTACCAATAGCCATGAAATTTCGCACCAAAATTGTGTGAAAGTTAGAGGGCGATTGTATTCTTCCAGGAAATTTTGCACCAAAGTAAAGGAAAGAAAGGTTCTGGGAAAAAAGACATATTTCGATTCGTTAGTTTGTTTTTACGCCGTAGCGACACATTTAAAGGTCACTCAGTCAATTTACTCACTCCTGAAAAGGCTAAATCTCTGGATTGAGCTGTTAACAAACTTCTAAGCGCGTACTTTCGTGATTCATTGGTAGGTGGGAGAATGGCTGTTGAAATAATTTCATGACGAAGCTCCATGAAAGTATGCCCCTCCTGGGAATCGAAACAAGTCCCCTCGATCAGTAGGCTTGCGTGCTACCAACTGAGCTAGCCGGGCGTCTTTTTTTCGATTAGTTTCAGTTTTTCAGAAACTTTCGTGCCAAAATGATGTCCCAGGATATTACGTACAAAATTAAGATTAGATAGGGAGAAATAGACATGTATTTCGATTTGTCCAAGGAACTTTCGTACTAAAATGATTGAACTGATGAATAGAAACATTACGATTCGTACAAAAATATTTAGTACCAAATTAAGGGTGCAAACTTTGTGTGGAAGAATAAGTTTCGATTCGTCCCGGAAAATTGCGTACCAAAATTAATTACACTAATTTTAGTACGTAAATTCCAGGGACGAGTCAAAATGTTATTTTCGTTCTCAATTTTCTCGCACCTTCACTTTGGTACAAATTTTCTGTGGAAGAATCGCGGTGATGCTATTCATCACAGATCTTTATGTATCATCATTTGTGTATGCAGTCCTTAAGACGAATCGAAATGTGTCTATCCTAGAACCCCGAATTTGGTACAAAATTTCCTGGGACAAATCGATGTTTTTTTGTCCTCGAATATTCTCACATCTTAATTTTGATACGAAATGTGCTTGGACGAATGAATATACATGCAATTGTTTTAATTCGACCTCGATTTTTTCGCACCTTCATTTGGTACGAAATTTACCTCCTATTCACCTTACTTTGATACGAAAATTTCCGATTTGTAACTTTCAAATTATGTTATAGGTTCTGTGATGAATAGACACTTTTCCCTGTATTTTTGAAAAAATAAAACCGTCTAGTTGTCTCAAAAAATGAGAATGTTAAAGAACTAATAAAAACTTATTTATTCGTCCAGGCACATTTGTCCCAAAGAAGGGTAAAAAAGGGACAAAAAGAAATTTCGTTTCGACTCAGAAACGTTCGTACCTTTAACGAGTATATTACGTACCAGGGTTAGGTTAGAAAGGTTCTGGGAAAATTACATTTCTATTCGTCCAAGGAACTTTCGTACTAACTAGTTCTGTTATGAATAGAAACTTAACGATACGTCTACAAATATGTAATACCAAATTAAAGGTGCAACGTTTGTGGAAGAATGAAGTTTTGATTCGTCCCAGAAAAGTTCGTACAAAAAGTATAAATTTTAGTACGTACATTCCTGGGACGAATGTGGTTTTCATCCTCAAATTTTTTCGAACCTTTTTGGCACGAATTTATTGTGGAAGAATCGTTGTTTATATTCATCAAAGAACTTTTCGTACAATCATTTATGTACGAAAGTCAGTGAAACGAATCGAAAAGTCTATCCTAGGAACAAAGTTTCCTGGATAGAATCAATGGTTTATGTCCCTGGATTTTTCACATGTTAATTTTGGTTCGAAATTTCAAGGGACGAACATGATCGTTTTAATTCCTCCCTAAAAATTTTCGCACATTCATTCGATACGAAATTTTGGACCAAGACGAATGATGTTCCTTTGCACTATAATTTTGGTACGAAAGTTCCCTAGGACGAATCGATGTTCTTATTATTTTTGAAAGATTCTGGAAGATTTCAGTACCAGGTTCTGTGAAGAATAGAAACATTGCTATTTATCCACAAAAATGAGATAGGGGACGAATAACAACGTATCGATTCGTCCAGGAATTTTTTTTTGTTTGGGTTTTACGGCGCACCAACACAAAAAGATCATTTCGCGCCATAAGGAAAATTTTGTACCAAAATTGTGATCTGGGACAGATATTTCCTTTTGTCCAAGGACATTTCTTACCAATGATGCCACATTACGATTCGTCATAGGAAATTTTGTACCTTGTACCAAAATAAAAGAAAATCTTCGAGGACGAATTAAAGTTCGATTCGTCCCAGAATTATGGATAGAAAATCTGTTTCTTTTGAAAGATTCTAGGAGAAATTGGAACTTAGTACTAAAATGATAGTACTAGTTCCAAGATGATTACGCAAGAAATCTCGTACCAAATTAAAGGTGCAAGTTTGTGTAAAAACGTTTTAATTCGTCCCAGAAAATTTCGTACCAAAATTAATGTACGAGAAAATTAGATGACGAACAAGAACATCAATTAATCCCAAGAAAGTGCGTAAATTCTGCGACAAATTGACACATTTCGATTGATCGCTGGAAGTTTTGTACCAAATTCAGGTAAGAAAGAGCTAAGAAAGGTTCTGGGATAGACATTTCGATTCTTTTCAGAGACTTTCATGGTACGTAAATTTAAGTTCCGTGATACGATTCGCCCACAGAAAAATTCGTTCCAAGATGGTGCGAAAAATTCGAGGACGAATAAAACCATGCAGATTGGTCCTAGAAAATCTCGAACCACAAATAAAGGTGTGGAAATTTAGTAATAGAAAAATTTCGATGCTTCCCAGGAAATTTCGTACCATAATCAAGGTAAAAAGGCTCAGAGATCCAAAAAATCCAATTTCAAAAATAATGGTATAAGTTCATGGATGAATCGTAACATTATCATTTGTCACAGAATTTCGTACCAAAATTAAGGTTCACATCGATTAGAGTAAAAGTGTCTGGGAGGAACAGTAGGAAATGTTGATTTTAAAAATCATCATGACATTCTGATTCACACCCAGAAATTTTGCACTGTTTTATTTGGTTCGGTACATATAATAGTAACAAATAAATCCTGTTCGGATTTGGCTCTTGTCGTACCCAGTTTGATAGAAAAGTAACACATTTTTTAAAACATGTAATTGGGCAACAAACATCTCAAGGACAAAATGTCCGAGATGACTTGTTAAATACGAGCAGGCCAGAATTATTTAATGTACAAGAAATAGACATCACACACATTGCTGATCTCACGCTGTTTTCAAATAGCCTGAAAAAAACCATCAAAATCAAATTATGAATAAAAACATTGTAAAATAATTCAAAGACTTGCATTTATGATTGCTCTCAGATTCGAGCAACCGAACGTACATGATTTTGAAATTTTCTTGAAAGGATATCCAGTCTGGACCAAGCTCAAATCAGTATCTCTTTCAGGACCTTAGATTGACAAAACCTGTCTAAATAACGAGACGACTTACTTGTAACAGAAAGATTTAAAACTGTTATAACAAGATGTATAAACTGTAATTACCAGATTTAAAACTGTAATAACGAGATTAATTACTGTAATAACAATATGTATAACTTTAATAACAATATGTTTAACTGTATTAACAATATGTATAACTGTAATAACTAGATGCATAACTGCAATAACAATATGTATAACTGCAATAACTATATGTATAACTGTAATAACAATATGTATAACTGTAATAACTATATTTATAACTGTATTAATAATATGTATAACTGTAATAACTAGATGTATAACTGTAATAACAATATGTATAACTGTAATAACAATATGTATAACTGTAATAACTAGATGTATAACTGCAATAACAAGATGTATAACTGCAACAACAATATGTATAACTGCAAAAACAATATGTATAACTGCAATAACAGGATGTATAACTGCAATAACATGATGTATAACTGCAATAACAAGACGTATAACTGCAATAACATGATGAATAACTGCAATAACAATATGTATAACTGTAGTAACAAGATGTATAACTGCAATAACAATATGTATAACTGCAATAACATGATGTATAACTGCAAATGACCTGAATTGTGTTGACATAGCATTAACTCAAAAAAATAAATAAACTAGATTTATAACTGATATAACTAGATTTATAACTGGTATAACTTGATGTATAACTGGTATAACTAGATTTATAACTGGTATAACAAGATTTATAACTGAATAACTGATATAACTAGATTTATAACTGATATAACTAGATGTATAACTGATCGATAAATGGATTTATAACTGATATAACTAGATTTATAACTGTTATAACTAGATTAATAACTGATATTACAAGATTTATAACTGTTATAACTAGATTTATAACTGATATAACTAGATTTATAACTGATATAACTAGAAGTATAACTGGTACGTATAACTAGATTTAGGCTGTATTAGGCTGCTGCAGGTTATAGTTGCTAAGAAAACTGCGACGGAAATTTTGTAACGGACAGACGGACGCAGGGACAAGGGTTAAACAGTATACCCCCCTCTTCAAGCGGGGGTATAACTAGATGTATTACTTATATATCTAGATTTATAACTGATAAAACTAGATGTATAACTGATATAACTAGATATATAACTGGTAAAACATGATTTATAACTGATATAACTAGATTTTTAACTGATATAACTAGATATGTAACTGGTATAACATGATTTATAACTGATATAACTAGATTTATAACTGATATAACTAGATTTATAACTGGTATAACTAGATTTATAACTGATATAACTAGATATATAACTTAATATAACTAGATATATAACTCATATAACTAGATGTCTAACTGATATAACTAGATTTATAACGGATATAACTAGATGTATAACTGATATAACTAGATTTATAACTGATATAACTAGATTTATAACTGATATAACTAGATGTATAACTGGTATAACTAGTTTTGTAACTGATATAACTAGATTTATAACTGATATAACTAGATTTATAACTGATGTAAGATTTATAACTGGTATAACTAGATTTATAACTGATATAACATGATTTATAACTGGTATAACAAGTAAATTTGTGAGCTAATGCTCACTAGTGATACCCCCGCAAAAATCTAAAAATATGACTACAAACAGGAAGTAGATGAGCAAGGAGCATGAAATCGCTTTACACCACATGGGACTAGGGGATGAAGCAATATGCAAAGTATTAGGCTGCTGTATGTTATAGTTGCTGAGAAAACTGCGACAGAAATTTTGTAACAAACAGACGGATACACGGACAAGGGTAAAACAGTATACCACCCTCTTTGAAGCAGGGGTGTAACTAGATTTATAACTGATATAACTAGATTTATAACTGGTATAACTTGATTTATAACTGATATAACTAGATTTATAACTGATATAACTAGATGTATAACTGATATAACTAGATATATAACTGGTATAACATTATTTATAACTGATATAACTAGATATATAACTGATATAACTAGATTTATAACTGTAGAACTGGATTTATAACTGGTAGAACTAGATTTATAACTAGTATAACTAGATATATAACTGGTATAACTAGATTTATAACTGGTATAACTAGATTTATAACTGGTATAACTAGATATATAACTGATATAACAAGTAAATCTGTGGGCTAATGCTCACTAGTGATACCCCGCAAAAATCTAACAATATGCAACAATCAGGAAGTAGATGAGCATGGAGCATGAAATCGCTTCACACCACATGGGACTAGGGGATGAAGCAATATGCAAAGTATTAGGCTGCTGCAGGTTATAGTTGCTGAGAAAACTGCGACGGAAATTTTGTAACGGACAGACGGACGGACAAGGGTAAAACAGTATACCCACCCTCTTCTTTGAAGCGGGGGTTTAACTAATGTATAACTGATATAACTAGATTAATAACTGATATAACCAGATGTATAACAGATAAAACTAGATTTATAACTGATATAACTAGATGTATAACTGGTATGACATGATTTATAACTGGTATGACATGATATATAACTGGTATAACTAGATATATAACTGGTATAACTAGATATATAACTGGTATAACTAGATTTATAACTGATATAACTAGATTTATAACTGATATAAATAGATTATAACAAATATAAGAAGATTTATAACTGATATAACTGGATTTATAATTGGTATAACTAAATTTATAACTGTAGAATTAGATTTATAACTGATATAACTAGATTTATAACTGGAATAACAAGATGGATAACTGGTATAACTAGATTTATAACTGATATTACTAGATGTATAACTGATATCACTAGATTTATAAATGATATAACTAGATTTATAACTATTGTAATAAATGGATTTATAACTGGTATAACGAGATTTATAACTGATATAACTAGATTTGTAACTGATATTTATAACTGGTACAACTAGATTTATAACTGGTATAACAAGATTTATAACTGATATAACATGATTTATAACTGATATAACAAGATTTTTAACTGATATAACTAGATATATAACTGATATAACATGATTTATAAGTGGTATAACTAGATTTATAACTGGTATAACTAGATTTATAACTGGTATAACTAGATTTATAACTGATATAACAAGATGGATAATTGGTATAACTAGATTTATAATTGATATAACAAGTAAATCTGTGAACTAATACTCACTAGTGATACCCCCGCAAAAATCATAAAATATGTGACAAACAGGAAGCAGATGAGCAAGGAGCATGAAATCGCTTTACACCACATGGGACAATGGGATGAAGCAATATGCAAAGTATTAGGCACCTGCAGGTTATAGTTGCTGAGAAAACTGCAACGGACATTTTGTAACAGACGGACACACGGACAAGGGTAAAACAGTATACCCCCATCTTCTTCGAAGCGGGGGTATAACTAGATGTATAACTGATATAACTAGATTTATAACTGATATAACTAGATTTATAACTGTAGAACTAGATTTATAACTGATATAACTAGATCTATAACTGATATAACAAGTAAATCTATGAGCTAATGCTCACTAGTGTTACCCCTGCAAAAATCTAAAAATATGCGACAAACAGGAAGTAGATGAGCAAGGTGCATGAAATCACTTTACACTAAATGGGACTATGGGATGAAGCAATATGCAAAGCATTAAGCTGCTACATGTTACAGTTGCTGAGAAAACTGCGACGGAAATTTTGTAACGCACGAACGCATGCACGGACAAGGGTAAAACAGTATACCCCCCCCTCTTCTTCGAAGTGGGCTATAACTAGATATATAACTGGTATACCTATATTTATAACTGATATAACTAGATTTATAACTGATATAACTAGATGTATAACTGGAATAACTAGATTTTTAACTGATTAACTAGATTAATAACTGGTAAAACTAGATTTATAACTGGTATAACAAGATTTATAACTGATAAAACAAGATTTTTAACTGATATAACTAGATTTATAACTGATATAACTAGATTTATAACTGATATAACTAGATGTATAACTGGAATAACTAGATTTTTAACTGATTAACTAGATTAATAACTGGTAAAACTAGATTTATAACTGGTATAACAAGATTTATAACTGATAAAACAAGATTTTTAACTGATATAACTAGATTTATAACTGATATAACTAGATATATAACTGATATAACTAGATATATAACTGGAATAACTAGATTTTTAACTGATTAACTAGATTAATAACTGGTAAAACTAGATTTATAACTGGTATAACAAGATTTATAACTGATAAAACAAGATTTTTAACTGATATAACTAGATTTATAACTGATATAACTAGATATATAACTGATATAACTAGATATATAACTGATATAACTAGATGTATAACTGGTACGTTTAACTAGATTCATAACTGATATAACTAGATATATAACTTAAATAACTAGATTTATAACTGATAAAACAAGATTTATAACTGGTAGAACTAGATTTATAACTGGTATAACTAGATTTATAACTGATATAGCTAGATGTATGACAGGTATAACTAGATTTATAACTGATATAACTAGATTTTAAACTGTTATAATAAATGGATTTATAACTGATAAAACAAGATTTTTAACTGATATAACTAGATGTATAACTGATATAACTAGATTTATAACTGATATAACATCATTTATAACTGATATAACTAGATGTATAACTGGTATAACTAGATTTATAACTGATATAACATCATTTATAACTGATATAACTAGATGTATAACTGATATAACTAGATGTATAACTGATATAACTAGATATATAACTGATATAACTAGATTTATAACTGATATAACTTGATTTATAACTGTAAAACTAGATTTATAACTGATATAACTAGATTTATAACTGGTATAACTAGATTTATAACTGATATAACAAGTAAATCTGTGAGCTAATGCTCACTAGTGATACACCCGCAAAAATCTAAAAATATGCGACAAACAGGAAGCAGATGAGCAACATTGACAATGACAACAACAGCGCAAACATAGTAGTTTGAAGGATAATCACGCGTGCACATATGAGGAAATATGCAGCCTTCTCTTTACAAACATTCAAATTGTCCTACAATCTTGTAACAAACATGTAAAAAGGCGACTTGTAGATCCTGGGCCCGCAATTATAACTACATATATTAAGCCATAAATGATTATTTGATATACCCGACAAAATTCCATGTCGGAGGTTATTTATGAATATCCATGTATTAATATAAATATATTTTGTCTCGTTCCGTTCCGTTTCGCAAAGTACCAATACCTGTGTGGGTATTGGTACTTTGCGAAACGGAACGAAACGAGAGAGAATGGGCTAAATTGGTATAATGACAACAGCAGCGCAAACATAGTAGTTTGAAGAATAATCACGCGTGCACATATGAGGAAATATGCAAAAAGCCTTCCCTTTACAAACATACAAATTGTCCTATAATCTTATAACATACATGTAAAAACGGCGACGTGTAGATCCTGGACCGGCAATTATAACTACATATATAAAGCCATAAATGATTATGTGATATACCTGGCAAAATTCAATGTCGGGGGTTATTTATGAATATCCATGTATTGATATAAACATATTTGTCTCGTTCCGTTCCGTTTCGCAAAGTACCAATACCTGTGTGGGTATTGGTACTTTGCGAAACGGAACTAAACGAGAAAGAATGAGCAAACTGGTATAATGACAACAACAGCGCAAACATAGTAGTTTGAAGAATAATCACGCATGCACATACAAGGAAATATGCAAAAAGCCTTCCCTTTACAAACATACAAATTGTCCTATAGTCTTATAACATACATGTAAAAAGGCGACGTGTAGATCCTGGGTCGGCAATTATAACTACTTATATAAAGCCATAAATGTTTATTTGATATACCCGGTAAAATTCCATGTTGAGGTTATTTAGGAAGATACTTGTAATGATATAAATTTATTTGTCTCGTTCCGTTCCGTTTCGTAAAGTACCAATACCTGTGTGGGTATTGGTACTTTGCGAAACGGAACGAAACGAGAGAGAATGGGCTAAATTGGTATAATGACAACAACGGCGCAAACAGTAGTTTGAAGAATAATCACGCATGCACATACAAGGAAATATGCGAATAGCCTTCCCTTTCCAAACATACATATTGTCCTACAATCTTAAAACATACATGCAAAAAGGCGACTTGTAGATCCTGGATCGGCAATTATAACTACATATATAATTGTTTGAGTATAATGAGTTACGTCGGATAGACTAAGATTATACAGAGTTCGTATAATTTACTATTATGATTACTGTAAATTGATTTTAAGAATTTACATTTCATTTCTTAATTTCCCCCGTGTGGTGCCTCTCGTTCCGTTTCGCAAAGTACCAATAGCCTTTTTGGAACGATGTCTAAACATGATTTCCGTTGTTCTTCGTTCACAATCGTAAAACATCAAGTACATCCACATGTATATTCCCACTCGTAAAACATCAACAACTGTCTGTTCAATTACACAAAACATTACAGAACGTTCCGTAGCGATACATTTGGAACTCCTCGGTTATTCACTGCAATCAATCTCAGACATATTTTGAAACTACCGGTGTTGAAGTAAACAACTATATGCTCGTTTAGGCAAATATTGATGTTTCGTTTTTAGTCCGTAAATTTTGAAACATCACTCATTGCCTAAACGATTGCATATACATGTAATTTTGTGTATTAGATGAGATTATTTGCAGTGAATGGCCGAGGAGTTCCGAATTGGTACTTTGCAAAACGGAACGATTATTTGATATAACGTTATTGATATAAGTATATTTTGTCTCCATTCGGAACACCCTCGACCTTTCATGAATGAATAATAGTTATTCGTAGCGAATGGCCGAGGATGTTCCGAATGTTTTGTCTCGTCTCGTTCCGTTTCGCCAAGTACCAATACCTGTGTGGGTATTGGTACTTTGCGAAACAAGAGAGAATGGGCCTAATTGGTATGACAACAACAGCGCAAAAATAGTACATGTAGTTTGATAAATACATTTCATTTCTTTATTTCCCCCATATCTTGCCTCTCGTTCCGTTCCGTTTCGTTTCGCCAAGTACCAATAGCCATGAAATTTCGCACCAAAATTGTGTGAAAGTTAGAGGGCGATTGTATTCTTCCAGGAAATTTTGTACCAAAGTAAAGGAAAGAAAGGTTCTGGGAAAAAAGACATATTTCGATTCGTTAGTTTGTTTTTACGCCGTAGCAACACATTTAAAGGTCACTCAGTCAATTTACTCACTCCTGAAAAGGCTAAATCTCTGGATTGAGCTGTTAACAAACTTCTAAGCGCGTACTTTCGTAATTCATTGGTAGGTGGGAGAATGGCTGTTGAAATAATTTCATGACGAAGCTCCATGAAAGTATGCCCCTCCTGGGAATCGAAACAAGTCCCCTCGATCAGTAGGCTTGCGTGCTACCAACTGAGCTAGCCGGGCGGCTTTTTTTCGATTAGTTTCAGTTTTTCAGAAACTTTCGTGCCAAAATGATGTCCCAGGATATTACGTACAAAATTAAGATTAGATAGGGAGAAATAGACATGTATTTCGATTTGTCCAAGGAACTTTCGTACTAAAATGATTGAACTGATGAATAGAAACATTACGATTCGTACAAAACTATTTAGTACCAAATTAAGGGTGCAAACTTTGTGTGGAAGAATAAGTTTCGATTCGTCCCGGAAAATTGCGTACCAAAATTAATTACACTAATTTTAGTACGTAAATTCCAGGGACGAGTCAAAATGTTATTTTCGTTCTCAATTTTCTCGCACCTTCACTTTGGTACAAATTTTCTGTGGAAGAATCGCGGTGATGCAATTCATCACAGATCTTTATGTATCATCATTTGTGTATGCAGTCTTTAAGACGAATCGAAATGTGTCTATCCTAGAACCCCGAATTTGGTACAAAATTTCCTGGGACAAATCGATGTTTTTTTGTCCTCGAATATTCTCACATCTTAATTTTGATACGAAATGTGCTTGGACGAATGAATATACATGCAATTGTTTTAATTCGACCTCGATTTTTTCGCACCTTCATTTGGTACGAAATTTACCTCCTATTCACCTTAACTTTGATACGAAAATTTCCGATTTGTAACTTTCAAATTATGTTATAGGTTCTGTGATGAATAGACACTTTTCCCTGTATTTTTGAAAAAATAAAACCGTCTAGTTGTCTCATAAAAATGAGAATGTTAAAGAACTAATAAAAACTTATTTATTCGTCCAGGCACATTTGTCCCAAAGAAGGGTAAAAAAGGGACAAAAAGAAATTTCGTTTCGACTCAGAAACGTTCGTACCTTTAACGAGTATATTACGTACCAGGGTTAGGTTAGAAAGGTTCTGGGAAAATTACATTTCTATTCGTCCAAGGAACTTTCGTACTAACTAGTTCTGTTATGAATAGAAACTTAACGATACGTCTACAAATATGTAGTACCAAATTAAAGGTGCAACGTTTGTGGAAGAATGAAGTTTTGATTCGTCCCAGAAAAGTTCGTACAAAAAGTATAAATTTTAGTACGTACATTCCTGGGACGAATGTGGTTTTCATCCTCAAATTTGTTCGAACCTTTTTGGCACGAATTTATTGTGGAAGAATCGTTGTTTATATTCATCAAAGAACTTTTCGTACAATCATTTATGTACGAAAGTCAGTGAAACGAATCGAAAAGTCTATCCTAGGAACAAAGTTTCCTGGATAGAATCAATGGTTTATGTCCCTGGATTTTTCACATGTTAATTTTGGTTCGAAATTTCAAGGGACGAACATGATCGTTTTAATTCCTCCCTAAAAATTTTCGCACATTCATTCGATACGAAATTTTGGACCAAGACGAATGATGTTCCTTTGCACTATAATTTTGGTACGAAAGTTCCCTAGGACGAATCGATGTTCTTATTATTTTTGAAAGATTCTGGAAGATTTCAGTACCAGGTTCTGTGAAGAATAGAAACATTGCTATTTATCCACAAAAATGAGATAGGGGACGAATAACAAAGTATCGATTCGTCCAGGAATTTTTTTTGTTTGGGTTTTACGGCGCACCAACACAAAAAGATCATTTCGCGCCATAAGGAAAATTTTGTACCAAAATTGTGATCTGGGACAGATATTTCCTTTTGTCCAAGGACATTTCTTACCAATGATGCCACATTACGATTCGTCATAGGAAATTTTGTACCAAAATAAAAGAAAATCTTCGAGGACGAATTAAAGTTCGATTCGTCCCAGAATTATGGATAGAAAATCTGTTTCTTTTGAAAGATTCTAGGAGAAATTGGAACTTAGTACTAAAATGATAGTACTAGTTCCAAGATGATTACGCAAGAAATCTCGTACCAAATTAAAGGTGCAAGTTTGTGTAAAAACGTTTTAATTCGTCCCAGAAAATTTCGTACCAAAATTAATGTACGAGAAAATTAGATGACGAACAAGAACATCAATTAATCCCAAGAAAGTGCGTAAATTCTGCGACAAATTGATACATTTCGATTGATCGCTGGAAGTTTTGTACCAAATTCAGGTAAGAAAGAGCTAAGAAAGGTTCTGGGATAGACATTTCGATTCTTTTCAGAGACTTTCATGGTACGTAAATTTAAGTTCCGTGATACGATTCGCCCACAGAAAAATTCGTTCCAAGATGGTGCGAAAAATTCGAGGACGAATAAAACCATGCAGATTGGTCCTAGAAAATCTCGAACCACAAATAAAGGTGTGGAAATTTAGTAATAGAAAAATTTCGATGCTTCCCAGGAAATTTCGTACCATAATCAAGGTAAAAAGGCTCAGAGATCCAAAAAATCCAATTTCAAAAATAATGGTATAAGTTCATGGATGAATCGTAACATTATCATTTGTCACAGAATTTCGTACCAAAATTAAGGTTCACATCGATTAGAGTAAAAGTGTCTGGGAGGAACAGTAGGAAATGTTGATTTTAAAAATCATCATGACATTCTGATTCACACACCCAGAAATTTTGCACTGTTTTATTTGGTTCGGTACATATAATAGTAACAAATAAATCCTGTTCGGATTTGGCTCTTGTCGTACCCAGTTTGATAGAAAAGTAACACATTTTTTAAAACATGTAATTGGGCAACAAACATCTCAAGGACAAAATGTCCGAGATGACTTGTTAAATACGAGCAGGCCAGAATTATTTAATGTACAAGAAATAGACATCACACACATTGCTGATCTCACGCTGTTTTCAAATAGCCTGAAAAAAACCATCAAAATCAAATTATGAATAAAAACATTGTAAAATAATTCAAAGACTTGCATTTATGATTGCTCTCAGATTCGAGCAACCGAACGTACATGATTTTGAAATTTTCTTGAAAGGATATCCAGTCTGGACAAAGCTCAAATTAGTATCTCTTTCAGGACCTTAGATTGACAAAACCTGTCTAAATAACGAGACGACTTACTTGTAACAGAAAGATTTAAAACTGTTATAACAAGATGTATAAACTGTAATTACCAGATTTAAAACTGTAATAACGAGATTAATTACTGTAATAATAATATGTATAACTTTAATAACAATATGTTTAACTGTATTAACAATATGTATAACTGTAATAACTAGATGCATAACTGCAATAACAATATGTATAACTGCAATAACTATATGTATAACTGTAATAACAATATGTATAACTGTAATAACTATATTTATAACTGTATTAACAATATGTATAACTGTAATAACTAGATGTATAACTGTAATAACTATATGTATAACTGTAATAACAATATGTATAACTGTAATAACTATATTTATAACTGTATTAACAATATGTATAACTGCAATAACTATATGTATAACTGTAATAACAATATGTATAACTGTAATAACTATATTTATAACTGTATTAACAATATGTATAACTGCAATAACAAGATGTATAACTGCAACAACAATATGTATAACTGCAAAAACAATATGTATAACTACAATAACAGGATGTATAACTGCAATAACATGATGTATAACTGCAATAACAGGACGTATAACTGCAATAACATGATGAATAACTGCAATAACAATATGTTAAACTGTAGTAACAAGATGTATAACTGCAAAAACATGATGTATAACTGCAAATGACCTGAATTGAGTTGACATAGCATTAAGTCAAAAAAATAAATAAACTAGATTTATAACTGATATAACTAGATCTATAACTGGTATAACAAGATTTATAACTGAATAACTGATATAACTAGATTTATAACTGGTATAACTAGATGTATAACTGGTATAACTAGATTTATAACTGGTATAACTAGATCTATAACTGGTATAACAAGATTTATATCTGAATAACTGATATAACTAGATTTATAACTGGTATAACTTGATGTATAACTGGTATAACTAGATTTATAACTGGTATAACAAGATTTATAACTGAATAACTGATATAACTAGATTTATAACTGATATAACTAGATGTATAACTGATGCACTAAATGGATTTATAACTGATATAACTAGATTTATAACTGTTATAACTAGATTAATAACTGATATTACAAGATTTATAACGGTTACAACTAGATTTATAACTGATATAACTAGATTGATAACTGATATAACTAGAAGTATAACTGGTACGTATAACTAGATTTATAACTGGTATAACTAGATTTATAACTGGTACAACTAGATCTATAACTGATATAACTAGATTTATAACTGTCAAACAAGATTTATAACTGATATGACTAGATTTATAACTGGTATAACTAGATTTAAAACTGGTATAACTAGATTTAAAGCTGGTATAACTAGATATATAACTGATATAACTAGATATATAACTGTATAACTAGATATATAACTGTATAACTAGATTTATAACAGTATAACTAGATTTATAACTGATATAACTAGTTGTATAACTGATATAAGATTTATAACTGATATAACTAGATTTATAACTGATATAACTAGTTGTATAACAGATATAAGATTTATAACTGATATAACTAGATTTATAACTGATATAAGAAGGTTTATAACTGGTATAACTAGATTTAAAACTGGTTTAACTAGATTTATAACTGGTATAACAAGTAAATCTGTGAGCTAATGCTCACTAGTGATACCCCCGCAAAAATCTAAAAATATGACTACAAACAGGAAGTAGATGAGCAAGGAAGATGAAATCACTTTACACCACATGGGACTAGGGGATGAAGCAATATGCATAGTATTAGGCTGCTGCAGGTTATATATAGTGAGAAAACTGCAACGGACATTTTGTAACAGACTGACAGACCACGGACAAGGGTAAAAAAGTATACTCCCCTCTTCTTAAAAGCGGGAGTATAACTAGATGTATAACTGATATAACTAGATTTATAACAGGTATAACTAGATGTAAAACTAGATATATAACTGATAAACAAGTAAATCTGTGAGCTAATGCTAGTGATACCCCCCGCAAAATTATAAAAATATGCGACATACAGGAAGTAGATGAGCAAGGAGCATGAAATCGCTTTACACCACATGGGACTAGGGGATGAAGCAATATGCAAAGTATTAGGCTGCTGCATGTTATAGTTGCTGAGAAAACTGCGACAGAAATTTTGTAACGAACAGACGGACACACGGACAAGGGTAAAACAGAATACCACCCTCTTTGAAGCAGGGGTGTAACTAGATTTATAACTGATATAACTAGATTTATAACTGGTATAACTTGATTTATAACTGATATAACTAGATTTATAACTGATATAACTAGATGTATAACTGATATAACTAGATATATAACTGGTATAACATTATTTATAACTGATATAACTAGATATATAACTGATATAACTAGATTTATAACTGTAGAACTAGATTTATAACTGGTAGAACTAGATTTATAACTGGTATAACTAGATATATAACTGATATAACAAGATGGATAATTGGTATAACTAGATCTATAACTGATATAACAAGTAAATCTGTGGGCTAATGCTCACTAGTGATACCCCGCAAAAATCTAAAAATATGCAACAATCAGGAAGTAGATGAGCATGGAGCATGAAATCGCTTTACACCACATGGGACTAGGGGATGAAGCAATATGCAAAGTATTAGGCTGCTGCAGGTTATAGTTGCTGAGAAAACTGCGACGGAAATTTTGTAACGGACAGACGGACGGACAAGGGTCAAACAGTATACCCCCCTCTTCTTTGAAGCGGGGGTTTAACTAATGTATAACTGATATAACTAGATTAATAACTGATATAACCAGATGTATAACTGATAATACTAGATTTATAACTGATAATACTAGATTTATAACTGATGTAACTAGATATTTAACAGATAAAACTAGATTTATAACTGATATAACTAGATGTATAACTGGTATGACATGATTTATAACTGGTATGACATGATTTATAACTAATATTACTGGATGTATAACTGGTATACTTAGATTTATAACTGATATAACTAGATTTATAACAAATATAAGAAGATTTATAACTGATATAACTGGATTTATAATTGGTATAACTATATCTATAACTGTAGAATTAGATTTATAACTGATATTACTAGATTTATAACTGGAATAACAAGATGGATAACTGGTATAACTAGATTTATAACTGATATTACTAGATGTATAACTGATATCACTAGATTTATAACTGATATAACTAGATTAATAACTATTGTAATAAATGGATTTATAACTGGTATAACGAGATTTATAACTGATATAACTAGATTTGTAACTGATATTTATAACAGGTACAACTAGATTTATAACTGGTATAACAAGATTTGTAACTGATATAACTAGATATATAACTGATATAACATGATTTATAAGTGGTATAACTAGATTTATAACTGATATAACAAGATGGATAATTGGTATAACTAGATTTATAACTGATATAACAAGTAAATCTGTGAGCTAATACTCACTTGTGATACCCCCGCAAAAATCATAAAATATGTGACAAACAGGAAGCAGATGAGCAAGGAGCATGAAATCGCTTTACACCACATGGGACAATGGGATGAAGCAATATGCAAAGTATTAGGCTGCTGCAGGTTATAGTTGCTGAGAAAACTGCAACGGACATTTTGTAACGGACGGACACACGGACAAGGGTAAAACAGTATATCCCCATCTTCTTCGAAGCGGGGGTATAACTAGATGTATAACTGATATAACTAGATTTATAACTGTAGAACTAGATTTATAACTGATATAACTAGATCTATAACTGATATAACAAGTAAATCTGTGAGCTAATGCTCACTAGTGATACCCCTGCAAAAATCTAAAAATATGCGACAAACAGGAAGTAGATGAGCAAGGTGCATGAAATACTTTTACACTAAATGGGACTATGGGATGAAGCAATATGCAAAGCATTAAGCTGCTACATGTTATAGTTGCTGAGAAAACTGCGACGGAAATTTTGTAACGCACGGACGCATGCACGGACAAGGGTAAAACAGTATACCCCCCTCTTCTTCGAAGTGGGCTATAACTAGATATATAACTGGTATAACTATATTTATAACTGATATAACTAGATTTATAACTGATATAACTAGATGTATAACTGGTATAACTAGATGTATAACTGATATAACTAGATTTATAACTGTAGAACTAGATTTATAACTGATATAACTAGATCTATAACTGATATAACAAGTAAATCTGTGAGCTAATGCTCACTAGTGATACCCCTGCAAAAATCTAAAAATATGCGACAAACAGGAAGTAGATGAGCAAGGTGCATGAAATACTTTTACACTAAATGGGACTATGGGATGAAGCAATATGCAAAGCATTAAGCTGCTACATGTTATAGTTGCTGAGAAAACTGCGACGGAAATTTTGTAACGCACGGACGCATGCACGGACAAGGGTAAAACAGTATACCCCCCTCTTCTTCGAAGTGGGCTATAACTAGATATATAACTGGTATAACTATATTTATAACTGATATAACTAGATTTATAACTGATATAACTAGATGTATAACTGGTATAACTAGATTTATAACTGATTAACTAGATTAATAACTGGTAAAACTAGATTTATAACTGGTATAACAAGATTTATAACTGATAAAACAAGTTTTTTAACTGATATAACTAGATTTATAACTGATATAACTAGATATATAACTGATATAACTAGATGTATAACTGGTATGTTTAACTAGATTCATAACTGATAAAACAAGATTTATAACTGATATAACTAGATTTATAACTGGTATAACTAGATTTATAACTGATACAGCTAAATGTATGACTGGTATAACTAGATTTATAACTGATATAACTAGATTTATAACTGTTATAATAAATGGATTTATAACTGATAAAACAAGATTTTTAACTGATATAACTAGATGTATAACTGATATAACTAGATATATAACTGATATAACTAGATTTATAACTGATATAACTTGATTTATAACTGATATAACAAGTAAATCTGTGAGCTAATGCTCACTAGTGATACCCCCGCCAAAATCTAAAAATATGCGACAAACAGGAAGTAGATGAGCAAGGAGCATGAAATCGCTTTACACCATATGGGACTATGGGATGATGCAATATGCAAAGTATTAGGCTGCTGCATGATATAGTTGCTGAGAAAACTGCGACGGAAATTTTGTAACGGACGGACGGACGGATGGACGGACGCACGGACAAGGGTAAAACAGTATACCCCCCTCTTCTTCGAAGCGGGGGTATAACTAGATCTATAACTGATATAACAAGTAAATCTGTGAGCTAATGCTCACTAGTGATACGCCTGCAAAAATCTAAAAATATGCGACAAACAGGAAGTAGATGAGCAAGGTGCATGAAAACACTTTACACTACATGGGACTATGGGATGAAGCAATATGCAAAGTATTAGGCTGCTACAGGTTATAGTTGCTGAGAAAACTGCGACGGAAATTTTGTATCGGACTGACGGATGCACAGACCAGGGTAAAACAGTATACCCCCCTCTTCGTCGAAGCAGGGGTATAACTAGGTGTATAACTAATATAACTAGATTTATAACTGATATAACATGATTTATAACTGGTATAACTAGATTTATAACTGATATAACTAGGTGTATAACTGGTATAACTAGATTTATAACTGATATAACATGTTTTTAACTGATATAAGTAGATTTATAACTGATATAACTAGATTTATAAACGTATATAACAAGATTTATAACTGGTATAACTAGATTTATAACTGATATAACTAGATTTATAACTGATGTAACTAGATTTATAACTGATATAACTAGATTTATAACTGATGTAACTAGATGTATAACTGATATAACTAGATTTATAAACGTATGTAACATGATTTATAACTGATATAACTAGATTTATAACTGATGTAACTAGATGTATAACTGATATAACTAGATTTATAACTGATATAAGTAGATTTATAACTGATATAACTAGATTTATAACTGATATAACTAGATTTATAACTGATATATCTATATTTTTAACTGATATAACTAGATGTATAACTGGTATAACTAGATTTATAACTGATATAACATGTTTTTAACTGATATAAGTAGATTTATAACTGATATAACTAGATTTATAACTGATATAACTAGATTTATAACTGGTATAACTAGATGTATAACTGATATAACTAGATTTATAACTTATATAAGATTTATAACTAGTATAACAAGTAAATCTGTGAGCTAATGCTCACTAGTGATACCCCCGCCAAAATCTAAACATATGCGACAAACAGGAAGTAGATGAGCAAGGAGCATGCAATCGCTTTACACTATATGGGACTATGGGATGAAGCATTATGCAAAGTATCAGGCTGCTACATGATATAGTTGCTGAGAAAACTGTGACAGAAATTTTGTAACGGACGGACGGACGGATAGACGGACGCACGGACAAGGGTAAAACAGTATACCCCCCTCTTCTTCGAAGCGGGGGTATAACTAGATTTATAACTGGTATAACTAGATTTATAACTGACATAACTAGATTTATAACTGATATAACTAGATGTATAACTGATATAACTAGATATATAACTGGTATAACTAGATATATAACTGGTTTAACTAGATTCATAACTGGTATAACTAGATGTATAACTGATATAACTAGATATATAACTGATATAACTAGATTTAAAACTGGTATAACTAGATATATAACTGGTATAACTAGATTTATAACTGGTACAACTAGATATATAACTGATATAACTAGATTTAAAACTGGTATAACTAGATATATAACTGGTATAACTAGATTTATAACTGGTATAACTAGATGTATAACTAATATAACTAGATATATAACTGATGTAACTAGATTTATAACTGGTATAACAAGTAAATCTGTGAGCTAATGCTCACTAGTGATACCCCCACAAAAATCTAAAAATATGCGACAAACAGGAAGCAGATGAGCAAGGAGCATGAAATCGCTTTACACCACATGGGACTAGGGGATGAAGCAATATGCAAAGTATTAGGCTGCTGCAGGTTATAGTTGCTGAGAAAACTGCGACAGACATTTTGTAACGGACGGACACATGGACAAGGGTAAAACAGTATACCCCCCTCTTCTTCGAAGCGGGGGTTTAACTAGATGTATAACTGATATAACTAGATCAGGCTGTCAACCATCAACTGCTAAAGATATAGGAATTTATATAGGAATTTTATTTTCAAAATATAGGAACTTTTAGAGATATCCGAGTAAAAATATAGGAACTTTTGAGGGATATTCCAATATGGTAAGGCTCCTATGCCAAGACTGACACTGCAAAGACTGCAAAATAAGTGCTGAACTGATACAAAATATAGTTATATATTACATGTACTATACTGAAATAAACTAGGCCTATCACTGGATGAATTGTAATGATATACCTCCCAACGGGTTTTAAAGAAGTTTGAATCAAATCTGTACAATATTTTCTGAGAAAATGAGCAGACAAGATTTTTTATTTGGAAGGGACATAAATCTGTCCAAAACGGAATATGCACATGCTTGCTTAATACCTAGTCTATGTGAGAAGTTTGAATCCAATCTGTACAATAGGTGTTGAAAAATTGAGCAGACAAGTAAAAGCTACAGACTGACCAACTAATGACAAGCTGACCCCCCAAACAGTTTTTGCATTTTATATAAACTGTAAATGAATGTACTATGGTATATGGGTTTAAAAACTTGTCAAGATCAATTCATTCACTACTTGATCTGATACAAGCAGAAATCTAGCTTGAAGCTTGTGTTGATTGCTATAAGACCATGTGTTCAAGAGATCTTGCTTTGTTAAGTTCCAGCAAACAAACTTAATGGAGAATAAAAACTAAACATATAGTAACATGTGCCATTGTTGAATGCCATTGAATTGGCTTGACATTCATTATTGTATTTTCCAAATTTGAACCAAAATGTTGATAAGACTACAAATTCTAGGGGTATGGGTCATGACTCATATTCCAAAATTGTGAAAAAAACATTGCTATTAAAATTTTAAATGACACCAAGGCAGTCCATGATTGAAAAATATGTGTAGGGTATAGCACCCCTAAATGATATTACATGAAAGTTTTACATGCACTAGGTAGAATGGTTTCAGACAAGAATATTTTTACTTTTATTATTTCTATTTTTTTCAATGTTTCAATGTAAAACTTGTAAATCTTGCTGACAGGTGAATTTTGATCTTACTTTTTAAACATTGTAGATGCTCCATGCCAAATATGAAACTTCAATGTATAATTTAATCAGATAATATTTTCAAGATCAATGTACCTGTACAACATTTAGTTTACACGTTGCTCATAGAAATTAAATGTATTAAATTTATATTAGTTAGTATTATACAATTAAGCACTCTATAACAAAAACTATTTTCTTAAAAAATAATAATTCGGTATATAATTAATGTTCATTTATGCATAGTTGTACAGGTAAACGAAACGTGTTCTGCCAAGACAATTAAACATATACCTCCAGAAAACCAGAGAAACGTTTTAAACTTCAGTTAAAAATATCTAACTTATTCTGAAACACCGAGGTTAGTTAAATATGATTTCTGCAAAGCATTACACATAATCATTATAATATTCAAACCATTGATCAGCAAGTCATGGTGGCATCAAATATTCGCTTTGAAACAGAATGTCCCTTCACTGTTTATTTATTTCATGGATGTAATCTTTTCATAACTTTGTCATCAAGATCATTTTAAATTTAAATTTCAGAAAAAAACTGTAAAAATGACAAACACAACTTGTAATACAAACTATGACATTTCTGAATACAAGAAAATTACTTTAGAATATAAGAAGGGAATCTTCTAGAATAATAACAGTTCTCCGAAATGTGTGTTGAACTTCTTCAATACCAATCCAGAGTATGAAATTTGTGTCAAAAATCAATTTTTAAGATATTCCATTTTTTCCAGCTTTTAAATGTAGACTTTTTATGGGCTTTAATCAGTACGAAGAGGACTATTTTAAAGATATTCGTGTAAGTTTGTGCAACATTTACTTTACTTATTTTATCAGTTGTTTTTTTACCAAGCTTTTCGACAATTTTCAGTTTATTGATTTTTTTTGGTTAAATCTTGCTGAATCTAGCAAAAACAAAATTACATATGCAGAAAGAGAGGGGATTGTTTCTTTATCTGGAAATCAACCACAGGGAAATGATATAATATAATGTTAGCAAGAAGGAACATAGATCAAATGTGGATAGTATGAAGCGCACAATCAAATGCTATTCTTCAGACTGGGAAAAAATATGACGATATAGATCTCGAATCACCTAACTCACATCGTAAACAACGATGATACAAAAAGACACAACATAAAGAAGCTGCGTCCCTTGGTCTTCAGTGGACGATTTTAAACATTTAAAACAATAATTTGAGTGCAAAAAGACGATGCAAAAAGACAAAGATTTTATATTTTGATCAGCATTTTATTATGATAAAATACGTTTCATGAAAATATCATATCATGGCAATGCCGCACTTGTATTGAAAATGACAGAAAATAGGTAATAAATCTGTCATATCAAGCGAAATTCACCACACCCGACCCTAACAAGGGCACCGGTAGCAGTCAAAATGAACTCGAAAGTATACATAATTCACATTTTCCAGAAGCTTGAAGATACAAATATACATGTTGATCTAATTGCATCAGAAATATTATGACGGAAATCTTAAATTAAAACATCGGCGAATCGCACTTACTCCGATTGAGACGAAGATTTTCGTGTATTTTATCGTTATCAAAGCTAATTGTGATTTACTGAATAGTTGGTATAAAATGATTTCAGTATTCAATCTAGAATGGTTTGAGAGGGGGGTCGTTGGACCCATGGACTTAAGAATGGGTCCAAGACGAAACCTGAGGGCCATGAATAAAATGACCATAAATTCGAAGTCTTACCCTCTTGATTTTTAATTTTTTGATCTTCAGGGTATAATTTTGACAAATTGAACAAGAAACCATATCTGTTGCTATGCAATGCGAAATGTTACTATGTTTTCCTTGTATGATCTACATGTATAAACTTCAGGTATGCATAGCACTTAAATCGGCTGCTTTTTGTGAAATGCCTCCTTCAAAGATGTTTGCAAAGTTGATTGAGAGTGTTAATCAACATAAGTATCTTTATTGTCTACAGATGACACGTGCGGATGTAGAAGTGTTTACAATCAGAAACAATAAGTTTGTCTGTCCCATCAAAATACAAATGGTACAATGTACGGACAATTTTGATTCGTATTTTAACGAAAATTTGTAGAAATCGGATTTGGGTTTGGTTTAATCTGATTCAGATGAGAACGGACCTGGCTCTACAATTTTAATTTTGAATTAATTTTTTTTAAATAGATGATTTGGCTGAAACCAGCGTTAAATCAGAAATGCGCTTCATCTTGTCAACATAAATCTTTTTAGAAACAACCACAGCGGCCGACTGGTTTACAAATTTAAACGATTGGTTCGATAGTAAAGGACGTAAGATAACGCTATGTAGTCTGCATGTACACAATTATTAACAATGTGCCAATAAATTACATAATGAGATCGTTTTATACAGCTCTCATAGAAGAGATATGCCCATAGTTTTGTTGAAGTTGCATATACAGTCCCATCCAAAAATTCTAAAGCCTTAGAAAAAGGGCTAGAAAATATTTTCATAGTTCTTGTTGAAAATATAAATCAAAACGAAGTAAATGCAACACATATCGCAGAGGTTATGCTAACATGATAATACTAACAAACCGACTCAACTATTTGCAGCGAATGGCCGAGGAGTTCCGAATGTATCGTTACGGAACGTTCTGTAACGTATTGTGTAATTGAACAGGCTACTGGTCTTCAACCAGTGTCTCTGCACTCAGCATGATTAATTTTTTAAAATCGGTAATATTTTCTTTCTAAAGAGGTATTCATGTGCCGTTTTGCTTAGAACATCCATATTTGTCAAGTGGTTATTTACAAGTTGATAAAATAATTAATAAGGAGTCAAAACTGTTCAAATTATACCCCTTGGGTTCAATATTCTTTTAATTATACCTCAGTGTCAATATTGTTCCTCCTAGTGTCAGTATTGCCCTTATATTACCGATAAGCATGGGGTCAAGAATGTTATTGTGATAGCTTGCAGTCATGTGGTAATGATAATTTTCACAAAATATCAAGTTCTCCAAGATTAAAAGATCTCTGTTTAGAGATTATATAAGGAAGATAACTGACAAAATAATCTCTAAATATCAAAGAGTAAGAAACAAATTCTTGCTGTGAAACAAATCATCATAAATTGATGGCTCAGCACAATACTAGTCTAACTTCATGTATATATTTAGGCTGGCATGATATGACTGAAGCGTATCGCGATATATTGCAATGCGCAAGCACCGTATTGCGTTACCTACCAGGATATATTGCTTTGCAAACAAAAGTCTCCACTGCATAATACTTCTGTCTTTAAGAACTTATTCAACTGTTCTGTATTGAAGTATGTTATAAGATTTTTTAGGGTAACGCCTGTAGCAGACTGGAGAAAACTGGGCATTTTTTCGAGTTATTGGAACTTTCCAAACGCACCCAGATTGGTTAAATTCTTTGATCTTAAGCTTAATTTCTCCACTATGTATACAGCTGACACATTGGCACGACAGAGTTATACCACCTTCCCAGATACCCATTTACATCTTGATGGAGTTAAGCAATTACAAGTAAATTTCTTGTTCAAGAAAACTAGATGAACATTATGTTACATAAAGTTGGCAGTTCAGCAGACACAGCAGAAGGATCGATCCCTCTGCTGTGTCTGCTGAATCTGTCAACTTTAGGTTCATCGAGTGTACAATGTAGGCCTATTTTCGAATGTAAATTTGTGTTCTACTGACATCCTTCTGCTGTTAATAAAAACATGTTTTTTTCTCTAATTATTTTACAAATCTATTCACATAATCAGATAAACAATAGAACAAGCTTTCTTTTGTGTATAAATAAGTGAAAACTCGTTTTAATTTTGATAAACGATATAATTATTTATTTAGTACGAAAATTTTCCATGCAAGAGTTGGGTTAGATTTTTAATGAAAAAATTAGCAAGTATATGCTGATTTCCGAGTCTTATTTTAAACCATAATTAAGACAAAACATGTCCCTGAATGACCTTTATTTTTGCTGTTTTGAGTTTGAATTAAAATCTTTGATACAACTGAAGTGATTAAAGTCAGCCGACATAGATGGCGAGACTTAGGATGCTGACGCCTGAATGGCAATAATAAGCTCTCATTCTCCTTTCGAAAAGCCGGACTAAACTGTGCTGTTTTCCCGAATTGTATTTATCTCCATTTTTTTACCCATATATGGACGATTGTGATAAGTCACTTGGTGACAATACTTCTGTGAAAAATTGGTTGGAATCCATTGAGTTTTGTAAAATATTTCTCTATAAATTACATATTGTCTAGCCGTTGACCAGCTAAGTAAATTGTTACTACTTCTATAAAGCTAATTGCTTTAACTTTCCAATAGTACCTTCCTAGTAGAAATGCATTCATTTCATGAAAGTTAGGAGTGGGTCGACCTATATAATCGTTTAAAAGATATCTAAATTTATAGTATATAAAGGTGTATGAATCCATTTGCCCACATGGTTCCATAGAAATACAGGGATGGATGAGTTCACTTGCACGGGGCAGGGTTGTGTTCAAAAGCTTTCCTATTATTTACTAACTATCCGATTTCGTACATCTGAACTTTTTTGAAAATGGCATTGTCATAGCTTTACACTGATGTATTTATTATGAATATACACTCATAATCAAAAAATTAAATGTGAGTCCATTTCCTACAAAAAATTATAGACGCGCAAAAAAATTCAAAGATTAATCCAACTTTGAACGTTCCAAGAATTCGTTTATACATAATATTACGCGAAAAATTCATTACATTTGCTTAAAAATGATGTCCAGTTAAAAAAAATATGTTGAGAAAAAAGTTACGGCGTGGATCCATGCAATCTCAATATCAATGGGATATCATACATACAATACAATAGTTGACAGTTCAAATTATCAACCCTTGGAAAATAATATCAACCTCGGCTAGCGTCTCGGTTGATATTATTTTCCTCGAGTTGATAATCTGTACCGTCACCCTCACTGCCATGTGTTATTCATATAATATTTATTAATGAATAAAAAAGGTGGGTCCATTCACTCCAACATAAAATATACGCGCAAAAAAAATATCAAAGAATACATCTAAGTTTGAACGTTTGTAGAAATCGTTTTTATAAAATCTGATTTTAAAAAGTAAAACATACACGAACACAACATAACATTGGCTTTAGAATGATGTAAAGTTTATAAAAATATGTTAAGGAATAAAAAAGTTATGTGGTGGGTCCATGTAATCTTTGAGAGATTTTTTTTGTAAATTATCGTTGAAAATGAGTCATATTCAATCTGATTTAATATACATTTTTGCCGTCAGATTTTTGTTTTATATTTCTATAAAGCGTATTGTCTTGGCTTTCCAACCTTCATATAAAAATATATTCATTATCAAGAAAGTTAAAGGGGGGGGGGCATGTAGTCGTTTTCTCTAAAAACATAGATGGGTCCAGGGATCCTGTCCGAAACTTTCCGCCACTTTCCCGCCATATTGCCACTTCCTTATATGGTCTGCTCAGATTTGCCCAGCACCTCTCATAGATCATTCGGAACTACCTCTGATATGACTGCGTAACATACGTTGATCGTCAGTAAACGAGGTCACCCGAGCGGTTTTCCGAAAGCTCATAGATAGGCGTATCTTTCCATAGGCAATTAAAGAATGAATAAATGTAAGAACATGAGGATGCCGAGAATTCCAAGTGTTAAAGCTAGACAATGACTTAGTTCTAATTATATAATATCAACATCCATGTCAGCGATTGTCCGATGTCGGTCGAGTCTCCTTGACGTCGGCCGGGTGCTTTGAAGTTGGTTCGTCGAAGTTTTACATTCACTGTACTTAAGGAATCTCTAACAAATCAACTCCTTTTCATTGGGACAGACAACTGCATCCGGAAAACTACTCGGATGATTCCGTAAACTGACTCTCGCCGAGGTGTTCTGTACGTAACAATGATAAACTTAATGTCGACTATTACCGAGATGCTAAATAATGTCTTCGTGCTACTCCGTTACAATAATGTGCAAATATTTTCTCACTTGTAATGACAAAAGAAATGTCTTGATTCTCGTGAATAGAGTGAACTTGCTTGACTGACAGTTTTAACTCAGCTGCTTAGCGTACAAGTGTTTATCTAACAATGACCATTTGCCCTTGACGAATAATACGTACTATTCAGTATTCACTCGACTAACCACGTGATTGCTCTTTTTTGAATGGTAAGGTTAGCGCGTGAAACCATTGGGTTTAGCGCCATTTTTGTTTGCTGATATTCTATATGGATTGACGGATTTAATATTCGGGTAAGTTGTTTATGTTTCTAATTAATATTATTGAAATTTATGACACATAATTGATTTTAATAGACTGTATTTAAGTTTAGTTTGTATATTACAAAACTTAGAAAACTTAATTTCAACTATTATTGGATTGACGATACTTTCTTGTACCCCACCCACTAATCACGCAATGCAAGATTGGCGCGAAAACCGCACGTGAACGTCGGCCATCTTGTTTGGAGTGAAACAAGTCCTAAAAAACGAGGACTTACGTAAATTTTAGTGTGTCAATTTATTGGAATTTGTAATTATTTCTGCACATTTACGGAATGGGAATTATCATTAAACAGAAAATTCGCATTGCATTGGATTAAAGTGATTTTACGGATTTATTTCATTACCCCACCCACCGGAGCTCGTTGTTTCAGGACGTGGGGCAACCCACAATAATTCATATTCTAACCAGTGTGCTTTTCAATGGAATTTTTTACAACCATAGTATTAAATCGTGTATACAATCGTGTTCTTCTTAATTTAATTGAAAGGAGAAGTTCCAAGATTGGTTTCTTCGTTTCACATTACCCCACCCACATCTCCAGAACCGCGTTTAGACGGAAAATTTATTCGATACAAGGATTGGAATTTAAGTACAAGATTTGGAATTAATCGTCACATGGATATTTATGTGTTTTAATTGTAAATTATCTTCGTATTTACGTGTACCCCGTCTTTTACGGGAATTGTCATTATATTCATTCATTGACTCAAACTCTTGGATATTTATGTGTTTTAATTGTAAGTTATCTTCGTTTTTGCGTGTACCCCGTCTTTTACGGGAATTGTCATTATATTCATTCATTGACTCATACGGATTTACTTCTATTAATTGGAATTAAAATTCTACGAAATGGCGACAGGAAGTGACAAAAACGACCGAAGAACACGAGCAGGTAATAAGTCGTGTACTTCATATAGTTAATGGCTACATACTCATTGAGTTAAGCATTAAATGCTTCTTGCCATTTTTGGATATGTTTTCCCTAAAAAACTGTTTTTCACTACAGCACACACTGTTCAGTGGTTTTCGTACAGGCACTATTGTTTTTTCAATAAGATATGTATATCAGTCATCTTGATGATGATACTTAATAATTACTTTTCATACATTTACACTTTTAGAGTTATATACAGGTTAAAACAAGTATCTAAAATTATGTACATTTATTTTCGGCATGAATCTATTTATTTAAACTAAGATATAGACTAAGACGTGTTATGGTTACTGATAGGGGTGGTAGCATGTAGATCTGAATTTGCAGGGAATGTTCCAGTTTTTGTTGAGTCTGGCTTTGAAGGAGTTCAATGTAGGAGCCTCTACTACGCTGCTCGGCAGGGCGTTCCAAGTGTCTATTATTCTGTGACTTAGAGCATTTTTTCTAACATTTCTATTTGCTCTTTGTTTAAAGAGTTTTACATTATGACCTCTTGTTGAGCTTTGGTTTAGTAGTAAAAATTCATTAGCTATAATATCTAACTTGTTGATTATTTTATATACTTGAATTAAATCAGCCCTTGTTCTCCTGTATTCAAGTGTAGGGAGGCCGAGATTTAATAACCTGTGCGTGTAGTCAAGACCTTGGAGACTTCGAACGGCTCTTGTAGCTCTCCTCTGGACATTTTCAATGGCTAGCATTTCTTTTTTGTAGAGTGGATACCATATTACTGAAGCATATTCCAGATGTGGCCTTACTAGTGCTTTATATAGAGATAGGAACATTTCTTTACTCATATAAGTAAAATTTTTGACAATTAGTCCAAGATTTCTGTTAGCCAAGTTAACTTTTTTGTAGATGTGTATATCAAATATTAATTTATTGTCAATAATGACTCCTAGATCTTTCTCTTGACTTACTTCCTGTATCTTTTGTATATTATTTGACTGATCTTTCATATAATACTCATTAGATTCATTTTGACCAATATGGAGATATTTGCATTTGTTTATGTTGAAAGTCATTTGCCACTTTTTTGCCCAGTCACATGCATCGAAGATTTTATCTTGGAGTATATGTTTTATCATCTTCTGAAGTAATTTTCCTGTATAGTTTTGTATCATCTGCAAACATTTTCAAGGTACAATTAACAACATCTGGAAGATCATTTATAAAGATTAAGAACAAAACTGGGCCTAAGACACTTCCTTGTGGTACTCCACTTGTTACTTTGCACCAAGAGGATTTGGATCCGTTAACACAAACTCTTTTGAGTCTGTTTGTAAGAAAGTTTTCTAACCATTTGTACAGCTTGCCCCTTATACCGATGCTCCATATTTTTTTAAGTAGTCTTATATGAGGTACTTTGTCAAAAGCTGCTTTAAAGTCAAGATATATTATGTCGATGTTACAGTTTTGGTCTATACTAATAATAGCGCTAGTCCAGTCTTCCATGCACTCTAATAGTTGTGTTGTGCAAGATCTGCCTTTTCTGAAACCATGTTGATAAGTAGATAGTAAATTATTATCTTCAAGGTGCTTCACTATGGCGTTTCTTATAATTTTTTCCATGATTCTGCAGCAGATAGATGTTACACTTATTGGTCTATAATTTTGTACACAGTTTTTTTTTCCGGCTTTATAAATTGCTGACACATTAGCATGTTTCCATTGTGTGGGTAGTAGGTTTTCATCTAACGACTTCCTGTACATTATACTAAGTATGTTACATAGACTTTCCCTACATTCATAGATCAACTTAGGATGAATTTCATCAGGTCCTGCAGCTTTAGTGGGATTTATTTCTTTAACAATGTGATGATGTCACTTGCCCTTGATGATTATGCCCTGGGCAGTACATAGATGTAGAATATTATAATGTTAATGTAGAAACTCGGGCCCTGGTTTCAATTCTTCAAATTTCAAAAAGGCGCAATGTTTAGCTGCATAAAGTGAACTGATCTTTACTTAGTAACTTTGAGATTAAGGGTCACATCTTGAGTGCTACTCAGGCATTCTTATGAACCCTCATTTAAACCTTATTCATGTATACTTTGTAGAACTTTAGTTTAATTGACTTGCTGAGATAGACTTTAAAATGAGTTACTGTGTTAGCTTTGGTTTCTGAGTCAAGGCTTGTTGCTTTCATATTTTCTAATCTCTGAATTCAAGAATTACTTCTAAAGTCATCAAAGTATGGCGCTATTAATGAAAAACTTCAATCTGATTAAAACCCAATCTAAAATTTTCCGCTCGCATACTCGCTCTACAGGATCTTTGTTTACAGAGATTGGAAATACTTTTAATTATGTACAGATGCATTGCCTTATGCAATTAGTTTGATATCAGGGTAATTGATTTGGATCATTGAGAATTACTTTATTCAAATACAATGTAGTTGGGCAAATGGATACTATCATGATTTACTATATAACATAATAAATTGGGCTAATGTTTTAGAAAATTTAAGGCAATGAATGACTGTAAACATCCAGATCCAATGAATTTATTATGTATACAATTGTACATCAGAAATGAGACAATCCATTTCTGGGGTAGGCAGTATTGAATATAAAATGTGTGAAATTCATTGTAACAAAATTAGCATGATGGATACCACCATCTGTTGGTAAATCGTGCTTGTGTTGGTTAAAATCTGTTCCATTACACTTACAACTAAGACAATCGTAAAACATATCACATGTTTATGTTATTGTCATCCTGAGTGTCCCTCGTAGTGGATTAGTTTATTCTATTGTTATTATAAACAGTGTTTTGTTTTTTGTACGCACTTTATATGTATAAATCAATTTTCAAAACATGGCTTGTTATTGTACTTTTAATTTTGGATCCATCCATTTATGGGGTAGACATATGAGTCTAGACTCTTGTGTAGCAGTTTCAAAGTAATTCTTATGAAAACAAAATCATTATTAAGTATGTATGGCTCAGTGAAAATATATAGATATAACTCACTTGTTTTTTATATAGATTTTAAATAAAAGAATATTTCTGAATATATTCATCCATCCCTATTTTTGACAGTTAGACTGATCCTTTGTTAAATCGAAGTGCCAAGTTAAAAAAATCCACTAATATAGGTCGTTAGCGTTAATGCTGGACCCCTATTTGCCGTAAATATCTTTTAATCGATAACAGCGATTTTGCTAAAAATTTTAATACAATCTTATCTCAATTTTTCCTTCTAGGATTAAAATTTTCAGAATTTTTAATAGATAAATAAAAAAGTTTTCCATAAGGTACAAAAGTCCTGTGCGTTTACTGTAAATTTGTCGCTTAAATAAACACTCGACGGTCTACTGAATTGTAAAGCAGAGGCACGTCTTTAAAATCGTACGTGTAGAATTTGTATAGATTTTGACGATGCAGACGACAGTGATGATGATATTTGAGTTTGTATATATACTGTTATACTTTATCAAATAAAATTTCTAACCGGGCCTCATATTTAGCTATTATTTTGTATCTACTGTTATGTGGCTGTTCTGATTATGGCACATACCCATTTAACAAAAGTCGCTTTTTGGCTTCAAAATTTGCATTGCATGTCTATGGGAAGTATGTTATGTAATTAAAGAAAAATTCTGAATTTTAGGATTTGAGAAGGAAAATGCTAGTTATGATCTCATACAAAATTTGAGTTAATTCCATCGGATAGTTATTGAGATAATTCATGATTTTAGGGGTCCAGCTTTACCGCAAACGACCTATACATTTATTTACTTAATGTATAAATCAATTTATTAAAAAAAATAGTAACTATATGGGGTTTTTTTGTTTTGTTTTTTTCAGGTCTGATTGTGACACATATCTATTCATGAATATCAACTATATTAGTAATGATAGATTATAATTTATGGTAAATGGTATTTATAATTGTGGATTACAAGCTAGACAGTCTTATGTGAGTATTTGTTGTATTAACTTATTGGTTTTGTAACTGATCTCAGTTTAACATTGACTTGTATTTTATATCATATCATGGACATATATACAGTACCCACCAAAAGTTTGGAGACATTTTCACTTTGTAAGCCTAATACATAGGTTTTTCAAAACTTGATTACTGTTTATTTTGAAATAATTTTAGTTTAGCTTTTTTGTTATGGTATTTTTGTAGTTGAGACTACCAACTTAACCTTAAATCTATGTTATAGAAAAGAACTACATTGAACTTGGTTTTGGAGGCTTAAGGATATCAGATGCTGAATCTTATAAATGTGATGCATTCACTAAATTTGTTTTTATTTTATCACCAACCATTTTAAATATATTAAAAGTTATGGTTCTACCAAAAAATACTTAAAAATTAAGAATTTCATTTAATGTCTTTTGTTGCCAAACTTTTGTTGGGCACCGTATATAATGTTATCTAATGGAAGGTATAGTAAGATTTCTTTCACCTTACAAAGGTCACGGCGCTTACCGTTGTAAATATGGGCTAAACCATTATAAAATAGGTTGTTCAGAAGGTTTATTCTCCGATGATTTATTCCCCTTGGTCAATGTTTAATTGTAATCAAATTTATAATGTAGCAATTATCGAAAGACGGCTTAGCACAGTGGATACAGCTGCGTCTAAAATAACGTTTTTGACACAGTGGTCGGCGGTTCAAATCCTATGCTGGTTTCAATTTTTTTCATTGGATATTTTAAATGTTGTTTTTTTTTTCATTTTATTTCACCGAAATTTAATCGCATAATCATTTCATTACAATATTAAACTAATACAACAACTCGGCAATCGTCTTCATTCTCATATACACTCTTTGTGTGCACGAGATTCACGAGGGAGAAAAACTTGGATAATTTATATAATACTGACACCATATTATAAATAAGATGAAAAAAAATGTAGCAAGGTTTTAGTCTGAAAAAATATTATGCTACTGGGATTTGAACCTTAAACCTTGAGGTCTGACGGCCGACGAGTTACCACTGGGCTAAGGATATCAGTTAGTGAGATGCGTCAAAAGTAATTGTAATTAACGCTTGCTAGTATTGTATTGCACACCTGTTCACCGCATTCGGATCTTCTTCATGAATATTCAATGCACTTTGACCTTCGTAAGGTGAAAGAAATCTAACTAATAAACTATACTGAATTTGTCACTAAGTTATAACAGTAGCGTGTTCAATTACACAAAACGTTACAGAACGTTACATAACTATACATTCGGAACTCCTCAGCCATTCGCTGCGAATAACCTAATCTAATACACAAATATGAGATTGTTAAGGCAATGAGTAATGTTTCAAAATTTACGGACTAAAAACGAAACATCACTCAATGCCTAAACGATCATACATTTGTTTACTTTAACATCGGTAGTTTCAAAATAGCGTCTAAAAATGTCCGAGATTATTCACAGCAAATGGCCGAGGAGTTCCGAATGTATCGTTACGGAACGTTTTGTAACGTT
The DNA here is from genome assembly GCA_025267735.1 of Mactra quadrangularis. Classification (NCBI taxonomy): domain Eukaryota; kingdom Metazoa; phylum Mollusca; class Bivalvia; order Venerida; family Mactridae; genus Mactra; species Mactra quadrangularis. The sequence goes on from CM046293.1 coordinate 31,802,601, forward strand.
CCCGGTAACTGAACGCAGGGCTGTCTGATGTAGCTATCACTGTAAAGTATAACCTAATAATCAATTTTGAATTAATTAGAACTCCATGTACAGTAATATTGTTTTGTTTGTTTTTGTTGGGTTGCCATAGAAACAAATAGTATAGGTCATATAACGGTGGTCAGTCAACCTACTCACTGTTCCTGAAAGGCTAAATCACTGGATTTAGCTGTTTACCAACTACTAAGTGAATACTTTCGTCAGTGACTGACAACTGCCCTACATAATCAAGAATCATTGGTAAAAGGGAGAATGGCAGTAGAAATAATTTCATGACCAAGCTCCATGAAAGTATGCCCTGCCTGTGTATCAAATCCTTGACCCCTCGATCAGTAGACTTACATGTTACCATCTGAGCTAGTCAGGCGGCTACAGTACTCTTAACCTATGGTATTAATAGTGAAACAGTTTTAATATGGGACTTACGATCTTTCACTGAATTACTAATTTGTCAATATTGTTAATGTGGATTAAACAGAAATAAAATATGAGTATACCATCTTTACATAACTCTTTAGATATTGAAATCTCTTAATTGCAGGGACAATATAAAAAGTTGCCGTATTTGACCCTGATGACCTATGTATATTAGGGTTTTAGCAACTTATTACTGCTAGTAAACATTTGGTTCAGGCAAGTTAAATATATTGTTGGTTGTCCAACTGTGGAACCTTGTTTAAAATTTATTGTTGAGCCCTGTAATTGTAAAGCCTGTTTTGTAATACTGTTTTCAACTTTTCAGATGTTACAGTAGATGAAGTCAGATGTATTGGTAAAGTTTCAATAAAATGCTGCCTCTGTGTTTGACATCTACATATTATGAAATTATGATACTATATGTTGTCATCAGTTCTCTAGACTTTCAACTATGGGTCTGCACAAGACAAGTCTGGTGAGCGTCTTGATATATTGTACATTCATTGAACATGTAGATTTATGTGTTTTCTTCATAGCTAGCTAATACATTTTAGGAAGCAGACTGTTGATTACAAAGGATGGTATACTACAGCACTCAAATTTAACAAAAAATTGGACTTGCACATTTTTGCAAGTTGATTTTATTTCAACTTGCAAAATGAAAAAAAAAAACTTTAATAGCATACATAATAACTATTCTTATATACAATATAAAAACAACACAGTAGTATATTTAATTGTAGATAGAATGAGGTCATTATTTTGGAATAGACAAAGAATATCAAACATGTTTTTACTTTGAATCTTCAATTAATACCGTTGATCTATCTGACTGTTTCAATGCTGATTGTAGCAGGCTACATCTGTAAACCCGGTCTTCCGTGGTTAACTTCACCGTTCGGGCTCTACATGGGTTCGAACCCACATTAAAACAAGTAAAGTTCAGACAGGAATATTTAGTGTCAATTCAACTTGTGAAAAAATGCTACTCAAAATTAAAATTACTCGTAATTTTAAAAATCCTCTTGCATTTTGCAAGTATGCAAGCTTAAATTTCTAGCCCTGTATACTAGTACTGGTTCTTCCCAGGAAATGTTGGTTATGTGAATTAGGGACTTTAGTCAGTTATTTCCCCTTTTATACTCTTCATATAGGTAGGTCTAATTAGTTGGATTACTCGGATTTTACCCTTACTTTTCAATGTCAATTTGCCAAAACTAATCTTAAATAACTGTTTTTGTAAATCATATAATTTGTATAAAATTCAAGCTAGGTTTTTTTAGGGAAAAGAACAATCTAAATTTTATCATTTCTGTTAATATCTTAATTAACAAGAAAGATATTTGATGAAATATTTTGTTATCCTTACATAGGAATTGAATGATAAAATCTGAGGATTCCAACTGTAAGGACCTACTTACCAATTGGATTGCTTCAGATTTTATCATGGAAAGATAACTGACTAAAGTACCTAATTGTCTGCCTTTTATGTCTCAAATATTTTATATACGTGAGAAAAAAAACCCAAATCCAAGTCATGTACAAAGGGAGATAATCTAAGGAAACGTAATATGATGATACCAGTCTATATTAACCGACTATAATAATTGTTTCTAATGATATGTACATGTATATTGTATAGATTAGTTATGTAATCACAGCATGGGTTGATACTTTAATTTCGGTCTCATCCTGGGGGGGGGGTAAAGCAAAAGTCCAAGATATTATTATACAGTTTCTTAGTATGTAAAATTTATGAAAAAAAGTTCAGTACTAATCATCGCTATGCATCATGAAAACTTGTTTATAAAAGTTGAAAAGTGCTGTTTCTGTAATATAATTTTCAAATTTTTGAGTATTTGTGTTTTATTTCAGAATTGTACTGATGGTTTGATGAAATGATCATGTGAATTATTGATAATGTTGTGGTTGGATTGTGACGGGTGATGTAGATATACTCAAAATGACTTACAGCTAAGTGCTTTCTTTTATATTGTACATTGTATTTATTTTGATGTAATGAATATTGTTATCATTTAAAGTTTGTCTTACTAAAAATTTAATAACCTAAATTACCCGAGTTGTACAATGTTATGAACATACTCATGCAACCATTTAATATTTTGATAACATGATACAAATGGACAGGTGCTCTAATTAAACTTCTCAAAGGTCTTAGTTGGGTTATTTTGGTTTACTATATAATTTTTACATGGGGTTTCCCCATGTTTAGTCGTGGACTGTGGCAAATCCTCATCAAAATTTGTCGTGGACGATTACATTCGGTTGTGCGCGCACAAGTAAAGGGATAATTACCACTGCAATTAATATAGTCCGCATTACGCGTTAACAAGCAAACGATAAGAAGCATGTGTATATCTTATCTGGTTTATGTAAGGTAAAGGTCCCTTAAATCGCTTCCATGAGTTGTATACAGCCATATACTCTACCAAAACCCCATGTCTGACAGCGCTATCGGCGCTTTGATTAGTTTATAAACTGACTGTGAGATCGTTTTCACAGTTTTATAGGTGTTCAATTTTTTAGGAAATAATCATAAGGGCATAAGCAATTCAATTTTACTGAGCTGAATAATAATACTTTGTTAGTCATCACCTATAAAGCCAGCATGTCCTCATTTCATCCTCTGATATGAACTGACCAAGTCATCCTTCCTATAGCAGTAGACTATATGTTTTAATTAGGAAAATCTTTTGTGATTTTTTATTTTTCAGACAAACCAACATAATTACTGATGATCTGATGTTGACTCTTCAACTAATAGGACTGGAAATTTGACTTATTAATGGTAAGTGTACATTCTTATGAAAGAGTTTCTTCTATCATTTGTCTTTTGACCTGTGAGGTTTTTTTCACGATAATTTAAAACTTACTGCTAAGATAATGAAATGTGATAGAATGGTATGGTCATCTTCCATAGAAGTATACACACAACATATTTTGGTATGCATAGTATGGTACATGGCGATTGTGCAGGACGGTTTGGTTTGGTGAGCTGTCCATCTCACATCACTGACTTGTGAAAACCAAACAAGTTATAGTTTATGGATAATGATTGGTTAGTGCAGAACTATTCTAACAATCTATAAATAAAGAAATATATGGTTTACTTTTGTGCCAACCAATTAAGGCACTATGGGTTTCAAATTATCTGACAAGCATTTAACTTATTCTATTTTAAAGTCATAATGCATGATTGTATTCTTATTAAAGAATTAGTTACTATAATTCCACTTATTTTATCATGATTATTGTTTTGTTTTCAGGATTTTAACAAAATGGTATCTAACCATTGGAGCTATTCACTATATAACTTGAAGGAACAAGAAGACCAGACAGCTTGAACCAGCACAGATACAGAGAAGAAAACACGCTAAGATCTTTACATTACTTCTTGTTTTATGCCAAGTCAATACTGTCTTTATATACGGATACTTGTTGACCCCTTTCTCAAAATGGTTGCTTTACTATATTTAAAGAATAGTTTAGATATCTAAAGTGATCATTTTTCCAACAAATTTGACTTCATTGGAATATCTGTTAGCCATTTTTTACCAATCCAATGTATGAAAAATTTGCAGGTTGATTGGGAACTGGAGTTGTTGTCTACTCATGTAAGTCTATACGCAAATGTATAGTTTAAGGTAATGGCACGAGAGTACCTGTTAATGTTGCAAGTTTTCATGGTTTGGTGTAAAACTGGCAAGCATTCATTTTTATTGAAGTCTGGTAGTTGGCTAGTTAGCAATAGATTAACCTGGGACTTTTTCTCTATTCATTTCCTATTTTACAAAAATCAGTAATTTCATTCCTGTAATACATATTATAATTATAGATGAGAAGAAGTAAAATGTTTCCTCATTTTACTTTTGTATCTCATGCTACAATAAAACTTGATGTATAAAATTCTTAGTTTTTTGGTAATTAAGGAATAGAAAGAGAAAAGTCCACATTTAGATAATCTACTTTTCCTCTATTAAGCATTTACTTCGCAGAAGTTTTTCTTATTAACTTAGGCGTTAAAACTCAAGCGATCAAAAAGTGTTTTATGTATCTAAATTGATTTAGTTTATGCTTCAGTACAAATTTATAAGTCGCGTGACATTTAATTTTATAGTGGGTAGCCTTGTTGGACAACCAGCTAGACATTTCACTTGCACGAACCAAATGATTTCTAGCAGTAACGTATCAAAATTTTCTTTGTAGAATTATTTGTTGATTTTACAATTATAAGTACATTGTAATAATTAATCCTGAGCTCCGATTTGGCTCCTTATACTTACATTTTTAAGATATCAAGTTTCTTTATTTTTATTAGGGCTTTAATCTTGTATATAGCTCACTCATGTTGACCTGAGACTAGGTTTACACTTTTACTTACCATATAACTATTAGATAAGTTAGTCTTAAAGTTGTTACTAAAACGTCTATTGTATTCATTTGTCTTTGGTCAATATGAACAAGCTGTATTCACAAAAATTGGAGGAAAAGTATGATGTGTATAAGGAAGGGGTGTGGAATGATATTGTCTTACTTGTATTACTGGAACAAGGTTTGCTTTAAAAAATGCAATGTTGCTTCTGACTTGATTGGAGATAAATTTTTAAAATAAATTCATGTACAAATGTATATAGCAATTATTTAATGACATTGATGAACATTTTGGCAGCTTATTAGCATATATAGGATATTGAACTTAAGATCTAGTGGTTTTTGTTTCACTTGATTATGGACTGATAGAATGTATTGAGATTTCCACACCCCATGGTCTATGACTCCTCTAACCCAAGTACATTTATAGTGACCAAATGTTAATGTGAATCCTGCTTTATATGTAAGAATTTTCTCATTAAGGATACTTAGAGTTGACTTGACTTATTTATATTAGTGTTGTTATTACATTAGAATTAAAACCTATCTTTTAAACCTATTTTAAACATTCATTTTACTTAGTTTTAATCTTACAACCTAAACTAATCACTATCTAGTCCCATTCCTGGTCTCCCATGCAGTACTGAGGTAATAGAATAGGGTTTCTTGCTCAAGGAAATAAGGATGTTGCTTTAAGATGCTATATGGAACAATAGAAAGCTGGCTATCGTATGTTTACCAATCCAACATCTTAACCACTTGGCCATGCCTGGCTCATTTTTATACCTATCTTTATAAACGTCATGTTATCATTTGGTCACTATACAGATAAATAAGTTCACAGAATATCGATGAGAAAATTACTTCACTAAAGAATCTATATTGTGGGAGTAAATCTAACTCATCATTTTGTACAACTATATTATCATTATTGATCAGTTATTCATTACATTGCTTAATAGTTTGGCTGTAAGATTTGAACCCTGGTTCTAGGGTACATGAGCACAATTATTTGATTACAAAGTGATACAGAGAAATCTAATGTACTTTTTGGATGTATTACATAAAATAATGTCTTGGGTATGGAGTCTTAGATTTAAGAACAATCTAACAAAAGTAACCAACATGTTTAGGGCATATAGAAAAACTGTCATAACTAATATAGTATTTTCAAAAAATTGACTTTTTAAATTATTTGATAATACTTCAAAGAAAAAAAGAAAAAACCTTTTTTGTAAATTGGAACTTTAGACAGTTTTTGGTTTGAAAAAAAAGTTTTACGTTCAACTAATCACACTAACTACTTATTATCTCCTTCTTATACTCTTCATTTCAAAATCTTATCTTTAATTCCTTTTCAAGTTTCAAATTTCTTTTCCAACTACATTTTATCTATGAATTGTATTTCTTGTTTTTTCTCGAATGTCAAAACCATGAATAATTTCACAACCTAAGTGTCTTTGTGTGTTAAAATTGTATCACATTCAGTCACTGTGAAATTATTCAATTTTGACTATTGGGATAAAACAGACTACTGTCTGTGTGCCACTCGATTTATCATATAACATACCACTCGACCATGTATCATGTACCACTCGACCTTGTATCATGTACCACTCGACCATGTACCATGTATTGAGGAGAAAATACATGCATACTTATTGATCATCAACTCAACTGAAGTATTTGATGAAGACTTATGATGAGGAAGGACCAAATATGTTTTCAATCAACCAATCACTCCTGACATTTGTGAATCTTCAATGAGACTCTTGGAAGATGAGAAGCTGGTATTCAGGTACAAGTTCTAGAAAACTTACACTATTTGGCTACAGTACTTTAAGTGTATAAATCTAGTATGTCTGACAGATTATTTCTTCAAATATCAAGATTTCATTATATATATTATATCTTAATATTTGCTTCACAAATTTGTAAATAGTTCTCACTACACTTCAATTCAGTCAAAATCAAATTTTATTAGATTTATTTGATTGTTAGTTTACCCATTCATGCACTTAAAATAATTCTTATTTAGTTAGTGCAACATAATTAATTTGCAAAAGAGTTAATATTATCTTACAATAAAGATTTATACACTTTAATGTTCTTGAATTGGGACTACCTAAGGTTAAGTATTTTAGTAGGATATGAAGATTTAAAGACAAACTTTTCAGTCACATTTTGTAATTGTTGTATATTCTATATTACAAATTAAAGATTTACCTTGGTGGTCACTTTTTGAACGGTACTGTAGTTGAAATCATGAAATTGGATTTGCAATGCATTTGAATTGCGTATCATCTTTCATGATGTTTAACCTTAGTTATTAAGTCAACTACCAACCTTTTGGCTACACATTTATCATTATGTAAATGACAGTATTTGACTTGGATAATCATGTCTTCTCCTTGTATTTGCAGCATTCATTTTATTTTATATCACGGTATCTTGTAACTTAAAGAGGAAAAATTCATTTTTACTTTTAGCTGTCTGTTGGCTTCCGTAATTTAGAATGATCAACGCACGATTGCCAACGCGATCTTGCCTTGATCAATCTATCATTAATTCTTGTTTGGTTCCTGTCTCTTGCATTCCCAGAAAACAGGCTTTAAGAAAGTTGGGGTAGATTTCAAAATCAAAATTTTTGCTGCGAGGTATGACTGATGCCAGGGGGGAGGGAGCTCTGGTGGCAGGTAGCATTGATGGGTCAGTTGACTAGTCAGTTATACATAAGATTCCGGCGAGTTTTATGTTGGATTGCTATCAGCATTTTCCCAATATTGTTTGTGTCAGTATTTTTTTTTCTATTCAGTTCTGTTTGGGGGTGTACAGGGGATCTGGCTCACTGTCATAGTCCACCAGTTGAATACCAATCTCATTAAAATCAGATCACTAATGTGCTAGACCCTCACTGATTGCAACTACCATTGCATGGTGGTTGCAACCTCCGCAACTTCTCTGCCCCATCGTGGCAGTATTATGGTGTCCCTGTAATAAGTTTGGAGGGGTTGCCATTATGTTGTGGGAATGTCAGGACTAAGCCTCCTGTTGTCTTCCCATGCCATTGAGATGCCTTTTCAGTTGTAGAGATTTTACTGATATGTCTCCAAGATGTTGTGGAGAAATTACTCTACAGCTGAGAGGGAATTTCTATATCTGTGTAGGGATTGTAGAGAATTTGCAAGGACAATGTCTTGTCTACTTTGTAGCTGCTGAATAGCCATGTTGCTACAAGATTTCCTGGAAAATCTAAAACAATATGGTTTGGACCATGTTGCTGAAGAATTGTCTGGGAAATCTAAAACAGTATGGTTTGGGTCATATTGCTAAACGATTTCCTGGGAAATCTTAAACAGTATGGTTTGGACCATGTTCCTACAAGATTGCCTTGGAAATCTAAAACAGTATGGTTGGGACCATGTTGCTATAAGATTTCCTGGGAAATCTAAAACAGTATGGTTGGTGTCATGTTTCTAAAAAATTGTCTGGGAATCCAAAACAGTATGAATGGGGCCATGTTGCTAAAAGATTTCCTGGAAAATCTAAAACAGTATGGTTGGGACCATGTTGCTACAAGATTTCCAGGGAAATCTAAAATAGTATGGTTTGGGTCATGTTGCTACAAGATTTTAGGGAAATCTAAAACAGTACGGTTGGGGCCATGTCCCTACAAGATTGTCTGGGAAATCTAAAACAGTATGAATTGGGTCATATTGCTAAACGATTTCGAGGGAAATCTCAAACAGTATGGTTGGGGCCATGTTGCTAAACGATTTCCTGGAAAATCTAAAACAGTATGGTTGGGGCCATGTTGCTAAACGATTTCCTGGGAAATCTAAAACAGTATGGTTGGGGCCATGTTGCTAAACGATTTCCTGGGAAATCTAAAACAGTATGGTTGGGGCCATGTTGCTAAAAGATTTGGTTGGGGCCATGTTGCCACAATACTGCCGGGGAAATCTAAAAAAGTATGATGGGGCCATGTTGCTGCAAGATTTTTATGTGAAACTGAGAAAAGCCCCAAGATTGCTATAAAAATCTAATTTAGTCTCCTTAATTGATTGGAAACGTGTAGGAGAGATTGCCAATATGTATTTTGGATATAATGGCAATCTATGCTAGACAAATGTAGTTTCCAGGTAGTAGGGCTGCCACGGTACACCTTAGATTGGTACGCCACAGTTTAAGTGCTCATAATTTGGTTCACAGGTCAGACATTGACAAATAATGGTTTGAACAATTCAAGGTTTTCAAATTTCATTGTTTGAAAAAATAATCACAAATTTTTTATGGACATGTTATTTGACACAGATTTTATAATGACAAAGTTTTTGAAATGCGAAATTATAAGGGTACAAATGAAGTTGTCAGAAATGTGGTGGCCACTCTTATATTTGGACTGATTTATTAAGAGTTAGACTCAACTAATTATGGATAGTTAAGTATGCACATTTGTCTAGGTATATACTGTATACGTGCCTGGTGAACAGGATTTTATGAGGCAAAAATGCTTTCGTCAATTTGCTAAAATATGAAACCTTATCTTCACCATGATGCCTATATTTGATAAAATTTCTTTTTTTTAAAATCATAATGTCAAATTTTCTATCAACAAGTCAGTGCAAAAGCTAGTCTATCTACACACAAATCAGGAAAGCTGTAGACTAGTTTTGCACTGACTTGTAGATATTCATCTACAATCCTAGCATCATTTAGACATCATGTTTAGAAAGGCATTTCTTATAATGCATTATTAAAAACTCAATTTCCTTCTCTATTCTGAATTTGTTTGATATTGTAACTCAAGAAACATTTGCTAGCACAATATTTGACTATTTAGAGAGATGGCAGGCTATGATATAACTAAAATTTTCCGCATTCATACTGAGCGCAAAACAATAAATTGCTCCGACAATTTTCATGTTGTTAATGATGAACAGATTTGAAAAGACAAACATTTACAAGCTGCATTATGTTAACAACATAATTATGTATAATGTTATGCCATTTTGAAGCAAACTAACATTAAATTTGGTGTCAATAAAACTTAAAATGCTATGACTGGGAATTAGGACTGCAATGATTCAATACATTAAAAATCTATTGAGAGGACGCTAATATGATTTCGATCCTGCAAATTTCGATTCATATTCACTTCAATACCAGCTATAAACTTGTCTATAAAAGTCATAAGGATTTACAACTTTTAGTAACAATGGGAAACTAGTGTAAAAATTAATCAGAAAATTCATCAGCTTTATTGATCCTGTTGTAAAAGTGCAGAATTTAAGTAACATTTTTATTTTATCAATAAAGGTTATTTTCAAGCTCAAATGATTGTATTACAGTACTTATGAGATAATCTATATAATTGAATGAATCGAGTCGCAAGAAAAAAAATTAAAATCCATTGAATTGACTTTCCTGTGACTCATTGCAGCCCTACCAGGAATACCAATAACTTAAAAATTGCAAAACTATTTGCTGTTTAATAGTGCTTGATCATGTTATTTTTTCTTGTTAGGGATTTTTCTAATGAGTCTATATTTTTATAATTATGTTAAATGTAAGTGTAACATGCCACAAAACATGTTAAGAGTGGTATTCAATATGTTGCTAATTAATTCTGAAGAATCAATGGCACCCTAGCACCTATACTAAACTTGAAACTTGGATCATGTCGACTCAGGTTTACCACAGCAAACATACTGAACTTGAAACTTGAACCATGAGGTGTACTGTATCAAACATACTAAACTTGAAACTTGGATCATGTCGACTCAGGTTTACCACAGCAAACATACTGAACTTGAAACTTGAACCATGAGGTGTACTGTATCAAACATACTAAACTTGAAACTTGGATCATGTCGACTCAGGTTTACCACAGCAAACATACTGAACTTGAAACTTGAACCATGAGGTGTATCGTATCAAACATACTAAACTTGAAACTTGGATCATGACGACTCAGGTTTACCACAGCACACATACTGAACTTGAAACTTGAACCATGAGGTGTACCGTGGCAGCCCTACTGAACTTGAAACTTTGATCATGACGACTCAGGTTTACCACAGCAATCATACTGAACTTAAAACTTGAACCATGAGGTGTACCGTGGCAGCCCTTCTGAACTTGAAACTCAAACCATAAGGTGCAATGAGCAGCCCTACTAATAGTTGTCCTAAAACCCAGGGCTTTTAGTTGCAAGGTTGTATGCATGTCAGTGAGGGTCAGGCTTAAGTGGTCTGATTTGATGAGATTGGTTGAATTCTGTTGGGCTGTACAGTGAGCTAGATAAGAATTGATTTCATGATTTCATCACTGGGTCTGTTGGTTGGGTTCCCTATGTGAGGGGGATCAATTGGTTGGGTTCCCTATGTGAGGGGGATCAATTGGTTGGGTTTCCTATGTGAGGGGGTCAATTGGTTGGGTTCCCTATGTGAGGGGGATCAATTGGTTGGGTTCCCTATGTGAGAGGGATCAATTGGTTGGGTTCCCTATGTGAGGGGGATCAATTGGTTGGGTTCCCCATGTGAGGGGGATCAATTGGTTGGGTTCCCTATGTGAGGGGGATCAATTGGTTGGGTTTCCTTTGTGAGGGGGATCAATTGGTTGGGTTCCCTATGTGAGGGGTGTCAATTGGTTGGGTTTCCTATGTGAGGAGTTACATCATTGTTGGCTTAAAGTTAGCGTGCACTATCTCACTATCTGTCATGTATTTCTTTACAAAACTGAGTTGTAAGGTTAATATTCTGTTTTATTTTTGTCAGGTCTGATCACAGTAAAAGTGACCATGGATAAGAATTAGATAGAAATTATTCAATCAATGAAAATAATGCGCATAGCTCAAAAGTTAAGGAATCAAAGTGATACAGATACCTCAAATATGACAAAAATGGAGATAGTGCACTCTAACTTTAAGCCAACATTATGTATGGTGCCCTAAATGTTGGGCTCCCTGGGCAGGATAACCTACCCTGATTATGGGATCCCTTGTTTGCCTTATTGTGTCACCATTTTGATAACAAGTGTCATTATGTTATAGTCTTTCTGTTGATGAATATAAACACAAATGTATAAATATATGTATTCAGTGAATATTCATATTTTGGCCATGTTGGTTCTTGCCAGATTTTAGGTACAATAAAGCTGTAGTAAGTCACAAAGTACATTTTGGTTGTACAAGCCCCATGTGATTACACGTAATGGACAAAATTATCAATTGACCTGACCGTATGAAATTTTCATAAGCCTGAATTAATTATCACTTGCTTTAGGCTCTGGGTTGTAACAATGACTGCACTATGGTTGTTAATATGTCAATGTATTTGATGTTAAGGACTTGAAATAATGATATTTTGATTATCTAATACTGTTGTGAACCACCAGGTGACTGTCAGATATTCATGTCTCATAATTAGAGCCCTGTGTGGTTCCGGGGATGAAAGAATAGCACCACTGTCCACCCTTGCATGCCGTACAAGGCGACTAAATTGGGTATTCAGTCAAATTACCCCAGTTGTATATGTAGTTGGTGGTGATTCCAGAAGTGGATAGCTTTCTGATAGCCTACTATATATCAATTGGGAGTTTTAAAGGTTTTTTTTTCTTATTAGTATCTAGGAATAAAAAAATTTATGTTGGTCAAATTACCCCAGTTGAGTATGTAGTGGGTGGTGATTCCAGGAGTGGATAGCTTTCTGATAGCCTACTATATATCAATTGGGAGTTTCTAAGCGTTTTTTTTTCTGGAGAGAGAAATCCCGAAATCTTTTTCTGATAGCCTACTAGATCTATATATCAATCAGGAGATTCAAAGTTTTTTTCTTCAAGTAGTAACATTGATTTTCTTATTATAGGACTCTTTTGGTGTTTCATTATATTTTACTAGGTTAGGTTTTTATTAGGACATTAATATTTTCATCATATATTATTTTATCATATCTATTTTTTAATCTCAGTTTCTAAAATTATCCTCTAGGTTTTTTTTAGTATTTATTGATTTACATTTCCAAAAGCAATTTCTGTCAGTCACCTGGTGTACACCTGTTTGGTTAGGGGCATGAAAGAATCGGACCCAGTCATTATCTTTAATTTTTTGAGCTATAGCTTGGTTTATATGGTATATACTAGGAAACAGTATATATTATAAACTTGCCTGGCTATATAAAGTAGGAATTTTCACAAGCAGAAATAATTTTTCCATTGTCACACTGCTTTGTGCTTTAGATGAAGGTAATGACCGATAAAACCAGCAAATACATTTGTACAAAATGATAAGAAAGTATCATAAGATAGTTTCTGGTGACACAATATGGCCCTGATGTTTTAGATCAGGATGGTCCTATCCCATTTTTGGGTAGGTATCTTCTGCCACATTTTGTCCAAAATATTTTAGGTCAGGGTAGTCCTAGTCTATTGTTAAGAAAATACCTTTGGCCACAATTTGGCTCCAATGTTTTTGGTTAGGGTAATTCTTACCCATAATTGGGAAAATGTGTCCTGACACCATCTTGGCCTAATATTTGAGCCAGGGTGGGCCTAGCTCCTTGTTAGGAGAGTTAAAATCTCGGGGCACCATCTGGGCCAAACATGTAGGCCCGGGTTGGCCTAGCTCCTTGTTGGGGGGTGTCTCCTGACACCATCTGAGCCTAACATTTAGGCCAGGGTGGGCCTAGCTCCTTGTTGGGGGTGTGTCTCAGGACACCATTCTGGGCCTAACATTTAGGCCAGGGTGGGCCTAGCTCCTTGTTGGGAGAGTGTCTCCCGACACCATCTGGTGATGGAATCATGAAATCATTCTTTTCCCCTTCAGTTTGTAATGTTTGAGATGCCATTCCCTTTTACTGTGTATTTAGGGTGTAGTCTAGGTTTTTAACCTGTCAAAATGATTAAAGACAACAGTTGGGTCTATTCCAAAAGGTAGTGGTGATGCTACTGTATCACTGCAGGGAGTTGCTGGTGAACTCACAATTATAAGGCTTGACAGATGACGTTTTACATGAGGGGTGTTCAAAATTGTAGGGATGAGATGATAGGGTCATCACATGATACAATATGTATGGATACGAAAGGAGACAATAGGACTATTTACCATGCAATACAATATGGGTAGTTATTGTAAAAAAACAAACATTCACATTCTTTATTTATGGTTCCAGTTGTCAAAGGGTTGAGTTATTTCTTAACTCTCGGGTGGAGTTGTCCAAACTTCAAATTGAGATGTTTACAGGTTGTGTTGTCTACGGATTGAGTTGTGCAGGACTCGTTTTCACAAACGGTCCCAGAGATTATATTTCTCAATCCTGTCAAATACTGAAAATACAGAGATTTCACCTGATGACAAATGTCAGGGTTGTATTGCAATATATCTTGCTGGCCTTGATACATATTGTGACCCTCCATATCAATATTGTATCCTGGTGATATATCACCCTATCGTCTCATCCCTACAAAGTATGAATTCAAATTTATGGATTTTAACCTCAGTACAAGTATGTACTGTTGCGATGAAAATACAAGTATAAAGAACAATCAGATTATTTTTGTAATTCATGATTTTCACAAATCGAGGATTGTCCGCAAGACTGTTGTATGTGCATTGAGTAAAAGAGCAAGTTACTACAGTCTTGAGGGCAACCCTCGAAATGATGTGTACATCATCAGTGCAGGTGAAAAACCCAATATTTTGACTTCAGGATAGCATCTATTGTTTCTCTACTTCAAACTCCTTCATGCACATATCTTTATGTGCTTTAGAACTTCTAAAAAGTTCTTATGGTACATTGTGTTTAGGGAAATGATATTGATAGAGGCAAAATGGACAGAGCCTATCATCTGTTTGAGCCTCTTTGTTACAACGTAAAGTACATTGTATGTACATCGGCATAGTAAAACATGACTTATGTACAGCAGAGAAAAGGAAGTGAATAATTGATACTACAATGTCAATATTCAATGATACTGTAGTATTATGCACCCTTTCTAGAATTTGAAAAAATGGCTTCTAGTAGGAAAAATAAGCCATTGGGTCTGATGGTTATAAAGTAATAACATAATGTGGTACAAAATTTTTGAACACCCCTCATGTTGAACATAAGATAATGATTAAAAGTAAGAGATGTCACTGTGCAAGTATTTTACATTCTATGGATGGTCTGTCGATATGTTGAAACTAGGGGGGAGATCCCACTGTTGTCTGTTGTGGGTGCCCAAATTTATGGCATTCTTTGGAGTGACAATTTGTGGGAGTGACAATTTGTGGGAGTCATTATGTTGTCTTTAATAATTTTATAACAGTCTATATGTTTTAAATTGTATTCAGTCCAACAATATTACCCTGATCTTAAACAACTTTATTTTGATAAAAACAAACTTCGCATGAGTTTTTGTTTAGGTATGTACAGAAACACGCATACTTGAGTGTATTTAAAATGGGCTGTATTGAATACATGAATAAACCAGTGGCAGACTGGGAGCCAGCCTGGGAGTTGGTTCCCCTAGTGTTGACTTGCAGTTCCTATCTCATTAAGAGGCTTCCACTAAATCAAGGGGAGTGTTAATACTGCTGAGTTTATAGCCTAACACTGGAGGACCAATAAGCATAATCAAAGAGTTTCACTAGTGGAATAGGAACTTGAAATGTGTGAAGCAAAAAACCAAAAGCTTGAATCTCTGTGACAATGAAAGGGAAGTAATGTGTACCATATTATTTTGGTATGAAATAAGTATTGGTCATAGAGGTATAAGGGTTATTGGATGCATCAAATACTGATAAAAATGTTATATTGTAATATACCAAGCAAAACACCAACCTCTGTGCCGATGAAGATTCAATGAAGTTTCACTATAAAGACCATCCAAACTGATGGTTTCAAAATCAAAACTGTTTAAATGAAGGAACTCTTTCCTCATATGAAGCTTTTGGAACTAAATAATCATCAAAAAATTGTGAAATAATCAAGGTGGTGTTTATAGTGGATCTTCACTGTGTTATGATGCATACTAGATCATTCTGATGCACATGAACAACTGATAGTTCATGGACTAGAGGTATCATGGTTTCTAGATGAATCAGGGCAAAACAAAGGAAGTGAATTTAATGTTCAAATCTAAAGGACAAGCTCAGGGTAATATTGTTGGACACTGAACAGGCTGTTGATATTGTTGGACTGAATAGTCTGAAAGTTAAGCATTTTGACAGGTTAAGAACCTGGACTATATCACAGTCATGTACAGTTGTACATGATTGTGTACTGGTCCACATGGCTAGGTACTCCATGTACAGCCCCATAAGGCTAGGTATTCCATGTACAGCCCCATAAGGCTAGGTATTCCATGTACATGTGTATAGCCCCATAAGGCTAGGTATTCCATGTGCATGTTGTCTGCCAATATGTCATTCATCTTTGTGACAAAATAACTGCCAGGTTGACTAATTGTTTTGTGAAAGTCTGTCTGCTTACATTTGTCCTGAACCTATCATCAGTCAAAACATTGGTGAACAAGGTACCAATTAAAATGAGAATGTGGTACTAGACAACAGGCTCCATATAACTATATGAGTATCTGTTTTATAAACTTGATAAGTCTGATGAATTTTGTGGAGTCCATAGAGACTTCCAGCATTAACTTAACTAAACATAAAATAAGTATTGGTTTTGTGCTATGAGCTTCATAACAGATAACAAGTATTTTCATGTCATTTTATGAGAAAATGTGACACGTCCTTAGACAAAAAATTGTAAGTCTATTTAAAACTTGGTACAAAATTAAATAACCAAGATGTATGTTTGGTTTATGGCCAATATGATATACCTGCAGCGTGTTCAGTTACATTGCACGTTCCAAAACCTTCTGTAACGATACATTTGCAACTCCTTGGCCATTCGCTGCGAATAATCTTATCTAATATACAGATATACGATCATTAAGGCAATGAGTGATGTTTCAAATTTTATGGCCTAAAAACGAAACATCACTCATTGCCTAAACAATCTTATATTTGTTTACTTCAACACCAGTAGTTTCAAAATAGCGTCTAAATATGTCTGAGATTATTCGCAGGGAATGGCCGAGGAGTTCCGAATGTATCGTTACAGAACGTTTTGTAACATTTGCGGTAACTGAACACAGGGCTGGTATATGTTGTTTAAGATTACTTGAGAGACAAAACTTAATGCTACTTAAGGCAAACAATGTCTCATGTTATCCTAAAATTGCTATCTATACCTTTGAAGTTTTACATAGGCAGACAACATGCACATGGAAAACCAGCCCTATTGTTGCATTGATTCGCCAGAGGTTAATTAATGAGCAAAAAAATAAGAATTTATCAGAAAATTGTCTACTTTTTGTTAAATGGTAAACATAGGCGGATCCAGCAGGGGGGGGGGGTCAGGGTGGTCCAGACTCTCCTGAAATTTCTAAAATGTACTCGTCCATGAGTATAATTTTTTAAATGTAAGGCATTTTAAGGAGCAAGAAGCAATTTTCTGGTGCTCGCCTTTGTGTTTAACATAGATCTAATGGTTTTTAATGGTTTGTGGATTTTTAGTATTAATATGTTGCGTTTTTCTGCAAACAGTGTATAATGTGATTGTGGTTTAAAAGTTTGGACCCCCCCTAGAAAAGTTTGGACCCCCCCTAGAAAAAAATCCTGGATCCGCCCCTGGGTAAAGATAGTCACACAAATATTTCTGACAAAAGAGTGTGTACTTGTTGTATCTGTGCCATTGTGTGAGATCATAGGTTTCACATTTTGTGTGCAGTCACTATCATTGTGGTGATTAACCTGCTATGGTACTTGTATTTTGCATGTTGATCATATGAGCTGAATTACAGTTGATTGAAATTTATCATAGTGATTTAACTGTTGCCCTGGTAGTAAAAATGCTGAAACTGAAAATGATTTTCCATATCTTGATTTTATGTCAAGATGCAGATTTAATTAGGGTTTACTTAATGTTTGTTTGTTTGGGTTTTACGGCGCACCAACACAGAAAGGTTATATCGCACCGAAAGTAATTGATGATACTATTAATTTACCTATTGTACACTTCATAGTGTATAGAATTTAGAATAAGGTGTAAGTGCGCCTGGATGCCACTCTCAGTCATTCTGTTCGAACTTAAATGAACAGGCTATATTAATAATAATCCAGTGGTCTGTATTTTGAGACCAATGTATATATTCTGACATAAATTAAGTTGAAAAATGTTTCAATGTCTCAAGTAGGGTTCAAATGCAATCATTTCTAGAGTATTTCAAAACTTAAATGTAGTAAAGTATCTGATGTGTCAAGTATACCTAAGCCCCGTGTGGTTTCGGGAGCTAAAAGTTAAAAAGAATAGAACCACTGTCTCCCCCTTGCATGTCGTAAAAGGCGACTAAATGGGGGGCACTCAGGTAGCTTGCAATTATCATCAAGTTGGTTATGCAATAGCAGAATATTCAAACATCTATTTGGCAGAATAATTTATAATATGTAATTCAAGTTGTATTTTAAATATAGATAACCCTTACCATTAATTTTTCTTGTAGATAACTGATATCCAACTTATCTAATTAGTTAGAGTCAGATTAGAATCTATTGTCTTGCCATTACAGTTTTGATATAAGAACACGAGTTTGTTGACAAAATGTTAATGTTTATAAATCATTTACTCTCATTACCATTGAAGTTAGATTTTAAATTGACAAGTCATCTCTCTGGGATGTTTGTGTCTTGTTGTCAAGTTAGAATTTAATTTCTTACCATTAATAGGTATGATTTATACACAATGACATTTACGCAATTAATTCATGTTCTTAGCTCATCACGCCTGTCCCCTTGAATTTAGATTTTAAAATGATTCTTTCTTTTAGTCTGTTTAAACTATCAGCCAATAACATTCAATTTGAAGGTACTTCTATGTGTCTTTATTTATAAATACAAATTTAGTCTTAATTGTTTTATAGGGCTCGACATTAATTTTAACTTGGCTTCCTGGTTGGACAACCAGCTATACATGTATATTGATTGTCCAAACCAAATGTTTACTAGCTGTAACAGCTGGCTTGAGACCATATATAGGTCATCAGGGGCAATATGAGGACCTTTAATGTCGAGCACTGGCATATACTTTGATATTGCAAGCACTGTCTCTTCTTCCTTCTGGAGTGTTATCAGTTTTAATTTACTACCAGTGGCAACAGTTAGTTGGTGCAGTAAAATCATTCAGAGGATAATTAGGTTCATTTGTTTCTTGTCACAATATCAATGACATTCTCAGCAAAGACTGAGTTTGCTTGGTATTTAGCGATGATGGTTAGATTGAATGGATTTTCCTACTGGTTAGAGACCCTAAAAGGGACAAATAAACAAATGTTTATGCTGTAAAATGTATATAAATTTATACATTATTCCATATTAAGGCTGCAACAATTCATTTCAATGCATTGATAATTGATTATGAGGGGGCTGATTCAATTTCGATTAGGAATTTTTGTATTGATAACAGCCTTTAAACTTGTCTATAAAAGATATGAGGATTTAAGACTTTTAGTTACGATGATAAACAACTGATAGATAAATCATTATGGAAATTCATGCGTTTTATTGTTTTTCTGATATAAATGTTAAAATTTAAGGAAAATTTTTATTTTTTTAATAAAAGTTAGTTTTAAGCTCAAATGAAGGCAGAGAGCTCAGAATGAGTCGTATGTGTGAAGCTTACTGTTCCAGGCATTAGCAATAAAATGCCTTCCTTTTTAAGTTAATTTCAACCGCTGGCATATCTTGTATTGTCATGTCTTGCTGAAAGACATGTGAATAAATTATTTGCCAGATTGATGACATTTGAAGGCTTAAGGAAGTGTATAGTCTGACAATTTTTACCTGAGCTTGACCTTTATGCAAGAAAATATTAAACTCAGTATTTACTATCTATTTATATCTTCGTTTGTTTATCACGCTTTATCGGCAACTTTTGGCTCAATACACATACAGGTCGTCCACGTAAACATTGCGTATACAAACAAGGCCAGTTTAATTACACACCAATATTTAGGGGTGAATTATTTAAACAATTTTATAGTTTGGTTAGTTTACACTTTTTTTATAAACATATCATTATACAGGTCGTATTCTAGGTCATGCGTGTTTTTGTACTTTAAATAATGGACTTGCCCACTAAATAGATGAATAAGCTAATGCATGAACAGCATTTTACTGATTTAAACAGGCCATTTTTTATGTGTAACATTTATTTTAAATAGTGTGAATGCACATTGTAAATTTTATGTAATGATATGTTTATAAAATAAGTGTAAATTAATCAAACTATAAAATTGTAAAAATAATTCACCCCTAAATATTGGTGTGTAATGAAACTGGCTATGTTTATATACGCAATGTTTACCCGGACGACCTGTACAAAATTTACAATGTGCATATACACTATTTAAAATAAATGTTACACATAAAATGGCGTGTTTAAATCAGTTTTAATGCTGTTCATGCATTGCTTATTCACCTATTTAGTGGGCAAGTTCATTGTTTAAAGTACAAAAACATGCATGACTTAGAATACGACCTGTACTAAACAATTAATTTTGTTTGCACAAGAATGAATACTTTGAAACTGTGCCACAATTTTGCGGACTTAGGTGTTTCCCCATAATGAGTCCAAAATTAAAAATACAATAACATGCCAAGTTTACAAACTTGATTTATTGTCATATAGGTTGTTAAAAACATGTGTATAATTGTGTACATGCATACGGAAACTCACGACTTAGGTTAATATTGTCGGACTATACTTTGGCTGTCCCAACTTAGAGTTGTCAAATTTTAGGGTCTCTAACCAGTATAGGAAACATAATGTGATGTTGTGTCCTAACAAATGCCGAACAAACATTATCTGGAGAACTGTGATTATGGGTGTGCGAAATAGAAAATTGAGCTTGGTATTTACAATCTTGAATATAAGGTTGTGAACTGTGACTAAGTAAATATTAGGTTGTGAACTGTGACTAATTGAATATTAGGTTGTGAACTGTGACTAATTGAATATTAGGTTGTGAACTGTGACTAATTGAATATTAGGTTGTGAACTGTAACTTACTGAATATGAAATTGTGGTTTGATTTTTAGCTGACTTTTAGTGGTCTTTTTATTGCATTCTATTTAGATAAGGTGAGATGAAAGGCCTGTTCTGTATGGCGATCGCTAGCTAGCACTTTTTGAAAGCAATTTTTTTGTAGCGTAGGAGGTCTACGGAATGGTTTGCTTAAAGCTAGCAAATCCAAGATGTCGACTTTCTCAAACAAAAAGTTCAGAATTGTAACAAATGAAAAATATTCATATCAATTATCACCTTGATTATTCTATTGAACTGCTTTGACAAAATATATGCATTAAATAAAAAGTAAGCCAGTATTTTTGAAAAAGGAAAACACATTCCATAGTGGGCAGCCATTTTGAAAAAGCCGAAGCATTCTAAATTAACTTGCTATGTATTGTTAGCTAGCGATTCAACTTGTTCGATCATAGTAGATCATTTTGTAGGGAATGAATAGGTAGCAATACAAGGCTCTCACCTATGGAAGCAGGTCCTTAGTTAACAAGATCTGTTGTTGAGTCAAATGTTTGAGTAGACAAATACTTGAAAGGAAAAAGCTTATAACTTCTGTTAAATTTTTTTATTCAATGACTATACCATCATGCATATATTTTTTGCATCTTATTGCATTTACCATATTTGTCTGTTTATGCAAGTTAGATAACTCATACATTGTGCTTTTAAGAATGCAATGACTTATTGATCTTCCTTTAATAGTATATATATTTAAGAGTTAAGATCTGATTTCAAGGCACAAATATTTAATCAGTGTTAAACTAATACACTACATGGTGTATAAATATAATATTTAGGTGGTTGTGGCAAGTGTGTTACCTAAGCCCTGTGTGGTTTCGGGGCATTAAAAGAATAGAACCACTGTCTTCCCTTGCATGTCGTAAGAGGCGACTAAATGGGGACCCAGGTCTGTTGCACAGTTGTTAGTGCAAGGAGATTTGAATCAAGTTTCTAAAAAGGGAACTGATTCAAATCAAACCTGGGTTGGTTATACCCGTCCATGAAAATGTGTCAATAGTGTCCATTTTCCTCCATTAATAAGATATATGGAGAAGTTGCTGGCCTTGTGGAAGGGTAAGTGAGTATTGGTTATAGACAAAATTTATAGTCCAGGAAAGCTAGATTATGTGTGCTGGCTGCCATAAAATGACCTAAATTTGTTCTGACATAGTTTTAAACCCAGTAATTATGACTTATGGGAGTGAGGCGGCACACTGCAGCTAGCCATCTAACTCTTATAACTATGTACTCTTTTGAATAAGTAGCTGATTGACTTCCCTTATATCTTGATGTATTTCTAGAAATATTACACAGAAACATTAAAAGATGAATAAATTGACTGTTATAAACTTTTATAAATTTGTAACAGCTGTATGTGTGCTCAATATTAAAATAAATTTGATTTTGAATATAGAATAAAAACACACATGCCTATATTAAGAGTTGCATATTGTCTGCTTAAAGAATCTGTCAGTCATCTGGGTGTTATGGTCTTATTTGCCAAGAATCATGTTTAAATCTATTGTCTTGCCATTACAGTATTGAAATAAGAACATGAGTTTGTTGTTAAAATGTAAATGTTTATAAATCATTTATACTTTTACAATGGAAATTGTATTTTAAATTGACAACTCAACTTCTTGATGTCTAAGTAGTGTTTGTTATAGTAACTGATAAAGTCTAATAATTATTATTGTTGAAGTTAGATTTTAAATTGACGAGTCGTCTCTTTGAGATCCATGTTTAATTTGCTTTTTTTGTCAATTTCGAATGTAATTTCTATTTTCATTTTTCAACAGTTAATGTTACATTTGAGTTTAATATCTATTACAGGTTTTAATTAGGTATATAGCTTTGTCTGCCAGCACTGCCATATACAAAGCTTGTTATAATTCTATAATTTATATTAAATTCCAAGTAATATCAATAACAGCTGATAAAGTATATACTTATTCAAATCATTATCGTTGAAGTTAGATTCTAAATTGACAAGTTATCTCTATGAGATCTTTGTTTGTTCTTTTGTCAATTTCGAATGTAATTTCTATTTTCATTTTTCAACAGTTAATGTTACATTTGAGTTTAATATCTAATACAGGTTTTAATTAGGTATATATTAGGAATGTAATTTCCATTTTTTAAATACAGTCAATATTGCAATAGAGTTTCACATCTATTACTAATTTAAATTAGGTATATGAGGTGTTTTGTTGTCATGTTAGAATGTAGTTTCTTAATGCAAAAAGAAATGGTTTATAAATGATGTTATTTAGGTAATTAACTCATGTTCTTAGATCATTACATCTGTCCACAAGGCTTAAGATTTAAAAATGACTCTTTAAAATAGATTATACATACTATCACGCAAAGAAAGCTCTTATTTTGTTCATTACTTATTGGAAACAGTATGTGTGATAACTGCATTATACACTCATGTCTGATATAGAAATTTGCTATTACAATACTATTGCTATTGTCAAAACTACTATTGCTATAATATTTCTATTGCTGGTAACTGTTGAGCTGACATTAATGTATTTAAAGGTACTAGTTCACAGATCTGGTTTATTTTTTCTCTAATTTCAAAATACCAATCAGTGTCTGTAATTGCGTAAAAAAAAATTCTTATTATTTCACACAAGTGCACTAAAATTGTCTATACAGTGACATACAGGTTTATATTTACTACATGAAACACCGTCATTTGTAGTTCTTTGTCAATTTGCACTAAAATTGTCATTATCAGAACATTACTTTCCTGCTTCCAAAAAATTTTTCATACAATTTTGATAGTTTTAGAAAAAGTTGATATTTAAGTTGAAATCTGTGAATGAGTACATTTAAAGTCCCATTTTCGAAAGTATAACTGTTTTTGGTCTGCAAAGAAAATAGACATTTTTTTATTTCAAACATATCTAATGAACATTTTTTTTAAATGCAAACACTTCTTAAATATGGTTTAATATAATAATGTTATTTATTGCATTTCAAAGTGAAAGTCGATCAAAACCGAAAGTAGAATTTGGTTGTAAATACTTAAAACAATAGTTTTAATCACAGTATGTTTAAGATGAAGTCTCATTATAGAAAAAACTTACTTTGAATTACATAATTAAGCTCTAAAACTCTTTTGAATATGGTATATTAAACATTAGCATTTAAATGATACACATGTAGTGTGTTCTCCTAGAAGTACCCCACATAATATTTTTTAAGAAATGAACACTTAGTGGTCAAACTTAAAAATTTAAAAAGCAAAAAGGTTTGAACTGTTAAACTATGCCTCTCATACATTTTATTCATTAGTTTTTGATAACTTCATGATTTTTATAGAGTTTCTTTAGTCTACTGTTAATGATTATATTTTCGTATAAAGGCTTATATAATCTTCTCATCCAAGTATTATATTCCCTTATAGGTTGATTCAAATTTTAATGTTAGCATAGTGTTGAGTTGTACTACATTGTGTTTTATTAAGTCTAAATTTGTATGGAAGAAAGATCATTCATAATACTTAGAATATCAATAATAGGGGGTGGGGTGAGGGTAAAGTTTTTATCAAGTCTGTGGGTAGTAATATTTGTACATTTTAGGGCCAGTCCAGTTTCTGTAATCATGTACTTACTTACCTTATGGATTTAATGATCAATTTAACTGTAAACCTTGCTGATACTGATATAAAGCTATAGTTTGTTACAAACTCTGTTTGTACCAGTTGTGCACAGACAGTTCAGAATTGGTCTATTGTTTTTAAAAATTAAAAACTCTCTGATAGTTGAAATAATTATTTACTTGAATACAACCTGATATATGTTGTAAAAAAACATTGGAAATTTAGAACAAGAAAAGTGTGCCTTCTACAATCAAGCCCATGGAAATCATGATTTACTGTCAAAACAGATTAGTGAAGAGCACATGTTTCATCAATTTTATGATTCAATGTTTTTATAAAGTATATGGTATTTGTTTAAAACATTGAACCCTTTGATAGAAGAAAATGAAATCTAGCTTTCCAGTCACAATCAAATCCATCTCATCAGTTATAAAATTATTAGACTAGTGCCTAATTTCACGAATTCCTATCTTAAATTTCTAGATTAACCTTAAATTTTCTATTTTTAGCATTTTTTAAGTAAAAGAGTGTTTTACAAGCATTTTACAATTTGATCCTTTCTTAAAAAGTCTAAGTAAAGTCAAGTGAACGGGTAGATTAAATGGAATGATATAAAGAAGAGACTATGTTATATTACAAAATTCTTTATAAAAATGGACCACTATTGATGAAACAATGCGTATGATAGTATCTTTTAGCAAATAATATCTGCATTGTAAAAAATGTATTAAATTTGATAGTCAATGATCATTGGTCACTTGAAACATTAATGTAAATATTGCAGTTTTATGTATTAAGCTTTTATCTTCTTCTGTTTTGCAAATAAGTTTTAGTACCTTTTTTCATGAAATGATGTCTCATATATAATAGGTTTTAATAATGCAACATGAGATCTTTTTATCTAAATACATGTACTATTGGTTTGAAATATATGAGAAGTTTTTGGTGATTTTTTAATGTATAATACTTGACATCATTTTAGATCTTACCCTGTAATGTAGCTCACAGAAAGTGACCGATAAAGCTTGAAGTATTGAACTACCTGCATGGAATCAATTTATATAATAGTTGACAGTGTTTTAGCTTTAGGTGACAATATTGTATTACTGTCAGTTAATTAAAGCCAAATTATCAAAAGTATAACTGTTTTGTCTGCAAAGCAAGTAGACATGTATTTATTTCAAACACCTCTAATGAACAAGGTTTTCTAATTAAATGCAAATACTGCTTAAATATGTTTATGTTATTTATTGCATTTTAAAGTGAAAGTAGATCTAAACTGAAAGTAGAGTTTGGTTGCCAATACTTTAAACAATTGATTTGATCACAGTATGTTTAACATGAAGTCTGGTTATTGAAAAAAAAACTTGTTCAGATTTAAAAATTCAGCTCTAAAACTATGTTTGATCAGGTATAATAAACATTAGGGTATAAATAACTGAAGTGTGATAATTCTGATAACTTTGTGTTCAGTAAAACAGTTTTCTAGTCTACTGTTGATAAAATTATCTTCATATTACATTGTATAGTGTATGATAAAATAAATTTACAAGTAATTTAAAGAAAACATATTTCTAAGGATTGGTGTATAACCCATTGTGTATTGGTTATATACTAATCAATGAAGAAATATTGTTACCAACAAACTGGTCTTTGAATTTATTTGTCTTGATGATTAAATTACTTTCACTGCGCAAGAGAGTAATTTAATTATCAGACAGATGTGTTCATAGACCAAAGTGTTGGTAACCTACCAGCATACTGGACTACGAATATATTTTTCTCAATAATTAAATTACTTCCATTGCGCAAGAGAGTAATTTAATTATTGGGTAGAGTATGTTCGTAGACCAAAATGTTGGTAACATATCAGCATGCTGGACTCCGAATATATTTTTCTCAATAATTAAATTACTTCCATTGCGCAAGAGAGTAATTTAATTATTGGGTAGAGTATGTTCGTAGACCAATATGTTGGTAACCTATCAGCATACTGGACTCCGAATATATTTTCCTCAATAATTAAATTACTTCCACTGCGCAAGAGAGTAATATAATTATTGGGTAGAGTATGTTCGTAGACCAATATGTTGATAGTATTTCTTTCATCGCTAGTATATAGCCAATTTACAATGGTTATTTACTAACAAATTAGGAATTACATCAATTCATCGACTTTAGAACAATTGTACCTTTACTTCAACTTGTTTAGTTTAAAATTCATGTAAGCGGCTTTCTATATAGAAATTCTTGTTATTGATCAGTTGTGTTGAAATCAACACTACAGGTCGTATTCTAGGTCATGCGTATTTTTGTACTTTAAATAATGGACTTGCCCATTAATAGTTGAATAAGCTAATGCATGAACAGTATTTTACTGATTTAAATAAGCCATTTTTATGTGTAACATTTATTTTAAATAGTGTGCATGCACATTGTAAATTTTATATAATGATATGTTTATAAAATAAGTGTAAATTAATTAAACTATAAAATTGTAAAAATAATTCACCCCTAAATATTGGTGTTGAATGAAACTGGCTATGTTTATGCAAATTGTTTACGTGGACGTCCTGTAAGTCATTGTTCATGTGAATAAACACATTGTTTTCATGAAAGAGCTGTAGTTAAGTAACATAACATCATTCCAATAAGTATTTAGTCTTTTGTTTATAAAACCTCACTTTAAAATTTGCCAAGTTAACATCTTTATCTTACAACATAGAATTTTGAAATCTAAAACTTAACATTAAATTCCATGAAATATTTATATTTAATGGCACTTAAATAAATGCCCATTATCAAACAATCAATACTGTGTTTGTGTTATAACTTATCAAATACTAGTTCATCCCTGTCTGTGTTTTTTCCAACTTTGGGCAATAAATAGATAATAACATTTGATAAAACTGTTGAACAAAATAATCAATTTGATATTTATATGAAAATACTATATTAATATGTAAGTTTTAATTCCTTACAGGAGAATTTCAGAGCACCTCTCTGTTACTGGATGTAATAAATAAATATGTTGAAAATAAAACACAGGTTTATTAATAAATAACTAAATTTTTTAAAAAATATTGATAATAATTTACATTGAATGAAATAAATTGTCTGTATTTCAATTAAGTAACTGAATTATCTAAACTTCTAGAATGCAAGGTCACATTTTTGGACAGTAAAGATTATTATATAATATTAGAAAATGAATGAATATACTTATAAACGATTGTTGTAACATTTTGGTGCCAAATAATGTCCAACCCTCCATGTTTACTTTGTTTCAAAGTTAAGTTTGACTTCCTTGTCCGAATGGTATGTTACATTGCTGTACAATTTGTTATTGATACTGAAATAGTGAACTAATGTGTATCGCTTGGTACAGTGGAGTTCCATAGATGAGATCACACGAGAATCAATAATTGATAATATTGAATAAAGTCATTACTTCTTTGTCATTCAGTCAAAGCATTCACCCAAATACCTTTAAGAAGAGTATGCCAAGTCTGGCTGTGTAAAATCACTGTTCATATATATTATGCTACATATCTATAGAATGATAGTCATACCTTCACTGAATGTATCTAACAAGATGTAGTTATTGTACATCATTTGATGTTTTTTATCAGTACAAATCACTAAATTAAATTGATATTTCAAAATATATGTAGCTGTCACTAACGATGCTAGGTAGTGATCTACTATGGCTAAATTACATTAAAAAAAAGAAACAAGAGAAAAATAAGAAATGATAGATGTGAAAGAAATCACAAGAATGATAAAAATGAGAGAACAATGAGAGATATAGAGACACAAAAGGAATACTTCATGCAAATTAAACCATGTATCAACCATGATTTCCAAGGTGGTTATACTGTTTAAAATTGCTGAATTGAAGTGAAATGTGTATAATTGTAAAATGTACAGTAGTCGGGTATAGTAAGGGAATCTAGCTAAGGTGCAATTACATATATTATATACAGTACTTGTATTGAAGTACACAAAGATTCACCAGAAATAAGATCATTTGAAACCTTTACTTGCTTTTCTACTGTTGATGCTGTGTGGTAACTTATTTTGTTATTTTGCAGGAAGGAGGGGGTATTGAGTGTTATTCTTAAAATTCCAGTTTAGCAATATTTATTATATGGAAGTGAGCTTTACATTGTGCATATGACTTTTTGTACTCCATATAAAGGTTGATAACGGGTATAAAGAATCATGACTGATGATTTGTATGTATATGACTTTAAATTAAAATGGTATGATTTATTTAATGATTCTTTGAAATAACTCAGAAACAAAGAGAGTAGTAAACAGATAGAAATAGGTGAATTTTCATATTGAAATTGTAATACTTATATTTGGAAGTCTTCTCTAACTTTAACCTGAGGCCATATAACATTGAAGTGGTTGTAACAAAGATTATTCAAACAGTCGTGGCAAAATTATGTTACAATAGCTTTTATAAGGATTATTTAATAAACTTGAATAGTTAGATTCTAAATATATCATTTATAATTCATCCTGTTTTTATTTTCTACATTCTAAACCAATGAACTGTATTCAATCATTTAGTCTTTATTACTAACGCTTACAAAAATCATCTTAAACGACTAGATTTATAGTTAATTAATAGTAAAGTTAACAGAATTACAAATAATCTTGCTTATTTGCAGTATTGAATCAGACTGCTGTTTTCGGCTTCTGTCAAAAGTAAGATAGATTTGTTATTATTGGCATAAATCATACATACAGTCAGTTATATGTTTAATACAATATTATTTTCTAACAATGTAATGTAGAAACCACATTAAAGCCAGATTTTCATCAAGATCTGACCATAAATGACAGAGATATCCAACATATTGAAAACTTTAATGCAAAAATTACAAAGGGAAATAATCCATAATAAAGCCAGGTAGAGTTGTGGTTACTTTCTAATTCTGTTCATTGCATGGTATGTTATCATTGTATGAAGTTTCATAAAGATTTGACAATAAATGGCAGAAATAAATGGTAAAGAAAAAACTTTAACGCAATTGTTAACAACATAGGGTTTTCGCCAAACTATAAGCCGAATTTATTTTTTGAAAAATACTGCTAAAAATGATAGATTAACTAATTGTGAAAACTGTTAAAATGATTTATTTATTTCATATTGTTTTAAGCTGTATCGACACTTATTGGTCATGTAGCGTGCAAATAATACAAATGGTGAGAACAAATAAGGTAGGCTTTGGTTAAAAAGGTCTATATATTGCCAAAACTTGTCATTTTTGCATCAACTGCACTTGTATTTTGATTTGAATATCACATGATACATTGTTTCGACATATAATGTATAAAACTACATATCATGAAAAAAGGTGCTTTGCTTATTTAAATCACAGAGGGTAAAATGGTCTTAATACTTAGAATTACAATATTTCTATTAATGTTCAAGTGACCAATGATTAGAGATTTCACATAAACAGACATCAATTATTTGTATAGTCTCTCAGAAAATGAGTTGTAGTCAGTAACTTGATTAAAAATGGTTCATGTATAAATATCATTTAAGCTTTGTTAGTTTGGGTTTTACGGCACACCAACACAAAAAGGTCATAACGCGCCGAAAGCAATCAATGGTACTATTATTTCAAACAATATTAATGATGTAAAGCTGTATATCTTATTATATACATTAATTTCCTTCAAAAAGTTAAGTATGGCATATGATGGTACAGCCTCAAAAAGTTCATTAAGTGAGTTAACTTTAAATGTTTGTCACAGATGTCTTTAAGATCCTGACATCATGTAAGCAGCATGACTAAATAAATATTTAATATATTAGGATGAAAAATTAACATTGACTGCTTATATCCAAATCTGCATGTGTAAACCATAATAGGGTACAATGTTGTTTTGCTCATTTAAATCCATTAGATACATAGGTAAATTAACATGTAATTGAATTAGTAACTTACTTTATAAGTACAAAAATTGGCATAATATTTAATTGGAATTTACAATTTTGATAAAAATTGACTATAGTCAGTCTGTATTGCTAATGAATAATGTAGTACAACTCAACACTCAAGTTCTTTAGAATGAAAAAATATCCTGGAAAATTATATCTTATAAATCAATTTTTAAAACATGGCATGTTATATTGTACTTTTAATTTTGGATTCATCCATTTATGGGGGAGTCACATGAGACCACACTATTGTTTAGAAGTGTCCAAGAATTTATTCTTAAGAAAACATGATTTATAATTCAGTAGACATGGCTCAGTAAATAAAGGTGTAGATATTACTTGATCACTTGTTTTTATAAAGAAAATAAAACAACATTTCTGAATATACTCATCAATCCATATTTTTGACATTTAGATTATTCTTTTGTTAAACGCAATTTGAAATGAGCCATCCAATTGCAGACTGTGAATTATACCGCTGTTAAATAAGCTTGCAAACCTTGGTCTAAAAATAGAAATTATGAAATCAAAATGTTATTAATAGTTTTTCGTCTAGATGAAAGCTACGCATTGATTGGTCGACACAAAGATCGTCTCCACGTGTCCTTCCATGGAGACAGTAGAGATCCTGTACGACAATACTCTACAGGATATCTGTTTACGGTGATTGGATTTACTATAGTAATACTTTAGTTACCAGCAATAGCAATAGTATTTTAATGGTCTTGATGTTAATATCAATTGTATTGTAAAAGCCTTATACTTAACATACTTATTTTAATCTTGA
Source organism: Mactra quadrangularis (assembly GCA_025267735.1). Taxonomy (NCBI): domain Eukaryota; kingdom Metazoa; phylum Mollusca; class Bivalvia; order Venerida; family Mactridae; genus Mactra; species Mactra quadrangularis. Next base: position 31,833,941 of record CM046293.1, read on the forward strand.
TTACTTATTGCAGAAAATGCATATTCATTTGACTATTTCTATTCATCTTCAATCTACTGATTATAATTTGTGTCTAGGAAGTCAATCAGATTGCTTGATTCTATACTGAGTTCAATTTGAGACAACTTTTTCAAATGTATGATACTTAATAAGTATAGACTTACCTGTGCAATGATATGTATGATGGTATAAATGTATTTTTCTGATTATATGTGCTGTTGTCATCAGCCGAGATAAAATTGGTCACAGTTCACTTCATTTTATGGAGAATAAATGAATATGTTTGTTCGGATGTAATGGGACATGTATTTCACATCACTCAGTTTGAGTATGTTTAGAATATGAAAGTATGATGAGAGTTTTAGGAACCTAATTTTCCTCTGAATGAATTTAGTGCACCACCCCCTAGCTCACATGAGCATTATGCTGATGTGAGCTTTATAGTTGTGATCACTTTTTGTTTGTATTACCGATCGTTTGTTTTAGTCCCCTCCTGTGTTGCATTTCAAACATTACAAACTGCATCCCCCAAACCTAATTGAAGACCAAAAAAACTGCTGACACACACAATTGCGGGATTGTGTTGGTAGTATTCCAGCATACAACTCAAAGGAAACTTATGTATAACTGGCCAGTATATATTGCATTGATGCTCAAGTCCACTGGGGATTTATTTAGTGCATTGGTTGTGCTGAGTGGCTGGGGGGAGGGCTTTGGCATTTTTGAATATCTATCCTAATTGACTTTTTGTTCTGTTTTCTGTCCCTCTAATTTCCTCTCTAAGGTTGCAAGATACTGTGATATAAGATACCTGGTAGGAATTATATTTACATGTATTGTGTTTTGATTATTTTGTATTGTATTTTAATGTATTAATTATGATTCTTTTATACATATTTTCCATGTGATGTCATTAATACTTTGATGATGAAGATAGATTATTAACTTGTCTTTTTTGTTAATTTTACAGCCCCAAGAGTAACCAGTATTCCAAGAACATCGCAACATCAGGATGTCACTACAAGATCATCAAACCATCAGTACAGCACTACAAGATCATCAAACCATCAGTACAGCACTACGAGATCATCAAACCATCAGTACAGCACTACAAGATCATCACAACATCAGTACAGCACTACAATATCATCAAACCATCAGTACAGCACTACAAGATCATCAAACCATCAGTACAGCACTACACGATCATCAAACCATCAGTACAGCACTTCAAGATCATCACATCATCAGTACAGCACTACACAATCATCAAACCATCAGTGCAGTACTACAAGATCATCAAACCATCAGTACATCACTATTAACTATCTTGAACAAATGTTCCAGTTTAGTTATTTTGTGATCACACATTGTTCGTATCCAAACTGGTTGAATAATATGTGGTGGTGGGAGTTGCTATATAAGGGTTGGATGGGGGCCACAAGACACATTATTTGGGTTTTTTATAATATGTATTTCAATTATATGTGTTTTTATTTTCTTATTTTAATTTGTATATGTTTTCACAATTGTTAAGTCAGTATTTTTCAAATTAAGATCATTAATTTTTATGTGTTTTCATAATTGTTAAGTCAGTATTTTTCAAATTAAGATCATTAATTGGTATGTGTTTTCATAATTGTTAAGTCAGTAATTTTCAAATTAAGATCATTAATTGGTATTTCTTTATCTGTACATAATGTAAATATGTTAAAGTGATGCTGTTAATTTTTATGTTGGAGTACTTTAGTTATTATTTGTGTTTTTATTTTCTCATTTCATATCCTGCAACAACAATGGTGGAGACAAGTCAGATGAGAACTACATGATGAAACAACTCAAGAAATTAACTATCTTGAACAAATGTTCCAGTTTAGTTATTTTGTGATCACACATTGTTTGTATCCAAACTGGTTGAATAATATATGGTGGAGAAGGGTGGCTATTAAGGGGTTGGATGGAGGCCACATGTATGCAGCTTAACAATAAGCTGTTGGTTATATTTTGATGTCTGCTTGCAGGCTTGCCCAGCTGGAAAGTATGTGCCAGCATGTTGGTTCATGTGATTAAGCTTAGGTACAAGCACCCACCCATCACATGAATGTCTGAATGGTTTTTGCAGGCTGTCAACCAATTTTTTTCTTTTTTGGTTGTTAAGTTGTTATTCTTATGTTTTATCAAAATTTTCCATACAGTTGAAATGACTTTCTTACAAAACTTATCCAGTGCTTTATTCAGTTTGTATAATAACCATAATACAGAATTTTCATTTTATTTTTTAAGAAATCGATGATCATATTCAGATGTTGTTAATTGGGTATATTTTATTATAAATATAGATATTTCATCTATTTTAAAGATCTTCATTGTTACAGTATTATAAACAGCTTTTTAATTGGTTAACAGCCTGCTTGTGGGTAACCCTACCTTGAACTGTGTAAAGGGTATAAACCTACACCTGACTCCTGGTACAATGTAATTTCTTATAAATAAAAAAAAATATTTTAAAAGAAAAACTTACATTGAGAAATTTTTAAATGACATAGTCTTCAAATTGATGATTTTATATGCATATTGATGATATTCATAGAATTTATTGTCTTGTTATTTCTAGGTTTAGGCCTTTTTTAAAACTTAAACTTACATTCTAAATGATGTAATGACTACAGAAAAGATTGGTAAGAAAGTTCAAGCCAGTTGCCAGTCTGGATATAAAGGGGAGCAACCACATAAAATGTATATGTACTACGGACAACAAGAGGATATTTACCCTGACTGTGTGTAGAATTTTAAACCCAAATTTTTCAACCATTTTACATTTCACCCATGTCAATTTTTAACATAGTTTTTTTTTACCTGTTATTAAGTTCACTTGAACACGGGTTGTAATGTTTCAAGTGAAGTCAACTAAAAAAATTGATATAATGATTGCTCAGCTACCTTATGGCACAAATGATTAGTTTTGTGTGTATTTCCATGTTTTCTTATTCCAGTCAAATGATTTAAGCTAGTAGATCTCTCATCTAAGTGATTATATAAGCATTTATTTCCTGATTTCTCTTGTATTGTATACTTAGTAGTTGCTATGAAACATAAGTACATGGTTATGGTAATGATCTGCTTTGGAAAATATGATCTGTCTGGGAAATTGGATACATTTCTTATGAAGTACATTCAGGTACATATATGTTCATATTTTTATGTATTTTCTTTTGCTATTATGACCAGCCTATGTCTGTACCTGATGAACACCTTCACTAGTGGATTCACCACTATGTGATGTTGGCAATATGCCTATACAATTTACATATAGTTCGTTTTTTCTCAACTGTCAAAACATAAATAATTTCACGGTGACTTTGTGCTCTTTGTGTAACGCTCGTCATACTGCGAAAGTGTGTAATCAATCACCGTGAAATTATTCAAACTTTGACTGTTGAGAAAAAATGGACTATACAGGATCCTTTTCTATAATCAATACTCACAACTTCCAAAAGGCTGGTAACTATATTCCATATGCTTTATTAATAGAGGAATGTTGACATTGTCATATTTTCATGGAATGGTATAACCACTTGGGTTCAAACCTGTTCCCCCTTCAGACACACTAGATTAAAACCATGCATGCTATCAACTGTGCTACAGACAAAAGTAGCCAATGCATATATTTGCATGCAAGACCATGTCATAGTCAGTACATTGTATAATATTACCACTATTGATCAATGCAGATTATGCTATTCATGAATTAGTCGTCTACAAATGCTGTTTCCATAAAAAGTGCATGATCCCAACATGTAGTCACAGTGTCTTTAATTTTAGCCAATAATTGTTGATAAGTAATGTATATTATGTATAGCAATTATTACATTTCACCTCAAGCATTATGCTGTAAACCAAGGAATTGTTTCACGAGTAATAATTTAGCGCCTTTCAGGGTCAGTGCTCAACATAAATGGTTCTCCAGTGACGTAGGAAGCATTTTCAGATGGGGGGGGGGGCTAATTTGTTCAGATTTATTTTAAGAAAAAGAAAGCGTTATCAAATGTTACAGGACTTATGTTTAAGTTTAGTTTTACACTGCATTTTAGCATCTTGTTCCATAAGAAGTGTGTGCAATATTGATTTTGAAGAAAAGCACACAAGTCATGTATCCATCAATTTAGTATGACAGATTAAATTAAGAATCTCAATCACTATAACTGCTTAAAATATTGGGGGGACTAAGCCCCCCCCCCTAGCCCCCCCCCCCCTGTTCCTACAGGCCTGTTGTCTGATTGCTTATGTTGACCTTACTCTTGTTTCAGGCAACAAGCTTTCAGTCCAAGTTGTCCGATTGGGCAACCAGAAAATAACATACATGTATTATTATTTATGATTTGAATTGTTCTTTTCAGTGATACATAGAAGTTGTACAGTTATGATTATAATGATAGTTTATGAGAATACAGTTATAGTAACATGTTCATTAAGATTGTAACAGGAACCAGGTATGATTTGGTTAATAGAAATCATTCTTAATTATACCCCCGCTTCGAAGAAGAGGGGGGTATACTGTTTTACCCTTGTCTGTGCGTCCGTCCATCCATCCGTCCGTCCGTCCGTTACAAAATTTCCGTCGCAGTTTTCTCAGCAACTATATCATGCAGCAGCCTAATACTTTGCATATTGCTTCATCCCATAGTCCCATATGGTGTAAAGCGATTTCATGCTCCTTGCTCATCTACTTCCTGTTTGTCGCATATTTTTAGATTTTGGCGGGGGTATCACTAGTGAGCATTAGCTCACAGATTTATTTTATCTGGAATTAAAATTAAAAAAAAAACCATTTTTGTTTAATCTTGCTTTTATCTAACAAACATTTCTTGACGTATGTCGTACTGTCATAAGGTTCGATTTAATATGCTGTACCAGTACAGGTAGGTAAGATGTAAAAATCAGTTTTTTACACATAATGACACTTTTAAATTAAACAAGATTTTGTTAACAGATCTTGGTTTCTACATTATCACAGTTTGATTTAATTTGATAAGTTTTCAATGGCGAGTGACACGTCAAACAAAAGGCTATTCATCGGATAATGATACCTGGCCGTGAAAGGTGCGAAAATTTTCAAAAATCAATACTTTGAGCCAGCGCGTAATTTTCAAGTGATTTTATCATTGACGGGACTCGAAATCCAGCTCGAGTTAACGTAAAATACGAGTCAACGCATTTTGAGTTATCGCATCTTTTTTAAATGAACTTTAGAGTAAATTTGATCGGGACCGAGGTATGAACTCGAACGAAACCGTAATTACGAGCGAACGCGTTTTGAGCGAACGCAAATGGACTGTATATGACAAACAATAATAGTAGAGCATTGCTATGAAAGACATTTTTTTCATCTTCCGGGATAATATGTCTGAAAAAAAAGTTAAAGTGCACTGTGAAGTACTAAACATCTTTTCTTCTAGCCATATTCCTGATTCTACCCCAGTTCCTGGGACACTGCATTTGATTCGATTGATTGATTGTAAAGTACTTTTTTTCATTTTCCAGGAGGCTTTCACTCGAGCATTTATTCAACATTACAGTAGAATATCAAGAGTTCTAGTGAATGCATTAGATAGACAAACGGTAGCTAATCGTGTGGTACATATCAGTGTACAATTATTTAGTAATGAAAGTTTAGCTTGTCAGATGGTTAGAGAATATAATCTATTGTATATACTTATACTAAGTTTGAATCATATGATTGAAGGTATTCTAACTGAGAGTACACTACAAGGTTAGTATCTATATTTGGGGTGTAGATCTCCTATGCTTGACTTGTCTGACTTGTGTAATATCTTAGTTCTCAATATGTCTTTTTGAATACCCCAATTCTGGATATGTGTATTTTGACCCGGGGGCAAGAATATTTTATGATATCACTTGAGGACAAGACTTTTGTAAAAGCTAGGAATTCCACACCCCTGATTTATACATCTATATAAATCTACTTTTAACAATCATTAAATAACTGTATTTATGTTTTTCAGCCATTGCCTTATATACATCTTATTAGGGGTCAAACTGGTTTGGGTACGAAAAAACTGGGCGTAAAACTGAAAAATGATGCGTGATGACATTATCAATGTACAATTCATGTTTAATCAATTAATACATGTGCATTTAAAGCATATAAAGTTCATAAACTGTACATAACACAGTGATGTTTTATGAGAATAAAGAAATACTATCTAATTTAAGGAATTGAAATTGAAATAAATTTCTTATTGAATTTGTATTGAAGTCATTTAACCAGATAGTCCAGACAGTATAGAAAGTACAATTTATATGTATTACAGAACTATGTTGTCATACATGTATCTTCATTCGGTATGAAACTTATTTAGGTTACTGAAATGTGATTTTAATGAACTTACCTCTCTCTTGTTTCAGATGCTCATCAGAACTTTCATATGGTAGTTGATTGTAGCCATGAAGCTATGAAGGAACATTGTTATTGGCCAATTATCAGTGATTTAATTAATCTACTATCACATAGAGAAATTGCTCATAAATTTTTATCTGATGGTAAAGTGGTCTCCATGTGGTTAGATTTGTTGTCTTATTTCCAAGGTAAGTTCAGTTACTGCATCATCTATGATTATCTTTACACTTTTATAAATGTGTGATTTGTCTTTAAATTTTTAGTCTTGACAAATTCAAAAACTTCAGGGCTCAACAATAAAGGTTGTCCTATTGCCCTTGACAAACTAATTTGTGTACGGGTAAGTTCAGTTACTGCGTCATCTTATCTTTACACTTATGTAAATGTGTGATTCGTCTTTAAATTTTTAGTCTTGACAAATTCAAAAACTTTTCAAGGCTTGACATTAAAGGTTGTCCTATTGCCCCTGAAAAACTTTATTTCTGTTCGGGTAACTTTATACTGCTAGTAAACGTTTGGCTTGGGCAAGTAAATATGCAGCTTGTCCTTCAACTGGGCAACCTACTTGAGAAATTAAACTTTGAGCCCTGAAAGCATATCTTTAGATACATGTATAACACATTAACATTTGTATAAAGTATCTTTACTTCTCATTCAAATGTTACGATCTATTATAACTGTCCTATTGTATAAAAACATTGGAAATAAAATATGAATGTTATCAATGAATTTACAACTTGTTTGTTTGTTGTGTCTAATGCTGTTGCAACACATTATATAGGTTATATCACAGCGATCAGTCCACCTACTCACTGTTCCTGGAAAGGCTAAATGTCTGGGTTTAGCTGTTAACCAACTACTAAGTGCATACTTCCGTCAGTGACTGACTACTGCCCTACATGATTTAGAATCAGTGGTAGGAGGGAGAGTGGCCATAGAAAATCAATTCATGACCAAGCTCCACGAAAGTATGCCCTGCCCGGGAATCCAACCTACGACCCCCTCAATCAGTAGACTTGTGCGCTACCGACTGAGCTAGATGGATGTAATTTACGACTGTATTTAGTCTAGTTTGCACTGACCCATTGATGTTCACTTAAAAATGTCTCTTTATTTGTTATTCTAGGTATGAATTTAAATCAAAGGGAGTTACACCAACATGTAGAATTTGAACCAGATACATACTATGCTGCTTTCTCTGCTGAGAAATTGCTGCTTCACCTATGTGGAGTCTTATATCTCATCTTAGAGAAAAGGTAAAAAACTATCATATAGACATTAAAAGAAATACAAATGTATACGGTATATAGTCTTAGTTTCATCATTTACTTGTTTAGATAATGAAATGGGCAAAAACGAGTGTTAGTTCTGAAGATAATCTACTTGCCTTCTTGCTTAATTTACAATCATAGCCTGTAAATAACATGAGTTGTCTAAATTGCTTGGAAACTTTAGCTACAGATAAAAATTCTGATGTTCTGTGGGGTTTTTAATGTTGATAAAAGCTATGTATTGATTGGTCACAGGGCCAAAACAAGCCGAATATTGGCTGCTTCCCCAAACAAAACTAACTCTTTTTTCCCCAGTTTGGTCCTCAAAACTCCCAAATCCCATAAAATAGACAGGGAAAAATATTTGAGTTATCTTTGCAACACAGTCTTTGTTGTTTCCTTAACAAAATAGTTTACTGGATTATCTTGCTGATTTTAAAGACTTATAATTGAATAAATTTATTTCTTATACTGACAAAGAAGTGGGTCATTTTCCCCAAGTAAATGAAAACCACTCTAATTTTCCCCAAGAAAAAGGCCGAGGCCCCTTCCCCCAAAATGGTGTTTTGGCCCTGGGTCAACATCAAGGTCATTGGAATATGACCCCTTGTGCAATGTCAAGAGAGCCTATGACAGTGATATATAGGATATTTGTTGAAGGAGATTGTAGTTAACACATGACTTACAAAAGCGCTAAGGCCACAACAAATTGATCATATGTTCTATGGATTCGCTCGCACCTTAATTTTGACGGTTTTTACAAAAAAAATATTTTTATTTCCTCGCTCACCCATAAAAATTTGGTCAAACCGCTATATAAAGCAAGTGAATAAAGACTTTTTTAAAAAAAATTTCTTCGCTCGCTCGCCCCATTTTTTTTTTCAGAAAAATCCGTAGAACATATGATCAACTTGTTGTGGCCTGAGCACTGTCATTGTATACATGTATAAATGTTTTATTCCACAGGAAAATGCCACATTTACAAAGACAATGATACAAGCGTGTCAAGATGCCTTACAAGATTGGTTAGATGCTATATGTTGTAAAGAATCAACTAATGTAAATATCTTATATATTTCTTTTCTTTTTTGTGATTAAACAGTAGTAGTTAGCATTCGGAACACCTCGGCCATTCGCTACAAATAACCTCGGACATATTTAGACGCCATTTTGGAAAAACCGGTGTTGAAGTAAACAAATACACGATCGTTAAGGCGATGACTGAAGTTTCGTTCTTAGTCCGTAAATTTGAAATTACACATTTCAATGATACCGATTAACTATATTTGGTTCAATTTAAAACAAATAAATATGTTTAGACAAAGATCTGTGTGTATACTACAAGAACTATTTTGTGTAACCGTTACGTGCTTTGCCTCGCATAGGTAGTAAAATCACAAAAATCCAATCCAAAAATTGTGAAGACCCCCCACGAATCCTTCCGAAAGTATTCATTCATGAAAGGTCGAGGTGTTCCGAATGTAGTAGTTAGCTTATACAGTACCCTCCAGAAGTCTTTGGTCTGAAACTTGTTTTTAGGAGAAATCAGTTCACATTTTACCAATGAAAAACATACAAAAAATTGTGTCAGCAAGTTCCACAATCAGTTAATCAACATATGATTCATACTAAGTAACATGAATAAGCTTTATTTTTAGTAAAATTAATTTCGGTACGTATGATTAGTTTTTTTCTCAACATTCCAATTTGTCAACCATATATATCTGTATCAATACACATTATACTTGTAATGCTTGGATTTACGACAAATGTGCAAATTATAAACCCCTCATTCAAAACCTACTATAAAAAGTGAAATATATACACCATGAAGTTAAAGCGATATGCAGTAATAGGCAAACTTTACATTTTTGTATATGATACAAATTCCTACATTTCAGGTAGAAACGGTCAGTTTGTTTCTAGATGTGTAATTATTTATGTTTGAAGTAGACTTTATCTAGAACTCAACATTTGTGTTTGTCAACTGTATAAGAAGTTTTTACACATTTTTACTTATCAAATAAAGCACATATTGCTAGCTAGTGCTTAATCCCCTGAATCCCTCCTCTTGGTATCCCATTCTTATTCCTTTTGGTACAAAATGGGTACAAGGGGACACTGTGCTAGGTAGCAATATCCTTAAGAAAATTGCCTCATTTGTTTTTTGTCGTCATATTTTCGTAGTATATAAGTTCAAAGTTTATAAGTTTGTATCCAGTTGAAATAACATAAAGTTGGGTTCTTGATACAATCTACTAAAGCATGTGTTAATCTTAATCCCAGTTACTTATTTGATCTTGACCAATAAACAAGCAGGATTTGTCATGAGCTTTTTGTTGCTAGATCTGTTTATGCAGGCCTTCTAGTGAAACCTTTAAAACCTTTAAAAACCTTTAATTTCAGAGCAAACCTTTAAAACCTTTACATTTCCCCAGAAAACCTTTAAAACGCCAAAATAGCCTGTAATTCTCACTCAAAACCTTTATATTTGCTCTGACTGGTTGCTGTGCTAGCTTAAAGCAAGTAATGGATCTTGTTCTGCATTTTCCCTACACTGTAAAACAGGAGCTATGTATGGTATAAATATGCAGAGAAAATAGGTATACATGTATTATATTGCATAAATCAAACAGTATATAACATCAAAAAAGGACTTTGGTATGACTGTGGGTTTAATAAAAAAAAATGAGAACTATATTTTACACTAAAAGGCCTTTATTTTCATACATTGGAGCCGTTATAAAAACATTTAATTTTAATTTGGCCTGCTAGGAGGCCTGTCAATGTTTATAAACTATATGTATATATATATTAAAGTTCCACTGTAAAAACCACCTTGTTTATCACAAGTACTTTTAGATTTTGATGTCAATGTTTTGTGTTATTTGAAATATCATTTGAAGTAATGTAGCATGATTCATGATCAGTCAGTTTTAGAAGATAATCATCGAGTCATCAATATATATCACTTAATAGATTGTTGTTTCAATTTTTCAAATGTCAATTTTACCTTTAAGCCACAACAAGTTGATCTTGTGTTCTACGGATTTTTCTGAAAAAAAATGGGGCGAGCGAGCAAAGAAAAAAAAAGTCTTTATTCACATGCTTTATATAGCGGTTTGACCAAATTTTTATGAACGAGCGAGGAAATAAAAATATTTTTTTGTAAAAACCGTCAAAATTAAGGTGCAAGCGAATCCATAGAACCTATGATCAATTTGTTGAGGCCTTATACTTAGTCTTCAAATTCAGCTCATGGACTGTAGTCCTAGTCCACTGAAATCACTTAAAATAAACTTTCTTTTTTTTTGTCCAGTAAGAAATCCATTTTTCTGGACCAAATGGCCAGTGCTGATGAAAGTATGTTGTGAAGACTTTATAAAATGTCTAATCTGATCATTTTACCTCTACAATAATGGACCATTCTGATTGTGACCTTTTTTTTGAATAACAATACATTTACCCACAAATATAAGCATGTGCTCTTTTGTTAACATGTTGCTTGTGGGACAAAAAGTAACTGTAAACCTTTGTTAAATATGCTAATAACTAAGGTCATGGAAAGGTCCATTGTCCTGGGTCTTTCAGTCAGTATGTCAAGATATTGGATTGAAATTATTTTTTGGTTCAAATATGTTATACCATAAAATACAGGTCAAGTTTGAGTTAAGAGTCATAACTAGGTCATGGGGTTAAAATCTAGGTCATTTAGACTCAGTAGTTTAAGGGAATCCTGTTAAATAATATATCTAGTTGAGTCTATTATGAATTTTCATGGAATTAATCAGCTGACAACTTGCATTTGGTATTTTTTTAAAATATTTTTAAAACCATCAGTTACAAGTTGAGACCTTGCAGGTCCTAACTGATTACTTCTCCATCAAACCATCTAGCATGTCACCATACTTGCTTTTGCACTAGATCTGTATTTATTCTGTAATCTTTACCAAAGACCTTACCTTCCTCAAAAATGTATTTTTTTCATCAAAACTGTTATTTCCCATTTTGGTTGAAACAATATGTGAATCTCAATGTGTAACTTACATGCAGTTATGAAATGTTTTGAAATTTGACAATATTTAAAATTATAAAATTTGAAAATTTTTATAAGTTATAATGTTCAAATTGTTATAAAATTATAAAATAACTGAGTCAGGTATCTGTTACCTATTTTGCATTGTTTGCTTTGCTCTTCTCTATACAATGCAATTATTATGCTGGGCAAATTGAAGCTAGAATTCTCTGAAGTCTTGTCACTGTAAAAGCAGTTGCCTTATAAAAGAAATTCTTACTCCTAGAACCTACCACATGTGTTTAAAGAAGCTAAAACATTGTGTAACTTTAACATTGTTAAACTGATTATCACCTGTATTTTTGTGTCGCCTGGCATAGTCAGGAGACATATAGGTATTACTCTCGGTGTTGGCGGTGGTGGCATCCCATTTCTTGTCCGGGATATAACTCTGAAACTACTGGAGGTATTGACATGAAACTTTGTACATGTAGGTAGATAGATCTCAGTAGATAGACAGTGCCGTGCATAAGAACTGTCACTCTGCCGTGCCTGATTTTGTTATTATAGAATATTGTATTATTATTTTACAGCCGAACCCTCTACAGTTGACATTTCATCTACCATTACATCGTTACCTAGCAACATTTATGGTACAAGCTGTACAACATCAGAATTTAGATCTTACAAGTGTTGTACCTCCTGAAAGAATGTTGAAAAGTTTGTTAACACATTTACTACAAATACAGGTGAGTGCCATTCTATTAGTCCTAGATATTGGTTAGTTTAAAAGTTAAAGCAAGGTTTTTGAAGTCTACTTTTAGTATCACTATTCAGTCAACTGTTGACATTAACGTCTCCCATCATCGAGTCACACACCAACTGTTAACACACAGCACAGATTGCAGCCACATAATACAGTGCATGACTCTAACAGGTACCCATTTACACCTGGGTGGAGTGAAGCAATCGTAGGTAAATTTCTTGCTCAAGGAAATTAGCAGTGCCCCTAGTGGGATTTGAACCCAGGACCTCTCCATCCCTAAGCGCATATCCTACCGTTGAACTACTGCTCCTTTAAATAATAGTCTGTGGAGCAAACATTTATGCTGCTTATTTGATTACTTGATATTTGCTCAATAATCCCTGCACATTAATACAGATATTTAAATACTGATAACTATGTTTATTGATCATGCATTAGGGAAGTGTATCATAAACATTGTATTTACTCTAAGTAACCTTTACAGCTATGAAAAAATGTATATCAAAGGCAACTACTGATTGTCAAAGCTTTAACCCACAGCCAGTGTTTAAACAATGTTTATCAATTTAGACACTTTGTCCATTGATAAAGGCCTTTAGCTGAAACCTTGGGAAGAATAAAAAGTAGAAAACTGCTGTCATTTGAGACAAATAAATGTTTGCATACATTATATAGGTTGCAACAACAGAGATCTATAGTAACATGTGGGTTAGAAATGGTTTACAGATTAAAGGTCAAGCTATGACATATGTACAATGTCATTTCTGTTACTCCATGGTTGATGCTGATATATACTTGATGCAGGTTTGTCTTATTGATTTCTATTACATTGAAACTAACATAATTACAACTCTTGAACATAAACTCTGGAGCAGTAGAGAAACTCCTGTCAGCCTGGCTAGCTCAGTTGTTACCGTACAAGTCTACTGATTAGGGGTTGTGGGTTTGATTTTCAGTCAGGGCATACTTTTTTAGACCTTGGTCAAATAATAGTTAGGTTCATATGGCCATCATCCCTCCTACTGATACTGATACCACTGATTCTAAATAATGTAGGGCAGTTTGTCAGTCACTGATAGAATTATGCACTTTGTAAAAGAAGCTCCTAAGACAATCTTCATTGTGGTGAAAGAAGTCAAGCAAACAAAGAAGAGCAATTAAACATGTTGTTTACTATAAACTCCATGAAATCTGATATTAGTATCTAACAATTTAGTTTCAGGCTGCAGCATTTTCCAGATTGTCTCAAGTTAAGATATCTTTTCAGTCAACAAAAGTGCAAGGTCTGTCAGATCTAATATTAAACAAGCCTACCAACAGTTTTGATGTATATGTGACTGTTTATACTGTTACATTCCATTTTCTTTGATATGAAAAGATAAGTATAATTTGGGCTTGACATTTAAGGTCATCTTATTGCCCCTGACGATGTCACAATATATATTTGCATTTGGACAACTTGTTATTGTTTGTGAACATTTGGTTGGGGCAAGTGAAACATAAAGCTGGTTGTTTAATCAGGCAACCTAGTTGAAAAATTTATATTGAGACATGTTACTGTTGATCATTTATATAAGTACTTGTTCTTTCATGTTTATATTTTTTGTTGTTGATATTTTAACACAAACGTCTGGTGACTGATGTATTTCATCTTACATTATTCAGGTGTGTGCTTGTAGATTAGATCCAGATTATTTTGTTCAGACAGTTTTAGACAGGTAATAATGTAAAGTCCTTTAATCAACAGTGCTCATGAACTGCAAAATTAAATCAAGCATTGCTCTATAACAAATGAGTTATTTTTCTCAAATGAATTATAATTGAAAAAAAAAACACTCTGCTTAATTCAAGCATTTCAAAGTGAAAGCAGACTGAAACCAAACATAATATTTGAATGTCAATGCTTAAAACAATAATTTTGATCACAAATTGTTTAAAATGAAGTCTTGTAAAAGCAACTTCTCATCAATTTATAAATGAGCTTTTACAATATTTTGGATCATGTAAATTCAACATTTGCGAAGAAATGAAGATACTGCACATTTATTATTGCAGTTTTGTGCTGTGAATTTGTCACTTTACAGAGCCAATACTACATAGGTATTTAACAATGATTATTATGATTGTATTGATTACACAAACTCCAACTCCTGGTCAGAGTGCGTAAAAGCAGACTTGAAGACATACTACAAGATGCAAAACAGCGATCCCCTAGACAGGGTTACATGGAGGACAGACGTTAGAAGACCTAGCCCGCTGCTATCTACCCCAGTCACTGGGACACCGGCAGCAGATGACAAATAAACTATCGGATTTGATTGATTGATTGTTTATTATTTTATCAGATATCATATAAGTGATTGGTTATCAAATATTGATTGTTTATATATTTTATCAGATATCATATTAGTGATTGGTTATCAAATAATGATTGTTTATTTATTTTATCAGATATCATATTAGTGATTGGTTATCATTTAATCCTGATCCTGGACCACGTAGTTATAAAATGGAGAAAGATCAAGAAATATCAATGGTTGAAGGGGCATTACAATACTTTACTATGTTGTTACATGTTAGAACATACCTGGGTGAGTCGTCTTTCTTACAACTATTTACTTCAGATATTTTTATGTCTGTAATATGTTAATTTAATTTTATGAATATGATATATTAAGCTAAATCATTGAAGTGGACGGCATGTTATATATATTGTATACATTATTTTAAAAAGTTTTTTTTGAGATGAACTTTGTTCATGCCATCAAAATATTTTGACTTGACTTGTTTTAACAAATCACTAAGATTTTTTAGGTCAGGTAACATTATACCAGTCTTAGAAAAAAAATCCATTTTGCTTGAGCAAATGTCCAATGCTGATGAGAGTTTTTTGTGATGACTTTGAAGGGATGAAATCTCTAATCACTTCCCATCATGACCCACCATTATTGTTGTATGATATATTACAGGTATGCAAGATCAAGAGTTGACATGTTTAGAAATGGCTACTTTATTATTTGTAAATGATCGTCAACATAGTCAGTTAATGGATTTAATGCCAGAGAAATCTGGTATGACTGGACATGGTAAAGATTTATTTGAACCTACATTAAAAGATGTAGCTGATTATAAAGCTCCTAATTTTGAACCTGGAGGTGGCTTACAACAAGGAACTTATGTTCCTAAAGGTTGGTTTAGATTTTATTATATCACCTGTCTTAGCTTGGTCAGTGATTTTATGCTTCAAATTGGGTCCAAAATTAAGCCTTTTCATTATGAAAAAAATGTTAAATTTTCAAGAAAACATGACCAAAATATCACAATTAATACCAGATTTATTAAATGTATGGGCCACTGAAAGTTGCATAAAATTTAACAATTTAATTGTGGTAATATGTAAATCAATCCAGAGAGATTTTCCTTAAAACATCTTTTATGTACCCAATGTTTCAGTCATATTGTAACCTTTCAAGGAACATATTAATTTCCTTGTTTTTTTGTATTTTTACAGAGACACTGGATAAAGGTCTTTGGCCGAAATGTTTGGTAGATAGATAAATAAAAAATATAATTGTGTGCAAGTGTTTATCTATAGGTCTATACTTCATTGATCACTTGGTACACTCAAGAACAAAATATGCTTGATGTATATGTGTTTTTTATGTTAAGTTCTTTTGTGACTATATCTGTATCCGCCCGGCTAACTCAGTTGGTAGCACGCAAGTCTACTGATCGAGGGGTCGTGGGTTTCGATTTCCTGGAGCTTGGTCATGAAATTATTTCTACAGCCATTCTCCCTTCTACCAATGATTCTTAATTATGTAGGGCAGTTGTCAGTCACTGACGAAAGTATGCGCTTAGTAGTTGGTTAACAGCTAAATCCAGAGATTTAGCCTTTCCAGGAGGAGTGAGTAGGTTGACTGACAGCCGTTATATGACCTATACAATGTGTTGCTACGGCGTTAACCGCAACAAAAACAAAAATAAACAGACTATGTCTGCTTGGACATGTTGAGTACAAGCAGTATAAAAAAGGCCTGCAATAGTGTTAGTTACAGTACATTGATGATATTTGCTGATGCTTGATGTTATATTTTCAGACAAGCTATGGGAGGAAGAGTATGATCCAGTTCATGTATTATTGAGAGCTGTATATAAGAATGATTTCCAGTCAGCTATGGATAGATATACAGAATTGTTAGTTCTTTTTTTATTGTTTTTATTAAATTATTTGTTTTCAATTTGTATTTTAAGCATATTTAAGCTTAAAGACATAATATAAATTGAAATATTGGGCAAAATTATCAAATAGCTTGACTATAGTAAATATGTATTTTTCTTTGATATAAATAAAGTTAAGTCGAAGATAGTTGATAACTTTATGGTACCGTGGAGCACAATGCTGTTCAAATTAATTCTGTCATGCCAATATGCAAATTAGTATTGATTTACACATTTTACATAGATTACACCCCATTCATATATTGTTCACTCTTTTTTTGGTGTACTTCATTAAATCAGTCCTCAAAATTGGGATATAAAAGTGTTTGTCTAAACAGTTCATTTTAAGAGCAAGCACTATGTCTTAATTTGCAGATTTTTATATAGAAATTGTTGGTTTCCCCAACTAAAAAGTGGTTGTCCCAGGTAACTGGACACCCACTAAATTCATAGACTGATAATGGGAGTAAATTATAACAACACAATATGTTATTGAGAAATCTCAACAAATGATGTATAGCATGCGCTCCGATACTTCTATATTAAAAATGCACATGACTATGTTGGAATTTTGTTAACAGTCATGTGAAGTACATGTATATATTGATGTAATATTTCATGTATTTGTTTTATAAAGTAAGATGTATGTATTATATTTCAGTTTAAGAAAGAAGAAGGGTTATAAAGGTAAAGGTCAACCATGGCCACCATTTAAACCACCAGGAGAGATATTAGAATGTTATAAGTCTATGTATAGAATATTACATTGTAAAACAATGCATTCATTGTTGTTTACTGTCTTACTCAAGGTATGACTTGTATATTACATTTTCTTACATTTTTTGTCTGAATTTTTTTCCTCGATAACATAGTGGAAAGCTTCCAGGTCTGATCTTAAGTTTACAATTTTTGGGACCTAAGAAAGGGTTCCTTTTTTGTATGTAAAAGCTGCTGAAAGTCAGTAGATCCCAGGTTATAAAATGTTTGGAACTTTCACCTATACAGTTGCAATTTCGGTTCTTTGGTTTTGGCAAGTCTTCAGTAAACAGGAGTTTAGGAAAGTTGTTCCTATGTATCAACTGCCATAAGTTATTGACAAAATCTAAATAAATAATTGTTTTACTTCAGCAAAACCCCATTGTCAAATTATTCTTCTGATGATCCAAAAATGGAAATTTAATTTTAGAGAAGAATGTGTAAGATTATGTTGTGGGGACAGTATATTATAAGATCATATATTGACAATTTACTTCTGGCTTCTAGTTTACATGTTCTTATTGTTTTAAACCTCTAGTAATAATTTAGTTAGTGTTTTACATATTTTCTATTCTAGGCATTAAAAGATGCTACTATACCTGAAAGTATGACATTTTATGCTATGCATTTATTAGAATAAGCTATTACTGTACCTGACCCGGATTCTAACAGACGGGTAAGTTAATAAGATTTATAGTTATTAGCCCGATTTTTCAACGAAACTCGGGCTGGCGGGTGGGTGGACGGACGTCGCATGGGTGTCCGGTGTGGTTAACATATGTGTAAAAGTTTTTCTTTATCATATATTTCTGCCATTTATTGTCAGATCTTTATGAAACTTCATACAATGATAACATACCATGTGATGAACAGAATTAGTCAGTAACCACAACTCTACCTGCCTTTATTATACCCCCTTCGAAGAAGAGGGGGGTATACTGTTTTACCCTTGTCCGTGCGTGCGTGCGTCCGTTACAAAATTTCCGTCGCAGTTTTCTCAGCAACTATAACATGCAGCAGCCTGATACTTTGCATATTGCTTCATCCCATAGTCCCATGTGGTGTAAAGCGATTTCATGCTCCTTGCTCATCTACTTCCTGTTTGTCGCATATTTTTAGATTTTTGCGGGGGTATCACTATTACTTGTTGGTCTTCAAGGGTGTGGAAATCCAAAATATTTCCATTTGTCTAAATCTAAAAATAAACTAGTCTGGGATCAAAATACACTTGTCCAGAAGTTCAAGACTCAAAAAGACATATTGTGAACTATAATACGAAATGCATTTTAAGGGTATATGAATATAATATAAACATTGAGACATTTACACTACATATGTATTAAGTAATGATGTGTTATTGTGTTTACTGCTAACATTATTACTTGTTATATGGATAAGTGGGCTGGAAATTTTTTAATAGTCCTCATACATGAATGTACAAGTCAGAAAAGTCAAGGATAGGTATTCTACATCCCTAAGTCCTGTAAAGCTAGGTCCATGATGTGTCCTGTGTGATTCTTGGTCTAATATAACTCAAGACAGAATCAACAGTATTACTTATAAAACTTTGTCTGTCTGTTTGTTTTTGTTAATAGGTTATTTACGCCATAGCAACACATTGTATAGGTCATATAATGGCGGTAAGTCAACCTACTCACTGGTTCCTGGAAAGACTAAATCTATGGATTTAGCTGTTAACCAACTACTAAGCGCATACTTCGTCAGTGACTGACTACTGTCCTACATGATTTAGAATCAGTGGTAGGAGGGAGAATGGCCACAGAAATAATTTCATGGCCAAGCTCTATAAAAGTATGCCCGGCCTAGTAATTGAACTTACAACCCTCAATCAGCTGGACTGAGCTAGCGGGGTGGGCAATAATTAATATATACAAGACAAACTATGAGCCTATGTGTGATAATCATCATGTAACACTACTTCATTGGAAAAGAACTACCATATTTGATTCTTAATTTACCTATATTTTCTTATTCCTATCTATACATAATCTAGAGCTAACTTAAATTCATCTACATATATTTTAAGTGTTGCTACTTAGTAAAATAGGGATGAGACGATACAGTCATCACACAAGAGGATACAATATGGGTAGTTATTGTAAAAATACAAACATTCCCAGTCTTATATTTATGATCACCTTGAAGATAACACAAAAGAGGAATGCTTCCATTAGTTGGTTCAAAAATGCACTAGCATAATTATGTCTTGACGGTAATTCAGTCAAATATTGAAAATATAGTGACAGCGCAGTGACTTTCCCTGATTACGAATGTCAGGGTCGTGTTGCAATATATCGCACTGGGCCACGATACATATCCTGTCCCTGACATATCAATATATTGGCATATCCTCTCATCCCTAGAGTAAAAGCCGGAATAAAAGTTTTTGAATAAATTTCTATGATAATCACCTTAAATATTCAGTCATCCTATGGCAATACCATCTTTTTTGCAATTTAATTTTTGAATAAATAAATGAAAATAGGGAGCAAATATCTTTTAGTGAGCTGAAAAAAAACAATAATTTTCCCAAATTGATTCAGTTTAAATTGCATTACTTTCAATATACTATAAAGCTAAGTCAACAAAGCTACGCCTGTAAGTCTTCACTCGATAGTAATCATTTTTGTGTTTCAATGATTAGCAAACTATATTTCACAATGCTAGTTTTAAACTCATGAATTTATGCTATCTTTTTCAGGATGTTGCTAGGAACAAGATTCAAGAAGAAATACATAAGTTATATACAAATTGTGACCATTCTTCATTCACCGATTGTCCCCTACCAACATGACATACTAATGCCAGCTAAATCTGGCCCCAAATACAGAAACTTCAACAAAACCTCTATTATAAAACAACAGAGCCATGATGAGGTGATAGGACCATGTTCTATATTCAAACAGATTAGATGCAGTGACTGCAACTTAAGACTGTTTTAGATCAGAATACTATACTGTGAGACATTCAACACACTTAGGGTTCTACAAGTTGAAGGATATAGAAGATCTTGTCACCCAAAGGACAACAAGAAACTACCAGCAATGGAGACTATTCATAATCAATCTATAGAACATTGTCAGTTATCTTTCCCTGATAAAATCTGAAGCAATCCGATTGGTAAGTAGGTCCTTACAGTTGGAATCCTCGGATTTTATCATTGAAGTCCTATGTAACGATAACAAAATATTTCATCTAATATCTTTCTTGTTAATGAAGATACTAACAGAAGTGGTGAAATTTAAATAGTTCTTTACCCTAAAAATACTTAGCTTGAATTTCAAGCAAATTAAATGATTTACAAAAAAGTTATTTAAGATTGATTTTGGCAAATTGACATTGAAAAGTAAGGGTAAAATCCGAGTAATCCAACTAATTGGACCTACCTGTTTGAAGAGTGTACAAGGGGAAATAACTGATGACTAAAGTCCCTTATTGGACAGTGTAAGAAAGTAAAACAACTAATTAAATTTTGAACCAACTGTGTAACAGAACATTGAAATGTTACCAGTTTAGTGCCAGAACATTGAAATGTTACCAGTTTAGTGCCAGAACATTGAAATGTTACCAGTTTAGTGCCATATATCATGATTGACCGTTTTCTATTCTACTTCTATGAACTCACATATTTTAAGATTTTTAACTATTGGCTATAATGCTTAGGACAATTTGAGACAATTTGAATTGAATTGTTTGAAATTTTGTTTTATTTCAATATTTCTTTTATGGAGAAATTCTGTACAATATATCAATCTTTCAATTACAATCAAGATGAAGAAAGGAATTAATGTTCTATGTAACAATTGTTCCTTTCTTTAATTTGACTGTGTATTCACATTTGATAATCTATAAGGGCATCAATATTGTTCAAGTATGATGACTCAAATACCTAGTTCACATTAATTTTTTGTCACTAAGGCCTAAATTAAAATTAAGTTTGTTTGCCCTTTTCCATTACCAACCCGAAAAATGCTGCTGACTCAAAAAAAATTCAAAAATATGTGGGTTTCTTGAATTAGTCACAACCATTTAATCATATTACTTTCCGGTAGTTTCTTTAGGGTAATAATTCTGCTTTAGGAAAAAAATAAAATATTTTTCCTACCTACCTACCCAACCCAAAAATTTAGGGTCGGTAAAGGGCAAACAAAGTACTTTTTAGTTTAGGCCTTATCTTGGATTTTGAGTTTTCTTAATTTTGCTGTGTAGTTTATTGTATGTACAAATGTAATTATTAAGTTTGACTGTATAGATATAGTTTAAGCTAAACCTGGGACCACTAAAAACATGAAATATCTCAATAACTATCGAATGGAATCAACTAAAATTTTGTATGTGATCATAACTTTCATTTTCCTTCTGAAATCCAAAAAATAACATCCATTACTTCCTATAAAAATTTTTTTACGTACTCCTTAAAAATTCTAAAAATCAAAATTCAAGAAGGAGAAGTTGGATGTGGTAGCTTACAGATAATAGCATTTTTAACGGGTCCAGGTTTAATGCAAACTATAGTCCGATTTTATCCGGTGAGCCGTAACTGCTCTTTTGCATTTTTAGAATTTTGGAACATTCTTACAAAAAGGTAACACAACTTGTTGTTAAACCAGCCATTATTGCATTGGCCATCAGTGACCGTATCATTTCTGGACTGCGCTAATTAGGAAGATGTTTATTGGTGCACAATACCATACATATATACATGTATACTTAAGATACAATAGTTTGAACTTAATTTCAATGTAGTACTTACTAGTTATACCTATTTTTTAGGTTATAATTGGACTCTTCCAACCTGTCACAGCTCACCGAATAAAATCGAACTTTACCTTTATCATCTATTATTTCATTAAGTTGCAGTATTTAACTAAACATGGATACTGTATATTATATCAAATGTCAGAAATACCAAGGGAAATAACTATGCATGTTTATCAGTAAAGTATCTTCTGAGTAAGCTCCCTTGGAAAACTAGTCTTATAGATAAATTTAATTACAAAACATCCTTAGTTAAAAAATGTAGGTTTTTATAATATGACATGCATATTTTTGTTCCTGAAGTACTTGACTAATCAATTCAACTTCAATTTAAAAAAATTATGTCTAACAGTCATGAATAAGTTTGCTTTATTGACTAAATTGTCCAACTTTGATAAATTTCGCGTTTATTCTAAGGCATTAACTATCAACCCAAGCATGACAAATGTGTGAAATGGTGACCAATCGAAAATGTAGGCTGCGCTCTAACGCAATATCTGAGTGAAATGGTCAATAAATGTGTATTTGAGTTGGATTTATTTGAAAGATCTGTGATGTTTGCATTGATTTGGTTACTTAATTGATCGAAACAAGCTAGTTTGATAATCAATTTCTTCTTCAAATATGGCCATTTTCGGCTAAAAACAACGATTTTCATGGATTGAAGTCTTTTATGGGCTTTTTTAATTAGCGTTTTTCGAGTACAACACGCGGATGAATAGCATTTTGTTTGCAATAATGTGGAAATAATACATTGAAAATTGGTACCCAATAAACCTTTTTCTTGCATATGCATGATTAAACCTAAAACACAATCTCCATAAACAGAGATCCTGTTCTACTCGCGTTGTCGTACTGGATCTCTACTTAGTCAATGCAAGGTCACGTCGAGATGAACTTTGTGTAGACCAATCAAAGCGTAGCTTTCATCTAGACGAAAATACAATTAATCACATTTTGATTTCGTAATTTCTATTTTTAGACCAAGGTTTGCATGCAAATTTAACAGCGGTATTATTCACAGTCTGTGATTGAGTGGCTCATTTCAAATTGCGTGACGTAGGCGATGTAAACAAGTTACGTATCATAACAATTTTGTCATGAATATTATGATGAGAAAAGGTCACCTGAACGTGACCTTCGTTTGGAAAAGGCCAGATCTAAATTAGCGAGTATGCGAGCGGTAAAATTTTAGATCGGGTGTTAATCAGATTGACCTAAAACGCAACTTTAAAAACATCTTATTTTCTTGCCGAATTTTAAATAGATTTTAGAACTATTGAACTGGACCCAGTTAATGTTGTATCCTTAACTAAATGAGTTCTATTGCACTGTTATGATTACCAAAAAGTGATCAATTCATTGTGTTTTGAAGGATAATGACTATTAGTCTGGCTTACCTGCCCCTTGCCACTATCGTCATCGGGTCAGGCAAGCTGTAATTATGGCGGTCTCCTCAGTTATTATTCAGGTATTACATTTTCTTGATCTTGCATGCCCATTTGCTGACGATAGTTTCATTTAGTAAGATTTTGAAATAGGTCATTCGATTTTTCTAAGTCACACATATATTTAGCAAACGATTTACACATGTCTCACTAGAACACAATTTGGACGTGGATTAGTTTAGTAAGAATTTCGGATACATTATATAAATGTAACCGAACAACTGAAAAGGGTTCTCATTGTAATTCTTGTACAATGATCCTTTGATTTTAACCTGTGTTGTGAGAAATGTGAAAACATAATTATCCAGTATCTTATTCACTACATAGGGCGCGGCCATTATCATGCTTTGCCTTACATACTTTTACCTGACAAAATACGACTGGGAACCGGACAAAATGACTATTATTTTAATTATTCGCCACTCTTGATAGATTTTAATCAGTACTTTGCCTTGGATATGATATTTTTCTCTATTAATAAGTTTTTTGTTGTTTTGAGAGCATAATGACTTGTATGATGTGTTCAGTCATTATCTGAGTGAGGTTGAGTCCTATGCTAGTAAACCTCATAAACAAAGGTTATGTCATTGAAAGTCCCATCCTACTTACTTAGCGTAAGTAGAACACTGTACTACTGATCTGTTTTAATAATTTTTACTATTTGTTTTATTTTTCCGTTTTGATCTACATTTTACGGTGGCATATTTCTGCCATCAGATAACCACATAACTAACTAGTTAATTAAGAGGTTAACTAGTTAGGGTAACTAGTTTGCCTCTTAAGTTACTAAGTTACTACCGTAGCTAATTAACCTCTTGATAAACTAGTTGCTTAAGTGGTTAACTAGTTATGGTAACAAGATAACCACTAAACTTAATTAAGTTAAATTTTGTTGTTGTTGTTCTAGTGTGAAAGTATAAAAGTATATTCTTGTTTACTCGTGTCTTTGTAATGTTGTCATGTCATTTTTTGTAATATTGATATGCCGCTCAAAAGCGCGAGAGCTTAACTCTGAGATATTAATAGAGTATAAACCTCACATTCATTTTCAATAAGCGGGTGCAAGTTGGAGGTATGAAAGACAGGAAAATCAGTGTTCTAGAATTCTTTATTTAGCATTTTAATCGAAGAATATAACCTCTAAACTACAACTTTCTGAAATATTTTGATCATGACATCAGTAATTGTTGTCATATGCTTATTTGAATTACGACTGTCAGGGGTACAAATTTTGCCATGAAATGTTCGTTATGCTAACTTTCAATGGTCACTTACCATAAATAGTTGGTATATTACACATTTAAGAATTTTCCCCAATATAAACAAAGTGTCGATCTTCAAAAAATTAAGAAAGATATTCGTACTGACTAATAATATTCAATTGTCATATGCTAGATCAAACTCAGTACAATTTGGTTCAAAGAAAATTGTAATCGATAAAAGTATAATAAATCATAATTTTATGTCTGGATATTCCACCTTTATAATTTCATTTAAATATTACACTGGAACCTTAAAAGGATAGTGTGTGATTGAAGAATTACTCTTATATGGGATTTTTCACAAGATTTTTTTCAAAAATGCTCCCAAAATGTCGCCGAAATGTTCGTTACCAAAAGTATGTAATTTGTTTTCTCAATCTTTCTGTATATAGGTTCACATTGCTTTTGCTCCGTTTAAGCCATCGACGATTTATATTTCTGACTTCCTGCCCTTGATTTCACAAGAAAAGAAAAAACAACATGAAATGTCCGTTACTAATCTTGACATGTTCGTTACTAATCATTCATTGGTGTATCACTGCAAATAGAATACTGCCATGAATAGAATTTGTACTGTGCTAAGACGTGTAATAATTTCCCTTCTAGTTTTACTCTCCGATACATTTTTCTGAAACTGACTAAAGACAGGATGAGACAATTTAATTGGTTGGGCTTACAAAAATATAAAACGAAATGAAAGTGTCGTTTAATAAATACGATTTCAAAAGAAACCATGCTTAAGCTAACTTTAGATATTGGTAAAAAGTGAAAATAAGGATTGAATTATATACTTAAATTAAAGAAACAACTTGATTTTAAGTTAGACTGGTACGGTGAATCGTTAATGCTGCTGACATGTTCGTTACATTGTCGTAACGAACATGTCATACTTTAGTCATGGCTTATATTTTGAACATATACTATGCATCCTATAAAACATACTATATATTCAAATTTCACTCCAATGTCAAATGATTTAGCAAAACAAAATTGAGTAAATCAATTTAAGCAAATTTGTGGCGTATAGATAATAACCTTACTGCTGTATTGCGAGATCTCTGTTTATTTTCTATAAAGCGGCAGTTGACCTTCTCTGTAAGCTTTATCCCGCCAAAAAACACTAGGGCTGCAACGATTTGATTCGATACATCGAAACTCGATTGCAAGGGTGCCGATTCGATTTCGATTCGGGACCCGCGAGTTTCGATTCGATTCTGACTATTAAAAGTGTCTACATAAGTTATAACGATAGCAAAGGCGCGCCAAAAAGTCAAAGTATACGTTGACAGTGAAACTGGGTTTCCCTTTGTTACATTTCCGTTAAATTTCCATTACGATTTTATGTAGCATGATTTGAAACTGTTCCAAATATACATTCTATAGTATATGCCCCGATCCTCCGCCAATTGGGTCGGTGTGATTGAATTTTACCTGTTCTGACAAAATGGAAGATTTTAGGCTCCGCATGAGCAAGCCAAGTTTTGTTGTTAGTTTATTCAAATTTAAATAGTTTTGCATGTACAGTACAGTGTATGTTTAACTAATATGTACAATAGTATACCAAGAACTGCATCTTTCTACAATTTACTATCCATGCTGTCTTTACGTTTTAAGTCGATATTACATTAATAATACATTTTTGCGACCTTTACATTCGTACCCATCCATTTCGTACTTGAATAAAGAAAATATTAATTATCAGATTTTCGAGTTTCGTGTTATCCAGTTTTAGTAACAATTTTATCTAATTAATATTATTTAGTTTTAAGCTCAAATATATGTATAAATGCATATTTGTGGTAAATTGTATTAATAAAAGAATCGAATCGAAAAAAATCGAATCGAAAAAAAAATAATCGAATCGCATCGAATCGACTTTCCGGTGAATCGTTGCAGCACTAAAAAACACGCAGTATGTAAATTTCAGTCACGAACATGTCAGTAACGGACACTTCAAATTAGGAGCTTTTACTTGATTATCCTTCAGTAATTTCAAAAGAATATAAAGTTAACATGTTCTTTTGAGATAATACGCAGCATTACTCATTTCAAGGTAAGTTAATGTCTTTCTAATAGTATGGTATTTTAGAAACTTAAGGTAACGAACATGTCAATTGAAAGTCAATTTAGGGTGAGTAATAACTTTAAACTTGTATATTGTCTAAAATACTTAAATTCTTAACAAGAATTGAAGCATTATGTAATATTAAAAGACTAACGTCTATGAAAAGAACCAAACCAATACAATTTGATGTGTTATTCTTTGAAATGCTGCCATGTAAAAACTTAGTAACGTACATTTCCGGAAAATTTGATTCCTAAAAACCAGACTTTCAATGAGGTTGAAAGTCAATTAACAATCGAAAGTTGTTGGGAAAAGTATTTGGCTTATGACTATAAGCTTTCAGTTACTAAATAACCTTAACAAAATTGGACTAAATTGCTTTGTTAAGTTTCTACGTATGTTTAAAGACACAGCGTATTGATCGGCGACAGTAACGAACATGTCAAAAATCAACTTTATTCATTGAAATTTTCGAAAATTTGATGAGATAATACTTTTTATAAACCATGCAGTTGAAGGTCTACTGCTATAGCATATTTTAGGTTGATTGTCCAAACTTTATATCGTAAGGGACAGAGAGAATAGGCCGGCGACACCACTTGCACCCGCTTATTGAAAATGAATGCTCAATGAGATGGCAACCTTTATATAAGCTAGGGAGGCACTCAGATGATTACTTTTGGCTTTGTTATTTGGTGTGGAAATATCCAAGAACACAAAGTTTAAAGTTTAAAGTTCTTTATTAAAAGCAGGAAACATATGATATACACATAAACAATAGTAAAACATAGCAAATAAACATGTAATCAATTGGGGAAATTAGACTCAAAGTGGTAGAGGCACTCGCTTTAATTGCATGTGAGAGGTACCGAAGCTAACAGTCTACATTTATGCAAGAGTTTTTTTTTACTACATCAAATGTATAAAAAAATCATAATAAAAGTCTTGCAAAAGTCTTACAATATTTAAAAAAAGTCTTATAAAAAATTTCCAAAAATCTTTAAAATGTAGGGGCATAACAATATTTTCATGTCATTGTAATTTTATGATGTTTCCTATTTATGTTATGATCATATTGATTGTGACGTAATCATTGTAACACTGTCTTATTTGAAAATAGAATGTATCATTTAATATGGAATTCACTATTAATAAACATGAGACTACATGTAGCCCCTTTAACCTTTATAAACATGAGCTTTCATGTAGCCCCTTAAACCTTTATAAGCATGAGACTTCATTGTAGCCCCTTTACAAATATGAGACTAAATGTATCACATGTGTTGGGACATCTTCACTAAGGATTAAACACTAAATCCAGTCCAAATTTAGTTCATGCGCCGCATGGACAAAATCCACTATAAACAGACTCTATCGACCAATAACTAGTATAATGAACTAGAATAGAAATTTTGTTCATGCGCGGAAAAATTTGAAAACTACAATACGAATAGGCTACATACAGTCTACATACAGTCTATTTTGTTGAACAAAATGAACTTTACAGTGAGTATAGTGAATTCCATATTAAATGATACATTCCATATTCAAATAAGACAGTGTTTTGTATTCTTATAATTGTTAATCACTAGAAACTGTATAGTTTTTGTGAATAAATGTACCGGGGTATGTTCTGTTCACTTATTTGATGACAAAATTTTTTTGTAACAGGTTTATTATTCCCATAGTTAGGCCATTTAAATCAAAGATCAGACATCATAGAGCATTTTCTTTACAAAACTATCAAATATTCAAAAAGATCAATTACTATTAAAAACATTTTCATTTAATTTTTATCATAATTGAGCAGGCAGAATTTCAAATAAAAAGACAACTCCCAAATATAACACGATTGCGCAATTAATTGGCGCTTTTTGCTGATTACCGCCACTTTGGGTTTTAAAAAATAATACTTTTTTCCCTAATTAATACACTTTATGATAAATTTGCAGACGACACTGAAACAACAGTGAAAATGGATATAATCTAGTTAAGCGATAGGGTTTACATTAGCGTTACATATGCTTCTAATATAGGATCATTGTTTACATCAAGTTAATCATGTGTTTTATGGATTAGCTCGCACCTTAATTTTGATGTGTTTTTTTTTTTTCAAATAATATTTTTATTTTCTCACTCGCTCATAAAAATTTGGCCAAACCACTATAAAGCAACTGAATTACGATTAAAAAATTTTTTTTCCCAAAAACAATCCTTGTTCGCAAACTATTGACCGGTCAATAGTTTTGACTGTTACCTGTTCGTGCTCTGATGACAAGCTATGTTACTTGAAGTGTTATTGTAGCCTACTGATATTAAGGAAAGTAGTTGCTGTGGCGTGTTTGAGCTTTATCAGGTTCTTTAAAATGCATCATGTGTCCATCGATCTTGATCATAAATCAGACGTAAACATGTAAACAACTTATATGTTTACAGTGTGACATATATAGTTTAACGATCGTTAAATTGAGAATGTTAAATTATTAATACTTACTAGTATACATGTATTTGCAAAACTATTTCCTTTTTTATCTTCAAGAATTGTTTAAACAGTTATTTATCAGGTATTGTTCGTTTTTTCTCAACTGTCAAAGCTTGAATAATTTCACGGTGACTGAGTGCATTGTTTTTGTACTGGCGGCCTAATTGTTATTAAAAATATGTTAACTAAAACATATCATACGGCATGAACAGCGTTTCTCGATCATAATACACATGTTCGGAAACTCATGGATGTATTACGACTTAAATTTTAACAAACGCATTCACCGTGTAATAATTCATGCTTTGACAGTTGAGAAAAAACTAACAATAATAAAACAGTTATTTTACATATAACTTTGGAAAAGTCAAACAGTTGTCCCTAGGTGTCACGATTAGTGTTTTGAACTGTTGCCCTCGGCCTCAGGAAACAGTTCAAAACACTATTCCCTCCACCTGGGGCCAACAGTTTGACTGTTCCTAAATCACATTTGGAATAACTGCATAATACTAATAACCACTGAAATTTTCATTGAAATATACAACATGTATAATATATATTTTATTGAGGCATTAAAATGTTTATTAAATCTATTCAATGTATTATCCTATTACTTAGATTTTAGATATTTTAATGTTTTGTTTTTGTCAATTTTAGTATCCAATTTAGGTAGATATTGAGATATTTTAATGTTTTGTTTTTGTCAATTTTAGTATCCAATTTAGGTAGATATTTAGATATTCTAATGTTCTGTTTTGGCATGGGTAGTTTACGATAACTGGAGAAAAATCCAAACAGAATTCTATGTAGACAGTTTCTCACATTATCCTAAATAAGCTATACAAAAAGTATCAGATAGTTCGTACTTTAAATTCTGAATTTTAGGCTATTATGTTTTTTTCCAATTTTAAATTCTAGGTAGGTAGGTCTTTTTGAATTTTAATCAATTATTTTTTATGGAGATTTACATTTTTGACAGTTTGAAAGTTACTTATTTATGAATATACAAGGATATGGCATTTCGATTCATATTTGATGCAGAAAAACAATGAAAATGTGATGACTCACCTTCTTTATCACTGGACAATAAGGGACTTTAGTCAGTTATTTCCCCTTATGTACTCTTATAATAAGTAGGTCCAATTAGTTGGATTACTTGGATTTTACCCTTACTTTTCAATGTCAATTGCCAAAATTAATATTACGTAACTTTTTATTAATTATTTAAATTGTTTGAAATTCAAGATTTTTAGGAATAAGAACTATCTAAATTTCATCACTGCTGTTAATATCTTAATATCATAATTAACAACAAAGATATTAGATGAAATATTTTGTTATCCTTACTAGGACTTCAATGATAAAATCCGAGGATTCCAACTATAAAGACCTACTTACCAATTGGATTGCTTTAGATTTTATCAGAGAAAGATAACTGACTAAAGTCCCTAATTATCTCATCACAATTGCTCACCATAAACACTTTAACTAACAATAAACAAGGATGAAACTGCCCTCTATGCATTTTTATTTACAATTGTATGCTATGACTGACCAACTTTGTAAACCATGTGCTAAGTTTATTATTGCAACCAAATAAATGTGTACATTGATTTATTTGTTTGGCAAATTTATCTGACAACTGATATGAAAGTTATACAGGGCAAGTTCAATATTGTTTTACCAATTCTTGTGGCCAGTTTCCTAAACATACCACTATCTAGCACTTAGCCCCCTGGTACCCTCCATTTTACATCACATGGTGAAAGAAGGGTACCTGAAAATTAAGGGCTAGGTAGTGATTTCCTTAGGAAACTTGACAATGGTTCTCAAAACATAAGTCTACAGTTCATTACAAGTATCAATAAGGGACTTTAGTCAGTTACTTCCCCTTGTATAGCTTTCAAATAGGTAGGTCCTACTAGTTGGATTACTCGGATTTTACCCTTACTTTTTAATGTCAATTTGCCAAAATTGATCTTAAATAACTTTTTTGTAAATCATTTAATTTGTTTGAAATTCAAGCAAAGTATTTTTAGGGTAAAGAACTATCTAAATTCAATCACTTCTGCTAATATCTTTAATATTTTGTTATCCATACATAGGAATTCAATGATAAAATCCGATGATTCCAACTGTAAGGACCTGCTTACCAATTGGATTGCTTCAGATTTTATCAGGGAAAGATAACTGACTAAAGTCCCTTATACTAAATTTAGAATATCTTCCATGCAAACTGATGCTTTGATTCTTCTTCTGGTCTTGATCTATCAAATAGAATAATACTTAAAATTATAGCATGGGGATTATTCTGCCCCTTTAACACACAGCTATAATTTTCTCAATTTCTTGAAATCTTCATCTGTACTAATAAATGTCATTAATATTCACTAATAGTTCACTTCATGCAAGCCACACTGCTGAATTCTTACATTATCAATGTCATAAGTAAACATTATCCAAGTTTTTTTCAACCATTTGACAGTGACCTTAAAAAGAAATTTATGTAAATACAGATAAAGAATAGATCAAAATTAAATTTTTTTACAAGATGCATCATTAAAACAGTATTGTCCTAATTATAGTCTTTCAACTTACAAACTGAACTGTACTCCATTTTAATGGGGTTGGGAGATCAACAGAATCTTTAACTTACAATGGCAGGATTATTTGAATTGTTTAAAAATACATATTCCACTTAAATTTTATTTTTCTGTATTTCATATGTAAGCATACTACAATTCAGGTATTTTTCTTATACAGTACATTCTGATTTTGATCATGATTATATATCAAGGGTTGCCAGCAAGACTGTCTCATAATCACAATAGCAGTCTTCCAATTTAGCCATTGGACCTAGGACCCAGTTATCCAAAATTGTTGCTGGTCCAATGACTTTTAGAATGCAAATGGTCCGACGGTCCACCAACTTTTTACAGCCAGTTTTCAATATTCAATAAATAGTGAATCTTTGTTGTCACTGTATGTTGTTTACTAAATTTTATGATAAATCATTAAAATGGAATGTATATTTTCATATCCCCAAGAATCATTTTGGTCCAGTAAACTTTCATTTGTTCCTGTAAAAAAAAATCATTTTGCTGGACAGTATGCGCACTGCTGATGACAGTTTGTCATGAAGATTGCAATAGCCATATAGGAGTTCTGCAGTGTTTCATAATGTATATACTTCCTACATTATTGTAGGCTCGCATATTGGGCAAGTTGCCTAAGCAAAAAGCTACTTATCACTTTGAGGCCTATTACCCTTTTTATACCAAAAGTAATGTAAGTATGTGATATCTAAGTCAGGGTACCAGGTGGCGCTAGCTAGATATATGCTTAGGCAACTCACCAATTGTTTGAATACTCACTTGATTGATTTTACTATATTTTTGTTTAAGACTATCACAAATAAACACTGTTAAATCATCAGAGTTATTTATTATTATAACAAGTGGAGTCAACTTTATTTTGATATTTTGACACCGAAACACAAGAGATATATTGTCCAGATGTCCATGTTGTAGAACTACAGACTACATTCAACAGTCAGTTGCATATACACTAACCCCGCAGATTTAACATTTGTTTGATAATCCTTATATAAGGGGAATCTATTTTCATTGATCTAAGTAGAGGTAATGTAGTGAGTATTTAAAATCAGCGGAACCCGGGTCGATAGCGCAATTGGTAGCGCGTCGGGATTTGGAATCTCGTGCCCGAGGGGGCGCGGATTCGAATCCCACCCGGGGAGGTTATACCCTTCCATGAAAATTTGACAATAATGTTGATTTTCTTCCATTTATTAGATAATATGGAGAAGTTTCCGGCCTTGTGGAAGGGTAGGTGAGTACTGGTTATAGACAATGGTCCAGGAAAGCTAAGTTAGGTGCGCTGAACGCCGTGAAATGACCTAAATTGTGTTGATACGGCGTTAACTCCAATAAATAAATAAATAAAATCAGCGGGGTTAATGTTTGAACCACCGACAATTGAGTAGAATTTGATTATAAATCATTAATTAACATTGGTATTTTCTATTGATATAGCATTAAATCCTCCATTAGTCAGTCACTGACGGAAGTACAAGTATGCGCCTAGTAATTGGTTAACAGCTAAATCCACTAATTTAGCCTTTCCAGAAACAGTGAGTAGGTGGACTGACCATCAGGATATAAACTTTACAATGTGTTGCTATGGCATTAAACCAAACAAACTTACAAACAATTAAATCCTCCAGGTTGACTCAATCCCTAATGTCTGCCTGTCAATGCAGGGTTTCAGGTTAAATATATATGCAAGACCTATATTCCCTTATGGAGATGACAATGAAATATTATATTCAGTCATTTTATTACAACCTCTTACTCATTTGGAACTACCTCGGCAATCTTCTACACTGATAAACCTAGGATATCATGAGTTGAGGAAGTAGATCTGACATGTATTCTGTAGAAAACGTGAATTTGATGGAATTTGGTTTCTGTGGTATTGTAGTCTGAACTACACGGAAAAAAGATGTGTGAAACATTAATTGTACTGATAGAGATCCTGGCATGACCATGAGCAGTGTAAAGGTCAACCAACATCTGACATACATTATCCTCCATTAGTGTGATATTTCATAAAATGGTGAAACTGAGTTTTTATCCTCTGCTTTTCCATTCAAATTGCTTTCCAAATGGAATGAATACAAAACAATTTAAACAATGTTATCTACTTATGCAAAATTTGACAAAACAATTTAATACATAAGTGTATACTTATTTATGGAGGGTAGTGTAAGACTGAAAAATTGTCTAGGGCCTCATGTTTTTTCGGCGCAGCTGTCTAAGTCAACTTTTGACCTATATTTTAACCAATACAATTTGCTCTACCATAGCTGTTTGTCCAATGAAAATGCTTTACGGTATAAAGAAATGGATAAAACACATGACACCATTGGCTATTTGTGATAAACAGGTGCGTAGCACGTATAGTAGCTGCTGACTTTTTACTCTGTGTATAATGAGTGACTCACTATGCTATTTGATCACACATTCATCGTGGTATGCCCCTTGCGATATAACTAAACTGCGAATATGACTAAGCACACGCTCGGAATGGGTTTTCTTTTGTCATAATAATGTACAGGCCGCCATTGAGCATTTCTATCAAGTTGTTTTATGTTCGCCAGAAAAGTAACATAAATCGTTCGGTCATTCTGGAAAGAAAAGATTTTTAATCGAAAATCCATGGCATTGTTATTAAAGATGTTTTTAATTTTAGAATCGGACAGATTTTCCAAATTTACAAATCAGCGAAATGGCAATATATTCGGACAAAAATTGCCAGTTGAGGCTCAACTGCAATTTCGGACAAACTACATTTGACCTATAGTTGTTACATGTACGCCGTGAATAAACCAACATTTACTCTTCAAACCGTTGAAAATGAACCCAGCAGAGTATCTTTGTTTATGTTAAATGTTGTAGCAACACATTGTAGGCCCTATAAGACTATCATGGCTGTCAGTAAACATAATAATCATTCATGAACAGGCAAACTCTCTATTAAGCTGTTAACCAGTTACTAGGGGCATACATTCTTCAGTGACTAACAACTGCCCTTCATAATTACAAAACAGTGGCATGAGGGAGAGTCACGAGAATCCATGCCATGGACTAAGCTTTTAGGTAGGCTTATAAGGCTAAGTAAGACACCATTTAACTGAAAATATTTTCTTATTTCTTGTTCAATTCAACATTTGTTTGTTAGCTTGTTTTTGTCGGGTTTAACGCTGTAGCAACACATTGTATAGGTCATATAACGGCAGTCTGTCAACCTACTCACTGTTCCTGGAAAGGCTAAGTCTCTGGATTTAGCTGTTAACCAACTACTAAGAGAATACTTTAGTCAGTGACTGACAACTGCCCTACATAATTAAGAATCATTGGTAGGAGGGAAAATGGCCGTAGAAATAATTTCATGACCAAGCTCCATGAAAGTATGCATACCAAGGAATTGAACCCACGACCCCTCGATCAGTAGACTTGCATGCTACCGACTGAGCTAGCCGGACGGCTTCAACTCAACATTAAAATGCTCGCAGAAAAATGTAATGTACAGAGCTGAATACATCATATATATATTTTATTTATTATAGTGACATGGTACATAACATAATACAACATAAATACAAAGAACAAACATTCCAAACATACCCAGCCTAATAAGGCTTATCTAGTCACTTAAGACCCAAAAATATGAAACATATATTAAGTTATTTTAGATTAAATATTACAGCGAGCACACATACACACACAAAGAAACAACAACAACAACAAAACACATAGAAAAAAAAAAACACACACACAAATAATCACACAATAATATGGAGTAATTCATACATGCATACATAGTATTTATAAAACAGTTACAGTTGATATCATGAAAAGAGAGGAGAGGCTGAAGTGTATGAGCTATATACCATTTTATATAGCTCACACGCTTCAGACATTCCATAATAATATATTTTAAAAACAAAACAAAACAAATAAAACATAATACACGAAATAGATTAATGTTGCAGAAACACGAAAAGAGAAGAGACTAAAATGCAGTGGCTAAACACAATCATATCTAGCCCCTACACTTTAGACTTTCTGTGATATATGAACCTAAGGCTTTAATAGCATGTTGATTTTGAAAAATTTCATTTAAAGTATAGTAATAATTATCAGTACTAAGAACTTATCATAATACATCTGTTTTGTAGAAACTATCACGATGAATTGAAACTGTGGAATAAAATGTTGAGACGAAAACATCAGTACATATAACTTACAAGAAATCTGTCATCAACACACTTTACCATTATAAAACCAATCTATTGATTTTTATCTTTATTTTTTTTTCTTTCCATACACAATCAGTATAAAACAAATCCATTATTTTGATATAAATGTATGTTATAGACATATTTAATTTTTAATTCAATCATTACTTAAAACATCAATTTGGAAGACTCAGCAGACACAGCCGAAGGATCGATCCTTCTGCTGTGTCTGCTGAGTCTGCAAACTTTATTTTCATATTTTTCTGCTGTTATGTTTTCTTCCCGCCAGCAGAACCAGCAGAAAGATTTATTCTTCTGCTGTAATTCAATCTTTCTGTCAGCAGACACAGCAGAAGGATCGATTCTTTTGCTGTGTCTACTGAATCTGCCAACTTTATGTTCATGAAAATAAGCAGTGCTCCTGGTGAGGTTTGAACCCAAGACCTTTTGATCTCTCAAATTATGACTAATTATGGACGGCTGCATAATACTTCCGTCTTTAAGAACTTATTCAACTGTTCTGTATTGAAGTAGGTTATAAGATGATTTTGTAGGGTAGGTGCCTGTAACAGACTGGAGAAAACTGGGCATTTTTTCGAGTTATTGGAACTTTCCAAACGCACCCAGATTGGTTAAATTCTTTGATCTTAAGCTTAAATCGAATCAGGGGCGGATCCAGGATTTTTTTCTAGGGCGGGGGTCCGAACTTTTCTTGGGGGTCCGAACTTTTCTAGGGGTTCCGAACCTCGAACCACAACCACATTATACACATTTTGGAGAAAAAATGCAACATATTGATAAAAACTACATAACCATTAAATCTATGTTGTGCACCGAGAAAAACAATCTGTACGACAATGCTCTACATGATATCTGTTTACGGAGATTGCGAGAAAAAAATGGTTCATTAATACTACTTAAAAATGACTTACAAGCAAGAAACCAATCTCCGTAAACAGAGATCCTGTTCTACTCGCGTTACCGTACTGGATCTCTACTTAGTCAATGCAAGGTCACGTCGAGATGAACTTTGTGTCAA
This sequence comes from Mactra quadrangularis, assembly GCA_025267735.1. NCBI lineage: Eukaryota > Metazoa > Mollusca > Bivalvia > Venerida > Mactridae > Mactra > Mactra quadrangularis. Next base: position 31,871,283 of record CM046293.1, read on the forward strand.
CCAATCAATGCGTAGCTTTCATTTAGACGAAAACACTATTAATCACATTTTGATTTCGTAATTTCTATTTTTAGACCAAGGTTTGCATGCAAATTTAACAGCGGCATTATTCAAAGTCTGCGATTGGGTGGCTCATTTCAAATTGCGTGACGTAGACGATGTAAACAAGTTACGTATCATAACAATTTCGTCATGAATATTATGATGAGAAAAGGTCACCTGAACGTGACCTTCGTTTGGAAAAGGCCAGATCTAAATTAGCGAGTATGCGAGCGGTAAAATTTTAGATCAGGTTTTAATCAGATTGGCAAGAAACACACTATTCTCTGATCAAATCTACTAGTTATGCAAAGAATCTTGGAACATACTTTACATCACACATGGACATGAAGCGCCAAGTAAATCATGTGATAAAAACTGCATACCTCAATCTTAAAAACATAAGTCGAATAAGGAAGTATCTGACCATGGATGCAACAAAAACCCTAGTGAATTCATTGGTCACATCTCGTTTGGATTACTGCAATGCTCTTCTTATTGGCATCTCAGATTCAAGTCTTAAAAAACTGCAACGTGTTCAGAACACAGCAGCTCGTATTATTACTAAGATATCTCTTAATAGTCATATTACTCCTATATTAAAAGAATTGCATTGGCTCCCTGTTGTCTATAGAATACAATACAAAGTTTTATTGCATACTTTTAAAGCATTGAATGGTCTTGCTCCAAAATATGTAAGAGACATGTTTGACATCTACATTCCTGCTAGAAACCTGCGTTCCAATAATTCCTTATCTTTAGTTGTACCAAAAGTTAAAACCGCTACATTTGGTTACAAATCTTTCAGCTGGGCAGCACCTCATTACTGGAATAATCTCCCATTAGAAATAAAACAAGCTCAGTCTTTGAACAGTTTTAAGAAACTTTTAAAAACTTACTTTTTTAAAATTCATTATAATTAAAGAAATTTTACATAGATGGATGTTCTGGTGGAATCCTTGGATAAGAATCCAACTTTGCATCTTGCAATTATGGATTTCCACAGTTTATTTACTCATTACCTTTAAGATTAATACTTCATCTAACCAATCAGGCGCTGACACTGATGGATGTTCTGGCAGGATCCTTGGATCGGAATCGAACTTTGCACCTTGCAATTATGGATTTTCTAGGGCATCTAGCCAGATTCCCCATTGGCTAGGTGTTGCCTTTCCACCATTAATATAATTATAACCTTTAAGATTAATACCTTATCTAACCAATCAGGCACAGACACTGATGGATGTTCTGGCGGGATCCTTGGATCGGAATCGGACTTTGCACCTTGCAATTATGGATTTTCTAGGGCATCTAGCCAGATTCCCCATTGGCTAGGTGTTGCCTTTCCACCTATAATATAATCATTACCTTTAAGACTAATACCTTATCTAACCAATCAGGCACAGACGCTGATGGATGTTCCAGAGGGATCCTTGGATTAGAATCCGACTTTGCACCTTGCAATCATGGATTTTTCAAGGCATCGGACTGGATTCCCTATTGGTCGGTGGCCGCCTTTTCTCATAATCTAATCATAACTTTTATCACTTTTACTTTATCACTTTATAATGCATTGTTGGGGGGCGCGCGGGCGATGATGCTGGTAGATGGTCGGGCGGGGGCCTTGGATTAGAATCCAACTTTGCATCTTGCAATCATGGATTTTCGGGGCATTGGCCTGATTCCCCATCGACCATTTTGCTGCCGTTCAACCAACAATCCATTATCTCTCATTCACTATTTTTTACAGTTGAAAATATAATGGTTTTGTTGTTGTTGTTGTTTTTAAACTACTATTAGCACTTTATTGATCACTAATTCTTAGTTTTATATTACTCTTCAGTTTATGTTTTTTTATATTTATCATCTCTTAACCATTTTCATTTAAACTAGTTTTTTTTTCCTAATTATGCATATGATTGTGAAGCGCTTTTGAACATATATTCAATACGGAAAGAGCGCTATACAAATGCGGTATATATATTGGACATGTACATTTTCCAAATTCTATGGGGTCCGGACCCCCGCTGGATCCGCCCATGCGAATGAACCATGGAAAACTGACGTTTTGCTTCTTTCATTAGGCGAAGAAGAATTTTTCAATGAAAATAAAAATCAAAGCGCTTAAGGCACTGAATTTGTTCGGGTTTGAAAAGTGGAATTCAATTTCCGGCTCCAACAAAACATTCGTTCACAAAGAAAAGTTCAGTGATATTTGTTTGATAGGTAGACCAGCACTGTTCCGGTTCAAAACACTTCATACAATCGACCTATAAATACAACAGGTAAACCGGACAGGCGAATTCACTACTGATTTTTTTCACACAAATACAGCAAGTCAAAGGGGATTCTTAAAACAATTCAATAACTGCCGCTTATACTGAGGGACTACTTCTGGATTCGGTAAATTTTTAAAGTGGGAAAGAGTCTGAGGACTGACGTCCCGAACAAATAAAAACATTGCTATGATACAGTACAGTTAACTAAACCTAATGATAAATCCCCCAAATCAATAAAATCAGAAACCTGGATTGAGATAACTCTCAGCATAATAACTATAGGATCCATGATGAGACTTACCAGGAATGTAAAATCCACAGTAGTGGAATCCTTTACTAGGTATGTAGGGTCAGCCTACATAAAACAAGTAAATTCAAAATTAGACAATTTAGTGGACAAACAAATATTTCTCATTAGGAACGACAGGCTGACCCTGGCTAACAACTTCAAACTAGGCAAGTATGACTTTAATATACAAACAAATCAAGAAAACAACAATAATGAGGCTAAAAACAAAAAAAAAGACAAAACATAACACAAGGCATAACAGACATTCCCAACAACATGACTTTTGAAGAATTCAAAAGCAAATTAATTCAGGACACAACAATTCACAATGTCACCAAAACCAAATATGACCAGGTAGCAGTGCAGTTTAATACTAGCACTGTTCCAACACAAATCCAAGGTCAAGAGGTAAAACCCTCACTTCTAAACATCTTGAGATGCAACAAGCGCCAGATGTTTGGTCACCTCACAAAAAATGCAAAAACAACGCAAAATGGCCCCATTGTGCAGGTAACCACACTCACCATGAATGCACAACAAAGTCTAACAAAAAATTTGCCAACTGTGGACAATCACATGGCGCAGCATATAAAGGTTGCCAAACATATCAAAAATACTGAAACAAAATAAATACGATCAATATAAACATGTTTGGAACAAAAGAAAATAGTCCTAACCAAACTAAAGCAAAAACACCTAAAAATACATGTTCACAGAAATAAAAACAATCAACATCCCCCAGGTCAATATACCTGACCTGGCCAAAAAAACTTAGCAAACAAATCTGAGCAGGAAATAATAACCATCCTGTCTCAAACGCTTAAAAATCACACCACACCAGCCGAGCCAAATACTAGTAAAGGCTCAGGCACCATACCAACCACTAAAAAACAACCAACAATTACAGCGGCCGAGCAAATAGGAAAAGCTGGCCAATGCTCTGAACCAATGTTCACAGCTAATAATTCAACCCACTCATCAAAAAACCGCACCAAAATATAGACACATACTGGCAACACCATGTCCCCCTTTTCCTAGGAAATTCACAATGGACCCCTATTATAACCCACCCATAGACAATATCAAACTAAAAAAACCTCAAACAAACACAATAAACCCATTACCTAACAAATAATAAAATCCCATAAATAAATAAACCTAATCTTCAAAAATAGGATTCATAATTAAACACTAAATATTAATTAATTAATTAATCATGACGGAACAAGGCCATAAAACAAAAGCTCTGTCCAGTACATCCTATTAACGTCATAAGCAGTGCTTCCCAATTCAGTGTATACCGCCCAATTAGTACTGTCAGTACTTTGATTCACCATAATGATATCCGAGGTTTATCTGCGTCGAATATCGACGAGGTGGTTCTGAATGGTATCGGAGTACTCTGTGTGTTCGTGTTGCGTGTTGCGTGACAGATACATTGTTTATATTCATTTGTTTGTAACAAGATACCTTTGTATACGTTACCGTAATAAAATATCTGTTCTGTTCTGTCGAACTGTCGACTTTTATGTAAGAGTTAATATTTTTATACCTTCGAATAGTTTGATTAATTTATAGTAATCATGGAGATGAATATTTTTAGAGGGTTATGCATATTAATTACGCTTGTAGTTCTTTCGTATATCAGTTAAAATTTGGCGGATATATACAGCATCAAAACAGTGAATGAGATGGTGAATATACCGGGATTAACTAACAATGTCACAAATAGAGAATGCTTAAGAAATGTCACGAGTTCTTATTCTAGTCGGAGATGTTATCATTTGAATTGGGTTCAAAGTGATATCACACCTGATGTGATCGTTAAATGTGGATTCATCAAAATAGGTGAGGCAATTGGAAATTCAGGAAATCAAATGTTTCAAGTTGCTGCCCTTTTTGGCATCGCTCACTCGCTAGATTTGATTCCTATTATTGATAGCAATTTTAAGTTACTTCAGCATTACAAGCTACCTAACGTTATCAATATCAAATTAACAAATACCAAAAATTGTGAACCCGAGATTCATCAATACTATGTGAAGTGTACCCGTCCACATTCAGATGTTGTCAACATGACCATTTACGGATATAGACAATCCTGGAAATACTTCAAACAAATTGAAGATGATATTGCAAACATTTTCAGACATCAGTTCACGAGACCTTCAGAGATGAAGGCAAATAAATTCCTTTTAACTTTGCCAACGAATTCTACAAACATCGCGGTACATATACGGAGGACGGACAGATTAAGGGATATGAAACTTAAAGGGTTAGCGGTTGGCGCAGAATTCTACAAAAAAGCCATGACATTTTTTTCAATTTTTTTATAATAATATCAATTTTGTTGTTTTGAGCGATGACATGAAATGGGTAAAGAAAAATATTGTTGGAGATAATATATACTATAGTCCTTTTAAAGACAAAACTGATGATTTAGCGTTAATGTCAAAATGTGATCATGTGATATCAGCATATAGTTCATTTGGTTGGTGGGGTGCGTGGATGGCTAATGGAACAGCTGTACATTATGCAGAAAGAATCAAGAATATAACACGGATTTGTCAAATTGAAGAAATGGGTGACTATTATACTCCTGGAACGTGTTTAATTCCATGACCAATATGACAACATGCTTATGACCATCATCTTTTTTAATCCTTTTTTCCGTTGTAAAATTATTGATGTTTTTCAACAAACTTTAGTGAAATTATTGATATGAATCACTCTAACAAAATAATAGAAGTTGACTAAATACTCTGTTCACAGAAATGAGATAATTCTCACACCAATTGGAAAAATAGAAGTCATAATAAAGCTATAGCTTTACCAAAGATTAATCATCTAAAATAAATATGGACTAAATACATACTGGAACGTCTACTTAGACACTGCTGGATTACCTACTAAACATGTATGGAAGCGTATTAATAATAAAGCTGTAGGACAATATCATAGTTTCTACATGGTTAACAAATATTTCTAGTGATGCTGACTTTACGCGTCTAAAAAATATCCAGCCAGATATCACCCCATCTATTATATGGTCTATTGCTATAAGTAAGACAGACATTATACATGCAATAAAAACAGTGAAATTCTTGACATTCGCCTACAATCGTAGAGATATTCAAAATTGTACACTGTGTCATTTATCAATCACAGATATGCAAAGACATTTAGTAGCAGAGTGCTCTCAAGTTCAAATTATGAGACTGCAATTCTTAAGTTATGTATATACACTGTAAATCGAAACGTTAAACTTATGAACACCATTTGAACACCAAAATGCAACAGATATTGAACGCGTCCATTTTTTAAAACATGGTCCAAACTATAATACTTGGTGTTTAAATAGGAACGCCTTAGAACACTGGTGTTCAGTAAGTGGATGGCATGTGTTCCGAAATTTTACGTTTGTGATGTCCAAATCCAATGCAACAGATATTGAAAACCTCGACCATGTTTAAAGGATAGGCGTATATATTTTGAACACTAGTTTAACATTTAATATTTCCAAATAGAACGTACAGGCGTTCAACTATTTTATGCGTTCAAACTGCAAGTGTTCAATAACAAGGGTTGTGGTCCATATATTCAATAAAACCTTTCTTTTTTTCATTTCTACAAGCAACTCATAGAAATAATAAGCAAAACATAAAACAAAAATACTTTATTTACCCATGTAGACTAAACTGATACCCATGAATTTGTAACTAACTTTTAATGAAATATTCATATAACAATTGTAGACTAAATGCAACAATGCTCTATTTTTTTAAAGTTACTTCAATTTATATATACATTACAATAAAACTGTGACCAGTCCGGGCAGATTTGGTTTTTTATAGATAAACATAGGCGGATCCAGGATTTCTGGTTAGAGGGGGCGGAAAATTCTAGTTAGAGGGGGCGTAACATGAATAAGCAAAATGGGGTTCCAAGGGGCCATAAGGGCCTCGATTGGTCCAGGGCAAACTCCTGACCAGAGGACCAGGTGACCGACAGCCCCGGAAATTCCCTGGTTTTAAACCACCTGAATATTTCGATACAATAGAGTTAGAGCAGTTATGCATTCTTTGGACCATATAGTAAAATATGTACAAAATATAAACGCTACAATTTCTAGGGGGGTCCGAACTTTCGAACCCCAACAACATAATACACATTTGGCAAAAAAATGCAATATAATTATAATAAAAAATTCACAACAATTAAATTTATGTTTATCCCCGAGACAAATTGCTTCAAAATGACTAACAGTCAAGAAATACACTAATGGAGAAGTACATTTTCCAAAGCCGGACCCCCCTGATCCCCCCGCTGGATCCGCCTATGTAGGAGATAGGACTGCAAAATAAATTAAAACAGTTTTTCTGACATCATTTATATACAGATGCATTTATGTTGTATTAATTTACCGAAAGAGTGTATTATATCTATTAACATTATTCATTTCATTCCAATTGAAAGTTGATCAAAACCTGAAGCAGAATTGGAAAGTTATTTACAAAAAAAATGAGTTTGAATCACAAACTGGTTAAAATAGTCTTGTGGAATGATCAATTTCAATTCTAACAAAGTTGATAACATGTTACATGCGTGGATTATTTTTATAAACTGTATGGGACTAATAACTTTATGATCGTCCCCTCTAGCAACTCTGTAGAACGGCTGTATAAGAATATACTCTTATTAAGACTGATTTTTTTATTTTTACTTGCAAATTATTTTATAGTTGATTTTATCAAGTTTAGTGGATTATTGACAATATTTACGCGATAAGCACCCGTGGCCTGAACTATTCCCTTCTTCATCAAGACACTTCTAAATAAATTCAAGAAAATCCATTACTTCACTTCATTTTATAGAAGAAGAAGAAGAAAGAAGAAGAAGATTTAATTTTCAGATCAATAGGTCAATAGACCCGCGTGAACATACAATGAATTTCATAAAATATACAATCACGTGACAATGACATTACATGTAATCAATAACATACAGTTGAAAAAGAGAGAACATTCGAGATCAATGTACACTTAAATATATATATATGCAGTATAGTACTTTTGTATAATGCTATAAATGATTGGTTTTATGAAAATTCAATCAAACTTGAGCAAGTATCACAGTTAACTAGGGTTAAAAAGGTAATATATTATATATTATAAATTATATCAAAATATCTTAGACAGATACGCAGAAGAATGTGACTTATACTAGTTTTGTATCGCTGTTATAAGCAGAAACGAGTTACTTGTGGGATATCACACATTTGTACATATTTACAGACAAAATAATACCAGTACTAATATATAATACTCGTAATTGACATATACCAAAATAATATCAGTACTAATATATAATACTCGTAATTGACATATACCAAAATAATATCAGTACTAATATATAATACTCGTAATTGACATATACCAAAATAATATCAGTACTAATATATAATACTCGTAATTGACATATACCAAAAATAATATCAGTAATAATTTATAATACTCGTAATTGACATATACCAAAATAATATCAGTAATAATTTATAATACTCGTAATTGACATATACCAAAATAATATCAGTACTAATATATAATACTCGTAATTGACATTATTTTATAACCAACCATAAGGCAAAGTAGCCCCAAGGAAAATATTTTTATCAGCTAGTGTATAGCTGATTTTGAGTTGCCATTCTTGCCCTATGATAATAAACTGCTCGGATACATGTTACAATAACTAAATGCTCTTGTAAAAATATCTATGACCAGATAGAGTGGTCGGACGTGTTTTTGTTTTCAACTTTGGATCCAGAAGACACAGAAAAGAATCTATTTACCAAACGTAGTTTACAATAGACACAAGTGGGTAAAGTAGAAATACCAAAACAAACATTTATTACTACAGATACATCCTGAAGTAGATCATCTCATAATCCCTATTTCGATTCCACTTTCCTTTCGATCATATAAGCAGGAACGTATACATCCTGATATGAGGTTCTAAAAAACGGACTATTTCAGTACAGCAAATTTATGGCCCCAGATGGTCTTGATTAGATTGAAGACTTCAAGATAGGAAGTACGTAAAATAACCAGGTACCAAAGTGTACTGTAGCACGACAAAAAAACCAATTTAGTGCGTCGGTTTATTTACCACACGTGAACGTAAAAACACTGAAAATATACAAAACATAACGATTCCTTAACAAATTGAATTTCTACATAATCGCGAAAACATATGACATTTTATTTATAAAAATAATCCACGCATGTAACATGTTATCAACTTTTTTAGAATTGAAATTGATCATTATTTTTCATGCCCCCTTCTTATGTTTAGATATTTGTAATTAATCACTAATAACAAATAAGGAACAACAAATAAGGAATAACAAATAAGGAATAACAAATAAGGAATAACAAATAAGAAATAAGTTTTAGCTAATGAGTATAATTTAACTACATGTAATGGGAACTACACTCTCATCGAATGGAAATAAAATAACTGCTAGAATGGACACAAATAAAACGATTTTTGCCATCTTTTCTTTACAATGTACAAAATGGCCGAACGATCAGTCTACGTTTAACTTGAAAATAAATCATAACAAATAAGTAATAACAAATAAGTAATAACAAATAAGTTATAACAAGTAACATAAAATGTCCCTTCAGGGCAGAATTCTGGCTTATACATGTTAGGATGGACATGTCACAAGTCCATTCAAAAACAGCAAACAAATAGCCTAGTGTACTGAATGGAATATATGTGTAATTACCTTATTTCTTTATTAGTTATCATGAATAATTATAGACAGTGCTAGAGAGAAAACTGTAGTTTTTCTACTGAACAAAAATCATTTACCACCAGTGATTCAGTTATTACAAATAGTCACTGGTATATTACATATCATAATATATTTTTTGTGGAAGTGAATTCCCAGTTTTATTTATTTCATGAATTATGTATGCAATTTTTAAAGTTATATCTCAGGCTTGATATAGATTAATGATTACCGGTATATGTTTGGTAAATCAATGATTTTTAATTCATTAATGGATTGTTCGATTGTTGTACAGGTATATAGGGCAAGGTAATGAACATTTTGCAAGCTGGTATTTTAGAGTGTGGGGCTAAATGCCTCTTGTGTGTTTTCCTTGGATTGTTGCTGAAGCTGTTTTTGTATTCATGTATCAACTACTTGCATATTTCCAACATTTCCATTTTCACATTTTATGTGACTTAAAGTTTGTAAAATATTTCATGAATAATACATGTGTAATTCTGTTAGTAAATTCTCTGGCACGGTCGAGATTAATTATTACCGGTATATGCAGGGCTCAAACTTAAGCTCGTATACTCGCTGAATGCGGAACCACTTTCGTACAGAGTTACTTCCCTTGTTGGTCCATGCTACATGATAAATGTCTTGTACTGGGTACTCCGTGCGTATTTTATTCTTGAACTGGTGGATCTAAATGACTCAAGATACATGAGTGTGAAATTTTTAAAAGGTTTAAAAATATATGCTTAAAACTTGGAATAGCCCGTTTCATATAAACCTATCGTTCTTTACTGTAGAATTATTAAATCTACATGTACAAGTATTTAGTTTAATTTGTCAAAAAGCTCATCGCAGTCGGTATGGTTGAGTATTATCAATGTAAAATGGTACAAAAATAAACATTTTGAATTTTCATGGCGTGTCTCGAATGTAACCTGATAAAAATCCATGGCCCGATCTGAGACTCGAACCTACTACCTCTCGAGTCGTAAGAGGACACTATCGCGTCGCCATAAAAGCTAGCTTAAAGGCAAGGGAGTACTAGTGTCGTATTATGCCTCTGCTACATACATCCTCGACATGGTGTTCTAACGGGAGACCCCGTGGCATAATGCACGATTCGTATAAGAATTACAAAAAAGCCAAATGTGACTTCCGTCGGCTTCATAGAAAATATGTTAGTTTATACATGAGAAAATTAAACGATGAAATTGACCAGACCTCGGAAATTGATTCTCAAAAGTTTTGGAAATAAGTAAACAAGAGACGTAATTCGAACTCATTGTGTGGAGCTAGCATTAACTTTAATGGTACTGTCTTGAAAGATAGACAGCAAATAGCACATGGTTGGGGTTGTTATATCAAAGAACTGTATTCTCCTTCAGTGGACGAAGAATTTGATGAAAATTGGAAACAACATGTTAATTTAACAATCTTAAATACCATGGATTCATTAGTACCTGATGATCACGCTATTGTACACCCTAGTGTTGTTAATTGTGAAATTTCAAAATTGCCGCTAGGTAAAGCTAGTGGTGTTGATAACATTCATTATGAACATTTAATTCATGCTAAAGATGTGTTATCGCCAATCTTAGCAAATTTATATACTTGTATGTTGAGAACAGGTCATGTTCCGAACAATATGAAACGTGGAGTCATCACAACTCTGTATAAAGGTAACAATAAAAGGAAAGATAACCCTGATAGTTACCGTGCCATCTCGTTAACTTCAACATGACTTAAACTTTTTGAAACAATGGTGTTAGAAAGGTGCAAAAATTCTATATTGTGTGAAATAAATCAACAACAAGGGGGTTTTCAAGACAAACTTGGATGTATGATGACATCATTTATACTTAGAGAAAGTGTTACTTTTTCACAAGAAAACAATTCCAAATTATATGTATGTTTTATGGACGGACGTAAAGCCTTTGATACTGTATGGCATAATGGGCTATTCTACAAACTTATGACCGAAACTTTGATTGATACAACCTCCCTTATAGCCATACGTGAAATGTATACAAATATGACTAGTTGTGTAAAATTCGATGGTATCTATTCTGAATGGTTTAATATTTTACAAGGTACAAGGCAGGGCGGTAAAAGTTCACCGTTACTCTATTTACTCTTTATAAACGGACTTATCAAAGAACTAGAGAAATGTAAATTTGGATTTTGTATGTACAACACTCAGTTATCTTCCCCTACTGTTGCTGATGACATGGTGTTAATTTCATTTTCAAAAAAGGGTATTGATGAAATGTTAAGTATATGTGACACGTATGCAAAACGTTGGCGCTATTATTACAACGCTGAAAAATGTTCTATTGTTATATTCAATGAACATGGTTCTATTGATTATAACCGACATTTTTATATTGGAAATAAAACAATTAATACGGCCAAAGATTATACACATCTTGGAATATTATGTGATTCTTTCTTGTCAACAAGTAGTGTAGTAAGCAAAGCTTGTATTAAAATTAGAGGATCGTTCCTAAATATTTGTAATAGTGGTATCTACCCAGATGGTATTAATCCTCTATCTTCGAGAACTATTTATAATTCAGTTGTTTTACCTAAAGGCCTGTGCGGTTGTGAGCTGTGGGGAAATATTTCATCATCCCAACTACTTACTCTCGAGAGAACTCATAGGTTCTGTGTTAAATACATGCAATCATTGAAACGTTATACTTCAACTGATTTTTCACTATGTGCTATTGATATGACACCTATAGAAACAATAATAGATTATAGGAAATTACAGTTTTTTGGTCAATTATGTAGACTTCCAAACATATATTTGGCTAAAACAATATTTAATGATAGAATTGTTCGATTTTCAAGTTTTGACAATCAACGTAGTGGTTTTATACCGGAAGCTAGCAGGGTTTTAAAGAAATATAATATGGATTATTTTTTTCGAACATTATGTTACAACTGGAAATTTTCCATCTAAAGCAACGTGGAAACAAATATTACATGTTAATGTTATAAAACCCGTTAAACGTGGGTCTTTTGAACGTTTATGTGACGATAGTTCTCTATCTTATTTATCACAGACTTATTTACGTGATAATCTACCATGCATTATTTGGCCGGTGGCGAAGTCTAATCCTCAATACTTATTTACCTGTAAAACGATTTGTGCAATTATCGGGTCATTGTATGACGATGATTTTCGACAAATTTGTTCAAAATGCTCTTTGGTAGTTAATAAAATAATTATACACAAACTTTGTTTCTGTACTAAGAATTCACAATTGCGCGTTAAGTTGTGGGATGAGTTTATAAACTCTTGTGGAATTAGTTCATATATTGAACTTATCAAACATTCGCCAAGTGCTCAGTGTGTATCTCTCTTGTGTTCAGTATTAAAGTATGATACTTTAGACAAAAGTATAAACTTTAACCTTGCATTAATTATGCAAAAAATGTGCATTTAAAAATAAACATATACGTATAATAGTGTATATTATGTTTATACATGGGTTCATTCACTCTGGCTATTGTGAGTTAATATGAATTATTAAAACCTGTCTTCCCCTGTAGATTGTCTAACTTGTTTCGTTTCGAAGTTAGGCAATCAACCACGGGGGATTGCAAGTTAATAGATTGTTCAATGTAATTTATGTGATTTATGTATATATGTTATATTTCTGACTTGTACATGTTTGTTCTTTGTTAATCTTCAAATATTGGAGGAAATAAAGTTTATATAGGGGGTCACATATAACCCGATAAAATCCATGGTCCCATCTGAGATTCGATCTCACGACTCTGGAGTCACCGCGTCATCATAAAAGCTCACTTGACGGCAAGGGAGTACAAGTGTCGCATTAAACCTCTGCTAAAAAAGTCACAGGAATTGTTAAAGAAAGACATATAACGAACGTTAAAAGCTGTTACTTGCACATGCTAAATTTGACATAAATACGCAATCGATTCCATCATTAACTATTGACTGATGGGGGAAACTCCCGGGATCCGGGATCGTATATGTAGCGAATACTAATAAACTATATATTTGTGTTGATTATTTACATGAAAGGCGATCAAACGTCAACTTTTTATTTTATATTGTATGTTACATTACAATGTAACATACATATGACCGATTTGTTGATTTAAAATTTAGATTTGAATATATTTGGAGCTATTTATTAACAAACTTAAAAATACATTTAACGATACATTTCTTTGTTTGTTTTTTTCTTTTTTCATAACTACAAATCAAACTGATTAAAAAGGCCGCACAAAACATTAAAATTATCATAGAAGTTTAAACTTTAAATAGTTTCTCACAAATTGTAGTAAATCTAGTAAGGCTGTTATGAATAAAATGTCACGGCACTTACCTGTTCACATTATGGGAAGAAGGATATGTAAGCGGCCGGAAAGCTCAGTCGGGAGAGCACTCGCCCTGTAAGCGAGGGATCCTGGGTTCGAGTCCCTGTCAGGCTGCATATTTTTCTTACCCTGTGACATTTGGCGCCCAGCGTGGGACCGTGACAATTACTCGGTCAGTTGAGAAACGCTTGTAAAAAAATGCTCCTTAAACGACTTGGAATTCTGAAATTTGAGACGAATTTCCAGTTCGTGGGGGAGTATGTCATAGCACTTACCTGTTCACATTATGGGAAGAAGGATATGTAAGCGGCCGGATAGCTCAGTCGGGAGAGCACTCACACTGTAAGCGAGGGGTCCTGGGTTCGAGTCCCGGTCAGGCTGCATATTTTTCTTACCCTGAGACAAAAACATAAACCGATTTTACGGCGAATTCATTAAAATACAAAAAAAAAACATATTAGACGCTATATTCATCAAGAATAAAAACATCATTTAAACCGTCAACAATTTATGTCACAAGCATATCTTTTATAAAACTAAAAGCAGGATATTATATATAATTCATCGATGACACAGACAGCAGTTGGTCATATTCCCGATTTATTATAATTTTAATACGATCTAACCATCACCTTTAAAGGGACCCTTATTTTAAGCAGAAGTGCCTAAACACATCCAAAGTAGGTGATAATTTGACTTCATCTGGTAGCTTATTCCACATGGGACCCACCTCACTAAAACTTATGTCACTTCAATGTTATTTTTTCTTATTTAGTAGTACCACAAAATTCAGGTCTTTGGATTTTGCAGATTTAAGACCAGATCTGCTTTGTACAGGCTTTGGAGAATTTCAATCAGATATGCAGGTGCTATTCCAGTAAAACAGTTCTAAATGAAAGTACATATTTTTAAGTTGATTCTTGCTTTGACTGGTAACCAGTGTAGTGAGTGCAAAGCATATTTTGATTTGTCTGATTTTTTTAACAATAATACTAGTTTGGCACACATGTTTTGAATTCGCTGAGATTTCATTCACGCACATATCACATTTTGAGATTCCATACAATATCAGATTACAGTATTCGATGTAGGACATAACCAAAGATAGGACTAGTGTTTATGTTGCATCTTTATCCAAATATTCTATTATAATTATGATACGTAAATAATTGAACATGGCAGTTCTACTGTTTGTTTTGACATGATCTTTAAAATTTCACCCAGAAAGGTCCCTAAGTAGCGAATAGTCTCCACTGATATTATAGTTTCACCAGCAATATTGATTGACTGGGTTAAACATTTATTCAGCTGTGGTTTGCTTCCAAACATGATAAACTCAATCTTTGAGTTGTTCATTTTTAATTAATTTTCATTCATCCATGAATTTATCGTTACGACACACTCTTCAAGATCAGAAATGACATTTGCTTCTTCATTCTAATTGTTGGAACAGAATCTTTTATTGGCAGTGTGGTCATCTGCAAAACCATGCACTGATATATCAGATGGAATTACATCAAATAAGGTTCTTGCATGGGTAAGATAATGCCACGGACCCAGACAACTACCTTGTAGAACATAGCAACCTAATGGACGTACGGTTGATAAACTTGTATTGACATTGACTCGACATGCACATGGACGAAGACACGAGTCAATCCAGAGAAGTGTACTATTACGTATGACATATTGATTGTTAAGTACTTCCAATAAAATGTCATGATTAACAGTGTCAAATGCAGCACTCAGATCAATAGCTTTTAACGCCGTAACTTCTAGTTTCTCACCCAGTAGGTCATTGCCTAATGTAAGAAGCCTGACTCATATTCACGAGTGAAAAGGTCTACATGCAGACTGATTTTTGGTAGAAGATTATTTTTATTCAACATGATGATTCAACCTACTTAAAGTGAGCTTTTCAATTACCTTAGATAAAAGGGACAAATTGCTTATCGGTCTATAGTTAGAATATCCCAGATCCAGACCCACCATCTTGAGGAGAGGCTTAACAATTGCCTCTTTCCCCTTTATGGGAATACACCATGTTTCAATGATATTTTTATTAAATGAGTAATTAGAGGTAATAATTGTTGTATATAACATTTTAGCAATTTCGTTGGCAATATGTCTAGCTCATATGATTTGGCATTTAAATCACATATAAGATCTCTGACCCCTTCTATTCACTATTGTAAAATCCTTAAAATGGTCAAGACTAGGTACATCCTTCTGTTGGGGTGAGTAAGTTGGAAACTGCAGCAAGGATTCTCTATTTTTTTTAAATTTTATTTGATAATAATCTAATAATTGATAATCAGCTAAGTTTTCTGCTATTAGTTTTCAGTAAAAATGCTGATTTTATAGTATTTTGGTGGATATTTTGCTTCAATGACACATCAAAACTAAAAATATTTTGAAAATATGGACTGTTCCAACCGAAATACTTAAATTGAATTCCTGATCTTACCATATTTAATCAATATGGACCTATTGGCAATAGAAAAATACTATTTACAATGATTTTTAAGAAAAAGTATATATTGGCCCACCACTAGTTATACGGCATTTGTACTCCCTTGCCTTCAAGCTAGCTTTTATGGCCACGTAAAAGAGTGCCCGCTTACGACTCGAGAAGTCGTAGGTTCGAATCTCAGTTCTGACCAAGGATTTTTATCGGGTTACATCTATTTCAAACACATCTAATGAACAAGATTGTTCAATTAAATGCAACTAATTGTAAACATGTTTATATTATTTATTGCATTTTAAAGTGAAAGTAAATCGAAACAGAAAATTGAAATTGGTTGTCAATACTTGAAACATTAGTTTTGATCACAGTTTGTTCAAGAGGAAGTCTTTTTACAGAAAAAAAACTGTTTCATATTACATAATTAAACACTAAACTATTTTGGATCAGGTAAATTGAACATTAGAATATAAATGAATATGGAGTGCTCTTGTAAAAGTATCCCACTTTTTTTAAGAAATGGACACTTTGTCAAGTTCAAATTTAAAAGCAGAGTGGTTTGAACAGTGTCTCTGATGTATATATGTTTAATTCTGATAACTTCATGGTTGTATAATAGTTTTTAGGTCTACTGTTGATGATTATATCTTCATATAGTGGCTTTAGCATTATTAGCACACAAGGAAAAATGTGTTGAATGTGGTTTACAAGTTCTGTCAGTTTCATGGTCAACCTAATACTTTAGAGAACTAAACTATCATTATGACTGAAAATTGTTACTGTAATTATTTTGGTTTTTAATGTTTAAAGCACAACTCTTCTTATTTCAAAGCACTCATGGTGAAACCAGTGGTTTAAAAAAATATTAACTACATAAACTTGGTATCGTTGTAAACTTGATCATAATATTACCAGTCCATTCTGTATCTAGTAGCATTGAATGTAAAACTATGAAGTCTGTATGGCGTCGTAAATTTTCATTCACACATTTATCTCTAATTTTACGAGTTTGCGGTCCTCGCAACCATACCCAACTTTTAGACCTATGAAGAGTTTCGCTGTTTGATACAGCCATATAGCACTGACCGTGGATACATCAGTTTTGCGATAACATAATCTACAAGCCTTGACCCCATGTTGTGATCGATAATGTAACATAAGGATCATATATCACGAGTATAATTATGCAGATTTCACTTTGTCATTCCTTGTAGACAAATGTTTTATATTTGCATATTGTCCATTGTGCATGAGGTGTAAATTAACACTACTTTAGTGGTAACATATTGTATACATGACAGTTCAGTTGAAACAGGGATTTTATACAACAAATGTGTATATGTTATACTAAAATGTTATATAAAATCCCTGGTTAAAACAAAATTAACGATTGAAATAATTTTGTTATTGTTTAATAATGTTAGAAATGAGAAATATATTACAATATAACATCTCCATTTTTAATTACTTTATTGTCCGTCCGTTAATATTTATACACTATATTTTCATTGTAACGAAAGCTTTAAAATTAAATTGCAACAACTAATTCAATCCTCATCGTTATTGTTAAGCCGTCAATAACTATTTTTGTTTCGTTTGTCGGTTGCAAAATTTTACTTTAACTGAAATGACCATGCATTCATTAGTATAACTGTTTAATTATTTTTTACATTTTTAATGAAATTGTTTAACATGAATAAACTAGTCAATATAAAATGTTTTCAAGGTATCTTCGTTTTAAGAAATAATAACGGTAGTGGTGAAATTAAAACAATTACATGTCGTTCTTTCAGTTAATATCATGCCGCCAAAATAAACTTTTAACACTTAATTAATGTGTGAAAGTATTCATTTATCAGAGAGATATGAATATATTAAAATGCAAATTATATGCATATAAATATATTAAAAGCAATAAAGGAGTATTTTTCAAGTAAAATTATTTTAAAGTAGATTATTTTTTCATAATACTGATTTCATTGATTCGTATAGTCGATAATCAAATCTACCAAAAATTACATTTTCTTAACAATATAGAATCATATTTTTTCTAAACCGTTATTGCTAGATCATGTGACAGATACAACTTATTATCAATGAAACAGAGACAGGAAGGTTATCCTGCCATAAAAGTGTACCCGCTGCGCCTTGCTATACACAGTGTATTAGACAATCACATTAGGGGTCCCTATATCCGATAGCGCACATTATAAAATTAAGGAAAAAAATACATTAAAAATCCAAAACTTTTGGAAAAAAGTGCAAAACAGACCAAAACTTCATGTAGATATTTTAAAAATAAAAAATGCGCCGGAAACTAGAAACATACAGCTTTCTCATATCGTTTGCACAAATTTAATCAAAGAACCGGTAAGGCTTTATTTTTTAACTTATATCAGCATGAGTATTTCTTTTTCTTCTTATTTTATAGTAACGTGAGTAATCAAATAAAACCTTAAAACAGACCAAAACTTTACAATTTTACAAAAATATAAAAACAACTTTATGAAAGAAGGAAGTTTAATCATTTTAGCATCATTTGCACAAAATTGATATCTTAAAAAATAAAAGAGATATGGCCGTTTAAAGAATTTTTCCCTATACTTTTCTATTGAAAATCGAGCATCGAATTGAGATCATGTATGGGCCTAAAAGTTGGACATGTATGTATTTAAAACTATGATTCATTAGGTTTTCCACGACTATCCTACTTTTAATTGAAATCAATAGAATTGCTGTGCTGAATCATACAGAAATACTTCATCGTTAGAACTAATATCATTTTACTTATAAATCTGCTTTTATTGCAGCTATTCTATTTTCTAACCATAAACGTGAAACCCATTTTGCAGATTATTTGTAATATTCATAACCAGGTTTGAAATTAATGCTAGAATAGTAATATGAGGAACATGAGTTACAAACTGTGTTTAACACATACTTACAATGAAAATTAGGCAATCTTACATAATGAAGTTTCATGAAAAAGGATGAGCCGGAAATGTAAACAAGAAGTATCAAAACAAATTGAATTCTATAAATTGTAGATAATATAATGCACATGCAACATGCAACAAGTTAATGGGTTAAATTATTTGTGATATGTAGTAACAATACGTAATGTATTAGTAAATTTCGAAGCTAAAGATAAAGTCCAAATAAAGTTTGTTAATTCACACTGAAACCCCATTTAATAGAGATTTATGCATACCAATACCAAAAATATGACAATGTTTCTGTGTGTGTATTTTGATACAACTTGATAGCAATACTTATACAATAATCTAACTGTATATAAAATGAAACCATAGCTTTTATCTCTTCATTGACACTAGACACTAAGCTAGTCGATAACGTCAAAAATGAAATTCTACCCATTATTCAGTGTTTATTTGGTGATTTTATTATCACAACAACCAGTTTTAACAGAATCTGTTGTAGATATGGATATTACCAATTCTAATATCTGTGATGCACGTCAAACAAGGGATGGTGATGACATGCACCAGAGAATATATGAACTCGAAGCTCAAGTGACTGAACTGCTACAGCAAAGGAAAACGATTAATTATATTCTTCACGAACTAAAACTGTCTCATATTATAGACGGAAAGAAGGCAGAAGAAGTTGACACATCTAAAGGAACAAGAAACTGCCAAGGCACAAAAGGAATGGATAATAATGATCATGGTGATTTTGTGAACAATTATTATCACTCAAAGGCACAAGATATGCTGCAAAGAGAATCATCAAGGATACTGCGAAGACGCCGTGAAGCAGTGACAGGCGGTATAGCATTTACATCTTGTCTCAATGCTACAAACTCTAACATGTCGATAGGACAAACTATTAAGTTCAATAAGGTTATATATAGACGGACAAGGATATAATCCGTTGACTGGAGCTTTTACTCACCTGTTACTGGGACTTATTTATTCACATTTTATTTTGACACTTCAGAGGCTACATTTACACGTCTAGTCTTAGATGGGGTGAATCAAGTGGACGCTGTGGCCAATCCACACACAAATACTACTGCTCGTGAAGCTCATTCTATGGGTGGTAATGGTGCCGTTTTTCACGTTTTTCAAGGTCAAGCCGTTATGGTGGAAACATATGAAATGAATGTATCTGAAATTGCTTCGAGTGAAAAATTCAGACTTAGTACTTTTTCTGGTATTCTTTTATATTAATGACTATCATACAATACCAGACTAAAGTTTCTTTTAAATATTTAAAACATTTGATTGCCATTATATAAGATTTGTGCCATCATTTCGAATAACAAAATGATTAAATAAAGTTGTGTAACTGTGAACATTTGAGTTAGTCATTTTTGTAATACTATCAAGTATTTTGTCATTATTTTTGTTACTTGCATTGTTTATTATATTGACTTTATACAAATTTCAATTTAATTATAAGAAATGTATTTTAGTTGTGTTTTTACGCCGTAGCAACACATTGTATAGGCGACCAGTCAACCTACACGCCTTTCGTAGACATGCCAAATCTCTTGATTTACCTGTTAACCAGTTACTAGGCGACTTCCGCCAGTTACTGACAAACGCTCTACATGGTTAAGAATCAGTGGTGAGATGAGGAATAGCCGAGGAGATTATTTCATGACCAAACTCCACTATGTCCTGCCCAGGAATCGAAAGAATATTAAATACACTATGTTAAGTTTTCATAGATTCAATCCAGAATTCAAAACATTTTTTTCACAAGCACTGACGAGGTATAGACAACCGTTTCTTACACTCTACTGCTGGAAATCACGGAACACAAAATAAATTTTGTTTTCTAAACTCACAGACAACTTTTCTTTGCAATGGTAAATGTTTATTTGTACCGCAGGACAAATCTCATAAATTGTAATTCCGGATACTAAATGAGTATGAATATGAAACAGAAATTCAGTAGTTGCATGCTCTTGTATCGTCTATTTGAAGGTTGGGCATGCAGTGCATGCATTTTACTCGTATTTCTAAAATAGATGATATACTTTCTGGGTGTGTATTTACTTTCATTGGGCGTGGCAAGCACCATAGTCAACGCAGATTTTTTTGCTGGGTTTAACGCCGTGTCAACACAATTTAGGTCATTTTACGGCGTCCAGCTCACCTAACCTAGCTTTCCTGGACCCCGAAAACTTCTCCATATTATCTAATCCATAGAGGAAAAATTGACATTATTGTCAAATTTTCATGGGAGGGTATAACCTCCCCGGGAGGGACACACAATATTCCAAATCCCGACACGCTACCAACTGCGCTATCGACCCGGGTTAAGATTTTGTTTTGTCGACACAAAGTCGAAAAATCAATATGCACTGATGAAGGTTGTATACCGTTATCAATGTATAGTAACCGTTTGCTGATCTTGCGACTTCTGGGTCGACCTAGCAAAATCTGCAATGATTGTGATGTTTGAAATTGGCCTATGATTAAATTCGGCGTATACAGATGTTGGTTTGTAGCTATACATGCTTGTATATAAGACATATAATAAGTCATTATGATGAAGCTGGTCATGAATAGAACTTTGGTAAATTCGATATTTTTAATAATTTACGTTATAAGTACATAAAGTGTTTAGTCTCGGAGTCATGCAGACTGCCTATGAGATATAGGTTATGCACTTTTGTAGAGACGTTCGATTAAAACAGAATAAAATATTCTTAATAAAATGTTATGATATTACAAACGCTATTCATTTAATTTAGAATATACCATTTACTTTACCACAAGAGTTATTCATAAGCATATTCTTGACATTATAAAGAAGTTTTATTATGGTTCCAACTTTAATATCTCAATGTAGTTAAACCATTTAACAAAACAGTGTTGATACGTTTTACATTTTTATTTATTGCGTTTGTTGCGTGGTTATTCTTAAGCATATTCTGGACAGTATAAAGGGCTATTGGTACTTTGCGAAACGGAACGAAGCGGAACGGAACGAAAAGAGAGGCATCACATGGGGGAAATAAGAAATGAAATGTAATTTCTTAAAATCAATATACAGTAATCATAATAGTAAATTATATGAACTCTGTATAATCTTAGTCTATCCGATGAAACTCATTATACACAAACAATTAAGTATGAACTATGGTTTTGTCTAGTTCCGTTTCGTTTCGCAAAGTACCATTATTGTCCATTTTTTTCTCAACTGTCAAAGTTTGATTAATTTCACGGTGAATGATTACACACTATCTCAATATCACGTGTGTAAGACAAAGAGCGTTTAGTCACCGTTAAATTATTCATGTTTTGACAGTTGAGAAAAAAAACGAACAATACCTTCACGGGTATTGGTATTTTGCGAAACGGAACGAAACGAGAAAAAATTATTTATATACATGAAATGTTTTTTTTATCTAATAATCGTTTATGCTTCCATGTACAATAATGATCGCAAGAATTTGTATGTCAATATTGTTCAAGTAATTTGCGACCGCTCATCAACGCCATAACTAATTTCTGATACCATACAACACTTTACTAAAAGTAAATGTAGAGTTTCTTTTTTAACGTCGCTAGTCGCTTTTGCATATTTCATTGTATGTGCACGCGTGATTATTCTTCAAACTACTATGTTTGTGCTGTTGATGTCATTATACCAATCTAGCCCATTTTCTCTTGTTTCGTTCCGTTTCGCGAAGTACCAATACCCACACAGGTATTGGTATCTTGTGAAACAGAACGTAACGAGAAAAAATAATGTATTTTACATGAAATATTTCGGGCATTCATATATAATGATCGTTTATGCTTGCCTGTAGAATAAAGGTCGAGCCTGGATTGGTAAATCATTGTTTTTATTGCCGACTTTAAATAAAGCTTATCTTATCTTATTCATACATCATTCTTGGTTGTATTGTATAAATTGCCATCCGAAAATATGATTCTCCGTCTATTTATCTTTTCATTCTTATTGTCGGCATCTTTGATGACGTAATACATATACATGTATAACCAGAATAGCCTCTTGTCTCTCGTTTCGTTCCGTTTCGCAAAGTACCAATACCCACACAGGTATTGGTACTTTGCGAAACGAAACGAAACAAAACAACAGAATACTATTTATTTACAAGAAACTTATGGTATTGTTTGGCAATATTGACCTGGGACATTTGAATATTCAATGACGGTTTGTCGGTAATTGTCGGACTCCGAAATAAATCATACAGATTTTAAAGTCTGGCAAAACGGTATATACACTATACATGGTTTATGTATACTTACAGTTACCGCCACAAACGAAATTATTTTCGTTTCGAACAATACATAGATTATTATATATGTTATATGTATAGCAATTATCTATAGTTTACGTTAATTCGATTTAGTCTGAACACTAGTCTTGATATCAGCTGCGGTGAGAATCGAACCAGGATCGCTGGTCTTGTAGTCGTCTAACCTGCTAACACTTGCGCTACTGACTTTCTATGTATCAAACGCATAGGTACATGTACCTTCATAAATAACCTCGACATGCAATTTTGCCAGGTATATCAAATAATCATTTATAGCTTTATATATGTAGTAATTGTATCTACAAGTCGCCTTTTTACATGTATGTTATAAGATTATAGGAAAATTGTATTTTTGTAAAGGGAAGACTTTTGCATATTTTCTTGCATGTACACGCGTGTTATAAAATACTTTTTTTATCAAACTACTATTTTGCGTTGTTGTCATTATCTTGAATCACATAATAAATACATGTATATAACCAAATTAGCCCTTCCTCTCTTGTTTCGTTCCGTTTCGCAAAGTACCATACCCATACAGGTATTGGTACTTTGCGAAACGGAACGAAACGAGACAGAATATAATTTATATCAATGATTTTTTTAGGAATATCGGATAATCGTTAATGTTTGTATAACTGTCAAGTTTGAATCTGCAACTAATCATTATTATGTAATAAGGCTAATCTGTTAGTTAGTGTTCCTTCCATTTAATGATTGTTTTTAAATATGATTTAGCTAAACGGAACGAAACAGAATATAAAAAGACCACTAATTTGGTTACAAATGTATTATGTAGTTCAAGATGCCGACAGTAAGAATTCAAATAAAAATAGGTAAAACATATTTCATTAGAAGCAAGTACATGCAAGGAACACAAACATAAAGATTAAGTATAAAAGGGCAATAACTCAAAAAATAATTCATCCAGAGTTATCCCCTTTCACAGACTGGTTAAAATAGTCTCACTTAATAAGTTTACCAACTTTCAATAAAATAACTAGGATAGTGTTCAAATTATAAGTGTTTCAAAAAACTTTAACCTGAAAACCAACGCCAACGCCAACGCCAACGCCGACGCCAACGCAAAAGGTATAGCAATAGCTCTCATTTTCTTCGAAAAGTCGAGCTAAAAATGACAAACAGGCAAGTTTTTATGCAACATCCTCGCATTGGTCACTTCCCCTTATTGTGATAAAAGGATGGAAACCTTTTGAGAAGATTTTACGCAACATTATTACGTCCGTTATTGTAATAATGTAAGAATGACAACCATGTCAGAATTAACGCAAAATCCTCTCAGTGGTGTGCGATCTTTTGTTGTGTTGTAAGAATGACAACCATGTCAGAATTTACGCTAAATACCAAACTCCTCACAGCGGTTACGTCACGCGTTGCTACTTTATACTCGCATTAGTTACTTCCCTTTATTGTAATATGTAAGAAGACAACCATGTCACAATTTACGCAACATCCTAGCATTGGTTTCTTCCCTTTAATGTGATGAAAGAATGTCAATCCTCGGTCCACGATTCAGTGGTGTCAGAACCAACATAAACCTAATTGCCTTAGATTTCATCATGATCAAATCTGCCAATGTATTAAACGTTAATATTAACCTGATGTAGCACTGAACTAATACAACTCATTCTTTTGTCAAGTTTGCAGCATCGTCCAAATGGGTAGCTCCCATCTTGAAGAGATTATCTCTAAATATATAGCCAGTGCTTGACTTTATTTTAAACCGAAACAGCGCTTATACATTTTAATATGCAATTTACAATATTACTTAAGTGCTACAGGTAAAAGCTGCCCTTCGTTCAGTTACCGCGAACGTTACAAAACGTTCCGTAAGGATACATTCGGAACTCCTCGGCCATTCGTTGCGATTAATCTCGGACATATTTAGACGCTATTTTGAAACTACCAGTGTTGAAGTAAACAAATATATGATCGTTTAGGCATTGAGTGATGTTTCGTTTATAGTTCGTAAATTTTGAAACATATCACTCATCGCCTTAACGATCGCATATTTGTGTATTAAATTAGATTATTCGCAGCGAATGGCCGAGGAGTTCCGAATGTATCGTTATGTAACGTACTGTAACGTTTAGTGTAATTGAACACGCTACAGATAAATGAAATCGAGTAATGTATATAAATGCCAGAAGCTGACTCAAGAGATCAGTTTTTTGTTTTTTGGGGATGTTTTTTTTGGGGGGGGGGGTTTAACGTCGTATTCAACACATATTTAAGTCATATATACGACGGCCAGCTCTTCCTACTATAGTTTACCTGGACACTTTTATATCACCTGTACTAACTTACCCTACCACGAGGCCGACAACTCATGTAAAGGGTATGACATACCGCGACCGAGCTCGAACCCGCGATCTCCGGATTCGAAGTCAGACATGCTAACCACTACGCCACGGCCTTCAAGTGTTTTGTATGTATTAAATTGATACAAGAGCTGTACCGGGTAAATATTTATATAATATTACTGGCGATAGGGAGGCATCTATAGTTCTTACAAAATAACATTGTGTGTTTGTTTAGACATTACAATAAGCCAATCCATTGCAAAGGTAGCACAGTATTGAAATAGTTGTAAAGTTTATTAGTAAGGCTGATAAACCACCACCTCATAATGCTGGTAGCGATAGAACGCATTACAATTATCCCAACAAGACATATATCAAAACATTTTAAAATTAACACTGCATAATATTTTATTGTCATCCTGAGCATCACTGGCCGTGGATATGATCATTATAATGTTTACAACATAAACAGGATTTTTTGTACGAACTGTAATTGTAACACCCTCGTGTCTTTTCAAAAATGTAGTAGAAGATAGGTTTCATTTACAATTTCCAACTACTTTTGACAATAGTTCATATGCATTTTCTTTCCATCTAGATAAGATTTCCATGAGACATTTCATATGTACACTTTGTTTTGTCTGTTATGACTTGTATAAACAGGAACACGAGAGTACAATCTTCGTAAACAGATATCCCGTAGAGCATTGTCGTACAAATTAGGCGAGCGGAAATTTTAAGATCGGGGTTTAATCAGATTGTCGAGAGTAAAAACTGGTTTTCAGAGGTGAAAGGATAAATTCGGAAAATCTACTCTCGCTCTGTACATGAAGAAGCCGGACAAGTTACAAGTACATTGTAATTATCTCATCATTAGCTCAGAAATAGAATCAAAGCACTGTGTAACATAGTGGTCTCAATACATGTAGCTAATTCTGGAATGTCGTTAGTATAGGTTTCAAAATTAAACATATTTCTATAATCATATACATTGGCTCTGAATCAAGTCAATAATAGTTGACCAAGCCAAGATCATGTGATGTTTACGAGGATGATGCACTTTATGTTATTCCAAAATGCTCGTCAAGAATGTAATAATAATTAAATTAGTGTCCAAGAAAATGACACTAAAGTAAACTTTTATGTTCATTTTGGCAGAGTCCAGTAAACATGCAATTACGCAAATGGCAAGGGTCATTTAGGGTTTTCCCATAAAGGTGTTTAACAAGAAATAATTTGATTGGATAATCGAAGTTGTAATCTTTAATTTCAATGGGTCATTTTAGACGCCCACCGAAAGTAACGACATTTCAGGATTGTCATAAATATAGGAGGAGAGTGCGTGAGAGAGAAGAAGGAGAGGAGAAGGAGAGAATGGAAAACTATACGATCATTTTAATGAATAGACTTTGAAAATTTTAAATAAGTTTTGTTGTTTTTATTTAATAATTACAAAAACCTTGTGACTGAGACTATGTCACAACTGGAGTGCTGGAGGAACGATGTCCTGAACTTATTTTTTGATTAAAGAATATATAATTATGTATATCATCTATAAAATAATGTATTAAGTATCAATTAACAGAATTTAACAAAAGCATAGCACTAGACTTCTCAAGTGGTTTGCTCATGGCAAGGTTTATCTTACTTTATCAAAAAAAAAATGAACCAGTCAAAGAATTAATTTTCATCACATTTTAGGGTCATGTACAGCAGCCAAAGATTATTCTGGACTATTTTCTTTAACCACAAGGAGCTGACAACTTCTCAATTTTGGTTATAAATGGGTATTTTTTAACGCGATCGTTAATATTTTCGTAAATATTTAAAAGATTTGGTGTGGAATGACAAGCTGCATTTTTTTTCACAAAAACATCGACTTTCTAACAATTCATTTAAGGTTTTCCCCCAAGTACTAAGCTCTTTTGCATCAAGCTACATTCCCATTTTTGTTCACGAAATTTAAGTCAAATTAACGTTTTGCACTTGCAATTTATTCACAATTAAAATTACTCTAAGAATCGACTATTTCATATAAATATTTGCTTAAAATTCCGTAGAAAATTATACATATTCATTCCAAATTATAATCAAACTCTATCACTTAAAATCGCTCAAGTAAACTTTTAATGTGACACTTTGAAGACGACAACGTCATATCGCCGGTAAGAGTATAAGTCATATCCAAAATGGCGGGTGTAATAACAATTGGATAAGTCACGTCGGTAAACATTTGTTTATTTCGAGTAATAATGAATTTAAACAAGTTTTTCGACGTTTTAAAGTTGAAACATGCGCATGTTATTTGACTTCCGTAACTCTAGCCAACCCTGGCAGGGTTGTCTACAGTTACGGAACTTCCGTAACTCTAGAACCTGGGCCTAGATTTACGGTATCGTAACTCTAGCCACTGCCTTATTTGTAACGTTTACGTCGTGTTTTAGATATGCACAGAACGGTGCGCAAAAAAATACCAAAATCGTCCTTGATGTATTGACATAAGTATCATAATATAAAACGATCATTTAATATTGTTTATAACTATCGAATGATGTAATTAAGTATAACAGGCATTGTCAAAAACATCGTAGGCCCTTTTTACTCCAACAAGTAATCTTTGCAGTTGTCACGGTCTGAGTTGTATGCGGGTTGAATTATCCCGTCTCCATTGCAAAATGTGTATGTCCTGAGAGTAACCTCCCTTTTCCTGGAGAGTTTCAAGAACGACAACACAAGCCAGCGTTGTATTACATTTAAATGAGATGTTAATGAGTTTCACGCTTGAACTACGCCTCTTTGTCTATGTTGAAAATTGTTGAAGCGTGAAAAGAGTAATCTTATACTTTCTTGTTACCATTGGAACGATGTCTTAGGGACATCGTTCCAAAAATGACAAACAAATCAGAAAGCACAACCTTGTCGTAGAGCATTATATGCTCAGATATGCTTAAAGATACGGTGGCATAAAGGTGACATGGAGAAATATTTAAATACCGCTACTATTACGTGGCCACGCAGTAGCTATTACGTGCGCACGCAATAACGTTTACGTGGCCACGTAATAGCTTTACATGACCACGCAGTAGCTATTACGTGCGCACGCAATAACGTTTACGTGGCCACGTAATAGCTTTACGTGGCCACGCATTAGCTTTACGTGCGCACGTTATAATTGGCTAACGAGAGTTGTCGAAATTGGCGGCCATTTTCGACATTACAAAATATAAATTATTTTATTATCTCATTTCATAAAGATCATTGGAATTATTCAATAAAACATTTAAAGCCTTTAATTTTTCCAGTTAAAGAGGTTTGTCGTAAAACAAATGTACCTGTATAATTAAAGACCATTCCGAGATAACATAAATAATTTACTACGTCTATTATTTTCCATTATAGTACCATTTTTGTCTTGTTTTTAAAGACCGCGATTTTGAAAATCTATAATATTAGTTAAACAATACTGAACATGTATTGCTTTATTAAACGTTTCTAAACGTATAAAAATAGGGTAAAATTTTATATAACAATAAAAATTTATACCTATATTCTGTGAAAAATGACTATTGATATACTAAGGATAAAAACAGGATCTAAAGATAAGTACCTTTTAAGAGATATACAAATGTTTATTATACATGTACAAGTGGTCGTATCATAGAATACCGCACTTTATTGTTATGGTACATAATTGACTTTACTCCCATCCTATAAGTTTATGTATAAATCGTTAAAAGTCTATGTGATAGGTCTTCATTGTTGTTCAGTAGGCCTACGATGAAAATGCGCGCTACAGTCGAGTTCAATTCAAATGCACGCATACTTTAATTAATAATCGTACGAATTAAACCATGTAATAAGTAATACTCTTGTTTAATCATTTTTAAAGATATTAATACATAAACCCTTATATGGACTTAACTTCTATAAAAAGTAAATTGAAATCGTAACTGAGAACATCAGCGCATGACAGTGTGCTATTCAAATGCTTATAAGTTAATTCATTTTAACCCAATTTCAACATTATAAATTGCTTGCTATCAAAAAACTTATTGTAGGATATTGAAATGAATGGCTTATATAGGTGGGTACATTTTCCCATGTGTTCAATAAGTTTCATGCATGGTGATAAGCGATAATTGTCATGTTACTTGAATTGACATAGTTGTGTTGAAATGTATACAACCCCATGACTAGCAGTCCGATTTAGTTCAACGTAACATTTCTGAAAAAATTCTTTCTAATAGCTTTTAAAATATATATTTTCTATAAATGTGCATTAATAAGTAATAGAATAAAAGATGGGTCCATTTACTCCAATAAAAATATGCGCGAAAAAAATAGGAAAGAATAATTTTAAACAAGCCTAGTTTTTGTTTTAATTATCTGATTTAAGAATTAAAACATATGCGAAAACTACATTATCTAAGCTTTGAAATGTTATTAAGTTTTAAGAAATAAATTGAGTAACAAAAAAGTTAAGGGGTGGGTCCATGGAATCCTTACGATATTTTTGGTTAAATATCTGTGTATGGGAACCTATGTAATGTTATGTTGTTGTCTATGTGATGATATACGTTTTAATCTCTTATCACAAGTTTTTAATATATGTAATGATTTTACTAGCTAAACATGTAATGAACAGCTCACAGTAATTTTTACCCACCCAGATTTAATAAGGATTAGTGCCAAAACCTGTTTTAATATTTTAAAATGTCGAACTTTCTTATTGTGTAAGAAATCCATTTTTTAGTATTTTTATTAAATTATTATTTTTACTATTCTTAATTATAATTTTGTCTTCATGCGTATATTTTTGCTTTTGATTATAATTTAATATTTGTTATTTTGTATTGTTTGAATTGATAACAGTCTCTCACACATGTATTTCTATTTAGAAAGGATTGCATGTTGTTATTAGTCTGAGTTTTATCTGTATATATGTTTTAATTGTATTATATTGAGTAACATGCAATGTGAGACCTTAATAAATAAATAAATAGTTGTACAACGATATTCTATTGTTTAAATTCTGGCTGAATAATATCATTGTTTACAAAACATCCCCTTTTGAAGTTTAAATACTTACCGCCTTGTATAAAATTTTGTTAAATTTGATTTATTGATTGCATTTAATATTTTTTTATCATATATTATTATATAACGTTATTATTATAACGTACTGAGTACTACTCATCTTTACATACATTATACATTAGGACTTGAAATTATTGAACAATTTCCATCGGAATACACTTTTATAGTTTCAAGGTCAACATATCAACAAGCTACATATTAATCGACTTTAATAATTTATCCTATATAGATCTACCGGTATGTAATATATAATAATGATAAAATAACTAGATGTGTGAATTCATTTTTATTGATTTTCAAACTTTTAAATGTTTATAAGTTTATATGAATATGTAAATATATATTTATGCTCTTGGGTTGAAATGTTAGAAATTGACATTCATTTTCTACATCTACAAGATCATGCTGCATGTCGTTCACAATCGCTGCAAAATAAAATAAAATGCTATAATTTTATAATTTCAACAATATAAGGATTTATAAAATAAATTTCATATATGATATTATATCATATTATAATATTATATAAACTGGGATCGAAATGTCTCAACTCTGGGGTCGAAACGTCTTGGGGTCGAAATGTCTTCATAAAATGCTTGGGGTCGAAATGTCTTGGGGTCGAAATGTCTTGGGGTCGAAATGTCTTGCACCCATTGTAAGAACTGAATGAAATATTTTTTTACACTTTATTAATATTTCAAGGTATAGAAAACAGCGAATTGAGAAATTTATCCGCTAAATTTTGTCCTAAGCGATTATTTTGTGCCCTTTCACAGTGATGACGTATTGGTCACGTGAATCAACCTGATTGGTTGGTCAAAATAACCAATAACTTTCTTTTCCATATTGGGGCGGACTGTGAGAACATGGATTTTATTATCGGGTAAGTTTTTTAAGATTTATCGAATATTGTTGTGCTTTATGATATTTTAATCATGCTGATGAAGTCTGAGTCTGACGTGCTTCATAACCGAAAATGCGAATCTTTAAAATCACGTCGACAAATCATCCCTAATCATGGCGGACGTGCAAATTTTAGAGAAATAAGCAAAAATCGAAATCCAAACAATCCTCCCTCATGATTCAATATAATCAGTAAATTTTGTCAGCAATCGAACATTTAGATAATAAACTTTCTAACATTTGGTGGATTTGGAAGGAAAATATGTTTTATATGTTGAATTTGGCATCTTTTCCGAATGGACTTGCACATGGTGACGGTCAGTGCCCAAATTTCCTAGACACACGTGCAATAAGTTTGTGTTAGTGTGAACTTATTTGGGTTTTGCAAAAACTGCTCTGCGAATTCAATGGCTTCATCTTACAACTTGTATGATATAAGGTGTGTTAGGGCTAACTAACGACAATTTTTGAGGTCCTGAAACAAATTCTTATTTCTTGAAATAACACTGGCATTTCCTGCTGTTTCATCCATCAAGGAAAAGGGGACCCAAACAAAAAAAAAGGGCTGAGATTGAATGGGGTGAATAAATTGTCGATAAATTGTCAATTTATTTCCAATTCAGTGCAAATGGCATTCACATATCTGGGCTTGTTCAGCCTATCTCACGGCCACGGGGCCGAATATGGGCCCCATTCCCAATGCCAATTAATGACCATTTTCCCCAATTTCAAGAAAAAAAATCCCAATCTTGTAAAATATATTCCTTTGAACCGGATGTATTGTGCCTTGACAAAAGAAACCACCACACCAGATTTCATGGAAAAATTATAAATACATGAGATTTTGCATTGAATACCTCACTGAACTGTCAAAACAAACACCATAATAGCACTGCAACTCTTTCAGAGACACCAAAGCAAGGCATACAGAGATTTAATGCCGAAAAATTATTGATGAAACTTCCACATCGGGTTTATTTGTCGATACTTTTATCCCAAATTGGACTATTTACAGCATTAAAAATTCCCAATTTGGGCAGGGGCCTTTTTCCCAAAACCCACTGAAAAAGCCCTGCATGCTAATGAGCTAATGCATGGACTGAATACTTAGTCAACAAGTAAACAATTCCTGCGAAATGCAGCAAAGGGATTGTCACGGCAAACAAAAATTATAAAGTATAATCTAAAGGTAACTCAAAATCATTATATTGCATTGTCATGTTAAGGTTTTTCAGTAATAAAAAGGTAACTTGTTACAGTCAGGTATCGATATAACGACATTGATCGTTCCCAGAAAAATTGTCGTTATAACGCATATGTCAGTGTAATGAATTCTTCCGACAATGTACATTTTGGAATCAGTTTCACGTAGTTGGTGGCATCATGCATATGTACCCATGTATATATAATATATACTGCAAGTGTACTTTTAACTAGCATGTGAAATTTATTTGTGTTTATTCATTGACAACATTAAAACATTCATTTCAAAACAGTATTCGTGTGCATAAATATTACATAATCATGCTATACAGACCACTTTAGCAACATTCAGGAAATTATTTCCCTTTTCTGACTGATTGTTAGATTCATGCGCCTGCGTGTAGCAGGATGGGTGTTAAAATGTTCTAGACCCTTTGATCAATCAGTAGGGAATAGTGTTGACGAGATTTGTAAAAATATACATTTTGTTTGAAGATAGAACCTACAGCCCCAAACTGCACCAACTCCAAAATTCTGAGTTGATGTAGTTTTGAACTCGGCATTATAGATATTGTTTCCGTGTTAAAACTAATTACCCGTCGTAAACAGATAAAATGTGTGTAATACTGTTTGGTCAAGTGCTCCTTACATTGCGGATCTGTTCTTACCAATCCGTGTAACCAATCATCTAACTAATGCATAACTGTCCAACATCTTTGAATTTCGACATTTTGATATAACAGGCGTGAACATTTGTTGCATTTATTTTTTAATCACGAGACAGTTATGCAATCTAAATGTGTGTGTCTCAGCCTTGAAATAGAAATATCAGTTTGCGCATAGTATTTAAGCAGAGGTAGAAAGTCAACGAGTGAATCTTTCGAACCGGTGTATTGGGGAGTAGTCATACCTTTACTTGTTACGGAAGAATTTTGTTGCCGGATACACGAAAGGATTAAATATGTATTTTAATTCCGAAAAGATGCACTTAAATACAAAAGGCCAGGTATTTCGAATAGAAATCATTCTTCTTCATAATGAATTTACTTGGACTCGAGAAAACATAATCCATTCGAACAAATTAAAAACTGGCGAGCTTTTCACCTAGGTGTATACGTCCGTCATTTTAACTCTCTTAAAATTACCTGGTCCGCTGCAGTGATACGTCTGGTCAATAGTCCGTCAATATAGTACCAAACTCTTCATTATTTAAAAAAAGTCCGCAAAAATAATCTTACATCTGCTCTATCTATAACCAGAAGCAAGTTCAATTACACAAAACGCTACAGTACGTTACATAACGATGCATTCGGGACTCCTTGGTCATACATTTGTTTACTTTAACACTGAACATTTCAAAATAGCGTCCAAATATGTCCGAAATTATTAGCAGCAAATGGACGAGGATTTCCGAATGTATCGTTATGGAACGTTCTATAACGTTCGCAGTTACTGAACTCAACCCTGGTCCGTAACTTTTACGCTCTTAAAATTAACTGGTCCGCTGCACTTAAGCATAGTTAGAAAAGATCGCCAATAGAACTCAGTAAAAGTAAGAATTAAAAGTCAATGTTACACGGTTACGCTTCTTTATTTACACAGCCAGCTAAAAAGAAAAAAAGGGTATATTATTAAAATATTATATTTGAATCATATGAAATAAGTTTTCAAATGATAAAGGCTCTGCTAGTTGAAATATATAATATTTACAACAATATGTGATGAAACAATCGACCATTCTTTTAATAGTTAAAGTCTGCAAACTTATTTCTTAAAATATAATTTCGATATTGGTATCTTATCTTTTCAAATAAAATATTGGCAAATATCAATTATATATGTACTATACACACATTAAGATACGCATATTTGTTAAACTGCATCCGTATACTAAACTGGTCTGCTGGTCCGGTTGGTCCGCGATTTATACCTACCCCTTTTCGTGTGATTCGAAAGGATTTGCGGAAAGGTGTTGATATAAAACGCTGATTTTTCTTGTGTTGCATTGTTGCAAGAAAATTGTTAATATGGTTTCCCCCAAAAATGCTTTTTCTATTTAACTTTTAACGGAAATGGGCTGTACTATGACTGCATTAAAAACAATAAATTTGTCGGCAGTGGAAATCGAAAGGATTTATATCACATGACTTTTGCCCATTGCCATCAAAATCTACCCACCACAATATCACGGCGTTGAGACGCCGTGAAATAAATGGGGTTTAATGCCGTAACTGAAACCGGATTGGTCATGATAAACGCCACACAACCCGTTTCAAATCCGGATTACAAGTTCAAAACATTTATGCTAAACATTTTTTTCCCGTCGTCGTCGAAACAAAATTACTTTCTAACAATTCAATTAAGACAATAGTTACATTTAGCTATATTTTTTGTCTCCCGAAAATTAAAAAAAAATCAAATTTGTAATCCGGATTTGGTACGTCTAATATGGCGTTTATCAGTAACAATTCCGGAAATGGTGTGACTGGAATTTAGCGTTGTTATTAAAACGAAAGACAGGATTTTTTGGACTTGACGGAAACAATGTAAAATAACTACTTGCTGAGGTGACTTATTGTAATTCTCATATTATAATGTGGTTAATAATTGTATATACTAGCGGTCTAATGTAGTTTGTAAAGAAAATTGCGTAATAATAACGAATTACACTCGTTTAAATCTTGCACTAAAATCTGTGCACGTTTTGCTACATCAAACTATATGGAAGCCGATAAGACCCTGCCATAACAGAATAATGTTCCAATGTGAAATGAGTTACGGAGGGTCTTATATATAGGACTAATTGAAATCGAGTCTATAGTTACAGCAGGAAGGGACTGCATTTTATTTCTGCGTGTAAATTTCTCAATTAATCCTTATCTTATTTATTTATTGGAGTTAACGCCATATCAACACAATTTAGGTCATTTCACGGCGTCCAGCGCACCTAACCTAGCTTTCCTGGACCATTGTCTATAACCAGTACTCACCTACCCTTCCACAAGGCCGGAAACTTCTCCTTGTTATCTAATCAATGGAGGAAAATCGACATTGTCAAATTTTCATGGAAGGGTATAACCTCCCCGGGTGGGATTCGAACCCATACCCCCTCGGGCACGAGTATCCAAATTCCGGCGCGCTACCAACTGTGCTATCGACCCGGGTTTAATCCTTATCAAGGTAAAATGTACACTGCACATATACACAGCAAACCTCTTTGCAGCACATACATCACAGAAGATATCATTTTAATAGGAGTACACTGCATGTACGTGGCAAGAGTTGTACACCACAGCCTCATTTGCATGTGAAAAGTGTATATGCTGTGTGCATTCTGTGTACTATTTCTCTGGTGAACTTCAATCATACATTCCCTGTACTTTCAATGTACTTGATCTCCTGCGTTCATCTTGTGCACTGGAAGTTCCCAGCAGAAAGTACACCGCAGAGCTAATTTGCATGTGAAAAGTGTACTACAAATGTACTCATTGTGTATATACTGCGTATACCCTGTGTACTACTATCAGGTCATGAAATAAGTATGTTTCAAGTACACAGCACATATTCACAGCAAGAGTACACAGCAAGGCCATTTCTTTTGTATGGGTTATAATGCAACAATTTATATTATTATACCTCACTGGAATTTCCCTATGCTATAGCCCTATACCGGAGCGGGTGATATTTTGTTCGATCACATGGTAATATTACCCGCTATCTAAGGGAGACCACTTATTAACGACCGTTAATTAATAGCCGCGACCGTGGCGTGGTGGTTAGCATGTCTGACTTCGAATCCGGAGATCACGGGTTCGAATCCTGGTCGCGGCAGGGTATATTAGTGATATAATTCATTTTTTTATTGTACTGATTGTTTTCTTTACTGTGTTGTTATTTGTTGTTAAATATTTACATGTTACAGTTTTGTTCGGTATAATAAAACAAATAACACATGGCAGTGAGGGTGACAGTACAGATTATCAACCCTTGAATAGCGCCTCGGTTGATATTATTTTCCTCGGGTTGATAATCTGTACTGTCATCCTCACTGCCATGTGTTATTTATATAATGTAAACACACACCTGATTTGTATACAAGAATGGCTGGATACGCAATGTTGAGCTATGTTATTTTTGTGTCTGTCTGCTTTACAGACAGATTATTATGTGCAGACCCCAGTATATAACCCCTTATACCATATTGATTGAATAACATTTATATCAACTAATTATCAAGTTAGTTTCTTATTTGCAAAAGGGAGACATAGCTATTTTCCATTGTAAGAAATCTAATAGCCACAGGTGACTGACTCAAATTTGACTCAAAATTTGAGTCAGTCACCTGTGAATGACTGAGTTGGCTCTATAAAGTTGGGAGTTTTCCCATTGTAACCTATGTTCAGCTTACACTTGTGAGTCTCTTTCTAACAAGAATGATTGACATATTATCTGTTGCACTGTAAAAGATTTGTTTACCTCATCAGGTTATTGTTGTAGACATGATATAGAGAATATTCGTCAACTTTAGTGTAAGATCGATTTTTATTTCACTGATTGAGCTCAGAAAACATATTTTCACGAGTGGCATAGCCACTTTCTGAGTTCACAAGTTGAAAAAAAAATCTTACACCAAAGTTGACGAATATTCAGTGTTTATTTCTGCTTAGATTTGCGTTCTATTTGATGTATTTTACGCAAATTATAACGTGCCGTCATTTCTACTCCAAGATGACATCATTTATAATCTAATATGACGTCATGAACGATGAAAATATAAGGTTATATTTTCACTGCAATGAAAATATAAAATTTGTATTTTCATCGTTTATTTTCATTGAATAACGTGACGTTTTATCATAAAGCATGAAAGAAATAAGCTTATAAACACCTCATTCTTTATCATGCATTGTAGTTTTGATTAATCTTTTCAGATGTTAATGCACATTATGGCATATTGATTGAATCATTGATTTGTTTTCAATAAATGGTGACTTGGACATTTATGGCTCTGGAATCCTAATATACATAATCATCGGCTATACTCGATAGTTACAACTGTGATCCTGTACAAGACATGACAGTGGAAAACACTTTAATTTTTTCATTTCATCACCTTATCTATGTATGTTCAACCAATGTTCAAGTTTCTCCATAGCTAGCTTTACTCAATGGACCATAATAGAAATAAAGGCTTGCCCTTTATTGTCCTAACACTGGTGTTTGTTGTGTTTGTCGTAGCAATTTGTCATATAATATGATAAAATACATGTATGTTCCCGGTTGTAATTTCCATGTACACTAGGCCTAATAAGTTTAATAAATTTACTCAATATGATAAGAATGCATTTGTGTACAGAAGATGGCATTTTATTG
This sequence comes from Mactra quadrangularis, assembly GCA_025267735.1. Classification (NCBI taxonomy): domain Eukaryota; kingdom Metazoa; phylum Mollusca; class Bivalvia; order Venerida; family Mactridae; genus Mactra; species Mactra quadrangularis. The sequence goes on from CM046293.1 coordinate 31,909,670, forward strand.
CTAGTTCTCACCTGGAAATGGTGGTTTGGCGAACTGTGTACTTCTCAATATCATGATGGTGAATTAGGACACACAAGAAAACCAACAAACAATTCAGTTTGAAGTCATATCCAAAGGGGGATAATTTAATGAAAACTGTAATAGTGTGGATAGAAGACTTTTTTGACTAGTAGATAATATAATTGTTTGTGTTCAATAAATTAATTTTCACCACAACTTGTGATCAACATTAGAATTACACAACTATGAGAAATAAAAATAAAATGTCCTTGTTGCAGAGAAAAGAAAATCAAATCATTCTTTGTTTCAGAATGTTACTGAGGATTGTTATTTCTGCCATCCTGGTCATGTTTAAGATTGGGTTGTGACCAGTGACATCTAGATCAAAGTTTATTACAGCTAAGTGGATTCTTTTAAATTATATTTATTTACATACATTTAATATTTATATCTTAAAAGAGTTTGTATTTCTGTTAGATAAATTTTGTTTTTTGGTTTAAGGCCATAGCAACACATTTTATTGGTTTTATCAAGCCAGTCAGGTAACATAATCACTAAAAGGCAAATTCTTTGGATTTAGCTGTTTACCTGATAATTAGGAGCATACTTTTGTAAGTGAGGAGAACTGCCTTACGTCATGGAAAATCTGTAGATGGAGGGTGAACGGCCATAGAAATTATTTCATGACCAATCTCACGAAAAGTATGCCTTGCCTCTGGAATTGAACCTGCTGCCCCTCCATCAGTTGACCTGTGTACTACTGACTGTGTTAGCACAGTGGCCTATAGTTAAATTACCTTTCACCTATTTGAACATTGAAAACATTTTCTGTTAGCAATCAATGGCTGTTTTTACTAGGTTGTCAACAATTTCTGACATTTTAAAACTTGTGTATACTGCAGCTCTGAAGTTCAGTAATTGTACGGACCAAATTACTCTTAGGATCATTGGACAAAAGCAAACTAGTTTCATCTTTGTCATGTAGCCTAGTTACACACTAATTAAGTTCTCCAGTGCCCTTTTTCTTCTTATCCAAACTTTCCTCTTTTCATTTATTTTTACATAGGAGTACAATGTCCTAAGTAAACTTTCTTAATAATGTTGTTGTTTGCAGACCAACCAACTATTGGATTCTGATGCTGTCATTTTTATTGAGCTGTTCCAATTATTGGTCCAACATGGTGGCTGTCTGATATAGTGTTTGTGCAAACAGTACAAGAATCTTTCAGGTAATTGTATAAATTGTATATAAGTTTATTCATTCTAGTGAAAGATGCCATTTTTTATACGCCCGAAGGGTCGTATTATGTTATGGCGCCGCTCGTCCGTCCGTCTGTCCGGATAATATCATATATGAAATTTATTTTATAAATCCTTATATTGTTGAAATTATAAAATTATAGCATTTTATTTTATTTTGCAGCGATTGTGAACGACGTGCAGCATGATCTTGTAGATGTAGAATCTGAATGTCAATTTCTAACATTTCAACCCAAGATCATAAATATATATTTACATATTCATATAAACTTATAAACATTTAAAGTTTGAAAATCAATAAAAATGAATTCACACATCTAGTTATTTTATCATTATTATATATTACATACCGGTAGATCTATATAGGATAAATTATTAAAGTCGATTAATATGTAGCTTGTTGATATGTTGACCTTGAAACTATAAAAGTGTATTCCGATGGAAATTGTTCAATAATTTCAAGTCCTAATGTATAATGTATGTAAAGATGAGTAGTACTCAGTACGTTATAATAATAACGTTATATAATAATATATGATAAAAAAATATTAAATGCAATCAATAAATCAAATTTAACAAAATTTTATACAAGGCGGTAAGTATTTAAACTTCAAAAGGGGATGTTTTGTAAACAATGATATTATTCAGCCAGAATTTAAACAATAGAATATCGTTGTACAACTATTTATTTATTTATTAAGGTCTCACATTGCATGTTACTCAATATAATACAATTAAAACATATATACAGATAAAACTCAGACTAATAACAACATGCAATCCTTTCTAAATAGAAATACATGTACGAGAGACTGTTATCAATTCAAACAATACAAAATAACAAATATTAAATTATAATCAAAAGCAAAAATATACGCATGAAGACAAAATTATAATTAAGAATAGTAAAAATAATAATTTAATAAAAATACTAAAAAATGGATTTCTTACACAATAAGAAAGTTCGACATTTTAAAATATTAAAACAGGTTTTTGCACTAATCCTTATTAAATCTGGGTGGGTAAAAATTACTGTGAGCTGTTCATTACATGTTAACTAGTAAAATCATTACATATATTAAAAACTTGTGATAAGAGATTAAAACGTATATCATCACATAGACAACAACATAACATTACATAGGTTCCCATACACAGATATTTAACCCAAAAATATCGTAAGGATTCCATGGACCCACCCCTTAACTTTTTTGTTACTCAATTTATTTCTTAAAACTTAATAACATTTCAAAGCTTAGATAATGTAGTTTTCGCATATGTTTTAATTCTTAAATCAGATAATTAAAACAAAAACTAGGCTTGTTTAAAATTATTCTTTCCTATTTTTTTCGCGCATATTTTTTATTGGAGTAAATGGACCCATCTTTTATTCTATTACTTATTAATGCACATTTATAGAAAATATATATTTTAAAAGCTATTAGAAAGAATTTTTTCAGAAATGTTACGTTGAACTAAATCGGACTGCTATTCATGGGGTTGTATACATTTCAACACAACTATGTCAATTCAAGTAACATGACAATTATCGCTTATCACCCTGCATGAAACTTATTGAACACATGGGAAAATGTACCCACCTATATAAGCCATTCATTTCAATATCCTACAATAAGTTTTTTGATAGCAAGCAATTTATAATGTTGAAATTGGGTTAAAATGAACTAACTTATAAGCATTTGAATAGCACACTGTCATGCGCTGATGTTCTCAGTTACGATTTCAATTTACTTTTTATAGAAGTTAAGTCCATATAAGGGTTTATGTATTAATATCTTTAAAAATGATTAAACAAGAGTATTACTTATTACATGGTTTAATTCGTACGATTATTAATTAAAGTATGCGTGCATTTGAATTGAACTCGACTGTAGCGCGCATTTTCATCGTAGGCCTACTGAACAACAATGAAGACCTATCACATAGACTTTTAACGATTTATACATAAACTTATAGGATGGGAGTAAAGTCAATTATGTACCATAACAATAAAGTGCGGTATTCTATGATACGACCACTTGTACATGTATAATATACATTTGTATGTCTCTTAAAAAGGCACTTATCTTTAGATCCTGTTTTTATCCTTAGTATATCAATAGTCATTTTTCACAGAATATAGGTATAAATTTTTATTGTTATATAAAATTTTACCCTATTTTTATACGTTTAGAAACGTTTAATAAAGCAATACATGTTCAGTATTGTTTAACTAATATTATAGATTTTCAAAATCGCGGTCTTTAAAAACAAGACAAAAATGGTACTATAATGGAAAATAATAGACGTAGTAAATTATTTATGTTATCTCGGAATGGTCTTTAATTATACAGGTACATTTGTTTTACGACAAACCTCTTTAACTGGAAAAATTAAAGGCTTTAAATGTTTTATTGAATAATTCCAATGATCTTTATGAAATGAGATAATAAAATAATTTGTATTTTGTAATGTCGAAAATGGCCGCCAATTTCGACAACTCTCGTTAGCCAATTATAACGTGCGCACGTAAAGCTATTGCGTGGCCACGTAAAGCTATTACGTGGCCACGTAAACGTTATTGCGTGCGCACGTAATAGCTACTGCGTGGTCATGTAAAGCTATTACGTGGCCACGTAAACGTTATTGCGTGCGCACGTAATAGCTACTGCGTGGCCACGTAATAGTAGCGGTATTTAAATATTTCTCCATGTCACCTTTATGCCACCGTATCTTTAAGCATATCTGAGCATATAATGCTCTACGACAAGGTTGTGCTTTCTGATTTGTTTGTCATTTTTGGAACGATGTCCCTAAGACATCGTTCCAATGGTAACAAGAAAGTATAAGATTACTCTTTTCACGCTTCAACAATTTTCAACATAGACAAAGAGGCATAGTTCAAGCGTGAAACTCATTAACATCTCATTTAAATGTAATACAACGCTGGCTTGTGTTGTCGTTCTTGAAACTCTCCAGGAAAAGGGAGGTTACTCTCAGGACATACACATTTTGCAATGGAGACGGGATAATTCAACCCGTATACAACTCAGACCGTGACAACTGCAAAGATTACTTGTTGGAGTAAAAAGGGCCTACGATGTTTTAGACAATGCCTGTTATACTTAATTACATCATTCGATAATTATAAACAATATTAAATGATCGTATTATATTATGATACTTATGTCAATACATCAAGGACGATTTTGGTATTTTTTTGCGCACCGTTCTGTGCATATCAAAAACACGACGTAAACGTTACAAATAAGGCAGTGGCTAGAGTTACGATACCGTTAATCTAGGCCCAGGTTCTAGAGTTACGGAAGTTCCGTAACTGTAGACAACCCTGCCAGGGTTGGCTAGAGTTACGGAAGTCAAATAACATGCGCATGTTTCAACTTTAAAACGTCGAAAAACTTGTTTAAATTCATTATTACTCGAAATAAACAAATGTTTACCGACGTGACTTATCCAATTGTTATTACACCCGCCATTTTGGATATGACTAATACTCTTACTTGAGCGATTTTAAGTGATAGAGTTTGATTATAATTTGGAATGAATATGTATAATTTTGTACGGAATTTTAAGCAAATATTTATATGAAATAGTCGATTCTTAGAGTAATTTTAATTGTGAATAAATTGCAAGTGCAAAACGTTAATTTGACTTAAATTTCGTGAACAAAAATGGGAATGTAGCTTGATGCAAAAGAGCTTAGTACTTGGGGGAAAACCTTAAATGAATTGTTAGAAAGTCGATGTTTTTGTGAAAAAAATGCAGCTTGTCATTCCACACCAAATCTTTAAAATATTTACGAAAATATTAACGATCGCGTTAAAAAATACCCATTTATAACCAAAAATGAGAAGTTGTCAGCTCCTTGTGGTTAAAGAAAATAGTCCAGAATAATCTTTGGCTGCTGTACATGACCCTAAAATGTGATGAAAATTAATTCTTTGACTGGTTCATTTTTTTTGATAAAGTAAGATAAACCTTGCCATGAGCAAACCACTTGAGAAGTCTAGTGCTATGCTTTTGTTAAATTCTGTTAATTGATACTTAATACATTATTTTATAGATGATATACATAATTATATATTCTTTAATCAAAAAATAAGTTCAGGACATCGTTCCTCCAGCACTCCAGTGCTTTGATTCTATTTCTGAGCTAATGATGAGATAATTACAATGTACTTGTAACTTGTCCGGCTTCTTCATGTACAGAGTAGATTTTCCGAATTTATCCTTTCACCTCTGAAAACCAGTTTTTACTCTCGACAATCTGATTAAACCCCGATCTTAAATTTTCCGCTCGCCTAATTTGTACGACAATGCTCTACGGGATATCTGTTTACGAAGATTGTACTCTCGTGTTCCTGTTTATACAAGTCATAACAGACAAAACAAAGTGTACATATGAAATGTCTCATGGAAATCTTATCTAGATGGAAAGAAAATGCATATGAACTATTGTCAAAAGTAGTTGGAAATTGTAAATGAAACCTATCTTCTACTACATTTTTGAAAAGACACGAGGGTGTTACAATTACAGTTCGTACAAAAAATCCTGTTCATGTTGTAAACATTATAATGATCATATCCACGGCCAGTGATGCTCAGGATGACAATAAAATATTATGCAGTGTTAATTTTAAAATGTTTTGATATATGTCTTGTTGGGATAATTGTAATGCGTTCTATCGCTACCAGCATTATGAGGTGGTGGTTTATCAGCCTTACTAATAAACTTTACAACCATTTCAATACTGTGCTACCTTTGCAATGGATTGGCTTATTGTAATGTCTAAACAAACACACAATGTTATTTTGTAAGAACTATAGATGCCTCCCTATCGCCAGTAATATTATATAAATATTTACCCGGTACAGCTCTTGTATCAATTTAATACATACAAAACACTTGAAGGCCGTGGCGTAGTGGTTAGCATGTCTGACTTCGAATCCGGAGATCGCGGGTTCGAGCTCGGTCGCGGTATGTCATACCCTTTACATGAGTTGTCGGCCTCGTGGTAGGGTAAGTTAGTACAGGTGATATAAAAGTGTCCAGGTAAACTATAGTAGGAAGAGCTGGCCGTCGTATATATGACTTAAATATGTGTTGAATACGACGTTAAACCCCCCCCCCCCAAAAAAAAAACATCCCCAAAAAACAAAAAACTGATCTCTTGAGTCAGCTTCTGGCATTTATATACATTACTCGATTTCATTTATCTGTAGCGTGTTCAATTACACTAAACGTTACAGTACGTTACATAACGATACATTCGGAACTCCTCGGCCATTCGCTGCGAATAATCTAATTTAATACACAAATATGCGATCGTTAAGGCGATGAGTGATATGTTTCAAAATTTACGAACTATAAACGAAACATCACTCAATGCCTAAACGATCATATATTTGTTTACTTCAACACTGGTAGTTTCAAAATAGCGTCTAAATATGTCCGAGATTAATCGCAACGAATGGCCGAGGAGTTCCGAATGTATCGTTACGGAACGTTTTGTAACGTTCGCGGTAACTGAACGAAGGGCAGCTTTTACCTGTAGCACTTAATTAATATTGTAAATTGCATATTAAAATGTATAAGCGCTGTTTCGGTTTAAAATAAAGTCAAGCACTGGCTATATATTTAGAGATAATCTCTTCAAGATGGGAGCTACCCATTTGGACGATGCTGCAAACTTGACAAAAGAAAGAGTTGTATTAGTTCAGTGCTACATCAGTGCTACATCAGGTTAATATTAACGTTTAATACATTGGCAGATTTGATCATGATGAGATCTAAGGCAATTAGGTTTATGTTGGTTCTGACACCACTGAATCGTGGACCGAGGATTGACATTCTTTCATCACATTAAAGGGAAGAAACCAATGCTAGGATGTTGCGTAAATTGTGACATGGTTGTCTTCTTACATATTACAATAAAGGGAAGTAACTAATGCGAGTATAAAGTAGCAACGCGTGACGTAACCGCTGTGAGGAGTTTGGTATTTAGCGTAAATTCTGACATGGTTGTCATTCTTACAACACAACAAAAGATCGCACACCACTGAGAGGATTTTGCGTTAATTCTGACATGGTTGTCATTCTTACATTATTACAATAACGGACGTAATAATGTTGCGTAAAATCTTCTCAAAAGGTTGCCATCCTTTTATCACAATAAGGGGAAGTGACCAATGCGAGGATGTTGCATAAAAACTTGCCTGTTTGTCATTTTTAGCTCGACTTTTCGAAGAAAATGAGAGCTATTGCTATACCTTTTGCGTTGGCGTCGGCGTTGGCGTTGGCGTTGGCGTTGGCGTTGGTTTTCAGGTTAAAGTTTTTTGAAACACTTATAATTTGAACACTATCCAAGTTATTTTATTGAAAGTTGGTATACTTATTAAGTGAGACTATATTAACCATTCTGTGAAAGGGGATAACTCTGGATGAATTATTTTTTGAGTTATTGCCCTTTTATACTTAATCTTTATGTTTGTGTTCCTTGCATGTACTTGCTTCTAATGAAATATGTTTTACCTATTTTTATTTGAATTCTTACTGTCGGCATCTTGAACTACATAATACATTTGTAACCAAATTAGTGGTCTTTTTATATTCTGTTTCGTTCCGTTTAGCTAAATCATATTTAAAAACAATCATTAAATGGAAGGAACACTAACTAACAGATTAGCCTTATTACATAATAATGATTAGTTGCAGATTCAAACTTGACAGTTATACAAACATTAACGATTATCCGATATTCATAAAAAAATCATTGATATAAATTATATTCTGTCTCGTTTCGTTCCGTTTCGCAAAGTACCAATACCTGTATGGGTATGGTACTTTGCGAAATGGAACGAAACAAGAGAGAAAGGGCTAATTTGGTTATATACATGTATTTATTATGTGATTCAAGATAATGACAACAGCGCAAAATAGTAGTTTGATAAAAAAAAAGTATTTTATAACACGCGTGTACATGCAAGAAAATATGCAAAAGCCTTCCCTTTACAAAAATACAATTTTCCTATAATCTTATAACATACATGTAAAAAGGCGACTTGTAGATACAATTACTACATATATAAAGCCATAAATGATTATTTGATATACCTGGCAAAATTGCATGTCGAGGTTATTTATGAAGGTACATGTACCTATGCGTTTGATACATAGAAAGTCAGTAGCACAAGTGTTAGCAGGTTAGACGACTACAAGACCAGCGATCCTGGTTCGATTCTCACCGCAGCTGATATCAAGACTAGTGTTCAGACTAAATCGAATTAACGTAAACTATAGATATTTGCTATACATATAACATATATAATAATCTATGTATTGTTCGAAACGAAAATAATTTCGTTTGTGGCGGTAACTGTAAGTATACATAAACCATGTATAGTGTATATACCGTTTTGCCAGACTTTAAAATCTGTATGATTTATTTCGGAGTCCGACAATTACCGACAAACCGTCATTGAATATTCAAATGTCCCAGGTCAATATTGCCAAACAATACCATAAGTTTCTTGTAAATAAATAGTATTCTGTTGTTTCGTTTCGTTTCGTTTCGTTTCGCAAAGTACCAATACCTGTGTGGGTATTGGTACTTTGCGAAACGGAACGAAACGAGAGACAAGAGGCTATTCTGGTTATACATGTATATGTATTACGTCATCAAAGATGCCGACAATAAGAATGAAAAGATAAATAGACGAAGAATCATATTTTCGGATGGCAATTTATACAATACAACCAAGAATGATGTATGAAAAAGATAAGATAAGCTTTATTTAAAGTCGGCAATAAAAACAATGATTTACCAATCCAGGCTCGACCTTTATTCTACAGGCAAGCATAAACGATCATAATATATGAATGCCCGAAATATTTCATGTAAAATACATTATTTTTTCTCGTTACGTTCCGTTTCACAAGATACCAATACCTGTGTGGGTATTGGTACTTCGCGAAACGGAACGAAACAAGAGAGAATGGGCTAGATTGGTATAATGACATCAACAGCACAAACATAGTAGTTTAAAGAATAATCACGCGTGCACATACAATGAAATATGCAAAAGCGACTAGCGACGTTAAAAAAGAAACTCTACATTTACTTTTAGTAAAGTGTTGTATGGTATCAGTAATTAGTTATGGCGTTGATGAGCGGTCGCAAATTACTTGAACAATATTGACATACAAATTCTTGTGATCATTATTGTACATGGAAGCATAAACGATTATTAGATAAAAAAAACATTTCATGTATATAAATAATTTTTTCTCGTTTCGTTCCGTTTCGCAAAATACCAATACCCGTGAAGGTATTGTTCGTTTTTTTTCTCAACTGTCAAAACATGAATAATTTTACGGTGACTAAACGCTCTTTGTCTTACACACGTGATATTGAGATAGTGTGTAATCATTCACCGTGAAATTAATCAAACTTTGACAGTTGAGAAAAAAATGGACAATAATGGTACTTTGCGAAACGAAACGGAACTAGACAAAACTATAGTTCATACTTAATTGTTTGTGTATAATGAGTTTCATCGGATAGACTAAGATTATACAGAGTTCATATAATTTACTATTATGATTACTGTATATTGATTTTAAGAAATTACATTTCATTTCTTATTTCCCCCATGTGGTGCCTCTCTTGTCGTTCCGTTCCGTTTCGTTCCGTTTCGCAAAGTACCAATAGCCGTCTGGTCCCATTGGTTACCCCCCTTTTACCTAATTAGTCTAATATTGGTGTGCAGTTTTATATTAATATATTTTTTTTAGTTTAGTTTAGTTTATTTAAATCTGACTGGTCCCCCAAAATGCATGAGGCTACCTAGTCAGATTTATAATTGGGGGTCTTTTAGTATATTTTCTGTTAGGATATCTTCCCTCAGCTAGATAATCAATTAATATTTTAAATATTTTTGTTGAATTTTCATTATCTGGGGGGGTAGTTGTGTTACCTTGGTGACCGATTATATTGAGTTAAAATAGCTTTGTTTTTAATTTTTGTCTAGGTTTTTCATATTTTTTGCAATCAAATACTAGATGGTCAAATGTTTCTTGTGCTTGGCAATTTACACTCTGCGTTTTCATTGTTTTGGGCACCAAGGTAACCACGTCCCAGTCTTAATTGAGTTATTGCCTTATCATTTGCTGGTAATTAAGTATTTAAGTTCCCTAGAAATTTATGTGGCAACCTTTATTTTTGATTTATGGTCAGTGACTGATTGAGGGCAGTGGCCAGGTGGTCAAAACAACCCCTATCCCAATCAGGACTGACTTAATAATTCATTTATTATTTATGTTTTCTTGTGATCTCCCAGAATTAGTTAGGCTACCTAAAGTGAATTTAATAAAGTGTTTTAGTTAATCTTTTTTTTTTATAATATTTTCTATTAAGGTATCCTATTTCAGCTAGATAGTCTATAAGTATTTTGTAAATTTTGGACGAGTTTTCATTGATAGGGAATAATAGTGTAACCTTGTTGACTGAACTTATATCCAATTCAAATAACTTGTTTTTTAGCTTTTGTCTGGCTTCTTCATAACTTTTGCAATCAAAAAGTAAATGTTCAAAAGTTTCTATTGACTGACAATTTGGACAAGGTTTTTTTATTATAGCTTCAGCCCCAAGGTAGCTACATCCTAATTTTAATTGTGTTATTGCCTTATCATGAGCTGGTACAACAGAATATTGTTGCATAATTGTAGGGCATTTTTCATAGGTTATGCCTTTTGATGCACAATATTTAGGAAATTGCACGTTTTTGAATTGATGTTTAGTTTTGGATTTTATTATGTTATACATTTCTTGGACACTTAGTTTTATGTCAATAAATTCTCCATTTAGGGATCCTTGTTTAGCTGTTTTATCAGCCATTTCATTCCCTTCTATCCCTACATGGCTAGGAATCCAGATAATGTTCACATTTGTATTTAGTTAAGCAATATAAGATATTGTGTTCTAATTTTGGTCTGTTTTTGAATTTACATGATTGTATTGCCTGAATTGAACTTAACGAGTCTGAATATAGATTTATTTTATCTGGAATTAAATTTTGTTTTTTTATTTACAACATTATATAGTAACCAACTAAGAGCTACACTTATTGCTGTGATTTCACAGCTATAGATTGAGACTCTATGGTCTAGTTTAATTGCCATATTTTGGATAATTTTGTTGTTTTTGTCTAATATTACAATTCCTGCCCCAGCTAAATTATTTTCTGGGTCTTTACTGCCATCAGTATAAATTTCCCATGGAGTTTTATTTTTGTTAATGAATTCTACTGCTTTATTTTTATTAGTTATTTCAGGATCTTTTTATTAATAGTTTTAGTTAACTCAATATTTGTATTTGGGACTGTTAGTCCTATCAATGATTCATAGAAATACAAGAATTTAAATTATTTGAGTATTGATGCGTGTTAGTTTTAGCATATATGAGCCTGAATCAGTGATGTAATAAATCTTGCCAAACAAAATTAAAATAAACAAATAGTTTTGGGTCTAATTCATAGTTTTTCAAACAAAGATAAGTGTCAAAGTTTTTCACAGTTAATTCTAAAATCCAAATGTCAACAATAAAAATTTTGACAGTTAGTTCATACTATGACATACTATGACAGGAATATACAAATTAATATACAAAAGAATGTGACACTTCCCTCAAACTTGTCTGTCAAACTTGAGTTAGTTATAAACAAATGACTACTTATCTATAAGCTCTTCAAGCTTGAAAATATTATTCTTTTCTTATTTCTTCCCTTGATTTGCACTCAAATATTAAACAATAAGTTCACTGCCTCTAAGATATTTAACCAAAAATAGAAATATTACGAAAATCAATAACCTTAATCTTTGATTTCAAATTTAAAAATATAAAACTAACTGGATAATTTCAAACCTATATCATATTTATATCAGACTAATTGGAGCAAGCTTAAAGTCCTCAGATGATTTTTAAATTAAGTGAACTTAGTTAAATGATTCCAAATAGTATATTAAACAAAAAAAGATCAACAATTTCTTTTATTTAGATCTAAGTTAAAAAGAAAAACAAACCAACTGAATAATTTCTAACTTTTCAAACAAATGGAAACAACATAAACTTATCAAATGACTTCAATTGGAATTGAAATGATTTAATTGAACTAAATGATATGAATTCAAATTGATATAATTAATTCTAAAATTGAATTAATCAATTTAAATTAAACTATATGAATTTTGAAATTTATTTAAATAATGAATGAAAACTCAAAATTAAATTCCATAAATATCACTGATTCACACTTTATGCACTAAACTTTTCACACTTATGTTAAGGTGTTTACTCGTTGAGAGCTGGAGTAAGAGTGTGCTTGCTCAACGATCCACAGACCTAATATTTAAAGCATTCAACTCTACAAATGTAAGAGTAAACGTTTCGTACAAGATATACAAATTTAGTCATTGACTTAAACCAACTTTATTTTTATTGTACAGTCTACTGTGATATCACTTCAGACGATCTGATAGGTGCATTTTACTTCAATGTTCATTGGAACACAGCCATGTCACATATTATATACTCGTGGAATTTATAAACCTGTAGCCTGTTCAATAACCCCGAACGTTCCGTAACGTTAGGGTCTGAATAACTTAACCCAAAGACAACTCAACCCGAGACAACTCAATCCCCAACTAACGGGTTGAGTTGTCACAACTTTGAGTTGAGTTATCCACGGGTTGAGTTGTCTGCGGGTTGAGTTTTCCCGTACCCATAACGTTAGCTAACAGTAGTTACTGAACACGCTTCTGAGCAAATCACACAATCAGCCTTAATTGGTTTTTCAACGTACAATTCAGTACCCATAACGTTAGCTAACAGTAGTTACTGAACACGCTTCTGAGCAAATCACACAATCAGCCTTAATTGGGTTTTCAACGTACAATTCAGTACCCATAACGTTAGCTAACAGTAGTTACTGAACACGCTTCTGAGCAAATCACACAATCAGCCTTAATTGGTTTTTCAACGTACAATTCAGTACCCATAACGTTAGCTAACAGTAGTTACTGAACACGCTTCTGAGCAAATCACACAATCAGTCTTAATTGGTTTTTCAACGTACAATTCAAACTACGTTAAGCTTTGTTTCTAGAAACTTAATTACTTACTGACACATGATCAATTCTAACACTTTTTTCTTAAAATTAGACAATATACCACCTTACAACATCAGATGGGTATGTCTACTTTCTGGACCCAATTACTTAAATACCAGTGGTGCGTTTAACCAAAACAAATACAAAAAACAACTTCGTAATTCAATAGCAAGAAACATTAATAATACATGTACTCTCATCCTTCGGCTTATCAGTTCTAAATATTATACAAATTGTGTAGAATAGTGTATACCTTTTGAATATCATATCATAGTTATCCTTAAATTATCCGTCTGACTTTGAGGTGCCAATTATATGAAACTGACTTACGAAGAGTTTTTTCGTAAGAATTTTTTTGTGAAAAACACCACAGAACACTTGTATAATTTGTTTCTTAGAACTGAATACTTTACCGAACTCTTTGGTCTGGTTGAAATGTCACATGTTCACATCGCTACACTCACCTCTATTTATTCCATGTGAGGTTAAACAATGTAAACTTATTAATAAGCTCTTTCTCAATAATTGTGCCATCATCTGTGCGGTTCGAACCCGCGGGAACTTTCGATCACGAGTCTAGTGCCCAGACTACCGGACCGAGGGAAATCAAACAGTGAGATTCGCACTTAAATTTTTTCGATCCTGAGACGAATGTCCTAAGTGTTCATCATGTCTATAGAACTTTTTTCCTTAAAACACATCTACGACTCATCTCAAAAATTAATAACAAAAGTAAGCGATTAGTTACAAAAATCTTATTCTTTATTTAAATATTTTACTCAAAAACTATGAAACAACAAAATAAGTTTTAAACTAGTGATACAGTTTAAATCTATAAATTTGATACTATTCATGAAAGACTTATAAAAACACTCTCGCTCCAAAATAAAATATTCTATAAATAGGACAAAGGCATTATACAAGTTTAGGGCTCCAATGCAACGCACCTTTGTCCTGGCAAATAACTCATTGTCCCTTTACCATTTACCCGCTACGACTCGTATCACAGAAATTTAATCAAAATAAATAGATAAATAAATGAGATTCAACTCTGATAAATTATTTTCTATCAAAATTTAACGATATTAATGTCATTGTCTAAAGACGAGGCATACAGCAAGTCCGGTGCGGACGTGTTTGCACAAAGTTTCTCTTCAGCTTTGATGTTAAAAAATTCTATGAACACGCTGGCTTTTCTTAATATCTGGTCACCTTTCAGTAGTTTATTCTCAGATAATGTGACATACTTTCTTTTAAAAGAATGATCTTTCGTCATGCCATTTGGTAATAAAAGTTTAAAGTTATGCGTGGGTTCAGTGTTGTTTTCATTTAGGTCTGGTTGAAATGTCACATGTTTACATCGCTACACTCACCTCTATTTATTCCATGTGAGGTTAAACAATGTAAACTTAACCTCTTTCTCAATAGTTGTGCCATCATCTGTGCGGTTCGAACCCGCGGGAACTTTCGATCACGAGTCTAGTGCCCAGACTACCGGACCGAGGGAAATCAAACAGTGAGATTCGCACTTAAAATTTTTCGATCCTGAGACGAATGTCTTAAGTGTTCATCATGTCTATAGAACTTTTTTCCTTAAAACACATCTACGACTCATCTCAAAAATTAATAACAAAAATAAGCGATTAGTTACAAAAATCTTATTCTTTATTTAAATATTTTACTCAAAAACTATGAAACAACAAAATAAGTTTTAAACTAGTGATACAGTTTAAATCTATAAATTTGATACTATTCATGAAAGACATATAAAAACACTCTCGCTCCAAAATAGAATATTCTATAAATAGGACAAAGGCATTATACAAGTTTAGGGCTCCAATGCAACGCACCTTTGTCCTGGCAAATAACTCATTGTCCCTTTACCATTTACCCGCTACGACTCGTATCACAGAAATTTAATCAAAATAAATAGATAAATAAATGAGATTCAACTCTGATAAATTATTTTCTATCAAAATCTAACGATATTAATGTCATTGTCTAAAGACGAGGCATACAGCAAGTCCGGTGCGGACGTATTTGCACAAAGTTTCTCTTCAGCTTTGATGTTAAAAAATTCTATGAACACGCTGGCTTTTCTTAATATCTGGTCACCTTTCAGTAGTTTATTCTCAGATAATGTGACATACTTTCTTTTAAAAGAATGATCTTTCGTCATGCCATTTGGTAATAAAAGTTTAAAGTTATGCGTGGGTTCAGTGTTGTTTTCATTTTTACTAACTTTGTAAGTAAATCGCGAAATGATCAAATATCGTCCAGTTACCGGAATCGTTAAACAAGGGCTTGAATCTTCGGGTTGAATTGAGCTACCTTCTTCTGGAATCCATCTTATAGTTTTATTAACTGAAAATATTAAATATTGAATAAAGTATGACGCCATATTTGGTCAGATATGGTCACATCACAATGTCATACAAGATTAAATTTAAAAATCTAATTAATATAGCTATGACAACAAGTACTCCGTATGAGAATCGTGGACACTTTAGCTAAAAAGACAAGGCAGTACATTTCAACAGCAAGAGTGCCATCTATATGAACATTGGTGACGTCACATCCGGTAGATCAGATTTGATACCGGAGGACTACACTTCACGAATGAAAATTCGACAAAATGCCATTATTTCTAACAATGTGACTCAGTCTATGGAGTTTGTTGTTAAATACTATAAAACACATCATTCTAAGTGGTTTGGTTCGTGAATCAGGCCGCCACAATGTAACGAAAAGTATTGAAAGCAAAGATACTCGTGCAATTATATTTTACCTTCAAAGAACTTTTGATCCATTTTAAATGTTCCTGAATTCTGTTGACTAAGTGTAAACTTCTCTAAAATGATAAAACATACACTCATTTAAATACATGTAAGAGGTCGTGGCTTAGCGGTTTAGAAGCTGGACGTTGAACCAACACAAATCATACAGCAAACAGGGAGATTTTTTACATGTTTAAACTTTTGTTATAAAAAGATGCTACAAACAAACAACAAAAATAAGAACGTAGGATGTTTGCCTTGAAACGGACAAGTGGCAAAATAATTGGCACTGGGGTTTAAACGATTTTCTATGAAGCTCGTTCTTACCCAAACAGTTTCAAGAATGAACTATAACGAATTGTCTTAGTTCAATCCACCCAACACTTGATAATGTTATGTGCAAAAACACAGACACATATAAAAACAAAAAGCTAATGACATAACCAAGATAAAAGACAAGTATACTCAATGATGTTACAGAGACGAGAGCTTGAGAAGTTAATACACCAAATACAATACATTCGGAACACCTCGACCTTTCATGAATGAATAATCTCGAAAAGATTTGTGGGGGTTTACCCTGGCGGCTTGGGTTTTTACAACTTACGCGAGGCGAAGCACGTAACGGTTATACAAAATAGTTCTTGTAGTATACACACAGATCTTCGTCAAAACATATTTCTATGTTATATATTTAACTTAATATTGCTTAGCGATATTAATGAACTGTGATATTTTAAATTTATGGACGAAACATCACTCATTGCCTAAACGATCGTGTAATTGTTTACTTCAACACCGGTAGTTCCAAAATGGTGTCTAAATATGTCCGAGGTTATTCGTAGCGAATGGCCGAGGAGTTCCGAATGAAATACAATATATTAAGGTACATACCTGATATAGGAGCTGTGATTGTATCGTTTGATGAATCTTGTTCTACCAAAATGTGTGTAGATTGTTTTAAACTTTTTAACTGAAGTATATAAATCCAACAAACATGATAGTTCTAAGAGATAAGTCTATTGTTTTACAAACAAATCAACAACAAGTATCGTATGTCAGTACAGTTAAATTCCACTATCCAGAAAACATTGGTTATTGTACAATAGTGCAACTTTTATAATTAATTAAGTCCTAATGCTTTATTTAGGAAGAAAAATAGCCCTATATACACATTAAGGCCATTTTACGTATAGCGAAACTTAACTGTGGAATAAAAACTAAACTAAAATGTTTATATCAGTTCATTTCTGTTCGCTCGAAACACGTCCATTTGTTATATCGGGCTCGCCGGAAGTCATTTCAATGTCCGATTAATTTCATAGAATAACCAATTTTAGAAAGTCGTGATGGCTAAAATGTGGTAACTTGTATTTTGCACTAGTCAAAATATTGTCCCGCTAATGAGAATATAGAATGAAGAATAGTTGATGGCTCAAAGTTTTGATGTTCAAAATATTTCTGAGCTCTCATGGTTAATAGTCACCAATCTCAATCCATCTGGGTCGATAGCGCAGTTGCATGGTAGCGCGCCGGGATTTGATACCTCGTGTCCCGATGCACAATATTTAGGAAATTGCACGTTTTTGAATTGATGTTTAGTTTTGGATTTTATTATGTTATACATTTCTTGGACACTTAGTTTTATGTCAATAAATTCTCCATTTAGGGATCCTTGTTTAGCTGTTTTATCAGCCATTTCATTCCCTTCTATCCCTACATGGCTAGGAATCCAGATAATGTTCACATTTGTATTTAGTTAAGCAATATAAGATATTGTGTTCTAATTTTGGTCTGTTTTTGAATTTACATGATTGTATTGCCTGAATTGAACTTAACGAGTCTGAATATAGATTTATTTTATCTGGAATTAAATTTTGTTTTTTTATTTACAACATTATATAGTAACCAACTAAGAGCTACACTTATTGCTGTGATTTCACAGCTATAGATTGAGACTCTATGGTCTAGTTTAATTGCCATATTTTGGATAATTTTGTTGTTTTTGTCTAATATTACAATTCCTGCCCCAGCTAAATTATTTTCTGGGTCTTTACTGCCATCAGTATAAATTTCCCATGGAGTTTTATTTTTGTTAATGAATTCTACTGCTTTATTTTTATTAGTTATTTCAGGATCTTTTTATTAATAGTTTTAGTTAACTCAATATTTGTATTTGGGACTGTTAGTCCTATCAATGATTCATAGAAATACAAGAATTTAAATTATTTGAGTATTGATGCGTGTTAGTTTTAGCATATATGAGCCTGAATCAGTGATGTAATAAATCTTGCCAAACAAAATTAAAATAAACAAATAGTTTTGGGTCTAATTCATAGTTTTTCAAACAAAGATAAGTGTCAAAGTTTTTCACAGTTAATTCTAAAATCCAAATGTCAACAATAAAAATTTTGACAGTTAGTTCATACTATGACATACTATGACAGGAATATACAAATTAATATACAAAAGAATGTGACACTTCCCTCAAACTTGTCTGTCAAACTTGAGTTAGTTATAAACAAATGACTACTTATCTATAAGCTCTTCAAGCTTGAAAATATTATTCTTTTCTTATTTCTTCCCTTGATTTGCACTCAAATATTAAACAATAAGTTCACTGCCTCTAAGATATTTAACCAAAAATAGAAATATTACGAAAATCAATAACCTTAATCTTTGATTTCAAATTTAAAAATATAAAACTAACTGGATAATTTCAAACCTATATCATATTTATATCAGACTAATTGGAGCAAGCTTAAAGTCCTCAGATGATTTTTAAATTAAGTGAACTTAGTTAAATGATTCCAAATAGTATATTAAACAAAAAAAGATCAACAATTTCTTTTATTTAGATCTAAGTTAAAAAGAAAAACAAACCAACTGAATAATTTCTAACTTTTCAAACAAATGGAAACAACATAAACTTATCAAATGACTTCAATTGGAATTGAAATGATTTAATTGAACTAAATGATATGAATTCAAATTGATATAATTAATTCTAAAATTGAATTAATCAATTTAAATTAAACTATATGAATTTTGAAATTTATTTAAATAATGAATGAAAACTCAAAATTAAATTCCATAAATATCACTGATTCACACTTTATGCACTAAACTTTTCACACTTATGTTAAGGTGTTTACTCGTTGAGAGCTGGAGTAAGAGTGTGCTTGCTCAACGATCCACAGACCTAATATTTAAAGCATTCAACTCTACAAATGTAAGAGTAAACGTTTCGTACAAGATATACAAATTTAGTCATTGACTTAAACCAACTTTATTTTTATTGTACAGTCTACTGTGATATCACTTCAGACGATCTGATAGGTGCATTTTACTTCAATGTTCATTGGAACACAGCCATGTCACATATTATATACTCGTGGAATTTATAAACCTGTAGCCTGTTCAATAACCCCGAACGTTCCGTAACGTTAGGGTCTGAATAACTTAACCCAAAGACAACTCAACCCGAGACAACTCAATCCCCAACTAACGGGTTGAGTTGTCACAACTTTGAGTTGAGTTATCCACGGGTTGAGTTGTCTGCGGGTTGAGTTTTCCCGTACCCATAACGTTAGCTAACAGTAGTTACTGAACACGCTTCTGAGCAAATCACACAATCAGCCTTAATTGGTTTTTCAACGTACAATTCAGTACCCATAACGTTAGCTAACAGTAGTTACTGAACACGCTTCTGAGCAAATCACACAATCAGCCTTAATTGGGTTTTCAACGTACAATTCAGTACCCATAACGTTAGCTAACAGTAGTTACTGAACACGCTTCTGAGCAAATCACACAATCAGCCTTAATTGGTTTTTCAACGTACAATTCAGTACCCATAACGTTAGCTAACAGTAGTTACTGAACACGCTTCTGAGCAAATCACACAATCAGTCTTAATTGGTTTTTCAACGTACAATTCAAACTACGTTAAGCTTTGTTTCTAGAAACTTAATTACTTACTGACACATGATCAATTCTAACACTTTTTTCTTAAAATTAGACAATATACCACCTTACAACATCAGATGGGTATGTCTACTTTCTGGACCCAATTACTTAAATACCAGTGGTGCTTTTAACCAAAACAAATACAAAAAACAACTTCGTAATTCAATAGCAAGAAACATTAATAATACATGTACTCTCATCCTTCGGCTTATCAGTTCTAAATATTATACAAATTGTGTAGAATAGTGTATACCTTTTGAATATCATATCATAGTTATCCTTAAATTATCCGTCTGACTTTGAGGTGCCAATTATATGAAACTGACTTACGAAGAGTTTTTTCGTAAGAATTTTTTTGTGAAAAACACCACAGAACACTTGTATAATTTGTTTCTTAGAACTGAATACTTTACCGAACTCTTTGGTCTGGTTGAAATGTCACATGTTCACATCGCTACACTCACCTCTATTTATTCCATGTGAGGTTAAACAATGTAAACTTAACCTCTTTCTCAATAATTGTGCCATCATCTGTGCGGTTCGAACCCGCGGGAACTTTCGATCACGAGTCTAGTGCCCAGACTACCGGACCGAGGGAAATCAAACAGTGAGATTCGCACTTAAAATTTTTCGATCCTGAGACGAATGTCCTAAGTGTTCATCATGTCTATAGAACTTTTTTCCTTAAAACACATCTACGACTCATCTCAAAAATTAATAACAAAAATAAGCGATTAGTTACAAAAATCTTATTCTTTATTTAAATATTTTACTCAAAAACTATGAAACAACAAAATAAGTTTTAAACTAGTGATACAGTTTAAATCTATAAATTTGATACTATTCATGAAAGACTTATAAAAACACTCTCGCTCCAAAATAGAATATTCTATAAATAGGACAAAGGCATTATACAAGTTTAGGGCTCCAATGCAACGTACCTTTGTCCTGGCAAATAACTCATTGTCCCTTTACCATTTACCCGCTACGACTCGTATCACAGAAATTTAATCAAAATAAATAGATAAATAAATGAGATTCAACTCTGATAAATTATTTTCTATCAAAATTTAACGATAGTAATGTCATTGTCTAAAGACGAGGCATACAGCAAGTCCGGTGCGGACGTGTTTGCACAAAGTTTCTCTTCAGCTTTGATGTTATAAAATTCTATGAACACGCTGGCTTTTCTTAATTCCTGGTCACCGTTCAGTAGTTTATTCTCAGATAATGTGACATACTTTCTTTTAAAAGAATGATCTTTCGTCATGCCATTTGGTAATAAAAGTTTAAAGTTATGCGTGGGTTCAGTGTTGTTTTCATTTTTACTAACTTTGTAAGTAAATCGCGAAATGATCAAATATCGTCCAGTTACCGGAATCGTTAAACAAGGGCTTGAATCTTCGGGTTGAATTGAGCTACCTTCTTCTGGAATCCATCTTATAGTTTTATTAACTGAAAATATTAAATATTGAATAAAGTATGACGCCATATTTGGTCAGATATGGTCACATCACAATGTCATACAAGTATAAATTTAAAAATCTAATTAATATAGCTATGACAACAAGTACTCCGTATGAGAATCGTGGACACTTTAGCTAAAAAGACAAGGCAGTACATTTCAACAGCAAGAGTGCCTTCTATATGAACATTGGTGACGTCACATCCGGTAGATCAGATTTGATACCGGAGGACTACACTTCACGAATGAAAATTCGACAAAATGCCATTATTTCTAACAATGTGACTCAGTCTATGGAGTTTGTTTTTAAATACTATAAAACACATCATTCTAAGTGGTTTGGTTCGTGAATCAGGCCGCCACAATGTAACAAAAAGTATTGAAAGCAAAGATACTCGTGCAATTATATTTTACCTTCAAAGAACTTTTGATCCATTTTAAATGTTCCTGAATTCTGTTGACTAAGTGTAAACTTCTCTAAAATGATAAAACATACAATCATTTAAATAAGAGGTCGTGACTTAGCGGTTTAGAAGCTGGACGTTGAACCAACACAAATCATACAGCAAACAGGGAGATTTTTTACATGTTTAAACTTTTGTTATAAAAAGATGCTACAAACAACAAAAATAAGAACGTAGGATGTTTGCCTTGAAGCGGACAAGTGGCAAACAATTGGCACTGGGGTTTAAACGATTTTCTATGAAGCTCATTCTTACCCAAACAGTTTCAAGAACGAACTATAACGAATTGTCTTAGTTCAATCTACCCAACACTTGATAATGTTATGTGCAAAAACACAGACACATATAAAAACAAAAAGCTAATGACATAATCAAGATAAAAGACAAGTATACTCAATGATGTTACAGAGACGAGAGCTTGAGAAGTTAATACACCAAATACAATACATTCGGAACACCTCGACCTTTCATGAATGAATAATCTCGAAAAGATTTGTGGGGGTCTACCCTGGTGGCTTGGGTTTTTACTACCTACGCGCGGCGAAGCACATGCGAAGCACGTAATGGTTATACAAAAAAGTTCTTGTAGTATACACTTAGATCTTCGTCAAAACATATTTCTATGTTATATATTTAACAAAATATTGTTAAGCGATATCAATGAACTGTAATATTTTAAATTTATGGACGAAACATCACTCATTGCCTAAACGATCGTGTAATTGTTTACTTCAACACTGGTAGTTCCAAAATGGCGTCTAAATATGTCCGACGTTATTCGCAGCGAATGACCGAGGAGTTCCGAATGAAATACAATATATTAAGGTACATACCTGATATAGGAGCTGTGATTGTATCGTTTGATGAATCTTGTTCTACCAAAATGTGTGTAGATTGTTTTAAACTTTTTAACTGAAGTATATAAATCCAACAAACATGATAGTTCTAAGAGATAAGTCTATTATTTTACAAACAAATCAACAACAAGTATCGTATGTCAGTACAGTTAAATTCCATTATCCAGAAAACATTGCTTATTGTACAATAGTGCAACTTTTATAATTAATTAAGTCCTAATGCTTTATTTAGGAAGAAAAATAGCCCTATATACACTTTAAGGCCATTTTACGTATAGCGAAACTTAACTGTGGAATAAAAACTAAACTAAAATTTTTCTATCAGTTCATTTCTGTTCGCTCGAAACACGCCCATTTGTTATATCGGGCTCGCCGGAAGTCATTTCAATGTCCGATTAAATTCATAGAATAACCAATTTTAAAAAGTCGTGATGGCTAAAATGTGGTAACTTGTATTTTGCACTAGTCAAAATATTGTCCCGCTAATGAGAATATAGAATGAAGAATAGTTGATGGCTCAAAGTTTTGATGTTCAAAATATTTCTGAGCTCTCATGGTTAATAGTCACCAATCTCAATCCATCTGTGTCGATAGCGCAGTTGCATGGTAGCGCGCCGGGATTTTATACCTCGTGTCCCGAAGTGAGTACAGGTTCGAATCCAACCCGGGGAGGTTATACCCTTCCATGAAAATTTGACAATAATGTCAATTTTCCTCCATTGATTAGACAATATGGAGAAGTTTCCGGTCTTGTGGAAGGGTAGGTGAGTACTGGTTATAGACAATGGTCCAGGAAAGCTAGGTTAGGTGCGCTGGACGCCGTGAAATGACCTAAATTGTGTTGATACGACGTTAACTCCAATAAATAAATAAATAAAATAAATAAATAAGACAATATGGAGAAGTTTCCGGTCTTGTGGAAGGGTAGGTGAGTACTGGTTATAGACAATGTCCAGGAAAGCCAGGTTAGGTGCGCTGGACGCCGTAAAATGAACTAAATTGTATTGCCACGGCGTTAAACACAGTTTAAAAATCCATCTGGAAAGGACCATTAAAATGAACAAAAATAACAAACCTGTAGCCAAAGGTAGAATACAGAAGAGATGGTAATTAAATTTACAGTTAATACACATCCCAATACCATCTTTAAGCATGTGTGTTTCCTCCGACATCTTTTGTCTAAAGTTTTTGATGAAAACCCTTCAATGTTATGCTTACAGGGACTATAATCTATCCTCTCATTGCTAGACATACTTTAATTTTCACGTCAAAATTACGATAATAATGAGAATTAACTGTTAATGAACGAAGTCAAAATATTTTTTTGAAAAGAAATCGCAAAATTGCCTATTTTTCTTATTTTCGGGATGTTTTTAAATGATATTCAAACCTTTGTTTTTATTATACAGTAATATTGAAGATGTTATTCTGAATGTTCAATTAACAGAGCGTGGTTGAATTTATATTCAACGCGAGTGTATTAAATGACCAATAGTGATTAATTTATTTCCTTGTTAAGCAATGTTTATGAATTTACATCATAATATTTCTGAAACCAATACTTTTATATAAGTTTAGTAGTTAAAACATTTTCGGTTTACATTCGACTTATCGGTTATACGAAAGTTAACCCAGATTTTCCCAATTCTCTAAAAAAACATGTACAGCTGGATACATTGGTCAGTTTATAGTAAAATTGACCTTTCATAAACCTAGCTACAATGTTTGTCATATTGATTTGTTCTTTCTGTTTAAGTAAGCCACTGGGTCTCTACTGGGGAAATTTATTTATTCATCGCATAACTTACAGAAAAAAAAACCTGTGACGTCACTTAGTCTATTTATTGTTACACGATATGTTGACAAAATGAATGAATCGTATAAATGTATAATCACAAACAATATCAAACAGTCACTTGAGGAAACAAAATCTACGTACAAAAAGATCGTATTCTAGGTCGTGCGTGTTTTTGTACTAAACAATGGACTTGTCCACTAAATAGGTGAATGCGCTAATGCATGAACAGCATTTTACTGATTTTAACAGGTCATTTTTATGTGTAACATTTATTTTAGATAGTGTGTATGCCCATTGTAAATTTTATATAATGATATGTTTATAAATAATTATTATGTGTAAACTTATTAATTAAACTATAAAATTGTAAAAATAATTCACCCCTAAATAATGGTGTGTAATGAAACTGGCTATGTTTATATACGCAATGTTTACGTGGACGACCTGTACATATTGTCATAGTGTACCTACAGCTCGTTGATATTAACAATGCGTTAATAAACATGACCAGTTTAATTATAAGCATTATTTTTATATTGTTTTGGAGGGGGACAAAACGGGTAGATACTTTTACGATAGTTTATAACTAGTATACAGTTAACAACTTTTTTATTGACGTAAAACATACACAGTTTACAACGTATAGTGCGTACAAAATAACAAAACGTGTTTGGGTAAACATTAAATATGAAACAATCCATTCCAGAGGTAGGCAGTATTGAAAATAAAAGTTGTATAATTAGTTTTAACAAAATTAGCATGGCGGATAAACCATCACCCCTTATAATGGTAGACCGTTGTACCATTACACCAACAAGACACTCATAAAACACATTAAAATTATATATTTTATTATCATTCTGAGCATCCCCTGTCGTGGATTAGTTCATTATATTGTTTATATAAATAGAGTCTTTGTTTTTGTACGCAGTATAGATTAGTTTTTATATTTTTGATACAATGTATATTCATGTATGAAGACTGTCTTACTGTAATGAAGTCAATATACTAGGCGTCAATGAAAACTTACCACTTATATGAACCTAAATTTTTTAAAAATGAAAAAACTTACAAATATGAAAATTTTACATGATTTTAAATATTATATCAGAAAATAGGATTTTTTTTGCAAGTACGGAATCTAAGCATAAACGGATCAACTCCGCAAACCAAGACGAACACCTCGAAAATGAAAGTTACGGATCTCAGTAGCGGGTATGTCCTCCCTCTGCATCAAGCTCAGCTTGACATATACGTCTCATACTCCGTATCAGAAGCAGGATTCTGTACTTTGGTATTGCATCCCACTCCTCAGTCAGTGCTTGTATATGTTGCTGCAAATTATTGACGTCACGTCTACCGTCATAAACCCTTAGGTCAAGTTGGTTCCAAAGATACTTTATAGGGTTTAAGTCGGGACTAAATGCTAGTCAAGGCGATGTGTGGACATTTTTATCCTGCAGGAAATCTTGTGTAACGCGAGCCGAGTTGGGCGTGCACTGTCTTGCTGGAGAAAGTTGACGTCAGCGTCAGTCTGACTAAAAGAAAGAACTACTGGCCTCAGCACATTATCAATGTAACGATGAGCAGTAAGTGTTCCAGGCAATACAATAAGTGGGGTCTTGTGCCTCCAAGGAATGCCTTCCCACACCCACACTATCACCACCCAAGCGTGCAGCAGGAAAATTTGACGATCGGTACGTCCTGACGTCACCTTTTCACGACCTCGGCGTGACCTACCTCTCACTGAGCCTGTCTGTTCATGTCTCCTTACCAGATTCATGATTGTCTGATGGGAGCAGCCCATGCGAGGAGCAATCTCACGAAATGAAAGCCCGGCGTCAGCAATGCCGAGAACTTGGTGACGTTTGAGTGTCTCTTAAACGTGTCATTTGAATAGCAATAGTTGAAAATACGAAGGTTTTTTCTTAACCTGTCGACTTGCTCTCGTTAGAGACAACGGATGTACACAAACTACTGGATACATGTCGTCCTTACAAAAATATCTTATTTTGCACGTGCAGTC
Organism: Mactra quadrangularis; assembly: GCA_025267735.1. NCBI lineage: Eukaryota > Metazoa > Mollusca > Bivalvia > Venerida > Mactridae > Mactra > Mactra quadrangularis. The sequence goes on from CM046293.1 coordinate 31,936,473, forward strand.
TGGGACTCGAACATCGTAAATCGATTTTAGATTCTTTTGGCAGATGACTACATGTGAATGCCAAACATGTGTCTATGTAAAGTTTTTACTGCACTTCAATTCTATTATCATAATGCCAGGGTTGGTAGGGTGGAAAGTTTTCATTGACGCCGAGATCAAACATCATTAGGTAAAAGCACAATATATTCAATTAATTTTTACGTTGATAATATATATGTTCCAACACAGGTTTACCGATTAATAATTTAAAAATTTGATGGAAGTGTTTCAACTCAATACTTCATTTTAAACACATTATAGGTACTCATTCACAGATTTCAACTCAAATATCAACTTTTTCTAAAACTATCAAAATTATATGGAATCATTTTTTAAGCACACAAGTAGTGTTCTGGTAATGACAATTTTAGTGCAAATTGACTTATCTGCAAATGATGGTGTTTCATGTAGTGAATATCTACTCCGTATGTCACGGTATAGACAATTTTAGTGCTTTTTGTGACTTTTACTGTATATTTCTTGCAACCTATACGTCAGTTTGTCTTAAAATATCAATAATTAATTTTTTGACACAGTTACACTTAATTAATGATATTTTGAAAATATAGAAAAATTAAACTAAATAATTACGTGAACCTTTATGATCAAAATTATATCTATGACTTAAGCTGTGAGTTATAGATATATATAGTTCTGTTATATTAACCTGTCACGACTTGAATAATTACACGGTCACTGAATGTGTTAGTATTTATCTTTTTTTTAAACCATTGAGCCACCGATCCATATAAATTATTGATGATCTAACTATATATTTAGCGATTTTGAATATCGTTGAAACAACAAGTTCGAAAGAAGTTAAAAATAACAAATAAAGTGACCGTGTAATTATTCAAGTTGTGACAGGTTAATATAACAGAACTACTATTTAAGCTACCATATTCTGGATCATACTGTTTTTTTAAACTAAAGTGCGTTTATCTTTGCGTGGAAAACATATTTGATACGTAGGCGTTATATTACAAGAACGGAGCAAAAGTGAATTAATAACTACGAGCCTGACCAAAGCTTGCAAGTCATTACATCGGATTGTTAAATCTAGATGACTGACCCCCACATCAGCCTCAATAGATAACCAACCATTTAACCTGGATACATAGTGCTTGCTATGTGTTCATCTGTCCCCAGTTTCACAAACAAACTTAAGTACGAACTCAATAACAGACTTAAGTGTTTTTGGTCTATAAATAGCATGTCAAAGTAGTCGGAATCGCTGTAAATAGATAATCATGATAATGAAAATATAAAAAGGAGCAGTAGTCCAGTGGTAGGACGCGCGGTTAGAGATCGAGAGGTCCCGGGATAGAACCACACAAGGGGCACTGCTAATTTCCTTGAGCAAGAACTTTAGCTGCGATTGCTTCACTTTACCCAGGTGTAAATGGGTACCTGCGAGGGTGGTATTATTCCGTTGCGCCAAACTGTCGACTGCATTAAGCGGAGTAAAAAGACACCCCTGGGAGATTGATAGATAGATAGATGCCAGTAACTGAATGATCAGGAGTAATAGCTATAAAGTCGGTGAACGTGCATAAGCATGAAACTTAGACTAAAAAATGCAATTACTTTTATAAAAAATGTGCCAACATGAAATATTATAGGTGTTATCATAAGTCACAAACTCAATGACTTTCAATCGGGACTAAACTCAGCAGTTCATTAACAGACTTATACAAAAGTCAATACAATTGAATTAAACCTTATCCAAAGATGTTAATAGTCAGTTTTATTTTATATAATATGACTTTTGAATCACTATTGGGGTTTCTTATGTAAAATTAACATTCACCTATGGTCTCCTTATTGGTGGAAACGAAGGTCATGGTTATAAAGTTTCGAACTGTGATATTATAATGAAAGCCAAGTAGGCGTGGGCTTAGTTACACCATGATTGATCACAGACTAATTGCCAATGAAATAAGGACATTTATCTTCATTGCTCGGAACAAGGAAACGATAAGGTTGGCGATTACTATCAATTCATTGTTTCACTATCAAGTTTCCCAACGTTATACATATACGTGATATAATACAAGTGACATAATGTGATCTGTACACTGTAAACAAACTCATGTTCTTTTTGTCGGATACTAGCGGCAGCCAAAACATAAGAAATCAAAGCACTGAAAGTACTGGGGTATTCATTGTGTTTAGATTTATTCAATTTTTGTTGGGTTTTACGCTGTAGCAACACCTTATAAAGGTTATATCACAGCGGTCAGTCCACCTACTCACTGTTCCTGGAGAGGCTTTATCTCTGGATTTAGCTTTTAACAAACTACTAGGTGCATACTTCGTCAGTGACTGACTACTGCCCTAAATGATTTAGAATCAGTGGAAGGAGGCAGAATGACCGTAGAAATTATTAATGGTGTTAATTACATGGTTTTTTTCATACTCTCTTCACAATAAAAATCTGCTTGAGTCATTTACAATAATGAACGATTGAATTTACTCATGACTATGATTACTGTTGTAATTAGTCAAAGCTATGAACTGTTACAATATGACTACGTATCACATTGTTTAATTAGTCTGCGTGTCGAAAAACTCTAATATAGGAGAGATTCAAAACAACGTCATTGTTATCTGTTATGTGTGCTACGTAGTACACATTTTTGAGTGAAGTCTGACAAACACCCTGCTGCTATTCTATGATTTATATAGTAACTGAACAGAAAATAATGTATTTAAACCCATTTCTGCTTATCATAAATGTATTAGAAATTAATTTTACTTGTAAGTTGTACTGATGGTGTTTAATGATGAAGGTTAAAATTTACAGTTATAATTAAGAATAAATTGTTTGATAAATTATATTTCTTTTTTTTTTCATTTGATTACCTGATTTAACAAAGAGGTTAATGTAGTCAAGTGAATGGGATTATTTTTTTGGAAAATAGTTGAAAGTGTTTTATATGCACAAATTATCTATATCTTGTAAGAAAATAAACAAATGTTAAGATTCAAAGTGTTTTACTAAGGTTTATACAAACTAGTTATTTTGATGAAAAAGTGATAAACGTTCCAAACATTAATTATGTTGATGACTTCAACAAGTACAAATAATATATTCAATACATTAATTGATAGTATAATGATTACCATTTATATAATTAATATATCTAAGTTAAATGCAGTTATTGTATTTTTTCAAAATGAGTATGTTGTATTAACAGTTTTTATTCAGGAATTTTTCCTTAATCTCTCCAGTTCTTGTCAGATTACACTTTGGTGAAATGAAACTTTTCCATCATAAGCCTTTATTCTTTATTGAATAGATTTTATATTTTATATTTCTGCTTAATAATAGTATAAAATAGTTCTGTACAACCATATTATCTTGCATCCAATGCGCCGTAAAATTCAAGTTTAATTGAACGCGACCCGAAGAGTTACAGTCCGGAAATACTAATCTTTAAAATAAACCCAATACGCGGGAATCAGCACATATAATAATGTATGCAGTATAATGTTTCTTATCTCTGTTACAAGTTAATCGCTTCAAGTATATTCTGTGACGTCATACTGAGCGTCTGGTCAATTTCTCGCGCAGAAATACATTAAGTATCAGTTTCAGAATGATGTTGCAAATCATGAACTACTTTGTCTCGGAATATTCTGGCTTGGGTGCTGTTAGGTATCGGCGATTGAATTGGACTCTGATCGGAATACTGCTATTAATCGTGTCATACCAGTGTATTCATTGTTAACACAATGAATACAAAAATCAAATGACGCATAAAAAGCAATTGCTCCTTTTCACAAAAATTCTTAAGAAAACAGTTATCGTCAGTCAATTTCATATAATTAGCAGTTCAAAGTCAGATGGATTATAAGCATAACTATGATATGATATTCAAAGGGTATACAATATTCTACATAATTCTATAATATTTGGAATTGATTAGCCAAAATGGGCATATTATTAATGTTTCTTGCTTTTGACTTACGAAGATTTTTTTCGTAAGAATTTTTGTGAAAATCACCAATGATGTCTAACTGTAAGAGAAGTAGCCAGTTGGTTACGATGTATGGTATTTCAGTATTGATGTATTCTAGAGCACTAATGATGTCTCACTGTAAAAGAACAGGGTTCATACAGATTTTGAATACCAAAATTCCATGACTTTTCCATGATTTTTCCATGATTCCTCTCAGTTTTCCATGATACAACAGAAACACTTACAGAACCCAAAACAAGTACAATTAAATTTTTGAAATGGTGTAGTAGTGAAACTCTCATTTTCGTACCCAGGAGTGCAATTCTTACCCAAAATGTAATGTTGTGATTTATGTTTGATTTCATTTTTTTCCATTTATTTTTATGGGTTGAAATAAAATAGGCATATAATAGTTTTTCCATGACACATTAAACATTTTGCATGATGTTTTCTAAGTTTCCATGACTTTTCCATGATATTTTCCTTAAAATCATAATTCCATGATTTTTCCAGAAAAATCTCATTTTCCATGATTTTTCCAGTTTGTATGCACCCTGGAGAAGTATCCAGTTGGTTACAATGTATGGTATTTCAGTATTGATGTATTCTAGATACGAGGATATTAGGTGAACTGTCCCACTAATAAAACTGCTACAAGAAACTTCAAACAACAAAATCATGATACAGCAATGATATGACGTCATATATAACAATAGCGTGACGTCATATATTTGTATGTTAGACTGTCCATCTATTGTTCTCATTATGTTAATTGTGCTGAGTAATCGGAATTGATCATATTATTTCTTGCATGATCATAAAAACAATACTATAACGAATTAAGGAAAGTAAATAAATATGACAATTAATAATACATTCAACAAACAATATGATTTGTAATTACAATTGCAACTCATATCTAGCAAGAGTGTTTTGAACTTTTGACGCTTTCAACTTTTATAAAATAAGAAACTGGCGTGGCCGAGCGATTACAACGTTCGTTTGGGTTTGTAATTACTGAACAAGTATTAGCATTTCCAAAAATGCTTAAAATCTTAAAGCCGTGTTTGATGTCTTCTCCATTGATGTATACATTTTGTGGCTAAGATTCGTTTGCTAACGGGGCGGTTGTTATGAATATAAAATAAATACATGTATTGATTTCGATGAACAAGTCTATTTACAATTGATTAGTTATCTTTGTAAATTTTACTTTTTTCCTTTCAAAAATACTTGCGTGAAAATATTATTGTCCGCTAAAAATTTTAGTGGTGTGTAGCCTTCCATATCCTCTGCTGATGTCCTCTATAGACTGTGTGCCAGCTTGACTTTAGTCAAAGACTTGTTCATGGCGGAGACGAGTCCATTCACGCACCCCTTTTTTACTTTGTCACGGCCATTTTCTTATCATGTGACCTCAAATGCATCGTTTTGATTGGCTTAAGGTAACCAGTGTCGACTTCAAAATGCTCAAATCTTGATCGGAACTATTGAAGTAGTTTAAACTTTTACCGGGTACGTTCTGTTCAAATGGTAAATTTGTCGGATATTTAACTGGTACGGAAGGTTTGATGTCTCGGTAACAACTGGTTACATCCTTCTATAAAATTCTACAAAACCATCGATATTCCTCCGTGTAGGTAGTTTGTAGATTCCATAGTGGAAGGATGAGTCAAGACTGATAACGAAACGATTAATTTATTCTAATTTATCTGAACTCAAATGTGAAACAATCTTTAACAACTTATATTAATCACTCTTGAGTCCACTTCCTGGTTCCTTGGTACTTAGCCAGTAGTTAATTGCTCGAGGAAACAATGTAGTAGGGTTTTCAGTGTGAGTTGAAGCAACGTGGATCTGACTCTAGAATACTATCAGTCCAACATCGTAACCACTCAGTCACATAAGTGCTATTAACAAAACAAATCTAGGAAAGCTTGAATCAATAAGGAAGTATCCCATCCTGATGATAAAGGTCGTGTATAAACTCCTGAACAATTAACAAACACGTTTCTACTTAATGATTTTATTGATACTAGTTCAGTTAAGATTTTACATTTGCAATCTTGTTATAATCTACGTTAATTTAAAAAACTCTTTTTCACGTTTATTTTCATGAAATAAAAATCCGTCAAGATTCATGAAAGTTTTAATATAAAGTTCCTTGTTTGTTTTGTTTGTTTTAGATTTAATGTATTTCATCAACAGTTTTTGTTTATCTATTGTTACATGTTTGCATGTTAATATACGCAACGTTAACGGTTAATACCGGTTAATACTGCAATTCGAATTTTAACGATTTTTAACCGGTTCGTTTTTCATTGAACCGGTTTTTGTAGTTATATGTCACCCCGTTTATTTTGAAAAAAAAGTCTAAAAGTTAAATGTTTAAATAAGTGTTAAAATGTGTTGAATACTTGAAATCATGTTACTGTGCGTTAAAGGTTAAACATTTAGTCAAATGAGAGTAAAACATCTTCAAAAGTCCGTTTCGAAATTACGCATTTTCTAACATATATACCATTTTACACAAGCAATTCAAACATTTAAATAGAGATCATTAGAAAATACACCTATGCCGTTATGCTGACCCAATATCGCCTTTTATTTCATCGATAAATCCCGGTATTCCACTGGAAAGCATATGATAAATTGCAGTACGTTATTTACCATATTGTTACACCCCCTACGTGACAATACGATATATTACCGTATGATACTTTAAAGGTACTAGTTCACAGATTTGGTTAACTTTTCCGTATTTTAGAAAAATACCATTCAGTGTCTGTAATTACGTCAAAAAACTAATTCTTAATATCTTAAGAAAAAACTAAACTATAAGTTGCAAGAAATATACAATAAAAGTTACCAAAATGCACCAAAATTGTCTATACCGTAACATACGGGGTAGATTTATACTACATGAAACACCACCATTTATAGTTGTACGTCAATTTGCATTAAAATTGTCATTATAAGAACACTACTTTCCTGTTTCTAAAAATATTTCCATACAATTTTGATAGTTTTAGGAAAAAAATGATATTAAGTTGAAATCCGTGAATGAGTACCTTTAAAAGTCAATACACTACAACATCATTCTGTATAGACTACAGTAGTAGAGATAACATTATTTTAAATAATATTAAAAACGACAGAAGAAAGTTATTGTATTTGATTGGGATTAACGCCGTGTCAGCACAAATAAGCCATAATACGGCGACAACTTCATCTAACCTTACTTTCCTGAACCCTTGTCTTTAACCAGTGCTCACAAACTGAACCCTTGTCTTTAACCAGTGCTCACAAACTGAACCCTTGTCTTTAACCAGTACTCACAAACTGAACCCTTGTCTTTAACTAGTACTCACAAACTGAACCCTTGTCTTTAACCAGTGCTCACAAACTAGTACACTTCTCTAAGAACAACAACTTTCCATATGTCAGTAGTCTGTTCTATAACCCCGAACAGTCCGTAACGTTAGGGTCGGAACAACTCAACCCGAGACAACTCAACCCGAGACAACTCAATCCCCAACTAACGGGTTGAGTTGTCACAACTTTGAATTGTGTTATCCACGGGATGAGTTGTCTTCGGGAAACTACATTTGTAACCCTTCTTTTAACATTCTGTTCAACAGATCCGATTAAGTTTTTAATTAAACAGCAAGAAACAGCAACAGATAGAATTTGTAATGTACAGGATTTGTACTCTGTATAACATCACTTCAAACATGTGTGGGAGGATACAAGTGCGAGCTTATGTTAAATAAAACAAACATGTGTATGCTCAGTAGACCACCATCGCGTGCATACACTTAAGAAAACCACCAGGCGCATGCGCAAAAGAAAAAAAGTACGTATTAATAATGTCCATTAACACTTAATACAAATGGATATAAGTTGAGTGGACCCATTAATGTTCAAGTGTTTCAATTAAATGGTAATTAACTGTGTTGCCTCATAAGTCGAGTTTTAAGCCAATCACTTTCTCTGATCTAGCGATAAATGGTTTCGTTCATTGGAACGTTTTATAATAATTCATAAACGTCACAAGTGTTATTTACAGCTGATTGGTTATCTGGTTTCTGACAAGACATTTAATTATCCTAAAGTTTCAAATTTAATTTTGTAACATAAGCAGACCATAGTATAGCGAAATGTCAATGGATCGCCGTTGTTGATTGTTGTAATATAGCTTCAAGCTTTGAGTTAGAAACAATTGTTTGGTGAAGTATCCACTTCGCAACACTCGAATTTCAAAGCCGAAAGTAGAATTTGGTAGTAAATACTTCAACATTAGTTTTGATCACAACATGATTAAAATGAAGTCTAAGGATATAAAAACTCAAATTACATAATTAAGCTTTAAAACAATTTTGCAGTATTTGCATGCAAAACTGAAGGCCAATGATCCAAAATAAAAGAGTTGTGTCATTTGACTTCTATTGTTATTACCGTATGAAGTTTCAATACAGCCCATTAAAGTCTCTATATCAAATTGAATATGAACAATGTTCATTGACTGCAAAGAAAACAGACAAATATTAATTCAAACATCTCAAATCATAGACCTCAATACCTTAATGTTTAGGACGGGGCGTGTCGATCCAAAGATTAAACTATTTGCGTAAAGCGTTTAAATTTAATACATTCAAGAATTGTGTATATTTACATTACGATAGCGAAACAAAAAAGTGTTTTGTAAAACCATAATACAAATGTATTTATATTAAACATTAATTCGGATAAACGAAACGTTGACCTAGTTTCTCCACTATTAATATGTGCGACTCACTAACTATCTAACGTTGTATGCGAAAGTAAACAACTTGCATACCTAGAGTAAAACTCCGCCCACCAAAAATATTTAATCGAGAAAATAATGGTCGCGTACTCGTATCGTTTCGTTACTCAAAAATAGTTTCTATGTGCCACGCTAGCTTTTTTCAATGTTATATAAATTACAAGCAGTCAGTAATCTCAGCACCTTTAGAGTTTATCTTTTAATTCTTTGCAGCAATTGATATCAACTTTAGTCCTTTGTTTGGTGACTAACACATGTTTGCAGTTTTGAACGGAAATTGATAAAGTGTGTGTCAGCATTTTTCAAACTTTATGGTACATTGTATTTGATTGCAATGGCATAATCATAGTGTCTAGTTAAACGTGTGCATACTTAATTAAGATATCTAAATGAAAGTAGATATGCTTATTCATTGATGCTAAGTCTACTTAACTTTGAAGGGACGTTACTATGGATATATGTTATAGAAGTTTGGCTCTTTTATTTGAATTGGTTGTTATTCTTTGACCGATTTATTTCGTTTGATAAAGTAAGATAAACCTTGCCATGAGCAAAACACTCGAAAAGTCTAGCACGCTGTAATTGGACTGCTCTTGTTAAATCCTATTAGTTGATACCTAATGCATTATTTTATACTTTATAATATTGCTGTATAAGTTTGATATTTTGACATAATTATATTCAGAATCTTTATTTAATAAATAGGTTCGGGACATCGTTCCTCCAGCACTCCAGTGCTTTGATTATTACATGAGATTCTTTTACTAGATGATTTTAATACAGATGTTACTTGTAAACATACACTTCCTATTTTACAGAATTTAAAACCTTTTATCCAAATGTTTCATTTTAGTCAGCTTATATGTAATCCAACTAGAATTAGTGTTACATCTTCTACAACCATTGATTTGATACTTGTATCAGAGAAAGATACGATTTCACAGTCTGGTGTAATACATACATCTTTCAGTGATCACTGTTTAATATTTTGCACCAGGAAAAGTTGTAAAAGCTGTTTTGGTAGTCACAATCATGTTAAATACAGATCCACTTATGGATACAATAACGGATTTTCAAAAACATCTTTTAAAAGTTTGAGGCCAAGTACATGATGTAAACATTAAATGGAATTGTTTTAAAAGTTTATTTTTAACAATTTTAGATAGAACTGCTCCTGTCAAACACATAAGGCTCAAACGAAGGTCAGAACTATGGATAGACGGTGAATTTCTTCAACCTATTGATGACAGAGATAAAGCTTTTAAATTGTATGTAAAAGTAAAAACAGATGAGAATATTAGTGCCTTTAAATTGCTAAGAATTAAAGTTCAATATCTTGTACACATTTTTCAAGCGTTATTGAAGAAAATAAAAATGATTCTAAATCTTTATGGCAGTGTTTAAAAACACTTGGCTTACCCTCAAAGAAAAAACAAAATGTATCTTCTTGTAATATAGCATTATCTGTTGATGGAGAGGTGTCTTTTGAGAAGTCCACTATTGCTAAGATTCTAAAGATTTTTTCACTACTATTGCATGTAAGCTTGTAGATAAACTTCCAAACACTGTTGGTCAATATGGTGAAACTTTTGTTAGTAACTTTTATTCTAAACTTGGTGTCTGTTCAAACAGTTTTGCTTTCTCTCTGATGTCTTAGATTAAAGTGTATATATATATCAACAGTTTAAGCCAAAATAAAGCTACTGGCCTAAACGGACTACCTTCTCGTTTTATCTGAGATGGTGCTCCAATTATTGTTGGCCCCCTAACACATATAATTAACCTGTTACTTATACAAGGAAGAGTTCATTGAAAGAATTGAAAAATGCAAGAGTAGTTCCCCTCTTTAAGAAGAATGACCGTCTATCAGTTGGTAACTACAGACCGGTGTCTATTTTAAATATTTTTTCGAGAATTCTTGAAAAAGTTGCTTATGATCAAATTGATTCGTACCTCAAGGAAAAACATTTGATTTAAAATTTTCAGTTAGGTTTAGGTGTGGTTTCTCCACAGATACATCTCTAATTCATTTAATAAATTACATCCGTCTTGAGAATAACAAAGGAAATGTTGTAGACATGGTGTTGTTAGATCTGCAGAAAGCTTGTGACACATTCAACCATACCATTCTTTTAACCAAACTTGAAGCATGTGGTTTGGGTAACGACATTTGGCGGTGGTTTGAGTCTTATCTGTCTGAAAGACAACAACTAGTAGATGTGTCAGGTCATTTTCCAAGTAATTCAGCTGTTACATGTGTGGTTCCACAAGGTTCAATCCTTGGTCATTTATCATTTCTTTTATATGTTTATATGCCCGGCGTAGTGAAAAACAAATGTTATTATATGCTGATGATTCTGCTATCCTTGTATCTGGCTAGAACATATCTTATGTTGAACAAGCTTTGTCTCATGATCTTTTTTCAATAAGTCAGTGGTTAACTGATAATAAATTGTCTTTACATCTTGGTAAAACTGAAACAATACTTTTTGGTTCTAAACAAAAACTTAAATCACAAACAATCCTCAATATCTCATGTAATGGTACAAACATTATTGCTACAAGTTCTGTCAAATACCTTGGTGTAACCATTGATCAGTTATTGTCTTTCCAAGCCAATGCTCGGCTTAAACTTTTGTATCGTAAAAAATTTTTTCTTAATTTTCATACCAGAAAACAACTTGTGACAGCGTTAGTTCAATGCCACTTAAATTACACTTGCGCTGTGTGGTACAGTGGTACAACACAAAACTTGAAAAACAGGTTACAAACCACACAGAATACACTAATTACATTTATATTTAATCTTGATATCCGGGCGCACATTTGCCCCGAACATTTCATTAAGCTAAATTGGTTACTGGTGCAGAGTAGAGTTGAACAAATTATGTTGTGCCATGTCCATAAAATTAACAATGACATTGCACCAGAGTACCTGAAACAACATTTTTTATCTCAAACTTCTGTGCACTCTTACAGCACAAGATTAAGTACAAAGGGTGGATATTGTATCCCTAGAGTGAAAAATTCAGGGACTAGATCTTTCTGTTACATTGGCTTCAAGCTGTGGAATAATTTGCCTGCAGATATTTCGAGACCACCAGATTGTATCGTGGTAGAATTTGCAGGGCCTGGCTTAAATGAGATTGTAAAATAAAACTTATAAACCAGAAAAAGACGCATGTTAGTGTACACTCATTTTATTTGTAAAACATGCAAATAAATAACAAAACTAAATAAAAGATAAAAATATATATGTGATATGCTTGTAAACAACGAGATTCGTGTTCAGATAAAATATATGTATATAAGATATACGAACATGCTTATTTTAAGATTTAAAATTCCATGGGATGTTGAATGCCTAGAAAAATAATGACAAAAATGGCTTAAACATCATCTGTCTGTAATATGTTTAATGCAGACTTCATTATATAAAAAATAGTGTCCTCGAATGTTCTTGGATATTCGAAATGTTAAGAAAAATTGATCGTTTATTTTGGAATGTGCAAAGATAAATCTTTGTTCCTTTTTTCATGTAAATGTTAATCAGTTTTTTCCTAAAAACAGAATTGTGTTCACAGATATTTGGAATGTACTGTATAGAAAAATTATATCAAAAATGAAGTCTAATTGACCGAGATTCTGTTTTGATAATATCATTGTTTATTTTTGATAAAATTCATATTTGATTGCAATGGCCCCGATACACGTTTTATAAATAAATATAAATAACAATTAAATAAAATGTTATAGTAAAAGTATTAAAATGGCATTCAAGTAATTTCCACTTAAATTATAACAAGTTCCATAAAACACGTCTCGTACACGAAATGATCAATGGTTTTAAAGGTACTCAGTCACAGATTTCAACTTAACGTAATATCAACTTTTTCTAAAACTACAAATGTATCAAAATTGTATGAAAATAGTTTTGGAAGCAGGACAGTTGTGTTTTGATAATGACAATTTTAGTGCAAATTGACATACAATTAAAAATGATGGTGTTTCATGTAGTAAATATCTACCCCGTATGTCACGGTATAGACACTTTTTTTGCATTTTTTGTGACTTTTATTGTATATTTCTTGCAATTTATAGGTCAGTTTGTCTTAAAATAATAAGATTTTTTGACACAATAACAGACACTGAATGGTATTTTGAAATTATAGAAAAACTGATAAACTAAATCTGTGAACTAGTACCTTTAAACATGTACATGATTCACAAAGTCGGTGTTTGAGTTCTACCAGAGACATAGATGTCTGGTTCTACGTTAATTTACGAATGCCACTTTAATACTTTTCAACTAAAACAGCTATACTTTACAATGTTACATTTTGAATATATTAATTACATTATCTAGTGAAGATTTGTAAACATATTCATATTCTGAAACTCGAACACAGATCTTCCCTCCAGCATTCATTCCAACAAAAGACACGAATGAGCTGCTTAAGTATTCAGGATTGTGTCGGACTTCTGTCATCGGTACGGACTTTATCCTCCTCTGGAAGGTTCTCTCGTGCTCTTGAGCGTTTATTAGGCTAAGATAATGTCCAACTGTCGAAACATTGTTTTCTGGGAAAAATTTAAATGTGATCAAAGAAAACACTGCATAAGTGCCAGTTTCTGGAACGACCAGGCATGGACCGGATATCTGGAAGTTTAGGTCTAAATTATTAACTGCATGCCACACGAATTCGTCATGTTCTGAAAAAAAGTATACATTGTTGTTTAATAAATTACTAAGTATAAAATTATCTTAAACATAGATCAACGTTCATAACGGGTATTTAAGTAATGACTTCAATTTACAATAACCTTTTATTACTAATATATAGTCATACACTGTATAGATCACTATTTACACACTAAAAGTTTGAAACAATAAGAAACCTTAGTCAGTTATTTCCCCTTGTATATGTAGGTCCAATTAGTTGGATTACTTGGATTTAATCCTTACTTTTCATTGTCAATTTGCTAAATTAAAATTGAATAACTTTTTTTGTAAATCATTTAATTTGTTTGAAATTCAAGCTAAATGTTTTTAGGGTAAAGAACTATCTAAATTCATCACTTCTGTAAATATCTTAATTAACAAGAAATATATTAGATGACATATTTTGTATTCCTTACAAAGGAATTCAATGATAAATTCCGAAGATTCCAACTTTAAGGGCCTACCTACCAATTGGATTGCTTCAGATTTTATCAGGGAAAGATAATTGACTAAAGTCCCTAATTAAAGAACACCTCAGAAAATATCCAATTATATGTCATTTTATAAGAAATAGAACCAATACGTAACTAAATACAGAATTGTGATAAAAATGGCTTCCTTCATTTAAATGATAAATTTGACAAACAAAACTCTCAAAAAATAACTTACCTATATACGGTGACTTCAATATAAAACGACCAACTATTGTTGTACTGTTGTTTTCAGCTGGCATGACTGAAAATAATAGTAATATAAAGCATGTACATTTTAGTATGAGATATTTTATAGCTCGGTCATGTTGACCTGACATTTTAAATGTGCAACAATATTTCGATAAATAAACACACACTATGGCTTACTGTGAATGTTATTGTATTTCTTTTTGTCTAAGGTCAATGTGATCCAGCTATGAGTAATACAGAAATCGGGTTGTCTTACATAAGTTCAACCGCAACACGCTAGAAGACATATAATGTATAAATTTTCTCGGGTCATTGTAACAAGATATAAATAAAATTGAAATTGTATTTCTCGAACAAAAGTGCTTACAGGTTACTAGTATGCAACAAAAGATAGTCGATTAGACTGTGTAACTTCTGGTTTGCTTGATTTTTGTTATGAGCCTTTGAGCTCGAGCTTTCGAACGTTTACAGTATATAAATTACTGGACTGTGGGCGCGGTCTTTGGACAGATCTTCAAAGTTTTACTGTATATCAAGTACTGGACTATGGGCGCGGTCTTTAGACAGATCTTTAAAGTTTTACAGTATATCAAGTACTGGACTATGGGTGCGGTCTTTAGATAGAGCTTCAAAGTTTTACTGTATATCAAGTACTGGACTATGGGCGCGGTCTTTGGACAGATCTTTAAAGTTTTACTGTATATCAAGTACTGGACTATGGGTGCGGTCTTTAGATAGAGCTTCAAAGTTTTACTGTATATCAAGTACTGGACTATGGGTGCGGCCTTCCGATAGATCTTTGATGTGTAAATTTACTAAATGTGAACCTACCAGCTTGGAATGCAGCTGTTTCTGAAGCAACATTTTCTATTGGTGAAATTTCTTCTAAGGAAAACTGAAAGTATAAAATAACATAAACATTTATTTGTAAGTCTTTGTATGCAGGTCGTATTCTAGGTCATGCGTGTTTAGTACTTTAAACATTGGACTTGTCCACTGAATAGAAGAATAAGCTGATCATTGAACAGCATTTTACGGATTAAAACACACAACTTTGATATTTAACATTTATTTTAAATACTGTATTTGAAAATTTCAATTTTTATATAATGGTATGTTTATAAAATAAGTGTCAAATAACTAAACAATAAAACTGAAAAAAATAATACACCCCTAAATATTGGTGTGTAATGAAACTGGCTATGTTTATATACGCAATGTTTACGTGGACGACCTGTACATACATATATTTGTTTTCTTTTTCTATGTATTCACTTCCCTCCCCTTTGTATTTATCATAGTACTTCTAATACAATAGGTTCTAATTGCAATTTAAATGTATTTATTTTCTAAAATAAATTGATATCTGTTAAGCACTCAAGTATATATACAGTCTAACCTGCATTAGCGACCTTGACATTTAAACATATTATTCAAGGTACATATAACAGTCTTAATGTCATTGTGTGAAGCTATTATAATAGTTATATTGTTTGTTATATGACAATGCCGATGGTCTCTATATACGGGTTGGATTGCATATTACATTGTAAGCTACACTATATTTGATCGTCGTTGGAAACAATTGTCTAAATATATATGCATATTATATGCTTGTATTGCCTACATCTATGGACTAAAAAGTTTGCAACAAAAACTATGTTTATGTCTATAAATTAAAGTGTGAGTCGTCGTGATAACCCCTAGATACTTATTATTATTTTCGTCAGCAGTTTTCATTGAAACTCGGAAATTTTAATCAACAATATCGTAAATACTCGTAGAAACTCGGAACAATTGTATCGACGGTCCCTGTGAAAACTCGAACAATCTCGGAAAATTACTAACATGACAAAACTGGGAAATTAATGTGAACATTGTACATTTATATACTTGGTTATTGAATAGATCAGATTTATCTCATTGTTTCAATACAACAGGAACATTTTAACTATCATCGACCCATCAAGATTTTAGAGACAAATAAGTACATTTTACAACAACAACAATGATGTGATGTCATTACACGAGTGGGTCAAGTTATGTGACAATTTTAGAGGAAATCATACCCTCAATTCACTAACCGTGAATTGTCGACATTCTGTCGTAACATGTATTAAACAAATTGAATCCAAACTATTACCAACCTATGAAAACAATGGCATCAATCTAGACGCTTTTTAATTAAAAAAAAATATATGATAGAATTCATCCTATGCCAGTTTTATATACATTGTAGTCATTGTCTGATTTATAAAACAATATTCTGTTGTATTCGTTAATAGAAGCTTTCAATAAAAGTGATTTTGACATGAAAGTTGTGTAATTTCTAATTGGTCCATTCAAACTTTTAAAAGTTTGATATTAGAAAACGTAAGAAATACAAGATAAATTAATGAAATTAAAATTAGATTTTAATCAGATTAGATAGTAATCATATTGTTTAGTGCTTGGAGAGTTCTATTTTAGCGTATTCGCAAAATAAACTCATTATTATTTGTACAAAAGTATATAACTAAAACATATTCAAACATGTTAATAATCACCTTTATAGAATTAATAATCGAGATCAAGAACATTTAATAAAAACGTATCAACGAGCCGTAGACAACATTATGACCATTATATAGCCACACCTACAAATTCCTGTTTGAGACTAGTGACCATTATATCGAGTGTAGCTAAATATTGATAATTTAATCTATAAAACAAATGAACTTACCTTATTTATTAAGGCTACATATGCAAACATACCAGCTATTCCTAATATTGTTAAAATTGAAATAACACAACTCAGTTTTGAAAAAGAAATATGACATGATGATTTTTTATAATCTGGAGACAGATCTAAGGTTGGGTGCATAGAACGCTGGCGTTCTAAGTTTTCATGTTTACCAACATTCAACGAAGTTGTCATATTTTGAGTTCTTTCCTCCTGAACTTGTAAATGACTCTGTAATTGTAACTCAGTTCCTGGCTTATTTTTTAAGCATTCGTGACTTCTTATTAAAGAAGGCGAGATTTCATCACGACCAGGTTTAGAGTCTATGGACGATTCGTCTGTCTTAGTACTACAACGTTCATTCTCGTATTTCAACTCTGTATTCACATTTGATTCCATGTTTGTGTTTATTAACCGTTTATTTTCAAGTATGTCGTTTTCACTCTGGTGTCTTCTTTTATAGTGTTGATTATATTGTTGATGACTCGGTCTGCTTGTTTTCACAATATTTTTTTCCTTAATTTCGTCAACAATGCAAGCTTTAACATAGTCACTGTTGATATTTCTCAATGAAGAGGTGTTATTAACCAGAGCCGTATTGTTCCGGCAGTTATCATCGACTCTCTCACTTTCATTCGCCATTTTCGTAATTTTTCAAGTGTTTTAAACGTTAATTGTTAATTTAAACCAATCAGTAAAAACGTGGTTAAACTCAGAAACGAAGTTCAAAACTACGAGAGACCGTATTGACTATCTTTAGTACTAACTGTTTAATCTAAAAATAGCCACGGTTATTCCGTACTAAAATAGAAACTGAAAATTCCGATATCAGTCGAAACGAAAGTTGAATCGTAACAGTCTGTAAATCGTGACTATTTAGCTTCAAAGATTGAATTGACATATTTCGAAACACTTCCATGAACTGGGTTTCATAATTACTGATCAAGACGTTATACCCTGACAGTCACGAATTATTTTGTTATTAATGGAGAAAAATACGTTGGTTAAACCTTGATAAAAATGTTCCTAGCTAAAACCAGATCTGCGTAGAAACATTTAAGTCTGGGATGGGGCAATTAACTACCCTTGAAATAACGACTCTTTCAAGGGCGTAACAAGGGCTTTTTAATGTGTACGCAGAATTCTAGGAGGTCAAGGGCATCCCCCAATTTGTTTTTCTGTAGATCATCTCAAAAGCGATTTGGCAACTATTCAGAAAGAGTTTGTTTAATTCATTCCGGGCACAAATATAGGTAGACATTCGTACCAATTATTATTCATTAAAATCCAGCGTTCAAAGAATTATATAGACTGGAGTCAAAGACAAACAACGAATCTAAACCGTAATATCTACTCCCAAAAGGCGAGTCTCATTGAAACGTAATTTGGCATAAGGTCAGTAAAATGAGCAGTTTTGTTTTACACACCCCTACCCCCCAGGCCTAAGTTTTTATTGCATTTTTTGGCGTTTGTATTTTTGCGATTTTCTGGATCAATGTGTACGCAGCTGCGTACTCCTGTCTTTGATGGGAAGTGATTACAGGCATGCACAAGTGTACAGTTTCTTTATTATAATGACATACATAAATACACGGTCTAGTCTGGACAGTTCGGTACTATGTAGGTCATTCGATTTCCCTCCTGATCCCCCGCTAGATTCGCCTATGCTTTTTGACAAATACAATTTTGAAAGAAAAAAAATATCGTACATATACATATTTTTAATAATAAACGTGTTTTTAGTAGTTTGTATTAAAGTAAGACAAAAGGACTCATTTTGATGAGCTTATATCAAATAACTTGTATTCTACAACAGATTAAAGACAAACGTATAATATTTATTAGATAAGAAATGAGTGCTAACTGATAAGGGACATATTTAAGACAGGCATTTCAAAAAGTGTTTTGACATTACTGGACATTCGGTAAAGTGATCTTGTAAGAATCACTGGACCCAATCAGGTTTTACTGGACCAGAAGAAATCATCAAAATGACAGATTTTTACATCTTTATTAACAACATGTTTTTATTACAAATTGGAATACTCAGAGGAAGTCAAAACACCTTACTTATCATTACTTTTTTCTAGTTGCTACTCAGTCATTATTTTAACTTTTAACTGAAGACAATCAACAAAATTAGTTCAATACTGACCGAGAAATACAATAACAAACCGATGGTTGTCCTCATTTTAATTTTAAAAAGAAATGAAATTTTACCGGACATTCGGAGCAGCTACGACAGACTTTTTACTGGACCGACTGGAATTTTAATGGTCATGTCCGTTGGACCGGCATTTTTCGGAATGTACGTTTTACGATCATGCTTTCTATTCCTATAGTCATTGTTGAGGAAAAAGAATACATGTAGTTCAATAAATTAGATTAGAATTATCATACTTTACATCGAAACTGAAATCTAAAACCGAACCTATGAAATTATGACTTAATCTCTGTATTACAATAAATCACAGGTATTTCATAATTTGTTAAAAAGTACAGGTAATGTCTTGAAAGTCTTGAATTTACCCTCATTGTTATAATGATTTTGATCACTTCAATACAATACAGTGCATTATTTCGTCACGAAAGAACGAATTCATTACTGTAAAAGAGTATTTGAGCGCAAAGAACAGTAAATATAACTGATGGTTATACGCTGCCTTATTCTTGTCATAAATAAATTATCGGTTATAAACGATAAAAGTACATGCATGTATGTGATATTTTAGAGATTTATCGGACACAGTTGTATGACTAGAAAACATTATAAGTTTATGTAGAAACATAATATTATACAAATCTATGTCTCTGATTTATTTCATTACTTCTCCTGATGAAAATATTAGAAATAAAAGTATTTGAACGAAAATTGATTTGAAAAAACATCAACGATTTGTAAAGTTAACGACACACAAACATATGAACGTATGATTTGTTGAAGTCTTATTTTTTCGTAAAACAATATATTTTTCTATAGCAGGTATTGAGCTAAATAACTTTTTAAAAATCATTTTGATTTTTGATACCCGCAAATAATACAATTTTCATCATTTGCGTCTTCTTGCCAACGTCCTTCAATAGTGTATTCCATGGACCCTATATAGAGTCCTTGATTGTGTGTTCGCACTTGTTTCTTCAAAAATAAATTTTCATGATACTGGCTAAAATGCATTTGATAGTCATATGTTTTTCCTCATGTCCAGCTTGTCATGAAAACGCCGAGGTATTCTATATGGGAACAGTATAATCTAAGTTTAGGCCACGTAAGCTAGTTACCATGGTAATTTGATTGGCGACGGTCTTAAGTATGCAGTCTGAGGTACATGTATATATTATAAAGACGGTGCATACCATTCTTGTTCCAAGAGTCTAGTAGGATTATCAATACTGCTAGTATTGAGAATCCTAATAGACTCTGGGAACGAGAATGGGTACATACATGCATTATCAATGTTTTGAACGTTTGATTAAGTCTGATCAGGGTAACTTAAGATGTTTGAATTTTGATTGTATCAATTTAGATCATTAGGCCCATCAAATGCCTGGGCTATCCCTTGTATCGTACCCGAGGTTATTTTAGTAGACAGACTGATTTTGTTCCAACGTTTGAGGTTTTGTTTCTGCTCCGGGTCGTCCTTGTGATATAGGAGTGTTTGGACTGTTGGTTCCAAGCAGTAGTCTATGACCCGAGAGAGTGTTTCGAGGTTTTGGTTTTGGTTTAGTGTTAGCTCCGAGCTGTTCCTGAGACATTGGCTTGTCCGGGCTCGGAGTCTGTAGGTTTCAACATACGTTTTAAAACCCGAGGTTGTGTTCGGAGTTTTAGTTTTGGTTTTGGTTTTGCTTTAGTTCCGAGTTGTTCCTGAGACATTGGTTTGTCCGGACTCGGGATCTGTTGGTTTCAACATACGTTTTAGAACCCGAGGTTGTGTTCGGAGTTTTAGTTTTAGTTTTTGTTTGGCTTTAGTTCCGAGTTGTTCCTGAGACATTGGCTTGTCCAGACTCGGGGTCTGTCGGTTTCAACTTACGTTTTATAATCCGAGGTTGTGTTCGGAGTTTTAGTTTTTTAAACGCTTTTGTCTCTGCTCCAGACTGTGTCTGGAACATTAAGTTTGTACATTGCTTTATACTGTAGTTTTATTCTATCGTGTCTTTAACTTTTGTTGTTTCTATTGGTTTTCATTCTGAGATATTGTCTCAGGAGTGTGTTTTTGTTTTATACTTTGTGCCTGTACATATTAATATACGTTTTAATTTATTTTCTAATCATAAAATTATAAGCAAATAGCTTGAGAAAAATCTTACTATATATATATATATATATATACTTAGTATCGTTGTTACGCCCAGAACACGAGTCGGTGTCCTGGGATTGTCTTGTCTCCGTCCCTACAGCAGGCTCGGACACCTAGTCAGTCGGTGTTAAGACGAGCATCGACTTAAAACACGTACGCGAGCGCCGGCTTGACGGTCGAGCGCCCAGCGGACACGTTACAATATTATCGAAAAGTCTTATGAAATGATTTGTAGGGTTCAGTTTTACAGGACTATTCTGTCGTATCAGA
The DNA here is from genome assembly GCA_025267735.1 of Mactra quadrangularis. NCBI lineage: Eukaryota > Metazoa > Mollusca > Bivalvia > Venerida > Mactridae > Mactra > Mactra quadrangularis. The sequence continues at coordinate 31,957,977 of CM046293.1, forward strand.
TGAAAACAAAATGGTTAGAAAAGCGGCTGACAAGTTTAGTATAGCAAATGTAGCTTTAACTGAGTGTCATAATTATGATGTTCAATCTATGTCCTTAAAGTCTGGATGCACTCGTCTGTCTATTTATGAATGTATATAATGTAATGTTAAGTATTTGTATGCCCTATATATCACTATATTATTAACAATATTAGGCCTATGATACTTTGGTTTTTATCTTAAACCAAAATTTTGTAGCATTGATTTCCCTTGTCTCCCCCGCATTCGGAAAACCGCTCGGGTGATTCCGTAAACTGACGATCAACGCAGTAATATCCGAGGGGGTTCCGAATGTCTTTCCCGTAATATTAATTTTCACGTTGTGTGTTATTTGTATGAGTCACCGTCACAGTTTTTCAGGCTAGAGGTGGACTTCAAAACAAAACGATGAATTAAATTATAGTTCTTGTTTTAAACCAACCAAAATGAGTATAAACATTGTCAACGTTCGTTTTACTCAGGAGAAATCTTGTTTTGTGTCGCTGTCACCTGATCTTTGTAACTCAAATCTAACCGGAGCCAACCAGGTAAACAGACTACCGAGACTGATTTGTAAACGGAAACTGATTTCTGGATTTTTTATTACTAATTTGAGGTTTCCTAAATATTAGTGTTCAAAAAGTTGACATGACTAACAATTTTACTGACATAATATGTATTCAACTCGAACTTGAAAGTGGCTCAATTCCTAGCTGTGTATAGAATGGCAAAAGTTTGACCAGCAGTTCATAACTAACATTAGGGGTTCTTTTTCTTAAGATATTGTGCAAAATGTCCCCAATGACATTGTCACACAGATTTGTTAATAGGTCATTGTCACACAGATTTGTTAATAGGTCAATGAGTGAAGCACATTGGCTAAAGTTTAAAAACACTGATTGAAATTTTTCATCTGAGTTAAAACAGGAGAAAAACTGACTCTACCTTCTCAAAGGAGAGGAAGCACCTAAATGTATCCCGGTAAAACCAATTTTCGATCAGCTAACGGTTAATTGCCATGGAAGGCATACGTAAGGGACGAACAGCGTCTATAAACGCTGAAATACTATTCAACAACTATTTAGCGCTAAAAATATGCAAAAAATACAAACCTCATGTCATGTTTTAAATATCCGTTTTCTACGTAACTGACCTAATTTTACTAAACCGGAAGTTGCGCAACCTATTTTCGATCAGATGCTGATGAAGTATACTGCGCGTCATAGATAGCGTGACAAGATGTCATAAACCATTATTATAGATATTAAACACAATATTTAACTGTCACTAACGAATAAACTTCTCAAAAATTATTTACAACTTGTATCTTAATGATAGTTATTGAAGTTTACATGTGAAGAAAACACAGTTGGGGCACACGAATGTGTCATTTCTTCAAATGACCCTTACTGTTCTAAAAAATCGTAATAGTATCTGATTTGTCAATATAATAGGGTCTTTATGACCCGCTAGTAGGTACATGATTTTCAAAAATATCAAAGAGTGAAACATTCAGTAAATAATATATAAAAACTACAACTCCAAATATTTGAAAAAATAAGAAAAGTTCGTAAAGAGCCATAAGTCACAAATTCTCAACTTTTCTGTGAAGTATACTTTTCCAAGTATGGAAAAGTAGGTGGAGCCATATGAAATGATGCTGTCTGTCAGACGACATGCTTCAAACAAAGAGAAAATGTTGGATTTAATATTTAAAACACATATTTATGATGTAAAATTTTGGGAATAGTGAAAACAACTAAATATTTGTTGTATGTAAGTTTTATGTTTTATATGTTTTTTTTACCGATTTTATCCCCAATTTTCTTTAAAAAAAGGTTGAATGATATACCTATGGCGTGTGTAAACAAAACATGTGCGTGACGAAGTGGAAAGGGCAAGTTTAGCCAGCATAACTAAAAATTTCCAGGGCTGATCGAATATTGGTTGTGATCGAAAATAGGTTGCATCGGGATATACCATGTGATGAGCATTTCAATGTAAAACAAGGTCTCCTTGACTCTCAGGATATTCATCCGTGACAAACATTTTAAGGTTAACTCACTTACAGAACTTTTTCAGTTGGTACCATCATTATGCAATATTAAACTATTTGAAGGAAATACAGTGTAACCTCTGCAGAGCGACTTTTGGCAGAGTTAGAAAAAAGTGCCGCTCTGCAGAGGTGTCGCTCTGCAGAGGTAGACTTTCTACTGATCACGAAAAACGGCCGTTTTCGGTACGGAAAACTGGCCGTTATCCGTTCCGTAATGTAAATACAGTTATTAGGGGGGGGGGCTGATCGACAAAAGTAAAAAGTTTTAATATGATTACAAGTTTTTTAAATAAATCAATATAACCGTTAAAAATTCCTAGCATGATGGTTAGTTTTACGCAAAAGAAAGCAATACACTAGAGAAATCGTTTCTGTTACCGTCAAAATTGTTTTTATACCTGTCTAATGGCGAATAATATTTACTAGCATGAATTATCGTCGTCTTTTCAGGAGTAAATATCTGATTCGGCTCTTAATCCTCAAATAACCTTAAAACAGAATTCATTCCATCGAAGCTTTTAATAATAAGTACAATAACAAATAATTTTCATTTACTATTGTCAACTAGCTAGACTTATGTACAACTGTTACTTGATGACGTCAGCCTACCAAACAAAGCGCTCCTCATCTTAGGTCTGTTCGTTGGTGTCATGAAAACCATATGTCACTTGTTTATTAACCCCTGTTAGTCAAATGATTTAACAACATGACACTTTAGGGTAGTATTATACGATTAAGGGTATCGCTTATTGTTTAAATTTCCGGTCAGAGATAATTATCGATTATTGATATTAACCTTGCTAGACTTAGTGTCGCTGTACAGAGGTAAAGAATAACTATGGGAATTTATCTCAACGACCGTTTACCGCTCTGCGGAGGTGTCGTTCACTAGAGGTTAATCATAGTGCAAAATCGACAGGGGGAATTCTAATATGCCGCTCGTCGGAGGTTGCCGCTCGTTAGAGGTGCCGTTAGCAGAGGTTATACTGTAAATATTTATCATAAAATATAGAACTTAAACCATTATAATTCGGTTGCATTAGTCATCAATTGCTTTGGGGGCGATATAACCTTTCTGTGTTGGTGTGCCATAAAACCCAAACAAACAAACTGACCCTTATCTACTGTGTGCTGAAAGGTATGACTAAAACATGAAATGGAGATTTTTTGGCAAAATAGTGATTTGGTTGTTGTTATACATTTCTGATACTTCTGGTTATTTTGTAGTCTTCATCAAAGTATGTAGTAAGGTCTGGGAATCAGGGTTGGCAAAAAGGCGGTCAATATAAGTATTGTCCGGGCGGGTGGTCAATACTGGTTTTAACCGGACAATACTGGTCAATACTGGCAAATACTGGTCAATTGGTTTTCATAACATATAACATGTTAATTTTATGACAAATATAAATAAATGTTGTTCTTAAACTCTTATAACATAGGGAAGCCTTAAACAAATGAATAAACATAATTAAAGATAAAGTTAAAATCAAATTTCTTATTTTTTTGTACATGGATTTTTCATATATATTTTACTCAATGATCAATACTGGTCATTACTGGTTGAAAGTTATTTTGATTTTGAAATATACTATCTGGTCATATCATGACATAAATAATAGGTTACAAACACATATTATGTGACTTTCACACATAACCTCAGCCCCCACATTAGTGTCCCCTCAGTAGTGATAGTTTTAGCCACCTGATGAATCTTTTGGCAGGGAGGAAACAGTTTCAGTATTGTATCAATTCATTTGATAATGCAGTAATAAAACAATGATTATAATACAATAAAAAGTAACTAGCTGTAAAATTTTGACAAATAAGAAGGCTTCTTTGCTTAAAATCATGTTAAGAATCATCAATGATGCAAACAATTCTGTTTAATTTTCATTAGTACACAATAATTTTGACCAGTGATGACCATTTAAAACTTTGATGATGTCAATAATGTCTTCCTGTTCTACTAAATAAGATTGAATCACACTAAATGACATCTCTTGAAAAAATTAAAAATGAATATACCGGTAAGATCAACAAAAAGAAATTACATAAAGAAATCATTTTTTAATCTAAAAGTAAAACTTAATTAAACTTAATAATTTTTATTTGTCCACCATTCGACCAGTATTGACCACTTTTGGAGTATTGTCCGGGGCCAGTGATGACCATTTAAAACTTTGATGATGTCAATAATGTCTTCCAGTTCTACTAAATAAGATAGAATTACACTAAATGACAACTCTTAAAAAAATTAAAAATGAATATAAGAACAACAAAAAGAAATGACATAAAGAAGTCATTTTTTAATCTTAAAGTAAAAGTTAATTAAACTTAATAATTATTATTTGTCCACCAATCGACCAGTATTGACCAGTATTGACCACTTTTGGAGTATTGTCCGGGGCGGTTTTTACCGGTAAAAACCAGTGGTAAAAACCGGGGGCGGTTTTTACCGGCCAACCCTGCTGGGAATCCACTCAGCCCACATCCTTGGGTTTCAATGTATACAGATCTTACCTGATGGGTTCCCTTTTATCAAACTTTGTGGTTTATCTTATTTTACCATTCACTTTTATATTATTGCATATGTTACTTTATAGTTACAAAATTGAAGTAGCTGTCAACCTTATCATTCACGCATTGCCTGAAGCCAGAGAATTATGATATTTTAATATATTTAGTTATTGCGTATGTTACTTTATAGTCACAAAATTGAAGTGGTAGTGTGCCAAAATAGCCTCAATGTGGGCAATTCATTCCAGTATTGAGCAAGTGTGCCAAAATATCAATATTTGGCTCACTTCCTAGTGTGCCAAAATTTGATATTGAGGCAACTTCCAGTCATTACACACCTGTAGTTCAATACATGTGATGTGCAAAGTAGTGCAAAAAATTGTACTTTTGTTTTAGAAAATTCATCATTACATGCAAGAGTCAACATATGCAATAAAAAGGTTATGAAACAGGCTTAAGTTGATATTGGCACACTTTCCTTGGCATTAGCCCTCGGGTCAATACCTAAGCAAGTGTGCTGATATCTTCCATAAGGCACACTTGCCATATTTAATTGCCTCTACGTTAGAGAAAAATAACTGATGCTGAGTCAGGGAAGTTGGCTTTACCTGTTATTATACCCCCCGCTTCGAAGAAGAGGGGGATATACTGTTTTACCCTTGTCCGTGCGTGTGTGCGTGCGTGCGTCCGTTACAAAATTTCCGACGCAGTTTTCTCAGCAACTATAACATGCAGCAGCCTAATACTTTGCATATTGCTTCATCCCATACTCCCATGTGGTGTAAAGCGATTTCATGCTCCTTGCTCATCTACTTCCTGTTTGTCGCATATTTTTAGATTTTTGCGGGGGTATCACTAGTGAGCATTAGCTCACAGATTTACTTGTTATATAATAGAGTGGACCAGACTAGTACTCATGAAAATTCCAGGGAGTGTTAAACCAAATCAGTAGATGTTATGTGAATTTACTCCTTATGTACCTTTAAAGCAACATGCTGAAAATGGCCATGAATAAAATCAAATTACCTTATACGCTTAGTCAGAAACCTTCCTTGGCCAGAGCTCTACCTTATGTGTGATCTAATAAGTCTGAATTATTTCCTTTTGATTTGAGCTGTCATTGATTAGGCTCAAAGTGTATTGACCATATTGATATATCGAGAAATGAATATCGAAGATACACCAATATATATCGATGCATTTACTGCAGTACAGTACTATACAGACCATTTATGTTGTCCTAAACTCATAATAGATGTATATTTGTCATGAATGTTATACCTTAGTATCCTGCATTAAACTGGTAAGTAATTGGTAAGAAGCATTTGTATTGATAATAAATAAAAACATCTCTCAGACTCACAAATTGATTGTTTATTATCCGTTCATATTATGACAGTGCACCTGTTTCAGTTCACTATAGAAGGTTAGTCTTGTAAATTTTGACACTTTTATACATTTATTCACATAAGCTTTATTATCGATGTTTCAAAATTTATATCGATTATTGATCGAAAATAAAATATCCTCGATACACCGATTTGAATAAAATCGATGACAGCTCTACCTTTGATAAATTATTTGGCAACACAACTCACAGAGTTTTTATAACAATTTGATGTGTTTTTTAGGATGTACAAGTTTTCAAGTTAGACGACAGAGTTTATGTTAGTTGGTCAGGAGATGTGGTTAGAAACAGTAACGGTGTATTACAGATAAATGGAATATTTGGAGCAAAGTTAGATCTTAAAGATAACACAGATGTGAGTACATAAGTCTCTACATTCTGGTTTTGATAATTTGGTATCATTTTCTTAACTAACATAGTATTAAGAAACGAGCTGAACTTCTTTATTATCTGCTCTGATACAAATGTCAATTCAAATCATGGTCAACTAATGAGAGACAGATCACCTAACCTAGCTTTCCTGGACCTTTGTATATATATTCAGTTCTCACCTACCCTTCCCCAAGGGCAACACATTTTATATAAACCTTATTCATGAAGAAAAGTAAATATATGAAATAGAATTATTTATAAAGGACAAACTTGCCTCTAATTGAACTTGGTTAAAAATTACCATTTTTTAGTTATATACCTTAATGTCCTGTTTTTGCTTGTTGTATACTACATATCTGTTTGAAAGTGTAACATATATTATGAAACACCCTGTACTAGTACTTTTGATTTGGCCATCTGTGTTTGGGACCCTTTACAAAGCCTACTAAAAGTAATGCATGTGAAATTATTTTACAGTTTTTAAATGAGGAGTTCATTCTATTTATAGTTGATAACTTACAGTTATGTTTACACTAACATACAGTCATATTATATTATATTTACAGGTTATATTGAGACGTGTACAAAGTGTACCTATTTGTGAAAAATGTTCTGTTAAACCAGTAACCTGTGATGATTGGGAAATACTGGTAACACAACTTTCTTATTCTATAAACAGTATAAGCAGCCAGCCAAGGGAAACAGCCAAATTGGCTGCTTAAGCGGGGTGACCACTTAAGAGGGGGTTTGGCCTTGAGAGGGGGTCTGGAGATAAAGTCTTGATGACATAGTGCCTTTTTAGCTCGACTTTTTGGAGAATAGAGGGGCTATCCTACTCAGCTGTGCGTCAGCAGTGGTGTCTGCGTAACACTTCTTGGTAAAGTTTTAAGGAGCAACATTTTTGTTTCTTTTATATCTTTGCAAGTACTGGAGGGATTCACTTAAAACTTTATTTGTGTTTACGGGGTAACCATTGGAGTTCAAATACCAAGTTACATAACTCTTGGATGAATTTGGACTAAATTATGGCCCTTATATACATAGAAATTTCTTGGTTAAGTTTTTAGTTGCAACATTTTTTCTTTGCGACTACTGAAGGGATTCACTTGAAACTTCACACATGTCTACGTGGTTACCATTAGAGGTAAAATACCAAGTTACATAACTCTAGGATGAATTTGGACTGAATTATGGCCCTTTTATACTTAGAAATTTCTTGGTTAAGTTTTTAGATGCAACATTTTATCTTTGCAACTACTGAAGGGATTCACTTGAAACTTAACACATGTCTACGTGGTTACCATTAGAGGTCAAATACCAAGTTACATAACTCTAGGATGAATTTTGACTGAATTATGGCCCTTTTATACTTAGAAATTTCTTGGTTAAGTTTTTAGATGCAACATTTTATCTTTGCAACTACTGAAGGGATTCACTTGAAACTTCACACATGTCTACGTGGTTACCATTAGAGGTCAAATACCAAGTTACATAACTCTAGGATGAATTTGGACTGAATTATGGCCCTTTTATACTTAGAAATTTCTTAGTTAAGTTTTTAGGTGCAACATTTTTTCTTTGCAACTACTGAAGGAATTCACTTGAAACTTCACACATGTCTACCGGGTTACTAATTGACGTCAAATACCAAGTTGCATAACTCTAGCATGAATTTTGACTGGATTATGGCACTCTAATATTATAATTTTTGGTGATTTTTTTTGTTGCACCATTTTTTTAAACTACTGAAGGGATTTACTTGAAACTTCACACATGTCAACGAGTTTAGGAATGAAGGTTGAATACCAAGTTGCATAACTCCAGCATGAGTTTTGATTGGTTGTTGCTGTCGTTTACACGAATACCCAGAATTGTAGAGCGCGCTGTCCGTGGACTGCTCTTGTTAATTGAATGCTCAGACGTTCAGACTAAATGCCCTATTAGGTAAAAACACGAAAAAAAAAACTGCGAAATTACGATATTTATTAGTATTCAGCGTGATAACAGTCCTATTAAGCAACAAATAATAATTTAATAACTAGTGCTTCGAAAAATGTGTAAAAATTGTTGGCCTCGTTTAAGTAAATCGAATGTAGAACACAGCCTATTTTTAGAAAATGCATTTAAATGTCCTTAATTCTGACCTTTCTTTGTTAAAATGGATTGATAAGAAAATTACTTATTACAAACAAATGGTGCTTAATAATTATTGCCGTCTTCATACTTTTTCAAAAGTACACTGTTTATCTTCACATGCAGCAAACATGTTTATATACACACTAAAAATCATTTGCCGTCGAATAAAATATTTTGGCAATAATCCATTACTCTTACGAAGATCGAACGGTCAAAACAGGTTTTAAACCATACCGGATGTAGGTTAATTGTTCAATTTATATTACCTAATACTTAATTATCGCATTATGATAAGTGTTACTCAGTTGATTATACATGCTAACAACTATAAGATAGCTAATTATTGATTTTTAGAGCCTGTCACCACTAATTGATAAGATAATGTAGCGATTTCCTTTGTGTTTTGATGGCACGGGCCATTGCAATTATGTCAATATACATGACCGCGGTCACCGCTTAGGCAGGGGTTATTTTAAGTTTGGGAGACAGAATGACTGGCCTCTGGCTGGAGAACAGGGGTGACCGCTTAATAGGGGTGCATTATAGAGCGTTTTTCAATGGTCGTGGCACGAGCTGGCCGCTTACAGGGGTGACCACTTACGAGGGGTGGCCGTTAGGAGGGGTGGAACTGTAATGTATTTATCTATTGTGATTTTATAGTTGCAATTAAAGTCCTTACTCAATGAAATAGAGGATATTTGTTTATTTCCATGTAACATCGATTTTTATTTCACAAATGAGCTAAGGATGCAATATTTTCACAAGTGAAAATATAATATCATTAGCTCACAAGCGAAATAAGTAGATCTTACACTGAAATAATACACTGTTTATTATATGCTTCAAACTGGCCTTTTTAAACTCGAAGTATGATTTGTCACCAGAATGGCAAATAACAAATTTATTTTCATTGTTTCAAAACAGTGGAATATCCATTTTTATTTCACAGATAAATCCCGGTATTCCACTGGAAAGCATATAATAATACACAATTTAAGATAAACTTTAGAAGAAAATGAAAGCTTATGCTAATATTTATGTATCAGTGTTGGCCATGCACATGAGGCTAAAGTATGATAAAAGTCTTAAGTCTAAAAAACTATCTAAGATATTTTATTGAAAGTTGTTATACTTATTCAGATAGACTATATCAACCATACTGTGCAGAGGTGTAACAGTGGATAAATCATTTTTAGCTCGACTTTACGAAGTAAATGGAGGGCTCTCCTACTCGCCCTAGCGCCGGCGTCAGTGTCCATATTTCTGGTTAAAGTTTTTGTGCAGTAAAATATTTTTTGCTATAGCTTTTTTATTTCTTAAAGTATCAACCTCAAACTTTAAATATATGATCATTATTATCAACCTCATCTCATGTGACAAAGCTCATAACTCCAAGTACATTTTTTCAGAATTATCTCCCCTTGAACTTAGTGTTTTCTTAAAAAAATGTTTGTTTTTACTGCAAATGTTTTATTATCCCCGCCGATGGAATCGGGAGGGGGATATAGTTTTGGTGTTGTCCGTCCGTCCGAATTTCGTTTCTGGAGTAGTTCTCTGCAACTACTGGCTGGAATTCAACGAAACTTTATGGGAACCTTTAATACCAAGAGGAGATGGGCATATCGTCATCTTGTTCTAGTCAGACACTTTAACTCAGAGTTATGGCCCTTGATTAGTTACGCGGTATGCTTATAGAGGAAAAATTGTTTCCGCGCTACTTCTCTGCAACTACTGGCTGGAATTCAACGAAACTTTATGGGAACCTTCAATACCAAGAGGAGATTGGCATATTGTTGCCTTGTTCCGGTCAGACACTTTAACTCAGAGTTATGGCCCTTGATTAGTTACGCAGTATGCTTATAGAGGAAAAATTGTTTCCGCGCTACTTCTCTGCAACTACTGGCTGGAATTCTACGAAACTTTATGGGAATCATCAATATCTAGAGGAGACACGCATATCGTTGCCTTGTTCTGGTCAGACCTTTCAGCACAGAGTTATTGCCCTTGATTAATTGTGCAGTGTTCATATAAAGAAATATTGCTATTTCTTTGCAACAGCTGGATTGATTTCAACAATATTTTATGGAAACCATCAGTACAGAAAAGAAATTTGCATCTTATTGGCATGTCCTGATAATTTTATTTAACATGGAGTTATGTATGGTCCCTGTTATGGTTTTATGGATAATATACCAGTTGGTAACATAGCTACAAAATAGACATATTCTTGTCGCAACAGAGATTGTGTTGATAGTTGTAGCCATTATGGCCCTTCAGGCTTTTGAATTTACTGTTTATGCCATGATAAATATATTTATTAATAAAGCCTTATGTCTCCAGTTGTTGTGTTAGTAAAAACAAGTACTCGGCGCGGGATATAAATTCAACGAATTTGCTTGTTTCTTTAGGTATTGACTTCAAACTTAAAATGTATGTTCCTTATTATCAACCACATCTCATGTGACAAGGTTCATAGCTCCAAATACATTCTTTTTCAGAATTATCCCCCCTTGAACTTAGACTTTTCTTAAAAAAATGTTTGTTTTTACTGCAATTGTTTTATTTCTTTAGGTGTTGACTTCAAACTTAAAATGTATGTTCCTTATTATCAACCACATCTCATGTGACAAGGTTCATAACTCCAAATACATTTTTCTGAATTATCCCACTTGAACTTAAAGTTTTATTTCAAAAATGTTTGTTTTTACTGCAATTTTTTTTATTTCTTTAGGTATTGACTTCAAACTTTAAATATACCGGGTATGTTCCTTATTATCAACTATGTCTCATGTGACAAGGTTCATAACTCCTTATACATTTTTTTTCAAAATTGTCTCACTTGAACCTAAACTTTTCTTTAATTTCATTTTTATTTTTTACTTTAAATTTGTTAAGGTATCATTTTCAAATTTTAAAATATGTATGTTCCTTATCATGAATCACATCTCATGTGACAAATACTTACTTAGTCGAGCATGCTGTCTCCTCTGACAGCTCTTGTTATTGTTATTGCCCTTTTATACATTTTTGTACTTAGATGATTGCAAAATATTAGGTTAAAGATTTGCCTGTACAGAATATCATCAATACTGATCAAGATATTTGACTTAAAGTTTGTAAACTTATTTGTCTGTACTATATCTATACAACTATGTAACTAAGGAGGAATAATTTGTGGAGTTAAGCCCCTTTATACTTTAACACTTTATATTGATATTTGTTCAAATTAAGATATCTCTTGTACATATAAAAATATTTTAATGAAAGTTGGTTTGCCTATTAATGAGTTCTGCATCTATTTTACTGTAAATTGAACTTAACTCTTGATGAATTAGTTTTGGAGTTATGCCCTTTTATACTTAAATATTTAAGATTATTATTTGTTTGAATTGAATAAGTTTAGTACTACTGAAGATATTTGATTTGAAGTTAGTATGCTTATGCCTCAGTCCCATAAAATCGTGGCTTGTTACGGACCCATACGTGCAGACAGTCGTGAGCCGTGGGAAGCCTTGCGTATCAAGGTGACGGTACGCACATGGTACAAAACAACACATCTGAACGGATCCGTAGCTGGAAGATATGCATGTTTAATCCATACTTGGGCACGATTTTGTTCACGATTTGACTCTGAAACTGATACGTGTATCCTGGGCTCATCTCACAGACCCTAGTAAAACGTATTAGTCCGTACGGGTACGCACGACTTCGTACGGGTGCTTGCGGAGCTTGATCGCACGGCGCCCGTACGGTGCCCTCCCGGCTATTTTTATGTTTATGGGACTGTAGCTTTATTTATTAGAACTGCATCTACACAACTTTAAAGGGAAATAACTTGTGATTATTTTTTTTTAGTTATGCCCCTTTCTATTTAAATGTTTAATGTTAGAATTTGGTCTAATTAAAATATCTTAAGTTCTAATATAGATATTTAAATGAAAGTTGGTATGCATATTCATTGCTACTACATCTACACAACTATGAAGGGGCTTTACTATAGATGTATGCTTCAGGAATTATGACCTTTTCATATTTTAAGAGTATGAATTTGTAATTATTGTTAGACTGATTTATTCGCTTTGGAAGAATAAGTCCTATCTTGAAAGCAATTTTATTGTATAGTAAACAAAACACAAAAGTGGAGTACACTGTTCTTGGACAGCTAATGTTATATTTTGCGCTATATAAAGACATTCCTATTCAATATCATCTTAATAAAGAATGATTGTTTTTATTCCAGGATCGACATTCAGGTTACATAGAGTCACATTTGTTAGATATAGTTCGTGTTGTACAGAGAGATGCCATCTATCCTATATGGGTGGAGAAATCTGTTTGTTTGTTCATTAAAATTGGTAAGCATACAACCATCAATAGTCTCCTATAGGTATTTACAATTCAGTATTTGTCTTTAACCCCTACCATAAGGGATAATAAATCAAAGGGCTATTAGTGCTACCAGACGTGGGGTTTTGATAAAATTTACAAACTCTGGATTTTATAAGAAGTGGAGGCATAACAACGGAACTTTCTCTTACATAAGCTGGATTTGATATACTTCAATTGCATAAACAACATATTGTCTGCTTGTTAACCCATAATGCCAACTATTTTAATTGAAGTGATAATTATCCCTTGATTTGCGCATGCATGGCTTAATGTAATTTGCCATGAAAAATTTGAAAGAGGATTAGCTACAGTCCAGGACTGTCCTCTACTTAACATGGTGAAATTCCCATGTAAACATTAGTTATGTTACAAAACTGGGCTTGAAATAAGTTTGAAATTTCTATTAAATGTTATGTTGAGTTTTATTCCATTGATTGGTTGGTTAAATATTGAAATAAGAGTCCTTTTAATAATTGTAATACCTTGAACTTTAATATTTACAGTACAGCAAAGGGTTTGGGACACCACAGGAAATGAAAGCAATGTATACAAAGCAGTCTTTACAGTTATGCCTCAGCCCTAAAAAATCGTCGCTTATTGGGGACCTGTACAGACAGCCGTAGGCCGTGGGAAGCCTTGGGTATTAAGGTGACGGTACGCACAAGGTACCAAACAACACACCCATACGGAGCCCTGGCTGAAAGATATGCAAGTTTAATCCATACTGGGCCATGATTTTGTTCATTATTTGACTTTGAAACTGATAAGTGATCTCACAGATCCTGGTAAAACGTAACTGTCCGTACGGGTACACAAGAGTTCGTACGAGTCCTTGCGGGGCTTGATTGCACGGCGCCCTTACTGTGCCCTCGCAGCTATTTTTATGTTTATGGGACTGTAGCATAACTCGCTTGGCTGAAGTCTGGGACAAGTAAAAAGTTTATTCAGGCTTGTGTTTATTGTTTTACTAGTGGGCTGTTGCCTCGGAAAATTTATGAAAAGGGGTTATAAAATGTTATTTACACTCAGTGTTGTGAACTCTATACAGGAAATATTGACCATCTCATGTTTGAATATAATTGTTTATAAAGGTAAAAATTAGAAAAAAAATAATCTTATTTGAAGTCTACTTTGGTGAAAGTATTTCATATTGCAACTACTGTATCACTACAAATATTTTATCATGATTCAATTGAATATCATGTGCGGCCCTAGTCATTGCACTTTGGGACCTAGGAGTTATGGCTCTCTGTTGACAGACATGTTTTAAGAAATTTTGACACTTTGTTTTAAATTAGGTTTTTTTTCAAATTATTTTGTCAGGTGCTACAGTTCCTCAGTCAGATTGTGTTTTACTTGTTAATGAAACAATAGTTGAAGTGTTACCTAAAGTAAGAAGCTCTGTGATTGGTCAACCAGTTGTGAATGAACCAATCACGAAGAGTGTAACAAATGATTTAAGTACACCATTCTTGCAGAACTCTGATGTGATTGAGGACGAAACATTTGACACAAACTTTCATTCTGTAGACTCAACAGACTCATCATTAAAAGGTTACTATTTTCTTTCATGCTTTACGGTGAAAAGGTGCGTTATTCAATGAAGACATACGATGAAAATATAAATTTTATATTTTCATCGTAGTGAAAATGTTACCTTATATTTTATTGAATAATTGCCATGATGTTTAGATTTTTATTTATGCCCAAATAAGTTTGCAAAATTTGATATATTGGTATAGTTTTGTCTAATTTTGGCCCCATTTATAGGCCGGACATTAATAATTGTACCATTTTGTTCAGACAAATGCAATTGATTTTTCTACTCGAAAACCTATAACAAAAGTTATTGTTGAGGTCTGAACTTTGAGACTGAACAAGATAATTGTCTGAGGTTTGACTGTTTTTGTTATTATCGTTATACTGTTACAGATTTATTACCAATGAATAGAGATGACAGAAAAATGAGAGAGAAGTCTCCGTATGATATAGCTAGTCAGTGGAAAAGTTTGTTCTCTTACCTCGGATTTAGACGTCAAAGTATCGAGAGCCGAGTGAACGTGTCGGATAATGAGGATGAAGATGACTATTGTGATGAGGATGTGATTGACCAACCAGAACTCTCCTTACAAAGTGGTCTAAATTTAGTTCTACGTGTGCAATCTTTGAAATATACATTATCAAATCGTGACATTGATTCCAATGGTTATAATCAAATTCAAAGAAGGGGAAGTGACTCTCCAAGAAAAGGAGGTAGCTCCTCCCCGAGAAAACAAAGTCGTGAATCACCATCAAGGTCAAGTAATCGTCAAACACAACCTAAATCTAGTTTTAAATTAAATTATTTTCCACAACAACCTAGTACAGTTTATATGGACATGTCAGATGTTGAAAAACAATTTAAGTTAAGGCGATGTGAAATCCCTCATAGTTTTTTTGCTAAAATTAGAAAATTACCGTCGCCACAACAACAGCAACAACAACAAGCCAAGTTAATGAATGGTGCAAATAAAACCGCTCAAAGAAAACCTGATTCGAGTACGGATTCAGAAAAGATAACTCCGCCCGGGGAGCGCCCAGAATGTTCTCTTCCTGGCACAAATACTAGCTCTGATGAGGATCCAGTGTGTGTTGTTCGTGTAATTGTCATAGATAGACGACGTCAGTTATGTAATGATCGTTACACGTTGATAGTCCAGCGTATTCTAGAAGAGCAGATAATGTTGAAAGGTCATGTGATGGTACCAGATATGTTACGAAGATTTCTAAAACTTGATATAACTAGTAGACTTTGGTTACAAACATATAAAGGAGCTTCAGCCAGTCCAACATCCTTCAATTTATATCCACTAGGAAACATAGTAAGTGAAGTTTAAGTATATTTACAATCTGTCGTAGACCTTTGTCATAGAATCTTCTCACATCCTACAGGTAAGGGTACATCTAGAGCAGGTGTGGGTGTTACTGAACACTTACGCAAGAAACAATGACTGTTCGGTATTGCAAGCACACTTCCTGACAATTGTAGCTAATACAATGTTTATGAACTTAATGTGACAATTACGAGTGATAAAGACGTAACTTAGACTATTGTATAAAGAGATTCAGTAGTTCTTAGTAGCTTGCTTACTGTTTGTAATAGCGAACAAATGTTGATAATACGGAACATACATGTATGTATTACTGACCACCACACATTTTTGTTTTTTAAAGACATATTCAGACCTTACAAATATACCATTCTTACTGTCTGAAGTATAGATATACTTGCAATAACATGCTTACTGTCTCAAGTATAGATATACTTGCAATAACATGCTTACTGTCTGAAGTATAGATATACTTGCAATAACATGTCGCATGTCTGTGGACACAAACACTGGTCAAAATTGGTTTAGACACCTGTCTGAAAAGTATTCATTAATAAAAATTTATATGCATGTATCATGTTTCAATATTTGATACGCTACTCGGGTATTTATAAAAAATATTCATATCACATATTAAATTATAAGCTTAGAGTTTTCTCTCTCGACTCTCCCAATCTTTCAATCATATGTTTGGGACCAAAATGTTTCTTTACACTAAAATGTTTACCTGGACTAGATATCACATTGGCAAATGTATGAGATGTGAAACACAAAATGCAACAATCAATTAGCGAGCATACTGTGAAACCGTATAATAAGGGTCAGTCAATCAACACATCTTTAATAGAAATATGCAAACAAAGGGACAGCACTTTCAAAGAAAGTTGACATAATTGAATAAATTGAGCATTGTGTGCTCTTTACTTGTTATATACTTTTCATGAAGAAATATGTATTAAAATACAGTACTGTACAAAACAAATCATAACCATGTTTTGTATTCCTATTTTTATTTATTTTTAATTGTAATTGAGTGAAATGTTTAAACTCAATTTTAAAGCATCTTCTAAGATAACCATTTCACTCATTCGCCAAATGAAAAAAGTTGTCGCCACTTTGGGGCCATTGGAGCCAACAATATTTGTTATGGTTTAAAGAGTTGAATAGTGCATCACAACAAATTTATTGTTCTATTAAGACAGCAAGCACACCTTCTCCTGAACTCTTGTTTGTATCTTAATTTTTGTATTATGTTTTTTAATCATTTTTTACATAAATTAAGCTGGAACAGTCATTGTCACTTGAATGCAATTGCCAAATGATAGAATAGACCCGGATAGTTAGTCAGAAGCACTAATTATTACACACACAAATATAGAATTTTCTTATGTTACACTTCTAATTAAAATCATTGATTGTGTTCGAATCCCACCTGGGGAGGTTATACCCTTCCATTAAAATTAGACAATAATGTCAATTTTCCTCCATTAATTAGATAATATGGAGAAGTTTCCGGCCTTGTGGAAGGGTAGGTGAGTACTGGCTATAGACAAAGGTCCAGGAAAGCTAGGTTAGGTGCGCTGGACGCCGTGAAAAGACCTAAATTGTGTTGATATGGCGTTATCCAATAAATAAATAAATATAAATAAATAAATAAACATTAATTGTGTCATAAACTCAATGATTGTCTGCTGGGACGGGTGCTATAATTCCTGAAATACTTCTGTTAATCGGTCTATACTGAAGTGCATGTATAATAGCTTACGAGTTAAGAGTCTCAGTAGAGATCCTTACGTCGCATTATGTAATAGAATGGTATCAACTATCCAGTCATGACCTGTCGTTTGTGCCAGTTGTCAGTAGATATGTTACATCATGGTTCTATAGGAAAAGTTTAAAGATTGTAGTAAATGATTTTGAATGATGTCTGAATAGAGGACTTCATTTATTTTACATGCAGATGCAGTAGAATAAATGTGCATGAATCATAGCTTCTAAGTGGCAGTTATTGAATTGTTTTAAGAATGACCCCTTTGCCTTGCGGTGATTGTGTTAAAAAAAATCATTAGTGAGTTCGCCTGTTCGGTTTACCTGTTGTATTTATAGGTCGATTGTATAAAGTGTTTTGAAGCGGAACAGTGCTGGTCTACCTATCAAACTAATATCACTGAACTGTTCTTTTGAATTCCACTTTTCAAACCCGAACAAATTCAATGCCTTCATCGCTTTGATTCAAAATTGGGGCCAGAAATTCAATTTTGTTGCATTTGGCAAATTTGGCGATCGACAACCCAAACTCTACAAATACAACATACTATTCATTCAATGTATTTTATTTCATATAAACTAGTATGTATAAAACAATCTCTTACATTTTGTTACTTGTGTATTATTTCAGCCTAAAGCTTTGCTCACAGATTCCGGCAAAGTTAATCTAGCATTTAGAGAATGGTTAAATCAAATAAGTATAGAAGAATATTCATTAGTTGTACATCAAGGAATATTTCTAAAGTTTCCAGTGTATCAAGGTTTGTTGTCCTTGTTTTAGTTGGATTTACCACTGTACAGCACATTGTATACTAGGTCATATCACTGTGGTCAGTCAATCTACTCACTGTACAGCACATTGTATACTAGGTCATATCACTGTGGTCAGTCAATCTACTCACTGTTCCTGGAAAGGCTAAATCTCTGGATTTATATGTTAATCAACTACAAGGCACATACTTCTGTCATTGACTGACAACTGTCCTACATGATTTAGAATTATTGGTAGGAGGGAGAATGGCTGTATATACTATTTCAGACCAAACTCCTCTAAGTATGTCTTACCTGGCAATCAAACCAACAACCTCTTGATCAGTAGACTTGTGTGCTTCCAACTAAGCTATCTGAGGGTTCTTGTTGGTTCTTATATAAACAAAGTTTTCATTGGCTCTACTAGGTAACTAGACTATCCTAAAGTTTATTTTTTCATGAAATGAAATTTCAAGAGTAATGCTACAGTCCCATATACATAAAAATAGCCGTGAGGGCAATGTACGGGGCTGTGCAGTCAAGCTGGGCAAGGACTCGTACAAACTCTTGCATACCCGTACGGACTGTTATGTTTTTACCAGGGTCCGTGAGATGAGCCGTGGATACACGTATCAGTTTCAAAAGTCAAATCATGAACAAAATCGTGGTCGAGTATTGATTAAACTTGCATATCTTCCAGCTATGGCTCCAAAAAGGTGTGTTGTTTTATGCCATGTGCATACAGTCACCTTAATACACAAGGTTTCCCACTGCCTATGGCTGTCTGCATGTGCGGGTCTGCATCTTGCTACGATTGTATGGGACTGAGGCATAAGTAGATAGGAAATTTTCATTGTTATTTATTTCATGTTCTAAGTTAAATCTGAAGACTCAGTTGTAAGCATTTTAGCTCTAAACTTTTACACTTGAATGGCTGGTAAATATTTTTACTTTGAAGACACTGTATAATCCATGACATGTTTTTATTTTAGGTACATTTATAGAAGCCCAGCTGACTTACAAAGAAAGTACAAACACATCATCAAAGAGTACATACACTTTGTTACATCCAGGAGTATTACGTAATACCAACCTTATTGTAACATTTGGTGGACGACCATCATCAACTGATAATATGTCACATGTCATACAATCTATGCTAGCTTACACTAACATCTCCAGTATAGATCCACCAGAAAGTAATGCTAAATTAGAATCTATAGGGTTAGTACTTGTCTAGGCTTTATTGCTTTCGTTTAACCGTGGACATGGCATAGTGGTTAGCATGTCTGACTTTGATCCTGGGTTCAAGCCTGGTCGCGATAGGTCATACCCTATACATAAGTTGTCAGCCTGGTGGTAGGGTAAGTTGGTACTGGTGATAGAAAAGTGTCCAGGAAAACTATAGTAGGAAGAGCTGGCCATCGTATATATGACCTAAGTATGTGTTGAATATGACGATAAACCCTTTAAAAAAAAACAACAACAAAAAATAGCTTCTTTTGTTAGAATCATTTTATTGTTGACCTTTGTCATTTATACTTACACCGAGTACAACTTGTTCATTTTTTCAGTGATTGAACTGAACAAATATGTCGTCTAAACTGATTTATAATCCCTGTTTAATTTATCCAATTATCCTTTTCATTTCGGGCATATTATGTTATACCCCCTGGTGTCCGTCTGTTAGCAATTTGGTTTCCGGTGCATTACTTAAGTTCCATTTGGCCCACAATATTCAAACTTCATAC
Organism: Mactra quadrangularis; assembly: GCA_025267735.1. Classification (NCBI taxonomy): domain Eukaryota; kingdom Metazoa; phylum Mollusca; class Bivalvia; order Venerida; family Mactridae; genus Mactra; species Mactra quadrangularis. The sequence goes on from CM046293.1 coordinate 31,978,011, forward strand.
GATGATTGTCCATATCGGGTAGAAGACCCCTATCGATTTTGGGGTCACAAGGTCAAAGGTCAAGGTCACTATTACCTTAAAACTGAAATCAGTTTCCGGAGCATAACTTAAGTTCCATTTGGTCCACAATATTCAAACTTCATAAGATGATTGTCCACATTGGTTTGAAGACCCCTATACATAGATTACAACTGAGTGACAAAGTTATACTTATCATGAATAAAAAGAAGCATTCTCAATGGTATCTTTTTTCTGTACTTTGTTTTCCACAATTATTCATAATATGATATTCATATGAAATATTCTCATGTCTTACAAATGCTTAATCTTAACTAAAAAAACCAACACTTTCGGGCATATAATGCTCTGCCTATCGGTGCTCTTGTTATCGTAATGTCTTTATAAAATGAAATTAACCTGATATAATGTGACTATTTTATAAATGGTTTAGTGGTATGTGACCAGGATGTGACATTGATTTCTTATTGAAATCATATCATAGTTAATAATCCTATAATCATGACAGTCTTAGAGACTGTATACATGAACCAGGTAAGAACATATCCAGGGTTGCCTGCAAGACTTGCTCTTAATCACAATGCACTTACAACAGTATTGCGGGCAACTCTTGAATTATGTTATTTCCTAATTATTTTTATTAAAATTATTTCATTGGAATGGATGACATACACATGTATTTAATGTGTGCGAACATTTCAGTGTTTGCATTGGGATTGTATAGTCTGACAATATTAACCTGAGCTTGACCTTTATGCAAGAATATTTTATTATATTTTTGTCTTCGTTTGTAAATCGTGCTTTATCGGTAGCTTTCAGCAACATACATGTACTGAAGAATAAATTTTGTTTTCATATGAATAAATACATTGTACTTCCATGTTGTCACAACATTATGGGCTTGAGGTTTTTCCCTAAAAAAGAATGTTTCCAAAATTAAAAGTTCAATAGCATGCCATGTTTAGGTTGTTATAAACAGGTGTATTACCATATACACACATACAGTGACTCGTGATTTAAAATTAAGTAAAATGTGTAATTACTATAATAAGATAAGATAATGCTTTGAGTTGGCAAGTATACCTTAAACAATAAACATAAGCCCTTGCTGGGCTTTGAACTGACTAAATACTTTAAGTTTAATAAGGTTGTTCAAGCTCAGGTTAATATTGTCGCTTTATAGCTTTTATTCAGCCCCTGGTGATGGGGGGAAATTCCCTGTATGTTCCCAAATATACTATTTAAGTTTTTCTTTCAGAGGAATGGAGGACATATTAAACACTTGTTTATCAAACATTGAGATATGTTTAGGATCACGTAGATTATATAAAGAGGTATTCCTAACTACACCTGGTCTACTTAATGGTATGTTTCTATTAACTGGACCTAAAGGTTGTGGTAAGACAACTCTGGCTAAAGCTTTATGTAAGAAAGTGATGGAGTTACCTAACTTGGCTTATGTTCATCCTGTGGATTGTAAACCATTGAGAGGTGAGTGTGTACAGGTCATATTCTAGGTCATGCGTGTTTTTGTACTTAAACAGTGGACTTTCCCACTAAAGAGGTAAATAAGCTGATGCATGAACAGCATTTTTACTGATTTAAACATACCACTTTGATAGCTAACATTTATTTTAAATAGTGCATTTGCATATTGTAAATTTTATAAGATAATATGTTCATAAAATAAGTGTTAACAAAGTAACTACAAAATTGTAAATAAGTCCACCCCTAAATATTGGTGTGCAATGAAAAATGGCTATGTTTATATATGAAATGTTTACGTGGACGACCTGTACTTAATATTCATAGTCAGTGTTTTATCGGTCATTTTGAGGACATATTTTGCCCCATTCCTCTCTCCAAAAAGTATGTATTCCCCTTTGAAAAAATGTATGTTAAAGTAAAATTAACTGATGTAATTTTGCCATTTTGAATTTTGTTTACACATCTAGAATGCAATCTCATCCCTCCAAGATGACATCACAATGAAAATAAAACATTTTATATTTGAACATATATTTTTATTGAATAACAACATATTTAGCTGTAAAGCACAAAAGAAGTATCACTTGGAGGTTAATAGACAGGGCTCAAATTTAAGCTCGCATACTCGCAAAATGCGAGTGGATTTTAAAAATTACAAGAAACTTTTATTCTAACTTGCAAATTTTCGCGAGTTAAAATCGACGCAAAAATATAACTGTCTAATGAGGCTCAATTTAGCATTATTAAGGCCAGATAAATCGAAAGTATCAATCAAAGATTCAGTACAAAAACATGTTGGATATTTTTGGTCTTCCCCCACAATAATGCCCTTTTTCTATCAATAGTTAAAATAGTATCATTTGATTTTATATTGCATGTATGAATAGTTACTACATGTATGTATGCCATTAATATTTTGAGAAAAATGTGCAAGTGATTTTTTTTTCATTCGGTGAGTTGAAATAAAATCAACTCGCAAAAATATGCTTTTCAACTTTTTGTTAAGTACCAGCCCTGGTAGAGGAGGACTTGATGGCAATAATCAGCCTACTTGAATGAGTGATGTCCCAAAAGCCATAATGTTTTCATGTTTCATAGAAATACTTTAAGTTTAAGTTTTCAGAAAAGGTTGGATTCAATCATTTAAATCTAGTGTAAACAATGACATGATGTCATTATTGTGGGCAATTTCGTATTGTGGTATTAACAATGATACTCTTCAAACTAGACAGGAAAGTAAAATTTAGCCATGTGACCATCAAATACTCCTGCAAAATGCTCAAAACTTGTTACCGGTAGCTTATCTACAATCTCCGTTAACAGATATCCTGTAGAGCGTTGTCTTACAGGATCTCTAAGGTTCCCTTTGAGGGTCATGTTAAGATGACCTTTATGTCGACCAATCAATGCATAGCTTTCATCTAGACGAAACACTATTTTTAGCATTTTGATTTTGTAATTTCTATTTTTAGACCAAGGTTTGGGAGCTAATTTGACAGCGGTATTATTCACAGTCTGCGATTGGACAGCTCATTTCAATTACATTACGTCATGAATATTATAATGAGAAAAGGTCACCTAAACGTGACCCTGGTAAGAAAACGACCAGATCTAAATTAGCAAGTAGGTGAGCAGAAAATTTTAGATCAGGTTTTTATGAGATTGCTCTATCTAGTACTATTTATGATTCTAGGTAAGAAAGTAGACTCTATACAGAAGATTTTCGAGTTATTATTTGATGAAGCAGCCTGGAGACAACCATCTCTAATATTTCTGGATGATTTAGATCATTTATGTGGAGCACCTGCTGGTCCAGAGTTTGAAATGACTGGTGAAGCTTTATACTCTGCCAGGGTAGCTGAAGGTATGAATTTATTGATTATACTAGAACTCAAACAATGTGCAGGGAGGTAGAATAAGAGGCAGGGCTCATCATAGGGTTGTTGCTTCAAAGGAAGAAGAAAAAGGTTTGATTGCAGCTCTTTGTTTTCTTGCTGTAGAATAAAACAATTTTTGATTATACCTCTGAGGTAATAGAGTGATGTGTGTTCTAAAAATATCTGACTTTCATATGTAATAATTTAACAAGAATATAGTTTTTATGGAAGCCTACACTGCCCTCCCTATAAAAGTTGAAAGTAAATAAAAGAATCTTATATTGAAACCAAATAATCAAGTAAACACTGATAATAGATGTCTGGGTTAAATCAAGTTTGTTCATGGGATAGAAAGAGTTTAATATATATTATACCTCATTTGCATAATGTCCTCTATATTTAATGTGACTTCATCCAGTCCATAAATGGAATATTGACCGGCTACCCAGTCCATAATTCTTATATTGAACGTTTATGATGTCATCCAATCTTATTTAACGCGGCTTTCACAATGTGCTAATTACACGGCAACACAAACAGACGAAATGGCTAAATCGATTTACAAAAATGAAGTATAACAAAAAGAGCCTGTTATCTTGCTACATGGCGTGAAAATGAAAGACTTGGGTTTGAGATACTTGACATACTGAAGAATAAAATTAATTTTTGAAAACACATTATAACAGTAAAATGACAGCAACAAAAGTAGTGGAAGGATTTAAATTTAAGTTTAAGGACTGGTTGTTCAGACCTTTAGAAACTATATGGCCCCCATCTATGCTTCGGACCATATACCTTCCTCAGTCTGTCCAACCAATCCATAAACTTGCATATTCAGTCTTTAAGTTGCCTGGGACAACCAATTTCTAGTTCAGGCAACCAAAATTTTCTTTTGAGCGACCAAATTTCTACAAACAGGATATAGTGCCAGCTGCTAAAATGACCTGCTCAGGCAACCACTTTTATATCCTAATTTCGTAGACTGTAAAAGTGTGTAATAATAATAATAATAATAATAATAAAGACTTTATTTTAAAAGGCTACACATTTGGATAAATCCAATCTTCCATGTGGGCCTCTATCAAACATATTACACAGTATATACAATATTTACATAATGATGAATGCATATTAGACTTGACAAAAACATGTTATATACATAAGAAAATCAAAATTAAGAGCAAAGTAACCTGAAAAAAAGGAACAATAGGCATGAGATGAGTTTAAGGTGGACAAAGAACATTTCAATCTTTTTGCATTTTCCATTTAATGTACTGCTTTTTGAATGAGCTAAGGCTGTTAGCAAGACGGATGTTTAGGGGTATTTCATTCCAAATGACTGGTCCTGAGTATGTTATAGATTTTCTAAAGAATTCAAGTCTAAGTTTTGGGACATTCAGTTTTTGTGTAGAACTTGATCTTAATTGGTGATTATTACTTAAGACAAATCTGTTATTTAAATATTCAGGACTTGTGTTATTAAGAGATTTGTAGACAATAATAGCCTTTTTATAGTTAACACGGTCTGGAAATTTCATCCAATTTAGTTGTTTGAATAACTCCTCCGACGGGGCATCAAAAGGACTGTTAAGAATTATTCTGGCGGCCCTTTTTTGAAATTTTACCATTGTGTTTGTTAATTGCTCATTACAAGACCCCCAGATAGTGCAACAGTAGTCAATATGTGGAAGGATGTATGCATTGAAAAACAGTTTTCTAGTATGCAGATTTAGGAATTGTTTTATTCTTAGGAGGAGATATAATAAAGAATTGCATTTCTTAAGAGTTGTCTCAACTTGCAGTTTCCAACTTAAGTTTTTGTCAATGACTACCCCCAATAATTTATGGTTTGGTACCTTTTCTAAAGGTTCATCGTTCAGTTTAAGTGGCTTGATGTTAATGTTTTCCAACTTCTCATGCTGGTTGGAGGCTGTGATAAACATTGTTTTACTTTTAGAGGCATTTGGGGCCATTCCATTTAAGGAACACCAGGTTTCAAATGATTCTAGCTGAGTCTGAAGCAAACAACTGACATCAGATTTATTTTTTCCAAATGCTGATAGGGTTGTGTCATCAGCAAACATGAGGGCATTTTTAACAGATAAGGGTAAATCATTGATATAAATAAGGAAAAGTATTGGGCCTAGAACAGAACCTTGTGGTACACCAGCGTTTATCTCTTGGGATTCTGACAGTTTACCAGAAAAACATACTTTTTGGCGTCTATGACTCAAATAAGAGAGTGACCACAACATTGCTTTGTCACTAAATTTATAACATTTCAATTTTTGTAAAAGAAGTTTATGGTTAATCAAGTCAAAGGCTTTAGATAGGTCAAGAAATACAGTACCAACAATGTTACTTTCATTTATTTCATTAATCCATTCATCCACAATATTTACTAGGGCAGTTTCACATGAATGAGATTTTCTAAATCCAGATTGGCTCTTGCTGAAGAGATTATTTTTCTCCAAAAAATCTGTTAATTGGATGCACACATGCTTTTCATATAGCTTAGATAACACCGGTAGAATTGATATTGGCCGATAGTTCTTTTTATCACTTTTACTACCACTTTTGAAGATAGGAGTCACTTTAGCCATTTTGTACATGTTTGGATACTTGCTAGTTGCTATACTTAAATTAAAGACTTTTTGGAATGGTCCAGCTATAATGTCTGCCGTTTCTTTCAAAAACTTTGGTGCTAGGCCATCGAGACCTGTTGACTTAGCTGGGTTCAGTCTAGTTAGTTCTTTCTCAATGAATTTAAGGGAAAAGGGTGCTATACTAAAGAAATCTTCAGACTTAATTTTACATTCCACGTAACATTTTATTTCTTCTAGAGTGCTATTGAAAGAACTGTTGTTAAGGTCGGGAGCAGAATTAAATACGCTAATAAAGTAGTTGTTAAAGTTTTCAGCAGCTAGTTTGGGGTCTGTAATTAAAGTGCCAGAATCATCTATTAAGTTTGACTCTTTTTGCAATTGTTTACCTGAAAGATCCTTAAGGTTCTTCCACAGAGATTTAGGGTTTTTGAGATTTTCGTTAATAGTTTTTTGATAATAATTAGATTTTGCTTGTTTGATTTCCAATTTTGATTTGTTTCTAAAATATTTTTACCACCCTTTTTGCATTATCTCTTTTTTTAATTGTATCTGCTATTTCATTATCAAACCAATCAGGTTGGTTTTTGCGCTTGACTCTTTTTAATTTTTCGGGAGCATGTTGATTGAGAGTTTCAGAAAAAAGCTTAACAAAAAGATCTAAAGCATCATCAGGGTCATCAAAGGTTTCAAGAACAGACCAGGGTTGGTTTTTGAGGTCTTGCCTAAAGGAATCTATGTCAAAATTTTTTAATGACCTATACTTAATGGTGTTATGAAATGGGTCTTTGTCCACCTTATTCATAATTTTTCGCATGATGCATATAGGGAAGTGATCACTTATAGATAAAACAGGAACATTCACTTCAACAATATTACATGGAACATTAGTGTATAAATGATCAATTAATGTTTCTGTATTTTGAGTAACACGCGTTGGTTTATTCACTAATTGCACAAGATTAAATGAGTCTAAAACATTTTTCCAAGAAGAATTTGATGAGGTATTGTTTAGTAAATTGAAATTAAAGTCTCCAAGTAGTAGAATCTCAATATTGTCATTATATATATTATCCAAAATGTTCTCCATTTCCTTGATCCATGTTGAGTTGTGTATGTGTATGTCGTAAGCTTGGTGAACCAGGAATTGCTCAGTGTAAATAAAATAATGTATTCTATATTATATTTGTATTTTAGTATTGAAAGATTTATTAAGAAAAGATATAAGAAATATGACCAATATATGTGTAATGTCAACATGTCAATCTAGATCATCGTTACATCCTATATTGGTATCTTCTAGAGGTACGCATCTTGTACAAGATGTTGTTAATATTAAACCTTTAAATAAAGTAAGTATTACATATAACACTTTCAGTAGGAGCTGTGGTTTAGTGGTAGGATGTGCGCTTAGGGATCAAGAGGTGCGGGGTTTGATCCCCACTAAGGGCACTGCTAATTTCCTTGAGCAAGAAATGTACCTAAAATTATTCCACTCAACCCAGGAGTAAATGGGTACTGTGAGGGATTGCCTGTCTGAGGGTGATTTCAGTGATCAGGAGTTATCATACAAGATTGTAAAGGTACTAGTTCACAGATTTGGTTTATTTTTTCTATAATTTCAAAATACCATTCTGTGTCTGTGATTGTGTCAAAAAATTAATTCATGTAATTTCAAAACGAACTGACCTATATGTTGCAAGAAATATACAATAAAAGTATAGATTTAAGAACCAGGCTGGCCCAGTTCTGTCCCTGGGGAAAAAACTGACTATTACACCCGTATGTTAACATCAATTTGACCTAAATTTGTCCAGTCTACTTCAAAAACAGTTACTCATAGATACATGGTACTGATATAAATATATGCAATAAACAGGGAAAATAACATTTCTTGTTTTCTAATTTTTAGCTCGACTTTTCGAAGAAAATGAGAGCTTTTACTGTCACCCGAGCGTAAAGCGTTGGCGTTGCAAATCAAGGTTACAGTTTTTACAAGTTTAAATAACTTCAATACTGTCAAAGACATTCAACTCAAACTTGGAATACTTATTCATCATCACTACCTCCACCTTACTATCAAGGTCCATAACCCTGGCTCCACTGTTTTAGGAGTTTTGCCCCTTTTTTACTTAGAAAACATCCAAAATCAAGGTTAAAGTTTTTACAAATTTAAATAACTTCAATACTGTCAAACATATTCAACTCAAACTTGGAATACTTATTCATCATCACTACCTCCACCTTACTATCAAGGTCCATATCCCTGGCTCCACTGTTTTAGGAGTTTTGCCCCTTTTTTACTTAGAAAACATCCAAAACCCAGGTTTAAGTTTTTACAAACTTATATACTATCAAAGATATTCACCTAAAACTTGGAATACTTATTCAGCATCACTACTTCCACCTGACTATTAAAACACGTAACACTGATGAACTGAGAAAAGTCGAGCGCGTTGTTGTACGGACAGCTCTTGTTTTCTATACTATTTTCAATTTAGGCACAAAGAAAGAATATTTTAGAGACAATAATGAGAACTAAGTCTATGGTAACAGAGAAAGCCTTATCTGAACTTGATCTAGATAATTTATCACAACGTACAGAAGGTTATGTTGCTAGAGATTTAGAAAATATCATTAGTCGGGCTGTACATGCTCATATATTAGCACAAGGACGAGGTAAGATTACATATTTACAGGGTTCAAGACTTGCCATTATTATCAGGGATCTAACAGTAAGGCTGTCATTGATAGAAAATATTGTATCCATATATATTGATAGGCAACTCTGTGATATATTGATATATCAAGTCAGACAAGGAGTGTAACTGAAGCCACAAGAACTCCAGTATATATCATGTTCTATAGTATATAATGTCCTCATGATGTTATTCATAATGGTAAAAGTTGTTTCAGACATATTCACATAAAACAAAACTAAAACAAACTATATTTTCATGTTTTAATACTTAACAGAAAACATGAAAACTGGGAAATATAAAAGTCCTTGATCTATTCAGGTAAAAAGAAAATAAATACAACGAAGTGAAGTAGAATAAAATTTCACCTTCATTTAGTTTATAGCTTTATAAAATGCTGGATTGTATTGATATTCCAAATTTCGAATTGATATCTGATCATCTGTTGAGAATTGGTGTTACATCGATATCGCGATTTCCCATGACGGCCCTATCCAGGTATCTCTTATCAGTTGTTCATAGATTCCTCCAATAGAGACAAACATTTTGGATACACATTCCCTATCACAAATTTTGAAAAATAATTCAAGGATGCAATTCTGGGATGCAGTTAGTGTCAATCAATGGTCTGATGTAAAAAAGTAAATGAGCAGGCAGAGAATTTAGATATTGTAAAGTTTTAATTCATGCGGGCAGAATTCTTTTTTCTCAAAGTTTCACTTGTCCAAGAACTTGTGTAGGTCACTGTATTATTTTGTATTTTAATATACATTCAGCAATACAAGATGATCTTGCTCTAGATGTCACACAGGAAGATTTTGAGGTGGCATTGAATGGTTTCACGCCAGCTTCAATCAGAAATGTACCATTACATCAGGCTGGAGAGTTAGGTTGGTCAGATATTGGTGGATTGTCTGATGTTAAACAAACTTTGATAGAAACTTTACAGTGGCCTACAAAGGTTGGTTGATTTAATATGTGACTAAGATATAATATGGTACTTGTTATCAGTTGTCTTTAAGTTAGCTTGAATGACAACATGGTAGAGTGTCTGCTGACTCATAAGATGAAGCAATTCAATCTCAGTTCAGACCATGCATTTTTATCAGGTTACAAAATTTGTTGGGATTTGGAATCTCGTGTCCCGAAGGGGTACGGGTTCGAATCCCACCCGAGGAGGTTATATCCTTCTATGAAAATTTGACAATAATGTCAATTTTCCTCCATTGATTAGATAATATGGAGAAGTTTCCTGCCTTGTGGAAGGGTAGGTGAGTACTAGTTATAGACAATGGTCCAGGAAAGCTAGATTAGGTGCGCTGGATGCCGTAAAATGACCTTAATTGTGTTGACACGGCATTAAACCCAATAATAAAAAAAATTGTAATGTAATGTATACCGGTAGTGCTAAAGCTTTTTTTCAACAATTTTCTTCTGTCATATTAAATCCGTCAGTCATTCTATTCCTTGCACTGGCTTAGATATTTAGACTCAACCTTTTAACAAACTTCTGTACACCTAGCCTTGCCAGTGACCAATAAATGTATCTTGACTATGTGAAAACTTTTGTATTGACTGCTAAACAAAACTTTCGTAAGTATTTCTCAAGTCCACTTTCTGATTCCCTAATAACATGCTGTAGGATTACAGTTACTTGCTCAAGAAAACATATTTAAACTATTAAATTGTTATAATATGTCACCAAAATATTGTTTTATTAATGGAACCAGTCATGTTTATGGTTGTACATGAAGGTGCTGTGGCATTATTTAAAAGGGCAAAACAAGAAAACTTGGCTTACAGAATTTTACATTTTGATATTTCATTTAATTTTTCAGTATCCAACATTGTTTACTAACTGTCCATTACGTTTAAGATCAGGTCTTATGTTATATGGAGCACCAGGGACAGGTAAAACACTTCTTGCAGGAGTTGTAGCTAAAGAATGTGGACTTAACTTTATAAGTATAAAAGGTCCAGAGTTACTGAGTAAATATATTGGTGCCAGTGAACAAGCTGTCAGAGATACTTTCCTCAGGTTAGATTGCTACAATTTTCATTACTTTGAATAAATATAAATTTTAAAAAATCAATTATTTGTGTAAATAAAAGTTTTTTATTGACCGACAATTTTTAGGAAATTTTGTGCTATGTGAAAAAAATATTCATGTTATTGTACAATTTTATTGTCCATTTTTTCTCAACTGTCAAAGTTTGAATAATTTCACAGTGAATGATTACACACTATCTCAATATCATGAGTGTTAGACAAAGAGCACGAACTCATCGTGAAATTATTCATGTTTTGACAGTTGAGAAAAAACGAACAATATGCAATTGTCAGTAGACTTGTTATATAAGACGGAAACAGTACCCACCAAAAGTTTGGAGACATTTTCAGATTGTAGGCCTGTTGAATAGCTTTGAGCTAACATTTGATAACTGTTTATTTTGAAATGCTTTGCAGTTTCACATTATTTTTTTGGTGATCATTATCATTATAACAGAGACAACAAAAATAGCATAAAAACTTTGTTCTGGAAAATTATTACAATAATCATGGTTTTGGAGGCTTTATGATGTCAGATGCTGAATCTTATAAAGTGTTGAATTCATGAAATTTGTTTTCATTTTATAACAAAACATACATATATTAAAAATATTGTTTCTACAAAAAGAATTGTAAAAATTCAAGAACTGTAGTAAATGTCTTTTGTCTCCAAACTTTTGGTGGGTACTGTATATATTTTAATATAGATATAGATAGTGAGTACAGTCTACAGAAGTACTGTGTGGGTACTTAAACTTCTTCATTTGATTAAACACCTATTTCTATATTACATATTCAATGGCGTTGTACAAAAAATAGATATTAAATAACAAATTGAATAATAAGTAAGTAAAAACCCTTCACCATAAATATATACAATTTCACAAAACAAAATAAAATTTATCACACATGATGTTATATAGTGTGTTAGTGTATTTTGTGTTTTGTTTTTTGTGTATGTTTTTTATTGAGTTAGACTTACTGATTTATGTACAAAAAAAAAATCGGATGGACAAATAAATATAATATGATCGAACGTGTTATTGTTGTGAATATTATTACATGATTTATGTACAGAAATTATCAAACAATTATCAATTGAATAAATGTATGAGCACGTGCCACTGACAGTTGACCAATAGATAGTCTGGAAACACAACATGTACACTTTACAATATGCCTTGGGTACTTTTATGTCCTATGTAAGACAGTATCAATCATGTCTTCAATTTGGTCATTGTTGAAAATGTTTAAGTAATATTTGTATTATCAACAATTTTTTATATGTCATCAATTAATAAATTATGAGATTTTTGATTTTATCAACCATACATTAAAAGGTGAACATTTTTAAATCACCGATTAAGTCACAAAAGATCATAAGTATAGTTATTTATTATTCATGCACTCAATCACCAGCAGAAAGAATAATAGTGATAATTCATGCTTGTGAATTATTACAAATAGGTGGTCATTACATTATATCCTTAATAGTTGGCCAACAGAAAGTTTGTCTAATTTCTGAAGGAGAATTTTGATGTTTCTTGAATGCTAAAGCAAATATCATTTACTTGTGATTGCCTAATACCTTCAATCTTTGTGATCCTTGGCCAATTTCTGTTTTTAAAGGTGCTTACAAGTACAATTAAACAATACAGAATTTTTTTATTTCAAAGTCAGACAATTTAACACATTTTCATAATGACAATTACAATTTTGATTGTTAACATGAAGCATGATAACTGTATTAGTAATTTCATTCATGAAACAATAAAAATAGATAGAAGTACAGTCAAATCTCAATTTTCCGAATTCGTAGGGACCGAAAAATAATTCGGATAATCTGGGATTTCGAATAAAGTGGGTTTCGAAGGTGTTTGAAGATGATATCCAACATTTCTCAATAAGATTCGAGGTAATCAATAATTTGGATGTATATTCTTAAATATTAACAGTAAATGGTATCATATGATTAACCAAATTTCTAGCAGAAAATCATCCTTACGGCATAATTGTGAGCAATATTAACATTTTAACAGTAACTTCCAATGTCAATTATACAATACACATTATTGTGTATTTCCAAAATCAAGGAGAAAAATCGATATGATATAAATATTAAGTTTAACATAAAGCAAGAAAGTGACGTAATACGGAGCTTAACATTTAGTTCAAGGGGCTATATCATTATATGTATACTATTTAAAGGTGTATTTATATTTCAGGGCACAGAGTGCTAGGCCTTGTATACTGTTCTTTGATGAATTTGATTCCATCGCACCAAGGTACATGACTAATGTCACTGATTAAACTAAACTTTTTAAAAACAGACTCTTCCGTTTTATATGTGATTTTTCACATTTTGGTAAAACATATTTTAGAGAGGCAATTACCTACATTTCCTACAAAAAATGTATCATAAAAAGTACTTGCAGAAACAGATTTATATTTCTGACTCTGCCACAAACATTGTGTCATGTTTTTTGTTATTTTTTTGTCTTTTTTCAATTGTGAAAAGGCCTTACTTCGGCCCCATTTTAAGGCTAAAAATCACTGACTGCTTCTGGTTTCATCTCCAAGGAAGAGGGGTTAGGTTGACAATTTCTAAACTTTTTGTCAATTGTTTGTTGATATAACAAGTAAATCTATCTCAGTAAGGGTCCCTTTCAATCAGTACTATAGTTTACAATTTATAAGCGGTGTAAGAGCTCTTTAGCCTTGTGGAAGGGTATGTAAGTGCTTGTTATATACAAGGATCCAGGATATATAGGTTAGGTGAGCTGGACACCATAAAAATGACCATAATTTGTGTTACCATAGTGTTAAAACCCACTGAGTTGTTTCAGCACTTTGATAAATGTATGCTATACTCTATTACAGACGTGGTCATGACAACACAGGTGTTACTGATAGAGTTGTAAATCAATTATTAACACAACTTGATGGTGTTGAGGGGCTAGATGGTATGTGTTTAATTAATAATTTATTCACATGATATAATGAGTGCTATAGCAAGAGTTATTCAACAAAAGTATCAAAACAAATAGCTATACAGTAGAACCTCAGAAAACAGGAATGCTCACAATACCGAAACATTCTTGTGGTTCCAAATTTAATTGTTCTTTATTTAACTAGTCAAAAACCCCTTTAATCTGAAACCTCAGAATTCTGGAAACCGAACCTTATCCCAACCCAATTAGTATATTTTGCCCTATAAATAACCTCAGAATACAGGACATTTGCGCCTAATTAATCTCATGTGTCAATTGTTAGATGGAAAATTATCAATGACATGATACTGTGTACAGTAAAACTTGGATATAACATATTCAGTTATAACATACACTCAGTTACAGCATACCATTTTTTCTGGCCCGTTTTTCATCCTTATTCTATATAAAATCAGCTTGGTTATAACATACTCAGATATAGCATACAACTCGGTTATAACATACCACTTTTTTGGTCCCAACATACTTTTACATTCTTTATAACATACTTTTGGCCTGAATTTGCATCATTATTTAGCAGCTACGGTTAAATGAACTTTGAAATTAACAGGGTGTCACAAACAATGTATAATATATACTATAATCAACGGAACGTGTGAAAAACCCACCCAATTGAGTCTTCAAACAGACAAACTCAATTAAGTGTCATCAGATGACATATTACTTCCTATTTACATATAATTGTTGACATGTGTACCTTTAATGAAGACCAACAAATAATGAGCTACTTAAACATTTCATCAGTTTTAACTCAGTTTGTTTAATTAGGCGTTAAGAAGTTTGTCTACAGTTTGGTGTTAAGCAATTATAATTAATTTCAATACATGCACTTAAGATATTTTTGTTTAAAAATATTCGAGGATGAAGTAAGTTTGTGAGCAAAACTCTTCAATAAATTGATTTGTTCACATTAATTACAGGAAAATAAACGGAATAAGGCTTTTTAAGGGTCTCCATTAACAAAATGGCGTCCGCGTTGGAGAGTTCCGTTACCACGTATTTATCGAATCTGTCATCAAAATTTAAGGACTTGTTGCAATTTAAAGCTTTATTTAAGATGACTTAACCACAAAAAGTAGTAGTATACCCAATGTCAATCTGTTTTTAAATAAAGGAATGTCATTTAACACCGTTATGTTGACAAATCAAAATTCTACGAAAATGACGAATTTTAGTATGTCAGAATGAACTGTATTAGGCAGTTTAAATTAAAACTGGTTCAAACATCACCTGCTGTTATTGGTCAATCTGGAAATTTGCCATTACTGGCATCTTAATGCAGTTTATACTGTAGATAAGCAGACTTTATTGTTTCTGCATTTTCAGAAGAAAAATTAAAAACAATGCATATCGGTTTGGGTTATATCTTTATTCATTTTATTGATAATTTAACATATTGATATTTAATTAATAATTTACATACATGTATGTAACGAGAAAACAGAAATTCACTACAGAATGAATGTGAAAAAAGCGTATTCTAGTATGCTATAAAAGAGTTTGTTATATAGTTTGTATATAACATACTTGGTATGCTATATGGATATAACATACCTCGGTTATAACATACCTTTTTACTATGGCCCAGCGAGTATGTTATATCTGAGTTTTACTGTACATGTAATTATTAAAATATATCTTTTGTTAAAGTAATTAACTGTGAAAATCATTGTTTGATTTGAATAGAAAGGCACTTGTTAATATGTTGTTGTTTTTGAAAGAGGACTAATGAATAGGACAATTACAAAAATAGTTTGCTGTTATAACAGCAAATTCATAAAGTTCTTTACTGGTTGGCGACCTACAAACTCGGACGTCCTACAAATCCGGACACCCACGTAGACGCTTTTTTTTGTTGTTTACTTTGATCATTTGTTGTCGATCACTCGAGCGCTTGATTTTGTAACAGCCGGTACCAAAAAAGTCACCACTATGTAATTATGATTGTTGAAAATACAATATTTACATTAGCGTGTCATTTGACCTGTTTCCTGTTTGCGGGGAAGTTACATGTAATGCATTGCGCATGCGCAATTATTTAACAGAAGCCCTGACAATTAAAAATGGGTCAAGTGCAAGAACATTTAAGTAAAATGTTTAATCAATTGATGTTTGACAGTAAAAAGTCAATTATCTTTTAAATTTCAACTTAAATGAATGTTGACGGACTGTCCGGAAACATGGTACAGTTTGAAGCAAAATTAACACAATTTAATGACCCTATGCCAGGGCCTCAAAACATGTGTTCTATATTTAGAAAGTAGAAAAACCGATGACATTAGAGAGACCTTGATCCTAACTTCTTCCAGGTAAAAAATCTAGTGTGTAGTACAAACAGTTTTAAAGTTATTGTAAAAAAAGTTATAAAAACGTCCGGTTGTAGGACGCCAACCAGTAGTGTTTATCAATATTTTTTACCTATGATGATCTGTTCATCTAAAGAAAGTAAAATGTACAATTATCACAGTATAGATGATTATTTTATTTTATTCAATATTCTAAAAGTACAATTGTTGACATTGTCCAACAAATCATGTGTTCAGTTTTCTTTCTTCTGTAAACATGCCTGAACATCTTAGCACACATCTTAGAGATTCTGAAGCTATTCCTTAGCCTACATTAAAAGCTATATAAAGTATTCAGATTAAAAGCACAGGCTACTTTTAATATCACATGACAACTTAGTTTTAGTTCAGTTCTGTCAGAGACTATATTTTCTTAAGATTGTATTATGAGTTGCTTACGGAACAAAACTCACATACGAAACTTGAGTTTCTTGAAATATTCTTATCAGTATTCATATTGAACACAAGAAATATGTTTGTATCTCAAATTATCACAAATATAAAAACAAAGATAAAAACAACCAGCAGTATGAATATGGATTGTATTATAACATTATGGTAGACCAGCCAAATATATAAAACTGAAAATCTCAGAATTCGAGAAAACTCAGAAAACCGAACATTTTGTTCAGTCCGAAGGGGGTTTGATATTCTGAGGTTCCACTGTATTATCTAGATGTGTTATATTGTATGTATATAATTGTAGGTGTATATGTACTAGCGGCTACCAGTAGACCTGATTTAATTGATCCAGCTTTGTTACGTCCAGGTAGACTGGATAAATGTTTGCTATGTAAATTACCTAATGCAGTAAGTTGATTTAGTTTTTATTTTATTACTCAAACTATTTTAGCTTAATTGTGAAAACAAGAACTTACAATTTATCAAACTCAAGTCTTCTAACTGGTTCTTCAGGACTGAGAAGTTAGGACAAAGTCACTTGCTCAAGAAAGTAACAATTTAGGTTTTGGATGTTGTTGAACCTGGTTATCTAATATTTAACTGTCAAACTTTGACCAAGTTATTGAAACTTTTTACAATTTACAATTGAATATATTTTAGTCAGTAAATAGAGATTTAAAACTCTTTCTTTAGCTTTTAATGTTTTGTTTTAATCAACAATGAAAAAAACTGGCAAGAACTTTCTCTAGGAAAACTGCTTGAGTGAGTCAACCACCTTGAATAATAAAAAAGTTGTGATTGACAGTGTAAAATTATCCAATTATAATATGTTGGCAGTTATGTTTATTAATTGTTATAAATTGTTTTGTAGTTTGAGGAGAGAGATAAAAATTATGTTATTAGGCTATATTCAGAATCTCAATCCTCGCTACTGTAACATTTTACTATTACTGTATATATTTATGTATAAATGTTTGTATTATATCTATAAAATATTGTAAAAACCAAATTAAGAAACATTTTATAACATGTAAAATATGATTTCATGGGTGGGTCCAGGAATAATGAGTATGATAACTTACTGCTGTAATGTGATTTAGAAATTGAAGAAATTAACTTAAAACGACATTAAAACAACCACAACACATACAGTTCTTTAAATATTATAATTTTGTCATATTTTTTTTTTTTAGAAATTAACTTGTTATTTTTGCTACACATTATAGGAGGAAAGGTTACACATCTTGAAATCATTGTCCAGTAGAATGTCTCTATCTAATGAAGTAAATCTGGAATATTTTGCTAAAACTTGTGAAGATTTTACTGGTGCTGATTACAAAGCTCTCTTATATAATGCTCAGTTAGAAGCTATCAATGAGTTCACATCAGCTACAGATGACAGCGGGGAGACAGAGGTTGCAAGATTTGGTATGAAATCTAACACTGGTTTATCTAATAGATTGAAGAGTAAAAGTTCCAAGTTGAAAGTCGATGTTAAAAAAGTGAGTATATAATTGAGCAGGTTTTTTTTGTCAGAAAACATGAAACATTGAGCCTCTATATTTTTTAAACCACATCATCTAGTTGTCCTTGGCTAAGTTTGGTCAAATTATTTTAATTGATTCATTTTTGTCAGTAAAAATGAAGTCATAAAATAAGATGAAAAATTGCAGACAATTATTTAAGGCCATAAGCTTTCGGGCATTGAATTACTCTATATGGAATTAGTTTAGTTTATAATAACATATTTAAGCTCACGTTTTTTAAAATTATTTTTCACTCTTCTCTTACTGGTTTCTAAGTTCTAATCTTGTAAGATAAAGTTTCTTGGTTAAGGTATCAAAAAGCTAGATTTAGGATTTGATTAGAACATCTCATTTCAACATGAATTATGCCGGAACTATTTCATGTGTCCGTAAACAAATGATATAAATGTTGTGTTTGTATTACAGAGAGAGAGACATCGTTCTTTTGCATCAGGAACTGTAGCATATGTACCAAATCTAACAGAAGGTATAATACAGATGTCTGCTGAGATGGAGGAAAGAATAAATACACAGGTCACTTATTTTATTGTATGGGATATATTTCTGTAATTTAAAACAGTGTACAGTGATGGTCTTAACCCACTACCTTGAAGCCTCAATCAAAAATTTTCCACTTGCAGATTAACTTATTTAACATGATGACAAGCTTGCAGTGCAGATCATGTTTAATTTACTTTGCTTTTATGATTATCATGACATAAACATAGTAGCCGCCCGGCTAGCTCAGTTGGTAGCACGCAAGTCTACTGATCAAGGGAGCGTGGGTTCAATTCCCGGGCGGAGCATACTTTCATGAAGCTTGGTCATGAAATTATTATTTTTTACAGCCATTCTCCCTCCTACCGATGATTTTTAATTATGTGGGGCAGTTGTCACTCACTGACAAAAGTATGCGCATAGTAGTTGGTTAACAGCTAAATCCAGAAGTTCAGCCTTTCTAGGAGGAATGAGTAGGTTGACTGACCGCCGTTATATGACCTCTACAATGTGATGCTACGGCATTAAACCGAACAAAAACATTGTGCCTATAGACTAGTTTCATGGTCTATGTATATTACAGCCTATGAAGAACATGCTTTGTCAAATTAGCTTGTAAACCTTAGTCTAAAGATAGGAATTATGAAATTCCATGGCTATGTTTTGTCTAGATGAGAGCTACATATTTATTAGTCAATATAAAGGTCATCTGAATGTGACCCCTGTGTTATGTTAGGATATCCTTTAACCAGAGCTTGAATTTAAGCTCGCATACTCACAAAATGTGAGTGGATTTTGGAAATTGCCAGGAACTTTACTTTTAACTCGCAAATTTTCCTGAGCTGAAATCACAGCAAAGTATTACTGTCGAAACTAAAAAGTTTCAAATCAGCATTGGAACAGCCACATTGATCGATAGTACAATTTTTGTTGCTTTACTACCCGTATCACTACATGATTCAATGAGTGTTGTGAGTATATGTGTCACTGAAGTCAAAAGCTAAAGTTTGACAAATTGAAAAGCTACATCTGCAAACCATGATACCCTGGTTGCAAAAATGTCCAATTGTGTGTAAGATTATTAAATAGATCGTGTAAATGACCCAAATATGTGACATGTTTTTGATTACTAAGTGAATTGGGAAACTTAAAATCTTACACTGTTCGTGGA
Organism: Mactra quadrangularis; assembly: GCA_025267735.1. Classification (NCBI taxonomy): domain Eukaryota; kingdom Metazoa; phylum Mollusca; class Bivalvia; order Venerida; family Mactridae; genus Mactra; species Mactra quadrangularis. The sequence continues at coordinate 31,997,699 of CM046293.1, forward strand.
GTAAATAAAATTGGTGAAAAAAATGCGAGTGATTTTTTTCATTTTGCCTGTTCAAATAAAATCGTCTTGCAAAAATTTGCATGTCCCATTTTTTGTTAAATTCAAGCCCTGTCTTTGACAGTGGTGTATAGGATATCTGTTTATAGAGATTGGTATTGTACTGTATAATACTTATATTTAGATATCTATTATATTTTCAGATATCTCAGATACGTTTACGTGAACGTAGAGCCTCAGATCATTTTGTTGTTGACAATCAACCAGACTCTCCGTTTCAAATGAAGAATTTATTAATAGTTACACAGAAACATTTACTATCAGCTGTCAGTAAGATGAGACCTTCAGTGTCTGGTGAGGAAAGACTCAAATATCAGAAAATGTAAGTTTGGTTTTTCTAACCGTTAAGGGACTTATTATTTTATGATCTCTTGTTATGTTATGATGTCTGTCTGTCTGTTTGTTCTTTACCAATTTCCTGTCTGGACCATTTAGTTACCAATAAAAGGGTTTTTTTTTAATTAATCATTACAAATTATCCCCACTTTAAGACTATGTGTCACACATTTCTCCTGGTGTGTAGTACAAAGGTGAAGATTACTCAGGGAGCAAAGGTCACCAAACTCTTAGTGCTCTTGTTGATACTTTACACAATTTATCTACAATATTTATGCAGCGCTCTATTAGAGTTCATAGACAAAATCGTGCTTTAAGATAAACTGAGTTATCTAAGGAACTTCAAACAACCAACAATTATTAGTTTATCATCATATTATGATTCAAACTATGTTACATGAATAAGCTTTAATTATTATACAAGTGAATAAGAAAATTTCAACACACATACCTGTCTCAGCTGGCTTCCCGAATACCCAAACTATTTATAAAATCACATTCTATCGGACAATTGCAAAATTTTGCTTGGCAATGTAGTAGAAACACTTTCCCCTCCTAATATCTGTTAAGAAAAAACTTTTCTCTGTGATCGTAAGATTTTGAAAACTTAGTTTGGGACATTTCAATTGTTAACTGGAAATGCCATGTGAAATACAATAATAAATTGCATATGATGCAGATATTTTGTTAATTTATTTTGACATATCATGCTTATCTCTTAATTCCGTTTGTCTTTTTTAAAGACATTTCTTGTTTAAAATTTTGTAAAATTCGAAATAGATTTGCGTCCCAACATTTTCTCCTGTATATTGAGTTTTAAATTTTATCAAATCTTTTGTCCAGTGATCTATTCACTTTTAGCTTTAGTATTTTATTTGTTATTACTATCCTGTACATATTCCAAGTTCATAAATAAAATTTAATTTATGATATAGGGCACGTTCTGCAAGGCTAGCGATTTTTTGTAGCATAAGAGGTCTACGAAACTGTTTGCTTCAAACTAGCAAGTCCAAGATGGCGTCTTTCTCAAACAAAAAGTTCAGAATTGTAACAAATGAAAAATATTCAAATCATGATTATACTATTTAACGGCTTTGACGAAATATATGCAATAAATGAAATATATATCAGTATTCTTGAAGAAGAAACACATTCCCTCAGGGGGCAGCCATTTTGAAAAATGCAGAAACGTTCCGAATGATACGGCTAGCAAGAAAAAAACTTGCTTCATATCTAGCGAGCAATTCAATTTGCTCGATCGTAGCAAACTGTTCCATAGGAAATCACTACAAAGCTCTAGCTAGCGATCGCCTTGCGGAACGTGCCCTAAATGTATATAAAATTATATAAACATGTCATATGACATTTTCTGTAAGATATACTGTTTGAAATTAGTCAAAGTGCAGAATCAATAACCCTAAGCTAACACATCATATTTTTTTTTCAGTTATGAAAATTTTGTTTCATCAAGGGGTGGACATTTTGATACAGGTTTTATGGAGGGTGAGAATATGAAGCTGAAAGCTACTCTGGCTTGATAAAAATAGATTTAACTTATAGTGTATGATTTATATTATATATTTAATGCTACACTGTTAAATATGTTATAAATTGATGAAAATTAAGAAAACATAAATGTACAATAAAGCTACATGTTCACTTGTTTAGTTTTTTGATATTTTAAAGTTACTGTTCAATAATAATTGTGTTAAGAAAATGATTTTTTAATTTAATGGTACTAGTTCACAAATTTGGTTTATTTTTTTCTATAATTTCAAAATACTATTCAGTGTCTGTAATTGTGTTAAAAAATTAATTCTTAATTATTTTAAGACAAGCTGACCTATAATATGTTGCCAGAAATATGCAATAAAAGTTACAAAAAGGCAATAAAATTGTCCATATCGTGACATACGGGGTATATTTATACTATACATGTACATGAAACACCATCATTTGTAGTTGTATGTCAATTTAGACTAAAATTGTCATTATCAAAACACTACTTTCCTGCTTCCAAAAATATTTCCACACAATTTTGATAGTTTTAGAAATAGTTGATATTTAAGTTGAAATCTGTGAATGAATACCTTTAAGACAAACTGACAGTTATTTTTTGAGAAATATAAAATAAAAGTCACAAAAAACACAATAAAATCATTTATACTATTACTAACAGGGTTAGCTTAAATATCACCATCGCTACTGTTGTACCAGTTCTATATCAATTTGCACTAAATTGTTGTAATCAGAACTGTCAACACAGCTTCCTGCTTATGTTTCTATACAATTTTGTAAGTTTTAGAAAAAGTTGTTAATAATGTTAAAATGTGTAAATAAGCAGCTAAGTGTACAGAATTCATCCAATATATATAGGAAAAGATTCATTGTTTAAAATTCGTCGCCGTGCTGTAACAATGCTGTTACTACAAATTTTTATTTTGGGGAAATCAACTCCAAAACTTCAAAAGGGTTATATCTTCATTGTTTCAATCTGTATAGACATGAGACTTGGCAGGCACATTAATTATGTGTAGAGTCAAGAAACTTTTTAGAAGATAGAACATGGTCATACTAATTGCTTGAGATGTTTATCTCTTTCTTTTTCAAAAATGGATATTGGACAATATTAGATTGAGGTGACAAATTATGTTAATTATTCAGTGCCAATATTCAAAATGTACTTTTCACTTGTATAAAGCTGTATTTTCATTTAAACAATGGACTCTTATTTCAGTCATATTGACTCACAAAGCTAGTTATAATAAATTGTAACATTTGAAAGAGGAGTAATGATACTTAATGTAATTGTTATACATAAATATGTATCTGAAGATATGTTTTTGTTTTTTTTTCATTTAATAGTAAAAATTGAAAAACAAATCCTACATTTACGTATTGTTGATGTAAACATTGTGTATATCAACATAGCTAGTTTCATTTTTTTTTCATTTAAACCCAAAGTTTATACAATTTAATAGTTATTTTAACATTTAAATTGGCAAAATGATGTACATGTATCCCCGTATTCACTAGAGCTGTCATCGTTTTCAACGATATCGAAACTTTGTTGATTTTTATTTTCCAAAAAAAATTGATATGCATTTTGAAATATTGATAATAAAGCCTATATAGGTAAATAAACGGAAGTGTCGAAATTCGTACCATAAAATGTGTGAAAAGGAACAGAAAATAGACAATTAATTTGTGATAGATCTTTTTATTATTTATTTATAATCAACACAGATCCATTTTACCAACTACTTACAAATTTAATGCAGGATACCAAGGTATAACATTCATGGCAAGTATACCTCTTTTATAAGTTTATGGCAACATACATTGTCTGTATAGTACTGCAGTGAATGTATACATAATTATATATCTATGAATTGTCAATATATTTATTTTTCAATATATTGATATCATCAATATGCTTTGAGCCCAATCAATGACAGCTCTAGTATTCACCGACTGAGCGGACAAGTTAATTGTTTAAATTATATAAACATGCATGGCTGTGTACGAAAGTGTAAATGTTATGAATGGCACTGTATTCTGATGTTTTTATTGTTGTTTATATTTCACTTTGATATAAGGGAGGTAACTGTGTTTAGACTGTTGATATCAATAATTATATGTTGAGTTACTTCCCTTATATTGAAATCATAATCATACAGATGTACTTGAATATAGTCACTTGTATATTGTTTCTGTTGTTATTGTAATCATGTTTAAATCAATGTGTTCAAGATTGTCATTGACTCATACCTCCCCTTAGATCATTTTATATGATGATTTCATTGCCTTTTATATTGTACTCACCTCAACTCATTCCCCCAACCTTGGCACTATGATTGTTTTCAAGCAGTAAATCAGAGGACTGCAGTCGGCTCTTTTCTCTTCCCTGCCCCTTTTTGCCCCCTACCTGAGCAAGAAAATTGATTCAGAATCTGCACTTACCTTACACACACTGCCATTTGTCTGTATTTGTACCTCTGGTTCTAAAATATCAGATTTAGAAGAGGGTATAATTGGTTAATCTTATCTGATTACAACATACAAATAACATCTGAAAAGCTGGCAGTTCAGGTCACACATTCAGTTGACCTTTGTTTTTATAATATATCATATGTAAACATTCAGCCACTTGCAACAAATTGTCTAATCCTATCCTGAAGGTTTTATGACAGTGGTCCATCATGATGCATAAATTCAATTTTTCAAATACCCTTCAAAATAAGTTTGCTTATTGTTTGGATTTTATATAATTATAAAGCTGTTTATAGTATCCTCCAAAAGTACTTGGACAAATTTAATTTTTTAAGAGAAATTTATGATGGATACTGCAAGTCATTTTACTACAGTTAAAGTTTAGTTATATTACATAGTTTAAATCACAGGGATATGTCATGAAGGTCACATGACTTATCTCTGTGGTTTGAATAAATTGTTGATAATTAATCTTTGTTTTTTTTTATTTGCAAATGTGAACCTGTTCCTCCTGAAGACAAGATTTGTTCAAGAACATTTGAAGTGTATTGTATATATACACATGTGTATATTGTCGTACATATTTTATATAAAGTTTTTTATATTGTTGTATTCAACCTGCTTATATTTTGTGCCAGAGTTTACAATCTGTGATAATTAAACAATAAATTGCTTCCCTTTGTTATCTAGAATATTATCTTGTTCTTTCTGAACATTCATAAAAAAATTGTGATGTTTAGTGAACTCCCAATGAGTTTGAAAAAACGCATAGACTATTTGTTAGAAAAAGTGAATTTTTGATGAAAATGTTCAACTCTGTATGGCCTCTCAGCCTGAGGACAAAAACATAATTTGACTGAAATTTTGGGATTACCCAGCGTTCAAGGCAACAAATACATCATGTTTATGGGTAAAGGATATAGAACTAATATTCACTTTTTCATATAGTTGGTGATAACAGACATGTAATGATGTACATGTAATATAAAAATCTATATTGTTATATTACATGTACATGTATTTGATATTTTTTTACATGACGTAAATTACGTCTTAAAAAGTCAGACTGTCTTTTTTCCAAGTCGTTTTCTCTCTATCCCTGAATAAATAGTGAAGAATAGATCGTAAGAGTTAATAATTCCATCTCAAATAAAAGTTCCCAGAAAATAATGGACTAATTGATAGTCACTCGATTCTAGTAGCGTTCATACAAGAGCTCTATTCACAGCTCATAATATACGCTGTGATTCCGTCTTCAACTTCAATGGGTTCATTAGACATATTCTGAACTTGCAAAGAGGCTATTTTGTTCCATTCTGTGTTTAACAAGAACTCACTGATGAGCCATTGTTAACGTCCATTCAAATACGGCGTGTCTCTGTCACAGGAAAATAAAGACCATTTTCCCTCTCACGAATGATTTCAATAGGGTTATTAGTGGTCTATAGGACAAAATTGAAACGGAATCTCACATAAATCTATTGTTAAAATCAGTCTTTTCTCCGTCTTTTCTTCTGAAGAGCCTCTTCAATAACGCTGTAACTGAGAACGAGGCTCTCATGCCGCGCGCGCCTAAAGATTTTTCTGCTCATCACGTGACCTGAGATATTTTGATTGGCAGCTACGAATATTGACAGTTCTTGCGATTCACGTGGTATCGTTAGCAACGGACACAAGTTTGTCTTAAAATGAAATTGACAAGCTCAATGAAATGACAAAAACCTCACAAAATGATGTAAATTTCATGCCTATTTTGAGACTCAGAAAATGTGTACAAATTATACAAATAATGAACAGCTTTCAGCAGACAAATGTGGCCGCCATGTTGCTCTTCGCGACGGCATGTAATTGTTACAAATTGACCCTTCAATAAACATAATTGAAATTACAGGCCTGGGGTTAGGAAATTTGTCAGAAGTGTTTACAAAGTTGAAAACAGGGGACAACGATTATTAGGGTTCTAATTAAGTAAGTGACATTTTAAGTTGTTCACGATCAGTGTCCTTTCTTATTTTGGTTTTATTTTTAGACTTAGTAATCTTCCTAAAGTGACTAAAGGAAAATGATCACTCGTTCTTTATGGAAGCATAATTGTGAAAGTTTGAAAGAAACGTTTAAGGCTGAAATTATCTCGGATCATTTATGATCTCAGCCATGAGGGAAAAAAAATAAAACAGTTTTTATATTTGAATCAGCACTTAATAAGGGGTCTCGATAATTTCATAATTTATATAAAACTGTCCACGTTTTTCACACACAATATTACGACTAAAATCACCGTAAGTCCATTTCATGAAATTTTCACATTAGGAACAACGATCGGAAGTACAATTTGCTACGTAAATAAATGAACTGGCACATTAAGGAGATATTCTACATACACATCTATAAATATTATCAACGATAGACTTCATAGGTCAATGTTAGTGTCGGAACTTTAGAAAAATGTTGAGTGAAAAATAATGGAAGATAATTAATGGGAGAGTAGTAAAATGTTTTGTATGTCTCCTCTCCGTCACTGGCCAGACTAATCCAGCTACCGTAGCCGTTCCATGGGGATTTGTCCAACAAGCACAGCCCTATCTTCATTGGTACCTGTGCTGACTGTCAATCCGGACATAAATATGTAAGAGAGAACAGCCTTTGTGTGAAAGGTGTTAGATCAGGGGCCTCAGCAACAGACTCTGGTAGGTTATTGCTTACTATGGTGACTTGGTGTTATGAGACGTTCAGCTGTACTTGAAGTAATCTGTATTAGCCACGACTTGTCTGTACATTTTGTATACTTCCTTCTGATTCGTCCAACAGCTAGAGTCTAGTAGTTATCTGCTCTATAATTGATTTCATGTAATATAATTGATTGTCTGTTACAATATTAGCTTGCTTATAAAAATAACAGTTCTGTATTAATTTCGTACAGTTAATTGAAAGGATGTTTTGGTTATGTAAGTTACTGTGTAGTTGGATATTATACCAAACTACTTAGGAAAGTCTTTAACAAAAAATATAGAAATACAAGTCATGTCAATATAGACCCCCGATTACAAGTACATGCTTGCAGATTCTCAGATAATAGAACTGTGAGAAGAACAATATATCTTTAGAAAACTGTTAAACTAGTTATTACAGATTTTCTGTGTTGATACCGTGTTATGGTTAGGTTGAGTGAGTGGCATAGTGGTAAGCTTCAACTGGTTAAGAGCCACACTGGTGTATGTGTAGGTTAGTCCATGGGTCACAAGGGCACAAACAGTAACAATAATGATAATGTTTACAACAACGCTAAGTCTGTTTATAATGTTTAATTGTGATCTATGATCGGTATAGTTATACAATTTTACTTTATATAAGTCAGTAATCTGTTAACTACATGTATTAGTCTATTACAGTAAAGTCCAGTCAATGCAACAGTCCATGATTCTGTTTGAAGTCTATATATTATAAAAGATTGCCCAAGATGCGACAATCTTTTACCGCCATAACTGGTGCTTTGTGCTTATAAACCATAGATACAGTCGGTCTGTTACCACAGTGACCGGAGCTTTTTTCTGATTTCACGGTATAGACTTGTACCGTTGAACCACGGTATTCAGTATAACCGTTCACCCCTACCAATCGTTAATTGTACACACTAGCAAACTAACTGTTTAAATGATTTGATGTGTCAAAACACAAATAGAAAAAAACAACAAAAACAACGACTTATTATAAAAGAAAATGTTCCTTTTTTATAAATTCTCAATGTTTATAAGCATAATGAGGTTTGCTAAAATCATCAGATTTAAAATGTCTGACAGCGACAACGTTGTGATCAAGGGAAAGGCTTCACGTTTGGTATTTAGAGAGGTGCTTTGTTCTTTCTTTATCAGAAATCAAGATAAGTTTCTAGCACTTGTCGAGTTAGATACTTGCTAGATACAAGAATTATGTTTCAAGCTCATTACGAAATCGTATTTGTTTTCAATGTGTATGAGATGGTAAAAAACTTAAAATAAGTTCTTGATTCGTTCATTATATTCTCTCTGATTGGTATCAGTGTTTCCATCTACGACTGTTTTGTTGGTTTTGTCGACTTCCCCTTGATTTCTTCTCTTCACATTTTTTAGTGATTTCACGCGATAATGTAGACAAGTCGTTTTAAAGATGGCGATCAGCGGGAAATCTTTATCTATAAACAGAAAATCAATGGTGGCCAATACATTATCATATTTGTGTTATATATAAACATAGCATGTGGGTTTCGTGTATTTTTTAATCGGGAGTCATCGGCGATTTCCGTGACCAGTCGATTTTATCTTGATTTCACAAATCGGAATATTTCGGTCCTTTCTATGAACATTTTTTTCTAGAATGCTTATATAAACATAACCTAGGACATTTTCATATAAATATTGTTTTAATGAGAACAACTCGGCTACTTCCGTAAGTGTATTTAGCCTCCGGTTTACAAATCGGAAAATCTTAACCAATACAATCAACATTAGAGCTAGATCATGCAGAGATATACATGTTGATATAAAGTAGAAAATATATTTGTTAAACAATGTAATGGTGTAAATAATGATCTTAATAGGTCACCTTGGTGATGGCTTGGCTTCGTCTCGAGTGATTCCTGAGCTGTTCGTTGATGAATTAGAGACATCACCATTTGTTTCCCAGACCTTTGGGACAATCTAATTTTTACAGTAACAACCCAAGTTATACTTTACGAACAATGATGTGAATACATTAATTGTTGAAAAAAATATAAATATTGTGTATCAATACGAAGATAGAGTGACACAAGGATGGATCCAGAGTTTGTTTTCCAGGGCGGACCCTGAAGGTGTTTCCAGACGAGGACAAACTCGAGATATTTTCGATGTTAGGGTCCAAGCAAATGTGATTTCCATTGGGTCCTGTTATTTTCCATGTTAGGGTCCAAGCAAATCTGTTTTCCGTGCGTGTCCTGTTATTTTCCATGTTATGGTCCAAGCAAATCTGTTTTCCATGCGTGTCCTGTTATTTTCCATGTAAGGGTCCAAGCAAATCTGTTTTCCATGCGTGTCCTGTTATTTTCCATGTTAGGGTCCAAGCAAATCTGTTTTCCATGCGTGTCCTGTTATTTTCCATGTTAGGGTCCAAGCAAATCTGTTTTCCATGCGTGTCCTGTTATTTTCCATGTTAAGGTCCAAGCAAATCTGTTTTCCATGCGTGTCCTGTTATTTTCCATGTTAAGGTCCAAGCAAATCTGTTTTCCATGCGTGTCCTGTTATTTTCCATGTTAAGGTCCAAGCAAATCTGTTTTCCATGCGTGTCCTGTTATTTTCCATGTTAAGGTCCAAGCAAATCTGTTTTCCATGCGTGTCCTGTTATTTTCCATGTTAAGGTCCAAGCAAATCTGTTTTCCATGCGTGTCCTGTTATTTTCCATGTTAAGGTCCAAGCAAATCTGTTTTCCATGCGTGTCCTGTTATTTTCCATGTTAAGGTCCAAGCAAATCTGTTTTCCATGCGTGTCCTGTTATTTTCCATGTTAAGGTCCAAGCAAATCTGTTTTCCATGCGTGTCCTGTTATTTTCCATGTTAAGGTCCAAGCAAATCTGTTTTCCATGCGTGTCCTGTTATTTTCCATGTTAGGGTCCAAGCAAATATGTATTTAATATTGGGTCCTGTTATCATTATACGTTCGATTAAAAATTATTTATAGATACAATGTACTCATGTAAGGGTCCAGTCAAAGGTTTTTGTGGATGTGTAGTGCAATCAATGTTGTTCATAATTATGTTGGGTCTATTCCATAATTTGCCGAAAGAAAGCGGGACAAACCGCAATAACATTAATTCTGAGTTCATCGTTAATATACACATTTTGATTTCGGCGACTTATGACATATCCGTTCCTGACTTTTCTGAATTCGCTATTTTTATCATATAAGTTCTGAATCAATGGAAGCAAATCTGGAATTCAAGATTTGTTTATAAATAATGGATTTCAATTGACTTTTACGTATAAAATTAATAGAATGTATTCATTGCTTGACAATAAACTTTTATTCAGTTGCAATCATTAATAGAATTGTACTTTTGTATTTGATATGTATTTACGAGCTATGAATGAAAGTCTAATTTAATCAAACAATTTTTATAATTTTAGATTATTCATAAATTTGACACGTGACGTTAATACTACCTAAAAGGTATAAGATTGATATACAATGCTCTCCAAAATTTCGTGGTCAGTCAAATGAAATTATGAAATGGAATTGTCCATGTATAATACTAACTTGGTAATTTTACTATAATTAAGGCTTATTAGTGTACATATTTTGATAAACTAATTACATTCGGAACACCCCGACCTATCATGAATGAATAATCTCGAAAAGATTTGTGGGGGTCTACCCTGGTGGCTTGGGTTTTTACTACCTACGCGAGGCGAAGCACATATATGCGAAGCACGTAACGGTTATACAAAAAAGTTCTTGTAGTATACACTTAGATCTTTGTCAAAACATATTTTAATGTTATATATTTAACAAAATATTGTTAAGCGATATCATTGAACTGTGCTATTTCAAATTTATGGACTAAAATCGAAACATCAATCATTGCCTTAACGATCGTGTATTTGTTTACTTGAACACCGGTAGTTCCAAAATGGCGTCTAAATATGTCCGACTTTATTCGTAGCAAATGGCCGAGGAGTTCCGAATTGAACTAATTAATGTTTGGAGATATATGTGAATTGGTTTATCCTAAAACATGATTTTGTCCAAAGACTTTTGGAGAACACTGTAATATAAAAGTATTTTTTTCAATTGGTATTAATTGAATAAATGCTGGAAAAAATGTAAGGCATAACAAATTGTGTTTATTTCAAAACCCGCCTATTTTATATTTATTATTTTATGGTATAATCAGCTTTTCGTTGTGTTTCGATGACATTTTTGTGTTTTGTTGTTAACAAATGTATACTTTAGTGTGAAGGGAGTTGAATTGGTACAATGCTGCAAAATAAAGAATGTGTTTCCAGGCGTGTCTGGCTCGATAAATGGCGAACAGTGTAGGTGTCAACTTGTGCCATGAATTAAAAATTAATTAAAATTCATTAAAACCACATTTTTATTTGTTTACACTGAATGGCATATTGTTCAAAATATTTTAAACAAACAAATCATGTTCGTCCAAAAATATCAAACTAGTAGCAGTTTTGATTTATGCATTGAGCGTATCCGTATAGTTTAAAGAAATACCTAATTCATTAATGCATTTAAAATTTTCACGCAAAAAATCTTAAGAAGAAAATGACACATGGATGAACGTGTGCTGCATACTTTCATGCAAGTTTGCGATATAGCATCTGTTGCAATCTCGCCATACTAGTAGCTCGCAATACGATATTTGACAAGGACTGGAAAAGTTCGAAATTTCGCTTTTAAGCATGACCTTTGTCATTCGGAAAACCTCGACCTTTAATGAATGAATAATCATTATTCGTAGCGAACGGTCGAGGGGTTCCGAATGGACTTATGTAAGCACGAGTGGCTTCCATTTGATAAGTTTATATCGAATTAGGGTACCGAAACGATACTACTTGAATGCAATACGGTTTTACGATGTATCGATTTCATGGTACAGTAATCATGAAGAATATTGTACCTAAACAAATTATCACAAAACGGTAATAATTTACATTTGTGTAATATGGTAGTTTTGGTTGTCTTATAAAACACTTAATCCACCAATGTTGTAATGCCCCCGCACCAAAACTCGTGCCTACATTAAAAACAAAAACAAAGTCCGAATTTGCAACACTTCGGTTCCAAAGATCGTCAATTAACAGATGAGTTTTGCACGCTCATTAAATGCAATTACGCGTTGCTCTTGGCGATTTGTTTCATTTTTTTAAGATTACCTGTCAACGTACGCAATTGTGTCAAAATGAATTCTTTATATTATAAGACAAACAGACTTATATAGTTCGAACAAAAAACAAAACACTGTTTATAATAACAATACAATGAACTAACCCACGAAAAGGGATGCCCAGGATGACTTTAAAATACACAATTGTGATATGTTTTACTTGTGTCTTAGTTGTTGGTGTAATGTAAAAACGTTCTACCATAACAAGCATAATTTACCAAATGGTAGTGGTTTATCAACCATGCTGATTTTGTTGAAAAGAATTACACAAATTTTATTTTCATTACTGCCTACCCCTGAAATGAATTGTCTCATTTTTAATGTTTACCAAAACACGTTTTGTTTTTTTGTACGCACTATACATGTAGATAGTGAGATGTTTAGACTAAAAGACAACGCACAAATATCATCTATACCGTTACAAATGGTTTCTTTTATACATACATCACCGTCCTTTACAGCTGTTGGTAAATTTTCACAAAAATTATTATCTGAACACTACTTTTCTGCTTCAAACAGGTTTGAGAGTGAAAAAATCATATTTAAGATTAAACAAGAAATATATTTTACAAAAAGATATACGGCAGATATACTGTGCAGAGTTAGATGTTAGCCATCGAATATGACTTCAAACTATAAACTCTCAATTCCACAAAATGTTCATGTTTTTGAAACTATAAATTCCATGATTGACATCGTGTGTAAGGCATTCTATTTATTTGTTTTAATTCCCATATTATATTTATGTTACGTAGATATTTTATCCAGATGTGTATTGAAAATTTGGGACCGTTTGCTTAACTTAGTTTCGGGACCCGCCTATTGAATTTTAGGGCCTTTAACTAAATTTTATTTCGGGATAATCAATATCATCATACATTTTAATTATTTCTCAATACTGGAAGACAATTCTTTGGACAAGAATGATAGAGAAAAATTTGGTTAGTTGAAAATATATGTCAACAGAGACAGCTGCACAAAAAATGTACCTCTGCAACCCGTGATTTACATCAACTACGAAATCATTGATTGGCCAACTTGACCATACGATTATCACCTAGTGTGCGTTGGTCTATTTTATTTTAATCTAAGTTGTACGTGAACAGACGATTGTCTCATGCCATGGAAAATTCCTGCATGAGAAAAACGTTGATTAATGCATGACGCGAAGAAAACATTTCACAGTTTTGCACTTAGCTACAGTAAATGTCTTGAAAAATATTAAAGTGTATATATTAATTTAGTTTATACATTGTACTTAGTTATCTTAGCTCGATTGTAAAACAAGATCTTACAACAAAGAATAGCCACTCTTGAATTTGTTTTCTAGTCTCCTGGTATTGAGCTAACAAGGGACTTTAGTAAGTTATTTCCCCTTGTATACTCTTCAAATAGGTAGGTGCAATTAGTTGGATTACTCGGATTTTATCCTGACTTTTCAATGTCAATTTGCTAAAAATAATCTGTAAAAACTTTTTTTTGTAAATCAATTAATTTGTTTGAATTCAAATTAGTATTTTAAAGATAAAGAGCTATCTAAATTTCATCACTTCTGTTAATATTTTCATTTAAAAGAAAAATATTAGATGAAATTTTTTGTTATTCTTACATAGAAATTCAATGATAAAATCCAAGGATTCCAACTGTAAATACCTACTTACAAATTGGATTGCTTCAGATTTTATTAGGGAAAATAACTGTTGCTGATCACTGTTGCTCCGGGAATTCAATAACTGTTTTTTTTTTGCAGTATAGTCCTTGTTTCTGTGTATTTAATTACTGAACATGTACAGGTGTATCTTGTTTATACTTTTTTTATAGAATTACTTTAATCTCTTAATATTGTCATAAACATTCATGTACTACCAAGTACTTATTTGTGTGAATACTAGCTAAAATGGACATGTGCTTTTCGTTTTTGGTTTGTCTGTTTTTGTGAATAGGTACCTAGGTTTGTCAAACTTGAGTTGACGCTTAACAATTTGGCATGGCCTAATTGTACATACAATATAAATTTAAAGCGGTGTCTTAATCTATAAGAATAATTGTATAAAACTGTATTTGTCTCAGATATTAATGCCCAGAACATAAATGAATTTTGGAGAAAAAATTCACACGCTGCATTGGTACGCGTAGATCTATTTCAATGAAGCTTCGACCATGATGATTTAACCGCGATTGGGAAGAACTTGTCGTCTTACTATGGAAGGTGAGTTCTGACATCAGAAAGGTGCTAAAAGAACATTAAAAACAATGACTTGCTCGACAGAAGGATGCCACAAACATATAACAAAAATAACTAAGAAAAAAAACCAATAACAATATGTCTTGGAATACTGGTTTGGTGAACCGTCCGCTGTACATAACGTTATTACAAGTGACAAGTTACTAACCCTATAGGCATTAACATTGTGATGACCATATTAGGGAGAACACTTCATACTTATTTCATTAATTTATCATTCAAATAATTTGGCGTCGAACAAACAGCTTGATCAGCCTCGCTCGTGGAAGCATGCGACAATAAAAAAAACATGTTGAAATGTGAAATAAAAGTTCGATACATTGAAAAAAATACAAAGCCAAACAAATGCAAAACAAATAAAATACTGTCGCCAACCGCGCAGCAATTGTCTTTCTCAAAATAATAAAATACTTTGTCTGTAAAACTATTTATTTAAATAAACAGGATGGCAGTCATTAGCCGGGGATATATTTTTAAAATCAGGAACAAAAAGTGCCACAAGAAAGAACAAAGTTACCATTGACTAGTTTCCACTTTAACTGGCATCTACGTGAATAAAAGAACGGAAACTATTCTTATAAAACGCTCAGTGTCATATTTAAAAGGGCTGAATGAAAACATCGTATGACCGTTATTTTAACGCGACAGCCAGACGGCCTGATAATTAGGGCTTATGAATTTAACATAATAGATCTAACAATAGAAAACTTTGACTTAAAATTGCGTTTTACTTAATAATGGGTTTACACAATGATGTGTATTTAGTTTGAAAACAGTCAACTTTGTGAAGTCTACAATAGACTCAAAGCATTAGAGTTATAATTTGATTTTTTGTTAATATTTCTTCAATTGACAAAACCCTATAATTTATGTAGAGGGGAAAAAAGCGATAAAATATCGCCATTTTAAGCATGATGTTAGAATTTCATTCACGGCCATTCTTTGCTGTGGTTTGTGGGCGTGGCGAGGCATTCGGAACCCATCGCGCCTGGAGCGTGATTCTTACAAAAACGTAATAATTACTCTATTCAGACTTGTAAATTATATATTATTAATAAATCCCAAAAGTCATGTTTACTTTTCACTACAAGGAAAAGATATTATTTTTTAGTATTCATTCGAATTGCCTTTTTAACAAAGGTAAAGAAAAATCAACGCGCTGTTTTATTTGTTTGGCCCATAAAAGTTTATATTTTCCGTGTAATAGAGGCAGAGAGAATTAAATGCTTATAATAAATAAAACTACATTGTATAATGTCTAAATTACCTTAGAGGGTTTTCTTATGAAAATATCAAATCAAATGTTTAGCACAAATGTCATATTTATTTATCAAAATTCATCATTAAATTTATATAAATGTTCAACAAATAAGTAATTCAAATGAATGGAATCCCATCTTACAATAATTATATTGGTGAAAAGTCATGTTTTTTGTTAAAACTACAATGGAGTAGATTTGATGTCTCGGTTATGACTTAAAGTAAATATTTACAAAACATCATGTGCACATATTAAGAAAGGATCATTTTGGCAGGTTAAATGAACAACTTAATTAATGAAGCACCCTATAAATGAATTTCAATCAACGAGTTAACAAATGATCTTTCTTGCATAAGAGCTTCGTTGTTGCTTTCAAACATTATCGCATTTTAATAAAAATCAACTTACAGCAAATTTCAACATAAATTCAAATAATGAAGGTACGAGCTAAACTGCAATCGGAATGGAAAACATCGTCATACAACATGAATAAAAAAAGAATTGCTATTTGATAGACTTGTTATTGTAGTGATGTACGTTTGTCGACATTACATCTTTTAGTATAGGTCTTCGTATTTCACAGAACTTCGGGCTTCTTTCCCATTACTTATGTATGTAAGAGTACTCTCCCTTTGATAAGTTTGTGTTGTGATTTTAATATCGTTTTTATGTTCCGATACGATTCCACACACGTGATGTCGTTTCACGATAAGTCGGGTTAAGAATGCAACCGTAATAATGCTTAATTATATCGACCAACCTCTATGAAGTTTTAATTTCTTCGAATATTTGACAGACGAGAAATGAAGCCACAAAATCTAACCCCATGCATATACCTGGCCATACCATGTATAGGCCCGTTAAACATAACGCCAATCACTAGGGCGTTATTTTTTATGTAAGATTTTCGAAAACCTCTAGAACACTCTAGAAAACTTCTAGAATTAGAACTGGAAAGTTAACACATCACGCTATGACATTTCCAGCAGAGAAGTTCCTATAGAATTAAACACGAACACTGTTGTGTGAGGAT
This sequence comes from Mactra quadrangularis, assembly GCA_025267735.1. Lineage (NCBI taxonomy): Eukaryota > Metazoa > Mollusca > Bivalvia > Venerida > Mactridae > Mactra > Mactra quadrangularis. The sequence continues at coordinate 32,014,529 of CM046293.1, forward strand.
TGGTTCAAAATTTTGGAAGAAAGTAAAAACAGAAAATATGCGGACATCAAAATATACAGTGGAACCCCCCTCCACCCATCAGAAATCAATGAACTATAACATGTTGTGGGATAAGTAGTCCAGTGGTAGGAGCAGTAGTCCAGTGGTAGGACGCCCGCTTAGGGATCGAGAGGTCCTGGGTTCGAATCCCACTGGGGTCACTGCTAATTTCCTTGAGCAAGAAATTTACCTGCGATTGCTTCACTTCACCCAGGTGTAAATGGGTAACTGCGAGGGTGGTATAATTCCGTTGCGCCAAATTGTCGGCTGCACTAATAAGCGGAGTAAAAGACTCCCCAGGGAGATTGATAGATAGATACCAGTAGCCCAATGACCAGGGGTAATAGCTGTAAAGTCGGTGAACGTGCGTAAGCATGAAACTTAGACTATAAAATGCAATTATTATTATTATGTATAAACCGAATATAATTCCCAATGAAAATAAAAAAGTCACTCTGGACAAATTCTGAAACAAACATTAATAATTTTATTTGCATATTTTCATGTTTTATTATTACACGTAAATTGTATACATGTTATGTTAATGAATTTTCTTATTTTTCAAAAGCTCGAATTTTCAACCCTCATGTAGTACAAGAAATTTGTCCAGCATTAGAATAGTCAATTCAACAAACACCAGCATTAAGTTTTCACACAAAAATTGTAATAATCACTGAACAAAAGTTATGAGATTTTTTATGAAATTTTAACAGTTAAAACTTGAGTTCAATGCAGTTTGACAATAAATATGTATTTCTTTTATTTTGGAGCAGATTGCATAATTGAAGATGGGATATCTTTCAAAACAGAAGTTTTTTGAATGGTGCTATAATATTGTACAAAAAGTTGTGAGTATTAGTTTAATATCTTAATTTATTTAACCAAGACACCTGTTTACACATTTAGGCCATTATGTTAATAATTGCTAATTTTCACTTAAAGTTATCTAAGTGGCTTGGAATGTTCTCACCTACTGTGTATATTTACATCATGAAACTTATCGTCTATTACACAAATTGAATATTTTATTTACATTTCTAATATAACTTTTTCACCAGTATAAGAACACTTCACAGTTCTATTTTTTCTTTCAAAAATTCATTTTTGATCCAATGTTTCTATTCAATGTTTTGAGTTTCTCATTTGTTACGAAGAAGTATCCTTTTTTCACGAGGTTTTGTCCTCAGATGATAAGAATTACCTGCTCTTGACGAGGTTATGACCCCTGTTAAAGGAACCCCTTAAGGACAAGACAATAGCAGCAATTCTTCCCACTGTCATTGTAAAGAAAAACTTTGGTTATTAACTCGATCTGGTATTATTCCTTCACTGCAGTCGTTGGCTTTCAAGGTATAATGAAAACACGTTAAAGCAACAGGTTTTTGACTACTTGACTGAGAAATGAAAGGAATACTCACCATCTAACTTAAGTCTCTTGGGTCTCGGCTATTGTCTAGATAAAAGGAAAATCATTCTATAACACCGTGGGCTTAGAATACGTTTTTGTAGTCTATCAATACGGCAAAGGAAGGTTTCATTTAACAAATATAAAGACCATGTTGAGAATGAAAACACTTGTGTATTAAGGTGTTAAAACGGAGAATAATTTCATTTAAAATTCAATGGGTGGCTTTCATATAAAATTTGATTCTATTTAAAATTGCAACAAAAGGTGAATAATGGAAGTAACACTTGGGGTTAACCAACTCATAATGCGACGTTGTTCTCATTTCTTTAGAAATTCATTAGACATGTTTACAAGGATCTGGTTTCACTATTAAAGTAATAAAATTGTGTTTTATTCTATTCTTTGGCAATTCATGCTTGTTTATTTGTCGCTGTGAATATTTTATCAAATTTATAAAGAAAACTCCGCGGGTTTCTATTCGATCTTTTCAGTATTTAACAAATCGGTTTATTCCGCTGTGGGTTAAAGTCGACAGTCGTATCCGTAGTTTTTGCTGTCAATGTTTTTAAAACGTTTCATTTTTTATTAAAAACGGATTTAGGGAAATTATTTGTATTTAATTCAGCAATTTTGACAGTTGGTGTTTGATCTTTAACTGTTTGTAAGACAGGCTAAATATGGAAATTTATATATAGAACAATTAATTATAAATTATTTTTGAAAGCTGTTTTTAAAACGCCATTTTATCACAAGTTATCAACTATTTTAGTCAATACGGTCAACTTTCACTATCAGCACCATCAAAATAAAAAAATCCTTTCCTTCTCAAATTCCTAAGAATTAGAGACTAAAAAAGGGTTCTGAGAATCTTAGGGTCAATGGCTGAACGTCTTTAGAATATGACCCCTGTAACACTTATAAAAAAATCGAAAATTTTGATGATTTTTTATAAGTTAGGATTTCATCTTTTTGTATTTAAGATATACAAAGTTCTGATAAAGAGAAGCAGAATCATTACTACAGCTGGTCAGGGGAGCTGGTCACCGCAAAATGAAAACTATTTGTTGCAGAACGAGTTAAATTCAGAACTTACACACGAATATCCTTTCAGCCTTCAGACTGCAAGCTGGATCCCAAGTAAATTGCCGACTAATTTATTATTCTACATACAAAACCATGTTTCATTATTTTAGATCGTTTTCTCTTGGAATATAAAACAGTAATAATACTATTATTTCAATTTTATTAGCTAAACTGGTTCCCATATAACAAACCTATTTAGTTTAAACCCTCAAGAGGTTAGGGTTCAAGCTCATACAATTATCCCCCAATAATTTAATTGACCAAGTTCTTGTATTTCTAGAATACTAATTCTGGTTGTTATTTCTTTGGGCAGAAACAAGTATTTAATACAATTAACTTAAACATTCAAAATTATACCTTTCAAAACGATTCCGTTTTGGGTTTCATAACGAGGCTTGTGTTCATAACAAGGCATGGCTAGTCACTTGCATTAAGGCCAAAAAAAACAAGGATTTGGTTTCCGGTCTTCTTGGCCAATTCAGTAAATCACTTTAAACTACTCAAGTACTTGTAAAGTCGAATTTTCACGAGTGTTAAAATCACCTTTATACAAGCGATCTTCATAGAACTCATTTACATGTTGGCAATCTGATTATAAAACCCGATCTAAAATTTTCCGCTCGCCTACTCGCTTATCTATATCTGACTGTTTTAACGAGGGTCACGTTCAGGTGACCTTTCCTCATTATGATAATCATGACGAATTATTTTTGTTTAAATTATCTTGTTTAAATCGTCTACGTCACGCAATTTGAAATGAGCCGTCCAATCGCAGACTGTGAATAATACCGCTGTTAAATTAGCTTGCAAACCTTGGTATAGAAATAGAAAATGCGAAATCTAAATGTTATTAATTGTGTTTCGTCTGGATAAAAGCTACGCATTGATTGGTCGACATAAAGGTCATCTCGACATGACCCTCCATTGGAACCTAAGAGATCCTGTACGACAACGCTCTACAGGATATCTGTTTACGGAGATTAACGTGTTGGTAGAGTGAAGCAATTATAGGAATATTTCTTGCTTAAGGACATTAGCAGTGACTCCGAAAGGATTTGAACCTGGAACATCTTAATTTCTAACAACTGGATCACAGTTCACACAACAGTGTTGGTTAAATAGTTACAGATAAACTCCGTCCAAAATTTACATTGCAAAGGATGGGCAACATAATCTAAAAATAATACTTTTGGGGCTGATTTAATATTTCCAATTATAGGTCGTGTAATTGGTCATTCATATTTATGTACTTTAAATAATGGACTCGTCCACTCAGTAGGTAAACAAGGTGATACACATGGCATCATTTTACTGATTTAAACAGATCACAGTGATTTATACAATGTAATTTGTGTACGTAGGTAAAATTGATAATTACATTTTATTTTTTTATAATTTTTCATCTCAAAATATTGTTTTATAATGATGCTGACATGTTTGTAAAGGCATTGATTACATAAGCGAGCTGTATATACGTATTTTTGTTGGGTTTTACGCCGTAGCAACACAAATTGTATTGATCATATAACGGCGTCCAACACACCTAACCTAGCTTTCTTGAACCCTTGCCTATAACCAGTACTCACCTACCCTTCCACAAAGCATAATACTTTTCCATATACCTTATTAATGGAGGGAAATTGACATTATTGTCAAATTTTCATGGAAAGGTATAACCTCCCCGGGTGGGATTCAAACCTGACCCCCATCGGGACACGAGATTCCATATCTCGGCGCGCTATCAACTGCGCTATCGACCCTGGCTTTTATATATGTATAGTTCAAAATTCATATTTTTGATATTCTGGTGTAGGAAAGGTCTGTTACAACCCGTTTTGTAATAATAACCCGAAATGTAATAAATTATTACAAAGTGGGTTACGATGTCAAATATTGTAACATTTTGACACAACCCGTTTTGTGGTAATAACCCGAATTGTGGTAAATTATTACAAAGTGGGTTACGATGTCAAATAATGTAACATTTCGACACAACCCGTTTTGTGGTAATAACCCGAATTGTGGTAAATGATTTTAAAAAGAATTTAATCACAAACTTGAACGAAGAAAATAAAAGAAATCATGTTTATATAGTTATTATGAGGTAAACCAAGTTTTCAGGCTAAGGAATTGGAATTTTTAGCGAAAATGGTGATTTCTAACAAGAATGTAAAAAAACAAACTCTTCACATTAAAAACGAAATATTGCTTAAGTGTTGACTATTTAGCTCTGAGAGGTTAGGAAATGACATATGTAAGTGACAAATGACTATTTCAACTTGCTCTAAAAAATTGCCCAAAATGTAATAAATTGTTACAAAGTGGGTTACGATGTAAAATTTTGTAACATTTCGACACTACCCGTTTTGTGGTAAGAACCCGAATTGTAATAAATTGTTACAAAGTGGGTTACGATGTAAATTTTTTAAAATTTCGACACAACCCGTTTTGTGGTAAGAACCCGAATTGTAATAAATGATTTTAAATTGAATTCAATCAACAACTTGAACAAAGAAAATAAAAAGAAATCATGTAAATATAGTTATTTTGAGGAAAATTAAGTTTTCACGCTAAGGAACTGGAATATTCAACGAAAATGGTAAATTCAATGAAAAAGTGTAAAGAGACAAATCTCTTCACATTGAAGAAATATTATTTTCTTATGTGTTGACTATTTAGCTTCGAGAGGTTAGGAAAGACATATGTAAATGACAAATGACTATTTCAACTTGTTCTAAAGAATTGCTCAAAATGTAATAAATTATTACAAAGTGGGTTGCGATGTAAAATTTTGTAACAATTCGACACAACCCGTTTTGTGGTAAGAACCCGAATTGTAATAAATTGTTACAAAGTGGGTTACGATGAAAAATATTGTAACATTTTGACACAACCCCTTTTGTGGTAAGAACCCGAATTGTAATAAATGATTTTAAATTGAATTCAATCAACAACTTGAACAAAGGAAATGAAAGAAATCATGTTTATATAGTTATTATGAGTTAAACCAAGTTTTCAGGCTAAGGAATTGGAATTTTCAGCGAAAATGGTGAATTCTAACAAGAGTGTGAAAAGACAAACTCTTCAAATTAAAAACGAAATATTGCTTAAGTGTTGACTATTTAGCTCTGAGAGGTTAGGAAATGACATATGTAAGTGACAAATGACTATTTCAACTTGCTCTAAAAAATTGCCCAAAATGTAATAAATTGTTACAAAGTGGGTTACGATGTAAAATTTTGTAACATTTCGACACAACCCGTTTTGTGGTAATACCCTGAATTGTAATAAATGATTTTAAATTGAATTCAATCAACAACTTGAACAAAGAAAAAATAAAAAAGTAATGATGTGTTTTAAGTTGTTTTGTGATGACCGAACTTTTCATGCAAGGAAATTGGAATTTTTGTGAAAGGTAAGATCGAGGTCATTATATACTCACTATATATAAAGTGTATATTATGATATAAAGTAGAAACAACTAACATTTGATTAACATTTAACACAAATTTCATCGTGAAATTGCAGTACAATGAACTGGTAGATACATGTACATGTATAACAAAACTTTCATTTAAGGCTTTTATTTTAGACTTTTAAACGTACATTGCAAGGTGCATTTTAGTAATCGTAAACAATGAAACGTGACAAAATAACCTTTAAAAAGTTCTTGTCGCTTATACACTAACATGCACATATAAATTATACACACTCACTCGGTCCCGTACTCACATATTGCACACATGTATACCCACCCCAACCCCCACACGCACCCCCACATGCACACAGATGAGAAAACAGCAATTGTGTACATCACAAACGTGGACGAATATGAGAAAATACCATGAACGTAAAATTATTGCAATCCAATTTATCACAAACATTGGTAAATACGTAGCATTAAATAACTAAACTGAAACAAGTTAAGTACACTTATAAGCTTTAACCTAATAAGATCCTATTAATATATATATGTGTATATAAGAAATGTTTGACATAAATTACTTGTAAGCCAAGGAGTCATGGGGATCTTTTTTCTCAGCGGATTCCAACCAGCTGCATTAAAGCTTGTTTGTATCTAGGAAAGAAAAACTTCACTAATTCAGTCATGTAAACTCCAAGAACAATGCATAAAACACACTCAGTGCTGACCGAAACAAGAATTCATATCGTGCTTCCAATCTTATAATATACTTTAACACAATGTATCTAAACATTTATTATAATGTGTTAATGATCAGATTCAGTGTCCAAATTATTTAGATGTTTTCCGGTTTACCCTCAGTTATCTCTCCGACGATGACCAAACTGCTCTATTTGAAATATTTCCAAAGACATAAAACAAAAAATAATCATAATTTTGCAACATATAAACAACTCAGATTCAGAAAAAATCCTATGTGTAGGATATCAGTGTAGTATTTACTGCCCTGTGTTCTGTAAGCATTTAACGTTAGACCACCGTTACCGTAAAGAACGGTTAACTAAATGATACGTTAAAGTGCCAACGATTAAAGATAGCGGAAAAAAGAGTCGTAACTTCTATCTTATTAGAAAAAATCGGACTGAAGGACTTGCTCTTTCATGTAAATGTTCATTGGAGATTAGCAATGTATGCTATATACTAAAACATAGTCTTCAAGCTCCCTTAACCATAACCTCTGATCAACTGTCATTAAAACGCTCCTCGAATTCACCAACCTTTTTCAACGTCAAGTTGAATTGACAGACCCTACTTTTTCAGCAAATCTCTAACACCAAATAATTGTACAGTTTTCCTCTATATTGTGACAGTTAATGTTTTAGTAAATGTATTGATCTAAATCAACGGAAGAAACACCACCGACTTCATTGAATTTGCAATGACAATTACTAATTTTTTTTAATGCACTGGAACTATTTTGTTTCAGGTTGTTTCATACTCACTCTTCGGTCCTGCGTTCAGTTACTGCGAACGTTACAAAACTTTCCGTAACGATACATTCGGAATTCCTCGACCATTCGCTGCGAATAATTTCGGACACATTTAGTCGCTAGTTTGAAACTACCGGTGTTAAAGTAAACATATATGTGATCGTTTCGGCAATGAGTGTTGTTTCGTTTTTTAAAAATTTTGAAACATCACTCATTGCCTCAACGATCTCATATTCGTGTATTAGATTAGGTTATTCGCAGCGAATTGCTGAGAACTTCCAAATGTATTAATATGTAAAGTTCTGTAACGTTTTGTGTAATTGAAACGCTACTGGTTATACTTATCGTCATGGTTATGATTACATTCATCAAACATGTCACGGCTCATCGAATAAAATCGGAATATACCATTTTTATTGAAAAATACGAAATGACATGAAATGAGTTGTCAACTTTATTGCAATTCTTCTACGTAAGTTATATATCTTTCCTTGTGCAAACTACAGACGTGAAAAAACGTCTTATAAAAGGCTTAGGCATACAGGTACGATTGCTGATATACCACGTTCGTACAGACGGCCTTTATTTTCAGCACGACTAGACTCAATATATAGATACGTCTTTTTTATTTGCGTGAAAGATTTTTCATGTCAATATATATGTCACGTGTGATGGAAGGGTACGATACGATGGACGTCAAGATTTAGAAAACGGCGAATGGTCTGGTGTATTCCGTACTCTGTTTTGCAACCATTTAACGACGTTTACGGGCTCATCAAAAACGGCCAGTTTAGCAGAATTTGACCTATGGAACGTCAAAGGCGTATCAGTCATGAACTTTCAACGAAAACGTTACATTGGTCAGCTTTACGTACTGTAATTGTCTCTATATTCCAAAAATTAAGTTGATCCTCCTGTTCTTGAGCGACAGCAATCCAACTTCATATGTATTTACCTTGGACGTCGTATTTGCCAAGGTTAAACAAAAGAAACACCTTTTCAGAGTGATCTTAAGATTCACCTTTTTTTGCTATGGAGTCAAATTCCTTACCCTGAAAACTGGTTTGACCTCAAAACTAACTATGTTAACATCACAACTTTTTATTTTCTTTGATCAAGTTGTTGATTAAATACTTTTTAAAATCATTTACCACAATTCGGGTTATTACCACAAAATGGGTTGTGTAGAAATGTTACAATATTTTACATCGTAACCCACTTTGTAACAATTTATTACATTTTGGGCAATTTTTTAGAGCAAGTTGAAATAGTCATTTGTCACTTACATATGTCATTCCCTAACCTCTCGAAGCTTAATAGTTAACACTAAAGAAAATAATATTTCTTCAATGTGAAGTGTTTTGTCTCTTTACACTTTTCATTGAATTAACAATTTTCGCTGAAAATTCCAGTTCCTTAGCCTGAAAACATAATTTACCCCAAAATAACTATATTTACATGATTTCTTTTTATTTTCTTTGTTCAAGTTGTTGATTGAATTCTATTTAAAATCATTTATTACAATTCGGGTTCTTACCACAAAACGGGTTGTGTCGAAATGTTACAAAATTTTACATCGTAACCCACTTTGTAATAATTTATTACATTTTAGCAATTCTTTAGAACAAGTTGAAATAGTCATTTGTCACTTACATATGTCATTCCCTAACCTCTCGAAGCTTAATAGTTAACACTAAAGAAAATAATATTTCTTCAATGTGAAGTGTTTTGTCTCTTTACACTTTTCATTGAATTTACAATTTTCGCTGAAAATTCCAGTTCCTTAGCCTGAAAACTTAATTTACCCCAAAATAACTATATTTACATGATTTCTTTTTATTTTCTTTGTTCAAAATGTTGATTGAATTCAATTTAAAATCATTTATTACAATTCGGGTTCTTACCACAAAACGGGTTGTGTCGAAATGTTACAAAATTTTACATCGTAACCCACTTTGTAACAATTTATTACATTTTGGGCAATTTTTTAGAGCAAGTTGAAATAGTCATTTGTAACTTACATATGTCATTTCCTAACCTCTCAGAGCTAAATAGTCAACACTTAAGCAATATTTCGTTTTTAATGTGAAGAGTTTGTCTTTTCACACTCTTGTTAGAATTCACCATTTTCGCTGAAAATTCCAATTCCTTAGCCTGAAAACTTGGTTTACCTCATAATAACTATATAAACATGATTTCTTTTATTTTCTTCGTTCAAGTTTGTGATTAAATTCTTTTTAAAATCATTTACCACAATTCGGGTTATTACCACAAAACGGGTTGTGTCGAAATGTTACATTATTTGACATCGTAACTCACCTTGTAATAATTTACCACAATTCGGGTTATTTCCACAAAACGGGTTGTGTCGAAATGTTACAATATTTGACATCGTAACCCACTTTGTAATAATTTATTACATTTTAGCAATTCTTTAGAACAAGTTGAAATAGTCATTTGTCACTTACATATGTCATTCCCTAACCTCTCGAAGCTTAATAGTTAACACTAAAGAAAATAATATTTCTTCAATGTGAAGTGTTTTGTCTCTTTACACTTTTCATTGAATTTACAATTTTCGCTGAAAATTCCAGTTCCTTAGCCTGAAAACTTAATTTACCCCAAAATAACTATATTTACATGATTTCTTTTTATTTTCTTTGTTCAAAATGTTGATTGAATTCAATTTAAAATCATTTATTACAATTCGGGTTCTTACCACAAAACGGGTTGGGTCGAAATGTTACAAAATTTTACATCGTAACCCACTTTGTAACAATTTATTACATTTTGGGCAATTTTTTAGTGCAAGTTGAAATAGTCATTTGTAACTTACATATGTCATTTCCTAACCTCTCAGAGCTAAATAGTCAACACTTAAGCAATATTTCGTTTTTAATGTGAAGAGTTTGTCTTTTCACACTCTTGTTAGAAATCACCATTTTCGCTGAAAATTCCAATTCCTTAGCCTGAAAACTTGGTTTACCTCATAATAACTATATAAACATGATTTCTTTTATTTTCTTCGTTCAAGTTTGTGATTAAATTCTTTTTAAAATCATTTACCACAATTCGGGTTATTACCACAAAACGGGTTGTGTCGAAATGTTACATTATTTGACATCGTAACTCACTTTGTAATAATTTACCACAATTCGGGTTATTTCCACAAAACGGGTTGTGTCGAAATGTTACAATATTTGACATCGTAACCCACTTTGTAATAATTTATTACATTTCGGGTTATTATTACAAAACGGGTTGTAACAAAGGTCAGCTTTAAAGACAATCTAGTTATTGCAAAAAAACCAAGCGATCATGACATCAAGTCTCAAATGCTTAATTTGAGAATAAAAATTCCCACTTCGCTATTAAAACCATTGATTTTAATTGTTTTATATGAATCGTCACTCCGAATATTTTCTGTAGAGATTTATTTCCGACCATAGCTCCTATATAAAGTTTTGTGTAAATGACATGTTTGATTGGTCAGTCTGAAGACATGAAACAATACAACTTTGTTTGCCCTAAGTAGTAACATCACTTGTGTTTAGAAATAATTCTTGTCATTTTCAGATGTCTTCACGTCAATTTTCTCAGCGTTCTAATATAATTGTATAAACTAGAGGTTTTCTACCTCCGGGCACACCAGAGTGTTTGCTTGAACTAATATTGTTATGATTTTTGCAAGAAAACAATTATACGCTCTTATATCTAGAATTGTATTATTTGCAACATCGTGTGTAGCTAGCCAATTACAAGTTTATAAGTAGATCTCATTTTCTCACAATAAAATTCTGACTAAAATAGTCGTGAGTCCATTTCATAAAATTTGAGATAGGTGTGACAATTAATTATACATGTAGTAAATTGAGATATGAAACATTAAAATTACACACTCATGATCATGGTCTTAATGGAGAAATGGTCTTACTTTAGAGACAGTTTTCTTAAATAAAAAATATTTGGACTAGTAATGGCAAAACAAAGGTGGTATTGAAAGGAGAACTTTACTTGCTTCTAACGATACTCTGAACAGAGTACGTCATTTTTGCATTTTTGTTAAACATTCAGTTATCGTACGAAAGGTTAATTCGTTTGGCTAGATTTTGATTTTGATTTTGGCGCACGTTACTTATATAACTGTTTTAAGCATTTTTATAAGTCGTTGTTTTACTTTTTTGTTATCATATTTAAATATACTTAGTTTTCAAGTCGATAAAAACAATTTTTGTAAGGTTTCCCCACAATACAATTTTTTAATTGGCGTGCGAAGTTTTCAAAGCGAGGGCGCGCCGAAACGAGGCCCCACACTCGGAACGAAAATTACTTTTAAGCATGAAAAGCAAAAAATATTTCAAATCAACAAAACCCAAATACTCTGTTTCTATCGAATGTTTCTGTATTCTGTTTTGATGACGTCATATATCTGTTTTCACCACACCGCAGTGAACATTGTATATTTTCATCTAATAACGCCGGTAAATCATGACATAAAGAAAAAAAGAATATTTTTATCTCTGTAATTGATAATATACAATGAGATTTTATCAACGTGTGCGATCAAATAAAGAATAACTCAGTGCGCTTTATTGTTGACGGCTTTTCATTTATATTGAATATCCGTTTGCTAAATAAAGCATTAACTTGGAATTGGTTTTCCTTTTATGATGGAAACAATATTTTTGCAAGCCGACTTAAGTTCTTAATACGTTTCTATGAAATTTCTGATGAATTCACCTTAAAACCGGAAGTTCAAATTATTGGTTCATTTATATCCAATCAAAAGAGTTTATTTTTGATGCTGCGTTCTCTCTTCCGGTGACAAGAAGGTATTTACACCAATATAATGTTGTTTTTTTCTGTTTGCTTCATTATAAAATCATGAATTATGTGAAGTTCCAGCCTATCGGTGATTGCATGTGTAATTTTTCTGTTTTGTTTTTATTTATGTGCCATTTAACATGACTTAAGGTAAATCTTCAAAGTGAGTTCAACGAAGCTCTACATACATGTATATGCAAGGATACATCTTATCGAAATTCTGTTACAGGGACGTGTTAAATAAGCTTGAAGAGATTACTGCATTAAAGTCATCTTTTATTTTTTTTAATTGAAAAGAAAATATCCTGTATGTTTTGGCGTATCTTTGATTCTTGTCATTATTTTGTTATTTACAGCAAACAGTTACCTATCCAGCATTCCTGAGCATGGTTTTTTTTCTACGCGCGATTTTTTTCTGATTACTTGTTTTGTACTTTTTAACAAAATTGACGAATGTTGTTCGATTGAAGTTTCTCACTCAGACAATTTGTTATTGTTTGTTCTTACATTTACCTGTTGGGACAAGTGTAAGATTGGTGTACCCTAGAACATGGTTTAACCACCCCCTCAAGTTGAAATTATTTTGCCATTGTTCGTTCCAAGGCTTAGGTTTTCGTTTCCGTTTCTTGTTAGTGACTTCCTTTTTACAGTTAAAGTTTAAAAATCTAAACACGCCCTCCTATTTGCTTATTGTCAATGTATTGAAGGTCTGCGTATTTCTACTGTTGCTGTTCCTGATATGTTTTCAGGCTACTTTCTGCAGTAAAAGGTTACACGCCACTAAATGTTCACCGGAAGTGGTAATTTGCCGGAAAAAGAAAGTGTGACATGCAGTATATTCATTATTTGAGAGTACATGGAGTCCTCATTTGGGATGCTTTTTAGTATTAAAGTGTATGTATGTCTTTGGCAATGCTTTGCCTATAAAACCATGCAAAAAATCAATAGATCTACTTAGTTTGCTCGCAAAGACTGGTTAAAAGGGAAGGTAACTCTGTACGGCTTGTGAAGAATGAAAAACATGGATGTTTTCATGGTAGGAACTTTCAATCTAAAATTACTTCTTATAAGTAACGTAACTTTTTTCTAATACTGATCATTGAGAGCGAAATAGATAGATCTTTCAGCCTATATATATATGGGTTTTGGGTATCTACCACCCCTGGGTCATACTGTAATTTGACATTGAAAATGAGACTTTTTATATTCGGCAAGGAAGGATTTTATTAAGTGATATGTAACCTAAAAATCTGCAACATTTCATATTTCGGGGGTCAATCGACATTGTTAGATTGTCTTAGTAGAGTATGACTGGTCACAGCCAGGAACCAGCTTTAGTCAAAATACGAAGTACAGCAAACATTCTAGATGAGGTCTCTGCTCAGTGGTAACCTAGCAACTACATGAAGATGCACGACACCATGGGGTCGGTAAATGTAAAACTTCAGTTTATTTTCTGTAAAATTTATGTATTGCGGTTCTAAGTTCACCGTTAACTCATATTTATATATCTTTCAACACTAGACCATATTCTTTGTTTCTTTTTAAATCAAAGACCTCACGTGAGGTAAACATATTTAATATAAAGTCTTTTTGCACAAGTTATTAAAATTCAAATTTTTCTTCTATCCGCATGTAAAATGCATTATTCATATTTCATAAACAAATTACAGTTACACTTGTCTTAAGATCCACTTTCTTATAAAAACTACTATCAGCACCGCATCTTACCTATAGTTCGTACAAAAAAACAACAACACTGTTTAAATATAACAATACAATGAACTAATCCACGTCAGGAGATGCTCAAGATGACAATCAGATATATAATTTTAATATGTTTTATGAGTGTCTTGTTGGTGTTATGGTAAAGCGGTCTACCATTACAAACATGATTGACCATTGGGGTGGTGGTTTATCTGCCATAACAGTTTTGTTAAAATGAATTATACAACCTTTTATTTTCAATACTGCCTACCTCTGGAATGGATTGTTTCATTTTTAATGTTTACCCAAACACGTTTTGTTATTTTGTACGTACTATAACTTTTCTGGACACTAATCTATCCCCTGCATGCATCTATCCCTCCATAGACCTTATAACTGGAATGGAAGAAAAGGGAGAATATGGTCAAATTGGCATTGAAGGGTATAACCAGCCCCGTTGGGATCCGAATCTGTACCCCTTTCGGAAAACTAGATTCGAAATCCCTGTATGATACAAATTGCTCTACGAACCCTTTCTAATGAAAATATCCCTGCATATAACAGTGACATTGTCATTACAGCAAATATAGTAAATGATACTGGGCGTTGTATATAGGTTTATCTATACTCTGTCTATACTATTGTATGAAAGCATGAACGCTGAACATCTCGACAATTTCTCATTCTAAAAATGGGTTCGTTTTGATTCTTCGTGGTATATATTTTAGTCACGGTATGACATAATCTTTTCATATTTAATTGATTCCAATATACATTACATAATAAAAATACATTAATTTTTGACAACATATTAATTATTGCCCTGTCTACACCCATTATACAAATTGAATTAAATTAAATTAAGTTAAATACGTCTTTGAATGATATTATAATGAAAGTACCATAGTACCTGAGCTAACAGTCACCTAGATTTTGGAAATAACATGCAGTTGTCTATACTTTGTCATAAAAAACAGAAACGAACTTTGATAAGTCAAATTAAAATATATAGAATGCTTAGTGTGGGTTATTTATTAAGCGCACCTTTACGAGATATGTTTTATTCTGGCAAAAAGATAACAATTTGACCGTTTAGTTTTATAAACGAGAGGTTAATTATAACAGCCACGTACTAACGTAGTTGTTCAATATTAAATATAGATGACGTTACATTAAATATTGAGTGAAAATATACGTGTTTATGTTAAAATATACATATTCTGTCCTGTGGAACAGAGAAAAAATACTCCAAAAGTTTCCACATTAATTTTCAATTTTGTTTTAGTGTATACCTGGATTTGTTTGGTTTGGCCTTAAAATAAACGTTTCCTTTGGTCTTATATTTAATATTGAATTATACAATATTATCATTGTAATGCTAATTTAATTCTAAGTTATATTAATTTTTTTTATATTTTGCGTAATTAAGTAAAAATTTATTTTTATTGTAGAAACTGTTCATGAATGTCATTATTTTCACCAATCAATAAGTAACAATGGCTTAAAGCTACACGTTCACAGATTTTGGTGTTTTTTTTACATTTAAAAAACCGATCAGTGTCTGCAATTGTGTTAGAAATTAATACTTCTTATTTCAAGGCAAATTGAAGTAAAGATGAATGGAGCATGTTTTATACATAAAATCACTATCTTCTACAGTTGTATGTTAACACTAAAATTGTCATTTTCAGAACACTATGTTACTGGCACTTCTCAGAGTTTTACAAAAGTTGATACAACTAAGATCTGCAATAAAAATTACCTTAGTTTTCCAAAAGCCTGTCTTTTGACAATTTTTTAAGTCTAAATACTAAGAGAAGGAACAGTCCCTATATTTAGACAATTCCACTGTTTTAGAGTTTCTGATTGGAACTTGACTGTATTAAATATGTTGATATCTGTGAACGACCAGCTTTAACGTTTATAAATCATTTACCTATTATTATCAACTTGCTTTTAGTGACAGTTTATATTCAATTCAGCTTTCTATGAATATAATGTATTTTTATTGTTACATAATAGCTCACAATTATTGAATAAGAGTTGCCAGAGGACCATAGATCGCTCGACTAAGCCGTTATTTCCCTTCACTGCAAAATGTTAACTCCTAACGATGACAGCCCTGGATCCTCAAATCGCTACCTTGAGCCTTGTCTCCTTCACAACAGTATACAAAGCTTTCAAACAAACTTATTCATGGACCACAGTTCACCAACATTTGTCCATAGTCGTTTTGCGCTCAGACATGAACATAATCCATCTGCAGTTCTAAGAAACATGTTAAGTACATTGCAGACTATAACATAGTACTAAAACATAACGCTAATCCTGTTAAGACAGGAAACCTGCACGAATGATAACTGGCCGGTGTTAATATTATATCAAAATTATAAAGCTGTAATTTGATGTCATATATCAAATGAACGTTTTTGATAGGATACAACATAAGTAATCACGTGTTTTCTCCAAAACTCTTTTTGATGTTTATTTTCTGTAGATGGGAACATGATAAATAAATTAATCACTCTCCAGTTCACTTTCTGGTCCCAGTTTCACGAAAAAACTCAATTCAGTACTCAGACTCAATCTTATGTTTTGATCATCATTATTTTTACTTATTTAATCAATCTTACAACAAATGTAGTATCATTAGAAACTCTAAAAGGGATTTTAAAGCTATATTATATAAAATAAAACTGAATTACATATTTAGATAAGGTTTAATTTAAATGCATTGATTTGAGTCTGTTAATGAACTGTTGAAACACACGGATCTGGTTATCCAACGATTATCAATCCAACGTCGTTACCACTAACAACATATCAATAAGAAAATTAGAGCAGGGAGATAACCGCGGTATACCGGTGGGAACTTTTTGGAAAATGCATATTTTATAGACTCAGCTAGCAAAGGGTATTGTTATTGAATTAAAAGATGTTCAATAGCAAGTTAGGAGTATTTTGGGATATTTCATAAAAATTGACTGCACTGTGTTTTAATGTTTAACTTTGAACTCAACTTCTTAGCAATTTATTGTAATTTTCATAAACCAGTATATAATATAGCTAGACAATGCATTGGTTAAGTTTGAGGTATACCGTGGTATTTACCGTGGTACATATCTTATAAATACCATGGTATACTATACGGTATGTTTTTTAATCGCGGTACCCAGCCCTAAAGAAATGATCGCAGATTCTTCGCACATCGGGTGAGCTAAATTTTGTTGACAAAACAATTTATTCATAAAAGGTCAAAACATCATAGCTGTCAAATAACTTAACAATTTAAACAGATATCAATAGAAACTTCCTCCAATAATAGATTTTTAACAATTTACTAATGTTTACATTTCAACCAAATAACAATATTTCTATAGAAAATATGATAAAGAGGGTTTTTGTACTTGAATTTACTTAAAGCATTCATCAATGTACTCTTTTTGTATTTCAATTTTTGTTGAATAGAACACGAAATATACAGCTAAGTATCTTTGCTTCAAATAAAAAAACTTCAAGCCTGTCGTATGAATGGAACCATTCTTTACCTTATTCATCTACGAACAAAACAACACAAAACCATATTATTTGTCTAATTTGAATTGTAAACCGAGTATTTATTTGTCGTTCTATTGAAGAGCACGGAAAAGGAGGGGGAAATGGCGGTTTTGAGTACAACGTCATTAAAAGAGACGAAAGAACTAAAAGAAAGAGTCAATAATCACCAGAAAGGTGTGTTTAAATTAGTAATGACTGTTAACTCAAAGTTTGAATAAGGTAAATTAATACTAGTGACAATGCTAAACAAACAATTCAATATTTATTTTTTCATAACATGACAGAATTCCACAGTTATACAGTGTCACAAGTTCTTGGAGATATAACATTTTAAGAAAAACTGATTATGTATATACTACTAGTAATTTTATTATAATTAAAGCTTATAATATGTATCATGGTTTAAATCATAAGTTGATAAACAAATTAATATTGATTTTTTAATTTGTTCTCTGGACTTTTTGTTTATTTTATGGGTATTTGTTCGGTTTATTACAGAACAATGTTTAGTCCAAAGACTTTTGATGGGCACTGTATAGATTTCTCAACCCGAAGACAACTCAACCCGTGGATAGCTCAACTCAAAGTTGGGACAACTCAACCCGTTAGTAGAGGATTGAGTTGTCTCGGGTTGAGTTGTCTTCGGGTTGAGTTGTTCCGACCCTAACATTATGGAACGTTACGGAACGTTCAGGGTAACTGAACAGGCTACAGTCGACAATTTCTGGCGTAGCCATTTTACTTAACATTCATAATTAAAAAAGCTTTGACCTCACACAAGGATAATCTCTCCTAGAATATATAAGCAGGTCAACTGGTCTCTGTAATATAACATTACATAGATATCAAAGAAATGACCTAAAACTTACCACACTTGTTAAGTGTGTTCTATTGTGAACGACAGGCTAAGAATCCTACATACATGTAGTAAATTGTGATATGAAACATTAAATTTCCACACTCATGATCATGGTCTTAATGGAGAAATGGTCTTACTTTAGAGACAGTTTTCTTAAATATAAAATATTTGGACTAATAATGGCAAAACAAAGGTGGTATTGAAAGGAGATATTTACTTGTTTCTAAAGATACTCTGAACAGAGTACGTCATTTTTGCATTTTTGTTAAAATTCAGTTATCGTACGAAAGGTTAATTCGTTTGACTAGATTTTGATTTTGGCGCACGTTACTTATATAACTGTTTAAAGCATTTTTATAAGTCGTTGTTTTACTTTTTTGTTACCATATTTAAATATACTTAGTTTTCAAGTCGATAAAAACATTGTTTGTAAGGTTTCCCCACAATACATTTTTTTAATTGGCGTGCGAAGTTTTCAAAGCGAGGGCGCGCCGAAACGAGGCCCCACACTCGGAACGAAAATTACTTTTAAGTATGAAAAGCAAAAAATATTTCAAATCAACAAAACCCGAATACTCTGTTTCTATCGAATGTTTCTGTATTCTGTTTTGATGACGTCATATATCTGTTTTCACCACACCGCAGTGAACATTGTATATTTTCATCTAATAACGCCGGTAAATCATGACATAAAGAAAAAAAGAATATTTTTATCTCTGTAATTGATAATATACAATGAGATTTTATCAACGTGTGCGATCAAATAAAGAATAACTCAGTGCGCTTTATTGTTGACGGCTTTTCATTTATATTGAATATCCGTTTGCTAAATAAAGCATTAACTTGGAATTGGTTTTCCTTTTATGATGGAAACAATATTTTTGCAAGCCGACTTAAGTTCTTAATACGTTTCTATGAAATTTCTGATGAATTCACCTTAAAACCGGAAGTTCAAATTATTGGTTCATTTATATCCAATCAAAAGAGTTTATTTTTGATGCTGCGTTCTCTCTTCCGGTGACAAGAAGGTATTTACACCAATATAATGTTGTTTTTTTCTGTTTGCTTCATTATAAAATCATGAATTATGTGAAGTTCCAGCCTATCGGTGATTGCATGTGTAATTTTTCTGTTTTGTTTTTATTTATGTGCCATTTAACATGACTTAAGGTAAATCTTCAAAGTGAGTTCAACGAAGCTCTACATACATGTATATGCAAGGATACATCTTATCGAAATTCTGTTACAGGGACGTGTTAAATAAGCTTGAAGAGATTACTGCATTAAAGTCATCTTTTATTTTTTTTAATTGAAAAGAAAATATCCTGTATGTTTTGGCGTATCTTTGATTCTTGTCATTATTTTGTTATTTACAGCAAACAGTTACCTATCCAGCATTCCTGAGCATGGTTTTTTTTCTACGCGCGATTTTTTTCTGATTACTTGTTTTGTACTTTTTAACAAAATTGACGAATGTTGTTCGATTGAAGTTTCTCACTCAGACAATTTGTTATTGTTTGTTCTTACATTTACCTGTTGGGACAAGTGTAAGATTGGTGTACCCTAGAACATGGTTTAACCACCCCCTCAAGTTGAAATTATTTTGCCATTGTTCGTTCCAAGGCTTAGGTTTTCGTTTCCGTTTCTTGTTAGTGACTTCCTTTTTACAGTTAAAGTTTAAAAATCTAAACACGCCCTCCTATTTGCTTATTGTCAATGTATTGAAGGTCTGCGTATTTCTACTGTTGCTGTTCCTGATATGTTTTCAGGCTACTTTCTGCAGTAAAAGGTTACACGCCACTAAATGTTCACCGGAAGTGGTAATTTGCCGGAAAAAGAAAGTGTGACATGCAGTATATTCATTATTTGAGAGTACATGGAGTCCTCATTTGGGATGCTTTTTAGTATTAAAGTGTATGTATGTCTTTGGCAATGCTTTGCCTATAAAACCATGCAAAAAATCAATAGATCTACTTAGTTTGCTCGCAAAGACTGGTTAAAAGGGAAGGTAACTCTGTACGGCTTGTGAAGAATGAAAAACATGGATGTTTTCATGGTAGGAACTTTCAATCTAAAATTACTTCTTATAAGTAACGTAACTTTTTTCTAATACTGATCATTGAGAGCGAAATAGATAGATCTTTCAGCCTATATATATATGGGTTTTGGGTATCTACCACCCCTGGGTCATACTGTAATTTGACATTGAAAATGAGACTTTTTATATTCGGCAAGGAAGGATTTTATTAAGTGATATGTAACCTAAAAATCTGCAACATTTCATATTTCGGGGGTCAATCGACATTGTTAGATTGTCTTAGTAGAGTATGACTGGTCACAGCCAGGAACCAGCTTTAGTCAAAATACGAAGTACAGCAAACATTCTAGATGAGGTCTCTGCTCAGTGGTAACCTAGCAACTACATGAAGATGCACGACACCATGGGGTCGGTAAATGTAAAACTTCAGTTTATTTTCTGTAAAATTTATGTATTGCGGTTCTAAGTTCACCGTTAACTCATATTTATATATCTTTCAACACTAGACCATATTCTTTGTTTCTTTTTAAATCAAAGACCTCACGTGAGGTAAACATATTTAATATAAAGTCTTTTTGCACAAGTTATTAAAATTCAAATTTTTCTTCTATCCGCATGTAAAATGCATTATTCATATTTCATAAACAAATTACAGTTACACTTGTCTTAAGGTCCACTTTCTTATAAAAACTACTATCAGCACCGCATCTTACCTATAGTTCGTACAAAAAAACAACAACACTGTTTAAATATAACAATACAATGAACTAATCCACGTCAGGAGATGCTCAAGATGACAATCAGATATATAATTTTAATATGTTTTATGAGTGTCTTGTTGGTGTTATGGTAAAGCGGTCTACCATTACAAACATGATTGACCATTGGGGTGGTGGTTTATCTGCCATAACAGTTTTGTTAAAATGAATTATACAACCTTTTATTTTCAATACTGCCTACCTCTGGAATGGATTGTTTCATTTTTAATGTTTACCCAAACACGTTTTGTTATTTTGTACGTACTATAACTTTTCTGGACACTAATCTATCCCCTGCATGCATCTATCCCTCCATAGACCTTATAACTGGAATGGAAGAAAAGGGAGAATATGGTCAAATTGGCATTGAAGGGTATAACCAGCCCCGTTGGGATCCGAATCTGTACCCCTTTCGGAAAACTAGATTCGAAATCCCTGTATGATACAAATTGCTCTACGAACCCTTTCTAATGAAAATATCCCTGCATATAACAGTGACATTGTCATTACAGCAAATATAGTAAATGATACTGGGCGTTGTATATAGGTTTATCTATACTCTGTCTATACTATTGTATGAAAGCATGAACGCTGAACATCTCGACAATTTCTCATTCTAAAAATGGGTTCGTTTTGATTCTTCGTGGTATATATTTTAGTCACGGTATGACATAATCTTTTCATATTTAATTGATTCCAATATACATTACATAATAAAAATACATTAATTTTTGACAACATATTAATTATTGCCCTGTCTACACCCATTATACAAATTGAATTAAATTAAATTAAGTTAAATACGTCTTTGAATGATATTATAATGAAAGTACCATAGTACCTGAGCTAACAGTCACCTAGATTTTGGAAATAACATGCAGTTGTCTATACTTTGTCATAAAAAACAGAAACGAACTTTGATAAGTCAAATTAAAATATATAGAATGCTTAGTGTGGGTTATTTATTAAGCGCACCTTTACGAGATATGTTTTATTCTGGCAAAAAGATAACAATTTGACCGTTTAGTTTTATAAACGAGAGGTTAATTATAACAGCCACGTACTAACGTAGTTGTTCAATATTAAATATAGATGACGTTACATTAAATATTGAGTGAAAATATACGTGTTTATGTTAAAATATACATATTCTGTCCTGTGGAACAGAGAAAAAATACTCCAAAAGTTTCCACATTAATTTTCAATTTTGTTTTAGTGTATACCTGGATTTGTTTGGTTTGGCCTTAAAATAAACTTTTCCTTTGGTCTTATATTTAATATTGAATTATACAATATTATCATTGTAATGCTAATTTAATTCTAAGTTATATTAATTTTTTTTATATTTTGCGTAATTAAGTAAAAATTTATTTTTATTGTAGAAACTGTTCATGAATGTCATTATTTTCACCAATCAATAAGTAACAATGGCTTAAAGCTACACGTTCACAGATTTTGGTGTTTTTTTTACATTTAAAAAACCGATCAGTGTCTGCAATTGTGTTAGAAATTAATACTTCTTATTTCAAGGCAAATTGAAGTAAAGATGAATGGAGCATGTTTTATACATAAAATCACTATCTTCTACAGTTGTATGTTAACACTAAAATTGTCATTTTCAGAACACTATGTTACTGGCACTTCTCAGAGTTTTACAAAAGTTGATACAACTAAGATCTGCAATAAAAATTACCTTAGTTTTCCAAAAGCCTGTCTTTTGACAATTTTTTAAGTCTAAATACTAAGAGAAGGAACAGTCCCTATATTTAGACAATTCCACTGTTTTAGAGTTTCTGATTGGAACTTGACTGTATTAAATATGTTGATATCTGTGAACGACCAGCTTTAACGTTTATAAATCATTTACCTATTATTATCAACTTGCTTTTAGTGACAGTTTATATTCAATTCAGCTTTCTATGAATATAATGTATTTTTATTGTTACATAATAGCTCACAATTATTGAATAAGAGTTGCCAGAGGACCATAGATCGCTCGACTAAGCCGTTATTTCCCTTCACTGCAAAATGTTAACTCCTAACGATGACAGCCCTGGATCCTCAAATCGCTACCTTGAGCCTTGTCTCCTTCACAACAGTATACAAAGCTTTCAAACAAACTTATTCATGGACCACAGTTCACCAACATTTGTCCATAGTCGTTTTGCGCTCAGACATGAACATAATCCATCTGCAGTTCTAAGAAACATGTTAAGTACATTGCAGACTATAACATAGTACTAAAAACACAACGCTAATCCTGTTAAGACAGGAAACCTGCACGAATGATAACTGGCCGGTGTTAATATTATATCAAAATTATAAAGCTGTAATTTGATGTCATATATCAAATGAACGTTTTTGATAGGATACAACATAAGTAATCACGTGTTTTCTCCAAAACTCTTTTTGATGTTTATTTTCTGTAGATGGGAACATGATAAATAAATTAATCACTCTCCAGTTCACTTTCTGGTCCCAGTTTCACGAAAAAACTCAATTCAGTACTCAGACTCAATCTTATGTTTTGATCATCATTATTTTTACTTATTTAATCAATCTTACAACAAATGTAGTATCATTAGAAACTCTAAAAGGGATTTTAAAGCTATATTATATAAAATAAAACTGAATTACATATTTAGATAAGGTTTAATTTAAATGCATTGATTTGAGTCTGTTAATGAACTGTTGAAACACACGGATCTGGTTATCCAACGATTATCAATCCAACGTCGTTACCACTAACAACATATCAATAAGAAAATTAGAGCAGGGAGATAACCGCGGTATACCGGTGGGAACTTTTTGGAAAATGCATATTTTATAGACTCAGCTAGCAAAGGGTATTGTTATTGAATTAAAAGATGTTCAATAGCAAGTTAGGAGTATTTTGGGATATTTCATAAAAATTGACTGCACTGTGTTTTAATGTTTAACTTTGAACTCAACTTCTTAGCAATTTATTGTAATTTTCATAAACCAGTATATAATATAGCTAGACAATGCATTGGTTAAGTTTGAGGTATACCGTGGTATTTACCGTGGTACATATCTTATAAATACCATGGTATACTATACGGTATGTTTTTTAATCGCGGTACCCAGCCCTAAAGAAATGATCGCAGATTCTTCGCACATCGGGTGAGCTAAATTTTGTTGACAAAACAATTTATTCATAAAAGGTCAAAACATCATAGCTGTCAAATAACTTAACAATTTAAACAGATATCAATAGAAACTTCCTCCAATAATAGATTTTTAACAATTTACTAATGTTTACATTTCAACCAAATAACAATATTTCTATAGAAAATATGATAAAGAGGGTTTTTGTACTTGAATTTACTTAAAGCATTCATCAATGTACTCTTTTTGTATTTCAATTTTTGTTGAATAGAACACGAAATATACAGCTAAGTATCTTTGCTTCAAATAAAAAAAACTTCAAGCCTGTCACATGAATGGAACCATTCTTTACCTTATTCATCTACGAACAAAACAACACAAAACCATATTATTTGTCTAATTTGAATTGTAAACCGAGTATTTATTTGTCGTTCTATTGAAGAGCACGGAAAAGGAGGGGGAAATGGCGGTTTTGAGTACAACGTCATTAAAAGAGACGAGAGAACTAAAAGAAAGAGTCAATAATCACCAGAAAGGTGTGTTTAAATTAGTAATGACTGTTAACTCAAAGTTTGAATAAGGTAAATTAATACTAGTGACAATGCTAAACAAACAATTCAATATTTATTTTTTCATAACATGACAGAATTCCACAGTTATACAGTGTCACAAGTTCTTGGAGATATAACATTTTAAGAAAAACTGATTATGTATATATTACTAGTAATTTTATTATAATTAAAGCTTATAATACGTATCATGGTTTAAATCATGTTGATAAACAAATTAATATTGATTTTTTAATTTGTTCTCTGGACTTTTTGTTTATTTTATGGGTATTTTATCGGTTTATTACAGAACAATGTTTAGTCCAAAGACGTTTGATGTGCACTGTATAGATTTCTCAACCCGAAGACAACTCAACCCGTGGATAGCTCAACTCAAAGTTGGGACAACTCAACCCGTTAGTAGAGGATTGAGTTATCTCGGGTTGAGTTGTCTTCGGGTTGAGTTGTTCCGACCCTAACGTTATGGAACGTTACGGAACGTTCAGGGTAACTGAACCGGCTACAGTCGACAATTTCTGGCGTAGCCATTTTACTTTACATTCATAATTAAAAAAGCTTTGACCTCACACAAGGATAATCTCTCCTAGAATATATAAGCAGGTCAACTGGTCTCTGTAATATAACATTACATCAATATCAAAGAAATGACCTAAAACTTACCAGACAACATTGGACCAGACACTGAATGTATTTGAACAAAATTATTTGATTAAAGTTGGTTTGTTGAGTACATTTAGAGAACTCACGTGATTCAAGTATTGTCATACCACACGGTTTATAACAGCAGCGTGTTCAATTTTCCCAAAAGTTGCGAAACGTTCCGCAACGTTAGTGTTGGGACATCATAAGCCAAGACAACTCAACCCGAGACAACGCAACCTCCTACTAACGAGTTGAGTTGTCTCAACTTCGGGTTGAATGATCCACGGGTTGAGTTGTCTTTGGGTTGAATTGTCCCGTACCCGTAACGTTCGCTAACAGTCGTTACTGAACACGCTGCAGGTTCATTATGGTAGACATATTGTGAAAGGTGTGCTGATTTGTTTTTTTATTTTTGTGCAATGAACATTGCCTTTAGTAATCTCCTGTGAATTTATGTACGCTTAAAGCTGTTTGATCACAGATTTCAACTTAAATAATTGCATGTATTAACTTTGTTTAAGTCTAAAAAGTTTATGAATATCAGGAAGCGGTAAAGCAGTGAAAATATATACAACTGTAATACTAGTAGATGGTGAGTTCATGTGTGGAGACATACCATGTTAGTAACAGTATACATGATTTTAGTGAATAAATGTTACTGACTTTTTATTTATATTTCTTACAATCTATAGGTCAGTTTGCATTACAATATTAAAGCCACTGTTTAAGAAATAATACACACCACTTAGGGCCTCCTGGTCTAATAGTGACCAATCAGTCAGCCCTGGAACATATAGTGGACTGAAACCGAAGAAATATTTTATCACAAAACTTCATTTAAAACAGTTTGTGATAAAAACTGTTGTTTTTAGTATTGAAATTGAAGTTTCTACTGTCGGTTCAGTCTACTGTCAATTTGAAATGCATGCAGTAAACGGAGTGAAAATACATGTAAATAGTTTATTTAAAATTATATTTTTTAAAAATGTTACAATTAAATATTTGCTTTTATTTTGCAGTGCACGAGCAATGATAGTCCAGAAATAGGTACTCTAAGACTTTAATGTTCTGATCACAGACACTGATATGTTGGTTATGAAAATAATAACCATTTCTATGACCGAGTAGCTTTAAACCATCTGGAATTGTTTTTGATTTTTGTTTATATATCAAACACATTGACGAGAGATTTGTGTTGCCAATTAATGAAACAAACCTTGTCATTAGAGGTACTGATAAAATCAAAGCGGAAAATAATGCACGAAATTATAGACAATCAAAGCTACTATCTCGTATAATACTCCCCTAGTGACGGCTTGTCAAATCGCCTCCGTGGAATTTTTGCCGTCGATTATTAATTTTCTACGACCTATTTTGAGTACGAACAATAGCAGAACCGATTATGTTTATATGAGAGTGTGTTATTATGAAATCACCAGAATCGCTTGCAGATTATCCTAACTGATAAGAATCACTCCTGAGAATCAGATTTTATTGGAATCACAGAAGTCTTAGACAAACCTATGATGAGAAATCATGAATGCTGTCTACAGGTAACTAAGTCTTTTATCAACATTTTACACGCAATGCTCTCACTGAATGTTACCACACAATGAAACATTTTGTTACAGTGAAACATCGCTTGAATGACCGTCTCTTGATGATTGTAAACTTTTCATCACCAAAGAACAAGCAACAATTAATTAGTTAAATAGTGATTATTCAATGACTGTTTTTCTCCGTAGCTAGTGTTATTCAGTTGTTGTTGTTATTCGGAACTTTCATTCAGTAACTTTTTAATTCAGTTACTGTTTTTATTGAGTAACGTTTATATTCATGACTGTTTATATAAGGTAACCATTTAGTCAAAAACTGTGTTTTATTCAGTCACAGCTATTATTCAATAGCTTTTGTTATTTAGTAAATGTTGTTATTCAGTAGCGGTTGTTATTCAGTAACTGTTGTTTTTCAGTAGCTGTTGTTTTTCAGTAACTGTTGTTATTCAGTCACATCTATTATTCAGTAGCTGTTGTTTTTCAGTAACTGTTGTTATTCAGTCACATCTATTATTCAGTAACTGTTGTTATTCAGTCACATCTATTATTCAGTAACTGTTGTTATTCAGTAACTGTTGTTTTTCAGTAACTGTTGTTATTCAGTAACAGTTGTTATTCAGTCACATCTAATATTCAGTAACTGTTGTTATTCAGTAACTGTTGTTATTCACTCGCATCTAATATTCAGTAACTGTTATTTATCAGTAACCGTTGTTATTCAGTAACTGTTGTTTTTCAGAAACTGTTGTTATTCAGTAACTGTTGGTATTCAGTCACTGTTGTTTTTCAGTAACTGTTGTTTTTTAGTAACTGTTGTTATTCAGTAACTGTTGTTTTTCAGTAACTGTTGTTGTTCAGTAACTGTTGTTTTTCAATCACAGCTATTATTCAGTAACTGGTGTTATTCAGTAACTGTCGTTATTCAGTTACATCTATTATTCAGTAACTGTTGTTATTCAGTCACATCTATTATTCAGTCACATCTATTATTCAGTAACCGTTGTTATTCAGTAACTGTTGTTATTCAGTAACTGTTGTTATTCAGTCACATCTATTATTCAGTAACTGTTGTTATTCAGTAACTGTTGTTATTCAGTAACTGTTTTTTTCAGTAACTGTTGTTTTCAGTAACTGTTGTTTTTCAGTAACTGTTGTTTTTCAATCACAGCTATTATTCAGTAATTGTTGTTATTCAGTTACTATTGTTATTCAGTCACATCTATTATTCAGTAACTAGTGTTATTCAGTAACTGTTGTTTTTCAGTAACTGTTGTTTTTCAGTAGCTGTTGCTATTCCGTTACTGTTGTTTTTCAGTAACTGTTGTTTTTCAGTAACTGTTGTTATTCAGTAACTGTTGTTATTCAGTAGCTTTTGATAATTAGTAGCTGTGTCTCCTCGAAAGCAGAAATTGCCACTGTTGAGTTCAAGTTTATACTGCGTTATTGACATTTATGCTTTGTAACTTTATTGGAGCTTATTTTTCCGTCGCTTATATTGTCAATGATCATTGTCGTTATAGTTATGACTTGCATTTTTCCATAAATATAAGTATATAAGAATATCACGTTTGTCATCAGTTCAACTCATGTTTCCATCGGGGGGAAGTTTCTCCAGTTGACCTCCTTACATTTTATGTTTGTAATGCCTCAGTCCCATAAAATTGTGGCTTGTTGCGAACCCGTACGTGCAGACAGCCGTAGGCCGTGGGAGGCTTTGCGTATTAAGGTGACGGTACGCACATGGCACAAAACAACACATTGTACGGAGCCATAGCTGGAAGATATGCAAGTTTAATCCATATTCGGCCATAATTTTGTTCACGATTTAACTTCAAAACTGATACGTGTATCCTGGGCTCATCTCACGGTCCCTGGTAAAAACGTTACAGTCCGTACGGGTACGCAAGAGTTCGTACGAGTCCTTGCGGAGCTTGAACGCACGGCGCCCGTACGGTGCCTTCACAGCTATTTTTATGGTTATGGGACTGTAGCATAACCTTTATATTGCGAAAAGAATAAAAGATACACAAACACTCGATGTTTTTTGCTTCCAAACTGTTTCTACACACGTGATCGACCATTAATTTTCACTGCATATTGTAAATTGCATATATGTATATGATATTTTCACTGTGGTATAGTTACAAAAAATAATACCGCAATTTTTCTTGTAGCTTGAAATAAACAAAACGCTCATAGTTACTCACTCACAGATTTTGAGTTCTCGAAGTTCTTGAAATTTCATTGCACACTTATTAGTGCTGCAACGATTCACCGGAAAGTCGATTCGATGCGATTCGATACATTTTCTTTCGATTCGATTTTTTTCGATTCGATTCATTTATTAATATAATTTACTTTAAATATGCATTTATACATTTATTTGAGCTTAAAACTAAATAATATGGATTTACTAAAAGTGTTACTGAAATTTGATAACACGAAACTCGTTAAATTTATATTTGCTTTTTTCAAGTACGAAATGGATTGGGTACGAATGTAAAGTTCGCGAAAATGTATTAAATTTAGGTGCGCCTTTGGTTTTATCGTTATAACTTATGTAGACATGTTTAAAAGTCAGTATCGAATCGAAACTCGCAGGTCCCGAATCGAAATCGAATCGGCACCCTCGCAATCGAGTTTCGATGTATCGAATCGAATCGTTGCAGCCCTAACACTTATTGATTGCAAAAAGTATAAAATTAAATTCACAAAAAACTCACTAATAAATATGTATCGATACAAACAGGGTATACTTTAACCAAAAAGTCACCATTTTTGCACGTGTACGTTAATTTGAAATCAGTTAATGAGAGGCTTTAAACATAACAATCAAGATCTCGCTAAGTTATTAATAAACCTTTAATCTTATTTCCTAATGAATGCAAAATAAATATGCAACAACCAATAACTAATTAGTTTATGGAATTGTGTATTCACGTCTCGAATTTTCACTTTTTCTGTTCCCAAAATGTTCCTTTTGACTAAATGTAAACAGAGTATGATCCCTGACCCCTTTTCTTAGAACTCACAAATTCCTTGATTCATTTAACATTTGCCGCTATCAAAATTGTTTGTTTTCTCCAATGACGATAATGAGATTTCCATACTTATTTTTCTCGCTTCCATAACACTATTCAAAGCACAAATTATTTCACAGAAATAGTTTTTAGTGTTTTCTTTGTGCAAATAGAATTTGTAATATGAATAGCTGTGAATCCGCTGTAAGTTTTTATCAGAATAATAAATACACAAGAAGCCCGCCCAAGTCAAATTTGATAACACATTTGTTAGGAGTTGTTCTTGTTTAGGATTCTGGAACATTCTGCACACAGTGGACAAATGGTTAAAATGGAATACTTAAGATCACTGTAACCTTTCCCTGAGAGAGCGACCAGCTTCCATAATCGAATGGTTTAAGTTACAGAATTCAATTTTCTGAAAGCCCGTCCTCTACTAGAGTGCCAAGTCTCTGTGGTCGAGTGTTTTTAGTTGCAAACTTGGAATCACAGTGACATGTCATATATATATGAACAACATAGGAATCGGGAACCAGTGGTAGGATGCACGCTTGGTGATCGAGAGGTCACGGGTTCGATTCCCACTAGGAGCACTGCCAATTTCCTTAAGCAAGAAATTAACCTACACTTGTTCCACTTCACCCCGGTGTAAATGGGTACTGTGAGGGATCACCTGCCTGAATGTGATTTCAATGATCAGAAGTTATCATACAATATAGTAAAGTCGACTGAACATGTATATGGATGTAGATATATGTATCTAGTACCTTAGGAACTATAAGTTAACTATGCACCACATGTGGACACGATTGTTTAAAATAAGCATGAGTGAAAGAAAACACAAATTTTAAAACAAACGCAAGTGAGCAAGAATCAAAAGAACAGGATCAAAACATAAACTTTATTTACTCTCAACAAGATACATGGTACATAAGGAATTTAAATTAATACATGTCGTCATCGTAATTCTAAACCGACATACATGTATGAAATATTTTCATAGTTATGAGAAAAAGCATCTAAATATTCAAACAGTAACTATAACTGCATGACTTACGTCTTTGTGGAATTGAATGTTTGTCTGTACAGAATAGTTCCACTGGGATATAACTCTTAGATCAAACAACGAACATATCTGTACCAAACACTCAATGTTGACAAACCTCAATTGTAACTGTACCAAACACTCAATATTGCCAAACCTCAAACATAATTGTACCAATCCCTCAATGTTGCCAAACCTCAAACATAACTGTACCAAACACTCAATGTTGCCAAACCTCAAACATAACTGTACCAAACCCTCAATGTTGCCAATCCTCAAACATAACTGTACCAAACACTCAATGTTGCCAAACCTCAAACATAACTGTACCAAACACTCAATGTTGCCAAACCTCAAACATAACTGTACCAAACACTCAATATTGCCAAACCTCAAACATAACTATCCAAAAAATCATTATTGCCAAACCTCAAACATAACTGTACCAAACACTCAATGTTGCCAAACCTCAAACATAACTGTACCAAACACTTAATGTTGCCAAACCTCAAACACAACTGTATCAAACACTAAATGTTGCCAAACCTCAAACATAACTGTACCAAACACTCAATGTTGCCAAACCTCAAACATAACTGTACCAAACACTCAATGTTGCCAAACCTCAAACATAACTGTACCAAACACTCAATGTTGCCAAACCTCAAACATAACTGTACCAAACACTCAATGTTGCCACACCTCAAACAATACTACCCAAAAAATCATTATTGCCACACCTCAAACATAACTGTACCAAACCCTCAATGTTGCCAAACCTCAAACATAACTGTACCAAACACTCAATGTTGCCAAACCTCAAACATAACTGTACCAAACTCTTCATGCTGCCAAACCTCAAACATAAATGTACCAAACACTCAATGTTGCCAAACCTCAAATATAACTGTACCAAACACTCAATATTGCCAAACCTCAAACATAACTGTACCAAACACTCAATATTGCCAAACCTCAAACTTACGTTCATATTCTAAAACACTTTTATCTTGCTGACTCATTCAAATAAAATTTTCCAAATAAAACAATGACTTTCGTTTGTGGAGTGAGTAAAATGTAATCAGAAATTACCACACTTTCCTTAACTGCTAACTATATGGACATTAACTGTGAAAACACGCATGACTTATATCATACGAATATTTTTCCAGTAATGTAGTAATTTGACATTTGTTCAGTAGTGCACTGTACTGTCATGACACACTTTATGTGACCTATATCAGGGTGTATCATTGTCGTCTGTGACTCAAAGTACATGTAGAATTTATTGTAAATGTCAAGGAGTTTCTTTTGCTAGAATAATGTTTCTTTTTAGCTGATATAAAATCTAAAGATTTCAACTTCCCTTATAAAACAAACTCTTACAATTTCACAAAAATCGTAAGTCAAGACTTAAGCTTGGACTAACGTTAAAAGTTATGATGAACTTAAGTTTTTGCTACGTCAGTTTCTCGAAAAAAACTTAAGACAATCTTATCTGTTCCTGACTTAAGCAACAACTTAAGTTTAAAAATTAAAGTTGTTTCGTGAAAGTGGCCCATGTAAGTGAACGGCATGTGCTAAATACTTGAACACATGAAGTGTTCAAAAATTTAACGTTGGGGACGTTCAAATCCAATGCAACATATATTGAACACCTTGGACATATTTAAAGGATATGCGTATATATTTTGAACACTAGTTGAACATTTAATATTTCCAAATAGAACATACAGGCGTTCAACTATTTTATTCGTTCAAACTGCAAGTGTTCAATAACAAGGGTTGTGGTCCATGGTTTTGATTTGAACCAAAGAAGGGCTGGCTATCCATCTTGCCTGACATAGTTTGAAAACAAGAAGTGTGTATCGAGCTGAACTGGCTCCCCTGGCAAGTAATTAAAATTATATCTAAAGCGTCTTCATGTGACACACGTTGTTTGGATCATTTGATGATAAACTAAAACTAAAGAATGTTTTTTTTTTAGAACTAATTTGCTCAAATGACTCGGCTTCTCTTTCTCATGGGTACATTTAAATCGGTTCATTGTTTCCTTCTTGCTTGGTACTCACAGGTTCAGAAAATTTAAATGCCATTTTCTCTCCTACCACTGATTCTAAATCATGTAGGGCAGTTGTCAGTCACTGAAATTAACCGTTAAAATTTTTTTTGCAGTCCACAGTCAAAGTAAGTCTTGATAAAGGGGCTTTTAGACGGATTCTTTCCATTGATAACCTTACTTCTATTCTATCCGAACTCAATAACAAAAAACACGCCACAGGATATTTACAAAAGTAATTCTATGTTTATTAAGAATTGAAAATGTTTTTCATTTGATAAGAGCCCTCGAAAAACAAGGATCGTTTTTTTATTTGTAACAAAAGCAAGAATACAATGTATCGTGGTATCTTTGAATTAAAACTATGTTGTCCTTCCTAATTTGAAATTCACACCGATATTGTTAAAGTTTTATCTTTGAAATGTAAAGAAAATTAAAGGTAAATAAAGCTATTCTAATATTTTAAATAGATCTATTCATATTGTAATCATTTCACAGTAGTTCAATTACTTCACAATAGAGAGAAACTAATCTGCATTTCTATATTTCTTAAAAGGATCATTTTAGCTCATCTGAACACATGGTATAGAGCTGTCATTGATTGGGCTCAAAGCGTATCGACGATATCGATATATCGAGAAGTAAATATCGACGATAAACCGATATATATCGATGCATTATCTGCAGTACTATACATACTATTTATGTTGTCGTAAACTCATAATAAATGTATATTTGTCATGAATGTTTGTATATGCTGCATTAAACTGGTAAGTAGTTGGTAGAAAGGATTTGTATTGATAATAGATATAAATAAAAAGATCTATCACAAATTGATTGTTTATTATTCATTCATACTTTGACAGCGCATCTGTTTTAGCTCACTATAGAAAGTTAGTATTGAAAATTTTGGCACTTTTATACATTTATCTACATAGACTTTATTATCGATATTATAAAATTCATATCGATTATTGATAGAAAATAAAATATCGACGATACACCGATATCGATAGAATCGATAACAGCTCTACACATAGTACTCAATGTGAACTATTAATATTGGACTTCTTTCTCTCAAATAACTTTGACTTACAAAATGTCCCCTAAAGTCTTAGTACAATGTTCCTGACATAAAACTTTTATTTAATTTGTTTAAGAAATTCTATTTTAAGTATAAATCAGGTTACCATGGTAATCTGCTGGACCTAGAACTTATTTGTACACATGGGTTATAGCATCACATTAAGGTACTCTTCAAAGATTTCTTTATGTCCCAGTAGTTAAACTGATCCGCTTCAAGGATCCCAATTTTTATAAAGCTGAATATGAAAGTTTTAAAGATTTTGTATGAAATGTTCATATAATCTAGTTCAGGTGAGCGGTCTAACGTGTTCAGGACCTTCTTGTTTGTATTATTGTTCAAGATGGTAACACGTTGTTCCATAGATGTAAAGTATCCAAAAATCACCCCTTTCATGTATTGAAACTATCGACAATGAGCTGAATAGATCGTGAATTAACCAAGTCCTTGAAATTTATCAAGTTCGCTCATTCAATTGTATCAACGTATTATTAAAGCCTTGTCCTCGTATTTGTTACAACGAGGGTCGACCCTCTTAGTTGTCTAATAAACTTTAAGTATCTCAATGCATGAATACATTGAAAAATTGAAAAAAATGAGAAAATGTTTTTCAACCAAATTTGCTCCATTCACGATGTACTATCATACCTCCCTATCGTTTTCATTCAATTCTTTTTGATTATTTTTTTTGTGAAATCGGAGCTGAATAAAAAAGATAAATTTTGCCCTCAGCTAGTAAAAATGAAAAGAAAAATACATCAAGTGTACGATTTCCTTTGGTAAGCAAAATTGAAATAAAATAAGACAGAAATTAGAGGTTTTACAAGAAGAAGATATTAATGGGAGAAAATGTTTCAATCTTGTATTGTAGTGTACATTTATCATTTCTGATATAGAGGCGTTAAAATACATACCGGTGTTAGTTTTGATTTTGGTCTTAATGTTTCGTCAACTCTTTAATAGTGTTTATAAATATAGAGGCAATCATGTAAACTACGTATTAACTGCTTCTGGAATGCTTAGTAGATGCAGTAGTCTAGTGGTAGGACATCAGGCCACTGGCACCTGAGACCTTAAACTTGTTAAATACGCACACATATATAAGACATCGAGAGTAAAATACTCACAATGGGCTAAAATCTTTGAACAAAATATAATGCTTGACTCCTCTTAAGTGTAAATTGGTGTCTGTTACTCCAATATATCGACTGTCAGCACATAAGCCGGGTAAAATACTCCCCAGGGAGATTGAATGATAGATAACAGTAGCACAATGACCAGGAGTAATAGCTGAACAAAATTGTGAACTTGTATGATTGTAAATACTTCAAAAATTGTTTTAATCTTATGATGGGTTATATTTATTCAACGTTAAAAATGAGCATAGTACGCTCTTATAAAAGGACCACATTTATAGAAATAGTGAATTTGTCAAACTATGTGAGCAAAATGGTTCGACATGTTTATTGTGTATCTAACGCATGTTATGTTTTAACAACTTCAGATTTAAGACAGTTTTCATGTCCGTTGTATCAGAATATATCTTCATAAAGTGGCTTTAATTTGTATTGACTAGGGCCGGGAGAAATATACGAATATTCGAAATTTTCAGCATAAAAACGTTTTGTTTTTTTAATTTTTACCCACAAAGTTGCAATTTTTTTAACACATGTCAATTTATTTTTGGTTATGACCCCCAATAACTCTCCAAACCTTGGTTATAGAAGGGATTTTAGATATAGAATCTCTGTTATATAGAATCCCTGGTTATAGAGAGATCATGGATGTACCGTCCTTCACTGTATACATGTACAAATAAAGCGTTGCATAACACATGTCATTTAATTAATGACCCCTAATTAATTTCAGAACTTGGGGTGAAGATGGTACCTTTCTTTACATTTTGCACATTAAGTGTCATTTCAATACTTTGATTGTGTAATTCCGTCGTAGTCGGCGCTTTGTTGTGTTCGAACACAATTGATAAACACCGTATATTATCGTGAAGAAATGTAAATCTGAACATCAGACTCAATTAAGAAGAAATAGCTAATCAAAATGTATCCATAAATTTTCATTGATATTCCGGATATTGTTAATTCTATAGAAACCAAAGTGGCCTAGTATTTAGATAAACAAATTCGAACACGGAAATCGTAATATGAGACACTGACATACTTGGAATCCTTTTAGCTTTATAAAAACGAATATTCGAACATCAAAAGTTGTATTCGTTTCTAGCCCTTGTATTGACAACTAACCGAACCATCCATACTAAAAAGCACCAGCATAATATCCATTAGTAATTACATGTACTTACATTCTAACATACAGAACCATGATAAGTATACTGATCAAGGTCGTGTTATAAGTTAAGTTTTACCTTTTATTTAAAGTATTGTATGAAGGTCAGACCGGGTAACAATATAAATTTAAACATCTAACGATATGTTTTCCTTTTCTTTATTACAAAATAATAGGTCTATTACATGTCATGTCAAATTTTAACAAATACCTTATAGGCAATTTGATCCCCTCATGTGTTATCCTCTGCAAATTGACTGTTATTTGCTAAGTTCACGGAATTGCCCAATGTGTGCCGATGATGAACGGAAACGGCAATACCCGAGTAAGCCACCGAGTAATTTTATTTTACTTTGACAATAGACAGACTGTATAGACATACCCGATGTTTGGTAATTGATCTTACAAGGATACGGAAAATCACGATGTTTACCGATTCTTGTACGGAACTATTCGATGTTTTACGGAACTATCCGGTGTTTTACGGAACTACCCGATGTTTTACGGAACTACTCGATGTTTTACGGAACTATCCGATGTTTACGACTGATGTCACCAACCACTGAGGTAATAAGCACCTTGCTATAGAGAATTCGTTTATTTGTTCACTAATGTAATTCAAGCTATTAATTTTGTTTGCACTTATTAGCACGGTGACAAAAGACGTCCGCATCAATAAATAGTCCGTGATACCATTTTATACAATGTGTCTATTAAAAGCCATGCCAAGCATTGTTTGCTCTCATGAATAGAGCAATTGTTCGTTAGTAATTAACACCGCTTTGTATTGTTACTGAATTGTTCGGCAACAATGAAAATGAAACATAGATTTTTTTGTTTACCAGGTAATTCAAGCCTCTATATGAATAGTTTTGTAACATTAAACGATAGTTTCACCACAATTTTAGATGCAAATGGCAACCGAGTGTATTGTGTTGAACTAAGGACAATAGCTGGTTAGGAAATGTATCCTTTTTAAGTCTCTCGTCCGCGTCCCTTCGTTGATGGCATACATAATAGGCCTATTTAAAAATTTGGTTACGCTTATGCGTTTCAAACATATTGTCATGAAATATAATTCCCCAGTTTTTCATCGCTGAAAGAGAGTTTGGACTAAATTGTGCGTATGTTTTTACTCCTGATGTAAAAGTGGCATTTGAAAACAGTAAAACGTGCCTCCTTTTGTGCTCCTGTGTTTGACATCGCTTTCAACCAATCTTCTGACAAACCACAATAGGGAAAACATTGAACCAGATTTCTTTGAATGTTCTAAATAGAACATTAATTTAGTTACGCTTAACACAATGTATGGCAAAATGTTAACTAAAATTAATACTATAAGTTATGGTAAAATACTGTCTTGGTAACTGCAAACTCATGCGACTTATGACGGTCTTTAAGTTACAAAAACCTAAAGAAGCATTTGTAAGTATGTGACCTCGGCATATCCAAATTTCTAACATCAGTGTGCACAAAGGGAGTGAAAACCATATCAGAACCAGCGACAAAAACGCCGGTCTTCCACATAGTCCAAAAAGTAAAGACCGACTTGTTTAAGGATTTTAATATTTTGTACTTAAAGCACACAACAAACAATTAGCAAAACCACAACCTGAAGGGTTTCCGCCTTGGAATAAACAGTGTATAACAATCGCCACCAGGGGTTTAAACCAAGTTCTAGGGTCTACCAACCCAACACTTGCCACGACGGGATCATCTTAGAACTAACAATAATAAAATGTCTCGAAATGTTTAAATCAGCTATCAGGGAAGAAATAGAAGGAGAATTCTCCACAAATGTGATCGAGTGGATGCAATTCTCCCTAAATGTGATCGAGTGGATGCAATTCTCCTCAAATGTGATCAAGTGGGATGCAATTCTCCCCAAATGTGATCGAGTGGATGCAATTCTCCTCAAATGTGATCGAGTGGATGCAATTCTCCACAAATGTGATCGAGTGGATGCAATTCTCCCCAAATGTGATCGAGTGGATGCAATTCTCCCCAAATGTGATCGAGTGGATGCAATTCTCCCCAAATGTGATCGAGTGGATGCAATTCTCCACAAATGCGATCGAGTGGATGCAATTCTCCACAAATGCGATCGAGTGGATGCAATTCTCCTCAAATGTGATCAAGTGAATGCAATTCTCCTCAAATGTGATCAAGTGAATGGTGTACTATGGCACACTAGTCTTTGATACCAGCATCTCTATGGTTCGATTCCTTAATGCAAGATGTCATACGATACAAATAAGAATATAACAATACATTTGATTTTCCTCCGTACCGGGAGAAGTTGTTGGTTCAAGAAATGGTGAATTGTTTTTGTTTTTGTTGGGTTTAACGACGTAGCAACACATCATATAGGTTATATAACGGCGGTCAGTCGACCTACTCACTGCTCCTGGAAAGGCTAAATCTCTGGATTTAGCTGTTAACCAACTACTATGCACATACTTTCGTCAGTGACTGACAACTGCCCTACAATGTACATGATAAAGAATCATTGGTAGGAGGGAGAATGGCCGTAGAAATAATTTCATGACCAAGATCCACGAAAGTATGCCCCGCCCGGGAATCGAACCATCGACCTCTCAATCAATAGACTTGCGAGCTACCATTTGAGCTAGCCGGGCGGCTTAGTTACGGTGAAAGGAGAGCAGGAATGAATTATGGATAAGTTCCCGGAATACGAAAATAACTGACAAGTGTGACGAACAATACAGAATTCAAAAGAACTGCCCGACAATGTATGTAGGCCTATAGTGTAGCTTTTTTAGGTAAAATACTCTTATTGATAAGCTCAAAGCTCTATCATCACTTACATACTTACATCACGTTGTGTGTGTGTCAGCATTACGTAGAGGAAAATTTCCATACCGTCACAAAAGCGACAATTATCGTTAAAAGAATTGACATTTGTAGTTTATAACCTATCATAAAGGTCTATATATATGTATTGTTAATTATGTAAACTTTCACGAACTGTAGAATGCAATTAGTTTTTGGGTGATTTTCCTTTTGATGTAGAAATGAACTTTCCATGAAATTAACTTACGATATTTTTTATCCAGCTACTAATTGTGATCTTTTACTCTGCTTTTGACCAAGGCAATCTTATTCTTTGTTCAGCGTACGGTCAAAATTTCCAAACGTACTAAGGATGAGGGAAAACTAAGGTCACTTATCTGGGAAACGAAACACTGAGAGGTCAATTTATACCGGATGTGGGGTCAGTAATATTTTTTATTTATTAGAATTCGTGGTGACATAATCTGTCACCAACGAAGTACACGCCGACGGTTCTCTGCATCGTCATCTTAGTACACATTTATTCAAGAACATTTTAACGTTAACGTCATTTTTGTACTCTGTACAGAGTGTAGATTTTTATTGTATCCATCTGGTTACCGCATTTGGAAAAAGTCATTCTTGTAATTCTGTTGTAAGTTATTCTGATTGAAATTTTTGATTTTGTACAGTTGAAATACTTGCCCGCTCGTGAATGCTTAATAAACATGTATTATATAAAATCGATTTAGCATGGCCTTTTATTAGCACCACAGGTTCAAATCTACTAGAAAATCATTAAATGTCAATTTTCATGTTTAATTTGCGTCATATTAGCAGTCTAAGAAAATGGCAATAAACTCTTGGTTTTTTTCTTTTCAATATTTCAGTTTAGAATAATGACTAAATTTTTTTCCATGGCAATGTCAATTGTTGATAATTAAGCTAAAATGATGACGTGAGTTGAAATGAATAAATTGTTACCTCTTCAAAAATGTTAGTACGAAGTGACCATCAGATACTTGGTAACATTTCTTTTCTTTTGTTGGGTTTAAAGCCGTAGCAACACATTGTATTGGTTATATAACGTCGCCCAGAGCTCATAACCTAACTTTCCTAGACCCTTGTCTATAACCAGTACCCACTTACCCTTCCTAAAGGCAGGTCTGTTCAACAATTCAGCGGTCTGTCAAACAACTTGGGAACAAACCATTCAGCGATCTCTTCAGTTACCCTTCTAGCCACCTTTCGTCCGTTTGCATAGCTTTTGATGGAAGTATAAAAATCACATTGATGGTAAAACCATTAATTCCCTCAACTTGTGAGTCTATTTACATAAAACACAGAGAAGTTCTAAATATTGTTGATAAGCCAATTAGATTCCATTATTTCAATAATCTAGAATGTGTTTCTTTCTTTCAAAGTTTTTGTTCAAGAAGAAAGCAAACAATTTCACGTTTCAGTGATCATCAACAGAGGAATACTTCATGTTTGTATACGGTAGCTAAACGTTGCAGATATCATGTTCATTTTTGCTACTTTCATTCAGAAGAATTTTCGTCAATTTGTGGTACAAGATCGAATTTACTTTTAGTTTTTACGGTAAAATGTGTTATTTGATGAAAATATATGATGAAAATGTAAAATCTTATATTTATCATTCCTATTGATCATTCTTCCTCACAACTCTTATCAAGTTGACAGCTATTGTTGACGGTATGTACTTAGTGCTAGGTTAGATTGAATCCAGAGATTTAAACCTCTACAAGGACTGTTTCCACGCAATATGATAAAAACCCGATCTAAACTGTTCCGCTCGCCTACTTGCTTATTTAGTTTTGGCCGTTTTCTTACGAGGGTCACGTTCAGGTGACCTTTTCTCATTAAGGTATTCATGACGAAATCGTTATGTATAATAACTTGTTTACATCGTCTACGTCACGCAATTTGAAATGAGCCGTCCAGTCGCAGACTGTTAATAATACCGCTGTCAAATTAGCTCGCAAACCTTGGTCTAAAAATAAAAATTACGCAATGAAAATGCTATTAATAGTGTTTTCGTCTAGATGAAAGCTACGCATTGATTGGTCGACATAAAGGTCATCTCGACGTGACCCGCCATTGGTACCTTAGAGATTCTGTACGGCAACGCTCCTCAGGATGTCTGTTTACAGAGATTGGTTTTCACTGTGTCTGAACGCCGTAATATTAATGATAACCCGTTGAAAGAACGTTGCGGCTATAACACCATATAACACCTTAAAACAAACGAGTTACGTATTGAATAAAACATCTGATTCCCTTCTACACCAACTCACCTTATTGTACAAACTGTTACATGCGGGCAGTTTATCATTTCAAAGATAAAAGGAAAAGGTGAAAACGTACAACTTCTGCATGGATGCCCTTAGAATAATATGTGTTTCATAGCATTATTAAATAACTTGTTTGCATGGTTGCCCAGATTATAGCATCAATAAAACTCCATAGAAAATCTTCACCAGTCTGTGTTTTTACTCTGAATTATGGCACGTTCTTTAAATGAGATTGTTTCGGATGTTGGACGGCAAACAAAAGCCGGCTTAAGTCAGTCAATGGTTACAGTAATGCGATGTACAGTATTTCAATAGTCGGCATTCTATTAGAAAGAAAAGCGATCACAATGGAATTGAATACGCTATTTTGAGATTCATTCAAGTGTAAAAGACCGTTCTATTGGTCTGGCAGGCAGCTTTTTGATCTGTATTCAGAGGAATCACGCAGTCTTTACTG
Organism: Mactra quadrangularis; assembly: GCA_025267735.1. NCBI lineage: Eukaryota > Metazoa > Mollusca > Bivalvia > Venerida > Mactridae > Mactra > Mactra quadrangularis. The sequence goes on from CM046293.1 coordinate 32,056,690, forward strand.
TACTTGAATAGTTTTCAATTTTATGTGAACAATTCAGGAATCAGTTCCTATAATGAAATCATTACCAACATCAACAATAGATAAAGAATGAAAGAGTCCATGCTTGCTGAATAGTGTTTGAGTAAGAATCGCGAATCATCGGCAATCATCGTCAATTTCCGTTCTTGCATCAGCAGAGTGTTCAGTAACGACTGTTAGCGAACGTTACGGATACGGGACAACTCAACCCGTAAACATCTTAAACCGTTGATAACTCAAGCCAAAGTTGGGACAACTCAAATCGTTCATGAGGTATTGAATTTTCTCGGCTTGAGTTGTCTTTGGGTTGAGTTGTCCCGAAACTAACGTTACGGAACGTTTCGGAACGTTCAGAGTTATTGAACATGCTGCTGATATATAGGTGTAATAGACGAGTAACTCCTTCAACAAAATTTGTGACTACTAAATCAAACCTTAAATGTTGACACGTTTGTGTTAGAAGAATCACCATCGGTAAACACATTGTCCGAATTCGTAGTTTAGCGTCGGAGGTCGCTCGGATAGTAAATCTAGTTTTTGGTGATTGCTTTTATCATATATGTTACATTCGGCAATAACCGGTACGTTTCGTAATCAGTTGATCCAGGGTCAGGTTGTAAGAGATCAATGTAAGATTCCACTGTTAGAGGGCATTGGATCATCCTGGAACTTAGCTACCTGGATCTATATAGCACAGTTTGTAGTGTACCATATAGCACTGTTTGTAGTGTACCAGAACTTAGCTACCTGGATCCATATAGCACTGTTTGTAGTGTACCATATAGCACTGTTGGTAGTGTACCATATAGCACTGTTGGTAGTGTACCAGAACTTAGCTACCTGGATCCATATAGCACAGTTTGTAGTGTACCATATAGCACTGTTTGTAGTGTATCATATAGCACTGTTTGTAGTGTACCAGAACTTAGCTACCTGGATCCATATAGCACAGTTTGTAGTGTACCATATAGCACTGTTTGTAGTGTACCATATAGCACTGTTTGTTTTGTACCAGAACTTAGCTACATGGATCCATATAGCACAGTTTGTAGTGTACCATATAGCACTGTTTGTAGTGTACCAGAACTTAGCTACCTGGATCTATATAGCACAGTTTGTAGTGTACCATATAGCACTGTTTGTAGTGTACCAGAACTTAGCTACCTGGATCTATATAGCACAGTTTGTAGTGTACCATATAGCATTGTTTGTTGTGTACCAGAACTTAGCTACCTGGATCCATATAGCACAGTTTGTAGTGTACCATATAGCACTGTTGGTAGTGTAACATAAAGCACAGTTTGTAGTGTACCATATAGCACTGTTGGTAGTGTACCATATAGCACAGTTTGTAGTGTACCATATAGCACTGTTGGTAGTGTACCATATAGCACAGTTTGTAGTGTACCATATAGCACTGTTGGTAGTGTACCATATAGCACTGTTTGTAGTGTACCATATAGCACTGTTTGTTTTGTACCAGAACTTAGCTACATGGATCCATATAGCACAGTTTGTAGTGTACCATATAGCACTGTTTGTAGTGTACCAGAACTTAGCTACCTGGATCTATATAGCACAGTTTGTAGTGTACCATATAGCACTGTTTGTAGTGTACCAGAACTTAGCTACCTGGATCTATATAGCACAGTTTGTAGTGTACCATATAGCATTGTTTGTTGTGTACCAGAACTTAGCTACCTGGATCCATATAGCACAGTTTGTAGTGTACCATATAGCACTGTTGGTAGTGTAACATAAAGCACAATTTGTAGTGTACCATATAGCACTGTTGGTAGTGTACTATATAGCACAGTTTGTAGTGTACCATATATCACTGTTGGTAGTGTACCATATAGCACAGTTTGTAGTGTACCATATAGCACTGTTGGTAGTGTACCATATAGCACTGTTTGTAGTGTACCATATAGCACTGTTTGTAGTGTACCAGAACTTAGCTACCTGGATCCATATAGCACTGTTTGTAGTGTACCATATAGCACTGTTGGTAGTGTACCAGAACTTAGCTACCTGGATCTATATAGCACAGTTTGTAGTGTACCATATAGCACTGTTTGTTGTGTACCAGAACTTAGCTACATGGATCTATATAGCACAGTCTGTAGTGTACCATATAGCACTGTTTGTTGTGTACCAGAACTTAGCTACCTGGGTCCATATAGCACAGTTTGTAGTGTACCATATAGCACTGTTGGTAGTGTACCATAAAGCACAGTTTGTGGTGTACCATATAGCACTGTTTGTTTTGTACCAGAACTTAGCTACCTGGATCCATATAGCACAGTTTGTAGTGTACCATATGGCACTGTTGGTAGTGTACTATAAAGCACAGTTTGTAGTGTACCATATAGCACTGTTTGTAGTGTACCAGAACTTAGCTACCTGGATCCATATGGCAAAGTTTGTAGTGTACCATATAGCACAGTTTGTAGTGTATCAGAACTTAGCTACCTGGATCCATATAGCACAGTTTGTAGTGTACCATATAGCACTGTTTGTAGTGTACCATATAGCACTGTTTGTAGTGTACCATATTGCACTGTTTGTTTTGTACCAGAACTTAGCTACCTGGATCCATATAGCACAGTTTGTAGTGTACCATATAGCACTGTTTGTAGTGTACCAGAACTTAGCTACCTGGATCCATATAGCACAGTTTGTAGTGTTCCAGGATTTCTAATTTAGATTCGCGTACGGGTCGAATCTAACTAGGAATTTTTTAACGTATATAACTTCAATTAAACAATTTGACAATAGTGTCAATTTTCCTCCATTATTAAAAAGGTATATGGAGAAGTTGCCAGCTTGTAGAAGGGTAGTTGAGTACTTTTTATAGACTAGAGTCTACGCTAGGTGAGCTTTCCACCGTGAAATGATTTTCACACGGAGTTAGACTCAGTTAAAATGAAAAGAGTTCAGGTTTATGCCATGTTTTATAATGTTAAAAATATACATTTACTTTCGAAGGATACACGTCTAGCACTTTCGGGTCCTACATCCTTTAGTGAACATATCGTCTTGTGTGACACTGACTATTTTACAACGGCATTATTAAAAACAAATCCAGCTTATAATTAACATGTGCTCGTTGATGAACTCTGCATTCTTGTCTTTGATTGAATAAACAGTAGGCGGTGACTATGATATAATCGGCCATTCAACTTGTATTGATGTAACAGTACTGATGCCAGGCAACATCTTGTCGATGATGTACGAAACCCAGTCACACAGAAACTGTTAAAGCTATTTATTCACAGATCAACTTAGATATTATTTTCTAAATCACCCAACATTATAATTATAGAAATATTTTGGAAGCAGAAAAGCAGTGTTGTGAAAATGTCAAGTGTGGGGCAAATTGAAAGTGCTATTTAAAGACAATATTTTCCTATAATTTTAAAAGATGGTGTTTTTATGTACATGTATATTGTAAAATTATTTTTCTGTCTGCTATAAATAGTATATTTTATGCCAAATAAAAAATGTTATGTCATGTTATGTTACGTTACGCTTTTATGTTTAACACCATGCTTATCCAGTTAGTATCGGTTATAGATGATAAAAACCGTGTTTTGTGACTTTTATTTCTTATTACTCACAAACTTATGGTAAATTTGCCTAAAATATTAAAATTTCAAGTTCTTCACTCAATTACAGACAGTGATAGGAAAATCTTTGAACGCATAGCTTTAAATCTCAACTAATAGTTTATTTCTTAATCAAGTAAACATGATCGGTTTTAATGAGATTTTCTTGATCCGGTCATTGTACGCTCGGTGTTCCTCGTGTCAATGCATCACTTGACTGGAGCTTTCGTTAAACATTGGATATTTCCGTCAAATACACATTGTCCACCAATCGTATAACATCGGCTGTTTCCGTATCCATCAATAAGTACATTATACAACAATCGTATAACATCGGCTATTTTCGTATCCATCAATAAGTACATTATACAACAATCGTACAACATCGGCTGTCTCCGTATCAATCAATAAGTACATTATTCAACAATCGTACAACATCGGCTGTCTCCGTATCAATCAATAAGTACATTATTCATCAATCGTATAACATCGGGTATTTCCGAGAATAGTTAAGCCATTGTTGTATAAAGATAAAAACACCATATGGAATCAATCACCACTCACGGCTGACAGCACACTAAGTAGTCGACAGAATATGGAATACGGTTCAAAGTTTTTTTTATTGAACTCAACTTTGGAACGGTTCAAGGTTTTATTGAACTTAATGTTAAATCGTCTGCTGGCGAAACTTGGCGATATTTCTCCGATTGACATTGAAGTCTAGCACTCGGTGTTCCGAATGTGAAATTTAGATTATATCCCGAGTTGACCGAGTGATCAGGAGCAGTTGAGGACAAATCAGCTATTTACGGAGATTTCTGAGATCTCCAGATCAATTTAGGGTCGGCGATCTTTCAATAGTTCATGTATGAGTTGTTTAACACGCAACAAATACTTACATGAATGAACGACAATGTGACGTCATAACTTGTTGGTAATATATATTGTGACCTCACAGAAAATGTCGGATCATAAAAGGAACTTACGTTCGTTCGATCAAATAAGAATATTCGTAATTCAATCAACATATTAATTAATGAATAAAACATCAACGCCTCTCACACATGGAAAATAACAAACCCTGTAGTCATTGCCGCCATGAACCTCATTGCCTGATAGCATTTCTAAGCATTCACCCGTACAGTTAGAGTGCAAGCCACACGTGTGCTCTAGTTACAACCTGTGTTCACATTATGTTTAATTCATTTATATTTTTTATAAGAAAAACATTAGAACGATTGTTAAGAGTACCATGCTGTGAGATTTTCCAGTATAAATTGTTCAAAGAAATCAACTCAGGACCATTAAAATAAATTCATAATGAAACCAAGTACTGTTTGTTTCTTTCAATTTTTGATAAATCAAGACAGAGGTGTGAGTTGATTGAAATAACAGCTTACCACCAACTAAGTTAGGATAGCCTGCCTGGGAGGGTAAAATAATGATTATGAAAAAAAAACCGCGAAATATCTATCTTTAAGCGGAAATAAATATTTAAAGCGAAAAGAGTGGGAATTTTGGAGAGGGGTAGGGATAGGGGTTTCGAACCAGAGCTTTTTAGTGTATCATGTCTGAAATTTTAAATTTAGTACACATGACTTAAAGAACAAAGAAAATCTAGCGAAAAAACACACTAAGTAAGGTGCAATGAAATATATAAAGTTAAAAAGTATTTTGAATAAAGACAGATTTTGCAGTTCAAATCAGAAAAAGACAGGAATTCTTGTTATGAGGTTGTAAATACGACTAGATTTATTTTTCGTTTTCGTGACACAATAAAAGACGTTGACAGGTGATTTAAAAATAAAAAATATCCAATTCTGTGGGTGCGTAGCTTTAAACGATAAATTATTCAATAATTTTCATGCTTGATTTCTATCAAAACATACATACAGTATAATACAACATGCCATTTGTTTTAATTTTTTCAATTCATTGTGAATTTTCAATAAATTTTGAAATATATTTTCATACATGCTTGACTATTCAATTAACTTGCTTAATTCATTATTCACAATACTAAGTCGTTACAACCGTTAATATCAATTTGTATTATACATTGTATATATATATATGGAAACGCAAATAGACATTTGATTTTATGATTATTACTGCACGATGAGTTCTATACTCAATTCATGAGTTATTTAATAAGCGCATCAAAGTAAAACTACTGATGTTTTATTCTACGACAAAATTAGAATATTCTGTAAGTTATTTCGATTCTAAAATAGAATATTAATTGTTTTGACCGTCATGCTATTTAAACCTGGGGGGTAAATTTATACGTTACTGGTAAGGTTCCGAGACAAACACATTATAATTTTATACATGTAATATATATTTCTAAAATAATAGATTTTTTTAATCCAAGTTCAATCAATTGTTTAGGTCTTGAATCAAAACAAAGCTAATCCACTGTATACATCTATGTTCGAAGGAACCTGACAGCTTGACAGTATATGTTACAAATAGACAAATTGTATCGAACAACACAACAGACCAGAACAAACCTTTATTTTCTCAAATCATGAAACATGATACATGATACATGATACACGATACATGATACGTGATACATGATACGTGATACGTGATACGTGATACGTGATACGTGATACGTGATACGTGATACGTGATACGTGATACATGATACACGATACACGAAACATGATACATGATACGTGATACCTGATACATGATACATGATACATGTCACATGATACGTGATACGTGATACATGATATGTGATACATGATACGTGATACGTGATACGTGATACGTGATACGTGATACATGATACATGATACATGATACATGATACATGATACGTGATACGTGATACGTGATACGTGATACGTGATACATGATACGTGATACGTGATACGTGATACATGATACATGAAACATGAAACATAATACGTGATACATGATACGTGATACATGATACATGAGCAATAATATAAACAGAAATACAAATACAAAAAGAGATCAAAATTACATGCATATACGAAATGTAAAATGGATTCATATAGTTGTTAGGGAGAACGAGGGAAGAGGGGAGCGAGTAGAAAGTTATTATTTTGTAAACAAAATTACAAAATGAAAAGGATATCTAAAATCATGCATATAGAATGGATTTATATCGTTGTATAGCCTATTGAGAGGAAGGGGGGAGAAGGAGAGCGAGAAAAAGATGATAGCTTGACCGTCTAAGAACCACTACCGAAACATAACTTTACCCATAAACCCTTGAAATATGATCTAGACTACACCCTGTCTCTCGTTACAGCAGGTCTTAAATTTACATATAATTATCTGTCCCTGTACATGGAGATGTTTTTTTGTGGAGGATCGTAAAACTGTGTACTGTTACCTAAGAGTTCACGAAAACTAGTAAGGTGAGTTGGCCGCAGTTAACTGTTAAAAACATATTACTAAACGGGGTAAAAACCTAAACAGCATTTGGTATTAGTGTCCTGAGGGGGTCACTACTTTGAATCCTACCGTAGCGGTTACATGTATACCTTACCATGAAAATGTGATTATAATGTCACTTTACCTCTAATTATAAGATTTATACTGAAGTTGCCGGCCTTGTGGAGTATTCATTAAAGACAAGGGTCCAGGAAAACCTAGCTTAGGTGAACTGCCATCTGTAAAATGAATGACAATTATTTGTGTTAAAAGCTTTAAAACAAACACTCTTATAACAGGACCCTAATACAAGTAAATCCTAGATATAATGGTCCAGTGCATTGCTCCCTACATGATTGGAACTGTTATTAACATGACATAACACATATAAATACAATATTTTATAAATAAACAATTGTTTTGACATGCTCGGCAAATCATGTAAAAATAATTGCCAGAATTTACTATGCATACAAATGTTTCCATAAAAATAATAAAACTTTGTCCCTGACAGAAATGTAGTGACAATGTTACATTAATATATTAAACTTTATAAATGATTCCAGTCCTTCATTTTATTTTCAATCAACATAATGGTATTAAAACGTTTTTTCTCGTCTCGCCTTTTCTCGCGATAGTTGACGAGAACTGTGATGATAATGGAACGCACGTTAATAATGCAGGGATTCAATCTAACGCTATGTTAACTATTTGTGTGATGTGTAGGCAAATGTCTAGTTTTTGTCTTTTTCTTAATTTAGATATTCGAAACAGGTTGGATTTTACAATGAACATTTAAGAATAATTTGATTTAACTTTACAGGGAGAAAATGTCGGAATTTTGTGAATGGATTTGACATGCCACCACCAGGAATCAGACCTGAAACACAAGATTCGAAGACATTTTACACTGTACTGGTGATCTACCCTCAATGCCTGGTCTTAACTTTTTAGACTTTCTGCGATTAATAATTCACCCCTAAATATTGGTGTGTAATGAAACTGGCTGTGTTTATATACGAAATGTTTACGTGGACGATCTATGCGCCCATTGGGACCAAGCTCAAACAATGTATGACTAACAAATAGACAAGCTCTGTTTGTGTCATTATATTCAATGAATCAATACATCAACTATACAGTTCCATCCAAAAGTCTTGAGACAAAATCTTGTTTTTTATGATAAACCATTCCTGTTTATCCTTGATGAAAGGTATCCTAGTGAATTCTTAAATCAAATTGAAATAATCTATCAACATTTAATTTAAACCATATTATATGAATAAACTTTAATCATAGTAAAATTACTTGTATTGTGCAGGATCAGTTATTTCTCAACATTTCATTTATCCAGTAACTTACGGGGACACTGTACATCTTGTATAAAACAATGCTAAGTTTTTATCTTAAATGTTTAATGGAGCAATTCTGTGAGGTATTGTTCATTAGACAATATGTATTATAACCATCTATATGTAAATTATATATAAGAACAAAAAATACTACTTACGGAACCCCACAAGGGATATCTTTGATATTTTTCTTGGAACCTTTAAATCTCTTTTTTATGAGAGGAGAAACCTTCAATGTGTCATTTCCCATATGGTTAGCGTATAGAATAAGTAAGATATATCAGTGACAGACTCTCATACTTGCCAACCGACCAAGCGACAAATGAAGCAACCAACCAACTAACCAACCAAAGAACCAACCGACCGACAAACCGACCAACCAACCGACAAATAAAGCAACCAACCGACCGACCAACCAAAGAACCAACCGACCGACAGACCAACCAACAAACCAACAGACCGACCTACAAGCCCACCCATCGACAGACCGATCAACAGACCGACCTACACACCCACCCACCGACAGACCGATCAACAGACCGACCTACAAGCCCACCCATCGACAGACCGATCAACAGACCGACCTACAGACTGACCAACAAATGAATCAGCCAACCAAATAATTAACATTCCGACCAACCACTAAACCAACCAATCAAACCATCTGACCTTCCGACCGATCTAGCAACTGATCAATCCGACCGACCAACCAACCGACCGACCGATTTACCGACCAACATACAACCTAACCAGCCAACCAGTCAGCAAACCCACCAACCAACCAAACGAGTTTGCCTTTCTTTGAAACACCGGTACAAATCCTAGATTATAGAAAAAAGGGGCCGAGCATGGCATTTTAGGGTCTCCATACCACTTGTATGTTTGATGATTACAGAACATTATCATCATTATCTTTGTTTATTATCTGACCACGGAGATGCTTTGTAAGTTTGTCATGTTGAATACAAGACTTGCTACACCGTGACAAGTTTTTTCAAATACGATCATTTCACGGCCTATTGCTGAGACATTATCAAACTACGACATTTGTGTGATTGCAACATTTATTATTTACGAAAATTGATACCGTGGTTGATAATACAGCACTAAAAAGATTCGCAAGCACACCTTTGATACACAGGTAACAGTTGAGAACTTTGAATACGGCTGGCCACTTATAACGTTATAACAAAATGTACAGTTAAAGGTACTAGTTCACAGATTTGGTTAAGATTTTTCTATATTTTCAAAATACCATTCAGTGTCTGTAATTGTGTCAAAAAATAAGTCTTAATATCTTAGGACAAACTGGCCTATAGATTGCTTGAAATAGTATACAATAAAAGTCACAAAAATGCACTAAAATTGTCTATACCGTGACATACGGAGTAGATTTATACTTTTTGAAACACCTTTATTTGTAGTTGTATGTCCATTTGCACTATAATTGTCATTATTAAATCACTAATTTCCTGCTTCAAAAAGTGTTTCAAAACAATTTTGATACTTTCAGAAAAAAATGATATTTAAGTTGAAATCTGTGAATGACTACCTTTAAGTTTCACTATTAGGACTCTATCGTAATTGATGGTCTAAATAGTTGAATGGTCTTTATATAGGATGTTTTTTTTTTCTCATATTTAGCGCTTGGAACATAAAAATCGTCACAAACCACATGATATTGCAAAAGGCAAATGTGATAATTAATAGCGAAACTTTCTTGTGCTAGAAAGGTAAAAAGCTGTATGTATGTGTACTTGCAAAAAGATGAATAATGCATTTCTCTGATTTTGAATGATAACATGTCTGACAAGGTTTACACTTATTATATTTTCTTTGCCTAAAAAGTGTTATATCCATGAGAAAAATGGATTTAAGTTTATTATAAAATAAGAAACAATTTGCTTGCATGTAGTTCATACGTATATCACACAGGTTTCCGTCGCTATGGAAGTAATGTTTTTATAAAGTAAACGTATATAAAATATGAAATAAGTGATTCCCAACCAGACATGTTAATTTTTTATGTGGAATCGTTGAAAAGAATGTGTTCCTGAAGTTTTGGCACCCGTAGGCGCTTGAAATTGAGTTCTCCAATACAGTTTGGGTAGTCGTTCTTAGACAGTCAAGTTAACTTTCTTCTCGCTCCCCTTCTCCCTTCTTTCTCCAATACAACGATATAAATCCATTTTTATGCATGTTATTTTTATCACTTGTTTTGTATTTTTTATTTGTGTTTATAAAATTGCTCATACATTATTTAACATGATTTGAGAAAAAGAAGTTTGTTCTGTTGTGTTGTGTTCTGTTGTGTTGTATTCTGTTATGTTGTGTTGTGTTCTGTTATGTTGTGTTCTGTTCTGTTGTGTTCCGTTCTGTTATGTTGTGTTATGTTCTGTTGTGTTGTGTTGTGTTGTATTCTGTTATGTTGTGTTGTGTTCTGTTATGTTGTGTTCTGTTCTGTTGTGTTCCGTTCTGTTATGTTATGTTATGTTATGTTGTGTTGTGTTGTGTTGTGTTCTGTTGTGTTCCGTTCTGTTGTGTTCCGTTCTGTTGTGTTCTGTTCTGTTGTGTTCCGTTCTGTTGTGTTCTGTTCTGTTGTGTTCCGTTCTGTTGTGTTCCGTTCTGTTGTGTTGTGTTCTGTTGTGTTCCGTTCTGTTGTGTTCCGTTCTGTTGTGTTCCGTTCTGTTGTGTTCTGTTCTGTTGTGTTCCGTTCTGTTGTGTTCCGTTCTGTTGTGTTCCGTTGTGTTCCGTTCTGTTGTTTTGTGTTCTGTTCTGTTGTGTTATGTTGTGTTCTGTTGTGTTGTGTTCTGTTGTGTTCTGTTGTGTTGTTTTCTGTTGTGTTGTGTTCTGTTCTGTTGTGTTCCGTTCTGTTGTGTTCCGTTCTGTTGTGTTCTGTTCTGTTGTGTTCCGTTCTGTTGTGTTCCGTTCTGTTGTGTTCCGTTCTGTTCTGTTGTGTTCTGTCGTGTTGTGTTCTGTGTGTGTTGCGTTGTGTTCCGTTCTGTTGTGTTCTGTTCTGTTGTGTTCCGTTCTGTTGTGTTCCGTTCTGTTGTGTTCCGTTGTGTTCCGTTCTGTTGTTTTGTGTTCCGTTCTGTTGTGTTGTGTTCTGTTATGTTCTGTTGTGTTCCATTCTGTAATGTTCTGTTGTGTTCCGTTCTGTTGTGTTCCGTTCTGTTGTGTTCCGTTCTGTTATGTTTTGTTGTGTTCCGTTCTGTTGTGTTCCGTTCTGTTATGTTTTGTTGTGTTCTGTTCTGTTGTGTTCCGTTCTGTTATGTTTTGTTGTGTTATGTTCTGTTCCGTTTTTTGTGTTCCGTTCTGTTGTGTTCTGTTCTGTTGTGTTCCGTTCTGTTCTGTTCCGTTCTGTTATGTTCTGTTGTGTTCCGTTCTGTTGTGTTCCGTTCTGTTATGTTTTGTTGTGTTATGTTCTGTTGTGTTCCGTTCTGTTGTGTTGTGTTCTGTTATGTTCTGTTGTGTTGTGTTCTGTTATGTTCTGTTGTGTTCCGTTCTGTTGTGTTCCGTTCTGTTATGTTTTGTTGTGTTCTGTTCTGTTGTGTTCCGTTCTGTTATGTTTTGTTGTGTTCCGTTCTGTTATGTTCCGTTCTGTTATGTTCCGTTCTGTTATGTTCTGTTGTGTTCCGTTCTGTTGTGTTCCGTTCTGTTATTTTTTGTTGTGTTCTGTTCTGTTGTGTTCCGTTCTGTTGTGTTGTGTTCTGTTATGTTCTGTTGTGTTCCGTTCTGTTATGTTTGTTGTGTTCTGTTCTGTTGTGTTCTGTTCTGTTCTGTTGTGTTCTGTTCTGTTCCGTTCTGTTGTGTTCTGTTCTGTTGTGTTCCGTTCTGTTCTGTTCTGTTATGTTGTGTTGTGTTCTGTTCTGTTTGGTTCTGTTCTGGCAGATATGGACTAAGAGGCAGTTTTCCTCCTTGATAATATTTTTGTTTAACATTGTAGCAGTGTAACAGTGTGACACAGTCACCCGTGTGTTGATACTTTGTACATTTAAATGACTAACTGTTCTTGGAACATAATAAAATACTAAAATATGGTCATCAAGTCAAAAACCTTTCACAACTAAAGCACATTTTAACATTACGACCATAGAAGAAGTATTGTCATGTTTTACTGTGCCGTCTCTAATGTATTATATAAAATGACAACGACGAACTTCATTAATAATTGAATGTTGTAAGGCATTATTTAAATCATGCATGTCAGTTTTTTTTACTCCTCATTTCATTTGTTCTTCTATTGAATTCGTTTGTCCTTTTTATAATAGTATATCTATTAATAACTTAATGGAGTTCTCGATGATTATTTATAGCTCGTTTAAATAGGTCATACAGGTTTATGTACTATTGAAACACCCTAGTTCAGCCATGACCTGATTCATCTATGGTATTTATGGTTCTTTTTCTTTCATTTTTTTCATCAATATCTTGTCGGTCAGTTAAACAATTCACAGACTATTAAAATACCGGGTTTGCATCGATAAAAAAGCATGAAAACCATGCAAGTAGACGACAGTACGGTCAAATACACATTTTTATCATCAATCGAACATAAATGTTGAAAAATTAAAATTTCCTAAAATATGAAATTGGGGTACTTAGAAGTTTCGTTAAGTATAAAAGCAGTGGTGTTAGAATGTATTTGTATGAATTTTAGTCTAAAATGTTTCAAAAATATGGACGCTACAACAGATAGTGTATTTCCTTACCAATACTGTTAGATGAGCAAAGATGACATTTACATGTAACACTGTCTAAAAATACCTTTGTTAAATCTTGCAAACTTGCTTTGAATTTTTTTACAATAGGAAAATTTCCTCCCTTCAAAATCATTGATAGCAGGGTTTAAATGCACATTTAGAATGAAAACCATGTTCCAAGCAATATTTTGGACAAAATGTTTAAAAATCCCAATTTCGGAGAATGGGATAATTTTCAAATTGTGAGAAAACTCCAATGACGGAAGGATTTTTTGCATTGGAATTATTAACTATGACTTAAACTTTAGCATATTTCTAGTTAATCTAGATGAAAATTTACTGGTGTTGTGCTTATATGTAGATTAACATTTGTTGAAAATTTTGAAAGGTTTTCCGGATTCAAAATCGCTTTCTGAACTGTGTTATAAGAGACGAAAACCATACAATGATGATGTAGATCTCTGTACTGATGTTACTTGTATGACAAACGTGTGTCAGGGATTAACGAGTGTAACTTGTAGGAAATCATAACCAATGATGTGTATTAATTTGGATAGTAACTATAAGAAAATGCCGCGACTTTGTTTGAAGTTTTTTTATGTCAAAGGCCATTGGCCACTTTATTGGCCATTTTTGCATTCCATTTGATCACGTCCTGCAAACAAATGACAGAAGTCCAAACATCAGAATAGCTTAACTGTTCTTCATAATTATTTTGTTTATAAATTCAACTTCAATAATCTAAAAGCAAATATGAATATTAGGTTATGAATTATAAAAGAAGAATAAATGTATATTATGTTCAGTACAGTTCTGCTCATTAAATATTTACGCCCAGGTGACTGTATAGACGTGTTGTCATGAAATGATGCGCGACCCCATGGATAATTAAAATCGTAAATGGAAATTTTGAAAATATGGAATCAAAAGATTAAGTTTTAGAGAATAGCTGATTAAAAGCATTACAAATTTTATAAAGCATCAATAAGGGACTCTTAATTGCATTATTCATACCGTATAAAAGCTGTGATGCCTTTTTTAGAGTGCCTAATGCATCCTAACGACCGTACGCTAATGTATAAGGGGACATGTTTGCAGAATATTTGAATAATCAGGGTAATTAATCATATTGTATATGACAATAATTAGCAACTTAAACATTAATAAGTCAAAACCCTTATCCATATCAAAGTAGAGATTTTGTTTGTAGAAAGTTTACACAAAAGCGCTAAGTTCTTACAACTTGTATTTAGCATTCCCAAGTTTACCGCCCAGTCTCTAAGAACTTCCCTTTATCTTGAAACAAGTTCTTACAACTTCATATTGAGTTCCAGTTTTAGGACCATTGAAATCTATGGTCTTGATAGTAGAATATTACAGTAAAGTTTCGCTATTAAAACCAGAAAAATCGATGGTCATAATAGCAAAAAGGTCTTATTATAGAGACTCTTTTGTTCACAAATTAAGCATTTAAGTTTTAATAATTGTTAGAAACCACATGATTTTGAAATAGCATAAGCGGTCTTATTAGCAAAAATTTACAGTACTGATATAGGAACTTTTTCTTTTCAAATAAATTATTTGCGACTTAAAAAGTGTCAAAATGACGCCTGCTTTTGCAACAACTAAGGTGTTCTTTACAACGGACATTGACTGTGTAAATAACGCCATGATTATCTTCCTTATCTTTCAGTACTTAAGCATTAAGGATTTAATTTCTTGTTCTAAGAAACGACGATGTATATCTTCTTATTGCAGTTTACAGATATGTGTACATTTCGATAAAGAAATGTAATATTTATATTATGCACCTTTTGAATCCTACTGTTTTATGGCTAGTATAAGCAATCGGCAAAAACAATTCTGTTCCAATATACCGATCATACTGCTCACCATTTTAAACCCTTCTTACAAATCTAGAACACTTGTATTTTGTTTTTACTTTAACGATTTATTTGTACATTTTTACACCACCATCCCCACACTTCACAATCCTGTAACATACAATGTTTTTGTTAATATTCATAAAAGTCGTCAAACTTGCAATACTGTGTTGTTTTTGGTAACATTTATAACATACTGTCAAACTTGCAACAGAACCCACTGTAAGGTACATCAATGTTTAAATATACAAATACCCATGATAATTTTTCTCAATATTTCATAAATTTATGACAGTGATGTCATCTTATTAATTGCAAATTTGACAACTAATTCTTATTTTTTGAAATTGTACCGTCATGTTGTATTTATTTACTTATGTTAAAATTTGCTCTCTTGTATTTACTCTGTAAACTGTGACAAAATTAAAGATATGTTCTGTTCTGTTCTGTTCTGTTCTGTTCTGTTGACAATCTGAAGATCACGTGACTATACACCCGGATTGCATCAAAACAAAATTAAAACAGTTGCTCTTCCAACAAGAAAATGAAATAAAAATATCAACACAAAACATAGACTGTTAACATTGTTTTATTTTTCAACACCCGGTTGACAGGATAGTTTTTTCTATTTTAATGGATTAAATATCAACGTCCGATCTTGATTAAACTTTAATGAAGCCGCTAATTACCTTTAAATGAAACAAGGAAAATCAATGACTGAATTGTTTTCAAACAACTTATCGTGTTTTGTTGAATTGGAAGCAATATGGTTGACGTCGCGTTATCATTACATCGACACGTTCACTCTCAAACGGCAAACAAGAGTATCGTTAAAAAGAACAATAAAAAAACAAGCGAGAGTCATTTAAGAAAATAATGGATGCTCTCTGAGGCCCCTAATGTGAGACCCCTTTTAGATTTACTGACAGGGAGCTAAAGAACTCACAACACCTGCATGATAGTATAAAGATAATAGGGGTCACTCGTGCATGAAACCCCTTAATGTAACTTAACAATGTTAATAGCTTACAAATACCTAATAAATCGACAACAAAAACACCAACATATAAAAGACTGTCAGTTTTAAATCTTAGATAATTATTGTAATGATTAGCATTAAAGTTCAAAATTAGAAATAAATTTCTTCACAATTATGATGAGTTAAGATTCTACAGGCTGATAACTGTTCTGTACTTTGTGGACTACTTTTATACGCTTAATAACATTTTTATAACAACGTGATTATAAACGAGCACAGCCGGATGGTCACGACGTTGGACTGACTTGTAATCATTTGATAGCCAGATCCGCATTGATGCCAGTCACATCCAAAACCAACCTCTTTGTTTCGCTGAGTAATAATAATTATCCTACTTGCTCAGTACTTGGGGCTCAGGTCGCAAACTCGATGGTAATTAATCTTAGTTGTAAGAGCTTGTTTCACATTTGAGGTAAAAGAAAAAAATCGTTATAATCGTCAAATCGTTATATAGCGCTTATAACGAGCACTAATTTTCGAGTTCCAGGCCAACCTAGGCATACTATGTCAAAGACGGCGGTCTCGTTTTGTATCAACAGATACTACTAGGAGCTCTTACTCACATTCGCTAAACTTCACAACGTCGCTAAACGTCACAACCACCTCTGAACGTCACAAGAAAGCGACATAAAGCGCATTTCTGATCATGAAGCAAATCGTAACGCCGGTAAACGCTACGTGCCGCTTCGAAAATATCAACCTAGACAAGAGACTCCCGCGCAAGTAACAATTAATTAGCGATAGAGAATTGAAACAAGATAGCGTCGAAAAATAATAAAAGCAAGGTAGTTTGTTTTAAAAGCTTTTTCGTAATGAATTGCGATGGTCTTAATAAAATATTTAAGAGGAGCGTTTGTCGTCTGTCAGACAATGGCGATATGACGGCACATTAAAACACCTTAGGTTTAAAATGCCATAAAACAAGCATCCATTTTTATGAACTTTTTAAATATTGGATAATTTTAGTTGAACTTAAGTTGACTAAATACATGTATATAAGTTTATGTTGATCATTAATTTATTGTGTTTAAACCTATGTTAACACAGTTATGGTAATTTTACAGCTGCCAGTGCACCTAGCTTTCCTGGATCCTTGTCTATAACCAGTATTCACCTACCCTTCTGCAAGGCTGACAACTTCTTAATATACCTTATTGATGAAGGAAAATGTCATCATCGTCAGCTTATCTTGTCCTTGGTAAGATATATCCACCCCAGTAACTTAGGCCATGCCAAATTGGAATTTTGAGTAGCGTCAACTTAACGTTAAGTTTGACAAACCTAGGTACCTATTCACAAAACTATTCAGACTCAAAATAAAAACACAAATATTTACGACAAAAACAATTAAACAATGGTCTGGCTTTCTTATGAAATGACTAGTTTTAAGCAAAGACCTAAAACATATGATTTATTATAAAATAACTAGTGTTTTTTCACGTAAAATATATATTGTATTAATGGCATGGTTATGATAAATTGCTTACGAAGAACAATGTCGTTGCCAAAAACATTTTTCCCGAACAAAATTGTCGTGATCGAATCCCGGAACATCGGAATTATTTAAGAAAAATTCACCTACAATTTTGTTTTGTTTTTTGGGGGATAGAGGATTCTAAAACCTACGCGCACGCGGACGCTTAACAAAATTCTGATATGGCATGGCCTTACATATTTACAAGTATCTGCAATCTGGACATTTTCGCCAGTACAAACCAAAACCACTCAAATATCGAAAGCCACCAACATACACCTTGAAGAAAACCTAAGCTAACAACCCGATTGTGACGTGCAATCTAGTGTTAAGTTGAAACCCTAAACGTGAAGCTTCTTGCTCTAAGTCATATTCGGTTATTAAGTCAAAGCTTTGATACTGTATCGACTAGCTACATCAGAACAAAAAACATCTTTACAACAATTCTTTCATTAAAACAAAGCAATCTTTAACAATCTTACCACGATAACAAGATTAACAAATTAGTCAACAATTTAAACAATACGTTTTTATAACAAAATCAGTTACGCGAACAACATTGTTTGTGACAAATTATAAATGTTCGGTCAACTATGTAAATGAATCCTACATGAAGCAGTCTGTTGAATGACTCAATGTTTTAATATAAACAATGGAAACAGTTAAAGACTCTATACAAAGATATATTCATTTACAGCAGACATGAAAATTGTCTTACAAGTGTAAAGTTATTAAAATATATCCTGCGTTTTAGACACAATAAACATGTTTAAATAATCAGTTTTATTTTTTGTTTAAGTTTGGCGACGTGTCCATTTCTTTAATAAAGATGTGTGTTATAAGATCACATTATTCATTTCTTGTTAACATTCACTATATACGTATATGACCCGAAATCGTTTTAGGAGGGAATTTCAAACTCAATACTTCTTCTTAAACATATTGCGATCAAAACTACTGTTTTAAGTATCGACAATCAAATTCTACTTTCGGTCTCGATCTATTGTCACTATGAAACACATGTACATTCATGAAATAATTTTTTGCACATTTAAATAATAAAACCTTTTATTAAAATGTCCTTTTCGATAAAAGTGTATGAAATTTGTAAATCAGAAAAAAAATTCTAATTCCTTGGAAGTTCTTGAAAAGTGTTGGTCTAGACATAGGGGCTTTGAGTTAATTACCTGATTATATTAAAGAGTGATACAGGGGCTTTAACAGGTTGGTTGGTCATAAAACTGGAATATAAATACAAATAATTGACTAAAAGCTTCATTATTGTAGCTAAGAATGGATTAATCCTTGACAAACACTGTGTTAAATGAACGACTATTGTTTCTTGAATAAATATATTGTTTGTTCAATAAACGTTTAACAATAAATGAATAATTGGTGTTTTGAAATCTAACACTGTAAAACGATTTATGAACATAATGGATGTATTGTTGAGTTGTATTTGTGCCGTATTGATGCCACGTCGTTATTTGTTCAACAGCTGCCGAAACTTTTCAACTAAAACAAATAGATAAGCTTTAAATAAATTCAATGGACATTATGTGGACATTGTTTCTATACAATTTGTTATAAAACAAACACTATTTGTATTCAAACATAATTTTATGACACATTGTATTTGAAGCTGGAAGAATATGATCTGTATTCTAATTAGTCTGGTAGTTGTTTTTGTAAATCGATGGTTTTTAGGCAGGTAAATACTGAACAGTTAAATTAGGTATTTGATTATTTAAACGTCCGTTTTACTGACTGTCTTGCGACTGATTTTAGTCGTAAATCTTAACCGAATTGTCCTTGACCTTTGTCTATAACCAATGCACACTTACCCTTCCACAAGGCTTGCTAGTGTTTATTTATACTCGCCCTATTGTCATGATGGTTTTGGATGAGTATTAACTATTCCTATGCGCCCACTATAAAAATTTAAACTATTTTAAATACTAATTTAAAAATTTCTATTATGGATAAACAACAATTTATAAAAAGCTAAATTAAGAATATATTACTAAATTTAAGAATCTATATTAAAAAGTTTGCTATTATAATTCATGTGCACTATATTGCACATGACATAACTCATAAACAGTATCAGATAATTGTCAGCTGTGTATTTATTCTTTATTTGTTTCTTTTAAGGTGGGTCGGTACCTTACTCGGAGGGAAAAACGAAAAAGGTTTCACCAATTGCCGAGTTACAATTTTTATTTTCATATTAAAGCAGAACGGTGGTCAAATTCTTATCGCAATTTTTGAAATCTACACACTTTTTGTGTCATTTTAATGAAATAAAAATGGAAAGTGAACGTTCTCAGTTTTTCACAATATCGCGTTCAAAGTAAAATTACTTAATAAGAATTTGACCACCGTTCTGCATTTATTTGAAAATAAACGTTATAACTCGGCAATAGGTGAAACCTTTTAGACGTGAAAACCCTAAATTCAGTGATGAAATGTACAATCTTTACGACTGACGTGATATTTAGATAATCGGAACAAAATATTTGTATGCAACAACATTTCAGAAACATTTTGGTATAATCATCTTTGTCCTCGGACATTTAATACTTTAAATATATGGGTTTAATGTACTTGCATGCCTGTTTTTAGCGCGAACCATTGTGACGTCCGTGACGTCGTTAAAAAAACGACAACGTCGCTAAGGTTACCAAGAAAACAAACAAGAAGCATGAAGGTATCTGCTTGCTAACTTTTATCATAATCGGTGAACAAAATATTGTTTTCGTTTTTCCCTCCGAGTAAGGTACCGACCCACCTTAAAATTATTTTAATCTAAATCAGGGGGGGACTCCCTGTTCGGCAGGTAACAAAGATGGTTAAAAATATAAAATGACATAACTATAATAATTCTTCCAAAACAATTATATATAAAATATGGTACAACGGCGCCTTCCACAAGGTCGTCAACTACCCCATATATATACCTTTAATAGAGGAAAATTGACATAATTATCGCCTTTTTATGGGAAGGTATAACCGGTCCTGGTATTCGAATTCATCCACAAACCTACTGTGCCAAGAGACCCTGGTTAGACACACAAGTACACAGAAAATTCTTCACCGATCGAAACATTGATCGATTAAGGAAGCGACAGTGAGTTTTAGAACGTGAGTATATGCAGCCTTCTAAACATGTTCTTATCGTGTAATGTTGTGCGTATTGAACAATAAATCACCTCACAAAAACTTGACTGACATGTTGCGACATTTTTATCATATATTGTCTGTATATACAACGTCTTTTAAGCCTTTAATGATTGCAACTTTTTTAATGATTGCTTATTGCAGTTTAGCAATTGTTCACAACGGATAAAAGCTCTGCGTTCAACAAATATTTATTCAATACCTTGATGCGACCATAATTTACAATACATCGCCACTTTTTGTTGTAGAATGTATTTGTTTCTAAACCATTGGATCTACAAAACACTTGAGTTGCCTTTAAAGAAAAAACAATTTATGGGACAATATGTAAACGGTTGTTGAAAGAAGTGTATATTATCCCAACATTAGAAAGAAAAATGCTTTTAACAAACATGATATAGTGCAAAATTAAATATCCATTTTAAGGGTCTATACTATATGTCAGGCGGGTATCGACAAAAGGGGTCAACATGTTTGGTATTAAGGTATGGGAATTTTATTGTTCATCATTTGTGTTAAATCTAAGAGATCTGCCATTTCAAAGGGTTCACGTCTTAACTCATATGATATACAATGTTTCATTAAAACTTTTCTGATAAATATTTCACCTTGCTTGTATCATGGTATGCCACACAAAATGTGCATACCCCAACTCTGTGAACAAACACTTGAAACATTTTGTGCAATATAAAATTAAAAAAAACCGCAATATTAAATCAAAAGGATTTTTGTTTATTGTGGACGCTAGCTAAACGACAGCGAGTGTCTCTCTGTTACAATTTATATATATTAACGTTCAATAATTCACAGTTAATAGAACATGGTTTGTGATTTATTTAACAGTTGCTCGTTCACAGATTTCAACTTACGTATCAACTTTTTTCTAAACCTTCAAAATTGCATAGAAACATTTTGGAAGCAATAAGCAGTGTTCTGATAATCATAATTTTAGTGCAAGTTGACATAGTAATGTAACAAAATGATAAATATGTATGTTTTATACCATGTTTTACAAAATAAATTATTTAAGTGAGTTTACTTTTATCATATATTTCTCACAATTTATCGGTCAGTTTTTAGGAATTTCTTAACACTTATTATACAAACACTTGCAGGTAAATTTTAAATAAAAAAAGACAAAATTTATAACCAAGTAACTTTAACTTATAACCATAGCTCACTTTGGAACAAAACTATAATGTATACCCTTCCCCCCCCCCCCCCGATGTTTTGTCCATTTTTTCAAAAATATTTTAAGATTAAATTAATCGTAAGTTAAAAAGAGAAAACGTTCGTAACATGCATAATACATGCTTGCATAAAATCTAATGAGACTAGAATTATGTAGAATGGTGTATACTTTCAGAAAAAACCTCTTTGTCTCCATCTTAAAGGCCTTGTACCAAGATAATTTCGTGTACTGTAGATATGAACCTCATCTGACGAAAACTTGAAAAAAGCATGTTTATTATGGACCGAATGGGAGTAAAAACAAGATTTATAAGGTATTCATGTACAATAAAAAACACCTTGTAAAAATATAGAACAGCAATTCAGTATCCTTTCACAAAGGTTTCTATACCGTTTACTTTGATTATTCTTAGAACTTTTTCGATTTCTGGTAAATTAAAAGTAACAATGGAAACTTACATAAAATAACTACAATACTGATAAAAGTTGATGTGACAAAATACATTATATTTTAATCTTGAATTTAGGTTAGACAGTTATAGACCTTTACTTGCATGTTTGCTTTTTTACCATAATTATTACGATGATTTTTTTTTACTAATATATAGCTATATGTTGTGTTTCTTCAGTCACGATGCGATACGATACTGTATTTGTGATACGATATGTATCATGATACTGTATTTGTGATACGATATGTATCATGATACTGTATTTGTGATACGATATGTATCATGATACTGTATTTGTGATACGATATGTATCATGATACTGTATTTGTGATACGATATGTATCATGATACTGTATTTGTGATACGATATGTATCATGATACTGTATTTGAGATACGATTCTATCACGATACTGTATTTGTGATACGATATGTATCATGATACTGTATTTGGGATACGATCCTATCACGATACTGTATTTGGGATACGATTCTATCACGATACTGTACTTGGGATACGATTCTATGACGATACTGTATTTGAGATACGATTCTATCACGATACTGTATTTGGGATACGATTCTATCACGATACTGTACTTGGGATACGATTCTATCACGATACTGTATTTTTAATACGATTCTATCACGATACTGTACTTGACATACGATTCTATCACGATACTGTATTTCTAATACGATTCTATCACGATATCGTATTTGGGATACGATATGTACAACGATACTGTATTTAGCATACGATTCTATCACGATATCGTATTTGGGATACGATATGTACAACGATACTGTATTTGCGATACGATTTTAATTACGATACATTTTAAATAAAAATGACTCTTATATCATCAGATGTTATATGGTGTCATGGAATACTCTAAATTTATCAACTTGTTTCTGTTAAAGCGTCAATTTTTTAATAAGAATGTCTTTTAAAGTATCAAATATTCACTCAATTTAATTCTGTTTATCTATACATTTTTGGGGCTCAATAAAAGTCCACAATGTACGAATATTTCGAATGAGAAAAGGTTTATTTGATCTGTTTTACTGAGTATTTACATTTCAATTTTAATATTGTTATCACATTTTCTAGTACAATTCTATACCTACGATACGGTTTGACGATATATCGTTTTGACGACGTATACCTAACCCTGACATTTGACTAGGAGTGTAGAAGTCATGTAACTAACTCACATGTGCACTCGAGTACAGATAATATTCCTTGCAAATTTATGTACCTTCACTTTAATGGTTGATATAACATTATAATAACAAATATTTCAAATTCAACAAAATGTATCCATTCGTTTATTCTGCTTGATTTAGTTCTCCTATACAGTCACCTTCCAAAGTTCTTGGACATTATTCTGTTTTCAGGACAAGTCCATTCACATTACCTATGAATAGAGTCATCTAAACGAATTGTACTAGTTCACAGATTTGGTTAAGATTTTTCTATATTTTCAAAATACCATACAGTGTCTGTAATTGTATCAAAAACTTAATTCTTAATATTTTAGGACAAACTGAACAATATGTTGCAAGAAATGTACAATAAAAGTTACAAACAATGCTATAAAATTGTTTATACTGTGATATACGGGGTAGAGTTTTTTACTTGAAACACCATCATTTGTATGTCAATTTGCACAAAATTGTCATTATCAAATCACTAATTTTCTGCTTAAAAATGTTTCCAAACAATTTTGATTAAAATCTGTGACTGAGTACCTTTAATTAGTTTTATCAACACATGTCTCATACAATGTTACATAAATATGCTTTAATTTTAGTGAAATGACTTGCGGTGTATATGATCAAAATTTCATTTGCCAAAGAACTTTTGGATAGAACTGTATATTAGAAATACACTAAAGTATGTGCTTTTAAATTATGTGCATACCCCTAGTTCACAATTTAAATTGAGTTGTTCCTTGTATTCGATCAAATCATATCAAAATATTTTATAGAAATAAATTACTAAGTTCATCGTCAATGAATACAGTTATTATGTAACATTTTTGTTTGACGGCGAAACAAATTCTTCAAGTTGCATTAATCATTCCCGACTCATTGTGGTTACCTGGTGCAAAGCAATTAGAATAAAACGCTTGCCCGAGGAAACAACGGGGCGAGTTATGGTTGGAACCAACTCGGAGCTGGCTATCCAATGATTACCGGCAGACCCATCCAAGCATCTCCGTACCTTTTTATATAACCAGAAAGCGGCTACCAAAAATTGACCGGTTTTACAAGCGCATGCGCACATCAACTACACATACATGTATGTATAAACAACAAATTATCTGTCGTATTGTTGCATTTATTTTGCCGTGTGTTCGTTTCTTTGCTGCAAAGATTAGAAAAAACGAAAATGCAAAGATACGACAAACTGAATTTGTCGTGCCTTTGTTTTTTCTAATCTTCGCAACGAAGAAACAAAAATACGACATGGCGTAAATCAGCCACCATAGTAAGGTATTATGTCCTCCTCATTAGACTCTGTTGAAATGTAACGTACAACAAGTAAACTAATAACTAATAGGAAAACAAAGATTCGTTTATTTTTTGCCATTTTATTTTTGTATGGTCAGAAAAACAAAATGAAATATTCAACAAAAAAGTAACATTTTTATTTTCATAACAAATTTTATAAAAAGATTTATTCTATTCATGTGAGTGATGATAAGTATTTTATGTGAAAAAAAAACAAATGGAAATGTTCATAATTATAATACTCTGACAATCGTTAGTCTCATACGGGCGATTGAGAAAAATATGTAAGCATGGTTTTTCTTCAAAATTATTACCACCATTCACATAATAAAAACATTGTCACAAAATATTGTTTTCTTTGATTTTTTTATTTAAGAACATTCTTTTTTTTCAGATTTCATACGTGTAGCCACCTTAATATTAACCTGTATGAAACTAATGATTACAGTTGCATCATAAACAATAAAATATTGAAAAACAACAAAAATAGCACAAAAAAGAAACTGTCTGTGTTCACAGAGCACAAGCACTCAGAATGTTTAGATTATTCCAAACATCGCCCAAAAGAAGCTGAGACATAAAAATACAGATGAGTTTTAAACGTGTCGTTTGTCTTATCAAATTTTAAGCCAAATTTTGGAGTCGCAGATTTCGTAAGTATAACGATGATCTCCTTATTCATTAGATGTTTCCGTATTATCCGTCAATCAATAATCGTTACACCTCGGGCCTTTCCGTAATCTGTGTGATAGTACTTATCGAGATTTATCGTAAAACCTCGAAACTTCGAACATCTGTTTCGTATCTGAAGCACAAATTAGACACTGATAGGTACTTTTGTCCAGTAATGGATATTTTACATTCATGAGTGTATAACGCTAATATTTGATGGTATATTTCTGTCACCAATTAACTAGATCATTAACAAATAAATAATGTGGTTATCTAGTTTGTAAGGTGGCATATTTCTGCCATCAGATAACCACATAACTAACTAGTTAATTGAGAGGTTAACTAGTTACGGTAACTAGTTAACTATTTAACTTTATTAACTTAAGAGGTTAACTAGTAACCGTAACTAGTTAACCTCTTAATTAACCAGTTAGTTATGTGGTTATCTGATGGCAGAAATATGCCACCTTAGTTTGGTAACAAGTTAATCATTTTATTAACATGTTAACATCGAAGTTATCTGATGGCAGAAATATGTCACCATACAAACCAGTAATAAAACAAAATTATAACTTGTATGAAAAGTTTGCACCAATTTAACCAAATTATTATTATATACATTTATCGTACGATAATTAACAATTACGATTATAAATAATATTAATGTATTTATTCTTTTAACCGATAAGAATACGATAATCGTCAATTATAGACGTAAGATCGATTTTTGTCATTCAGAACACCTCGGCAATATTCTATACTGATATTTTGCCTCGAATATTACCGAGAAGTTCCGAATGTGTTTAGTGTCACCGAGTAAACTCAGAAACATTTTCTATTCAATGGTGACTAAGAATCGAATGTGAAATAACATTTTTGAACTCGTCGGATTTTAATAAAAAGTTCTAATTCCGAAATTAGGAATGTTTGGGGAAAATGAAATCGTACTTCGATAAAAAAAACTTACGACAAAAAGTATCTTAAATCCAAACTAGAAAATATCGTATTTTTTAATAAAATGTTTTATTTTTGTTGTGCTTTTATGAAGGAAGGATATAAACTGTAGCGACTTTGAATGGACCAAGGATCTAAAAATTACAAAGTTGTTGAAAAACACAATTTTAGAAAAACACAGGATAAAAGTTGAGTTGTTCAGTTTAATGGAGTAATTGAAAACATGACATAAACGTAAAATAAATACATTATTTTTGTCGGAAAAATCATGGCTACGTTAAAAATGTTTAAAGATTTTTTAAAATCAGAGACAAGGGCTCCCATCGTTATGTTGAAATTTAAAATTATTTTAAGATGAACACGTTTCGGTTATAATTTTCACAAAAAATGAAACAAAAAATAAGAGACTTTAAAACAATGTCAAACATTTGGTACATATAAGTAACTCAAGTATACATAAATATAATAGAGTCCTCTTGCTGGACAAATAAAATTGAGGATCTCTTATAACGGAATGGCCTTAATATTGGAACCATTTTTCTTCTTTAAAAAAGTATATCGGATTTAAAAACTTGTTTACTTTTTGTTCTTTTCACAAAACTGTCGTACGACAAAATCCACCGTAATTGAAAAGCTAAAATCATTCATAGAATGTTCAAAAAGTGTTCCTGTCATTTCTAAATGATCGTACCATACAATAGACAGAGTATTGCATGCATACACGTTATTACAAAAATGAACATACATGTAATATTTTAAGTTTATGAAACAAAAGTATGAAATATAATTTACGACAGTTTTGTTAAAGATGACTTCAGTACATTAGATTATTTTGTTAATTATTCTTTTATGTAAAAAATGCTTCGCCATCATATCAATACAGCTGCCTTTAAAAATATATCATACCAAAAGCTTATTTTTTATTATACATCCCCTATTCAAGTATTTTAATGCAGAAAATTTCTGTACCAACGATTTCAAAATTTAACCAAACACTTACAAACTAACTAAGTACTGTACATTAAATCTCTTCATAAAAAATAATTTAATCTTACAAAATTATATTTATTTTTACACAAAAAGCGTTACGTCATAACACGACACGTTTAAAAATGTACCAAACAATCAATTAAATACAATTTTTTAAAAAAATTAACAAATTAAAACATGTAAAGAAAGGGTTCTACAATTCTTAATATCTTAGAAATATGGAACACTACTAAGATCCTATAGTGTAAAAAATGATCATATAGTGTTAAAATTCAATGCAATATTTATGAAACCCTTTTGCACTAAGGGACAGCATTATAATTAGAATTATTTTAGAAATATCGATCCAATATTTTAATTAACAATCTTAGCACAAAAAGTAAAATAATAAAAGCAATATTTAACAATCAGATTAAAGTATTTGATGGCACCAACCACAGTTTGATCTGATGACGTCATATTTATAATTCTATAAATAGATTTTAGTTTTGCTTAAAGCTTGCTAAACTCATCCAATCAGACAGCGCGTTTTGTTGATCAAAACTTAAGAAATTCGAATTCCAACTTTTCTTCAAAGCGTAATAGAAAAACAGCCACATCAGACATTTCAAAACCCTGAAATGTCAAGTTCTGATTGGTCGATGAAGGATAATATAGACTTGGTCACATATTTCTTTGTAAATACATATATTGCATTTTGGAAGCGGTTAAACAGTGTTCTGATAATGACAATTGAGTGCAAATTAACATATTACTGTAACACATGGTGATTTTTATGTACAGCGATAGGAACCATCAAATGTTTTAATCAGATAAGTACATAGTATAACAATGTATAATATAATTAAAATAGTTATTATATATAGCACAAAGAACAGAGATCTATAATTCTCACATAATCTCGTTTCAAGTTTTTCTCTCATAGAATTGAAATGTTGAGAACTGCGAAGTCCAGTTTTTTTTCAATTTAAAGTCTAAAAAGTATTTGAGCACTATAAAACTGAAGGGTGACGATAGTGGTCTTCCGGTTTAACTAGGACGTAAGCCAGTGGTCTGTGTACGTCACCATTTGAGGGAAGATATGATGGGGGACAACATGGCACAATATATTGACCCGGATGTCCAGTGTGTGCAGGCGCCGGAAGTGATCCTAGCGCCGCGCTCTGAGCTTGTAAATATTGTGAGTATAAAGATGACGTCATTTGTGACGTCATATGCTCTGATAATGATGTCCGTAATGACAAACTGGAGTTCTCGTGTTTTCCACTGTTTTCAAGGTGGGACAGTAAAGGATGTGAGGCCAAACTCGAAGGTATGCTTGTAGGTGGTTGAAATGCTCGCATTTTCTCATTAAATAAAGCTTGGCTCATTGCAGATTCAGCCTGGCTCACTGATAATGACGGATATGTCGGCGGTAGTCCATTAAAAGGGTTGAAGCCAGGTACAAGTGGCAATGGGAATGCGTACTTGTCTTTTTTCATCAAAGATTTGGGTTTCCTTCTTGGACGATATTTATAATCTGGGTGTTCTTTCATGTGCAAAGCCCTGGAAATAAATAAAATAAAAATATTTTTAAAAAACTATTATATATTTAAATATCACGTGACACACTTACGACCGATCAAATATAAGCATGTTGGGTATACTTTAGTATAAAATTCTGTCTACATTGTATTCCAAACACGTTCAATAACCATGTTGCAATGCAAACATTTTTAATAAGGTACCGTAGTCAGTTATTTTACCTTGTATACTCTCTAAGTAGGTAGGTCCAATCAGTTGGATTACTCGGATTTTACCCTTACTTTTCAATGACAATTTGCCACAATTAATCTTAAGTAACTTTTTTGTAAATATTAACGAGTAATAATTGAGTTAACGACTGTAACTTGTCTGGGGTCATATCGTACAAGCTATAATAACATTACATATATAGAAAATATCACGTGGTATTAAAATTGAGATTCCCATTCTTGATAAAATTAAAAATTTTCGCATTCATTTATATTTTGTAATATTATTTCCGTGTGTGTGACGTAAACGTTGAAAATTCATGACTCAATATACAGTAATATAAGTTGCACAATTCTGTGTACAATACATGTAGCTACGTTTAATTTGTTTAATTTGATATTTGACGTCTAACAGTTATATTCATATATAACAAGACAGTTTACCTAACCATTACAGTCATGTAGGATTCATCTGTACTTTTGTAAGGATAGGTGAGAATTGATTATAAACAAAAAATCCAGGAAATCTAGGTTAGGTGCGCTGGCCACCATTAAATGACAAAAAAGTGTTGACACGGCGTTAAATCCAATAAAAAGTTAAGACCTATTCTGCCTTCTAAGTATTTTAGTTCTTGTATAAAAAGTAATACAGAATTAAAAAAATCATAATCTGGTTGAATATCAATTTTCATTATCTAACTTTGAAATGTTGAATTATTAAAGACGGTCATCCATTCACTTGATTCATGATTCTATCTGTTTCATTTTTTGTATAAAATTTGTAAACTAGTGACACGGTTGAGTGAACGGATATTTTGAATACAGTAAAGTCATATCAGATGACAGCGTGTTAACATTTTGATGTTCATGAAGTTTACGTAAAATTGACTTTCAAAATAACCGAAAAACTTCCAAGAAGTGGGTGGGTTTTGTAAAGGAAGTTTTATATATTCTATACCCGCTGTTGGGGCTAATTTCATAATCAACATTAAAGGTACTAGTTCACAGATTTGTTTAAGAGTTTTCAATAGTTTCAAAATACCATTTAGTGTCGGTAATTGTGTAAAAACATTAATTCATAATATTTTAGGACAAACTGACCTATAGATTGCAATAAATATGCAATAAAAGTCACAAAAATGCACTTAAACGGTCTATACCGTGACATACAGGGTGGATATTTACTACTTGAAACACCATCATTTGTAGTTGTATGTCAATTTACACTAACACGGTCATTATCAAATCACTAGTTTGCTGCTTCAAAAATGTTTCCAAACAATTTTGATAGTTTTAGAAAAAGTTGATGTCTAAGTTGAAATCTGTGAAATGGTACCTTTAATTAGTTTATCAACATTTGAGTCAAACTATGTTAATTAAACAAGTTTATGATTCTCGTAAAATACTTCCAGTGAGCAAGATCAGATTTATTCTCAAAATTAAATTTATCTAGGAATATTTTGAGGCCACTGTATTTTTTTAATATGTATAGATGAAACATGATGGTTATTCAAAATTTGAGAAATACATATCTTATGTAATAAGTTTTACAAAAAAATCAATATAATTTTCATGGACCGAAAGTTAAATAAGATGTATATATATAATTCTTCTCTACAATTGTTCACGTTTATAAACTATGATATTGGTCGAGTGGATATGACACGCATGTTATCCCTTAAATCTAAATTATAAAAATAAATGTCTATATACATTAGTTTAAATATTATCAATTTCTTTGTGAGGTAATTTTGTTAAGATATATTTAGTTTAAACATTTTTTTCTATCTTTATTATTATTTCCCATGAATCACTTCCCTTTTGTACCCGATTTAAGTTTTCGAAATAAGAGAACATTTTTGGTTACAAGTATGCCAGGTTAAAAAACTCATTGTGTTATATTGTTAATCCTCGTACGACAAAAATAGTCGTACGTTTATATATGACGATAATTATTCTAGTTTTTTTCAAAGTGTGTTAGTGTGCACGACAAATTTTATAGTGCGACCGTTAATTATAAATTATGATTTCATTAACTGTTTATTTTGGTTGGGATTAACGCCGTGTCAGCACAAATTATGGTATTTCTTACTGCGGCAAGCTCACCTAACCTAGCTTTTCTGGAACACTTGCCAGCAACCAGTGCTCACCTACCAGTCTACAAGACCGACAACTTCTCTATATATCTTTTAAATATACTGGATGGGTTCAAACCAGCAACCCCCTAGACACTAGATTCGAAATCTTGCCTCTTCTGAACCACGAGTGTTGTTAGCTGGTTTTACATCGCAAGTTATGCGTACTTACGACGTAATCTATAGTACAATCATTAAATGTCGTTTTACCGATAAAATATCACTGTCAACAACAAACATAGATAACCTATTGAGACGAAAACTTGAACACTTTTTGTTTGTTAAAACGATCAGCACTTGGTGAACTTTGAAAATATTTGTGTTTGAATACTGAAAGAGAGACAGACTCAATTTACTATGGTACTTATTTTAAATGTTACACTCCTTAGTCACATGTAGATTTCAGTTTCAATATCAATGGTTCTAAAACTCTGAAATAATGGTAAAACGCAATTTCGAAACCAGTAAAGCAGTGTTCTGATGCACTTCTGAGTATCGAAGGCCTAACTTGCCTATAGCAAGGAAATAACTGGGTATTTTCTGAACGAGATTTGAGTCAACACAGAATATTAGTTTCAAAAATGTAAAACTCGAATTGTAAATATTTAGGAATCAATTTTTACTTTAGGTACCAAAACGACAAATATTTACTTTTAATTTCTTATGTACTTTCGTATTCCATTGGGTTTTTAAAAGTGTTTCGTTTTAATAAGCAACAGGTATGGATAGTTTGTCAGTATGAATTATAATATCCCACACGTTTCAAGAAAGAGTATTCGACTTTGTTTTAACAACCGTGTAAAATTTAGATGATTACGGAATAGACTTTTATGTGGGATGAAATATCAACCTTCTTTGAAATTTATGGTTAGGTTGTTTCTACTAAAGTTTTTTCCAGTTTTTTTGTCGATATAAGAAATGTTTGAATGAAATGAAGATACAGTCGTAGTTTTTAACAGTTTTTGTCTAAAGTGGGTTGGAAATAAGGATAAACTGACGATACAGTCGTGAATAGGAAATCAGAACAAAAGAATGGAAGTATAGTGTTGATTTTGTTACATAGCCTTGTTAATTAACACAATCCTAGGTAGATCAACTCAGTATGAAATTTTGTCTCAAGACCAATTTTTAACAAAACTATATTATGGCATTTCAAATTACAACAATAATACAATTTTCAACTTTTAATAATTTGGTTTTCATATAGAACTGGTTTCAGATTTCCTCAATTAAGTTCAGTTTTACCCAACAAATTTTAAACCTCCAGATTTGACGAGGAAAGCCATATTAAGAATGGGGATGCCGACACGAAACTGAAATCTAGTATTGTTTTAACAAACCTAAATTAACAAACAGACTTGTTTGTCGAGTTTGACAAATGGTGTAATTAATTTCATCTATGTTTGAATTGGCTCACATCGAGTAAATACGTAGCTTCCATATATAATGGCTGTTTAATAAATCTAAAATGAACAATATTGTTTTCGTGATTTATCGTGAAATGCTGTAGTTTTCGATGAAACTATACCATGAATATTTTCATCGTGTAAAATAAATATGACGTAATCTTAGAAGAGAATGACGTCGTGTGATATTTACTTAAAATATCTCTAATATTGCACAAAAAGTATCAAAGACCACGA
The DNA here is from genome assembly GCA_025267735.1 of Mactra quadrangularis. Lineage (NCBI taxonomy): Eukaryota > Metazoa > Mollusca > Bivalvia > Venerida > Mactridae > Mactra > Mactra quadrangularis. The sequence continues at coordinate 32,089,652 of CM046293.1, forward strand.
ATATTGTCAATGTTGTGTAAAGATCAGTTTTTATTTCATCTTGTAATCACAGAAAATTATATTTTCACTCATGGCGAACCCACTCTTAACGTATATTTTCTGAGCCAAATCGGTGAAATAAAAATTGATTTTACACTCAAGTCGACGAATGTTCTCTATTTATTTTCAGTGAATCTTACGACAAAAACTATCGTAACTGAAAACCTGAAAACTTTCATAAAATATTAATATCATATTTCTTGCAGGTATATACATACAACACAGATTCAATGATCGTTGACCTTCTAAACATTTTATAATAAACATACATTCTGCGACATATTTTATAAATTACTCTTACGATCGTTTTGATCGAAAGATACTTTATAAACAGATTGACAGTAAAGTGAAATTTTACTGTGCAGACCACCATGGTTAAAGCAAAAAACAAAATGTAGTTTTGACGACTGTAAAGCCCCAAATGGTTAAAAACATTCTCTCTTTATTTTGATGGTCTTAATAGTTGAACAGAACTAAATAGTGTATGAAATTGAACGTACCTGAGTCTTTTGGCTTCATCAATGAATGGACGTTTTTCTTCTTCTGTTAAAAGTTTCCAATCAGCACCTAATCTTTTACTGATCTCGGAGTTGTGCATTTTAGGATTCTCTTGAGCCATTTTACGTCTCTGACCACGTGACCAAACCATGAAAGCGTTCATTGGACGTTTAACATGATCACCACAGTGTTTTCCCATGTTTGAATCTCCGTCGGAGAGGCTGCCCCCTGGGGACAAATCGTCTTGAAGATCCATGATGCTAGCTTTAAAGTTTATAATAAATTTCACTTCAATAAAAATTCAATATCGTTTATTCAGATTTTTTAAACTAGTTCTATTTTGCTTCAAATATAATCTTTCATTAAATACACATTACAATTATATATATATTTAATTCTTAATCACAATTCCACTACTGTTAATTTGTCTTTCAAAATCACTAACAAAAGTCAATAACAATTCATTAAAATAGTACGTTTGATACAAAAACAAAATTGTTGATCCACAAATCCTAACATAAATTGTTATTTAGTCACAAGTCCCTATTTTCGTCTGTTCACTCTGTTTTATTGTAACCCTTATTGTTGCGAGTCTACCCATCAAGTGATCCGATATTCAAGTTTATTTCATTATTTAACGACTGGTTGAGATCCTCACAATGTTAGCGATGAAAAAACAACTTTTAATAAATGACAAAAGTCACACAATATGCGACCCTCTAAACGTCTATTAGTTATTTAAACCAAAGCACTCGGTTGTATGCATGTCATTCAAAAACAGTAGCAATCCTCTATTGATGTGTTTTAGCCATACCCGATAAATTACCTCACGCTGATTGGCGGAGGTATGATGTAGAAACAAACGTGATTGGCTACAACGTTGGTAGAATGTGATAAACGCCACGCCTGTCCGTTCTTCTTAGCGAATACCAATTCTCGAGTGAAACTCAAGTCGGAGATAAGGAGAAAGAATCACAAGTTTATCCGCGAGTAATTCTGTAAGCTGACGAGGTTGAAAACAGGCAAGGAATCGTTTTTCTGCTGTTTTATTTATCATTTAAAGATTTACTCCAGCGCGTAATGTAAAAAATACAGGAACTAAATGTTTGAAAATCCCAAAAGTATTGCCCACGTTGAGATATCAAACGATTTCTGAACAAAGTTTAAGTGACTTGAAACGCTAATTACGATTATTTCTGTTCATTAGTAATCATTTTAAGAGAAATTGATACAACCACAGCCATTATTGGAATATTTTATAAGTTTTAAATATAAACTAATACATGAAAACGGTGATATCGAAATATCTATATATTTTATGTATGGAATTATTCTATTTCAAATCATTTGTGTGAATCAACTATTACAGGCCTTGAGTGTAGTTTGTTTAATCAGTTGTTTTCCATTTGTGTCGCTAAATAATAAATTCAAATGAAATCAATTTGAAATTGTTAAAACACCATTATTAACGCTTTTCATACGATTCGTTTGTTTTTATTAAATAATGAATTTACAAATATACATTTAAACACATTAACTAGCAAAACTTATATAGAATTATTTATCAATATGAATAAATTGTATACTGGCAAATTGTTATAGATAATAATACAGACCTCATATATACTCAGAGTTTATCCCTTTAAAGGTGATGTTTCGACACCTTTAGGGAAATGTCTGGTTAACAGTGGTGTTATGTTACACTGTTCAGGACAACAACTTTCAATATTAAATAAATAAAAAAAAAAACGTAAAAATTAAGTCGAATCACGAACTGTGATTAATGAAGGTCCTATAAACTTGATATATGAAAAATGCACTATCACACTATATAACATCATGTGTGATAATTTTTACTTTGTTTTGTGTAATTGCATATATTTATGGTGGAGGATTTTTAGGCCTACTTATTTATTATTGTTATTATTAATCTTTTTATACAACGCCATTGAATATGTAATATAGAAATAGGGGTTTAATCAAATGAAGAAGTTTAGTTAAAGAGTTAACTAGGTTGATGTCATCTTGATCATTCTATACGATCATTCTCGTACCATGTATAAAGCTAAATCAAATGACAGATATATTATATAGACAATCTACAAAGTCTATCAAAAGTTAGGAGACAATAGACATTTAAAGTACCTTGTGAAATCATACTTACAGAGACAGAGACTAACTTACAATAGATAAATCTATGTATTTGTTTATAGTGTATACATGCAACATGTATATACATTTAGTTTTATACAGTGACTTATATGTCCATAGGGCCGGGTGTATTTTGTACTTATAATACATTGTTCTTTATATTTATGTATTGTATCTTACACATGTCACTTTAATAAAAACCTTACTTACTTACTTTACTAATTTACTACATGTAACTCTTGAATTTCACTGTTTTTTTTCAACATTTTTTTTATACTTTAACTATGTTTTTTAATAAAATGAAAACAGAAAAGGAACAAATTTAGAGGGCCCAAATGAAGAAAATGCAAAGATAAAAGTTCATATATATATAAACTAAAAGTCCCTATATATACTTAGAGCCCATTGGACTTCAAAATAAAATTGGTTACATGTTATCGGTGTAAACACCACAGTTATATTTGAAAATAGTATCTATCATACAGTATGGAATTCATTATATCGAGTGTTGCCTGCAAGACTGTAGTAACTTGCTCTTTAACATAATGCACTTACCACAGTCTTGCAAGCAACCCTAGATATTCACAGTGCAATATAAAGCCTAACTTTCTTCACCGGTATTCGCATACCTTTTCACAAGAAACCATGTATTCTTCCACATACAACTGAAACAACTTTATTGTCAAATTTCATCTAAGTGAATGCATGACCTATTCTAGCCGCAGGAGGTCGGGCGTTTTTTACAAATTGATACTGGCTGTACCCGTATAATGCTCAACAGAGGTTTTCATAAGTTTGGGGCTACAGCAAATATATTCATCGTAATTTCAGCCTCTATCACCCATTAAGAACGGAATCCAGACATAAAGTTCCAGAGATTTTTAATTGTAATACAAAAAGGACGTCTCCTATGAAATCTCAGTAAATGCTTAACTCTTTACAGACACCTGTGTGTCCGAGGTATGAGATATTTTTTAGGCGAAGGTAAATCGACGAAAAGTAAGATGAGTTGTGAGTCTCAGTAGAGATGTAGTAGAGATACATCGTCTTAAGCCATGCCATACCGGAATTTTGTTAAGAGTGCGCGTGGGTTTTAGAGTCCTCAATAAAAAAAGTGGTAACATTTTCTGAAATAATTTTGTTGTTCCGGGATTTGATAACTGATTTTTCTCAGGAATACTGATAGTTCCTTGTTTCTGTAAATCTGCTTAATGAAAATGTACATGTGTATGTTGTATATACTTTTTTATAGAATTACTTTAATCTCACATTAATGTCATAAACATTCATGTACATGTACTACCAAGTACTTATTTGTGTGAATACTAGCTAGAATTGACATGGTTTTTCGTTTTCGGTTTGTGTGTATTTTGCGAATAGGTACCTAGGTTTGTCAAACTTGAGTTGACGCTTAACAAAATGCCAATTTGGCATAGCCTTATGTACTAGAATGGTTTCAACGATTCCTTCATAAAGGGAAAACAATTTCCGGATAAGAATTGATGACAATGAATGGCATCTAAAATCAAAGGTGATTTCTTTTGCATTAAAAAAAGGAAAATATTTAATCCTTTAAAATTACTTTGTTACTTAAACAAATTCAGTGCTTTGATTAGTATAGACAACGAAAGAGAACTTTAGGTCAGTGACTCGCGCACACGGATCACCTCGACGTTTTTTCTATGCAAATATATATAGAAGATCGTCAAGCTTTATCATATAAAACAAACGCAAATTACTCATACAAAGTTTTATAAGATCTAATGCGAGTTATTTTGTAGTGGCTATTCTAACTCTAGAGCTTATTCCTAAAATAAGTAAGTATTGCACACTGTGGGTATCGTACCCGGGACCACTCTACATCTGGCAATGCGTCCTAACAATGACGAGTGCTTACTCAAAATGTAGGTTCTCCAAGATATAGTGGATATATAAATAGGTTGTGGTATTACGTATAATGATTATAACAGAATAGAAATAGACCATAATCGCTAATGGAAAAATGTGTGTTTTAATGACATGACGCCATTGTTTATGAATTAAAACAATTTCCATGCTTTTATTATAGCATGTATGGACTCACTTTAAGTTACAAAAGAACGATTATAAATACAAAACAAAACTGTTTAGCATCGAGTCAATTTATACCTCATTTAATTCCATCAAAGTTGATGTCTTCCATTGTCACGTGAATAGAGACATATCACTCCGCGGGGACTATATTGTTTGTCGCGTATGAATACACAGCGTTGGTGCATACAAATATGTCATTTCACGAAGACAAATAAAATACATTGCTTAAAGTGTGCCTTTTGTTTTAAACAAATAAGTTTTCATTTAGAACTGACAATAATCTTACATGGAATCACAAAGAATTGTTCTCAAATAAACATTAAACTGGAACTAGTTTATGTTATTTTACCGGAAGCGGTGATAAACGTCTCAGATTACTCCGCGTACAATATTATCAAAACTTGATCTTAATTCCAGAAATCAGGTACTTAGAAATGAGATTTTGTTTCATTAAGTTGCTAATATTTATCAAAGTACTACCAAAGAAAAAGTCAATCATTGCAATGAAAAGGTTCTATTCAAAGTTTTGACTAGTTCAACAAAATGTCGACGTTAAACCATATCTAGAACAATAACATAGCATTCTACATTCTGCGAGTCTGAAAGTTTTCTCTTATTGGTAGTATGTCATGTCATTCGTTGAGGCACTTAGCTATAAAACAGTAGAACTACGTGTATGGAACACTGGCACCAGAGTCCATAACTTATGTTCATAAAATAATGCGTACGTCCCTATATGTAGTCCTCGTGTATACACGTGCAATGAAAGTATAGTTATAGCTTGTACGATAATGTACATTACGGGACAGATTTTAATTGAGCTCGTGGATAGATATTATAATTTAAGTATATGTGTTTGTATTTAACAAGTTTGGTGCCAGTGTTTTGGAACGCCTACATTACAATTACCAATAAGCGACGATAGAGCAACGTCCGAAATTGTCCAAAAACGACGTGGAGAACCAAACTTCGTGTAAATATTATCCGTTTTATAGCTATGATCTAAAATATAAGTTAAAAATGCGTGATACATTTAAGTTATTCAATGTTTCACAAAAGGCGTGGTTCAAACATGCATCTTATATTAAATTAACGTCTTTTCTTTACAATAAAGTCATTTATCTGTTTATAGCAATAATTTAGTTTTTTTTCAACGATAAATTGTATTTCTCGTCATAATTTTAGGTTAGGTAATGAAATAAATAACGACATCACATTTATTTTTATAGATAAATTTCTATGTATGCATTGCATACAAACTATAATATAATTTTATTCATTTTGAAATAATAAAGTATTAAAATATCTCGTATGCAGTCATATAAATTTAATATATCAAAAAATAAAATCACGACATTTAATTGAAATGGCGCATCACATCCAATAATGTTACAGTCAAAAAATATTAACTCAGTGAATGTTCAGAAATTTATGTAAATCTCAATTTAGAACTAAACATAGCTGTCTTAATAAATCGTGCAAATGTTTTAAACCAATATGTTGGTTATTTTATGATAAACTTGCAGCAAAAAGAAAATGTGATCCTTTGAACGTCATTCTTATTATTAGGGTCGGGAAAATATTCGAATATTGAAAAACGAATACGAATATTCGAAATTCTCAGCATAAAATCGACTTTTTTAATTTTTGCCACACCAAGTTGCAATTATTTATCGTAGTTTAAGAAACATGTTTATAGTTGGCATGTTTGTTTAACCCCTGTCGTTTAAATCCCCTATATCAAAAGTAACACTATATTTTGCTGCAAAGAAAATATACATTTATCTATTTCAAACACATATAATGAACAAGATTTTTAAATAGATGCAAATACTGCTAAGATATGTTCATGTTATTTGTTTCATTTCAAAGTGAAAGTAGTTCAAAACCGAAAGTAGAATTTGGTTGTCAATACTCGATACAATAGTTTTGTTTACAGTATGTTTAAGATGAAGTCTTATAATAGAAAAAAACACAACGAATTACAAATTAAGCTTTAAAACTGTTTCAGATCAGGTATGTTAAACATTATCGTACAAATGAATATAGTGTGCTCTTATAAAAGTATCCCACTTTTATAAGAATTTGACACTTAGTCAAACTAAAATTAAGAAAGCAGAATGGTTTGAACTTTCAATTATGTCTTTAATGCATGTTATATTTTGATAACTTCATGGTTGTCAAACAGTTTTCAAGGCTACTGTTAATGAAGATATCTTCATATAGTGGCTTTAAGTAATTGTTACGATTCCCAATAAACTGTACACAACTTTGGATATAAACAGATCATGAAGGATCCATTCAAGATTCATTGGAACTTCAGATATTGTCAATTCTATTTGAACCGAATTGGTCGAGTATTAAGATAAACTAAATTAGACATGAAAATCACAATATGAGGCACAGACATTCTTGAAATTGCTTTATAAAAACGAATATTCGAATATCAAAAACGAATATCCCAGCCATACTTATTATATAAGTAATGTTCTAACAGGAGCTGGTTAATACATTTAGACTTTGAATACTTTGCATAAATAATGGCCAAATGTGTACTTTTTAAATGTTTATTCGCCATTTAAACCTTTGAACAGATAACTTAACAAACACGCAACGTCTAATATTAGAAACAATGGAATGCATCTTTGAGTTGGGGATGGAAAATATTAAAACTGAATTTCCAAATGTTTATCTTGCATTTTTACTACCGTTTAAACCTTTACACTTTTATTTGATCCAACTCGCAAATTCGAAAGTCATAAACGATTAGCTACAATAGTGATGAAAAAATAACTGAACTATGTTAAATGAATTATGAGCTAGCCTTTTATCAGTAAGAGTTAATAATAGGAAAAACACAGCAATAAATATATTTTATAATTTAACACAAAACATCGTAAACAGTAATTTTATTTTTTTAATCAGATCCGATATTAATGTGTTTTCTATAATTGTATGTAAGCGATGTAAATTATACTGAACAAATAACACTTAATTTTGTTGTTAAGGTTTGCGTGTCCCGCTATTTGGTTTTTATACAGGCCCCGAAAGGTCGTATACTGTAAGTCTGCATCGTATGTCCGTCCGTAAGCAATAAGTTATTTCCCTTGTATACTCTTCAAAAAGGTAGGTCCAATTAGTTGGATTACTCGGATATTACACTTATTTTTTTAATGTCAATTTGCCAAATTAATCTTGAATAACTTTTTGTAAATCATTTAATTTGTTTGAAATTCAAACTAAGTACTTTTAGTGTAAAGAACTATCTAAAATTCACCACTACTGCTAATATCTTAATTAACAAGAAAGATATGAGATGATCCTTACATAGGACTTTAATGATCAAAGCTGAGGATTCTAACTGTAAGGACCTACTTACCAATTGGATTGCTTCAGATTTTATCAGGGAAAGATAACTGACAAAAGTCCCTTATTTCTTATCATGGTCATAATATTTTATCACTTATCAAGGGTTTGTCAAATCACTTGTCGCAAATCATCCCTTCATATGTCACAAACGTTTTTCCTGGTCCCTAGACCTAAGGTCAGTGTCACTGGGACCAAAGGTCATGTTACTTATGCTCCAACTCATTGTGCCCTTGTTTAACATTGCCTCGTTCCACTCTTCCACAAATATAAATTTTATATGTAATGTCATATTGCAATGGACACTCCACCTTATCACTGCCCATGGAAAGGCTTATATGTTTGGACTAAATGCTTTTAGCTATAACTATTACTGCTGTTTTTACTGATAACAATTTTAATTTATTGTTTCTAAAACTCTTACTTGTACAGATACATTTTGGAAGCAGTAAAGCGGTGTTCTAATAATGAAACATTTAATTCACTTCGACATACAGCTGTAAAAGATAGTAAATTTATAAACAAATAAATGAGACACATGCGTTTGTGGCTACGTACTTTAGAAGTCAGGTCAAACAAATGTGACAATTTATGGTGTTTAAAACTGCAACCTTCACACTGTTATTAAAGACTCTATGATATCCGAATCCTAACAAACACGTACTGTTTACATCAATGGCTGACAATAGTTCTACTTTATACAAAGATTGAAGGATAAATGCCGTGTATGACCAAACTTCGTAAATGTACAAAAAATAAATATCGTCCAGGAAGAGAACCCACGTACCCTTGATTTAAAGGCTTGCCACTCGCCTAAGCCACCCGGTGTGTTTGAGGATTGTGGTTCGGCCGGGAGAGCGGACCTAGGGCCACACGCTTTTGTATGCCGGTTACAATTTATTAAGTACTGAACATTGCGGCTCTGCACAGGAGATTGTAAGGACTCCGAAATTGTGGTCAGGCACAGTACCGACTGAGCTACCAGGGTAATTTTAGAGAGTAATGTGTCGAAGACCTTAATGTAATAATGGCCACCAGGTATTAAAACTCAAATATATTCAGCATTTCATACATCATTGATAATTACAATAATTATTGATCTTTTATTATGATACAGAATTTACACCATATTCGGAGAAAATATAAAATATACAGTACCCTCCTAAAGTTCTTCGAGAAATGTTGTTTTTTTTAAAGCTGATCACGCATATTGCAAGGAATTTCACTAAAATCAAAGCTTATTAATGTATTGTTAAATTGGATTCAAATGTCAGTGAAACATACATCAATCTCACTCCATTTCTAATTTTACCGATCGTGAGTACATGAGTACTTACGTAAATATTTAAATCAGCGGGGTTTATACATGTTCCGCTAAAAGTGGAATCAAATTTAACTATAACATTATTATAAACCATGTGTTGATGAACTCATTAATGCTCATTTTGGACTTTGCTCAGATGACTGTTTGTTACATGGGTAAATGAGAACCGTCTTATCCTGACAACAGAATTCAGTCAGAAGATTTTTAAAAGCACTGTTTAATTTAATTTTAATACTTAATTCACCATTTTTTGTTTATCACCAAATTCCACAATATAATATTATATTTAATCGTTTTGCACTTTATTCATACACAGTTTTATGTTCTCAATGGGTTGGATACGGTCGACAATTATATCAATAAATTTCAAAACTAAATCAAAAAATTAGTTTCATATATTTCAGTATTTGAATTATTTATATATAAATGCACGAGTCAATCAACAAACAACTTGATGTTATTAAAAGCTACAATCGGTTTTATTCATTTACTCAAACCCAACATAATAAAATGTTAATTTTTATGTTTTAAATGTTTTTGTATACCGTACCGTCCTAAAGTTTTGAACAAAATCCTGATTGTGATAAAACATTGATACGAATTTACCCATAAAATTAAAAAAAAAACGAAAATTAATAAATTTTAGGGCTGGGAACGAATACAACTTTTGATGTTTGAATATTCGTTTATATAAAGCTAAAAAGATTCCAAGTATGTCAGTGCCTCATATTACGATTTCCGTGTTCGAATTTGTTTATCTAAATACTTGGCCACTTTGGTTTATATAGAATTAACAATATCCGGAGTATCAATGAAAATTTATGGATGCATTTTGATTAGCCATTTCTTCTTAATTAAGTCTGATGTTCAGGGCTGAGTTCAGTTATCGCGAACGTTACAGAACGTGACATAACGATACATTCGGAACTCCTCGGCCATATAATTGTTTACTTTAACACCGGTAGTTTAAAAAAAAGCGTCTAAATATGTCCGAGATTATTCGCAGCAAATGATCGAGGAGTTCCGAATGTATCGTTACGGAACGTTCTGTAACGTTCGAGGTAACTGAACTCAGCCAAGATTTACATTTCTTCACGATAATATACGGTGTTTATCAATTGTGTTCGAACACAACAAAGCACCGACTACGACGGAATTACACAATCAAAGTATTAAAATGACACTTAATGTGCAAAATGTAAAGAAAGATACCTTCTTCACCCCAAATTCTGAAATCAATTAGGGGTCATAAATTAAATGACATGTGTTATGCAACGCTTTATTTGTACATGTATACAGTGAAGGACGGTACCTCCATGATCTCTCTATAACCAGGGATTCTATATAACAGAGATTCTATATCTAAAATCCCTTCTATAACCAAGGTTTGGAGAGTTATTGGGGGTCATAACAATAAATAAATTGACATGTGTTAAACAATCATGCAAACATTAAACAGGCTTCTTGAACTACGATTTTAATTGCCACTTTGTGCACATGGGGCAAAAAAAATGCTGAAAATTTCAAATATTCGTATTCGATTTTCAGTATTCGAATATTCGTGACAAGCCGAATATTCGAATATTTTTTCCGGCCCTAATAAATTTATCAACATAATTTCCACATGTATGTAACATGAGTCGGCATATATAAAACAACGTATTTGAATTATACTTGCAGTGTTCAGTTTTTCTCAAACTATCATTTGTCTTTTGAATGTTATTGTAATCGTATTACCATCATAATGATATGGAGCCTGTAGTTTTTAGCCTGGCCCATTACGTTTTATCGTTATAATACTAAAATTAGAGTCGAACACCTCAAATAAATGAAAGAACCATAAACCCGAAGACATGAAATTCTGTGAAGTGTTGATTTTAATTCATGATGTCATGTTAACCTTTGATACAGTGTTAATGCATGGCATCTTTTTTTCATACATCGTCGACACAATCAACGACGAGCCCCAACCAGCCCCTACTAGCCACATGTCACATCAGGTGCTGGTGACTTAGTTTTCTTGTTAAATCATAATTCCTATCTGATAACTATCTGTTTAATGAGCTTGCACGTGTTAAAATATAAACCTGAACATTAGACAATCAATGATAACCATGGACACACATCTTAGCTCTCTCTCTCTCTGTAACCATCTAAGTTAATAAAACATTCATTAAAATTGAAAATGTTCCATTACAATGTATAAGGATCGTCAAAATGGTGTGTCTGAATAGGGGAATGGTTCTAATATTGGACGTTTATTTTTCAAATTAAGCATTCTGGACATAAAGCGTAATTGTCCTTACATGGGATGTTTTTCTTTCCATATAAATCACTTCGGACTTAAATATTGTCTACAGGTTACACACCACTAAATGTTCACCGGAAGTGGTAATTTGCCGGAAAAAGAAAGTGTGACATGCAGCATATTCATTATTTGAGAGTACATGGAGTCCTCATTTGGGATGTTTTTTAATATTAAAGTGTATGTATGTCTTTGTCAATGCTTTTCCTATGAAACTATGCAAAAAATCAATGGATCTACTTAGTTTGCTCGCAAAGACTGGTTAAAAGGGATGGTAACTCTGTACGGCTTGTGAAGAATGAAAAACATGGATGTTTCCATGGTAGGAACTTTCAATCGAAAATTATCTTCCTATAAGTTACGTAACTGTTTTTATTATACTGATCATTTTTTGCGGAATAGATAGATCTTTCAAGATTTATATAATTTTGGGTATGTAACACCCCTGGGTCATACTGTAATTTGACATTGAAAGTGAGACTTTTTATATACGGCAAAGAAGGATTTTATTTAGTGGTATGTAACCTACACATCATAATTTTATAGCGGAATTTTAGTGCATATTAGATTTAAATGTTTGTGTTTTATTAGTTTGAACACGTCATTGAAACAGTCGAATTCATAATACATGTATATGGATAAGTTACCAAACTATATCTCCTGGGGAACATCAGTACATGTACAAGGTTCTATCCCTCGGTAAGCTCCTACCTACTTTGTCGTATGAACAGAGATCGTTGACAGCTAGGTTCGAAACTGCAAGGCATACACACCGTCCATCCATTCATACATATACCAGACCATAAAACGTGTCAAACGTACATCGCCGATATGTGCAAAAACCCTAAAAACTTATATCCTAAAACGATATCAATTCACTTAGTGCGCTTAATGACAGGCACTTCCGATGTTTGCCGAAAAATACCGAATAAAATCTATTGAACAATTCCAAAGTACAAAGTGCATCTAATCAGCATGGCTTCCGAATTTTGTCGAAAAGTATCGAATTGAACTCAATCCACTAAGAAGGCTTATAATGCACAAATCATTTGCAAATCGCGCCTCTTTACCACCGGGTAGTGCGGAGAATAACGGGTTCTTACATTTTGGTTTCCCCACAATGCCGGGCGACTGCAGGGATATTGTTATAGCATGACTGTAGCAGTCACTTGTTATATATATAAGGGTATACTTACATGGGCCTTCACCATCCAAATGTCCCCATGGCAGGAATATACCAGGCTTTTGCTGGGCCCTAATTCTAAGTGCCTGCTGTATATATTCCATGTAAGGAAGGGTCCCGGTAACAAAGACTGGTGCATAAGCAAAACTTCCGATAAATCCCGGAAAATACCGAATAGAACCGATTGCACGATTCCGCTACTCCGGGAATGTTTCGACATCAAGTTCATTAAGAGCTATTCAAATAACTTGCATATTTCAAGCTGACTGATGGAAATTGACTTGAAAGAATTCTGACAAACTATGAGACAATTCTATACGTGTATTGTACTGACGAATAAATGAAATCAATGGTTTCCAATTATGTTGAACGGTTTCCTCGACAATTTAGAAAAATGCTTTTATTCATTGGTTCATTTGTTGTTTAGTGGAAATCTTTGACAGAGTGAATGATATCACATGCTTGGTTTGTTAGTTGACAATCAACTTGCAGGAATATAATGTATTGGAATCACACAGGAAAATACTATGTTTATCTGAAGTCTTTCAATAACATTGCTTCACTTTCATGTTGTTTTTGCGTATAGTGTTTTAAAGTGTTTTTATTTTTGTATTCAGAATGTTTTGTTTTGTTTTATACGTATATGTTTAAATGTTCTAAAAATGTACAGCCGTTTCCAGTGTGTTTTATTTTTAATCTGTTTTTTGTTTGTTTTTAATGTGTTAAATGTTTAATGTGTTTTGTCAAATTACGCCGGTCAGAGCACCTAGCTTTCCTGAACCTTTGTCTAAACCAGAAGTGCGTTCAACAATGCGAGCGCTTGGGACGACACCGAACGCCTTCGTTCTGAACTCAGGCGCCCGCGCGAGTGCTCGCGGGCGCTCGCGATTCAGCTTGAGAGGTGTTTCGCTTAGATATCAAAGATGGCGGTTGAAAGAAATTCAGTTTTTAATCTCAAAAAAATAATCATGAAAAGTGGAACGCAAACGTGTGTTATACTTGTTCCTCGTAACATATACTTACAAAGCATAGAATTGAAGCTTTTTGGAACCGTAAATTGTATCAGAGTGATTCTTATGAAATTAAATAGGCGAAATATCTATTGTATCAATAGAAATAATTGTCCCCCACCCGCTATTTTCAATAATGACGCCATCTTGGATTTTACAGCGAGCGCTTACAATCGTTCAATAGCCTTACAATTCGCGAAGCAGGCGCTTGCTCGAACGCTCGTATTGTTGAAAGCACTTCAGTACTCACCCACCCTACCACAAGGCCGACAATTTCACCATATACCCTATTAAATGAGGAATATTGACATTTTTGTCAAATTTCATGGAAGAGTATAACCGTCCCAGTAGGGATTTTATCCCGTATCCCCTTCAAAAAACTAGGTTAACAAACTACGTTTAGAGTTGGTGTTTCATGTTTTGTTAGAAGACTTATTGATATCCAGCTATACACACATTCATGTTAAGTTAAAGTGCGGTTTAAAGTCTGCTTCTTTATATATATTCAGCCGACTTTAATTTTTTGAGCGATAACTTCTGATCATTGAAATCTCATTCAGCCAGTTAATCCTTCACAGTTCCAATTTACACCTGGGTGGAGTGGAACAATTGTAGGTAAATTTCTTGCTTAAGGAGTTAGCAATGCCTCTAGTAGGGCTCGAACCAGGGACATTTTTTATCCCTAAGCGCGCGTTCTACCACTAGACCACTGCTCCTACGTATATGAACACATTAGATAATTATTTTACCAACTTGTTTCATATATAGGTTTTTAGTCGTAAACTGGCACGTTTTTACAGGAAGTCAAAATATTAGTTGAGTTGGTTTTTCTTACAATCTAAAACTGAACAAGTTCTGAATACAACAAAAACATGATAAATCTGTTTTAGGATATATTTTTTTAAATTATCATTTTTATTTCTTTTTTTATCACCAAATAAGCAAAAAGAGTAGCCAGAGATTTTATAAAGATGCGAGGGACAATATGATATCCCAGCAGGCTAAGATCTCACTCCAATTACCAGCAAATTACCTAAATACCCCATTTATCTTTTGTCAGTTGACTAGCTTGAATATTAAAACGTCAAACTATCTTGATAAATGGATGAAAAATTGAAGCCGATTTGAATCTTCATTTCACACAGTACGCGTTTTCATAATGCCGACTTTGTTAATTTGAAAAGAACTATCTACAAAGACGAGCAACGAAATGTGTAATGCTTTTTACATTTCATAAAAGGTTTTCAATGAGATATTATCTGCCTTAATAAAAGTTAAAATGTATAAATATTTGACAATCATTGGTTATTTTAGATGAGGCTGGGTTATAGACCCTCGTTTTAATGATCCAGTTTTCAAGTCAATTATTAACTTAATGCAACAATTACGTGATAAATCAGCGATACATGGAGCAAAAGTAAGAAAATAAAAACACAAGAATCACTGTTTTTTGTCGAAATATTAAAACTGGTAAAATTACAAAAGTCATCGAGTCGTTAAAATCTTTCAAACATGGTAATAATAACCAATAATTTCTATTTTTATATTTATCTATTTTTTGTGAAAAACTTAATTACTTTTACTTTATTGCAAGGGTTTCAACATTTGATAATTCTCATTTTTTATTGTCAATGTTATCAAACGTTCATTTTTTATCAAATCTAAAAAAGGTGAAACTATGGCTTCGTGCTACGTGGTTCATTTTTCTTCAAACTAACTGTTTGATACAATCAATTTGGTATCACTTAATAGTTTGTTCTTTCGTTCGTTCGTATGTCCGTCCACTCATTCGCAAGTTTGATCGCTTGTACGTTCGTTCGTTAAAACAAGACATGATTAAGTAATAATGTAACATGCTAATTACTAATTGTACCTTTCACTGAATTATCAAAGTAGTCACCAAGACTAAGGTTTGTTTGCGAGATAATTTGACAGCGGTATTATTCACAGTCTGCGAGTGGACGGCTCATTTCAAATTGCGTGACGTAGACGATGTACACAAGTTGCTAAACATAACGATCTTGTCATGAATATCATAATGAGAAAAGGTCACCTGAACGTGACCCTCGTGAGAAAACGACCAGTAGCGTGTTCAATTACACAAAACGTTACATAACGTTACATAACGATACATTCTGAACTCCTCGGCCATTCGCTGTGAATAACTTATCTAATACACAAATGTGAGATCGTTAAGGCAATGAGTGATGTTTCAAAATTTACGGACTAAAAACGAAACATCACTCAATGCCTAAACGATCATATATATTTGTTTACTTTAACACCCGGTAGTTTCAAAATAGCGTCTAAATATGTCCGAGATGATTCGCAGCGAATGGCCGAGGAGTTCCGAATGTATCGTTACGGAACGTTTTGTAACGTTCGCGGTAACTGAACACAGGGCTGATCTTAATTAACTAGTAGGCGAGCGGAAAAATTTAGATCGGGTTTTAATCAGATTGCATTTACAAGTGTAAACATTATGCAAAATTTAGTTTAGCTCATTTTTGGAATAGTTATTTATCATTTTATGTTATTGTGAGATATAGCTAGGTGTTTTTAGAGTCTTTGTGATATTTTGTCGTTTAATAAATAAATGTAATTTCACTCGATCACAATACGTGCGGCTGATTCGTTGTATTACAACATGTGTTTCAACAATGGACTCGTATACTTAGACAATTGTGATACTTGTTTGATACTAGGTATAGTGATTTAGAAGGGATGAGCAGAAAGTAGTTAAAGCAATCCTTAATATATCTGATAATAAATTTTATTTTGTTGAGAACAAATTTTATCGACTTCACCCGTACAGTTGACATTTGGATATACATGTGTGTCTAGCATTCAGCACAACTTTTTTACTATTCATCAAGGAACGGTTGTTTGCTGATGCTAAGGTTACATTATCATGAATGCTTATTAGGATCGCTATAGATTCAATCCTGCAGCGATCGTTGAAGTAATTCTTATAAACCCGTGATATATATGTTATCTATGTACTGTTTGTTTGAAACCATGTATGCAAATATCACGACTAAAAGTCACATATCTGGCATCATCCGTACTGTTTATAACCGTACTTACTCGGTACCATTATCCATGATTGTGTAGCCGAGGTATAAGATTCGTCTGATAAGCCTTTAACAGTTATAGGAAATTTATATTTTTCCTTTCAAAAATCGCCATACGATGCCCTTCCATGAAATAATATTTGATATAGATCTACCTCTGAGGCGGAGAAGTTGACAGCACCTTGTGAAAATGTTAGCAGGTAGTGATTAAAGTGTGTGTCTTTGTTGGGTTTAACGCCGTAGCAACACATTGTATAAGTCATATAACGGCGGTCAGTCAACCTACTCACTCCTCCTGGAAAGGCTAAATCTCTTGATTTAGCTGGTGACCAACTACTAATCACATACTTTCGTCAGTGACTGACAACTGCCCTACATAATTAAAAATCATTGGTAGGAGGGAGAATGACCGTAGAAATAATTTTTATGACCAAGCTCCACAAAAGTATGCCCGCCCGGGAATCGAACCCACGACCACTTGATCTTGTAGACTTGCGTGCTACCATCTGAGCTAGCCGGGCGGCTTAGTGGTTAAAGAAGTGTTCAGGAATTTTTGTAGGGTGGTCGTATTGTTTCAATGAAAAAACATTCGTTAAAGTTAAAGTACAAAACTGCGACAGATAAAGTCGCAGGTATAAACCACCTTAATCGTTTGTTAAGTAATTCGTATTAACACGGATGGTCTTAAAGTAATTGACTTTACATAAGCAATCATTGCAGAAAAATCAAATATTATGTATGCCAACTACAGCAATTTAAAAAAGACGTTTAAACTTTTACTGTAATTTGTATCAACACGCGGAGTCAAAAGTTGCAAGCAGTGGGGGATATCACTGAATAACATTTTAATAAATTATAAACATACAAGCTACAATCATTTTGTCAAACTAATCAATCATAATTCATTATGTACAAGAGTTTTTGTTGTAAGAAATTGCACCATACAAAATAATATGCAAATTAAAGGTCACATAGAGTTAACAATTTAACAAGGGCTTCAATACATCTAATTAACTTTGAATACCGAAGCCCAAAGAACCCCATAGAATGTAGTAATTGATGGTTGGGTAAATGATTTATTGAAATATACAGTTTTGTAATAAATTACTCGTTCCAGGGCACGTTGAACATGAAACGAAATATATTTTATGAAAGCCACCAAAATTGTATACAATGCTTAATCATAACGCTTGAATAAAATAAAAGGTTATTTATTAAAGGATATCACTTTCAGCCGAAACAAAAAATGAACATTGCAAGTTAGGTAATTTGTCTTTAATATAATATGAAATGTTCGTGGGACAAACAGTCTATTGAAATGAACGATAAAAACTAAGGACGCGTTGAATTTGTTTCTATTAGGCCAACAAATGCAGTGAAAATTGTGTAAGTTTTTATAAATGTATTCCATAGGTTCGGGTTAGCCGTGGAACGTGTTTTATACAACTTATATAAATCACGGACGATCCCATAGTCTGTAGCCTGTTCAATTACACAAAACGTTACAGAACGTTCTGTAACGATACATTCGGAACTCCTCGGCCATTCACTGCAAATAATCTCATCTAATACACAAATATGTGATCGTTAAGGCAATGAGGGATGTTTCTAAATTTAAAGACTAAAAACGAAACATCACTAATTGCCTAAACGATCATATATTTGTTTATTTCAACACATGTAGTTTAAAAATAGCGTCTAAATATGTCCGAGATTAATCGCAGTGAATGGCAGAGGAGTTCCGAATGTATTGTTACGGAACGTTCTGTAATGTTTTGTGTTATTGAACAGGCTATTGGTGCCTGACATACCTTAATATGCGATAAACATTTACAATAAAAGTTTGAAGGCTCGAACTAGTCTTGCTTCAAATATCCAGATAAGTCAAACATTTTACCTAGCATCAAAATATTTCTCATTTATCTACGTGAAAAGGCGGCTTTGAAACTAATAAGAAACAAAAAGCAGCTACAATATCGGATTCGGATGGGTCGATTTATTTAATTACACTATTTATTTTAGCTCGATTGTGACACAAGATCTTACAACATAGATTACTCACTTTGGATTTAACTACCCGGTCCCCAAAGATTTGATTTTGCAGGGTAAAGTGTTTTTGCCCAGGGAAACAACGGGATACGTTTTGGATAAGATTCAAACGAACGCGGTTTGATCAAATGCTTTGTCAGGAACCTTTGTTTTCGAACTTTTCTTGTAGTTCTTTGCTCAAGAAAAAAAGCAAAGTAATTAAAGCCAGATATAAAGTCTCCGCTCGTGTATTCGATCCCTTGTTTCAGCGGTCTATATATGATATCATTTTACGGAGATTGGGTTTGGGCTCGGATTTGTTTGGAAGTTTGGAACCATCCAATGTTTGCCATCAGTAAAAAAAGGTTAGTGTGATTTGAAGTGGTCTTAAACAAACGACCAGGAAGAAGAGAACACACCTGAAACACTTGACAAACGAATCTATCTTCTTTCAACTCTTCTTGATAACTCTTACAAAACACCTTAAATTGTACCCGGAACTTGATTATTAAGAAATCCAAGTTGAACGTGTCTTCCGAACAGATGTCATGCATTGTGCAATGGTTATATTACCCCTATACAATGTTTTGTTCTTCACAAACTGTCACCATACAAAAATATTGATGTGAACAGGTCCCAGTGATATCACTCCGCCATAGACAGTCCCATCAACATAATAAAGTGAACAGGTCTCGGGGATATCACTCCGCTGTAAATAGTCCCAACAACAATCAGCTTTTAATGTGACACGGACCACATTTTATGAGAGCATCGTATTACTTGCGATGAATGAGGGAGGAAAAAAACTAACATTTATATTTATTTTCAAAAAAATAAATCAATTGAGGTATCTAATATCCTTTTCAACATAATATCAATTATACGCTGAACAATACACTAAAAATAGGAGCCGCAGCACAGACTAAACTCCGCACAATAAACCTGTCACATTCGAAGTGTGTAACCGAATATTCGCATTATAACATTTCACATTAAATGTAAATTTCTTTTGTGTCTATTATGTTAAAACGACCATCAACTCTGCTTCAAGACAGCTGTAAACGTACGGGGTAGGATTGGGCCTATTGTACCAGCAACAATTAAAACCACGAAGAATCTGACCTAAACTCCGGGAGCTTTTGTTATAATGTTATCTTATAAGAGCTTTTAAAAGGATAAACTTTCATTCTCGAGCGAGTAAGTTAACAATTTGTGAAACTTGAGTCAAAATATGCGAAACCGACACCTTCTTAGTTGAAACTGTTTAATTTCTAATCATGAGACAGAGCTACATAGCTTATTCATTTTATCATAATAACAACAGTCGCGTGATAAGCGGTAATAGGCAGTCATGAACACTATATACCGTTTATTATTTTTAAAGACTGTTCAAGGGGCTCTCTTTTTCATGAAACATTTCATTGAGGGTCAAGTACCCTGTTAAATAACAAAAACACTAAATATTTTAAATGAATGAATGAATGTCGAAAAAATGTGCATTTTGTTGAAAAGACTTGAATGCGACATTTAGCAATACGAAACTGTAAATCTGTCATTATGAATTTGATTCCACAACACACGTGGGTATATCTGAATAAGGTGCACCGGTGCACTCTCAGACCAAGCTGTTTTTACCTAGCTAGATTTAAGGTTCATCCCAACACAAATCTTCATGTACGGACATTGACATTTCATATTTTTAGACAAGTCATGTTTGACATAGTTGTATCTTTGTATGAACAATACAGGCAAAGTTTATGGGAGCGGAGAAACTAAATTACGAGTATGTAGCATATGTACTTGTGAATATGGAATATTTTTTTATAAAAAAGAAGACAATTGTCACATTGTTGATAACGTGGTTTATATCGATCAATCTTCCTGAGGAATATTTTACTTCACGAACCTGTAAGTTGACGAAAGATTCAATGGAATTCTTCCACGAAAACCTTCTGGCTACAATACCTAAGTCAATATCGCACAAGTCTACTGATCGAGGAGTCATGGGTACGATTACCGAGCTAGACATACTTCCGTGGTGTCTGGTAATGAAAAAATAAACAGCTATTCTCCCTCCTACCACTGATTTTAAATCATGTAGGGCAGTTGTCAGTCACTGACAGAGGTTTGTGCCGGTAACTGGTTTACATCTAAATTCAGAGTTAATTATTCTAGGAAAGGCGAGTAGATCGACTGACCACCTTGATATAACCTTTAAAGACTCAGTGTGGGGCTACAGTGATAAACCCAGCTAAAACACGGGAGAGAGATAAAACAATTAAAGTTTAATCTGTTTTACAAAGAAATTTAACGAAATAGATTTGCAATTATTAAATTTAACGTTCTGCCTCTTCAATTATATGATAAAATAACGTTACCCGTAAATGTCACAATCTTATTCTGAAATGGACCTATTGATATGATTTTCGGAATCCTTGTCGCTGTTACCACAATGTTCACAGTTATTTTGTGATGGTCTGTCAATCTGCTTACTGTTCATAGAAATGTTCAGCTCTCTAGGCCTAAGTTGTTATATGCCGGCATCCATTGTCATTCACTGTCCTTGCATGGGCTTTTAACACTAGATTTAAGCTTTAAACCAGTACTATAGATTTAACTGACCATAGTCATACTTGATACAGAGACAGGAAAGAAAAATAGCCATTAAAAGTAATACATATCTAAACTTCATAGAGTGTGGTATGTTCAGTATAGGAATTGTACTTATGACCATAATACTGACTGAAAGGCAGAGTGGCACCTCTAAGCTTTAATGGTGGGAAGTATGCTAGTTTAAACATCTACTTACAAATTCTTCATTATTTTATTGTCAAGGCTTATGGGAGAAAATGGGTTAGTTTAGTAATTTCTCATTTTCTTCGTTTCATTTTTGATTATATTCATAAACTTTATCATGTGTCGAAATTGTATTTTGTATTATGAATTCTGAATGTAACATTTTGGTAGACAAAATAATTATAGCGAGTCGTTATTTCTTGGTAAACAAAAACCCTTTTCTATCATATGATTTTATAAAATTAGCCATCTTTGAGAGAGATCTTAGCTAATAGACAGGTGTGAGTTATTTTGTCTGTTTTTTGCTTATTTATAACAAACCCGGGTATAAAATATTCATGATTTTTATTGTTTTCATAATTTGATATGAAAGTTAAAAGTAAATAGCTTTTGTAATCATTTCCCGCTCCAGTGAAGCGTGAAATTGATAAAAAGCATCAAAAATAAGGATCCACATTGGTTGAATGCATGTTTATTACCTTCAAAATGAAGCTTTTGTGAACAAGTAATGGTATTTCACGATATCAACGAGTTTAACAGCCCCATCCTTTGAGAAATGACAAAGCCTTTATTATGTTAATAAGTCGTGTATCATTTCAGATAGGAAAATAACTTTATTGATTACAAATTTATTACAATAGTCATTTTGACGAAAGTGTAATTTAGAATTTTAAAGAATAGCTTTGCTCTTTTTGAAGATGTCGATTTAATTTGATTTTTATGTGACCGCGATAATAAACTCATCCATGAATGAAATATTCCGGCTCTTTCTAAATGAAAATTATGTACCTAAATTTTTATACTAAGAGTTTATCATCTCGTACAATCACGTTACTAACGAGAACATACACATATTTCATTCTGGTGTCAATTAAAGAAAAATACCGATTTGTTAGATTAATAAATTAAACATAGTATAAAATATATTTTAAAAATAACCACAATATTTTTTAATACGGAGCCCCTACAGTGACATTTTAAAATACTCTCATTTTGTCAAAACGTAGGTATTTTTTTGTTTTTACGAAATATTTGTTTTCGTTTTACGTATTTTTTTTTCTTGTTTAAACGGAATTATATTACAAAACGAAATAATTATTCTATTTCGAAAAGGGTACTTAATGTTTCGAGAAAAGTATTTCTGTTAAACGAAAAAAAAATCCGTAAAATAACAAGTCATAGTATGTTCACAGGATAAAATTGTCAATATAGGAAAATATATCAAGATGTCCTTATAACGACTCCGTAGTTTCACATAATTATCGATGAACATTTCTGTTGGATTGTTCGGGGGTGTTTTATGAGTATAGCTTTACTTAGACAATTCAGACTAATTTTGGTTTTGAGGGGTTTGGGAGCTTCGTTGTTCCAGAGTCTGCCTTAATGTGTATGAACTTTATAAACAATTACTGTGAACTTAGAAAACTGGATTTTTGTAAAAAAGATATCATTGTTCGATTGTAACAAAAATTATGTCTTTATTTAGTACAATACTCGTAAATACAGAAATACAGTACTTGCCAAAAGTCATTGAATAAAATCAGGGTGTCAGGATGAACGGATTCACATTTCATTCATTAAAAAAAGAAAAAAAAAGACACCACGCAAATTAAAGAATAAACACCATTAAGTCTATCGAACTGATTGAAACTATGTTACAATGAACACGAAATGTTATGTGGAAACCACACAAAGCCGAATTTTCATAAAGATCTGACAATAAATGGCAGAAATATATGGTAAAGAAAAAAATTAACGTAATTGTGAACGACACCGCCATACCGCCTGTCCGGGTTTAGCCAAACTATAAGCCGATTTTTTCGGTGAAAAATTCAGCTACATGTAATTATAATAAAATTACTTTCAATATATACATGTATGATCGGATTATCTATTACAATTATTTGTGCAAGAACTTTTGGAGGGCACTGTATGTCTTTTCTCATTACGACACTCGAACATATATTATTCAACACTGAATGGAGGAGTGACTTTGTTGAATCATTTCTGAAATTATTTACAACTATAATAAAGAGAACAACACAATACCTTATTGTTACATTGTTACTGCAAACAGAGGTTGTTGTAGGGCGGGGCAAGATCTGCTCTTCGGAAACAAGAGTTACAAGAATGGAGCCCAATTGGGCAGCTTAGATAAGTACTATTATTTGCATCGAGCAAAATAGTTCAATATGACTGCCCCAGAGAAAAATAACAGGGTCTATGTCAAATCACTTATTTAATGACAATATTACTTAATAACTACTTACAGACCAGTTTTTATGTTTACCAATCAGAGCGCAGAAATGTGTTATTGGACAAGAATTATAACAGATTTCGGCCCTGTTTGCAGTTTTATATAAAAAAAACCAGGTTTTGCAGTATTGTGCAGTGAATTTGGCACTTTGTAGGGCAAATATTTAATAACACATAGTTCAAGTATTTTATAACGCATCGGTATAAACGGTTTTAAAGAAAATAGGTACAAAACGACAATACAGCAATGTTTCAGGATATATCATATAACGAGGGATTGCAGATACGTTGCACGATGCATTCTGCAATTTCAGTAATGTATCGCGATAATTCAGAAACGTATCGGGACATATTACAATATTCAAGAAGTATAGTACACACATTATTGCAATCTTATTGATTGATATAAAAGTGCATTTACTTGTTAAATTGATGCGTTTAATTTACATGTAATAAAGTGATGAAACTATAACCGTGAAATTATATAGAATCATGCATCATCAATTATTTTGAATAAAACATTTGAAGTAAAAGGATGAACAAAACATACATTATATGCCGACAGGTGAACTTAGCACGTCTATTTTTCATTTCTTGCAATTTTAATAATTATTCAATAATAAAACTGAACATATCTTTTATTTTATCACAGTATTATAGAAAATACAACCAAGACGGTACATTATGTCATTATCAACAATCAACTGTCAAATTTGTCATGGAGTAGCTGTCCTTAATTATAATACATTCTTCAGTCACCCGCCCAGTTCAGTTGGTAAAACACTAGTCTACCAAGTGAAAGGTCGTGGATTCGATTCCAGGGCGGGCATATTATTCGTAAAATTTGGTCATACAAAATTTCTACGGGGAAATCCCTCCTACCACTGATTCTTAATTATGTAGGACAGCAGGCTCTGTCTGACGGAGGTATGTGCATAGTTTCTAGGAACGGTAAATAGGTTGACTGACCACCATGATATGACCTATACATTGATGTATACATGTACAATGTTTTGCTACGACGTAAATTCCAACAAAAAAGTTCACAAAAATTGACCATTGTTCTCAAGATCAAGTTGTAAACATAAATGTCTTAGTATTTATAGCCAGCATCATTGCAAGTTTGACAAAGAGTATATTTTAATTTATTAAAATATCAACAAAAACATAACGATGCAACAGGATAGCATAGTGTTGGCATAGTGGTGTAAAAATGATATATTTACGTATATCAAACGAATTGGGTTGGAACCAGTGAGTGGAAATTATTTTATTTATCCATTATAATTGCCTGTTTATAAAAAGTTAAATTAAGTTCGAATTTTAGAAAATTTCGCGTTTTTCTATGCGAGTATGTTTTTTTCGAATGCAACATTCATTTGAGACTTTGTGCAATGCTAATGAATGTTTCCGTGGACTTAGTACAGTGCTCTCAAAAAAGTTCTTAAACAAACGACATTTTGAGGAAAACACAAGTATGCCTATCACAATTAATAGTAGTAATTTTACTATGATTAAAGCTTATTCATGTAACATATTTTCTTTAATCTTTTGTTCATATCAAATACTGATTTTGGAATTTGCACTGACGATTGTCAGATCTGTAACTATTTAGATATTGAAGATGAATACCATTTTGTTATTACCTGTCCTGTCTATTCAAATATTCGTAAAATGTATATTAAGCCATATTTCCTTAATATTCCAAGCATGTTGAAATTTATTGAACTTAATCAGTCTCGAAATAAAGATATTTTACTAAATCTTGCATTAAACTATAAGACAGCAATATACAGTAGAAACAATATCTTATATCCTTCAGGTTAAATGTTTGTATTCTAATATGTTTCACACATTGATATATTTGTATACATTTATATGTTAATTACTTTATATAGGGATCCATTACCGATTTTGAATAGAAACATTGACAATGTACTTTATATTTATATGTATATATGTATAACATCATAACTATGTACTATGCACACGTCTACCAAAATAAAGTCGGTTCTATTTAGACAGAGGATAAAGTTAAAATAAAATATAGAAACTAGTTAGTTCAACATTTGATACTAGTTCAAAAAAGCACAGTTACAATAAAAGTGTTCATACTAACTAATGGTCTATAATATTTGATATATAGAATATGACAATAGAAATGACGGTTGATTTTTCATCTGTTTTTGTTTCTTTAGAAAATAATTGAATTATCATCAACAACAGAGATCTTGGATTCTTTAAATAAACTAATCTTACGATAAAAATCATCGTTACCACATTTTGATAAATTTGTTGCATCAGGTCAGATGTTTCATGATTAAACCCAATGTCTAGAACGAACGTCCACTTTGATGTTAGATTGATATCAAGCAAGCTACTTTCAAGTATGGTTTGGTCAGGAGTTCAATGTCATTTTGTGTTGAAATAGAAATGCACGTACCATACAGCAAAACTGATAAATAATAATTTTGTTTATGTTTTTCCTGTGTTTCAAATATTTACCCAAATATGACATGACGTTATTTCTCCTGAGCAATGTCGAGAAATCAAATTTTATATTTTTTTTATAACATTGTCATTGTTTTCATATGTATATGTACTACTTATACTGTTTTGAATTATTTATTAACCTAATCTAGGTAGATATATTTGTGTATTTAAGATTTAATTATGATTTAATGCAGAGGACCCCCATTGGAAATAAGTCTAAGGACTTTATAGGCTATCATGTGACGCTATTTTTCGTATTTCTGGATTCAATCTGAACCTTAATATTATATTGTGCATTTTTACTCAACGTATTTTATGCATCTTTTTTGTACAGAGATATTTTATATCATATCATTTATTTTCTTGTATTGTTAAATAGGTATGTTATGTAAAAGCATCACAAATAAATCTATCTAAAACTCTACGATGGGGTCATTTATGTTTAACAAGATGTCGTTTTTACATTTTATTTTTACTACAATCAAAATATAAGATTTTATATTTCTATCAAATAACACCACAGTTATTGGTAAAACATGAAAGAAATTACAAATAAAATAAATAGAAATATTGTGTTTTATATATGCAAAAATACTTGTTGGTCAAAGCCGAATTGTCAATTGAGTAGAGTTATATACTATATGATATACAAAAAACAAATGTTACATTAGATTATTCTAGAATGTCTTAAGATTGTTTCACTTGTATACAGTAAAAAGTGTTACATTATTTGTTGATAGAACGTTCTGTAAGAATCTTGAATGTACTACTCAATTGTTTTTTTACCTTGACGTTTCTATAAAATACTGGAAAATTCTATGAGAATATGTATAAAGGCCACTGGTCCTGTGTTATCTACTATTCAGTCATACTCTGTAGTTACTAAGTTTAGAAATTACTATACAGTCGTTATAGGTGTTTTTTTATCAGACAATGTTGGAATAATAGAATTAGAATCCAGTGGTGCTTTTCACAAAAATTCTTACGAAAAAAATGTTCGTAAGTCAGTTTTATATAATTAGCACTTAAAGTCAGACGGATGATAAGCATAACTATGATATGATATTCGAAAGGTA
Organism: Mactra quadrangularis; assembly: GCA_025267735.1. Lineage (NCBI taxonomy): Eukaryota > Metazoa > Mollusca > Bivalvia > Venerida > Mactridae > Mactra > Mactra quadrangularis. The sequence goes on from CM046293.1 coordinate 32,117,324, forward strand.
TACACAATTCTATACAATTTGTATAATATTTAGAAATGATAAGCCAAAAATGAGTGTTTTATTGATGTTTCTTGCTTTTGACTTACGAAGATTTTTTTCGTAAGAATTTTTGTGAAAAGCACCACTTGTTTGTTGCTAGTTTCATTCCTTTTCTGTACCGTAACAGTAGAAAGTGTCGCAAAGTGAAGGACTTGAACCCTGAAACTTGCGATACCTAAGCGAGTGTCCTTCGTTGTACCACAAGACTAATGCTTCTTCTATCGTATACACCGTTTTCTTTGAGTTCTTACTTAAAGACATCTTTAATTTATGGGTTCAATGTCTCTTTATTTCAACAGGATTTCAGGACTTTCATATTTGGGTTTAACATTGTAGCAACACATAGTATAGGTCATATCACGTGCGGTCAATCAACCTACTTACCGTTCCTGGAAAGGCTGAATCTCTAGATTTAACTGTCAACCAGTTACTAGGAACGTACTTCCGTCAGTGACTGACAACTGTCCTACATAATGAAGCAATGGAAGGAGAAAGAAAGGCCGCAGAAATTATTTCGTGACCAAACTCCACGAAAATATTACCCGTACTTGAGAATCGAACCCATAACCAATCAGTCAACTTAGATATAGCAGGGCGGGCTAAGTTATCACTTAATTGTATTAGTACTCCAATCGGTACAGAGTATCCTTAAGATCATGTATATGGTCATACATGTTTATTGACTTTAACTAATGAACGTGTCCATTTAATCTTGGTAAATAACGGGATGCATGTGCTTTATTTTATTTAATTTAAACATACCACTTTGACATTTAATATTTATTATCAATAGTACAATCTATATAATAATAATAGATACATGTATAAGTAGTAAACTTTATAAGATGATGTCAATTAGTAAGTGTTTTGTCATACATTGTATATTAATTGTGCATGCATTTCTTTTATATTTAATATTGTATATATGTTATTTGTAAAAAATACTGCCAAAGTTTTTCTTGGCGATGAACATATTGTTTATGCCAAAAAATATTTTGACTTGACTTTGACTTGACTTGATTAGATATGTTTAAACTGACTAGAATATAAAATTGTTATAATGTATCACCCTAAAATATTGGTTTTAATGGAACCGACCAAGTTAATAAACTCCTTATTTACATAAACAAACTGTGTAACTGTGCAGCTTTGATATTATTTAACAATTAATATATGTAAGGTAGACAACTCAAAGTTTGTGTCAAAAATAAATACAATTTAATTTACCATTCTTGAACCATATTAACTCACAACATTCGGAAAAGATTGGTCAACTTGGCTAGCAGTCAAGTGTTGCATGAATTGCTTACATCCAATGCCTTAGCAAGCGGGATATTTTAAAACGTATCACTCTTTTGTTGCGGACGATAAGTCAACAACAGATTGATCATATATTCGTCCAGCACCTTTAACCTGCAGCACCCGAAAATCCGAAAAAGGGAAAAAAAGATTTTTTGCTCCTGCTACCGGAAATCTGTACTGCATCAAGAATTTCAGCAAGGATCAGAGTTTTGGCACTCGTTTAAGTATTTTTACTGAAAGAAACAAAAAAATAGCCGTCAGGGCACCATACGGGCGCCGTGCGATCCAGTTCCGCAAGGACCCGCACGAACTCTTGCGTACCCGTACGGACTGACACGTTTTTACCAGGGTCCGTGAAATGAGCCCAGGATACACGAATTGGTTTCAGATGTACAAATGTGGTAAACTGTTAACTTACGTCATTAGAATTGACAATGGCACCTGTCCTTTGTTAAGAAAATTAACTACTACTCTCTTTTTCCTAATCCTTATTTTCACAAAAGTAGTATGCATGCATGTCAATGATAAATGCAATGCATTAACCTTTTAACGCGCTATTTGCCATTAAATTGATTTTCATTAGATAAACAGTGACGTAGAATTAACCATTACATAAGCTCTCTAAACGGCTGAGCTTAACCGTGACGTCATATACGTATGTTCTCTAAGATTGAAAAGTATTACAGGTCGATCCATTACTTAAAAAAAGATTTTACATTCTTACAATATTATTGCCCAAAAGTACTCCAACAGGCTTAATTAAATTAGCTTAGACCTACATAATAATTTACCAAAATATCAAAGCCTACATGTACTTTCGTACAAAAAGTCAAAAGGTTTGGTCCATTACAAGTTTAAAGGGATGTTGACCCATTTGTTTCGGGGTTACTTAAGTATAGTTATATGTTGTTAAGTTTCAAGCATTATTTATCCAAATAATCAAACTATATACATGTACATGTATCAAAAAGTCCACACGTATGGTCTATTCTATTCTGTTCTATAAAAGTGCTTATTCTAAAATTCTCATTCACGCTAAAAGTCAAAGTTTGATATTTCTAATGGCTGAACATAAATCTGGTAAAGTATTTCTTGTATCAAATAGGACAGTTGACTTTCACTTGTTAAGGTATGTGTTTAGTACTGGTTAAAATCAAATATCAAGAACTCTTGACACCTCAAAGAAGAACGAGTAGATTGGTTGAACTCCCCCCCCCCCCCCGATAAGACTGATCTTCGAAATATTGATGTATTTGTAGCGATATGAAGACTACATCAAACGTATCGCAGATTCAGCTATAGGCATTGCGGCTCAGGTTGTTGGTCACATGCCTGGTTGAAACCAGCTGATGGCGGTTGTGAAGTGATCACGATTCTAGAGAAACATGGTAATATCTTAATAATGTAATCACTTTAATAAGATAAAAACACTCATTCATGAAAGTATGGGTTTGGACTGACGAATTATAGAATTAAACTTTAATTATGTTTGTTCGCGTGTTTGTTTTGCAGAGCGTCAGGTTTTTTATTTATTTCAATCACGTTGATAACTTCGCTAATCCTGTTTTTTCATTCTGTTATTAAACGTGTCGCACGCAGCTTTAGTTCAACATGGAAATAACTAAGTACCAAGTACGTAATTTCCAACATTTTCACCGAATCCCAGTTTAATTAATTATTGTATTTCATTTGTTAACTAAATCTTACTAAATGTTTACGCTAAGTTGAAGCAACCTTTTATAATACCCGACCACGGGACTAGCCGTTCTATTATATTCAAGACTTTACTTGCTTACGTCTTTCTTAAGCTCGCACGACTCGGTTCCAAAACATCGATGAATAAAATAAATTCCTAAGAAATCTTTTATCCCTTGATTAGATTTTATCAACAACCAATGTTAAGCACATTACGGTCTGGCAGTAATTTCCCTGATCATCCGTACAAAGCTAATATTTCCACAATTCCGGAGTAATTAATTACCACTGGCTTTTATACCCATCTTTTGTACGGTTTCTTTAAGACGGGGTTTTAACTACAACTGGAATCACGTTTAACACAAATGCCATTGTGAGGCAAACAAACTTACTTTCAGACGGATAATACAGATAATTCCAAGGATGGTGTTAAGTCTTAGAAATTTCTTTAATAAAAATGAGATAAACATTTCATTACTTCAACAGAAAATCCAGTATATCTTAGATATAACAGGCTTTATGGTCACATGTAAATGTATCAATAAGAAACACCCTGCTACAGTTTGAAAGTACTAACTATTCTAAGGGTGAAAACGAACTGCTTAAAAACCAGCATAATATTTAAAAAAGAACAGCCAAAGTTGTATAAGTATCCAACGATTATAACAACGAAATACATAACATTTAAAATTTAAAATAAATGGGCTTATAGAATAGTAAATTAAATTACGAGGAAATCATGACTGGCGCAAATCAAATTGCATATGGTCGCTATGGACAGTATAACGACCATCTTATCCAAAATAACAACATCGCCCCACATACCATAAAACAGCGAGGAGTAGCTTTTGGGTTATTGGGTTAGCACACAACAAGAGCGACAACAGAATTACTACAAGCTAACAACATCACACTGATGTGCATACCGCCGAAATCTCCAGCCTGAACATAATTTAACACGTATGAGGTGCATTGAATTGCCTTGGTGTTGCACTCAAAACACCAGGTGGGCAGTCATACATCAGAATCACGTCCAACAGTATGTTAGAAATTTATTATTTTATTTTGTTGGTTTTAACGACGTAGCAACACATTGTATAGGTCATATAACGGCCTCCAGCGCATCTAACCTAGCTTTCCTGGACTCTTGTCTATAACCAGTAATCACCTATCCTTCCACAAGACCGGAAACTTCTCCATATACCTTGTTAATGGAGAAAAATTGACATTATTGTAAATTTTTCATGAAAGGGTATAACCTCCCCGTATGGAATTCGAACCAGTACCCACTTCGGGACACTAGATTCGAAAAGTCCCGGTGCGCTACCAACTGCGCTACCGACCCGGGTTAATGATTACACAATGCCAAGCGATTCTGAACAGTCATGGATGCCACACTTGTTTATAAAGTACATGACAATTTTCATTGCGAGGATGCACGTGTAGGCCTTAGAGTATGATCAATTTCTCTGTGATGTGACGCTTTATTTGATATACAGTATAACACATAGAATGATCACATTCTTAGTTTAATATTAGTGTTTTGAAAATATATTTTGGAAGGTTTATTTTGCTGCTTTTAATTTCCATTTGATTCCGCCTTCCCGCTTATATGGTCCTAGAAGTTAAAAAAGGTGGCTACGTCTCTGCATATAAGTTGATATTCGTCGAGCTCGCTTTGAGGCTTTGCCTTAGTCATATTATAATTTAAAAATCTGACATGGTGAAAACATGAAATACATTGTACAATTATATATTAATTTCTTAGAAATGTTCTATGGTTGTAGACATAGTCTTGTATATGTAGATTTTTACCATAATCATAAAACAAAGGTCGATAGCGCGGTTGGTAGCGCGCTGGGATTTGGAATCTCGTGCACCAAAGGGTTCGAATCCCACCCGGTGAGGTTATACATGTACCCTTCCAAGAAAATTTGACAATAATGTCTATTTTCCTCCATTGATAAAATATATTGAGAAGTTTCGGCCAAGTGGAAGAGTAGGTGAGTACTGGTTATAGACAAGGGTCCAGGAAAATTAGGTTAGGTGCGCTGGACGCCGAAAAGTGACCTTAATTGTATTGACAGGGCGTTAATCTCAGTAAAAATAAACCATAATCATAGTCTAGTTGCATGAGTTGACCATTTATTTAGCACATAGGACAAAACAGCATGACAACCTCGATTATAAAAATAATGAATTGAACATTTGCTATCGCTGTTAAGATGATAAAACATCGAGTTCTGTTTTCAAGAAATTTAGAAATATGTCTGCAGCAGCAACAACACAAACTGGATTGTTTAGCCTTTGTGGATTCTTTATCGTCTTCTGTTTCGTCATTAGTGACATCACTGCTTTCATCACTTTTTATAACAATAATTTCATTATTAGTGTCGTCATTGGATTTATCACTTTTAATGTCAATGATTACATCATTTGTGACGTCATTTCCTTCCTCATCAACTATGCCATTTTCGTTACATTTGATTTTTCTAATACCGTCCAATTCATTACTTTCATCTTCTGTCATTTTTTCCAAAGTTTTTTTCTGTCGTTTTTTACTGTTTGTCTTTTTACTTATGCCCTTGACTTCACCGATTTCATCCTTTTGTTCGTCGATGACGTCTTCTATCTCCTTTTTACGTGCATCAATCGAATCAGTTATATTTTTCTTCTGTTTGTCGATGACATCATCAATTTTCTTTTTGCGTTCATCTATTTTATTCTCAATTTTCTCCTTTGCATTTTCAATTGTGTCCTTAATTTTCAAATACTTTGTAACGACCGTTCCGACGAAACTAATAACGTTTTTTAAAAAAGCGTTTGACTTTGGTTCATTGACCTTTTCGTCACCGTCTTTTATTTCTATTATTGCGTCGTCACTTCTGGAGTTTTCCCCTTCATCTTTTTCATAGTTTGCACCATTGACTTTTGCTTCAGTTTTGTTCCCTGTTATTTCTTGTTCATTATTATCTTTGACATTTTCCTTGATTTTGGCTTTGAATGATTCGTCGCTTTTGTCTTTAATTTTATCTTTGACTTTGTCGTCTTGAGCTTGAGGCGAAACTTTGGATTTTATACGTTTAGTAATTGATTCTGGCAGACAACAACAGCCACTGGACTCTTTGTTTTTATCAGAGTCTCCTTTCATTGTATCTTCACGTCCAAGCCTTTTCTTGCACGCTCCCGCCAGTAGAAACATCTTTTTCACTATAGGCATGAACAGTATCAATTGGAATCCATTCACGGAGAGAGCAGCGAGTAATGAGTCAAAGAAATCTAATGCTCTTTGCCAGGCATCGCTCCAATCTATATCATAGGAATAATTCAATATGGTGCTAACAGACTTTGGCAGCACGGAGCACACGTAAGTGGAAAACGTAAGGATAAATGTACATTTAAAACAATTGTTGTACATATAATTGTCCTCGCATAACTCACGAAACAGACAAAACACTTGTAGCAGTTGTAATATAGAACTTGAACATTGAATCACCAATGTAGGAATCCATATTAAATCAGAAAAACTTCGTGTATCGTCCACAGTGTCTAATGTGTCACCAATGTCTGTGAATACAGTATAGAACTTGACATAACCTGTTACAATATTTATCATCGTAATAACTATGACAACTAGTTTTATGATTTGATAGCAACACAGCGCCATCTTTGTTGTTGTTGTAGTGTCTTTTCAACGAGTACCCGTATGAGACTGGAGAGTGTTGCTTCACTATATTATGTTTTCTTTTTCATTCTCATCAGACATATTGGATAATTGGAAAATTCTCAATTTAAAATTACGATTGGTTTTATATCTATTGCAGAATGGGTATTCTAAATTTTAAAGTACATCAATGAGTATGGTCTCTTATATAACACCTGTATAAGTAAATAAACTTGCGGATCACAAAGTCTCGGAACCAAAATCTATTGTTTAAGTACCCTTCAAAGTTTGAAACATATTCACTCTTAATAACCTCAATTCATCAGCCTATTCAATGTCCACAGGTCCAAACTACGTTAAAACTTTTTTTTTAGAATGTCTCACTGTATCGTTTCTAGTTTTGCTCTTATCTATAGCATTCGTTCTTTAAAGTCCAGTAATAGCAAAACATATAGTTCGGAATATTGAAAACTTACATTTTAAATCATTAAAATATTTTATATTCTACTAAAACTAGACTGGATCCAGATTATATTCACTTGTATATCGGTCTACGATACAAGCATTTATATTTTAAGTACATCAGAACTGGTTATAAAACTGATTAGTTTCAAATGCATTCGCAAATCATCGCTTATTTCCGTAAAATATGCGAACCATAGTAATATCCGAAGTACAAAATGTAATCCCGTTGTCTCCGTTGAAAGGCGAAAATTTTAATAACCTTCATGTATATTAAATTTAATATATTCTAACTGCGTAGTCGATAAAATAAGCTTTAAAGCTATCCGCTCATACATTTCTATTTTGATGTTTGAAAAATACTAATTATGTTAAGAAAGTGAATTCTTAATATTTTAGTTGTTGTAAAGTGGCTTTTTATAGTCGGTCATATGTAATAATTGCAAATATAATATTTCAAGACAAACTAACCTATATATTGTGAACAATATAAAACATTAAAGTCACAAAAACGCAATAAAATTATAGATACCATTTTTAACAGGGTAAGTTTTATACCAAATTCCCCATCATTTACAGGTGTATGTCAGTTTGTACAAAAATTGTTATTACCAGAACACTACTTTCTGCTTCCAAAATGTCTTTTACAAAATTTTGGAATAAAATAGAAAAAGTTGAGAATTAAAGTTAATTTTGTGAACGATCTGCTTTAATCCTCTGCTGGCTAGGTATGAGATTATCACTTATCTTGTAACGTCTTACAAATCGTTGACCTGCTTGCAATGTGACCTCAGTTCACACCATTCAAGGTCTAGACGTTACAAGATTAGTTTCTATTGTTTTTACTTTTGTTGGTTTGGTTTAGCGCCGTTGTAACACATTGTATAAATCATATCACGGCGGTAAGTCAACCTACTCACTGTTCCTGAGGGGGCTGGATTTACATGTAATTGTTAACCAGATACAAGGGACATATTATGTAATGTGGGAGTATTTTTGTCAGCAACATGACTTCTCCATAAACATACTATGATCATACCTGCTGTTTCTAGTATATGGCCAACCTATTTCTACGTTCGGCTTAATAGAGGTACTTTCACTTTGAAAAGCAATAAATAACATGAACATATTTAAGCAATATTTGCATTTATTTGAAAAGCTTGTTCATTGAAGGTGTTTGAAATAGATTTAGATAAATGTCTATTTTACCCTAAACAGTGTTACTTTTGATAGAGGTGCTTCAAAGTATGGACACTTGGTCAAACTAAGAAAGCAAAACGCTTTGATATATTTTTGTGTCTCTAATGCATGTTTCATTAATAACTTAATGTTTTAAACAGTTTTCATACCCGATGTCATAAAATATATACTGACACGCAAAAAACTATACACTCAGTAGAAGACAAATTTCACATACAAAGTTAAATTCATTGTAGGTATGTTTGGTATATTCTTTAAGCCTATTTCACATCACGCTTGCGGCAGCCGTACGACAACATTTTATGAAAAATCGCAGAACTTTGTACGAACGCCGCAAGACAGTCGTGCGTTTTTTCAGGTGATCGCATCGTCGTAGACGTCGCAAGTCAAATTTTCAACACGTTTATTTCTCTTGCGATCTCTATGCGATTTTTGGAGCCCGCAAGACAGTCGTGCGACTGCCGTAACACAACCGTACGTCATTCTTGAGACAGTCGCACGTCAGTTAAAGAATTAGGCGTTCGCATGAATATCGTACGACTCTCGTACAAGTTTGCGTTTGTCGTGCGATTGACGTACGGATGACGTACGAAACTTTTCGAAATCTCACGACAGTCTTACGACAGTCGTTAGTGTTTGTACGACAGCCTCGCGATTATCGCAAGGCAGTCGTGCGTAATCACGTGCGACGAACAACCTACGGGTCGTGAGAGCGTCGTACGACCGCCGTACGACGATTGCACGGACAGTTTGATGTATCTGCGGCGGCTGCGATTCGTCTGCGATTTCGTTCGCAGTAAAAATCGTACGACGAAAAAATCGCACGGCTGATGTGAAACAGGCTTTAGCAAAATCTATTTGCCACATATCTATGCAAACTTAACTAGGCAAAATTAACGTTTAAATAGAGAAGGACGGAAAGTAAAAGTTGCAGACGTTCTTTGTTTTTTCTTTGTTTGTATTAACTTAGGAAAATAGTTCAATAATCCCATCGGCGTCATTAGACGTTACGGTCTTTGCGTTTACGATTGCTTGCTGCCATCCGTTGACGTGGTGGACATAATAGATATTGATGTATAATCACATAGAATGCCAACATTTTGGGAGAGTTGGTGAGTACTGGTTACAGACAAAGGTCCAAGAAAGCTTAATGTTTTGGTCACCATAACATGACCATCATTGTGTTGGCACGACGTTAAATCAAATGAATAAATAAGACATACTGGAGTATTTAAAGGTACTAGTACACAGATTTGGTTTATTTTTTCTATATTTTCAAAATATCATTCAGTGTATGTAATTGTGTTAAAACGTTATTTCTTAATACTGTAAGAGAAAACTGATCAATAGGTTGCAAGAAATATACAAAAAAATGTACAATTAAGTCATAAGAATGCACTGAAATAGTCTATACCGTTACATATGGGTTAGAGTTTTACTACATTAAACACCATCATTTTTAGTTATATGCCAATTTGCACTAAAATTGTCATTATCAGAACACTAGTTTCCTGCTTCCAAAAATATTGCCATACAATTTTGATAGTTTTAGAAAAGTTGATATTTAAGTTGAAATCTGTGAATGTGTATCTTTAAAGAACACATGTTAAATCTTGTTGAGTTTTTTTTATAGCAAATATGTGTTTATTACAAACTTTTTTTTATTGTATTTAACATGACTGTACTCATTGTGCCCTTCTGATTCTACAAATCTTATAACATTCCAGCCTCACCATCAAACAAGTCAAACTAACATTCTCGTGTTTTTTCATTGTCTCTTTAATTGCTTTAAGCCGATGGTTTACTGAGAGAAATAAAACATCCCCAGACATTTCAACTTTCTTACTATCAATATGATGCATCCAAGTGCGCAAACAGCTTTCAATTTCATTCAGAGTAATGAAAGACCTCAAAGAAATGTTGGGACATTTGTTATGTGTATCCTGACAACTGTTTCTATGGATTATTTCTTAGGCGGATGAATAGTCTTTTATTTCCTGTAACAGATTACTGATTAGTCCGCGGTGATTTGTTTGTTCGGGCCGTGTAAACAATACGAAACAAACACGCCAAGACAAGGCAGCTCATCTGCGATGTCATAAAATGTCAATTTCTCTGGAAGAATCTGCCAAAATAGAAAAGAACAAGTTTTCTAATCAGAATTCTTTTTAAATGAAGTTTCATCACTCAAATATTTGGGATAATTGAACAAAGTTTTAATCTGTATCCTCTGAAAAGGTCTTTGTCGTACATAAAAGGCTACATTTGTCGAAAAACAGACAAAAATGTATTATTCCGCCATGGAAATTCACGACATCGTCTGAGAGCTTAAGAACTATTGTGTAAACATTTAACCGCGTAAGAAAATAGTGCCAAAATAGTGTGGAATTATTCGCGCTAGGATATTTTACTGACGATCTTTTGACTTTGTGACATGGGGTTGAAAATAATCCAGAATGCAATTATACGTTTTAAAATAGCGGAATAATTTATGACATAAGAATTAGGATTCATCGAAATGAAGGCAAAGCAACTTGGTGATTGTGTTTGAACAGAAAAGATTCAATGTTTGAATTATTCGACAAATGAAAATAACTTGAATATATTTCTTTGAGACTTGTTCTGGTTTGTTTACTTTCGCATATCATGAATATTTTGAAGACTTCGTAAGTAAAGATTTGAGTTTGCTTCACTCATAAATCATATACGATCTCGCCATGAATCAATTCTTAATTTTGCTTACTGAACTTTTTCTTTGATCCCATTAGCCTTACAACTTGTTAGCAGTTTGACTTTATATCAACTTATTACAACATGTGTAGACAATCTGTCATTAGTTTAAGATAATAAACAACAAAATAATGACTTACTATTTGTTGTATGAAAATGAATTGTCTCCCTTCACAGACTTGTCAGCCATTTTCTGATGATTTCACAAAATGGAATAAAGTGGTTTTTTTTGTTTGTTTTGATGAACATTTCTGAAATTGCAGAAACTATTTTTTCTTTCATGTTTTACAATGCAATGTGGTGTTATTCACAAAAAATGAACGGTGAAAAAATAAAATCTTAAATTTTATTGTAGTGAAAATGGCATTATCTTTGGCGTCCCGAGTTTAAACCGCTAAAGGACACCAGCGGTTGCTTTACTTCACCTAACCCAGTTGTTAATAGATACCTGCACGAGTGAGTATCAATCCATTGTTTCAATATGTCGGCTGTACTTTTGCTCAATTGAAATCCATAGATACCAGGACTCTAGGAGTCAAATGACAAGAAGTAATAGCATGAAGCGTAGATTATCAAATGCGAACACTACTAAATTTCGTTGGAACTACGAAAGTAAAAGCACTGCTATTGAAATAGGTAATGGTTTGGTAGACTTTTCGGATGTCAGATGCTGGACATTATAAATGTGATTGGTTCATGAAAATGGTTTCCATCCCATGACAAAATATAGTAAAATATTCAAAAATAATGGTTTAAGAATTATGGGAATTTCCTTTGTCTCCAAACTTTTGTTGGGTACAATAAATACACCATATTATTTGACTATAATTTATGTATCATTTAACACAGAATTCACTTTAAAATATAGTTTGTGCGTCAAAAACGTATCGACAGCTCATTGGTTATATTGTATTTTCTTTATCGTCACTTATTCATTGGATTACAGCTACCTATGGTGGCATATTTCTGCCAACAGATAACCTCATAGCTAACATGTTATTTAAGTAGTTAACTAGTTACGTTAACCAGTTAACCCACTTAACTTAAGATGATAACTAATTACCGTAACTAGTTAACCTCTTAATTTACTAGTTAGTTATGTGGTTATCTGCAGGCAGAAATATGCCACCATAGTTCCCACTGTCTAGATCGTGAAACGGTGGCGATTTTCCGTGTCACGGTGTAGCCACATCAAGATGGCGGAAAAACAACCATCCAAAAGGTACGTGTCGTTTTTTGCATGATATTTTGAGAAATATTCGGCCCAAAACGCGTTATATAGTTCCATTTGATCCGTAAATATGTATACTAAAGGGCGGGTGTACTCATCTGACATGTCACAAAGGATTTATGTGAATTAAAGCCACCAAAGTTGACGAATGATCATCTGTCAAATTTGAACCGAGAGAGTGTATTACTTTTGGTAAAATCGCCGTTAGTACGGCACTTACCGTGTATTAAATACGATTGTGAGATAGTGTACATGCATGCAATTATACCTTAAAAGTGTACAAGTTCTAATTTATTTTGTAATGTCAAAACATGCCTACTTTCGGTTTTGTCTAAGCAACGGTTGAGGTATTAGCCCCGGTGAAGATTTTCCGTAAGAAATGACTCGGTGTTGCCATCAAAAGTGGACACGGTGTATACATTTGCGTGAGAGAGAACACGGTTCGGACACCCATTCAAACGCTTGAAATGCGACCAGACTATATGGAATACAGTCGAAATGTAGGCAAGGCAAAACGTAGCAGTATTTGTTAAAAAACAAATACGGGTTTGGTCAAATCGTAGACAAATTTAAATCTACTAACTGTTCATCATGTTCCACGTACATGGAAGTAACGTTTGCTGAGAGGGACCTGCTAAAGTTACATTGCCGAGTGTTTTTATTGGTTCTGACGTTTTGTACGTTTTTCACATCTGGACTGGGAAGTGATTGAATCAATATCAACAGAAATATCTTGTTTAGATTCTTGTATACTTTCTAGGTCTTTAACATCAGGACACTTCTTAATTTCCAAAAAGGATGTACATATATGTGAATTCACTTTGAAATACTTCCTAGTTTGCAGTTCTAAATTTGGTATTAGTCTGTAGTATTTCGGCAGAAGGCCATATCGGCCGGTTGATACTTTTTAAACAATCTCATCCGTCATTTTAGCTGCAATTTGGCATGCTTTTCTAATGAATGATTAATGCATGCTATGAGATCAGATTTCGAAAACTTACAGTAGTAGCATTTATAGCCTTTTTTCATTTTGACACTGAGAAACAAAATAATGAAAAATAAAAGTTTAGTCTTATCACAAAAGGGCCTTTATAAGTATCAGTTTCCTATTTCTATACTTCATTATTTTTTACGTATCAATACGAAAGGTGACGATCTGGAATAGAGGGAATAAATTAATACTAACAGATTCATAATTAGGCGTTGCTTCTGCAAAGATTTACGTATTAAACACATTGGGCTTTTCTGTATAGCAAAATACGAAGGATAATGCCAATGTGATTTACTTCAAATGATATGGTTGCGTTTAGCGTTTGAATGGGTGTCCGACCCGTGTTCACTTTCACGCAAATGTAAACACCGTGTCCACTTTTTATGGCAACACCGAGTCATTTCTTACGGAAAATCTTCACCGGGGCTAATATCTCAACCGTTGCTTAGACAAAACCGAAAGTAGGCATGTTTTGACATTACAAAATAAATTAGAACTTGTACACTTTTAAGGTATAATTGCATGCATATACATTATCCCACGATCGTATTTAAAACACGGTAAGTGCCGTACTAACGGCGATTTTATCAAAAGTCATACAATTCTCTCGGTTCAAATTTGACAGACGGTCATTCGTCAACTTTGGTGGCTTAAATTCACATAAATCCTTTGTGACATGTCAGGTGAGTATACCCGCCTTTAGTTTATTCATTTACCGATCAAATGGAACTATTTAACGCGTTTGGGTCCGAATATTTCTCAAAATATCATGCAAAAAACGACACGTACCTTTTGGATGGTTGTTTTTCCGCCACCTTGATGTGGCTACACCGTGACACGGAAAATCGCCACCGTTTCACGATCTAGACAGTGCTATAGTGACAATCATATTTTAAGAAAACAAAACAACTATGGAGTTCAACTCTTAATTAAGTTCATGCTACACACGAACAAAATTCATTGTTGTCTCTATAAAACAATAACTAGTATAAATAACTATGAATGTGAATATTATTCATCTCCTGTATTAACAAAATCTTAAAATCTGAGAAATCTCATACGCATGAAGTACAGTAGCGTGTTCAATTACACAAAACGTTACAGAACGTTACATAACGATACATTCGGAACTCCTCGGCCATTCGCTGTGAATAACCTAATCTAATACACAAATATGAGATCGTTAAGGCAATGAGTGATGTTTCAAAATTTACGGACTAAAAACGAAAAATCACTCAATGCCTAAACGATCATATATTTGTTTACTTTAACACCCGGTAGTTTCAAAATAGCGTCCAAATATGTCCGAGATTATTCGCAGCGAATGGCTGAGGAGTTCCGAATGTATCGTTACGGAACGTTTTATAACGTTCGCGGTAACTGAACGCAGGGCTGGTATGCTATTACATGTACAGTCCAACCCCTCTTAAGCAGCCAGTCGAGGGATTAAAATTACATGAGTATAGAATAAAAACAATATAGTATAGTGAGTAATAGTGAATTCTATGTTATATTATACATATTCAAATAGGATGATTGTACAAGATCAGTGGTAACATCAGAAGACAACACAATGGTTCTACCATCTTTTCTTTCAATAGCAACAATTTATTAGATAAGAAAACTCAATATTTAGGCCCTTGCTTTACCCAAATTAGATTCCTAAATTGAGTCCCAAAAACGACCAGGGGTTACCTAAATGTCGAGGGCCCCCAATCTGAACATATAATTGTCATCAATCATCAATCAAAATAATTATTACAGTTAAGTTCAACCTCGTTATACTCAGACCATTTAACACTCCACAATATTTCCGCCACAGTGATGTTGTGGTACTGTTTATGAATTTGATTATTATGAAATTGAATTAAGTTTTTAACTCTTGTAATTATTGGTTTTAACAAACTTCACTGTAACATTGAAAACGTAGTCTGAAAATTACATCTTGTCAAGACAGTCACAATTACAGAGATCAAGATCCCCCAAACGCTTTCATGCGAACTTTTATCAATCACAAAGACGCTTTTATAGGAAATAAGAGTTCCATATCGTTGTTCATTAATCTATTTCGTCTGCTACAAAAACTTTAGCTCTCGGCTAAACACGCCTTTTCACACACAATAATTGGTACAAAATACCCGCGTATTAATCTCTCATTTCAGATATGTCCAAAAACGACATCTTCACTTCCGGCGAACTACCTACCCTGGGGAAATAATCCCGGATTTGGTCATAACAGCGATCGATGGTGGTGACGGGTATAATTTGATGTTTGACTAAACAGAGTGTTTAGTTCACTGTTCAATGTAATTAGAGGGGAAAGGTTTCCTGTGAGGTATTTAAGAGAATGGACAAATTAGACATAGAACTTGCATGTGCTGGTCAAAAGCCTGGAACATATTTAATCTGTCATTTACAATAAAGAACATCAAGTGACCAGTGGTTTAATTTATATTTTCTCGTTAAAAACTCCAGTAATGATTATAAAGCAATAACGCAGCTATTTTTTCTTATTTGCATTCATTTATAGCAATGTATGTAACGTGCACCGAGCGAGCTGTAATCCGAGTGGTCAATGATCGAACTACTTACCTAGTTTTCCGTTGCTTCACTATGCTTAATGAACCAGCGACCCCTTAGTGACACTAAAATTAGAAATCATACCGAAGCCTCCTGAGGCACAAATCTTCAAACATACGACAAATTTCATCGTAAGACGACTGTTGTTTGTACGTAATATGTTTTTGAAAGTGAAATTAAAACCATGTTTGTATAAAACTCACTATCCACGATTATACTAACGTCATCAATTTAAGTAGACTTTTACTCATACTCACCAAAATAGCACAGTTGTCGCAGAATATTTAATAAAAACAGAAACTTGATAAATGCGTCGACATTTAATCACAAGTATATACGTCAGATACATTAGCAGGTTTTTTTTGTTTAAAAATCCGACAAAAACATACAGACGAGAAAAAACCTGCTAGTTCACAGGTCTCAACTTAAATATCAATTTTTTAAACAACATTTTTTTGTAACCCTGTTAGTAGAATTTAATATGATATAAATGCATTTGTTACTTTTTATATACCAAATAATCTATTTAAAATATAAAAATTACTAAATTTGAGAGTGAGTAACATTAATATTCTTCTAGCTGGTGTGATGTTCCTATCTAATCTCACTGTCATAGTTTTTGTTAACTTATTTATTCATTAGATGTTTATTGTATAATTTGATTGTCGTAAGGTCGGAACAAATAAAGAATTCACTTTCTTAATAATCGAAACAATTATCGTGTTTTCTTGCCTTGTTCTCGTTTTGTCTCGTAGCAATGAAGATCGTACTCTCGCGAGAAATCGCTATAATTCAATTTACACAATTTCTGTACGAAATACGCATGCTTATTTTGATACATTATTTCCGAACATGTCTTCCCATTGGCTAAGACACAGATTGGATAATTGTCAATTTTCTCGAATTAATTCTCCTTATTTTACCATTTTCTTGAGGTACTACTTTTCTAAGAACTATTTATTTGTCAAAGTAAGTGGAACTAATGTGCAAAGTCCAATTGTCTGAAACTTAAAAGAGATGACGTACAGACAATACGATAATACACTAATTAAACAAATATTTTTAATGTTGATGACGTCACAAGTTTTATGACGTTTCAGTCTATAGTCACGTGATCTAGAATAACAATTACTCACTTGTAAGTCTCGGTAGAATAGCTATGTCTGAAGCCAGATTGATAATCATGTAGAAGCCTGTGCTCAGAAAGGTATCTATCCATTTGATCCTATATTTTTAAGACCTTAGAGATGATACTTAAAATGGATACAGGCTGATAGTTACCAACCTCCGTCTTGTCATTTTGTAGATTTGTATTCAACGATTTCAAACAAAAATACCGCGGGGCAAACAGTATAAACAATGAAGATTAAATAATCTTTATGAGGCTATAAAACACCATCCGATGTCCCACTACTAACTTCTATCACCAGTACTAACTTACCCTACCACGAGGCCGACAACTTATGTATAAGGTATGACCTGCCGCGACCGGGTTTCGAACCCGCGATCTCCGGATTCGAAGTCAGACATGCTAACCACTACGCCACGGCCGCGGCTCCTATAAGTTCCTACTTAGTGCGATGTTAGCGTCAAGGTAGCGACGTTTAACCTTAGTCGATTTTTGTGCAACATCACATCTCCAATGCCAGTGTTACATAGGCGGCTCCAGCGGGGGTCAGAGGGGTCCGGACCCCACCCCCCAGAAATTTTCAAAATGTATCTGTCCATGAGTTTATTTGTTTTAACTGTAAGCCATTTTTAAGTTGCAAGAAGCAATTTTCTCGTGTACGCCTTTGTGTTTAATATAGATCTAATGGTTATATAGTTTTTATTATAACATGTAATACATGTATGTTGCATTAGTCTGCAATCAATGAATAATGTGGTTGTGGTTTGAAAGTTTGGAGCCCCCTAGAAAAAATCCTGGATCCGCCTCTGTGTTATACTTATATTTCAAACACCCTGAATAACCTACCAACTTACTCCTATTCAAAAAAGTGCAAAATGTCACTGAAACACGCTGAAAATGAATAATGTTAGCAGGTTTTCCATGGTGTTTCTAAAAAGGAATAAATTTTGTGCTAGAAATGTTGTGATGCGCAGCAAAAAGGATACAATTTTCTGCTTAGGTATCGTGGAAATCTGACAAGAACTAAGACTTATAGTTCTTAAAAACTTTTAGTCGGGGTAGATTTTCATTGTTTTCTACCTGAAACTGTAGCATGTGTGATGTAATAGTCACGTGATGTTTTCTACTTGAAACTGTAGCATGTGTGATGTAATAGTCACGTGATGTTTTCTACTTGAAACTGTAGCATGTGTGATGTAATAGTCACGTGATGTTTTCTACCTGAAACTGTAGCATGTGTGATGTAAGAGTCACGTGATGTTTTCTACCTGAAACTGTGGCATGTGTGATGTAATAGTCACGTGATGTTTTCTACTTGAAACTGTAGCATGTGTGATGTAATAGTCACGTGATGTTTAATACTTGGACATTTTACCTTTTGTTTGTTATGCATCAACTCAAACAGAATACTAGTTAAAACATAGGACAGCTTCGCCAGCAAGAATGTTTGACTTCCTTCAAACAAATCCAGCAGATTAAATTGGACTAACTAGGCTGGGCATGGTTGCTAACATGTAAAAAATGTTGAATGTACATGTGTATAAAAACAGATCAGACACAAACTGTTTGATATATACAATACTGGTTTTGCTCCTAAATTCAAATTTCTTACTAAATTTATAGAAATTTTACAGAAATATAGGAATTTATAGGAAACTTGACACCCTGAAAGTTCCGTTCTTCATGCTACAAGTAAATTAAAGCTTATTTCAAGTAACATTGTTTAAATCACATGTTGATAAACTAATAATTGCTGAATAAAGAATTTGGTCAGGTGAATTGGCTTTTCGTGAGCACAGAATTTGTCAAAGGCTTTTTGGAAGTCATTGTATATTTTACCTTTTAATTATTCAGATTGTACACCTTAAAAGTGTTATTTGTCCTGAAATAATCTATACCAACACTCTATACCAGAAAACTAACCTGCCTAGGCAATGGGTTTTCACATAAAAAGACCCATTTTACATCGTTGAAAGGTTTTTCTTCTCTGGGTTATTTGTTAATTTCTTTAACTCAAAGTAGAATAATATTACCTAGAAATTTCACTGATATCACATCACCTACAGCTAATTATTATTGTGATCATGTGACCAGTGAAAGGGCAAATCCAGGTTTTTTTCTAGGCGGGGAGGGGGTCCAAACTTTTCTAGGGTGGGGGTTCAAACTTTTTCGGGGGGGGGGGGGGTCCAAACTTACGAACCACAACCATATTATACACTGTATGCAGAATAACACAGCATATAAAATATTAAAACTGCATAACCATTAGTTCAATGTTTATAAGCACATATACGAGCGAAGCAAGCCTGAGCAAAATTGCATAATATGCTACAATGTACTAACAAATGGCTTACATTTAAAAAAAACTTTTGAACAGGAAAGTTTAGGAAATTTCTAGGGGGGGGGTCGTGGAAATGAAGCTTCCAAAGGTGTACAACAGTCTTGTACCAGATGACCCTTTAACGTAATGCAGAAGCAGGCATGATGTCACCCCGGTGAATAATTGTTCCAAGTTGAAGAAAAATAATCCAATAACCCCATTTAGAAGGATGTTAACCAAAGGAAAGAAAACTGACACACATAGGCATAATAACATCATTTTAATTAACTTTTACATCACCAAATATAATCATGTAAAACAAACATCCATACCATATACATTGTATTACATAGTTTGTACAAATTGACTGGAGACAGAAACTACTAGTACATGTAACTGCACTACTTTGAATCAAATTGTAATTAAATATATAACAGCAAACACATATCTAGTAAAGTTTTTCATATTTCATTTTGAGGTGTTCAAATGAAAATATGGTATATATTTAGTGACAATAATTCTAATACATGCACTTCATTAATATTTCAAGAATTTTATTCTAACATTAAAACATTCAAATATCCATAAATAAACCATATATACAATATAATATTAACATACTGTGTATATTGCTGTTTATACAGTCTACATGTACTTAGTCTTATTGGACAACTCTTAATTACTACAACCTGAGTGAGCAACCTGGCTAGCTCAGTTGGTAGCACGCAAGTCTACTAATCGATGGGTAGTGGGTTCGATTCCCGGACAGGGGCATACTTTCGTGGAGCTTGGTCATGAAATTATTTCTACAGCCATTCTGCCTCCTGCCAATGATTAATAATTATGTAGGGCAGTTGTCAGTCACTGACGAAAGTATGCGCTTAGTAGTTGGTTAACAGCTAAATCCAGAGATGTAGCCTTTCCAGGAAAAGTGAGTAGGTTGAGAAACCGTCTTTATATGACCTACATATATTGCTACGGCGTTAAACCCAACGAAAAAAGAAGCTTTTCATAATTCATTTTGAGGAGTTCAAATGACAAATATCCATAAATGAACCATATATACATTATAACATAACATACTGTAATTTCAACAGCCACGTTTCTGCTCTATATAATATTTAACTAATTGATCATATTTATTCTGGTTGTAGAGAAGTTAAAATTAAATGAGCACTAAATGACAACAGCACAAAGAATAAAAAAGTAATGTTTTTTATACCATTTAATACTTTCAGTAGATATAAACATTGAAGCAAGAGATCAGTGTTAGTTCATACATACGTTGTTACATACATACATACACATATACATAATGAAACTTCTAAATACCCCAATGTCAATGATGTAGAAAACTTTTATTTTACAACATTCATGTCTGTTCATTAATGGAAACGTGTATAGGACCATACTGTCGTCTGCTTGCATGGTTTTCATGCTTCTTATTGATGTAAAATTGGTTTTGTCGTGCATGAGCTGAAAAGCTTCTCGTGCAAAAACCCTACATGGTTAGTTTTGATGAAAATCATTAGTGTGCTGATATGCACAACAAAAAATCAACAAATGGCTTGAATGTTGCTTCAAGAACGAGAAATTGCCATAGGTCTTTTGCAAGGTTGGGCCTCACCTGCGAGATAAGATTTCTTATTGCTAATTTTCTCTCACAGCAATAAGAAATCTTCCCATATCAACACATGCACGACAAAAGCTTGCTAAATAGCATAAAACTATGTAACCAAAGGTCAGTATGGTTCTATATACATTTCCATCATCGATCACACATAAATGTTGAAAAATAAATATTTCTTACTATATTGAAATTGGGGTGCTTAGAGGTTTTGTTAAGTTTATATCGTATATACTAAAACATTGACAGAGACATGTGTGACTGATCTACCTGTGTAAAGTTTGTGTACAGTGAACAATGAATTAATTTTTAAAACACATGATTTTGATCATCTAAGTACAGTAAAAATTGTTTGTACCTCAATAGTAATAGTGCTGGCAGAAAAACTTTGCATTTTGAATTCTGGGTTATATTCATAGTATTTCTATACCTGACCATGAAATGTATACATAACATTTGAAATATATTTAAGAAAAAAATAATTTGCACATGTACGACATTATAATTTACATTAAATGAAATAGAAATGAAACATTTTCAAAGATGAAAATTACTTGTAATAACCTCATGGAGTTATTTTCTAAAAATATATCGTCATGGAAATATGGTGGGCACATTATTATAATAACCATCATTATACCTTATTTGTACATTCAAGACAAACGTAAATAATCAACAAAATATTTGAATATTTTTCACGCAAATGCTTTTTTCGGATTCAAAAGTGATGAGTTTTTCACATAAATTCTATGTGAATAGTTCTTGTATGCTCAAATCAGTCGCACACTTGTATAGTGTTAATTTATTCAACATTGAAATGAATCACTCTACGTTGCTTATTTAATGAGCATATATTTTGGGATTTTGCAACATTATCATTTGTTGACATAAAGTGTACATGTATAAGCCTGTATCTGATGATACATGTATACTGAATCAAAAAAGAAACTTTCGCAAAGTATGTGCCAGTTGTTCAAGGGTACCACTTAGATGTACACACATATATACATGTAGAAGCTTGTAAAACTGTTGCTTGTGTCAATAATACAGTATTTACAAAATCATAACGTTGATTCCATCGACGACTGGCCTTCAAAAAGTCTCGATTTGAACCCAATATTGAACATCTTTGTGATAATCTGGATAGATGCGTACGTCGACGTCCGAACCCTCCAAACAACACCAACAACCTTCGAGCTGCATTGCTTGAAGAATGGAATAATATTCCACAGGCTGACATTAACAAACTTGTGTGACGTCGCTGTGAGGCAGTCAGCATCGCCCACGGTGGTCACACACCCTACTGATTGTTAACTTTAGAAACGACCCCTACCTTATTTTAATTTAAAATTCAACAATCAATCTGATCCTTTCCTCCAAAATGACGATTTTAAAAGAACCACAATACATTATTTTACAAAAATGTAAGCTTTCAGCCAAAAGGATTGAAACTGTACTAACATATCTACAATCAAACTTGGCGAAAGTTTCTTTTTAGGTTCAGTATATATAATTTAACAAAGTAATTGTTCATATAATGATAACTTAAAGAATAATTTCAAACAGTCAACTTTGAGAAAACAACAATTAAATACACACTGTGTACTCCAACTATATTATTATACATGTATCTATGTTAGAATTTTAAATTATTATGCAGACACTACATGGAAATCTGTATTACCGGGTAATTATGACATTAATATTATAACTTTGACCTCCTAGAAGACTTACATAAAAAAGTTTTTTCTATAAAGGTTCATTTTTTCAAAAAAAAGGTTCTTTAATTGTAGTTTGAATTTCCAAAATTAAGATCAAAGCAAGGTGTTAGGTAGAATATTGGATTTTTATTGTCCAATATTATTCCAAATGGAATATTTATAATGTTATATAAATTAAACAACTTTTAACATTTTGACCGATGCCTTTATCAAGAAAACTTTTACATTATACATGATAACTCCATAATTATTATTGACTTTTTAAACATACTGAATACATGTACATATCATGAACAAAACATCAACACATTGGTCTATTATAGATGTAAGTATTATTATCAATGAGTATAAATGTTCTCCCTAAACAAGAAATGATAATTTTCATCAAATTTTGTACAGGAATCCATAAAGATAAGGAGCTGAAAACATACTATTATATAATAAATTGATGTTCCCTGATAAATTAACCCTAAACCAGTCAATCCGGTAATGTTCTGTAGCATTCACCCATCCTAATGGCTCACAGGACTGGATTAGTGTTTTGAATTTTACTTAAGGAAAGGTACCTAAATTGCATTTTTGTCTGTTTTATTCTGCTCCAGCATTGCCATGGTAACTGGGATTGGGGTTCAAATAGATTTTTCTGGAAAAACAATCACAAAGGAATAATTTGGTCAACAACAGACAGTCAATTAGTAATGAAATAAAAGCACCTTGAAATAGCCCTTTTGAAAAAAAGGTGAAAAAAGCTAAATATTCTCCAATGCCCTGACCAGTAAAGGGTAAAAATCCTGAAAAAAAAAACACACCTATATCAATAGTACATTGTTACTAAATTTTTTCACAATCAATTAATATAAAAAATGACAAAAACCTGATCAAATGGAAAAGTACCACATACAGACTTGCATATATAAACTAATGAGAACAAAGTGATCCCAGAACAGCCCCTACCTGAAATCCCATTACATTTGTAATGATAAATTGTATAATAATAACAAAGATTCATCATAATGAAATAAGAGAAAAAGGTTCCCAGCACCTCATAATGTTTAATTCCTTAAACAGAAATGAACAAAAAAAAATTATATTATAATAAAAGGGAAACAACTCAAAATTCTTAAGAACCAAAGTTTAACTGTTTCCAAAAAAGAAACCTCAATACTTGAAAAATTATGCATTTTTTTGAAACCTGTTATCATCAAAATGGATATTTTGAAATGAAAAAGGTGCTTATAATGACCCATTGATTTTACAGATGTATATAGAGGATTTTTACTGTTATACACACAGAATGCTATATTTACACCTCACACTAACAACTTAATCAAAATCTACAGAAAATTTCCACACTACATGTCTTAAGAAATCAATAATGGTATTTAAAACAAGCATTGGTCATCACAAAGAGCCTGACATGACAATTTCCCACAATTATCAGTTTATATATAAATACATAACTTTTGTATACACAATTCATAAAAATCCACAGGCTTAAAATGTCAGATATGTGCTTAAGTTGAAATTATTCTATGTACAGTTTAACTATGTTTATATTATGCTAAAACCAAAAAACTTCTATAACATAATGTTTGGTGCTTCAACACAGCATTCAAATTTTTTCAGTCAAACTATGGCAGTCACCTGTCTAACTCTTGGCCCCTGTTTATCTGCCATAATCTTTGACCGAAGCTTTAATCTAAATCCACAAAGAGTCATTAAATGTCAGATATGTATGATGGTAGATATTATAATTCTGTACATTCAAACAAAAATGATTTAACACAAAACCATTGACAAACATTACAGCCAAAATATAAATGAAAAATGTCAATATCAAGACCAACTTAAAGTTTTCCACAGACTGACATACACACAGATGGGGAACAAAGTGATCCCAGAACAGCCCCTAACACAAACCCCATCACATATGTGGTAAGAGCACATTATTTAATACTACAAAACTACATATTTCAATGTGTAATATTTACATATAATAGTATTCTCCTTATGTTTTGTTGAGCACTAGCCAGAATAATTATGTAATAAATAGTTAACGAAACTTCTAAGTACCCCGATTTCAATGTTGTTGGAAATGTTTATTTTTCAATATTTATGTTCGATCGTTAATAGAAATATGTATAGAACTTAACTGTCGTCTGCTTGCATGATTTTCATGTTTTTAAATTGATGCAAAATTGGTTTTGGTCGTGCATGCCCGGTAAAACGGAAATGGGCAAGTGCTTCTCGTGCAAAAATCCCACATGGTCAGTTTTGATGAAAATCATAAGTGTGTTGATATATGCACAACCAAAAATCAAGAAATAACTCAAGTGTCAATTCAAGAACAAGAAATTGTCAAAGGTATTTTGCAAGGTGAGGCTCCACATGCAGGATAAGATTTCTATCTGCTTATTTTCTGTTAAATCCAAGCAACTAGAAATCTTTCCATATCAACGCATGCACGACCAAACCGGTACTGCATCAATAAAGCAGCATAAAAACCATGCGAGCAAAGGTCAGTATGGACCTATACACATTTTCATCAATGATCGGACATAAATTTTGAAAAATAAACATTTCCTTCAATTTTGAAATCAGAGTACTTAGAAGTTTCTTTCACTATAGTATAGTACATTATCATCAGCCTAACTATAATATGAAATATGTAACTTTCACAACTTCCAGGATTTGAACTGCTGACATATATAATTCAGGATGATCTCCACTAATTAATTTTGTGTTGTGTTGCAATGTTGAAGATCAGTGCAAGTAAATTTTTTTCAGATAAGAAAAACAATTTATTTAAAATTTGTTGAATTTCATATTCATACAAACGAGGCTTCCATAGTTCACCATATTACAGTTTATCACTGTTTAAAAATAAACACTGTTCAGATATTGGCATTTCAGGTTTACATAAAGCATAAATGTCAAAAATTAGATTGCATTAATGCCTAGATACATGTTTGATCACAGTTTCAGACTGTAAATATGTCAGATCACTCAGTACATTCATGGTGAACATTGGATGAAGAAGACAATGGGTGTGCTCGATTGGAAATTTCAACTGTTAGAACTGGGAAAACTCCTTGGAGCGTCTTACCCATTCCATCGAAATATGGGGTGTGAATTGAATCCATTGTGGTTTATTCATACTAAAAATGGCGGTGACATCACTGTAAACATATGAGCTTGGTATTTTGAAAGCGAATGTGGTAAAATTATACTTTTGCCTGATTGTTTACGATAATAATTTAACTATTTGCTATAAATAAAGTAAGAAGCAAGTATATTTGCTACAGATATTGCCTTATGATTCAGTTCCGTCATCAAATTTCACTCATTTGGCAGACTCTGTGGAAGAGTCGGAATTTGATTCTGGCACAGTTCCGACAGCCCAATCGAGCACATCCATTTACTTATAATTCTATTGAACAATGATACTGAACAGTTAGCACTCCTCAATACCATAGTTTGAATGGAACCATGTGGTGAGAAATCTGTGACAGCCCTACATACAATATTACAAGAAAATATACTGTACAAATCAGAGGAATTGTACCTTTAATTTAACACAATGGTACAAGTTTCAATATATAATGATCAACAAAATAATGGTACAAAGTGTTTTAACAAATGGAATTATAAGAATGTATTTCTATAACATGATGAAATCATTGAGAACAGTTATGTATATATTTATATATAAAACTATAATACAGTAAATGTTATAAATCTGTCCTGTCTCTCCAGGATTCTGAAATAAATCAAGAAAACAACAATAATAAGTCAATATTTTTCAACAGTATGTACAAGGACCAGAATATTTGTCAAAGCAAATTTTGTGACCAAGCTCCAAAATTGAACCCAAACCCCTCAATCAGTGGACTTGCATGCTACCAACTAAGCTAGCCAGGCGGCTTATATTTAGGGTATGTAGTCACATGAACTTTAGTAGCATGTAATCCTTAAAAAAAGGAAAGATTCCAACTGAGTGCATAAAATAACCACCACATTTCTTCATACAAAATTGCCAACATTAGGTATATGAATTATAATAGTTTATTCTGAATCCTCCACAGAGATAATTTTTGCACATGAGCAAGTTTAGGCAAGTTGAGGGTTGCTAGCAAGACTGTAGTAAATGCATTGTGTTAAAGAGTGAGTTACAACAGTCTTGCAGGCAACCCTCAAAGTGATCACGGCATTAGACCCAGTGAGCCCAAATTCATTATGTTCCATCTACTGACCATAGCCGACATACCTCCCAAGTATGATGATTGTAGGGCTAATGTAGTTGATTAGTTATTGAGGAGAAACTGTTAAAAGAAATTATCAGAAATATGACATTGTTAGCAAAGGGATAGACTGATCTTTATACATCCTCAAGTATATAATGTTGTATTTAACACATATATAGGTCATATATACACGACGGCCAGCTCTTCCTACTATAGGTTTCCTGGACACTTTTCTATCACCAGTATACAAACTTACCCAACCATGAGGCCGACAACTCATGTATAAGGTATGACCTTCCGCAACCGGGCTCATACCCGTGATCTCTGGATTCAGTCAGACATGCTAACCACTATGCCACAGCCGCAGCTTATGGGTTTCGAATTAAGTTTAAAGAATATGATGCATGGCTGCTTAAACAGTGAGATTGCAAGCTTAACTTGACCTGTAGTTCAGGTAACAGAACATACATGTACTTACCTTTTTTATCAGGATTTAATTTAGGAGGTTCATATTCTATTTGTGATTGTGTATTAGTACCATAAATACGATCCCAGAATACTTTGATCTCATAATCATATAACTTCCATTCTGGTGCTATACGCATTGCTGCTTTTAATTTAGGTTCTTTAGTCATTGGATTATTACACTGAAAATATGAAGGATATAAGTTTTAAAATAAACAACACAACCCTATACCAAATTAACTTTTTAAACAAGAAGGACATACTTTGTCACATGATGAGCACATTTATTTTGGTTCTTTTGTCATTTAGTTATTATTGGAGCAGTAGTCAAGAGGTAAGAAACATGCTAAGGGATAGAGAGGTCTTAGGTTCAAATCCCACTAGGGGCAAGAAATTTACCTGTGATTACTTCACTCCACCCAGGTGTAAATGGGTACCTGTTAGGGTCATGCACTGTATGGTGTGGCTGCAATCTGCACCATATGTTAACAGTTGGTGTGTGACTCCATGAATGGGGAAGTTATAAAGGGCAAGACTTTAAAAATTTGTTTTTGCCTAAGTAAACTGTATTGTGACTAGGGCTGTCACGATACGCCATAAGCATATCGCCATATACTGCAATACCCTGGCACCATATATTGTGGGCTTTTAGATTCGTTGTGCCTCCGCTGTATTTAACAGAAAGAATGCAAATTTTATATGCAGCTACTGATAGAATCTAGCCTCTTTAAGTATTAACGGTCATTTAAGTCTGTGATGCGCCCAAATGGTTTAAATTTTTGTAACTTAAGGTTAAATTGAATGAAAAATGGAAAAACTGATGTTTCGCTACTTATATTTCACGAAGGGAAGAATTTTCCAATGAAATAAAAAATATCGCCAGATACTGGTTTGTTAAAATCGTACCATGGTATGTATTGCTGCAGCTGCGTATTGCAATATATCGGTTTACGAGTATTTTGTGACAGCCCTAATGGTGACAAACATATGCCTCATAATTGAAGAAATAAAGCCATAATAATAACTTACCATATCTATAGTTTTAGCATATTGTTTAGATTCATCACTACACCACGTCTCACACCATAACCATTCTTGTGGTAGAGATTTTATAGGAACTTGATGTATCATATTGTTAGGTAAATCCTGATCTAAATTAGATAAACTATTAGGGTCCTGACTTAAACCTTGATATTGACCCCTTAAACGATCCCCTGCTGCTATTTGACGGAATCGTTTTAAATCTACGACATACAAGGCACTGAAAAGACATGAAAAAACAAACAAGTTACGTCAATTAGTCATTCCAAAACTTAGTTCATGGCCAGGAAATCAAACCATGGCTACTTAAAGCAATGGAGTGAACTTTTATTATTCCACAGTTGTTAATAAACAAGTAGACTCTAAAATTCGACAGGTCTTAGAAATTCAATAATTAAAAAAAAAAAATCAAAATCCTATTGTTATTAACTTTGCAGTACAACTCATTAGTACATAACTGCACTTGATTATAACAAAGTTCACTGTTGAATATGATTAAAAAACTGTCATGAAAGACATCATAATATTGTGTAGTAAGGTTCACACACTTAATATTTTTCTCCACAGACATAAATATATGACTAGAACAAATCAGGCATTGGAAATCTAACACTCTTGGAAACAATCATTTTAAAATTACAAACAACAAGTAAATCTGTGAGCTAATGCTCACTAGTGATACCCCCGCAAAAATCTAAAAATATGCAACAAACAGGAAGTAGATGAGCAAGGAGCATGAAATCGCTTTACACCACATGGGACTATGGGATGAAGCAATATGCAAGTATTAGGCTGCTGCATGTTATAGTTGCTGAGAAAACTGCAACGGAAATTTTGTAACGGACGCACACACGGACAAGGGTAAAACAGTATACCCCCCTCTTCTTCGAAGCGGGGGTATAATTAATTTATACAAGAAATAAGTGGAAAAATGTTACTCCGTGTTGTAATGCAATACATTGAAACTTTTATCAAATTAACACATGTAAAGTACACATGTATATTTACCTAATGTGATATTTTCTACCAGCTAAATGACTCGCCCAATAACCAGATTTCCAGAATCTATAAATATAAAATACATATAATGTACATCAACAATAAAAGATATATAAATATGGTCGAGTCCATCTATAAATGTGTTTTATTACTGTCCTGAAAACATATTAAAATCTAAATTTCTCACACAAAATATACTTTCCCATCAGGCCATCAAATATGCCATATGTAGTAGAAATCAACCCTTTTTACAATTATAAGCACATGTATAGCAAGAAAAAATACACAGAACTTTAAAACAAGATAAATATTCTAGCTGTAAACATGTAGAGTTAAACATCACAGTTAAAGTCTAAGAGGGTACCACAACAAAGATAGTTAAGACACATAACTTCTAAATATCAATTATACCTGTTGTAGAGTATCATTCACTAAGAACCCTGTGATATTTAATTGAACCAAACTCAAACTGCAAGCTTGTATTATATGAATAATGAGTGGAGAATTTCAGATTTGGGTTTAATCAAACTGTTGTATTACTGGTAAAAGATCTCACCTAAAACCATTCATCTCTGT
The DNA here is from genome assembly GCA_025267735.1 of Mactra quadrangularis. Taxonomy (NCBI): domain Eukaryota; kingdom Metazoa; phylum Mollusca; class Bivalvia; order Venerida; family Mactridae; genus Mactra; species Mactra quadrangularis. Next base: position 32,147,340 of record CM046293.1, read on the forward strand.
TCTATCACTACAAAATGGTGTATAACCATATGGCGCTCCACCAAGATCTAAATCATATAACTCTTGTAAATCTGTTCTTACAATCTGTAATAGACAAATATTTTATCATAACAGTCATTAGATAATACAAGTACAAGCTAAAACAACATTTATAATTGAATATTATTTGTATTTATTCAATTATATGCATCCACTAACTATTTTATAACTTTTTAAATGTCTAAAGTTTCCTTTACAATCAAGAAAAAAGAGTTTTTGCTGAAGGGTTGGAAAAAATATATATGATAGTTTACATGTTGTTGTTTTATCTTTACAATCAAGCACTATAAAAAATCTTTTACCCCTGTATTTCAATAATAAAGCCCAACCATATTACATTGGTTTAATGACTGAGAATCTCTTTAAAAACTTGTTATACCAGAAACTGTACCACTCACCTGATCAGCATCAACAAAAATAAACTTTTTAACATCAAGTGGAAACAATACATCTAAAAACAATATTTTATATCCCCAAATAATTCTTTGTTTTTCTGTTTGTTGATTCAACCATCGTGGCCATTTATATTCTACAAGTTCATACTCAAAACCATATTCTTTAGCATAATGTGGAATAAAATCCTGCAATAAAATGACAGACAGTAAATTAATACTCATCAAATAGGCATTTACAGTAGCCATCAAAGGTTTGGAAACAAAGAAAATGTACTAAAAGTTTAATTTTCAATAACTGTTTTTGTAGAATCGTTGTTTCAATATATTTACATGTTCTACAGTCAAACGTTATTTATACATCACATTTAATAAGCATCTGACATTTCAGTCTCCAAAAATATGATCAATATAATTCTTTTCCATAAGATAGTTATTAAGCTCGACAACTATACTCGTTACTACTGTAACATAACATAATCGGGATAGAGCTGAAAAATAGAGACAAATGTCAAACTGTTAAGCTCATAGAGTAGAGATAACAGAGATCTGCTCATTAAGCTAGAAACATGTTCAAGTTGTAAAACATGCTGAAGTCCTTTATAGTTTCACAATAAAACAAATTGATATAAATTTAGAACAAAAACATAACTAACCTTAAATGTTGGTGATAGATAATTTTTTAAGAACCAAAATTTCACTTTAGATTGCGTATGTTTTAATACACTCATCATCATAATTCTGTAATACAAGAACATAATGAATAAAAAATCTCACTTGTCAATGACTGAAAAATGACCTAACAGTTCTTAAGAACTGCAGCTTTAGTAACTGCACGGAATGCATTATTCATCAAATGTTTAAACAAAAAGCATATCATATAAAAATAGATACCTAATCCTACTGAGTTAATTCAACATCAAAGAAGACCTATTTGATGATGATAGTTTTAAAGAAAGAGAATGTGACATGTAAAAAATGTCATTTTTAAGTAAAATAGAATAAATCTGATATAAATGAACAAGATTCTGTTTAACAAAATCACCAGATAAAAGTTAAATAATCAAACAAAGTGTATAAAGTACTGATGGTATCTTACCTAAGTAATCTTTCATATAAATGTCCCGAAGCTACAGAGAATATATTTAATGTTTCATCTTTGTCTTCAACTGTTTTATCACTACCAGTAAACGAACTGTAATATATTAATATACATATATATACACAGAGAAAAATACATGATGCTGTATGCTACATTTTGGCAAAGTATCATAAGTCAGAAATATTAAGGTTACAGGGACACGCAGACCTGGAAGGCCCAAGTTGACATGGAAGCAGTTAACAGAAAGGGATCGCAGAGAATGGAATATCTCTGTGATCGACCCTTAAGAGAGAGACACCTGGAGAACAGGTGTGAGAAACGCCAGGCGTGCAGCAAGCCAGCTACCTGGAAGGGAGCCCACTGAAGTGGATAATAGCCCCACACCTGCACGCTAATAAGAAGTCCGATGATGATGATGATTTAATGTCATATAATGACATTGTCTCATTTTAGCATCCAGATAGACACAAAAACCTAAACTCTATATATTTTTTACTTTGTTAACAATCAACCAATGTCTAGTTTGGGCAACCAAAAATTTCCTTTGGGCAACTAAATTTCTACAAACAAGATATAGTGCTAGCTGCCAAAATGACCTGTTTGGGCAACCACTTCCATATGCTAATTATGAAGACTGCACACTATATACAATGTTCCCTGATATATTACACTAAATAGTTCACCATATATTTACCTAGATATAGTTCCCCATAGTCCACTTTCTTCTTCTTTATTTTCATACAATAATTTCTCATTCTCCATACCTGGTTTCTTACCAACCTAAAATAATACAACATAATTATCATGACATCATATATGTACATGTAGGTGTGGCTGAGAGTGTTAACAATTTCATGGGTTTTATTTCATTCTTTTTCTTTTTTTTCCCAAATATTTTAGGGTGAAGATGGTACTATGTAAGACTGCTAATCTTTCTATAACAAGCTGCTTGTATGTATGCTATAGGAAGCATCTTATCACACATTCACCTTTTTGTGACCTTGAAAAAGAAATTTTATCCTAAATGCATGGGACATTGGTAAGAACTTGTTCCAAGCTAAGATATAATCATATTGAAACAAATACTAGTTTATTTTTAGTTTTAAATGTTTAAAACACTATCAAAGGGAAGCAATCTACATGCTAGGAAATCTTGTACATCAATTTTATAAATGAAAAAAACACCCAACCTTATCAACAGGTTAAAACATTTTAAAAAATTGTTCCATGAACAATATATTTGATCACAAGTAAAGGATATTTGAAAAAAAAACCAACCTCAGTTCAAATAATAATATTAAAACAATTAATAAAGATACATATTTTCAATGAGTTTACAACAAATATAAATAACTACCTACCTTGATTCTGATACTTTTAGATTTAAAGTTATTTATAGTAACTATAACATCTTTGTTTCCTTCAGGTGTGTCAGTGTAATCATGACTGTAATATAGAAACATGTTATATTTTATTTGTTTGTTTCTAGGACATATACCATCGTATGACCAACATAAGTGTTCACTGACAAGGGACATCTTACAATGCTTAAAGTTCATCCTGAGTTGAAACTCAAGAAGTTGTTTGTTCCTGTGTACAATGGCAGGACAGTTGAAATATTTAAAACATACATGTACTTTCACTAACAGCTGAGCATGTAAATCAACATGATTTTGCCCCCCACCCCACCCATTGACATACTTTGGCTTTTTGTATTTGTAATTGACTACTACTTAACTTTAACAATCTATCAGTAATAACATTAGATAGGACTGTAAGTTCTTGTAAAAACAATCAACAAACTAGAAACTGTCACAATATGTTTGATTATTTCAAGGATTCAAAAGGCTATAAGTAAGAACAAACAATTTACCTAGCTACATCATATAGTTCAGAAGATCTTCCTTGTCGAAGTTTTAATGTCCAAGCTCCAGGATTAGCTTTCAGTTGAAAATAGCCCTAAAATAAACAAATATCATGTAAGTATGAGCAAGTTTTATAAGCTACTGTCCCTCTCTCCTAATTTTTTTTTAACCAAAAAGTAAATTATTACTAGTACATATTACAAGACAATAAAATTGTATACCATTTTTGTCACACTCACCAATTGTTACTGCAATGTAACAATAATCAACACATTACCTAAATATTACTTGGTATTTAAAAGAGAAGCTACCAGAACAAGGTATAAAACAGTGAAGTATAGCAGATAAAGGCCTGCAACAGTGAAAATAGCCAAAAATCTATTTATACAACAAATGTTGATGATTTTGAATTTCAAGAGAATATTTTATAACCATAGAAGGAATTTTATAACCATACATGTAGAAGGAATTTCTTGGTATACTAGTCATAAATATATATTGTCCCTTTAAAGTTCACACTGCTAGGGGACTAATTAAAACCTTTATGTTTAAAAAAAAAGTAGACATTCACTTAATGTAAAAAAAAATCACATACTTCAATTAATCATGGTAACACACACTTGTTCACATTTCAATCACATTTCACAATCAATGACCATGATCTTTGACCCCTGGATCTCATCAGGTAACATCCTTGACCAAAGGGCTATTCCAGAATTTGGTAACCTAGGTACAGCTGTAGTTGTGTTATCATTAAGACTAAGTTTTTTCATATGAATTCCCAGCAACATAGACCTAGCAAACTAATTTATCTATTCACTTTATCAGAGCTATGTATAATTTCCCTTATGAGACTATTGATTATTGTATAACATAACACCAATAACTTACCAAGTTTGCCATAACTATAGTATCCATGACAACATCTGATGTATTTGTACCAAGTATAAACTGTAGACCACGTGGTGGTTGTCCTGTGTTAGCATCGTAACAATGACCTGTCAATATAATATATATATACAATAATATAAACATTGATTACTTCAAATCTAAATTATATACTAATTAAACAATGTCATATGTCATCCTAAAAGAAATCTTTGTAAACAAATCTCCTGTAGAGCAATGTTGTACAGGATCTCTAGGGTTTGCTAGGTGGGTCACCTCGAGATGACCTTTGTGTCGACCTATCAATGCGTAGCTTTCATCTAGACAAAACACAATTAATAGCGTTTTGATTCCATAATTTCTATTTATAGACCGAGGTTTGCTAGCTAATTTGACAGTGGTGTTATTCACAGGCTGTGATTGGATGGCTTATTTCAAATTGCATGACATAGACCTTGTTAACAAGTTACTAAACATAATAATGACAGACAGATCAAAATTGGCAAATAGGCGAGCAGAAAATTTAGATCCGGCTTTAATCAACTTGTTCTAATAGCTATATCATACTGCAATATAAACTCAAGATTGTTGGTATGTTGTTATAACTCGTGTAAATTGACCTCTAACTAAAGTACACAATTCATATACATCTTTGCAAAAACAGACACAAAAATTGCTAGGTTTGTAGTTTATTTCTAGGAACTTGGTGTTTTTGTTGATGTTCAGTAAGTATTATATACGTGATTTGATATTGACCCTGTTATTTTTCTTCAAAACAGTTGTATTGGACCACATCTTTCAGCCTCGAGGCATTATGACTGCACTCTCAACACGGAATGAGTGTCAAATCACTTATTTAACAACTCATACTATAAGGTGACACATTGATTCACCTTTGTTAGAATTAGGTCTGGATTTAGTATCTTATGGGAACCATGATAGCTAGGACCTGAACAAACTTAGCATGCAAACATTTCAAACTGTGAGTAGAGTTTAGTAACCACTAAATCTTACCCTCTAGAAGTAGGTATTCTAAATCAAACTGTGCAGTCACACCTCCTTTCACCTCCTCTAGTAAAATATTATCTAAATCATACTGTGCTTTAACTGCTTCTACTACCCAACTTTCTGGTGGATTCATACCCAATGTTAGAAGTGACTTATTTGGTAAACTTGTAAACTTGGCACTCGGTCCTGACGCAGAACTTCCATCAGCTTTGAACTGGGGCTCAGCATTTAAAACATAACGATAATATCTGCAATAGTAATGTAAGACAGTTAAAGAGGGTGTGGTAGTTATGTACATATAGATAAGTTATTAACACTTTCCTAATTAAATATTTGATACAAATATTTCATTTTAAAAGATGTTTATATCTGAATTTTAAAATATTGTTAATCTGTAATTCTACATATATTAAACACATTAGTTTACAATAAATGATATTTATGGTTACAGCATGAAACATGTATGTTCCAAGGTAAGAAAAATAGGCAGCCTGACCGGGACTCAAACTCAAGACCTCCCTACAAGGCCAGCGCTCCCCAACTGAGCTATCCCTATAATGTGAACAGGTAAGTACCATGAAAAGTACATGTTTGTCTTAGACTAAATTATTATTATTGAATAACTCATGCCAAAACAATGATTATTTAAGCACATTAAAAGTGAGATATTTCTTACAAATCATGTTTATCTTACCTTTTCAGTGGCATCTCTGACAGTTTATCTTTACAGTTCATAAATAAAGTGATATCAACATTATAAAGTTCCTTTAATACAATTAATATAGAAGATAATTTCTGTGCACCATTAGATGCTGGGTCTACTATAGCTTCTATCTGGAATGCTGGACTGTCTGGGTTACCTGCTATCTTTACTACACTGAAAACATACATGGAAAAATCATGGTGGAAATTTCATTCATGTTTATGATGATATAGGATCCAACGCCACATTAAAAACTCAAAACAACAACACTAATTACAAAAAGGCATGTTTAAACTTTAGTATTTTCCAAACTTTGTTGCACACATCCAGTTCCTGGATTAATTCTGTTAAATAGATTCTCAACAACCTTTAAGTAATAGGTTTTCTTCATATACAAGTAAATTAAATTAAAATAAAATGTAACAAAAACAGGCAATCTCTAATTGGACCAGATAAGTAATTTTGTTTTCTGATGTTTTATTGTACATGTACTCAAAATTGTTTAGAAGCAAGTGGATGCAATAGATAACATCCAGAATTCAAACATTTGGGTAGTGAGTGCTTTTCAGCAATAATGTCAAACAAACTGTGTATTTACCATCTGCACATGGACAGAAAAAACCCACAAGTTTGAGTTCTTATGAGCCCAAAAAAACAAATAACAATATTCATAACCTAGACTATTGTATAAACTAATATCAACCTGTGTCTATCACCACCATAGTTGATTTTCTTTCTAGAATGTGTAGAACCAACAGAAACAATTAAACCACCAACTTTCATCAGTAAGTCACTTCCTCTGGAAATATTATATATAACATTTTATAGTTGACATTTTACAGTTTGATATACCCACTTTTATTATAGTTTTCCAGTCAATCAACAGGCCATTGCAGTCTTAGTCTCACAAAATCTAGCCCAATGTATTATGTTTTACAGTAATAGGTAAAAAAACAAGTAAATCTGTGAGCTAATGCTCACTAGTGATACCCCCGCCAAAATCTAAAAATATGCGACAAACAGGAAGTAGATGAGCAAGGAGCATGAAATCGCTTTACACCATATGGGACTATGGGATGAAGCAATATGCAAAGTATTAGGCTGCTACATGATATAGTTGCTGAGAAAACTGCGACGGAAATTTTGTAACGGACAGACGGATGGACGGACAAGGGTAAAACAGTATACCCCACTCTTCTTCGAAGCGGGGGTATAATTAACAACCAGTCTAACTGTAAGAAATAAGTTATTTTCTTCAGTCTTCATAAATTATCACTTGTCCTAGGCTTCAGGTAGCCTTGTACTCAGCTAAAAAGAAAGAATAAAATGTCAGTTCATGACCTTTTGGTGAGTTCTGATAAACCTTTTACCAAAAAATAAAATTCACTTACTTCTGTCCAGTATATTTCATTGCTTTCAATTCAGATTTGATTTTTTTACCACCTCGTTGTTTTATAAATGTTTCTAATAATTCAAAATCTTCAAGTAAAAATTCCTCATCATCTTTAAGAGGACCAAGAACCTACAAAGTATAAAATATATTACTAGTAACAGTTAAAGTTCGCTGGCTCGAACTCGAAGGGACGTGGAAAAAAATTTGAGACAAGCAGGTGTTTGACCTGGCCGACATTCGTCCGAGTTCGACGTAATTACCTCCCTTTGTTTTTTTAAATTGTTTTTTATTCGTTATCTCCCTTAGTTTAATATAAATTCCGAACACACGGTTCGTTCAAGTGTCTGGTGAACGTAGTCAGTACAAACTGCAAATTAATTTGTTTATAACTTATTTGTTGTTCGTTAGTTATACATATATGAACATTATTATGATTTAGATGAGGAGTAGTATATGAGATGAACGTTGCTTAGCTTTGTTGTGAGACTGACTTAGCTATCCCCACGTTACCGGATCATTCACTAAGTTGTTCAGTCGTTGAATCTGTGTGTATATTCTGTTCTAACATTTTGAATTGAGACCGATCGTAAATATGCACTGATTTTATACTGAAATTGCATTAAAATTTTGTTTGCAATTTTTATCCATTAAAACAAACATACAAGCTGTATACGTGCTGATTCATTTGTTTTAGCAAGGCCTTAGTTACTCGTTTTATTCTTGATTTTTAATCATACCATGACACTTTATAACTAGTGTCCATCAACAATGTGCAATCTACAAACAAGTCTATTGTTAAGCATTTTTGTGCGACAATGTGATCACCGTGACAACATAATGTTTTGACAAATAAAATCAATTAACAAATTTAATGTTGAGCGATTTTCACGCCGTGTTATTATCACTCGTCACAAACAATACCTAAGGATCAGACCTTTGTCGCTGATGTGTGAAAATCTATTGTTCGAGAGAGAGAATAGTATTATAGTGTATTTGTAAACCACGGGACCGTGATATTGGTTCGAGAGTTCGACCCTGTCTTGTTCGACTCAGAAGAGGTTGTTTTATATAGATATAGAAGGGAAATTGATCGGTGCCAGACAATGTGTTCGACTCAGTCAATTAATTCGACCTGGTGGTGTTCGAGAGAATGAACTTTTACTGTAATACAATTATTGTTGACACTAAATTGATCAATCCAAGGTATTCTGATAGGGTGAAATAAGTAAAATGATGCATACTGATACAATGACAGAAATATGAAGCAAGTGACAATCATTTTTATTTCACTAAACTTTCATTGAAATTATCAATTAGAGATAGGTAAAAAAATGTTGGAAAAATAAAAATGATATTTTACACATTATTGTTGTGACTTTATTATTCTATTAGAAATAAATAGTGGAGAGGATGTGTATAGGCATTATATGCCTGTTATCCAATCTAATTTATGCAATAAAATATGTATCAAATTAAATTAGAGATAAATAGTCATATGTGTAAAAATAGTTAAAATCAATAGAAGAGTATATTCAAGTGATGCAATCCAGACACTCTACTACAATAACTAGCACACTTTCCTGGTATCTGAAACACTGAAACAATTATTTCATTGCAGCCAACAACCCATTTGGGCTTGCTGTTTCAATTTGTTGCCGAACCGCCCAGCTAGCTCAGTTGGTAGCATGCAAACTACTGATCAAGGGGTGGTGGGTTCGATTCCTGGGCAGGGCAAACTTTCATGGAGGTTGGTCATGACATTATTTCTATGACTATTCTCCCTCCTACCAATGATTTTTTATTATGTAGGGCAGTTGTCAGTCACTGAAGAAAGTATGGGCTTAGTAGTTGGTTAACAGCTAAATCCAGAGATTTAGCCTTTCCAGGAGGAGTGAGTAGGTTGGCTGACTGCCGTTATATGACCTATACAATGTGTTGCTATCGCGTTAAACCCAACAAAAACAAATCATTTGTTGCCTTCATGTATTTCCTTAATTCTACTACTATAATTTTACTGACCTGTCCATTAGTGATGACACCTCTCTGACCAGGAGAGAAATCTAAAACTCTTTCAGAAAATATACTTTGTACTTTAATATAATCATCTGATTGACTTTCATAACTTGTTATAAAAGATGACATATCCATACCCTGAAAGAAACAACATAAGCATAAATAAATTATAAGTTAAAAGAAACAAGAACTAATTAAAGTCAAGCCCATGTTCTATTTGAGAATTGACCAGTTTTGTAACAGAGTTATTCTGATTACCTATTACATTATTTTTTGCCAAAAAATCTGCCTTTCACAATTGAAAAATAATTCACAACAAGAAATGTAATGTGAAAACCACATTTAAGCCGGATTTAAAAACTTTAATGCAAAAATTACAAAGGGAAATAATCCATGATAATAAAGCCAGGTAGAGTTGTGTATACTTTCTAATTCTGTTTATCACATGGTATGTTATCAATGTATGAAGTTTCATAAAGATCTGACCAGAAATTGCTAAAATATATGGTAAATAAAAAACTTTAACGCAATTGTTAATAACATTGTGGATGCCCGCCAAATTACCCACTCGGGTTTCGCCAAACTCTAAGCCGAACTTTTTCATTGAAAATCTGGCAAAAAATAGACAATCTATACTTACATTGACTTCTAAATCCTTCAATACTTTATCACCAGACATAAGTTCTTTCACATTTTCTTCTTTCACTAACTTTGTTATAAAATTCTTAGCTAGATTGTTAGGTAACGTCTTAGCAGCTACATATATAGCTTTGTTAATATCAACTTTAGACTCTGTGTTTGTTGAGGTAGGATTGGAGATAAAAGCAACTCTTAAATCAGTGGAATGTTTCTGAAAATATACAAATTTAAATTCATTAGATGTGCATAAAATTATATTATTTTTTACAGAACTAAACAGTATCATAATCAGAAATGTACAATACACATACCATCCATGAATAAAAACACTGTAAAGTTTTACTATTAAGATCATTATATTGAGTGATTAGGATGTTGGACTGGTAATCCCATCAAAAACCTACCCTGTTGTTTCCTTGAGCAAGAAACTTTAACCAATTAGCTCAGTACTGGGGGACCAAGAGGACCCGAAAGTGATTAATTTAAGTTGTAAGAAGTTGCTTCATAATTGAGCTAAAATAAATAAGTCTATAAACTAACATACCAATCTTTTTAAAGCAGAGTAAGCAAATGTTCTTCCTTCCTGTGTATTAAAATCTCCAACAATCCAAGATGACACACCAAATATTGCTTCATCATCTAAATTAATAAATAATTCAATGGTTTATTTACATATAATGTATTTGGTATTGTGGGTAGAGTTTGACCCTGACCTAACCTTTATGCAAGAATTATCATTACATTGAATATGAATGTTGTATTAATGCTCAATTACACCGTGGCTGTGAGGAATATGTGTTGAAATTTAACATACTTCTATGATTTTACAATCGCTGCCAAAGTGTAGAATAGGCGTGGTACTGATATGTGTAGATAACCATTATATGCAAATGTGAATGGTCAGATCAGGGTCAAATTTTATGCACTATAATATTAACATTAAGTAAGTGCTACATGTAACATAGTTATGAAAGTTCTTCTTTTTTTATAAACAAATTCAATGACTATGACTTACAAAGTTTTACATAAAAATTGGTGTAGGGTTCAAAATTGTCACATTTTCTCAGAGATATATGTATATTGTACATATGTTAGCTGATATTCATTCAAAGGAGAATATTTACGCATGTCACAACACGGAATGATAATTCAATTGTAATGGACCTAGCAATATTCAAATAGCAAAGTGAACAATAATCTTAGCATAATTATATTAATATATGATATTAAAAACCCTAGTCAAAGTTTATGTAAACTAAATAACCATAAAAAATTGTTGAGTTATCAACCAGACAAGCAAATGTTCACGGAAAAACAGACAGATGGATGCCATAACACAATACAACCTGTTTTTCAATGGAGTGTATCAAAATGTACAGTTATATTATCCGTACCATTTTTATTTAGATATTTCACACTATCAGCAACTACAGCAGACATATCTTTAGTGACCAATGTTTCAAATGTCTTCACATCTTCATATAAACCTGGTTCTGTAAAATATAATGAATGACATAAATACCTCTATAAGAACAGATTGTTTTTGTCAAGATAACAACTGAACATTTCAATTACTGTATGAAATATATAGCTACTGAAGAGAAATTCTACAGAATAATTATACTCATTAATACATAACAATATATCCAAATGAGTTTTCAGACAATTTGAACTTAGACAAGAAATGAAATGTGGAAACCACATTAAAGCCGGATTTAAAAACTAACTCAAAAATTACAAAGGGAAATAATCCATAATAAAGGAAGGTAGAGTTGTGGTTACTTTCTAGTTCTGTTCAACACATGGTATGTTATCATTGTATGAAGTTTCATAAAGATCTGACAATAAATGGCAGAAAAATATGTAAAAGAAAAACTTTAACGCAATTGTTAATGACACTGGATGCCCGACCCTTGAAAATCCGGCTAAAAATGGAGACAAACAGAGATAGTTCTCTATAACAGCCAGTAACAGAACTATGTGTAATTATCTGCTGTAAAAGATTCAAGCATTTAGGAGAGATTTTACAACTTGAAAAATCTTTTTCCATATACTAATTTATTTTAGCTCAATTGTGAAAGAAGTTCTAACAATTTAGATTTATCACTTTTGAATCCGCTTCCTGGTGCCCCAGAAATGAGCTAGTAGGATAAAGTTTCTTGCTCAAGGAAACAATAGGGTAGGTTTTGGATGGGATTCAAACTAAGGTGGAGCTGGCTATCCAATGATTACCAGTCCAACATCGTAACTGCTCGGCCACACTTGAAAAATCAAGGTGTAAAGATATAGTTACCCATATTTTCTGTAAGATCTAATGTTTTCACAGGACCAGATAATATTCTAGAATTAAGACGAGGTAAAACATTATCTCTCTCCATTAACCATTCCAGTATATTATGATTGTCATGCAGTCTGTCCTATAAAGTAAAATGATTAAAATATGAAAATAAAACAAGAGCAGTCTACTGACAGCAAACCCAACTATTTAGGGGACTTGTGTCAAAAAATCAATAAATGAAAATCAATCCAATTGAGACACGTGAAATTTTTACATGATACTTTTATTGGTTAAAAATAAAGAATTGCATGCAAAACTTTTAACTCAGGCTTTTAAGTAAATAAAGGCTACAATCCAGTCAAAACTCATGCTAGAGTTATACAACTTAGTATCCTCCTATCAAAAGTGCATTGTAAGCATGTGTAAAACTTAAAAAAAGAATCCATTCAATAGTTGCAAAGAACAAGACATTTCCAAGTATAAAAAGGGCCACAAAAAAAATATGCTAGAGTTATGCAGCACATTATTTTTCCACCAATGGTAACGCTGAAAACATGTTTGAAGTTTCAAGTGTATTTTTTTCAGTAGCTGCCAAGATATTAAATGTTGCACAAAGTGCAATCCCTCTTAGTTTTTGAAAATGTTTTATTCTACATTATTACCTGATTCCTTAATTTAATGTAATTTGATATTTTTAACTGTTTTCTGAAATTCTAAAAATAAACTGTTGACCGGTCAATAGTTTTAACTGTTTCCTGTGCGTGCTCTGACGTCACGCTATGTCACTGGAACTGTTACTGTGATGATACATGGGAAAGTAACTGCTGCCGGTAGTTTGAGTTTTGCCAGGCTTTTTCAAATGCATCAAGCTTCCACCGATCTTGATCATAAACCTTACATAAACATGTAAACAACCAAAATATTGACAGTGACTTCGTTTAAGGATTGTTAAATTGAAAAAAGTAAAAATTATTTTCTCGTTTGTGCAAGTACTGTTTATACTATAACTGATCAGGTAATACAACAGTTATTTCATATGTGATTTTGGAACAGTCTCGGCTACAGCCTACAGCCTCAGGAAACAGTTCAAAACATTATTCCCTCCACCTTGGGCCAACAGTTTAACTGTTCCCAAATCACATATGGATTAACTGTATAACAATATATAGAAAACTTTATGATATTTTCAAACACTAGAACTAACAGATTGTCTACTTACATGATAAACAGCTTGTTGTATGTCAGGTGTTGCTTGCATGATCTCTGTCACTACACCTTCTTCAAAATTATCTTCATTTAGAAAACTTTTATCTAAAGGTTTACCATTCAATAAAACTTGAGGGAAATCTCTGATACCAGACCTTGATAGGAAATCTCCACAACTCTGTAATATATCAACAATAAATAGATGATATTTGTTTATTTCAGTGTAAGATCAATTTTTGTTTCACGAGTGAGCCAAGGATGCAAATTTTTACGAGTGGTGTAGAGGTAATGTATGTGAAAATATAACATTATAAGCTCACGAGTGAAATAAATAGATCTTACATCGAAATAAACAATTTTATGTTTATTATATGCTTCAAACTAGTTTTTTTAAAGTTTAATATGATATGTCATCAGAATGGTGCACTAAACAGTGAAAAACAAGTAAATCTGTGAGCTAATGCTCACTAGTGATACCCCCGCCAAAATCTAAAAATATGCGACAAACAGGAAGTAGATGAGCAAGGAGCATGAAATCGCTTTACACCACCTTGGACTATTGGATGAAGCAATATGCAAGTATTAGGCTGCTGCATGTTATATTTGATGAGAAAACTGCGACGAAAATTTTGTAACGGACGGACGCACGCACGAACACACGCACGCACGGACAAGGGTAAAACAGTATACCGCCTCTTCTTCGAAGCGGGGGTATAATAACAAATTTATTTTCATTGTTTCAAAACAGTAGAATATGGATTTTTATTTTTTATAATTGATTTTATATTTATCGAATATCGATTGAGTACTCCGGTTTCTCTGCGAGCACTGATGAATTAAATGTCCCAATTTTGTAGCAAAACAACAGAATGGTGGAAAAGGTTACAGGATGTTTTTTGTTAGATGACAGCAGTTCATCAAAAGAGTATGGTGACGATCTGACAAAAATCTATTAAAATATGGTCAAAAGCAACATTTACAATCCTTGCATTCAAACATGGGTCTCTTTTCCACCTCCTAAAAGGCAGATGTATTCCAAGTACTCCCAGAGCATGTGATCTGAAATGTTTGATTCAATTCTTCAGTGATTCCAATTACTCAGATCTCGCGAATCAAACACACCTTTAGTAAAATAACTGTTCCAGAAGTTAAAAAAGAACAAAGATGGTAAAAAATGCAGGCAAAGTGTTTATTCTATCCTGTATAACTGGCAAATACTACTGCTTTGTGTATTATCGAGATTTGACTCCGCCAATTCACACGCTTATCAATATAAGTAAACACCTGTCACTGATACTGAAACAAAGAATTGTCAGTTGATTGACAGAACAACTTTTATCACCAATAAACAAACTGTGTAGTAAATCAGAGACACATGTACCACTCCACAAGTTAAACTGGTCAGGCATTTGAATTGTCGATAGTTTTCGACTTGTGGTATAGCTTAAGCCTTTCGGTTAAATTGCTGAAAGTCTAAAAATCAACATTGACAATGAGGTACATAAAAAAATCAAAACTTAAAACTATAATTTACCTTTTTAACGAAATCATATTCAGAGTTTTTACCAAACACGGTGTTAATATCTTCATCAGAATATTGTGATTTAAATTCTTTAGTTACCATATCAACTGTGATATCATTCTGACCAGCAACTTCATAAACCTGTAGAATTAACAAAATATATTTTAGTCTAACATTGAATTATCATTACTGCTAAGTTAAAGCAAAGTTTTTGAAGTCTACTTTTTGTATCACTATTCAGTCAACTCTTGACATTAACTTCCCCGATCATCAAGTCACACACCAACTGTTAACATACGGCACAGATTGCATCCACAGCATACAGTGCATGACTCTCATTTACACCTGGGTGGAGTGAAGCAATCGCAGGTAAATTTCTTGCTTAAGGAAATTAGCAGGGTCCCTTGTGGGATTTGAACCCAGGACCTCTTGATCCCTATGTGCACGTCCTACCACTGGACCACTGCTCCTGTTACTGGAAATAAAATACTGTATATTAGCAGGCCTCGAAACATTTTCATATAAAAAGGCTTTTATCAAAAGTTTGATTATTAACATAGTTTACAAAGGTTCATATTTTCATAATAAAAACTCTTTAGTGTTTATTTTTCTATATTTAAAACACTAGTAGCAGTTTTTTATACAACTCATTTTTGATTTAAATTAGTTTCATGAAGAGTTCAGAGTTGATGCAAACCCTACATGGTCAAATTTTTTGTCCAGTGAATAAAATTAAGGCTAAGAAATATCCAAGATTGGTTCCTTTCTAATCATATATTGCTTTTTAGAGTAATAGTTAAGAAATAGCATTTTATAGTCTTAGTTTCATGCTTATAGACCTTCAATGAATTTTCAGCTATTACCTCTGGTCATCTAGGCTACTGGTATCTATCTATCTATTTCCCTGAGGAGTATTTTACTACATTTTATGCAGTTGACAAATTGGCACAACAGAATTAAAACACTCGCAGGTGGAGAGAAGCAATTGCAAGGAAATTAGTAGTGCCCTTAGTGGGGTTTGAACCGAGGACCTCTCAATCCCTAAGCATGCATAATATCACTGGATTTTGGCTCCAACAATGTACACTGCATACACTAACATTTAAAGGTACTAGTTCACAGATTTGGTTTATTTTTTCTATAATTTCAAAATACCATTTATTGTCAGTAATTGTGTCGAAAGATAATTCTTAATATCTTAAGACAAACTGTCCTATATGTTGCAAGAAATAAACAATACAAGTCACAAAAATGCACTATATTTAGAGTCTATACCATGACATAGGGGGTAGATATTTACATGTACTACATACTTAAAACACCAACATTTGTTTGTTGTATGTCAATTTGCACTAAAAATGCCATTATCAGAACACTACTTCCCTGCTTCCTAAAATATTTCCATACAACTTAGATAGTTTTAGAAAAAGTTAATATTTAAGTTGAAATCTGTGAAGAGTACCTTTAAAAACATACAAAAAGAATGACTTACATCAGTGATAAAAGTTAAAGCTTTAGGTGCCCCATCATCTAGTCTGATGTAATCAAAGGCATATGCTAGAGCTACAGCAGGGTCGTCTAGTCCTGTCACTGTCTTATCAGAGTTTACAGCAAACACAATACCTATTCTTACAGGTACACTATGAACATAAAATGACTCAGCCATCTTTAACAACTCTCTACTATCCTTGTTGGTTGGATCAACAACGAAAATCTGAAAAACAACAAGAGATGTTATGTAGAAACCACATTAAAGCCGGATTTTCATCAAGATCTGACATTCATAACAATAATTACAAAGGAAAATAATTTATAATAATGCCAGGTATGGTTGTGGTTACTTTCTAATTCTGTTTATTACATGTTATGTTATCATTGTATGAAGTTTCATAAAGATCTGACAATAAATGGCAGAAGTATATGGTAAAGAAAAGTGTTAAACCCAATTGTTAACAACACAGGATGCCCGCCTGCCTGCTGTTTTGCTAAACTATAAGCCAAATGTTTTTGTTAAAAAATCCAGCTAATAAAAAATAAATGAATTAAGTGTTTATAAAAGTGACTATCAGTGTCTTCAAAAGTTTTTTGTGAGATGGTTTTCTAATTTAATCACTTCCTGGATTTCTTATGAAACCCATACCTATCAATTATATGCAAAAAAGTTTATAATTTCATTGCATTGCATTAAAATCAACCCCTATTAATATATTTTTAAGAAGAATGCATTAAAGAATCCAACCAGATTTTAGAGTAAAGTGAAAAATTCTCTGAACCCTAACAAAAATCAGACAATTTCATTACTAAATCATTCAACTATCAATCTGCAATGCAATATGCCAATGGATACAAATAACAGAAATTCCTATTAAAGCTTCATTATTTTCCTTCTTGACTTTATGATGCCTGCCGAGTGTAAACTTCAAAACAATGTAGAGCTATCATCGATTCTAACGATATCGCTGTATCATTGATTTTTATTTTCTGATCAATAATCTATATGCATTTTGAAATATCGATAATAAAGCTTATATACATGTAGGTAAACAAACAAAAGTCATTATTAAGGGTCAAATTTGTAAGCGCAAACAGGTGTGCTGTCATAATATGAACTGAAAGGTCTAAAACATTGACAGCACCCCCATTGAGGAAATAACTCTAGTCCACAGAAGGTATAACATTCATGACAAATATACATCTATTATGAGTTTATGATAACATAAATGGTCTGTATAGTACTGCAGTGAATGTATCGATATATACCAGTGTATCATCAATATCTATTTCTCGATATATCAATATTGTCAATATCCTTCGAGCCCAATCAATGACATCTCTAATACAATGCTATTTCAACATTTTATATTTTAATAGTACAAACTTACAAAGCTCTCATTCTAGTACAATTAGCAAAAACAAATACATTTAGTGTAAAGTAAATAGACCGATCAGAACAGAACAGGTCTACTTTCTTCTTCATTTCCATCTTAGACAAAATTAATCTGATTAAAACCCGATCTAAAATAAAAACTTGCTAATTTTGATCTGGCCTTTTCCAAACGAAGGTCACGTTCAGGTGACCTTTTCTCATCATAATATTCATGACGAAATTGTTATGATTAGTAACTTGTTTACATTGTCTACATCATGCAATTTGAAATGAGCCGTCCAATTGCAGACTGTGAATAATACCGCTGTTAAATTAGATTGCAAAACTTGGTATAAAAATAGAAATCACAAAATCAAAATGCTATTATTAGTGTTTTGTCTAGATAAAAGCTATGCATTGATTGGTTGACATAAAGGTCAACTCGACATGACCCTCCATTGAGATCTTAGTAATCCTGTACGACAACGCTCAACTGGATATCTGTTTACGAATATTGAGACAAAATTTGCTCTCATTCATCAACATACTACAAAAGAAAATCCTTTACTTACAAGATTAAAGAAAATCCTATACTTACAAGATTAAAGAAGTTTTTAGCAACATGTCTCAACATTCCAGGGTAGGTTGGTCTTAACATATCTCTTGTCGAAGATGGCCAACCTTTATATTTATTATCTTTTTCTAAATCATTGATAAACTGAAATATAGAACAAAATCTAATTACTGAAAATACAGGAGTAAAAAATGTTGGTAAACTGAAATAAAGTAGACAATTAATGTAATGTGGAAACCACATTAAAGCCAGATTTTCATCAAGATCTGACCATAAATGACAGAGATATCCAACATATTAAAAACTTTAACTCAAAAATTACAAAGGGAAATAATCCATAATAAAGGCAGGCAAACTTGTGGTTACTTTCTAATTCTGTTCATCACATGTTATGTAATCATTGTATGAAGTTTCATAAAGATCTGACAATAAAAGTGGAAAAAATATATCGTAAAGAAAAAACTTTAACGCAATTGAAAATCATTTTTAAATGTCACCAGAGGCCCGCTTGCCGACCTGTATTTTGCCAAGCTATAACTTATAAGCTTGATAAAAGATAACAATGATTTAAAAACAGTATAACTCATTTTAGTTAACTAAATCCTCACTTTATCAAGCAGAATAAGCATACCATTTTCTCTCTGCCCTGTCATTCAATGATTTACTATGCAGAAATAGTTACTTTGAAACATCAACCTTCTGATGGGCCCTGCCCTTTTTAATGCCTTCATACCCCAGTCTGAACTATTACTATAATTATTGAGTTCTCTATAAACTAGATCAAATATACCAGGGTTGTATATATAGTAAATGTTTGAACTATTTGATATATTCATCTGCCTGATTACCTCAAGTTGGTTGAAGAATCTGACATCTTGAGCCTAGCAACCAGTTTTTTTTGTTATGTTTTTTATACTGGGTCAAATCAATTTTAAAAGGATAATTTACGGCACCAAGCACAACTCACATAGCTTTCCTGGACCCTTAACTATAACCAGTACTAACCTACTTTTCCAAAGGGCTGGAAACATCTTCATATACCTTATCAAAGAAGGAAAATTGAAAATATTGTCAAATTTTCATGGAAGGGAACCGTCTTGGGTGGAATTGATCCCGACCATCTTTGGAACACTAAATTCAAAATCCTGGCACGGTATTGTGTAACACTAACAGACCTGGGTTATCTGGTAGATTATTTAAATGTTTTTCCTCTTATTACAACAATAAAACGAAACTATGGGCGCGTTGCCTAACGAAAATCGCTACGTTTCGCTTTGAAAAAGCGCTTTCTTGTAGCGATTCGTCTTAGGAAACGGCTTGCTATTTACCATTTGGAACAACTCGGCGATCATCGCCCAGGTGGTTCCGAATGTCTATTTACGTCACAAACCAAGATGGTGGCCTTTGCCGAGTAAAACTTTTGCGCTCATTGCTATTGCATGTTTTCGGGGCGATTTCAGACTAAATAAGGCTTTAACAAGTACAAAATCACTGCAAAAACTTATGTTTAAATGAACAATTACAAATATTTATTGATTTCAATTCATGATTAGTCAGTCACACGTTAAAACATAAATTGTCGGCAAACAGGAAGTTACATTTCGGCGGAGGCAGCCATTTTGATTTGTGAAAGCCGAGGTAGTTCCGAATGGGGTAGCGAAGAATTTTTTCGCTAGCTTTCGCTACGTAGCGAAATGAAGCGATATATTGTAGCAAGCCGTTTCCTAGGATTTCGCTACGAAGCGAAACGTAGCGATTTGCTTAAGCAACGCACCCTATGTAACAAGACTTACTTGTACAGCTGAATGTCTAATATCTAAGGCAAATTCTTGTTTATTACTATCAATATCTATTTGTAATAATCTGTATAAGTCAGCACCCTGTAATAGTAAAATACATCATTAGTAAACAACACATGCTACTGTATATCTTCCTGCCAATGGTAATATATAACAATTTTGAGCCTTTGAATCTTTATAAAATGGTTCTCTGTAATTGTTACCTATATTGGTCACAGTCATCACCCTAACACCCCAGTTACACATATGGTCGGACTTAAATTGGTCCTCAATTGGTTAAATAATTCTCTTATCTGATAGGTTGTCATTGGTTACTGCATTTCAGACTTTATGTGTGACAGGGTATTGGCGATGGAGATCAGTGATAGATCGGTTTTTCTTTTTTTTTCAGTTTAGCACTGAACCAACGAACACCAATTTATCACCGACGTCTCCCATTAGCCGCCGATTTATCACAAGCTATAGGGAAAAAATGAGTTTCATTTTTGAAAACTAACCGTCTTTTTCCATCGGAGATTCATATTTGTACATTGGTGGCTTATCAGAGGCATATCAGTGAAATCTGTCATAGACAGCTCAAATAAAAATTGCCTCACCTTAAACCCGAGAGCAAACAATCCTTCCATGACTTTAGCCTCAGATTTCATGATATCTAACATAGTATATATATCATATATCTCCATGTCTAAACCTATACCATTGACATATAACGCTGACTCTCCTGCTCCTATACCATGATAATTCTCAAAATACTGAAATATTACAATTTATATAATGTGAAGTTGGTACATTGTTTTGTTATTAGGGTTGAACAAATCACCAACTTTTTCTCAAAACAGGTGTTTTTTTAAGGCATAATGATGCACTGAATCCAAATATGACCTTTAAAATCGTCTCCATGACATTTTAGGGTCACTTTTTTGCAAAAATTCAAAATGGCCAACTTTGGTTATGCAGGGCCGAATTAACTAGTCACCATAGCTTGCAATATATCATTTTATAGATCTTTATTCACCTGTTTGGTTTGCACCTTTTAAAAAAAGTTAATATTTGCCCAAGCCTATTGTTATACTGCATTTCAATCAAACTGAAGAAGTCCTGGACAGGTCTGAATTTTCTAATACAAGCTTTTTACCTAGTACTACATGTAAGCACATAACCTCACAGGCAGACAATGGCTCAACTTGATACAAACATAGGCAGCCAGCACAGTTCCAAGATTAAAATTAATAAACACTAAGGTAAATTTTGATTTCAGCCATCAATGAATATTGATTGTGTAACTTCCGAATTTACTTGGTGGATGTACGGTGTTACATGTAAAGTATAAAATACTAAACATAAATCAAACTACAAACTCCTATGTATTCAACAAAGCAAATGTTTGAAATTAAACACAAAATTTCTCAATGCTGAGGAAGTACATATACATTGTAAGTCACTTTAATGAAAGGTTTTAGTACTTGTCTTTTACTTTAACATACCTGTTGATTTTTCTCTATTTCTTTCTTCATTTTTTCATCCACTGAAGTTTTAACTAAAGATCTAAAAGGTAAAACAATCAAACAATTCCATGATTTTTGTTTCAGTGTTCACAGTAAACAGTAATAACATTATTAATTTCAGACCACATAACAAATCTTACAGTTATGTGGAACTTTTATTCTCGCCAACTAGTAAATACTTGTACTTGGACAAATATATTTTTTACCAGTAAATATACTAACATAACAATATTTGATACATCCAATGTCCAAATTTTGTAGCAAAACAACATGGTGGCAAAAGTCATAGGATTATTTTTGTGAGATGACAGCAATTCACCAGGAGAGTCTGATGATTATCTGACACAAAATATGTATTACAAACACCTTCATGTTCAAAAAGCAACAGTTGCAATTCTTACATTCAAACATGGCTCTCTTTTCTGTCATCTTAATTATGTCATACTCCCGTTTACCCTTCCTAAAAGGCAGGTGTAATCAGAGAGCTAATGATCTGAAACATGTGATTAAATTTTTCAGTGATCTGGGTACTCCAATTACTCAGATCTTGTGAGTCAAACATGCCCCTGCTATAATATAAACAAAAACATATCCATATGAAGCGGTATCGTCCATAAAATTTTACCTAGCCATTGACGGGAAATTTTGACTGATTTCTTCAAGAACTGTTAAAGAATCTTCTGGACTAGCTGAAACAACTTTCTGTGCTGCTTGTAAACCAAGATCTGAAATTATACGGTTAAAGTGTATAAAGCTATATCTAATGATACCCAGGTGGATAGCGCAGTTGGTAGCGCGCCCGGATTTGGAATCTCGTGTCCCCAAGACGGTATGGGTTCGAATCCCACCCGGGAAGGTTTTACCCTTCCATGAAAATTTGACAAGAATGTCAATTTTCCTCTATTAATAAGGTAAATTGAAAAGTTTCTGGCCTTGTGGAAGGGTAGGTGAGTACTGGTTATAGACAAGGGTCCAGTAAAGCTGAGTTAGGTGCGATGGACGCTGTAAAATGACCTAAAATGTGTCAATATGATGTAAATCCCCCCACCCCCCAAAAAATTATCTAATGAAATCAATTCAATAAAAAAAATGTTTAATCATAACAAACATGTTCAAGCACATCTGTCTACAGTAAATTTACAACACAAAATCATACAATCATGTATGTTTGTAGTATACGTTGAATCATTCAACAATAGAGCAAGCTACTGTTTAGTAGTATGGCAAAACATTTCACATCAACAATCCTTTCACTCTAAAATATGATTATAAAACATGTGTTATTTATTTATCTCATGAAAATAGATCAAGTAAAATTTAGAAAGCTGGACTCATAGATTCCTGACAATAAGTTTGAGCAAAAACCCCGCCTCAAAAAAAACCATCTTGAACCGCCCCTAACCGTATGGATACCATCCATAATGGTGGTAATCATCGAATAACAGGTAATCAACAAGTGACAAACCTGGTGTTAGACCCTTCAAAATTTGTCATTTTACTGTCCTTCTAGGCCCCTTTTTTACCAACTATTAGATAAAGAAGGGAAACTAATTGTTGGTAGGAAATATATTTGACCAGTCAGTGTAGTTTAAACTGGCAGAGTTCAAGCATTCAAACTTTCAATGTATTTTGATTATTTGGCCATGATCTCTTAACAAGCATATAATAGTCCTTAGTAATGTATGACTTACCTTGTAGTTGCCAGACTTTAAAAGCTTCTAATTCAGTTGATGATTCCATCAGGTAAGTTTTAAATTTCTTTAAATCATCTTTCAAATCTTGATGACGTTCTCTGATGAATATAACATGAGAAAATATTATAAAAGTAACTTAATTAAAATCCCTGATCCAAACTGAGATTTAAACCAACAATCTCTTGAGTAGTAAGTGGACACTCTACCACTTCACCATAAAAGCTATGTTAAGACAAGGGAGTGCAAGTGCCATGTTGTACCTCTGTTACATAAAGAATTTCTTGCAGGACAAGAACTGTTTTGCATCATAGAGTTGTAGAAACATAAACTTGATATCTGTTGCCATGGTACAGCAGCAGAGCTGGATTTTGAAATAATTGATGGTAGAAAAACAATAATTCATATCACATTTTTCAGGAAGGTTATTTCATGCTGTGACGAGGTTAGCAAGTACTGGGTAAACAAGTGCAATCATTAGACAGAGTGCTTGACTATATAAAGATAAAGAGTAAACTAAACCTATCATTGGTATGTAATTCATATGAGTTGAGAAAAAAATTCAAATGGATATATTAATAGGTTTAAGATGTAAAATTTGCGCACAAAACTTCTCAGAATGTCTGAGAATGAAAGGGCAATACTACAATCTAGCTCCATGTTAGAGCTAGATAGGGTTTCATAATCGAAAAAAATCATAATCGATCATTGGAAATAATCGGACAACCCTTTTCGATCAATCATCAATTATATAATCGAAACATTTACTCAGGGTTTTCATTCAGGATTTCCAAAAATATATGACAGTATGTTGCAATGGACTTAATTTAAGTCTTAAGTGAATTTGTCTGATATTAAAAATTTACCAAAATCATGCATAATAAACCTATAATTAGTGTATGGTTGTTTATGTTTGTATGATAAAATCAATTTTTAGACATTTCCAGCACCCATACAGTATAGAAAAGGGGCTATATATTGTCCAATAATAGTGAATTCCATGTCACTGACCAAGAATATCAACATGGATTTTAATGATATAAAATAACAAAATAGTAGTAAAATGTACCAATCATGTTTTAATTAAGAAGTGTTTCATTCCCATAAAATATTTTTTCTAGTAATATCAATTAATTAAAACTAGAATGTTTTATTGTCCTTTAGTAGTTGATAGGATAAAATGCTGAACCAAAAACCATAACCAAACTATTTTTGTAAGTATAAAATGTCACAATCCATTTGAAGGTCATGCAAAGTTTATTCTCTGAAAAGTGGGCTAACTAATGTTACAGACCCATAAACATAAAAACAGCTGTAAGGGCATCGCATGGGCTCTGTGCAATCAAGCTCTGTAAGGACCTGTACGAACTATTGCATACCCATACGGACTGTTACGTTTATACTAGTGTCCATGGGTTGAGCCCAGGATACAAGTATCAGTTTCGTAGTCAAATCGTGAACAAAATCGTGGCTGAGTATGGATTAAACTTGCATAACTTCCAGTGACGGTTCCATACGGGTGGGTTGTTTTGTGCCATGTGCCTACCGTCTCCTGAATACGCAAGACTTCCCACGGCCTATGACTGTCTGCACTTACTGGTCTGCAACAAGCCACGATTTTATGGATCTGAGGCATTAATAGATTATGTCCTATCTACAACTAACCTTAAAGTAGAGAAAATAAAACCTTCAATATCTTCATCAACATCTTCCTCCTCATCTACACCAGTATCACCTCCTGTAAATATTATAACCAAAATATTATCTGTAGTATCCGGGCCTATACCCTCCATGAAAGTGTGTTACACCTTCATATTATTACACTTGTATTATGTGCTTTTAATTTGCTTTCAATACATATTCTGTGCATTTTAAGCATTTAATAAATGTATTGTTTAATAATAAATAATACACTTAAAAAGCAGGAAAACGCTGGTGCCAATAAGGGACTTTAGTCAGTTACTTCCCCTTGTATACTCTTCAAATAGGCAGGTCCAATTTGATGGATTACTCAGATTTCATCCTTACTTTTCAATGTCAATTTGCCAAAATTAATCCTAAATAACTTTTCTGTAAAACGTTTAATTTGTTTGAAATTATTTTAAGTATTTTAAGTGTAAAGAATTATCTAAATTTTACCACTTCTGTTAATATCTTCATTAACAAGAAAGATGTTAGATGAAATTTTGTTATCCTTACATAGGATTCGATAATAAAATCAGAGGATTCCAACTGTAAGGACCTTCTTACCAATTGGATTGCTTCAGATTTTATCAGGGGAAGATAACTGACAAAAGTCCCATATACCACTGTGTTTAATATCTATTAAAAGTCCAGTCAATACACTTTCAAGAAGGGTAGTAACACAATCAACATAATCAAACATTTACATGACAATTTTTCTTTCCACACAAATATTGGAATTACTTGAAATAGTTCATAAAATAACTTCTACTCTTAAAGTACTATTTCACACAGAAAATTCTTACTGATATAATTGTGTGAGTTTTGACAGTCAGCTCTGAATCCTCCACACAAAAATTGTGGTAAACTAATTTGTGTAGAGGACTTAGAGAAAAAAAGATATTTATAGACTTTGGTGTTAGATCAAGTTTTATTTCACTGAGTGAGCTCATGAGTTGAAATAAAAATATCAAAATCCAAAACTAAAATTTTATCATTACATTCTTATCAGATAGTTACATTTGAGAAAGATTTCTTCTAAGGAATTATTCAATTACCCTTATAGGCTAAATTTGAAATTAAATACCACACAAAGTAAATAGAAAATTCATGGGAATGGAGGGTTATAAGTAACATTTTTAAAAAATAAAATCAAAACATATTAATGTACCACTAGCCCCATGGTGAGGAATGTTGGTGAATGTGTAACAATATACATTACTGACGATAAAATACAATATGCTAAAGTCTTTACTTTAAAGATAGTGATACTGTATTGGTAAATAAAAAAATAGAGGCTTTTTATGATAAGGCTTCATGTTTAGTTTCCTAATCTTAGATGAAAGCCTCAAGTTATTAACTCAAGTTTAGTAAAATATGAAAAAACTTAGTGTAACAAATATAGGATTCAGTAAAGTAAATGGTTGGGGAGATATAAAAAAACAAAAAATCTTGGATTAATAATAAATCAGGCCAGTCCTCAAAAACATTTATGGCAAAGAATGTTGTTTACTTTCAAAATATTGAAATAGGTAATTATGTATATAAGAAAGAAAAAGCTACTGGTCTGTCTTTCCTATCTTGCATGTAGGTCTCAACTCTAGTGAAGTAATATATGATAAAGTAATAAATAGAAATATAACGCCAGGATTCTCTAACATAAGTAGTTAAAATAACCAAATCACCATATAACCCAGTGTGTCATTATTTTACCTAAATCATCCTCGACTAAATTATCCATGACAGCAAAAGAAATATATTTATAGTGACTATTCTAAAACAGAACAGGAGGGTGCTACACCCTGTCCCCTTTTTTGCTCCTCCCTATGCTTTCTTGCTCTTTTCTGCACCAAAAACAGTTACTTTGAAACATTTAACCTTTGATGTGCTCAGCCCTTTTTCTGGCCCCCTGCCCTTTTCAAATTTCTAGAATAACCATCAATATATGATTTGTTCATGCATTAAGTATGTTGAGACATTTGTATACATATGAAAATTATTGAATTAAAAAGACATTTGAAGCATGGAATTTTGTGATAATGATGACCTTTTTACACAACAAGAAAAATGAGTGAAGAGAAACTTACTAATTAGTTTTGAATGAAATGGATTCAAACAATTCAAAGACAAAAGACTGTGGTTTAATTATCTAACAGAAACAAATTTGTACTTCATTCAGTGGACCCTGAGGTCTAAGCAGAGCGCTCCCAAACTATATGTCAGTTTTCTTTTAAATATCAAAATTCATTTTCTTTACCAGTATATTTCACCTACTGAAATGTAATTTAAAAACATCAACCAAATATTTGAGTGAGTAGATTCAATGTAGATATTCAAATGTGAGATAAAGATAAAGTTTATACTACATATATACAATGTATGTTATAAACCTACCTTCAACTTTTGTATCATCTTTAGCCTTGTATTCTGTACTTTTGATAGCTAACTCTACACCATACCCTGATAGTCTTGTAGATTTAGTACTGGCATTCTAAAATTATATTATAAGATAAACAATTTATAGTACATTAGGTTTTTCTTGAGCTATACGTTATTATATAAATAACACATGGCAGTGAGGGTGACAGTACAGATTATCAACCCAAGGAAAATAATATCAACCGAAGCGCTAGCCAAGGTTGATATTAATTTTCAAGGGTTGATAATCTGTAGTCACTCTCACTGTCATGTGTTATTTGTTTTATTATACCGAACAAAATTGTGACACGCAAATATTTATTGAACAACAAATAACAACACAGTAAAGAAAACAATCAGTACAATAAAAAAACTGAATTATATCACTAATATACCCTGCCGCGATGGGGATTCGAACCCGCGATCTCCGGATTTGAAGTCAGACATGCTAACCACTACGCCATGGTCGCGGTTATTTACGGCTACTAATCATTAATAAGTGGTCTCCTTTAGATAGCGGGTAATATTACCATGTGATTGAACAAAATATCACCCGCTCCGATATAGGGCTTTAGCATAGGGAAATTCCAGTGAGGTATAATAAATCTTACTATCTCAGTACAAGGAATATATTCTAGATTGATTAATCTATGTTGTTAGAACTTGTTTTAAGCTAAAATATATTTTGATAACCTTTAATACAAAATCTTATGACAACAAGTCACTACAAATTTTCATTACCATTGTTTGTCTCAAACGATTTAATTGACAGGTAGCTTGGCCTAGTCAATCATTTTGTTTCAGTGCTAGTTATGATTTGCTACCATATCTACTTTTTCTAATCTTTCCCATTGAACTCACTGCTATTATTAATTTGACAATAAACCATGGACAGACAAAGTTCTTTACAAAAATATTTATCTGCGACAAATAGTAACAAAGTTAAACCTAACTACCAACTATTTCTTTTTATGTGAGAAAATATGTAGTTGTTTATGTTTTGGTTTTCTTCAATGTGAAAGTGCATGTTTGTTTGTACCACAAGGAAAACCTAAAAAATTGAATAATAATTCTGAGTAAGGACAATTGAGCTCCTAAAATGAAATCTGATCATTAATAAGTAAGGGGAAAGAAAATAAACAAACCGAGTCAGTACATACCATGATATAATGTCTGTATATATAAACAATACTGCCAGCTGTAGACATCTCTACCAGTTTATTATGTAATGTTTGAAACTCTGCAGTTCCAACTTGTCCGTATAATATAACTATGATATTACCTCCCTTGTTTACTGGATATATATGATCAAACTTGAATACTGGAGGTCCTTCCCTGTAACATGAAATAATAGTGAATTAGGGCTTCAGATAAGAGTCTACAGAAAGAGTTCACAGTTTATGTAGGTCTACAACAAATGATCAAATATAAAACAGTGTGGAACCGTATTGGCAATATGAAACAATATAAAAAATCAGGGGCCACATTAAAAAATCACAGAAAGGGGCCATAATAGGTGATAACTAAATAAATGTGGAGTTTTAATATAAAACATAAACAAAACAGGTTTACCAGAAGGGTGGTATAGGAAATATGATCCAACTAGAACACTCATGGACCAGTGTAATATCAAAGCACCAAAACTGCTGTCCGGACATGGATTTAACGGGGCAAAATTTGGTGGTGTCATTAGAAAGAGGATATGTGGCATCTAAAATTTAAAAAAACAAACTGTATAACAAAGGATCATAACGCCGATACCACCTGCTGATAAATGCTATTCAACCAAGATGATTTCCTACACTACGTGTATATGATCTATTTTTAGACAGTGAAAAATTGTAGGCGTGTCTATTTTTAGCACATAGTGGATTCAGTTGAATGTATGTAAAGAACAGAAACAGGTCAGAGGTTACATAACTTGTTATCCATTTTTAGGGGATGAATGGCGGTTCTTAATTGAAAACATTAAAGCGAAATTAACAATGATATTTTTATGTATTGTGTATCGACAACAAGACTGCTTGATACTGTCATATAGTGTTAACAAGAGGACTATTTATTCACGCTTTGGGTGTAACCTACATACTGTTGTACTGAATCTGACTGGGCATGTCTGTCGAATGTCTATGTCTGGGACATTTTGTGATGCGTTCCAAAATATGTTGCTTACTTAGACCGGAATTGCTACGCTTAGCTTCTTTCTCATTTGTTTAACAAGAATTTTATTTTCATTTCGAAAATGATTGAAAGCAATAAAAAACCTTGAACCTTGAGAAAAATTTAAGGAGTACTTAGAGACTTGACTCTACAGCCCAATATTTCCCTATACTGACCCTACAGCCCAATATTTCCCTATACTGACCCTACAGCCCAATATTTCCCTATACTGACCCTACAGCCCAATATTTCCCTATACTTACCGTTCTCCAACATCTTTCACAAGTTGATCTATTTTACTGACATCACAAGTTTTTTCACCATGTATATAAACAAATGCTTTACAACTTTCAGGAGGGCCAGTATCAACAGCCATCTAAAATAAACACAAAATACTTTTAAAATTACCGGTATATTTTACAGTCAGGTTTTCAACAAATTAACCCTGTTTAACTATGTTCTTGGGTGTTTTACACCCCCATGAAAGTGGCCACCACAGGGCTTAAAACAAGGGTTCTAACTGGAATATATTCATTTCACTGGAGGAATTTGGCTTAAACAGAGAGATTTTTATGTACCTTCAAGGCTTCCATGTCATAATTTACCTCAGGGTGATCAAAATGGCTGAATGTGTCCCTATCTAATGCAGGGGTTGAATGGGGCACAGCCTCCCCCCCTTGCCAGAAAAAAATCTGAGAAAAGGGAGACAAAATGGCCAATTTTCGCCCATATCCTACCCAGTAAAGGGTTAATTGACAAATTTACAAAAATATCAAACAATTATCTTTAATATCAAAAAGGACCTCATTCTAACAAAATACTGAAAATATATGGAGGAAACTTAATATTCATTGATTTTACTATATTTCATAATCTTCAAGATAGGGCTGCAATGATTTACCGGTATACTAGTATATTGCAATACACAACTGCGGCAATACGTACAGCGGTACAAATTTAACGTAACGGTATTAGGCAATATTTTTTATTTCATTGGAAAATTGTTCCCTTGCGAAATAAAAGTAGCTGAACATCAGTTTGTCAATTATTCATTAAATCTAAGCTTAAGTTACAAGAATTTAACTGACTAGGGTGTGTTCGAAGGAACTTGTGAAAATATGCTCTTAAGTCGAATACTTTAGGACGAGAAGTAGTGAAACAAGCATGGAGTCATGGAGCGTGATAGCTAGAATGTTCTGCAGCCAATTGGTATTGTTTCTTTCAACCTTAACATCTTTTTTCTATGCAAAACATACATCACATTCCTAAATGACGGTATAGACCTAAAGAGACTAGATTCTATCAGTAGTTGCATATAAGATTTGCAATGTTTCTATTAAATACAGCAGATGCACAAAGAATCTAAAAACCCACAATTTATCGTGGTACGTATCGCAATACAGTGCTAGCGTATTGCGTAATATATCGGGATACACTGCTGGCATATCGTGACAGCCCTACTTCAAGACATATAAAATACAATTATATAATGATCAAACTAAATAAAACACCTACCTGTTGATACATCTGTACTGTAGGTGAAAACGCTCTCAGAGATAAATACATTTTCATAAAATTTTGCATCATTGGTGAGAGAAATCTTCCAGAGAATTTTTGTACCATGTGATAAATGGCTTCATCTGTTTCTATAATAATACATGTACAAAAATATTTATCACACTAGACTATTTGAAACATTAGATACATTCGAAAAAAAAATCTGTACTGTTTAATTCCTGTTTTAAACATGCAACAGATTTTCAATGACATTTTAAACATGCAATACAAGTATGATGAGGTCAGCTTGTTTGTAAACAGGCTATCCTAAAATGGCATAGTTTCGCAGAATTTCAGTAAAGCAAATTTTCAATGGTGTATAAAAAATATCAAATGCGCATGTGCGCACTTGAAATTAGCCGTGTGGAGCCAGAGGCTAGTATCGAGAATTTTAATAGCCTCTGGGAACGAGAATTATATTGTGACACCACACAGGTTTCTGCTTACGATAGAAGGTTCGTCTCACAAATTTGTCACTTAATAGTGACTTTTATCAATTTACCTATATAGGATTTATTATGGATATTTCAAAATGCATATTGATTATTGATCGGAAAATAAATATCGACTATACAGCGATATCGTTGTAATCAATGACAGCTCTAAGGCAACCATAACTAAACTAACAAAATACAGTGCTTGTTACTAAAATGGATAATTCTTGCATATCCTTATATTGATGACTAATAGCTCTTAGGAAATTATGCCTAAAACTGATCAACAATGGAATCTGCAAACAGTCTTTACAAAACATTCCAACAAGTGCTAGACAAAATTACCATTTGAACAACATAAAAAGGTAAAATTACATGTATTGAAGTATTTTTTTAACAAAGTTTAATTAAATTTAACTAGATCAAAGCTACATGGAAGATGATACCGACAGAAAGTGAGTCACGAACTCAGGGTTCATACAGAATTTTAGAGACAAAGTTCAAGCACTTTTCAAGGACAGAAGTGCCATTTGTTGTATTCATAATCTACAATGAGCCTATAGGTTAGAGTCAGCATCTTCTGTCCAGTGGTACTTAGAAGACCAAGGTGTTTGAAAGACACATTTAGTTGCCATATGTCTTATGTAAAATGTCAACCAAAAATCAAAACAAATCTGTGGCCCATGAACTGCAAATTTTTTTTTTGAAATATAAAATTAGAATAAAATCTGAATATTACTCATGCATTCTTGAACTGAAAAAAACACTTTTTTAAAGCATTTTTCAAGGTTGCAAATGAAAATAAGCATTTTCAAGCTTTCATAATAGTTTTTAAGCATTTTCAATGTTGATCTTAAAATTCAAGCACTTTTCAAGGTCTGTATGAACCCTGAAACTCACAATAAATGCCTGTCAGACAATTCAATGGCTGTAACTTTGGAGTACCTAAGGATATTTAAAACAGGCTATTGTACATTTATCAAGAGAAAAGAGGAAAAAATTCCAATCAGACAAAATGTAATTACATTGTTAATGCACTGCATTTTGAGTCAAAACTAATTTATATCCGACAATAAAAAGTAATGCAAGTATTTTACCATGTTGGACTACACGTGAAGAGGGACTACATTTTCATTTTGAGTTAGATCTTACCTTCAGCTAAAAGCTCAGGGTTGAGCTCATTCACCTTTGTAATAAAACCCCAAAAATTATCATTTCCTTCTGAAGCTAGAAATTCACTGAAAAGAAAGTAAATAACACAATAGAAATAAATTCTCATCATTATTTAAATAATTTTGCTATACATTAAAAAATTATGATGAGAAAAAGCAGTATGAGTTTGTCCATGATATTGTTGTTTAATTAACTCCAGCTTATACAGTACCCACAAAAAATTCGGTCACAATATATATTTACTACAATTCTTGAATTTTGATGATTATTTTTGTTGAACTATTATTTTTTATATATTTAAGTATCGTTTGTGATAAAATGATAACAAATTTCATGAATGCAACACATTCATATGATTCAGCACCTGACATCCAAAAACCCCCAAAACTAATTTTATTGTAATTATTTCCCTTGACATAGATTTTGTGCATTTTGTAGTCTTAGATATAATTATAATGATAACAAAAATAAAGCATAACTAAAAAAGCAAATTTAAAATAAACAGTTATCAAATTTTAGATAAAAGCTTCTCAGTAGGCTTACAAAGTGGAAATGTCTGCAAACTATTGGTGGGTACGATATTCATTATATACACTTAACAAAAGTTCTAACCGATCACTTTTCAAATTTTGATTATTTAATAACGGGCCAATGGATCCTTAACTAATTTGATACGGTCTGATGCACTCAAGCGGGACACAGGGTGTGGTTTACACATTTTCAAATTATTTTTCTTTCCACAAATCAGTAGAAAATGACCCAAAAATCATCTCTGCAAAATTTAATAAGGATCCATTGATTGCATATGTCTAAAAATACCACCATTAAATTAACAAAAATAAAAAAACAATGCAAATTGTGCAATGAATACATGAAGCATAATTTTAATATAGATTTGAAATAATCTTACCTGGCTTCCAGTATCATAGGTGTATCATTCCATTTAGCATCTAAATGTACCGAGACATGTTTCGGTTTGGCTTCAATGACAATGATACCAATAAACAACAATAACAATACACCTTTAGTGATAGACATCATTGACACATACCTGCAAGAATAACAACACCATTCAGTTGTGTTTTTGTATTGTCAGATGCTCTATGAAAGTCGATAAGACAATGGGTAACAGAATCAATGTCTAAATGAAAAATAAGTTACAGAGAGTTTTATATATAGGACTAGTAAACTGAAACAGTCAAAGGGTTACTGACTGTGACTACTGTCTGGTTTATTTGGGGTTTGTTCCATTAATTTACTGTGTCAACAATAAAGACAGCAAGCAAATCATACGTAGAGTTTTTATTCTTTTTTTTTTCATTTTAGTCCAGTGGCTAAATTATTTTCATACAGCAAATCGACACGACTCTTAACTAGGAATAAACAAAGTCACAAAAATCTCCAAATCAAAAACTAGACCGGTAATTAGAAAATTTCAACATAAACGACGTTTCTGATGTATTTTTTCATATAAAACCATAAAACTATCAAATAAATAGATAAAATATGACCTGTCATACGTTAATTGAACAAGAAAACTGTATAAATCAGTTATTTACACGTCAGAAAGATTTCTAAATCTCTTACCGTATGGACGCGGCCATGTTGTAGGTCCGGTAATGAGGTGGTGATATCTGATTTGTCAAAATTATTCTACTTTCGGTTTTGAAAATAATCATTAAAACAATTTTTATATCCATCTTGCGCTGATTTAAATTAAATAATTCAATTGTATCGTTGTTTTTATTGTCGCGTTTTAACGTTGATATTCTTTATATCATTTCGTACCCGAACCGCTTCGTACCGGACTTATCCACGGACTACATATATATATTTTCATACCCAAGCAATTAGATATCTATGTCTCTGGCATATCGGACTTACTGTACACCACCCATTTCTATAACCAGTGATTTTTTTCATTGTTTATCAACTCGAGATTTTACAAGTCCCTACTAAAAATATTCCTATATAATTAAAGATATTCCTAGACATATACAAATAAATGTAGGCACCTTGACTTCAAGGTCGTCTTCATCAACAGCCTGTATAACCACTGCAAATGGCTTGTCATCGTATAGAACGACAACAAACTTCCCTACCAAGGATTCATCGATGGTCACAGTCTCTAAACCACAACCCGATTCCTTTAATATATAACGTATTAGAAATATTATTTTAGCATAAAAAGCTAGGTCATGTAATTGAATAATGTTAAATTTAACATTGCGTGTTCCCAACAGTTGTTGTATATTTTATCCAAGTATTAAACAGTGTTTATAACATTATATTTTCAGGGCAGGATCCAGAAGGGTCGTAAGTGGGGGTGCACAGGGGTGGGTTCGGGAGGGGTACCCCCTCCCGACGGTATAGACTTTTTTGAGTTTTTCACCTGTCAAAGATGCAAATCTGAGCACTTTAAAATGCTCTTTTAAACAAATTGAATGAAGCAAAAACTAGGTTAATTATTTTTTCTGTAGAAAAGTGATGCAATGCGTAACAATTCAGATTCTAGTGATTGATTAGCTTTTAATAAATACATGTATTCATAAATAAAAAAAATGCATTCATTTGTTAGATCACGGGGCCTGATCCAAAGGTGTCGAGGGTGCGGAGTACGGTTGTGGTTGGTACGGGAGGGGTATCCCCTCCCGAAAATGTGGAAATTTTTTGAATTTTTGCATGTCAAAGGTGTAAATTTGAGCACTTTTGAACACACTTTAAAAGGATAAAATGAAGCTAAAATTTGGTAAATTATTTGTTTTTAAGAAAAAAGTCAAAGCCTGTCCGTAAAAAACTATAATGTAAATCCTAGTTTTTGGCTAAACACAGTGTTAAATTAAAAACACGTTAACTCATTCAATACTGCTGTCCTCAAGCATTCTAGTCGGAACGACGGAGTCGTTGAATTGGGTTGTTCGGGAAGGGTATCTCTCCTGACGAAAATATTGATGTCAACACAGCAAATTTGAGCACTTTTGGGCACTAGTAAGGAAATATTGAGTGCTATAATTGAGGTATCCTTCATGAATGTACCCGTTTTGTTCGTTTAAATTTAATTTGTTGGCTTATTAAATCCCATTTTCGTACCCCGAGGTTTCAAGGGACGAGAATGGATAAAATCCTAATTTACAAAAAATCAACGATTTCATCATATAAATGCTGAGAATTAATAAAAAAAAACACTTGGTAACTTGTATAAAATCACAGAATGCAATGAGAAAATTCTCCGATAAACAAAAAAGCCGGTTTATGATACGCTTTTTTAAGTAAAGAGGCTTAGTTTATTATGTTGAAATTCAGTGTTGTTGTGAGTTTTTCGGACGTTTTCAGTGGATTTACAAGTCATTAGAATGGTTGTTGGGACGATCCAAAACATGACGCTGAAGTTAGCAAAATTTTTTTGCTAGCAAAAGTGGCCACAAAGTGCTACTTTTGCTAGCATTTTTTTTTATTTAACGAATCGTGAAATTATAATTTAGCCCTAAAACGGCATACATTAACAAGCTATTTAACATGGTAAGTCCATTTGTCCGGCCTAAGGCCACTAGTCGGTATTATGTGTTTTGTATATAAAATCGGCCCATCTGAGTGCTGATTTTATACAAAAAACGTAAAATACCGACCTTAAGTGGTCTTTGGCCCAAAGCCACGGAATTTTCCCAGGGTAGCCGCTTGATTCGAGCCCTAAAACATGGCCCATCTGAATGCTGACTTTTCTACACAAAACGTAAAGTACCGACATTTTGTGGTCTCTGGCCCACCTCTAACGTGGTATACGCCAGTACCCGACCAAATCGTTTAAACACAAGATTCGAGCCTTGAAACATGGCCCATCTGAGTGGTGTACTATGCCCAGGTGATAGCCCTAGGTCATGTCTCAAGCGTGATATGGCCAGTATCCGGCGAAATCGCTTTAACTCGAGATTCGAGCCTTGAAACATGGCCCATCTGAGTGCTGATTTTATACACAAAACGTGAAGTAG
This sequence comes from Mactra quadrangularis, assembly GCA_025267735.1. NCBI lineage: Eukaryota > Metazoa > Mollusca > Bivalvia > Venerida > Mactridae > Mactra > Mactra quadrangularis. The sequence continues at coordinate 32,184,234 of CM046293.1, forward strand.
CGACCTTTAGTGGTCTTTGGCCCAAGCCCACCTAATTTTCCTGTGGTTGCCACTATGCTCACGTGATAGCCCTAGGTCATACCTCTAACATGGTATACGCCAGTACCCGGCCAAATCGTTTTAACACGAGATTAGAGCCCTGAAACATGGCCCATCTTAGTGGTGATTTTATGCACAAAAAGTAAAGTACCGACATTTTGTGGTCTCTGGCCCAAGTCCACGGAATTTTCCCATGGTAGCCGCTATACCCACGAGCTAGTCCAAGGTCAGACCTCTAGCGTGGTATACACCAGTTTCCGGCTAAATCGCTTTAACTCGAGATTCGAGACCTGAAACATGACCCATCTGACAGCCGATTTTTTACTCAATACACATAATACCGACTTGAGGCCTTAGACCCAACAAATGGACTTGCCATGTTTAATAGCTCGTTATTCTTTAGTTGAATAATGTTCCATAATTTTGACCATTGCTTTTATAATGTCAATTCCGCTTTAAGCGATGTCATTCCAATGAGCCTTAGCTATACGTACATGTATGAAAGGTATTTATTTCTTTGGTTATAATGATTTATCTTTAATCATTATCCATTAATTTATCACGGCCTCCTTTTAAGTAAAATCTCATTAATTTTTCATTTCATCCGTCAAGTGACGACAACGATGCTGCATTGAGTCGTTTTCTTTTTACTCTTACAACACGCATGCGCTTTAAGCACAAAATGGAGCACGTGAATTAGTATGATTTCTTTCGTCGTGTCTTACATTTTATTAAATGATTGCATATTTTGCTTATATTTGCAGGTACGTAAGTTTTGTTATTGTTCACATGTTTCCATTGTTTATTTTGCATTACTTCATTATGGTTGTCATTGCCATTTTATATGCATTTTTGATTAAAATGTTGGAGCACATTGTCACATAGTCCACCATGCTCTCCAGACTTACAGGTGTTTCAACCCCAAGACGTTTCGACCCTAGGTTTGACGGAAACTTTTCGACCCCAAGACGTTTCGACCCCACGAGGCTTCGACCCCAGATGGTATTTTAGGTTAATGTTCGTATTTGTATTGTATTTATGTACATTTTGTATATTTTGATAGAAGGTAGTTTGCTTATCACATCTTAGAATTTGAATGTAATATTTTAGAAGATTTTAAAATGAAAAAAAACCATAACAATTTATTAGGAAGAAAACAGACGTATGAAAACGGAAGAGAGTGATCTGCTGCACCCAAAACATAACTTATTAGCGGTTACTCTAATATACGAAAAGGACTTTTTGGGCGAAAAGGCGCAAAAAGGACTTTTACCGGCGAAAAGGCGCAAAAAGGACACTAATATACGAAAAGGACATTTTTCGTAAAAAAAATCATTTATTTTACTATGAAAAGGGCTGAATTTGAGCTAAAAGACGTTCAATTCTGAGCAAAAAGGTTTTTTAGCGGCAAAAAGGCGCTAAAAAGTACACTATTATACGAAAAGGACATAAGCGCATCCGTTCATGCATTAAATACAGTATGAAAAGGACTTAATGCAGGCGAAAAGACTTCAATACGAGGCAAAAAAAGACTTTTACCGGCGAAAAGGCGCTAAAAAGTACACTAATATACGAAAGGGACATTCTTTGCATCTGTTCATGCGTTGAATAAAGTATGAAAAGGACTTGCGGTCGAAAAGACTTCAATACGAGGCAAAAAGGACATTTACCAGGCGAAAAGGCGTTCAAATTTTAGTCCTTTTCATATATTTAAAAAGACTTCAGAATGTCCTTTTCGCATATCAGTGTCCTTTTAGCGCCTTTTCGCTGGTAAAAGTTCTTTATGCCTCGTATTGAAGTCTTTTCGTCCGCATTAAGTCCTTTTCATACTCTATCTAATGCATGAACGGATGCAAAAAATGTCCTTTTCGTATAATAGTGTACTTTTGAGCACCTTTTCGCCGGTAATTTTAAGCCCTCTTTGCCTCGAATCGAACGTCTTTTCGCATAGTACAATAAATGATTTTTTGACACAAAAATGTCCTTTTCGTATATTAGTGTACTTTCTAATACCTTTTCGCCTGTATAAGTCCTTTTTGCCTCGAATTGAACGTCTTTTCGCTCAAATTCAGCCCTTTTCATAGTATAATAAATGATTTTGTTGACGAAAAAATGTCCTTTTCGTATTTTAGTGTACCTTTTAGCGCCTTTTCGCCGGTAAAAGTCCTTTTTGCCTCGATTAAAAGCCTTTTTGCTCAAATTCAGCCCTTTTCATAGTATCATTAAAGATTTTTTGACGAAAAAAAAATGTCCTTTTCGTATATTAGTGTACTTTCTAGCGCCTTTCCGCCGGTAAATGTCCTTTTTGCCTCGTATTGAAGTCTTTTCGCCCGCATTTAATGCATGAACGGATGCAAAAATGTCCTTTTCGTATATTAGTGTGCTTTTAGCGCCTTCTCGCCGCTCAAAGTCCTTTTTGCCTTGAATTGAACGTCTTTTCGCTCAAAGTCAGCCCTTTTCATAGTATAATAAATGATTTTGTGGACGAAATAATGTCTTTTCGTATTTTAGTGTACCTTTTAGCGCCTTTTCGCCGGTAAAAGTCCTTTTTGCCTCGATTAAAAGCCTTTTTGCTCAAATTCAACCCTTTTCATAGTATCATTAAAGATTTTTTGACGAAAAAAAATGTCCTTTTCGTATATTAGTGTACTTTCTAGCGCCTTTCCGCCGGTAAATGTCCTTTTTGCCTCGTATTGAAGTCTTTTCGCCCGCATTTAATGCATGAACTGATGCAAAAATGTCCCTTTCGTATATTAGTGTGCTTTAAGCGCCTTCTCGCCGCTCAAAGTCCTTTTTGCCTTGAATTGAACGTCTTTTCGCTCAAATTTAGCCCTTTTCATAGTAAAATAAATGATTTTTTTGAAGAAAAAAATGTTCTTTTCGTGTATTAGTGTACTTTCTAGCGCCTTTTCGCCGGTAAATGTCTTTTTTAGCCTCGTATTGAAGTCTTTTCGCCCGCATTAAGTCCTTTTCATACTCTATTTAATGCATGAACGGATGCAGAAAGGTCCTTTTCGTATATTAGTGACGTTTTTGCGCCTTTTCGTCTGTAAAAGTCCTTTTTGCGTCGAATATAAAGTTTTTTTTGCCGGATTTAAGTCCTTTTCATACCCTATCCAGAGTTTGAAAAGACGATAAAATGTCCTTTTCGTATATTAGTGTCCTTTTTGCGCCTTTTCGCCGGTAAATGTCCTTTTTGCGCCTTTTCGCCCAAAAAGTCCTTTTCGTATATTAGTGTAACCCCTTATTAGAACACACAGATTAATATTTTAAGAACTTGAATAATAATAAACAACAAACCTGATATTGTGTAAATTCATAATTTTATTATATGTTTAAATACTCATGAGAGTACATACTATTTATATTTAACATATCAACAAGCAACATATTGATTCATCAACTTCAATAATTTATCATTTATGTAAAATAATGATAATATAAAGTTCTAGATCTAGATGTATAAATTCAATTTTATTGATTTTCAAACTTTTAAGTGTTTATAAGTTTACACTTAAATACATATTTATGCTCTTGGATTGAAATACATCTACAACATCATGCTGCATGTCGATCACAAACCCTGCAAAATAAAATAAAATGATGTAATGCCATAATTTCAATAATATAACGATTCATAATTTATTTCGTATATAACCTTATTTATCATTTATAATATTATCTATAGACTGGGGTCGAAACGTCTCAACTCTGGGGTCGAAACGTCGTGGGGTGGAAATGTCTCCATAAAAGGCTCGGGTTGAAATGTCTTGGGGTCGAAATGTCTTGCACCCATTTAACGCTGTGTCAACACAATTTTTTAGATCATTTTACTGCTCCCAGCACACCTAACCTAGCTTTCCTGGACCCTTGTCTAAAACTTGCAATCACCTACCCTTCCACTAGGCTGGAATCTTCTCCATATACCTTATCAATGGAGAAAATTGACATAATTGTCAAATTTTCATGGAAGGGTTTAACATCCCGGGGTGTGATTTGAACCGGTACCCTCTTCGGACACTAGATTCAAAATCCAGGCCAGGCATGCTACCTACTGTGCTACCGACCTTGGTTGTACTATAATAATGAATGTATAGGTAACAGTGACAACAGTAACAGCAGAAACAGCAATTAAATTGATCTTATTGCTGTATTGTTGTCTACAGCTAGATTAACACTCAAGCAGTTAGATCCACTCAACCCAACCTGGGCCCCTACTAACAACCCCTCTTGAAATGGCCCTGTGCCTCTATGAATTATATAATTGTATTTGTTTGAAAAGTTCACAACAAGAGTATTTCAGATAAATGACCACAAAATATTGTGTCATTGCAGATTGTGTTTCATCCTGAGTAGAATCATAGATTTGTTTCCATGGCAACAATAGTGGTAATGTGAGTTTTGTGACATTGTGACACAACTGATAGATCATCTAAATGATGATAGAGAAGTGATAGACATGGCTTGCATGGTACGTTAACTGTTTACTTACATACTTTATTTAAATGTATAACTAGGACTGTGGATCATTGAGATAGTGGCGATCCGTTCCGATCTGATCGATTCACCAATCGAACCATGAATCACCTGTTAATAGAGAAGCATATACAGGAACTCATATGATGAAAAAAGTTAAGAATTACAGTTCTAAACTTTTACTGTATCGAAAACCATAAACTCCCTAACATTTCTATCACCAGGCATTTTCATTGAAAACATTTTTGCTTAAATGTGTATCTATTAAAATTTTGAATTAAATTAACTAAATAAAATTAATTTTCATAAGTAGTGCGGCTCGTTTTCAGTGGTAATTAAGCTGAAAATGTTCTTTCACCATTTCCAAAAATAGATCGCGATCAGACGATTTCCGATGTGACAAATATTTTTGTACTCAATTTTCTGGTCGGGATTGCAAATACCTAAGTACTTGGATACTCGCAGCAGCCCTTTTTTCACATGTTTTAGGTTATTTTACAGTGTCCAGGGCACATAACCTAGCTTTCTATGACCCTTTGCTGTAACCAGTACCCTTCAACAAGCCCGGAAACTTCTCCATATACCATATTGTTAATGAAAGAAAATTGATATTTAATATTGGCAAATTTTTATGGAAGGGTATAACCTCCCCAGGTGGAATTCGAACCAGTACCCCTTTGGGACTAATGTAATCTATAGCAGTCACATATAAGGTAACCAGACTATGCTTCTCATCAATTTCTCTTTCTAGATAAATACTAGATTGACACCATGAAGCACATTAGATAACCTCTACCTTCTTTGTCCCATTCTGAATTGATTCACTATAAATCATTGATCATTTGCTTCGAATCCTCGGCACAAAAATTTCTGTTTTGTATTTTGAGTATTAAATTGAAAATGATTGCTCTTTCTTTTGACGCATAAATTATTTATATTTGGTAAAAATTGTTGACTCAAGGTTACCAGTCTGGTTAATTCTGGATCATTACTTGTATTCGGTTAAAGTAATAAACTTGGTACATTGAGCCTGTTCTGCAACGCTAGCCTTATGTATCCATACGTAGTGATTTAATAAAGAACGGTCTGCAACAAAGTAGCAAATTGCACCACTCCTCGCCATATCAGTCAGAATCCCTCTGTTTTTCAAAATGGCAGCTCCCTTTGGAAATTGGTTTCTTTTTTAGTAATACATATAATTACAATCCAATTGTCTCCCTTTCCTCTCAAATTTGTTTACTTATTAGAATAAAATAGTAATTAGTTTATTTGGATGGTCCTACGCTAAAGTGAACTAACCCACAAGTTGGTCAAAATTGAGTTATCTGTCCCTTTGTGTTCTTCAAACCATGAGCTTTCATTTGGTCTAGTAGACTTCAGATAGCATTCTTAGATCAAAAGTTATTTATAGGGTGTACTAACCCACACCTATATTTAATATAGCCTATTTCACGCTATAGTGAACTAAGCTGGTTAGTACATTCCAGTGATTATGCAAAAGTGAACTAACCCCAAAGATCTTAGTTTTAACAATTAAATGCATTATTGTCGTTCGGTATTTATAGCATTTCAGTTAAATATCTATAAAATCTATCAAATTTCCAATTAGTTCTATACATTTGGTATTTTAATTACATGTACATGTAATTCAAGTTCAAAGACATTGTCTGTTTTCCATGTTATATAACCAATACATATTTTTATACACTTCCCTCCAAAAGTTTCTTCACAGTACAATTAATTAAATTGCTACAATTTTTCAGTTCTAGTTTGAAGTATTATCATATCATTGTTGGTTTCATCCATTATTCATGCTATGGAAATGGAATTTCTATTGATACATTCTATTTTTTGAGTTGCAGCCTAAGTTATCTATCAGCCTCCAAAACTATGGTCAATGTATCTCAGTGAACCGTTATCAAGTTTGAGATATCCATAAGACAAATTTTCTGATTAGAAAAAGCTCAATTGAAAATCACGTAACAGTAAAGTTTTTACAACATTTCGAAATTCTATTTGGTACAATATAAATTATGAATTTGTGAAGAAACTTTTGGAGGGCAGTGTATATGTGCATGTTATAAAGCAGCGTCATAACGTCAGTTTCGCCTGTAGTTTCTAAAGAAAAACGGAAGGAAAAGCGCCTGTAAAACTTCGAACAAATTTATTTTTATCGAAGTCAATGCGTTTAGTTATTTCATATGAAGAATGATCTCACATTGTTGTCATGATTAAAATATGAAATTTTAAGGAAATTTTCTTAGAAACAAATATTGCCAGAGCCTCGACAAGTTCTCTGATATGGTCCTTACAAGACACAGCAATGGTTTAAAGAAATTGGTGTATAGAAATCACCCAGGTACATTTGATAAATGCGAACTTAATCAATTTAACAATAACATTTCAAAATGTCAAAATCTTACAAAATTGAATCTTCAAAACAATATTTTGTTAGAGACAGTGTTCATTGTACTTTGTTAAGAATCTAAATAATCTGAAGGTATTAAACATAAGTGGGTGTGGCTTTCTTGACTTCAAGGAATTAGAAAGTCTACAGGGACATGCCAGATTAAACATTTTAATTATTAAATTTGTCCCCTATCTGAGGATCCACAACAAAAATCCTATATACTTCTACCACAGTTTTTACAAGGGCTTTTGGAGCTGAATATTGAAAGGACTGTTTACTTGAGCCCAATGGAATGTGAGGAACTTTTATCATGTTTATTAAGCAGTACTTGTCTTTGTGTTTTCAAGTTTTCACCCAGTGGTAGTCTGCACGGTTTGAATTCTTTGACGAGTTAAAAAATATTAATTTTGGTGACGATTTTATGTTCCTTATAAAAATATATGATGGTTTCATTTGCAGCCATCAAACAGATATGTGTAACAAAATGCCATATTGGATGTTATTATGACTCTGTCTCGTTAGACAGTGACTAACATTTTTTAGGCGTTATTTTGTTCAATTATCAGAATCAGTTATTTTGGTGTGGGAAGTTTGATTTGACACATATTGATGTAATGTATATGTTATAGGCAATTTGTAAATTTAGGCAATTTTTAAAATGCCTAAAAATTTAGGCATTTTATAAATGGCCTGAACGTGTCAGGCAATTTATAAAATGCCTAAAAAATCTAGCCATTTCACAAAATGTCTGAAATTTAAGAACGTTTTTTACAAATTGCCTGAAATTTCGGGTAAAAAATACATTAGTTTAAATGTAAAGCTTTGTAAATAATGATTGCAAAACATTTTTAGATTGAAATTATAATTCCTAGTATGGAAAATAATGTCAATCAAGTCATACATGATAATTGGAGAAAACCACGCATACTGTATTGATATCAAAAACTGATAATTTAACAGGTCTGTTGATGTCTTACATGTATAAATGACATTGATCATGGCAAACTGTGTCATATTTAATACATTTGTATGTTGAGAATTAGTTGAAGAACAGATACAATTTGTACAACTTGCCACATACAACAACAACAACATTTTGGCATTCCATAGAGCTCATATAATGTATTGTGCACTGTTGATGCACAAAATGAATTTGTCATTACCCGTACTTCTTTATGAAACTTTATCACTTATTTAGCATTTGAATCTGTCGTCATTTGACCAAAAATGCAGACATTGGCTCTTTGTATAATGAATCGTATACATTTGGTATGAATTATTTCTGTGATTTATATCAGATGCAATACACAGAGTCAAATTGCTACGAAATGACCATACATTTTGTCAAGTCTAAAATTTTGTAGCTGATGGAGTCAAAATGAACTGAAAATGTGACAGCAAAAGTACATCATTTTGTTTGTTAACCTTCTTATTTGAAGGTTTCTTTGCCTTTGGGTTACTATGTCATTTGCTGCTGAAAGTGGTCCAGAGTCCAAAAGACATTTTTATGTAAACAAAGGAACAAATCACCTTAATCAAACAAGGATTGGAATCCAAAAATTTCAGACCATACACTATATTTACTATTTTGGCAATTTGTAAAATATTGAGCTAATTTTATAGGCATTTTGTAAAATGCCAAAGAATTTTAGACATTTTACAAAATGCTTAAAGATGCCAGGCTATTTAGAAAATGCCAAAAAATTCAGGCATTTTACAAATTGCCTAAATTTACAAATTGCCTGTAACATATATAAACACTTTTTAAGCATTTCATAATACATTTTAATGTTTGTACAAAATTAAAATGAGTAAGACATTGAGACCATGTAAATGTACATAAACATCAAGTTTAAAATAAAAGTGTGTTTTGAAATGATTTTTAGCATTAATTGTGCTTCATTCTTTTAAAAACAATCATCAGTGGGGATAGTTCACTTTAACATGATTTCTCTCTACATACAAAACAAAGCCACGCAATAGTGAACTACCCCACAAAAGCTGAGTTTTAAAAAAAGTTAAAATTGAATTCTTCATTAACTCTATTTGTTTTCATTGCTTTAAATGTGTTCTAGACTATGTATACAATTTCGTTATATTGAAATTTGAATTAACTCTTGGGAACATGCAAACTCTTTAAATGCCATTTTCTCAAAATCATACATTTGTGGCTTAGTTCACTGTAGCGTAGGGCCATCCATTTGTCTGTGATAGATGCTTACTATAACTAGTGTTAAAATCTAATTGTTGAAAAGTTCTACATCAGGACAGTTTTCAGTATATGGGGAAGGGGCCTGGCTTCCTCAGTTTAATTACGTTTTAAAAGTAGGCTGTAGAAAACAATAAAATTATCATCAATTGGCAATTAGAGAAGCACGATTTACAGAACAAACCTGTAAAAACCACACTATCCTATAAAAACCCAAAACCCTTTTAGTTTAACCCAGATCGATAGTGCAGTTGGTAGCACGCCGGGATTCCGATTCTTGTGCCTCAAAGGGGGTGCAGGTTTGAATCCCACCTGGGGAGGTTATACCCTTACAAGAAAATTTGACAGTAATGTAAATTTTCCTCCACTAATTATATAATAATATGGGGAAGTTTCCGGCCTTGTGGAAGCGTAGTTGAGTACTGGTTATTGACAAGGGTCCAGGAAAGCTAGGTTAGGTGCGCTGGATGACGTAAAATGACCTAAATTGTGTTGACACGGCATTAAATCCAATAAAAATAAAATAGATAAAAAATTTTTAGTTTGACTATTTGAAGAAAATGAGACCTTTTTTAAAGCTTTATATCTTCAACACTATTGTAGATATTTTATTGGAAGTTAGTATACTTATTCAATGGACTATATCAACCATACTGTGAAAGGGCATAAACTTATTATTACCTGAATGCTTATACAAGTGTAATTCAATATTTTTAACTGTTTTCTGAGTGAACTGTTGACCGGTCAATAGTTTTGACTGTTTCCTGCGCGTGCTCTTACGTCACGAACTGTTACTGTACTTGTATAAAGGGAAGTAACTGCTATGGGATTTTAGACTTTACCAGAGGCTTTAAATATGTCAAGTACTGTTAAAATAGTAATTGATCAGGTAATAACACAGTTATTTTATATGTGATATGGGAACAGTCAAACGGTTGTCCCTCAATGTCAGGAATAGTGCTTTAAACTGTTTCCCTCGGCCTACGGCCTCGGGAAACAGATCAAAACACTATTCCCTCCACCTCGGGCCAACAGTTTAACTGTTCCCAAATCACATATGAAATAACTGTATATTGTCAGTACTATATCTATGCGGCATACAAAGGATGTAACTGTGGAAGAATTATTTTTGCAGTTGTGCCTCTTTTTTAACTTCTAACTAATTAAAGTTAAAATGTTTAAACTGAAATATTTTTTGTGCTAATCAAGGTACGTAACTGTATGGTGGTACACTTATTCATTGGTACCACATCCACACAAATTTTAAGGGATAGAACTCTTCATGGATTATTTTTTAGTTATGCCCTTTTATGCTGTAATATTTAATGTATAAACTTGTTTTATTTGAAGTTAATATCGCAGAAGTTAGTTTGCTTATTCATTCATACCACATCTCAATGTAGTATTTGTTACTATAATGTTTGTTTTTGAAGTTTTACCCCTTTCTTATTTTACAAATATGAATTTGATAACTTTTTGACTGATTTATTGCCTTTGAAAAACTTAGTCCTGAAAGCACTTAAGCTTAAAGATAGGCCTTGCCACGTACAAAACACTCACAAAGTTGACTGCATTGTCCTTTGACTGCTCTTATGTGTTTTTGTGTTGTTTTTTGTTAAAAAAGAGTTGGGCCATGATCAGCCTTTTACAATTTCATTATCATTACCCAGTCTGTTCTTTCAAGTTTGATTTATCATTTCAGATATACAATATAACTGTGTGGATGATTGTTTTAGATGATTATGAACAAGAAATTTATGGTCATCAGAAAAAAAAAGATAAGTGCAGTTATTTTATTATTTTTTTCAAATAATTATTTTATAACTCTTTTGAAGCTTGATTGTAAAACAGAGTGAGTAAGTGTTTTATTTTAAGCTTCATTTTCATAATTATATGCCCGAAAGATTTTTGGACATATTGTGTTATACCCCCTGGCGTCCGTCCGTCCGTTAGCAATTTGGTTTCTGGAGCATAACTGAAGTTCCATTTGACCCACAATATTCAAACTTCATAGGATGATTGTCCATCTCGGGTAGAAGACCCCTGCTGATTTTGGGGTCACAAGGTCAAAGTCACTGTCACTATCCGACGCATAATATCTGTGTTAGCATTCTATAATACAAATTTACGTTTCATTTGGCCCACAGTATTCAATTTTCAAGGGAGAATTGTCCATGGTATCTTTTTTCTCTACTTAGTTTTCAACAATTATCATAAGATGATATTCATATCAAATATTCTCATGTCTTACAAATGCTTCATCTTAACCAACTTATGGACGTTTGATTTCGCCGCCCCTGTATCCGGTAAAAGACCCCTATTGATTTTGGGGTTTCAAGGTCAAAGGTCAAGGTCACTATTACCTTAAAACTGAAAACAGTTTTCAGAGCATAACTTAAGTTCCATTTGGCCCACAGTATATATGAATATTCTCATGTCTTACAAATGCATCATCTTAACCAAAAAAAAACTATCAGGCATGTAATGCTCCGCCTAGCGGTACTCTTGTTGTGTAAGCATTTTACAACTGAAAAAAAAAAACACTTGGTAAAATCACTTCTTTCTTTGTCACCATATGACACATTTATATTGTGTATGCATTATATAACTGAAAAATAATGTATGGAAAATCGCTTCTTTCTTTGTCGCTGTATGACATATTTTTATTGTGTATGCATTATATAACTGAAAAATAATGTATGGAAAATGTCTTCTTTCTTTGTCGCTGTATGACACATTTTTATTGTGCATGCATTATATAACTGAAAAATAATGTATGGAAAATTGCTTCTTTCTTTGTCGCTGTATGACACATTTTTATTGTGTATGCATTTCATAACTGAAAACAATACATGGTAGAATTACTTCTTTCTTTGTCGCTGTATGACACATTTTTTATTGTGCTTGTATTATACAACTGAAAATAACACATGGTAGAATTATTTCTTTCTTTGTCGCTGTATGACACATTTTTATTGTGTATGCATTTTATAACTGAAAAATAATGTATGGAAAAATTGCTTCTTTCTTTGTCGCTGTATGACACATTTTATTGTGCATGCATTATATAACTGAAAAAAACCACATGATAAAATCACTTCTTTCTTTGTCGCTGTATGACACATTTTTATTGTGCATGCATTTTACAACTGAAATAAAAAACACAAGGTAGAATCACTTCTTTCTTTGTTGCTGTATGGCCTATTTATATTGTGTGTGCATTGTATGATGCATGGAAAATTGCTTCTTTCTTTGTCTCTGTATGCCACATTTTCATTGTGTATACATTATATAACTGAAAATAACACATGATAAAATTGCTCCTTTTTTGTCGCTGTATGACACATTTTCATTGTGTATGCATTATATAACTGAAAATAGCACATGATAAAATTGATTCTTTCTTTGTCGCTGTATGACACATTTTCATTGTGTATGCATTATATAACTGTAAATAACACATGATAAAGTTGATTCTTTCTTTGTAGCTGTATGACACATTTCCATTGTGTATGCATTATATAACTGAAAATAACACATGATAAAATTGCTTCTTTCTTTGTCGCTGTATGACACATATTCATTATGTATGCATTAAATGACTGAAAATAACTCATGATAAAATTGCTTCATTCTTTGTCGCTGTATGACACATTTCCATTGTGTATGCATGATATAACTGAAAATAACACATGATAAAATTGCTTCTTTCTTTGTTGCTGTATGACACATTTTCATTGTGTATGAATTATATACCAGGAAACTGGAAATAATACATGATAAAATTGCTTCTTTCTTTGTCACTGTATGACATATTTCCATTGTGTATGCATTTTATACATGAAAATAAATCATGATAAAATCATTCTGATAGTGAGTGCTTTATATAACTTATATAACTGAAAATAACACATGGTAAAATCACTTCTATATTTGTTGCTGTATGACACATTATACCCTAAATGTAACAAAAACAATACTCAAGTCTTGACAAACCTTGGACGTACATCATGTATATTGTAATATTGCATCGTGGTGATATGCAGTTCATGTGGTGTTATGCACATTCAATCTGTCTTAAAATGTACCATCTCTTTCTGTTTCTTTGAATCTTTTTCTATCTTTTCATGCTTTAGTATACACAAACCTATTATTAATATAGAAATGCATGTTGTAGTGTGCACTACACATTAAATCTTTCAAATACACATACCCATTCTTACTTTTTTCTTTGTATATTTTCCTATTTTTCTATCTTGTCATTGGTAAGTCTACTGTAAACATTCAATGCATGGAAAGCAATTTGCATTTCATATGGTTTCAGCAAATATTTTACCTGGGGTGTTAGTCTAACGATAGAAGACTTTAATTATCACAATTTCACAAATGGAGATGGTCGATATCACTTGGTCACTGAGTCTTACCTCTCCAATTAATATTTATGGAGTTCATGATGTGTTCGCATGTTTTTTCTTTATTTTACTTTTATTCCCTATTAAACAATTTTTTTCTGGTAGTTTATTTTATCAATCTTAGAATTTTGCTCGTAGGTTAGCTTTTTGCATTTGATTTTGGTTATTTATTTAAAATGTTTTACGAAAGTTTTTTTTTCATGCGATGGACAGTAGGCTTTGTTCAAATGAAAATTGATTGAAATATATGGAGTCTGTGATGTATTTGCATGTTTATTTTCTATATAAAGTTAAAATTTTGACTTTTTCATTTTTAACTTCAAATTTTGCTTGTAGGTTATTTTTTTATCTTAAGATTTTTGCTGGTAAGTTATTTCTTACAACTGATGTAAGGTATTTTTGTACGATTAAGTATTGATGTCTTTATGTTTCTTAATTTTTTTTAGTATATTTTTTAAGCAAGAGTTTTTTTCAAGAATAAATTGTTTCACTTAAAGTAGCAATTATTTTTATGATAAAAGTTAGTATCTAACTTAGTATTTAATTTTTTTTATAAGTGTTAGGTTTTGTATGTGAAAGACATTGCACATGACAAATTACGGGCGAGGAAAGCACCTGTCATTGTTCTGGTCACTCATTTTTTTAGGAGTGGTCAGTAGGTCTTATGCCTTCTTGTTGCTCATTTGGGTAATGTGGAGGTATATTGTTTGCCGGTCAGCAATGGCTAAGACAGTACTCGTTAACTTGTCTTGTCAATCACTTACAAAGTCATTTTATTTTTGTTTTGAGCACTAAAGATACATAGGTTAATTTATTAAAATTTCGCTGGTAAGTTATTTCTTACAACTGATGTAAGGTTTTTTTTGTACGATAAAGTATTGATGTCTGTATGTTTCTTAGATTTTTTTAGTATATTTTTTAAGCAAGTTTTTTTTCAAGAATAAATTGTTACACTTAAAGTAGTAATTATTTTTATGATTAAAGTTAGTATCTAACTTAGTATTTAATTGTTTTAAGTGTAAGGTTTTGTATGTGAAAGACATTGCACATGACAAATTACGGGCGAGGAAAGCACCTGTCATTGTTCTGGTCACTCATTTTTTTAGGAGTGGTCAGTAGGTCTTATGCCTTCTTGTTGCTCATTTGGGTAATGTGGAGGTATATTGTTTGCCGGTCAGCAATGGCTAAGACAGTACTCGTTAACTTGTCTTGTCAATCACTTACAAAGTCATTTTATTTTTGTTTTGAGCACTAAAGATACATAGGTTAATATTTAATCTATTAAAATTTCGCTGGTAAGTTATTTCTTACAACTGATGGAAGGTATTTTTTTGTACAATATAGTATTGATGTCTGTATGTTTCTTAACTTTTTTGAGTATTTTTTTAAGCAAGTTTTTTTTTCAAGAATAAATTGTTACACTTAAAGTAGTAATTATTTTTATGATTTAAGTTAGTATCTAACTTAGTATTTAATTGTTTTAAGTGTAAGGTTTTGTATGTGAAAGACATTGCACATGACAAATTACGGGCGAGGAAAGCACCTGTCATTGTTCTGGTCACTCATTTTTTTAGGAGTGGTCAGTAGGTCTTATGCCTTCTTGTTGCTCATTTGGGTAATGTGGAGGTATATTGTTTGCCGGTCAGCAATGGCTAAGACAGTACTCGTTAACTTGTCTTGTCAATCACTTACAAAGTCATTTTATTTTTGTTTTGAGCACTAAAGATACATAGGTTAATTTATTAAAATTTCGCTGGTAAGTTATTTCTTACAACTGATGTAAGGTATTTTTTGTATGATTAAGTATTGATGTCTGTATGTTTCTTAATTTTTTTAGTATATTTTTTAAACTAGAGTTTTTTTTTCAAGAATAAATTGTTTCACTTAAAGTAGTAATTATTTTTATGATTAAAGTTAGTATCTAACTTAGTATTTAATTGTTTTAAGTGTAAGGTTTTGTATGTGAAAGACATTGCACATGACAAATTACGGGCGAGGAAAGCACCTGTCATTGTTCTGGTCACTCATTTTTTTAGGAGTGGTCAGTAGGTCTTATGCCTTCTTGTTGCTCATTTGGGTAATGTGGAGGTATATTGTTTGCCGGTCAGCAATGGCTAAGACAGTACTCGTTAACTTGTCTTGTCAATCACTTACAAAGTCATTTTATTTTTGTTTTGAGCACTAAAGATACATAGGTTAATATTTAATCTATTAAAATTTCGCTGGTAAGTTATTTCTTACAACTGATGGAAGGTATTTTTTTGTACAATAAAGTATTGATGTCTGTATGTTTCTTAACTTTTTTGAGTATTTTTTTAAGCAAGTTTTTTTTTCAAGAATAAATTGTTACACTTAAAGTAGTAATTATTTTTATGATTAAAGTTAGTATCTAACTTAGTATTTAATTGTTTTAAGTGTAAGGTTTTGTATGTGAAAGACATTGCACATGACAAATTACGGGCGAGGAAAGCACCTGTCATTGTTCTGGTCACTCATTTTTTTAGGAGTGGTCAGTAGGTCTTATGCCTTCTTGTTGCTCATTTGGGTAATGTGGAGGTATATCGTTTGCCGGTCAGCAATGGCTAAGACAGTACTCGTTAACTTGTCTTGTCAATCACTTACAAAGTCATTTTATTTTTGTTTTGAGCACTAAAGATACATAGGTTAATTTATTAAAATTTCGCTGGTAAGTTATTTCTTACAACTGATGTAAGGTATTTTTTGTATGATTAAGTATTGATGTCTGTATGTTTCTTAATTTTTTTAGTATATTTTTTAAACAAGAGTTTTTTTTTCAAGAATAAATTGTTTCACTTAAAGTAGTAATTATTTTTATGATTAAAGTTAGTATCTAACTTAGTATTTAATTGTTTTAAGTGTAAGGTTTTGTATGTGAAAGACATTGCACATGACAAATTACGGGCGAGGAAAGCACCTGTCATTGTTCTGGTCACTCATTTTTTTAGGAGTGGTCAGTAGGTATTATGCCTTCTTGTTGCTCATTTGGGTAATGTGGAGGTATATTGTTTGCCGGTCAGCAATGGCTAAGACAGTACTCGTTAACTTGTCTTGTCAATCACTTACAAAGTCATTTTATATTTGTTTTGAGCACTAAAGATACATAGGTTAATATTTAATCTTTTAAAATTTCGCTGGTAAGTTATTTTTTACAACTGATGTAAGGTTTTTTTGTACGATAAAGTATTGATGTTTGTATGTTTCTTAACTTTTTTTAGTATATTTTTTAAGCAAGAGTTTTTTTTCAAGAATGAATTGTTTCACTTAAAGTAGCAATTTTTTATGATAATAGTATCTAACTTAGTATTTAATTGTTTTTAAGTGTAAGGTTTTGTATGTGAAAGACATTGCACATGACAAATTACGGGCGAGGAAAGCACCTGTCATTGTTCTGGTCACTCATTTTTTAGGAGTGGTCAGTAGGTCTTATGCCTTCTTGTTGCTCATTTGGGTAATGTGGAGGTATATTTTTTGCCTGTCAGCAATGGCTAAGACAGTACTCGTTAACTTGTCTTGTCAATCACTTACAAAGTCATTTTGTTTCTGTTTTGAGACCTAAAAAACATAGGTTAATATTTAATCTATTAAAATTTCTCTCAATAGATTTAAATTAGAGCCAAGTTATATAACATAGACTTTTAGGCTTATTTGATTGCATTTTACTAGTATAATTAATATATTGGTACATTTAAGTGTATTAACTGTTTTTTTATGACGCAATTTGATATCTTAGTAACGAATTCTTTCTTGATTTTTAGTGGAAGGTTTTGTAAGTGATATACATTGCACGGACATGTTGACACATCATGGCTAGGCAATGCCTAAGACGGTACTGGTTACTGTACAGTGCATTTAGATACTGCACAGTAGGTTGACATCTCTTGTCAAGCACTTACATTTTGTTTTTGTTTTGAACTCTAAAGATGTAAAGTTTAATTTGTCATCATAATTTGTCAATAGATTTACATTAATGTGCGATTTATTTAGACTAAGTAATTGGCACATCCACTTCTTATTTCTTGTATCCTTAAGTTTGTTGGCAAAATTTCTAGGAACGTTGTTTCTGATAAGCATGTACATGCATTCTATTTTTTTATATTAAGTTAGAAGTTTTTATGCTTAATTAAATTAAATTTTATTTTTGAGTGTATATCAATAAGAAATTCAAAGGTTTCATGGTTAATAACCATTTGGCTTAAAGTATGTCCATTTTCTATTATACTTATCCCTTCAAAAGGCTTGGTCAGCATCTTTTTTGTTTTAACACCAGTTACCTAAACTATTGTTTGAACTTTGGTGACCAATATCAAACCATCTTGGCACTCTTGTCAAATGTTCTACTATGGCATTACGTCATTGCAAGCAACAAAGCCAGCATCAAATCAGATCATTTGCCCCACAAAATGTTCATTTTGGTGGAAATATATTTTTATCTTGATAATAGTTCTGATTGTAAGCCATGCCCCACCTCCTTTTTGTAACATCTAGTGTACTATACATTAATGAACATACCCAATACATGTCACTGTTTCTTTGTCTATGGAATATATGTCAGAAATAATTTATTGTGATTTATACTTACTCTTATCCTTAGTGATACAGATATCTTTAAATGGAATTATATTATATTACATCTTTTCTTACACACATGTGACTGGTGTACAAATGGTTTATTCTGAATATAATACAACTTCAGTTTTTCTTTCAGCCATAAATAGCTTCTTTGCTTACATACACTACTTGAACCAAGCCATGCCCTACCTTGCCCTATGTCAAGAGAAGCTGTTTTGACCAGCACACTATCTTAGTTAGCTTTTTACAAGCAAGTGTTTGACTCACACAGCAAAGACACATATGTATTCACTTTAACAACACTATAGAACAGTTGTAGGCTCAACAAAATCATTTTACTTGTACACAAACATGCCACTATAACAAACAAAATCTACACATTGATGTACATACTCGTAACTTCTTTTGGGTTTCTTTTCTCTGTTTTTTTTTATTTATTTCAGGTTGAAATCATCGCTTATGAGGTACCAATGTCTATTTGGAAGAAACAAGATAATTTGAAAAAAACAGTCAACAGTATTAGGACAAAAACTCAATAACAGTAAGATGGATCTTATTGCTGTACGGGTCGATAGCGCAGTTGGTAGCGCGCCAGGATTTGGATACTCGTGCCCGAGGGGGTGCGGGTTTGAATCCCACCCGGGGAGGTTATACCCTTCCATGAAAATTTGACAATAATGTCGATTTTCCTCCATTGATTAGACAATATGGAGAAGTTTCCGGCCTTGTGGAAGGGTAGGTGAGTACTGGTTATAGACAATGGTCCAGGAAAGCTAGGTTAGGTGCGCTGGACGCCGTGAAATGACCTAAATTGTGTTGATACGGCATTAACTCCAATAAATAAATAAATAAAACTTATTGCTGTAGGCTGTAGTTTTCATCTTACTGCTTGCATTACCGGCCTGCTCAAACTTGTTAATATTGAAGTCACATTCTCATTTGAGGGAAATCAATAGTTCACCAAAGTTTAAAAATATCTTTCGTTTAACTTCAATTCAAGGGTTCAGTTTTTAGTGCTGGTACCAAGGTCACATAATTTTTAACCTTAGAAATTTAATTTTGCTATGTAAAGTATGCTAAAATCTTGTTCTCCTGGATTTTTAGCAGGATTTTGACTAATAGTTTGGCAAAACACGGGTGGGGTGGGCGGTTGGGGGGTTGGCGGATGTCCAGTGTAATTAACAATTAAGTTAAAGTTTTCAATTTAGCATATATCTCTGCCATTTATTTCAGATCTTTATGAAACTTAACACTATAACATACCATGGGATCAACAGAATAAGACAGTAACCACAACTCTACCTAGCTTTATTATGGATTATTGCCCTTCGTAATTTTTGCGATAAAGTTTTTAAATACGGCTTTAATGTGGATTCAACATTACATTTCTTGTTAAATTTTAAATGCCATCTCGCAGGTGCCGGTTACAATTTTCCTACTAATTGTGCATCTAGTGAGTCTCTTTATATACAATAAGAAGGAAAATTGTGTCTGGCACCTGTGTGCCAACCATATCAAATATCATTTTATTGTAAAAATACTTGTACATGTATTTCAGTTACAAAGTGTAGGAGGTAGTCAAGTGATTTTCACTAATGATCCAAAATTGACAGCTGTATATATACTAAGATTGAAGAGACTAGACATTCACTATATGTCAGTAATCTAGATGGAGTAGTAAGTATATTACTTTTCTTATCTTCTGATTACTTGGGTTACAAGTTTATTTTTCAAGATGGGTCATGAAATCAGGATTTTGGGGACTGAATATGTATGGGTCCTTTTTCTTATGTAAATGTTTCTGACATAAAATTCTTGAGTTTTAGTTGTTTTTTAGATGGTCCATGTGTTTAAGGCAAATATATTGTAAAATTGTAGTCTATGATTAGTGGGTGTCTGGTTGCTGGGACAACCAAAACTTTCTCTTGGGCAATCAAAAATCAACAAACGAGATATATAGCTCTCTACTAAAACAATATGTTTGGACAACCATTTTCATATCCTAATAATGTAGACTGTAATTGAAAAGTCATTGGGTTTTGATTTCAGCTGTTATGTCAGGCAAATGACCCAATGGATAAGACTAGTTTAAGTGAGAGCAAGGCTTAGTTTTATCTCTAAAGTGCATGAATGTCAGAAATTGTTCTATTATGCAAAAATTGTTTAGGTTCAAATTTGCACCTTATATATTTTACTTATGGTATTTAAGCTAAAGTTGAAAAATATACAAATGGGACAACTATTGCACTGGTTCAGTTAGTCACCGTCTGCAAAACATGACCGATGGACAAATCTTGTAAAAGATTAAAAGGTCCATGTAGATCTTCAGATTAACAGGACCCATTTTCCAGGGGATAATTGACCTCATCTGCATAGCTTTAATGCATCAAAACATTTAAAATGTTTCCAGTCCTGTAAGACTTGGTTAATTCCTTGTAAAATTTTGATCTTCACAGGACCTTACTGTACAGTAATTAACTGTTGAGTTTTGCAGTGACTGGGTTCAGTTAAAAAAAACCTTTATATCTTATTGATGAAAAATATACTGTTCTCTTCAGGCTCTGTTGACACAATGTGTACTGGCAGGAAACTTATTCTGGAACAACTAAAGCAAGATCTATAAGTCATTGTTAGATGGTTTTGTCATTTGATTAAGAACCTATGATCATCAGTTATTATCATCAACTGAATGCCTATCAGTTTAGGACTCCTCTTTGACATAGAAAATGAGGTGCTGTGACTGAGGGTATGTTGCACTGGGTAAGTCATCTCTTGACAACAAGCTCTACTATGATTAGAATTATTCCAAGGTTTGACTCTATAAATGTTTTTATCAGAAATCCCAAAGGAACCCCAATTCAGTAATTCAGGGATTCCTCCTTAATGTTTAGGATTCCTCTAATAAAAAAACCCAAATTTTGGTACAGATTTGCAGTCACTAATTGCAGTAACCAATGGCTATTTTCAGGGATCTTGATAGAATCCCAAGCTAAGGATTACTAGGACTCCCCAAGTTTTTGGGATCCTTTAAATCCCGGGACACTGTTAGAGTCAAACACTGGAATCTTTTTGAAATATCATTATCATCATTGTTTTTTTACCATGTTTTTTTTAGAAGTGAACCATATCTTGTCTTATATAGTTTACAAATATGTTATAGGCAGCAATAAACACTGAAGGAATAAAACGTTCATGAAACAATGTTCAATATGGGTGTAATAAACACAAAGTTCTGACACAGAATAACATTGTCACATGGGTGATGTATAGGTAGTTAGTGTTAAACTGGGACACTTGAAACATAAAATATCTCAATGACTATCAGATGGAATTAACTGATATTTATATGTGATCATAACTAGCGTTTTCCTTCTCGAATCCAAAATACCAGAATTTTGTTTAAGGGGTATGTGCCATAATCAGAACAGCCATATAACAAGAGATGTTAAGTTATAGCTAAATATGAGGTCCCGACACTAAATTGATTGACATCCAACTAATTTAAACTGTACATTAATTTAAAATTTAATGCATGTTTTATTACAAGTATAATAAAAAAGACAGCCCTAGGCTTAAGCAGACTGTCAACTGTTTATTTTGGCATCAAATCCACTGTGAGTTTTAAAAGAGCTTTTGTATAAAAACAATGAAGGTATGACAATGTTAATAATCTGAACAGTTGTTTATCCTCTCTGAATTTTTGATAAAAA
Source organism: Mactra quadrangularis (assembly GCA_025267735.1). NCBI lineage: Eukaryota > Metazoa > Mollusca > Bivalvia > Venerida > Mactridae > Mactra > Mactra quadrangularis. The sequence continues at coordinate 32,206,080 of CM046293.1, forward strand.
TGCAAATATTTTGCATTTCACCATATGGATTTTTTTTTATTTATTTGTTAAATTTTCAAAAAAATCTTAATTCAAGAAGGAAAGTTGGAAAAAGACTGTGTGCAAAATCTTAGCTAAATATATGTTGTAGTCATATAGATCATTACATGTTTTGGGTGTTCCAGGATAAATGCAAACTATCTATATCCTTTTTTATGGGCCAAATAGACAATAGTTATTGTACTATCTTATGGCACACACTATGAATGAAATAAGTTTAATATTTATCTCATATTGTAGGTTACTGGAGAGCAGATAATGACATTTATTGGATGAAGTAGTTAGATAAAGTTTGTCATAATGAGTGGTGAAGATGTAGCTGGTTATAAATATGCTTACATTCAGTCATAGAGTTTTCAGATCTAAGATCTATTGCTACAACTCCAACTTATAATGGTGTCATGTTTCAAGGGCCACAATTGAGGTAACTGTTGTTAAACTTTTCTGTGTATCCGAAAGATACAGAATTGGATAAAATGCGGTAAAGTTATTGGCAACATTTCATTAGCTAAAAAAATATACTGCATCCTTGTGACCTGCAAAAATGTATTTTATGCTTATCCCATGATAACATTTCAAAAAAATTTGGTAGTTTTTTCGAATAGTGGGCTATCCTACTCAGGTGGGCGGAGGCGTCGGCTTCAGCTTAACACTTCTTGGTTAAGTTTTTAGGTGCAACATTTTTGTTTCTTTTATATCTTTGCAAGTACTGGAGGGATTCACTTAAAACTTTATTTGTGTTCACGGGGTTATCCTGTAAGTTCAAATACCAAGTTACCTAACTCTTGGATGAATTTGGACTGAATTATGGCCTTATATACTTAGAAATTTCTTGGTTAAGTTTTTAGGTGTAACATTTTATCTTTGCAACTACTGAAGGGATTCACTTTAAACTTCACACATGTCTACGTGGTACCATTGATGTTCAGATACCAAGTTACATAACTCTAGGATGAATTTGGACTGAATCATGGCCCTTTTATACTAATAAATTTGTTGGTTTTTTGGTGCAACATTTTATCTTTGAAACTATTGAAGGTCAACTACCAAGCTGCATAACTCTTGATTTACTCTTGACTGGATTATGGCCCTTTTATACTTAAAAAATTTCTTGGTTAAGTTTTTTTGTGCAACATTTTATCTAACCCTTGGGCAGGGTTAATGTATTCACCACTCACAGTTGAATAAAATTTAACTAAAGTGTCCATGTTTAAAAAAGAAAGTGAATCACTGAGTTCTTTACCTTTTTGTTTGTCTTTTTTTTACAGAATCACCCTGGAAGGTCCACTGCATATAGTGTATCACTGAGCTTAGACTATAGTGAAACTGTAAACAAAAACATCCAGGATCATGCATGTGTCATGTGACAAAATAGAAAGACACGTAAAGGTATATTTTGGTTATTATACATGTAGTTGTTTTAACTGATAGATCATGAAATGTTAGATTTCTCTGCTATTCTGGTTTGAGTCAATTCATGGACAACTCAACCCAAACTAGATACTGCTGAATGTGTAAGTAGGGACAATTCTTCATGTGAACAACTCAACCCTTAGTATACAGGGTCTGTAGTCATGCAATCTACAGCAATAACTAGGGGAATTTGAAGATAAATCCCATATGCTTAATTGAATAGCGTGTTAACTTGTCATTTAAGTAGCTGGCACGAAATTGATAATTTACGGTCTTGTTGTGTTTGTTATTCATTTGTTCTCATGTTTTTTGTGTAAACTGAGACAAATAATTGTTCTGTCATAAAAATGTTCAGTTTTGTTATGTAACCGACCTATGCCATCAATATATGTGCTTGTTGCTTGTTCGACATTGTTTATTTTTAAAATGCTTACGAATACAACTGTACGAAAACAGAGTATTTTTTATTTTAGAATCAGACAATAAAGGACGTTTCTCATAACCATTGTTACAATTGATTTTAAACATGATACACATAAAATATATTAGTAATTTCTCATTCGAACTAGAAAAAGATATAGATGTAAACTCATAAAAAATCATGTTTTTCACCGATTTCTCCTTCTAGACAATATTTCCTCCGAATTCCCCAGTTAATCTCATAGATATTGATAGCCAGTTAAAAATTGTTAGTACGACATCGAACAGACAATAAACTACGTTATTTGCAAAATTCAAAACTTATGCAACCAACTTGAAGTTAATAATTACTATTCACAGGCCAACATTAGCATTTTTGGACATAAAAATGTAATTCATTTTATGTGCTATTTGAACTTCTCTATTGTTGGGCTGCTGTTAGAATTCAATGAAAAATGAGTTCTAATTAACATTTTAAAGATCACTGTTATGTTTTATTAGAAATTTTTTAAACCCCGGTCTATAGTGCAGTTGAAAGCGCATTGGGATTCGGAATCTTGTGTCCCGAAAGGGGGGGGGGTATACCCTTCCATGAAAATTAGACTATAATGTCAATTTTCCTCCATTGATAAGATAATATGGAGAAGTTTCTGGCCTTGTGGAAGGGTAGGTAAGTTCTGGTTATAGACAAGGGTCCAGGAAAGCTAGGTTAGGTGCAAACCCGGGTCAATAGCGCAGTTGGTAGCTTGCCGGGATATGGAATCTCGTGTCCTGAAGGGGGTACGGGTTCGAATCCTACTGCGGGAGGTTATACCCTTCCATGAAAATTAGACAATAATGTCAATTTTCCTCCATTGATCAGATAATATTGAGAAGTTTACAGCTTTGTGAAAGGGTAGGTGAGTACCGGTTATAGACAATGGTCCAGGAAAGTTAGGTTAGGTGCGCTGGACTCTGTAAAATGACCTGAAATGTGTTGAAACAGCGTTAAATCTAATTAAAAAAAAATAGTTATTTTTTAGTTTAAAAAACCACCTTTTAGCTCTCATTTGATTTTAAAAGTGTAAGCTTTATCATGTTGTGAAAGTATTAATGAAATGAAAACAATGAATATTAATTTAATGATAATAATAATAAAGACTTTATTTATAGAGGCAACACTGCTAGGCAAAGCCCTATCTTCCCTGTGAGCCTCACAAAATATTTATGTACTAGATATAGCAAGCATGATAAACATTAAAATAAAACATTTGTAAAACATATAGGGACACATCTAGTTTAGCGGATCCCGGAAGTAAATATAAATATGCGTGCGCAGCGTTCTGTTTGGTCATTTGAAAACATAATTATCCAATACCTAATTCATTACATATCATATGGCACGGCCATGATCATGGTTTGCCTGACATACTTTTACCTGTCAAAGTACGTCTGGAAACTAGACAAGCAAATAGTACGCAATTTCTACTACTTAGTCTTGCATAGGTATCATTGAAATTTGACTAAATTAGAATATTAACAGCTCTTTAAATCGAGGCAAATTCTTTACTTTTTCTTGTCGAAACTGTAGTATTTGGAATTTTAAAATAACACAATTTTCATATCAAAGGGAGATAATTTTTCACTTGGATTAAAGTTTTTATCAATAACTTTTCTACAGAATTTTGTTTGATGAATCTAATTCATGCTTTTTTATTATCATGATGTAATGAATGAAAAATATTATGTTTTGTAATAATTTATCATGATTTTGAAAAAATATTCATAACTGTAAAATAGCATTATGGGTTATTCAAAACATCAATAATTTAATGGTGACTTCATGTATGTTAAATTATTGTCATCTCCTTACATTTGTGATTTATCAATGGTGTGTTTCATATTGTGATTGAAATTTTTGTGTTGTAGAATAAGCTTTTTGCTATGATATTTCAGTTAGGCCATGGGCAAATAAACCCAGGTTGATAGCGCAGTTGGTAGTGCACCAGGATTTGGAATCTCGTGCCCAAGGGGGTGCGGGTTCGAATCCCACCCATGGAGGTTATACCCTTCCATGAAAATTTGACAATAATGTCGATTTTTCTCCATTGATTAGAAATATGGAGAAGTTTCTAGCCTTGTGGAAGGGTAGGTGAGTACTGGTTATAGACAATGGTCCAGGAAAGCTAGGTTAGGTGTGCTGGACGTCGTATAATAACCTAAATTGTGTTGACACGGCGTTAAATCCAATAAATAAATAAACAAGAGCAAATATATAAAATTATCCTATTTAGTCATTGTGAAATTATTCATGCTTCGACAGATTTCGGATCAAACTGTAAAAACATAGAATTAGAAACTCTTGTTCAATTTTATTCAGTTTTTAGTGGCCGTAAATTAGCCCCTTTGATTTGAATATTCACTAAAGTACTACAGTACTCTTGATTGATAGATTTAAATAAGGGAAGTTAATGTATGCGCTACCGACAAATTGAGCATTACATGTACTTTGAAAAATGCCCACTTTTGTTTTTCATTACATTGATAGTTACCTCCCTTTCTTATTTCAGATCTAGACAGTATTTAGTGAAGTTATAAATGGTTATCTCCCTTTGTTATTTCAGTACTAGAATGTATTTAGTGAAGTTATTAATGGTTATCTCCCTTTGTTATTTCAGAACTAGAATGTAATTAGTGATGCTATAAATGGTTATCTCCCTTTGTTATTTCAGAACTAGAATGTTTTTTGTGAGGTTATAAATGGATATGGTAACAATAAAACCATGAATCTCTACTCTTCAGACCCCCATTACCAGAACTAAGCAGGTACTTTTATTCCTTTATCTATATCATATAGAATGAGATATGTCAGGGTCAGTTACAACTCCAAGGATGATCAGCTCAACCCTAAGTAGGGACAACTTAACCCCTAGGATGAGACAACTCAACCTGTGGACAACTCATCCTGTATCATACATATAAATATAAAATTAATTTTAATTTAAAATCATTGTTTTATCATTATTTTCCATTAAATAGATGAATGGTGATTTGTTAAAGTGAACTAACCCTCATTTTGGAAAAAAACCAAGTTATCTGTCCCATAAAGATCTCCAAACTCTCAGCATCAATTCTGTCTAGTTGAGGCGTGTATAGCATGCCTACAACCTAAGTTATTGTTATTATGTACTAATCCACATTTTTCCCTTAATAAGTTATCCCACAAAACGTTTGTTTTTAAAAAGCAGTAGATAGTATAAGTTAAAACCAAACTGTTTATTAATGCTTTAAACTGTTTGAATTTAAAACTCAGATAACATGTAGTGAAAAATAAATCATTTTTGGGGGCACGTAGAAAAGACTAAAATGTGATTTTCTCTTAACAAATCATTTTTGGGGGCACGTAGAAAAGACTAAAATGTGATTTTCTCTTAACAAGGTTTTTGAGGGTTAGTTCCCTTTCACATATCGCCATCCAGATAATATGCCTAACGGAAGTTGTTTAGGGTCTGAGTTGTCTACGTGTTGAGTGGTCCCTACCCACAGCATAAGCTGTCTTGAGTTGAGTTGTTTTCAAACTGAGTTGTCCTGATCCACTTTTGTCCAATTGTGACATGATTGATATGCAGTGAAAACAGTGAATTCTCAGTGGCAACCAAATGTTTTGTGACAATTTAACTTTGTAGGTCTTCTAAATAGCTTTCATTGAACTTTTGAAAATCATTATTGTTACTTGTAGTTGTAGTTATAGATAAGTCAACAAAAGCATTACATTGATCATGGTTTTGAGGCTTTTTCTATGTCAGATGCTGATTCTTATAAAAGTGATGCATTTATTAAGTTTTTATTTATCACCAACCATGCAAAATGTACTTAAAATAATGTTTCTACAAAACAATTATTGAAGTTAAAGAATTTAGCTGTTTATTTTCTTGTCTCTTAAATTTTGATTGGTCCTGTACACAAAAAGTATATTAATCAATTGAAGGTTGTTTTATACCCAAATGCAATTAGTGGCTAGTTTCTTTAGTATAAATAAATATACCCGTGTTACTAAGTTAAATATTGGAAGATTTGAATGTGCCAAGTCAGCAATACAGCAGTACAACTGTAACTTTACTGCTAGAAAGTTTAGTAGCTCAGCAGTAAACTTATGAAGATGGTGGTTGTATTATTCCAACTTTCAGTAAAAATGAAAATAGTTATGATAGGGATATAGATAGTCAAGTTGAACTATTAAATATGTTATTATATGACAATCTGTCATGACAATGTCAGATTTGATTCCTAGGTGGGGCATACTTTCATGGAGCTTGGTACAGCCATTCTCCCTCCTACCAATGATTCTTAATTATGTAGGGCAGATGTCAGTCTTTGATAAAAGTATGTGATTAGTAGTTTTTAACAGCTAAATCCGTCGATATAACCTTTCCAGGAACAGTGAGTAGGTTGACTGGCCGCCATTATATGACCATTACAATATGTTGCTATGGCTGAGAATTTTATCAAGATAAGTTAGCATTTCTAATAGTATTTATAAAACATGAAATTATTCAAATTTTAAAGATTAAACCTAGTTACTCAAGCATAGGGGCATAAAGATTATGACTTTGTCATTTGAATTTGCAAAAGTTGTCTAAATTGGTGAATAAAGTCATTGTCCTAGTTTGAATTCCACTATCCATGCTGAATTTATTATTCCTTAGAAAAGTAGTTGAATGTTCACTGAGGATTTGTGATGCCGATTTAAAATACAGCGCCCTCCAAAAATTCTTGAACAAAATCTTGGATTTAAGATAAACTGATTAATCTTTATTCATGAATATAAGGAAGAAAGAGTCATCTGAGCAAATTCTTAAGTCAGCATTGATTACTTTATGAACATATGATTAAAACAATATTACATCAATAAAGCCTAATGATAGTTAATTTGTGTTATGCATGATCATTTTTTCTCAAAATTTTATTTGTCCAAAACTTTTGGAGGGCGGTGTAATATTACAAATGAAAACAATAAATCAAAACATGATAATCTAAAGTAAAATGTTGTTGCTTGTTACCATACTCAACAGTGTTTGAAGGATGGTTTTACATTGCGCTTTGAATAAACTTGCTATAATTAATTTACAAGGGGTAGTTAGTTGAAACAATTCTTTGGTTAATTTATTGAATATGAGTGCTTTTATTGTATTCTCAATTTATTTTATTTTTATGTTAAGTTTAACACCATAGTAACATATAGTATAGGTCATATTTAGGTGGTCAGTCCTCCTAGACTCGCTGTTCCTGGAAAGGCTAAACCAACCACTAGTCGAACACTTTTGTTAGTGACTGATAACTTCCCTACATCATTAAGAATCATTGGTAGGAGGGAGAATGGCAGTAGGAAAGTTTCATGACTTAAGCTCCACGAAAGTATGCGCTTTCCAGGAATAAAGTCCACAACCCCTCAATCAGTAAACTTGCATGCTACCAACTGTGCTAGACAGGCGGCTACTTAATTAGGGACTTTAGTCAGTTATCTTGATAAAATCTGAAGCTATCCAATTGGTAAGTAGGTCCTTACAGTTGGAATCCTCGGATTTTATCATTAAAGTTTTATGTAAGGATAACAAAATATTTCATCTAATATATTTCTTGTTAATTGAGATATTATCAGAAGTGATGAACTTTAGATAGTTCTTTACCCAACAAATACTTAGCTTAAATATCTAACAAAATAAACAGTTTACAAAAAAGTTATAATAATTTTGGCAAATTGACATTAAAGAGTAAGGGTAAAATTCAAGTATTCCAACTAATAGGACCTACTTATTTTAAGTGTATACACATGTGGGGAAATAATGACTTAAGTCCCTTATTTATTTGAAATTTTGGAACTAGCCCTGAGCTGTCTACTTTGTAAATTTTCATAATTACGAGTTTTTAATTGGACTGAACAAATCAATGATGATTGAGCAGTAAATGTGTTTAATGTTTTGTTAGACACTGTAGGTCTACTTTAGTCGGTCAAATATTGCACTTTATTTAAAATAAAGTAACTTGTTTGTTTTATTTCAGATCGTAATGAGCAGAAGTACTGATGTAGCACATCTAACTGGTGAATGTGAAACAAGTAACCGCTGCTGTAGAAGAATCAACCCAATGAATTTCATGTACAATTGGTCCTTCTTTTCCAACAAGTCATCTCGGACGTTTTGTCCTTGAGATGTTTGTTGCCCAATGTCCTGTACTTGATTTAATTTGGCCTGCTGATATTTAACAAGTGAACTCGGACTCTTTGTCCTTGAGATCCTTGTTGTCCAAGTAAATTGATTAACTTGTGTTGTTTTATTATTTATAATGGTTTAATAGTTGGTTACACTATTCGGGATGGATGGTCCCTTGATACCTTCATACCTAATAGTAAGTATTGTTCGTTTTTTCTGAACTGTCAAAACATGAATAATTTTACGGAGTTCGTGCTTTTTGATAGTGTGTAATCATTCTCCGTGAAATTATTCAAACTTTGACAGATTAGAAAAAACGAACAATACAAAATTGTAGACGAATCCAAATCGTCGGCTCTCTCTAACAATGTTCTATCTCCATTCATGAAAAACAAATGAGATACATCCAAAGCTACTAGTATGACATTGTTCTAAAAAGATTTTCTTGCCTCTATGCATTGTTAATGTGCCTGCCAAGTCTAATGTCTATACATAATGAAACAATTAAGATATGAACTTTTGAACTCGATTTCCTGGAAATAAAAATATGGTAGTTCGAGCATTGTTAGAGTGAGGCGACAAAATGTTGATTATTCGTCTAATGAGGTTTTCGTCCCTAAAATAGTTTACTAAAATTTCTCAGGGAACGAATACGAATGTTAACATTCGGAACTAGCTCGGCGATCAACTACAAAGATGCACCTCGGATATTAATCGTAGTAGAAATACAACTAAGTTGTGAGGTCAGGCGATTAAGTGCCGATGTAAACAATCTACATGGCAGATCATTTTGCAGAAAGTATCGAGTACACAAAATGTTCGAGGATCAACTTTGATTTTAGTGAATATCGGTTACAGGCATTGAAGAGCTGTAACTGTCCATAATCGTCCGTCACTTTTGGTGTGTGCCAGCGTTCCAAACGTCGGGAACGAGGCTAGATTCCATGATGAAACTTTCGCTCCTCGTGATATCCGAGGTTTATTTGCGTGAAAAATCGCCGAGGTAGTTCCGAATGGAATGTTAACTTATGTTCGTCCCCAAATATTTTCGTACATAAAGATTAGTATGAAGTTTCCTTGGACGAATCCAAATTTAAACTATCTCGTTCCCTAATATTTTCGTACCTAGAAATGTGTACTGAAATTCCTGGAAACTAATCCAAATGTAAGCATACATCCCTCAATATTTTCGGTCCATGACAAGTGAGTACGAAAGTTAAAAGGGGGCGAATCTTGATAATGTAAACTTGAGATTCGCCCTCGGAACTTTCGTACATGACTTCCTGGTACGATAAGTTGACCGACTAATCGAAATGGTTACAAAAAAGTCCCCAGAACTTTATTTACCTATTCTCTGGTTTTGAAGTCTGTGGACCGGAATGTAAATAGGTCGTATATATTGTTACGAAGTTTTTGGCGAACAAGTCTCCAAGCTTTTCATTTTACGAAAAGTTGGGGGACAAATCGAAATTAAAATTTTAAGGTTCGTCCTCAGAACTTTCGTACCAGAACTTTTCTGGTTACGAAAAGTTAAGGGACAAATTAAAATGGTTAGACTTAAGTGCCCAAGAAATTGTCTACTGTTTTTGGCGTGATATAACCTTAGGGTTAATACGCCGTAAAACACAATTTATTCGTTTCCAGAAATTTCGTATTCAACTTTTTGTTTCAAAGTTTGGGGGCGAATTGAAATGTATGCAAGGTTCGTACCCAGAACTTTCATTCCCAACTTTTGTTTCGAAAAATTGGGGATGAATCGAAATATAAGATTTGTCCCATGGACTTTCGTACTTTACCTTTTCAAAGTTTCGAAAAAATGGGGACGAATCGAAATGTAAACAGATTTGTCCCGAAATTGACTTTCTCAACTTTTTGTTATGAAAAGTATTGGGACGAAACAAAATGTTAAAATTTGTCCTCTAACTCTTCATCTTTCAAAAAGTTTGGAAACGTCGAAATTCGTCCTTAGAAATTTCGTACCTATCTTATTTCTGGTTAGGATAAGTTAAGGGACGAGTCGAATTAAAATCGGATTAGTTTCTAGAAATTTCGTAACCAACTTTTCTTGTTATGAAAAATTTGGGGATGAACCGATTTATAAATCAATTCATCTCCAGACATTTCGTACCCAACATGTACTGGTAACAAAAAGTTGAGCACGAATCAATAGTATGCAAGATTCGTCCCCAGAAATTTCGTCTTCAACTTCCTGGTTACGAAAAGTTACAGGACGAATCGTTATGTATTCAAAGATCCGTTCCAAGAACTTTCATCCCGAACTTTTTATGGTTACGAACAGCAAACAACAAAATGCCTATTAAACGTCTGGTAATAGAAATGTTTGAAGTACATGGCATTCCATATGGTGTAGACCGACAATACTTACCTGAGCTTGACCTTAATGCAAGAATTTATTAAACTCGGTACTGGGTCTATTTTTGTCTTCATTAGTAAATCGGAAGCGTTCGGCAAAATACAGGTGTTTTACGATTAATTTTGATTTCATAAATAAACAAATGCTTCGGAACAGTGTCACAATATAACCCCCCCCCCCCCCCAAAAAGACTGTGTCCAAGATTTAAGTACAGCAGCGTGCCACTTTTACAAATTGATTCATAGTCGTATAAGTTATGAACGCGTGCATAACTGTATATGTATGTAATTATCATAATTAGGTAGTTTAAGCTCAGTTTAATATTGTCGCACAATGATTATTCAGTAATTTTTCACTTTTTTATTACTTCTTTTTATTGCTTCTTCATTATTGTTCGTTTTTTTTCAACTGTCAAAACATGAATAATTTCACGGTGAATGCGTTTGTAAAAATTATTGTTGTAATACACCCGTGAGTTTCCGAAAGTGTGTATTATTATTGAGTAAAGCTTCTTATTCCGTATGAAATGTTTTAGTCAGTATATTTTTAATAACAATTAGGCCGCCAGTACAAAAACAATTCATTCAGTCACAGTGAAATAATTCAAGCTTTGACAGTTGAGAAGAAAACGGACAATGACACTCGATTCCTAAATCACCACGCATAAAGACGTCGCTGAAGTTAGCAAAATTTTTTTGCTAGCAAAAGTGGCCACAAGTTGCTTTTTTTGCTAGCAAAATTTTTTTTATGTGAATAGTGAAATATTAATTGTGCTAAAACCAGGTACCATAACCAGTTATAAAACATGGCAAGTCCGTTTGTCGGGCCTGATGCCTCTAACTAGTTACTAAACAACTCCTATGGGTTATGTTACCATTTTTATAGACATGGGTAGTGCTACCCACTGATTTCGCCGGGTACTTGCGTATACAAGGCATGAGGTCCGACCTTGGGCTATCACGTGGACACAGTGGCCAGCCTGGGAAAATTCCGTGGGCTCGGGCCAAAGACCACTAAGTGTCGGTACTTAACGTTTTGTGTATAAAATCAGCACTCAGATGGGCCATATTTCAGGGCTCGAACGTCGAGTTAAAGCGATTTCGCCCGGTACTGGCGTATACCAGGCAAGAGGTCCGACCAAGCGCTTTCACGTGGGCACAGTGGCCACCCTGGGAAAATTCCGTGGGCTCGGGCCAGAGACCACTTAGTGTCGGTACTTTACGTTTTGTGTATAAAATCAGCACTCGGATGGGCCATGTTTCAGGACTCGAACGTCGAGTTAAAGCAATTTGGCCCGGTAATGGCTCAACCAGGCGAGAGGTCCGACCTAGGGCTATCATGTGGGCACAGTGGCCACCCTGGGAAAATTACGTGGGCTCGGGCTAGAGACCACTGAGTGTCGGTACTTTTCGTTTTGTGTATAAAATCAGCACTCAGATGGGCCATGTTTCAGGGCTCGAACGTCGGTTTAAAGCGATTTCGTCCGATACTGGCGCATACCAGGCGAGAGGTCTGACCTAGGGCTATCCTGTTGGCCTAGTGGCCAGCCTGGGAAAATTCTGTGGGCTCGGGCCAGAGACCACTAAATGTCGGTACTTTACGTTTTGTGTAAAAAATCAGCACTCAGATTGGCCATGTTTCAGGGCTCGAACGTCGAGTTAAAGCAATTTTGCCCGGTACTGGCGTATACCAGGCGATAGACCCGACCTAGGGCTATCACGTGGGCATAGTGGCCACCCTGGGAAAATTCCGTGGGCTCTGGCAAGAGACCACTAATTGTCAGTACTTTACATTTTGTGTATAAAATCAGAACTCAGATGGGCTATGTTTCAGGGCTCGAACGTCGAGTTAAAGTGATTTCGACGGTACTGGCGTATACCAGGCGATAGGTCCAAGGTAGGGCTATAACGTGGGCACAGAGGCCAGCCTGGGAAAATTCGGTGGGCTCGGGCCAGCGACCACTTAATGTCGGTACTTTACGTTTAGTGTATAAAATAAGCACTCAGATGGGCCATGTTTCAGGGCTCGAACGTCGAGTTAAAGCAATTTCGCCCGGTACTGGCGTATACCAGGCGATAGGTCCGACTTAGGGCTCACGTGGGCACAATGGCCATCCTGGAAAAATTCCGTGGGCTCGGGCAAGAGACCACTAAGTGTCAGTACTTTACATTTTGTGTATAAAATCAGAACTCAGATGGGCTATGTTTCAGGGCTCGAACGTCGAGTTAAAGCGATTTCGCCCGGTACTGGCGTATACCAGGCGAGAGGTCCGACCTAGGGCTATCACGTGGGCACAGTGGCCACCCTCGGAAAATTCCGTTGGCTCGGGCCAAAGACCACTAAATGTCGGTACTTTACGTTTAGTGTATAAAATAAGCACTCAGATGGGCCATGTTTCAGGGCTCGAACGTCGAGTTTAAGCGGTTTCGCCCGGTACTGGCGTATACCAGGCCATAAGTCCGACCTAGGGCTATCATGTGGGCACAATGGCCAGCCTGGGAAAATTTCGTAGGCTCGGGCTAGAGACCACTAAGTGTCGGTACTTTACGTTTAGTGTATAAAATAAGCACTCAGATTGGCCATGTTTCAGGGCTCGAACTTCGAGTTTAAGCGATTTCGCCAAGTACTGGCGTATACCAGGCGAGAGGTCCAAGCTAGGGCTATCACGTGGGCACAGTGCCAGCCTGGGAAAATTTCGTAGGCTCGGGCTAGAGACCACTAAGTGTCGGTACTTTTCGTTTTGTGTATAAAATCAGCACTCAGATGGGCCATGTTTCAGGGCTCGAACGTCGTGTTAAAGAGATTTAGCCCGATACTGGCGCATACCAGGCGAGAGGTCCAAGCTAGGGCTATCCTGTTGGCCTAGTGGCCAGCCTGGGAAATGTCTGTGGGCTCGGGGCAGAGACCACTAACTGTCGGTACTTTACGTTTTGTGTAAAAAATCAGCACTCAGATTGGCCATGTTTCAGGGCTCGAACGTCGAGTTAAAGCAATTTCGCCCGGTACTGGCGTATACCAGGCGATAGATCCGACCTAGGGCTATCACGTGGGCACTGTGGCCACCCTGGGAAAATTCCGTGGGCTCGGGCCAGAGACCACTAATTGTCGGTACTTTACGTTTTGTGTATAAAATCAGCACTCAGACGGGCCATGTTTCAGGGCTCGAACGTCGAGTTAAAGAGATTTCTCCCGGTACTGGCGTATACCAGGCGATAGGACCAAGCTAGGGCTATCACGTGGGCACAGTGGCCAGCCTTGGAAAATTCCGTGGGCTCGGGCAAGAGACCACTTAATGTCGGTACTTTACGTTTAGTGTATAAAATAAGCACTCAGAAGGGCCATGTTTCAGGGCTCGAACGTCGAGTTTAAGCGATTTCGCCCGGTACTGGCGTATACCAGGCGAGAGGTCCGACCTTGGGCTATCACGTGGGCACAGTAGCCACCCTGGGAAAATTCCGTGGGTTCGGGCCAGCGACCACTAATTGTCGGTACTTTACGAATTGTGTATAAAATTAACACTTAGAGGGGCCATGTTTCAGGGCTCGCGATTTCGCCCGGTACTGGCGTATACCAGGCGAGAGGTCCGACCTAGGGCTATCATATGGGCTCATTGGCCACCCTGGGAATATTCCGTGGGCTCGGGCCAGATACCACTTAATGTCAGTACTTTACGTTTGGTGTATTAAAATCAGCACTCGGATGGGCCATGTTTCAGGGCTCATGCGTCGAGTTTAAGCGATTTCGCCCGGTACTGGCGTATACCAGGCGAGAGGTCCGACCTTGGGCTATCACGTGGGCACAGTAGCCACCCTGGGAAAATTCCGTGGGCTCGGGCCAGAGACCACTAATTGTCGGTACTTAACGTTTTGTGTATAAAATCAGCACTCAGATGGGCCATGTTTCGGGGCTCGAACCTCGAGTTTCAGCGATTTCGCCAAGTACTGGCGTATACCAGGCGAGAGGTCCATGTTAGGGCTATCACGTGGGCACAATGGCCAGCCTGGGGAAATTTCGTAGGCTCGGGCTAGAGACCACTAAGTGTCGGTACTTTACGTTTTGTGTTTAAAATCAGCACTTAGATGGGCCATGTTTCAGGGCTCGAACGTCGAGTTAAAGCAATTTCGCCCTTTACTGGCGTATACCAGGCGACAGGTCCGTCCTAGGGCTATCACGTGGGCACAGAGGCCACCCTGGGAAAATTCTGTGGGCTCGGGCCAGAGACCACTAAATGTCGGTACTTTTCTTTTTGTGTATAAAATCAGACTCAGAAGGGCCATGTTTCAGGACTCGAACGTCGAGCTAAAGCGATTTCGCCCGGTACTGGGGTATACCAGGCGAGGGGTTCGACCTAGGGCTATCACGTGAGCACAGTGGCCACCTTGGGAAATTTCCGTGGGCTCGGGCAAGAGACCACTAAGTGTCGGTACTTTACATTTTGTGTATAAAATCAAAACTCAGATGGCCCATGTTTCAGGGCTCGAACGTCGAGTTAAAGCGATTTCGCCCGGTCCTGGCGTATACCAGGCGAGAGGTCCAAGCTAGGGCTATCACGTGGGCACAGTGGCCACCCTGGGCAAAATTCCGTGGGCTCGGGCCACAGACCACTTAATGTCGGTACTTTACTTTTTGTGTATAAAATCAGCACTCAGATGGGCCATGTTTCAGGGCTCGATCGTCGAGTTAAAGCGATTTCGCAGGGTACTGGCGTATACCAGACGAGAGGTCCGACCTAGAGCTATCACGGGGCACAGTGGCCACCCTGGAAAAATTCCGTGGGCTCGGGCCAGAGACCACTAAATGTCGGTACTTTACGTTTTGTGTATAAAATCAGCACTCAGATGGGCCTTGTTTCAGGACTCGGACGTCGAGCTAAAGCGATTTCGACCGGTACTGGTGTATTCCAGGCGTGCGGTTCGACCTAGGGCTATCACGTGGGCACAGTGGCCACCTTGGGAAAATTCCGTGGGCTTGGGCCAGAGACAACGTAGTGTCGGTACTTTACGTTTTGTGTAAAAAATCAGCACTCAGATAGGCCATGTTTCAGGGCTCGAACGTCGAGTTCAAGCGATTCCACCAGGTACTGGTGTACACAAGGCGAGAGGTTCGATTAAGGGCTATCACGTGGTCACAGTGGCCTCCCGGAGAAAATTCCGTAGACTTAGGAAAGAGGCCACTTAGTGTCGGTACTTTACGTTTTGTGAATAAAATAAGCACCCAGATGGGCTGTATTGCAGGGCTCTAACGTGGAGTTAAATCGATTTCGCTGGGTACTGGCGTACACCAGGTGAGAGGTCCGACCTAGGGCTATCACTTGGGCACAGTGGCCACCCTGAGAAAATTCCTTGGGCTCGGGCCAGAGACCACTAAGTGTCGGTACTTTACGTTTTGTGTATAAAATCAGCACTCAGACGGGCCATGATCAGGGCTCGAACGTCGAGTTAAAGCGATTTCGCCCGGTACTGGCGTATACTAGGCGAGAGGTTCGACCTAGGGCTATCACGTGGGCACAGTAGCTACCCTGGGAAAATTCCGTGGGCATGAGCCAGAGACCACTGATTGTCGGTACTTTACGTTTTGTGTATATAATCAGCACTCAGATAAGTTTCATGGCTCGAACGTTGCTGTAAAGTGATTTGGCCTTGTTATGGCGTCTTCCACGCCAGAGATCAGACCTAGGCCTGTCACCTGGGAGAATTGGCTATCCTGATAAAATTCCACTTGACCCTCGTTCTATCGGGTTTTTTTAAGATTCCTTTAAGTAAGACTTAGTTTCAAGAGAAAATTGGCGTAACCAAGTAGTATGAACTCCGTCGATAATTCACCATTACAAAACATTACACAGATTGTTGTCATAATGGCTTTATGGCTTTGAATTTGCATTTTTTTTAGCTCGGCAAACCGCTAAATTCGCTTCTGACAGGTGCTTTTGTGTATTTGTGTCAATATTTTGAAAACCAATTTCAATGAAAAACCAAAATGCAATACTTGCCGTTGATACTTTAAATATAGCAATCAAAAACATTTTAAACTACAAAAATGCACTTGAAATGCAAAAAAATCTTGAATTTTAATTTTGACCCTGGTTAATTCGACGCGGCGGCTAAAAAATCAAGTAACTGCATTTAAGCTGTTTTTGTTTAAATTACTGCAAAAAGCAATTGTGGTGAAATTATCAAATTTGTCCCCTTTTAGAGGTAATGATAATGAAACAATTGACAAGTTGGGAATACATAGATCTAGTCGGGTATGGTAGGCAGCGAAGACTGCCATATTATAAATATATTATTCTAATTTCACCATAGACCATAATCAACAGATTTCGATGTAAATCTTAGGAGTCTGAAACTCTTAAACATAGATTAGTATTTTAATTAATTTTTAAACAGTTTTTTTTTCTTGGAATAACTTAATAAGGTCTTTTATGATAATGGTTATTGTTTTTTAATCTGGATAAAGATTTTCAGAGCCCAACACTCATTTCTTAATTCATGCTGTGGTTAAAGTTCGTTTGAACTGGCAAATGAACTACAGTTAATTTAAGCCGTAGTAAGCCGTAGCTGGAAGATTTGTGCGGTTTCAATACATATAATGCTACGAGATTGTCACAGTGGGAGCAGTAATCTATTGCTTAAGGATCGATCGGCCCTTGTTTCGAATCCCACAATGGGCATTGCTAGTTTCCATGAGCAAGAAATTAACCAGCGATTGTTTCCACCCACGTGTAAATGGGTACCTGGGTATAATTTGCACCAATTTGTCAGCTGCACTAATAAGCGGCGTAATAGGGAGACTGATAGAAATATACCAGTAGCCCGACGAGCAGGAATAATAGCTGTAAAGTCGGTAAAAGTGCGTAACATAAAAACTCCGACTATAAAATGCCATTGCATTTTTTATTAAGCTCTACAGCCTTTGTAACCATGCATGAGTCTGTACACATCTGCAAAGTCCTATTATCATATCTATTTGACTATAAAATAACTTCTGATTCTTAAATCATAAAATATAGCAATTAAATTGAAGTACCAGTATGAGGGTGGGATATATTTACATGTCTGTGCTTAATATTTATAACTCTGGATTATTACTATCAATGTACAATTGGGTCCACACGTTTCTTTACAATTGTTATAATTAGATATTCTTCAAATGTTACTAGAACGTAAAGCAGAGTATCGATAAAATATGGTGTCGATCTCAAAATAATAATTTTCATGATAAGAAAATAAACAATATTCTGTGTAAGATTTTTTGCCGTCTTTTATTGGTACGTTTTTGAACTGTAACATGAATACTAGCACAATATTTCAGTCATAAGTCAGTAAAATGAAGTAGCACGTTTAATTTGATACGTTCTTTAAAAAGGATAGTATTTTAAGGATCATCCTTAATTGTCAAGCGTCTGCGATGTCTACTCTTTTTACTTCAAAGGTCATACAGCTTTCATCCGACCCAACCCAAACCCAGTTATTTTTTAAAACGTTTGTTTTTAATTTTTTTATTTGAATTTTATCAACACGTTTTATTTGATTATTTACTAAGGCCAGCTCACCTAACCAACTTTCCTGGACATGTTTAACTTTACCAGTACTCGCTTACCTCTTCATCTCCCTTTATAAATTATTCCTAAATGTTTTCTTCGCACTTCCTTGGCAGCACATATCCAAACAACTACAGATAACAATTCTCTGGGATGTCGTCATACGGAACATATGCATTTGTAGATTTTACTATTAGCTGTGTGCTGAACGAAAATTCTGTACCATGAATGATAACGATTGAAAATTTTTAAACGTTTTCGTCGCTCGTGACCTTGTTTAGTACAAAGCTGACGCGTATTGTTAGGTGTTGCGAGTGGATGACCATTTGGGTATATTTTGTCGGCTTTAAAAGAACGCAGTTTTCAGGAAATGGCAGTGCTGCTGAACCGATTTGATTCATAAGCATATATAGGTGCGCGTCATTTTGATGGCCAAAAAAATCCTGATTCCACATATCTCATCAGGCCTGCATTGTCTATAACTATCTTATTGTTTTATACTGTATCTAAACTTTACTATACACGTATCATGATCATTTCAGTGGTAAGTCATATGGAAATGCAAAAACACTTAGAAAATCAAGTTCATTTATTTTGCTTGGCCTAACAATTTGATTGAAAATTGCTTTGAGAAAATCCCTTCGATTTGTACGTATTCAGTCATCCGCTCTCCGTCTAAGCTGTCCGCGTATACATCTCTAATAAGCCATGCATACATGATCAAACGCTTTAATTTATTTATTGGAGTTAACGCCGTATCAACACAATTTAGGTCATTTCACGGCATCCAGCGCTCCTAACCTAGCTTTCATGGACCATTGTCTATAACTATTACTCACCCATCCTTCCACTAGGCCGGAAACTTTTCCATATTATCTAATCAATGGGGAAAATCGACATTATTGTCAAATTTTCATGGGATCATACGCTTTAAAATCAGTGTAATACTTTTATGATGATATTCAAATCAATCGCGATCGAATGCATGGCGGTCATCTCGTCTAATTACCTCCGATAATTTCAATCTTAATAAAGTTTGACTCTTTCCGGTTACTTCGTTCATCTCCGTTGGATTGAGTGACGTCATAGAAAAATAGTTCGATATCCTTGCGGGTATTCATATCAAGGGGCATGTTTAACAACTTCATGTCTGTCGCTAGCTAGCGCTTTTTTGAAGGCTAGCTAGCCAGCCAATTTTGAGTAGCATATTAGCACTCGCCTTGTGAAACGTGCCCAGTATAAAACGAAAAGTTTGGAACAGTTTGTTTTAAATGATTTCATGTTCAACAAGCGCTTAACTTAAAAATGATTATAGAAAAAACATTCTCTAATTAACTCATATTAAACTTACTGTATGCTTTTAAACAACCGTTTCAAGTCACATTCATGAAATCAATTATTATGTTACTATAATTGCTAATATGATTTTGACTAAATATTAAACGAATAATAATAATAATTATATTTCTTTTTTAACCTGATGGTAATTGAATTAATAAATGTTATACTACAAAGTCTTCTGACTTGATGTGCTATACATATGAATACTAAAGCAAAATAAACAATACGTGTTTATTTAGATACTAGGCTTATCAGATTGAAATGACAGATTAATGGTTCATCCGCTGTTAAATTGACTGAAGTGGCCAGATAATGTTTTCATAGTGGTTCTGGACATAACGGTATCAGTCCTACGTCTTACACCAGTTGAGAGCATCCAATGGATGATGGGGCTTATCAGGGAAACTATAATCGTTTTATTGACCACAAGCAATTAGCACAGTCATAAATCTACATTAATTTGGCACTTACTGTGCTGGCTTGTTTGATTGTGATTGATCATGAACATGTGTACTATTTACATTGAATGAGAAATAGAAACATAACACCAGTGTTGTTGTATTTGTGAGCACGTATTATACTGTTTTAAATTTTAAATCATATTTCAAAAGATCTTATTTTGTAAGAAGAGTGAACCGTTTTACTACATCTTTACTGCATCTAATAATACACATGTAATGACTTATGTTTTTATAAAATGCGTCTTATGACTATAATTTTAGGAACACAATCCATTTTATACCCTATGACTTTTTAAAACATGAATTTGATTGGTAAGGACATCAGATTACAGACACCTTATCACTCATTCTGAAAAGTAGATGTTGCTACATGTATGAATAATAATGTGACATTGAAGTATTTTCACTAGAATAATTTAGATAATGTGATTTGTCTATTATGCTAATATACTTGTTAATATGTTGTGTGAAGCGTCACAATTGGTAAGTCCGTTTTTCTCCTACCTTAGATTTATCATCATCATCGTCGTCATCCTAATCAACATCCGGTTTTAAGTTTAGTACAAGCCGTTGATTATTCTTTCGGCAAGGGTGAGGTTTGTCTTTCTTGTGTAGAAGTGTTCCTCTTCATATCTGGTGGTCCTGATGGTTGGTGTCATACATTTTAAGTTACAATCGATCACGCTCTTCCAGGTCTTCCCAGGTTAAATCTGATCAACCTTGGCCATGGTGTGCTGTGATCTTCAAATTTCTCACTTGGGAGGTCCAGCTTGTGACCAAGCCATCTCAGCATCTTGGTTGTACAAAACTATTATATACTATTATTAAGCTTAAGTGTAAAATTCAAGTTGTATATTGGACTTTTTTTGACACGCAGACTAATTAAACAATATGAGAGTCATATTGTCACAGTACATAACATTGACTAATTACAACAGTAATCATAGTAATAAGTAAATTCAATCGGTCTTTATTGTTAAATGACCCAGGCAGATTTTTTATTGTGAAGAGAGAATGACAAAACATGTAATCGACACATTTGATAACTCCGGCCATTCTTCCTCCTGCCACTGATTCTCAATCATGTAGGGCAGTAGTCAGTGACTGACAACGTATGCACCAAGTAGTTTGTTAACAGCTAAATCCAGAGGTTACGTGAGTAGGGGGACTGACCGCTGTGATATGACCTGTACGGAAATGAATTACGTCAAGGCAAGACATAAGCCCTAAAATTGGAACCATCTAAGTGCTGATTTAAGAAGTATACGCAAGGTACAAGCAATTAAAGGTTTAAGACCCATGTCTTCACATCTTTTCGAGATAGACACTGTGGTAACGCGATGGCCGTGGGTCAGAACTTATGCCTGAAATAGGCCTGTACTCGGTCTGTAATCGCCTTCAAACAGCCCATCGAAATGTTGATTTAATACACCCTATATTTTATACCCTAACCACATTAAGTGGTCTCGCGCCAATGCCCACGAAAATTCCCAAGGGTAGTCACTGTGCCAACGTGATAGCCCTAGGCCGGACCTCTCGCCTGGTATACGCCAATACCCGGCAAAATCGCTTTAACACGAGATTTGTGCCCCGAAACATGGCCCGTCTGAGTGCTGATTTTATACACAAAACGTAAAGTACCGACATTTAGTGGTCTCTGGCCCCAGCCTACGGAATTTACCCAGGGTGGCCACTGTGCCTACGTGATAGCCCTAGGTCGGACCTCTCGCTTGGTATACGCCAGTACCGGGCAAAATCGCTTTTACTCGACGTTCGAGCTCTGAAACATGGCCCATCCGAGTGCTGATTTTTTACACAAAACGTAAAGTACCGACAATTAGTGGTCTCTGGCCCGAGCCCACGGAATTTTCCTAGAATGGCCACTGTGCCTACGTGATAGCCCTAGGTCGGACCTCTCGCCTGGTATACGCTAGTACCGGGCGAAATCGCTTTAACTCGACCTTAGAGCCCTGAAACATGGCCCGAGTGCTGATTTTACACACAAAACGTAAAGTACCGACATTTAGTGGTCTCTGGCCCGAGCCCATGGAATTTTCCCAGGGTGGCCACTGTGCCAACTTGATAGCCCTAGGTCGGACCTTTCGCCAGGTATACACCAGTACCGGGCGAAATCACTTTAACTCGACGTTCGAGCCCTGAAACATGGCCCATCTGAATGCTGATTTTATACACAAAACGTAAAGTACCGACACTTAGTTGTCTCTGGCCCGAGCCCACGGAATTTTCCAAGGATGGCCACTGTGCCCACGTGATAGCCCTAGGTCGGACCTCTCGCCTGGTTTACGCCAGTGCCCGGCGAAATCGCTTTAACTCGATGTTCGAGCCCTGAAACATTGTCCGTTCGAGTGCTGATTTTATCCACAAAACGTAAAGTACCGACACTAAGTGGTCTCTGGCCCGAGCCCACAGAATTTTCCCAGGGTGACCACTGTGCCCACGTGATAGCGCTAGGTCGGACCTCTCGCCTGGTATACGCCAGTACCGGGCGAAATCGCTTTAACTCGACGTTCCAGCCCTGAAACATGGCCCATCTGAGTGCTGATTTTATACACAAAACGTAAAGTACCGACAATTAGTGGTCTCTGGCCCAAGCCTACGGAATTTACCCAGGGTGGTCATTGTAACCACGTGATAGCCCTAGGTCGGACCTCTCGCCTGGTATACGCCAGTACCGGGCTAAATCGCTATAACTCGACGTTCAAGCCCTGAAACATGGCCCATTTGAGTGCTGGTTTTATACACAAACCGTAAAGTACCGACACTAAGTAGTCTCTGGCCCGAGCCCACGGTATTTTCCTAGGTTTGCCAATGTGCCCATGTGATAGCCCTAGGTCGGACCTCTCGCCTGGTATACACCAGTACCGGGCGAAATCGCTTAAACTTGACGTTCGAGCCCTGAAACATGGCCCACCCGAGTGCTGATTTTATACACAAATCGTAAAGTACCGACACTTAGTGGTCTCTGGCCCGAGCCCAAGGAATTTTCCGAGGGTGGCCACTGTGCCCACGTGATAGCCCTAGGTCGGACCTCTCGCCTGGTATACGCCAGTACCGGGCGAAATCGCTTATACTCGACGTTCGAGTCCTGAAACATGGTCCATCCGAGTGCTGATTTTATACACAAAACGTAAAGTACCGACACTTAGTGGTCTCTGGCCCGAGCCAACGGAATTTTCCCAGGGTGGCCACTGTGCCCACGTGATAGCCCTAGGTCGAACCTCTCGCCTGGTATACGCCAGTACCCGGCGAAATCGCTTAAACTCGACGTTCAAGCCCTGAAACATGGCCCATCCGAGTGCTGATTTTATACACTAAACGTAAAGTACCGACACTTAGTGGTCTCTGGCCCGAGCCCACGGAATTTTCCGAGGGTGGCCACTGTGCCCACGTGATAGCCCTAGGTCGGACCTCCCGCCTGGTATACGCCAGTACCGGGCGAAATCGCTTAAACTTGACGTTCGAGCCCTGAAACATGGCCCATCCGAGTGCTGATTTTATACACATAAAGTAAAGTACCGACATTTAGTGCTCTCTGGCCCGAGCCCACGGAATTTTTCCAGGGTGGCCATTGTGCCCACGTGATAGCACTAGGTCGGACCTCTCGCCTGGTATACGCCAGTACCGGGCGAAATCGCTTAAACTCGACGTTCGAGCCCTCAAACATGGCCCATCAGAGTGCTGATTTTATACAAAAAACGTAAAGTACCGACATCTAGTGGTCTCTGGCCCGTGCCAACGGAATTTTCCGAGGGTGGCCACTGTGCCCACGTGATAGCCCTAGGTCGGACCTCTCGCCTGGTATACGCCAGTACCGGGCGTAATCGCTTAAACTCGACGTTCGAGCCCTGAAACATGTCCCATCCGAGTGCTGATTTTTTACACAAAACGTAAAGTACCGACATTTAGTGGTCTCTGGCCCGAGCCCACGGAATTTTCCCAGGGTGGCCACTGTGCCCACGTGATAGCCCTAGGTCGGACCTCTCGCCTGGTATACGCCAGTACCGGGTGAAATCGCTTAAACTCGACGTTCGAGCCCTGAAACATGGCCCATCCGAGTGCTGATTTTATACACAAAACGTAAAGTACCGACACTTAGTGGTCTCTGGCCCGAGCCCACGGAATTTTCCCAGGGTGGCCACTGTGCCCACGTGATAGCCCTAGGTCGGTCCTCTCGCCTGGTATACGCCAGTAACGGGCGAAATCGCTTAAACTCGACGTTCGAGCCCTGAAACATGGCCCATCCGAGTGCTGATTTTAATACACCAAACGTAAAGTACTGACACTTAGTGGTATCTGGCCCGAGCCCACGGTATTTTCCCAGGGTGGCCAATGTGCCCATGTGATAGCCCTAGGTCGGACCTCTCGCCTGGTATACGCTAGTACCGGGCGAAATCGCTTAAACTCGACGTTCGAGCCCTGAAACATGGCCCATCCGAGTGCTGATTTTATACACAAAACGTAAAGTACCAACACTTAGTGGTCTCTGGCCCGAGCCCACGGAATTTTCCCAGGGTGGCCACTCTGCCCACGAGATAGCCCTAGGTCGAACCTCTCGCCTGGTATACGCCAGTACCGGGCGAAATCGCTTAAACTCGACGTTCGAGCCCTGAAACATGGCCCATCCGAGTGCTGATTTTATACACAAAACGTAAAGTACCGACACTTAGTGGTCTCTGGCCCGAGCCCACGGAATTTTCCCAAGGTGGCCACTGTGCCCCATTGAAAGCCCTAGGTCAGACCTCTTGCCTGGTATACGCCAGTACCCGGCGAAATCGCTTAAACTCGAAGTTCGAGCCCTGAAACATGGCCCATCCGAGTGCTGATTTTATACACAAAACGTAAAGTACCGACACTTAGTGGTCTCTGGCCCGAGCCCACGGAATTTTCCAAGGACTGCCACTGTGCCCACGTGATAGCCCTAGGTCTGACCTCTCGCCTGGTATACGCCAGTACCGGGCGAAATCGCTTAAACTCGACGTTCGAGCCCTGAAACATGGCCCATCCGAGTGCTTATTTTATATACAAAACGTAAAGTACCGACACTTAGTGGTCTCTGGCCCGAGCCCACGGAATTTTCCCAGGGTGGCCACTGTGCCCACGTGATAGCCCTAGGTCGGACCTCTCGCCTGGTATACGCCTGTACCCGGCGAAATTGCTTAAACTCTACGTTCGAGCCCTGAAACATGGCCCATCCGAGTGCTGATTTTATACACCAAACGTAAAGTACTGACATTTAGTGGTCTCTGGCCCGAGTCCACGGAATTTTCCCAGGGTGACCATTGTGCCCACGTGATAGCCCTAGGTCGGACCTCTTGCCTGGTATACGCCAGTACCGGGCGAAATCGCTTAAACTCGACGTTCGAGCCCTCAAACATGGCCCATCCATGTGCTGATTTTATACACAAAACGTAAAGTACCGACACTTAGTGGTCTCTGGCCCGAGCCCACGGAATTTTCCCAGGGTGGCCACTGTGCCCTTGTGATAGCCCTTGGTCGGACCTCACGCCTGGTATACGCCAGTACTGGGTGAAATCGCTTAAACTCGACGTTCGAGCCCTGAAACATGGCCCATCCGAGTGCTGATTTTATACACAAAACGTAAAATACCGACACTTAGTGGTCTCTGGCCCGAGCCCACGGAATTTTCCCAGGGTGGCCACTGTGCCCACGTGATAGCCCTAGGTCGGACCTCTCGCCTGGTATACGCCAGTACCGGACGAAATCGCTTAAACTCGACGTTCGAGCCCTGAAACATGGCCCATCCGAGTGCTGATTTTATACACAAAACGTAAAGTACCGACACTTAGTGGTCTCTTGCCCGAGCCCACGGAATTTTCCCAGACTGGCCTTTGTGCCCACGTGATAGCTCTTGGTCTGTCCTCATTCCTTGTATACGCCAGTACCCGGCGAAATCGCTTTAACATGAGATTCGAGCCCTGAAACATTGCCCGTTTGAGTGCTGATTTTATCCACATAACGTTAGTACCGACTTTTAGTGGTCTCTTGCCTGAGTCGACGGAATTTTCTAAGGGTGGCCACTATGCCCACGTGATAGCCCTAGGTATAACCTCTCGCCTTGTATACGCCAGTACCCGGCTTAATCACTTTAACTCTGGATTCTAGCCATGAAACATGGCCCATCTGAAATCTGTTTTATCCACAAAACGTAAAGTACCGACTTTTAGTGGTCTCTGGCCCAAGCCCAAGGAATTTTCACAGGATGGCCACTGTGCCCACGTGATAGCCTTAGGTCGGACCTCTTGCCTGGAATGCGCCAGTACCCGGCAAAATCGCTTTAACTCGACGTTCGAGCCCTGAAACATTGCCATTCTAAGTGCTGACTTTAAGTGGTCTTTGGTTCAAGCCCATGGAATTTTCCCAGAGTAGCCACTATGTCCAAGTGATAGCCCTAGATCAGACCTCACGCGTGGTATCCGCCGTATCCGGCCAAATCGCTTTAACATGAGATTCGAGCCCTGAAACATGGCCCATCTGAGTGCTGATTTTATACACAAAACGTTAAGTACCGACATTTTGTTATTTCTGGTCCAATCCACGGAATTCTCTAAGGGTAGCCACTATGCCAACGAGATAACCCTGAGTCAGACCTCTAACATGGTATACACCATTATCCCAGTAAAAAAAATTGCTAGCAAAAATAGCACTTTGTGGCCAATTTTGCTAGCAAAAAAATTTGCTAACTTCAGCGACGTTCCAAAACGTGGAAATCCGCCGAAGAAACACATTTTTCGATTCCTTTGGAAAATCGTAAGGAATATAAGTAATTAAAACACAAATTGATATAAAATAAAAGCAACGATTTAAAAATTAACGAAACACAAGCCTATGAATTTAAGATTGGATTAAAGAAATGTTTAACCACTGATTAATTTTAGTCTTGTTTTTCGTAAGAAAACTAGTTGTAGGGTAGGTCACTTTTAAAAAGTTACTTGAAAGTTAAATTCGTTAACCTACATTAAAAAAACCAACGACATAACACGCTCGCTTTTTCCGATTTTAACTAACTTTTAATTAACTCATTTTAATGACAAACATTCATTCGACTTTACTCGGCTTTTCTTAGTCTAACTTGCTATGAAAAACGCCGATGTCCTCCATAAATACTTAATTTATGTTTAGGCTCGGTCACTTTTTAAAAGATATTCGGAATTTTCATACCATAAAAAACCATCAGACGATTGTGCATGTTTCGAAATTAGCTAAGTTCGAGAGTCATAATAGTGACGTATAAAATGCACTTGACTATAGCTCTCCTCGCATTTTCTCTGTCTAACTTGCTATGAAAACGCCAATGATTTCCAGTAGTAAATAAGATTACAGAATGCACAATAAGCAAATTTAGGCCTCGTAAGCTAGTTACCATGGTAATTTCACTGGTGACGGTCTTAAATATATTGTTGAGGTATGTGTAATATAGACAATAAACATAGCAATTGGTATCTATGTGTCTGTATAGAGGGACCATACACTTGCACGATCAATGATTTGAACGCTTGATAAGGCCCGATCTGGGTACCCTGAGATGCTTGAATGTATCAATTTAGATCATTATCTTTTTTCATAGATCGGATGAATGATTTCGTATAAAAAATTAATCTTAAAGTCGAGTTGATATTGCTTTGATGGTGCCGATTTTGTGCCCTTTTCTTTGTATGAGAGTCAATATCTGTGGGGCCAGGTGGGGGGGGGCACGTGCCCCCTGTGCCCCCCGGTAAATCCGGGCCTGATTTTATAAGGTTATTAACAGTACACAAAATTGTACATAGCCCTTCGGTCTGATTGCGCACATGATCTGCTTTACTCCTTCAGTAAATCAGCGGGCTCTTTGCCGGTTGGGTTGAAATCACGTTTAAAACAGAATTTTCATTGAGGAGGTCTTCCAGCTGACCTGTGGTGCGTCGGTCACGGTCGGTGTTTCTACTCATACATACACATATTCCATATGTACGGGGGCTTTTTCCATGGGCCTGTATCATCTGACCGTCACTGTAATGATCATAATTGTGTCGCGGTGATGTATTTTTTCTAATAAAATAAAGTTAAAAATAGTATTAAAAATCAGAGGTGAGTTTCAATTCAATCTGATTAAAACCCGATCTAAAATTTCACCGCTCGCATACTCGCTAATTTAGATCTGGCCTTTTCCAAACGAAGGTCACGTTCAGGTGACCTTTTCTCATCTTAATATTAATGACGAAATTGTTATGATACGTAACTTGTTTACATCGTCTACGTCACGCAATTTGAAACGAGCCACCCAATCGCAGACTGAATAATACCGCTGTTAAATTTGCATGCAAACCTAGGTCTAAAAATAGAAATTACGAAATCAGAATGTGATTAATAGTGTTTTCGTCTAGATGAAAGCTACGCATTGATTGGTCGATACAAAGTTCATCTCGACGTGACCTTGCATTGACTAAGTAGAGATCCAGTATCTGTATCTGTATTATTACAAAGTTAGTGACCAATACTGGCGTTAATAACTTTGGAGGCCGGGGCTAAGCCTAATTACACTTCTGGAGTGCCGTCTTAAATGATTCTCTGTATCTGTATTATTACAAAGTTAGTGAACGCGTAACGAGTACGACAACGCGAGTAGAACAGGATCTCTGTTTACGGAGATTGGTTTCAATTGTGATTCATAGCTGTTGCGTTTTCAAATAGTATATTAATCGGTATATATATATAATCATCAAAACTCGTTGAAAGATAGGATCCTTTTCGTTAACAGATTTGCTATGCTGGTGGTGCGCTTGGTGTGCTTAGTGCGATATAAAAGTAACATAAAATATGTATTATGAGTTGCTAATTTATTTGTGCTATTAGCTTGCATACCTGTTTGGGAACAAGATGATGGGAACATTGGTTGAAACATCTGCAAGGTGGTATCTTTGTATCTTTTCTATTTCAGCTCCGTCAACAAGATACAGCTATATGTTACTGGCCCTTTTCTGATAACATATTTACGAAGTCTTTGGCTGAAGCGATGTCTTAAAATTTCTTTTTAACTATTACTTCTTGATCCGCTGTCCTTTTTACGGCCACCCCGATACCGTCAGCAGCATCTTTACCTTGAGACGCCTCAAGGAAGTTCTGCATTGACATTGTAAACCTGTAGGTCTGAATTTTCTTGGCACATAAGAAGAAGTTGGATTTGTTTTTGTACTGAGTTGATGGTCCGTTACTAATTAAGTGAATGGTTTTTAGTTTTCTCTGGTCTGTTATGTCCTTCAACACCGGATGTTGGTGGGCCCAGACAGCCGAAGAATGGTGTCTCAGATTGTCAGATACACTTCAAAACGGATATGTGGCGTCATAGAGATACATCACACCTATGTGCAGACAGATTAGATTTCGGGATCCTTAGAAAAGCATAGATTGGATCTCGTCGGCGTATTTTGCTGTATAATTTTCAGAAAAGTCTACGTGTATCAGTAAATCGTCGTTTGATAGATTGGATTTTAAGATAAGAAACGTAGACTTTTGTATTGATGGCGAATATTGAAAATGTGCCTGGAAGCTCTTTAGATGTTTCTTTACGTATCTCATCTGCCAATACTTCCTTTAAAGCTTGCTCTTTTGATTTAACTACCTTCGTAACCGTCTTGACTTGACCATTCTTAGATATTTCCTCCCGCTTTGTTTCCACTCGTGCCACTCTACTTGACTTGGCACTTCGACGTTTTCTATCCATCTCTACTTGTTTCTTCACGCATGCTTCACATTCTCGATACATGCACGCTTTGTTGTTTTCGTTGCACACTACGTTCTTTACTATCTCGTTTATGTCTTTGTTCTTGATCAATTGTATGGAGTAAGCGGCTTTCAACTTCAAACTCAAGTTATCATGTATTCAGGCCTCCTAGCAGACCAAAACAAAAATAAAGGTTTTTATAAAGGCTCCAATGTATGAAAATAAAGGCCTTTTAGTGTAAAATATGAAAAAAATAAAGAGTAAATAAAGGCTATTTTCGTCGAAGTTCTCATTTCTTTATTAAACCCACATAACAGTCATACCAAAGTCATTTTTGATGTTATATACTGTTTGAATTATGCAATATAATACATACATTATTTAATGTGTATACCTATTTTCTCTGCATATTTATATCATACATAGCTCCTGTTTTACAGTGTAGGGAAAATGCAGAAGACACATCGAAAATATTGCCTCATGTCCTTTATTGATTGACTGATAGTTGAATTTGATTATATATACCATTCAATATAAGTTGAACAAATTGTTGAATGTTATTTTTCAAATTTAACTTACAGCTTATTACAACAAAGATTACAAACAGTTTTGATTTCAGATACTTTTGTTTATTGACCCTTGATACATCTGTAGATAGTTTTACAAGAAATTTTAAGTCATAATTTATACTTGTCATAAATTATAAAAAGCTGGAAATATTCAAATACTTTTTATCAACTCCAGTGGTCGAAAATTGCACCAAAATACTGTACCTTGGTTATTTCTAGAATTTGTACCCTAAGAATTGATTCATGTTTATATAGAAATTCAAAAACAAATTCATGTAATGGACATACATCAAAAGACAAACAAAATGATTAGGTAATTTCATGCAGATAATTGGAATGAAATGTTGAAATACGTGGATCAGAACACATTATCAGTTCTTCCAGGGACTAGCTAAATAGGTGAAATGATAATAAGTCCATTGATCAAACTTGAAGTTTACTGCATTTATTGCATGCCTATGAACAACAGTCAAAACAGTTAGATGGACAGCTCATTAAACACCTTCCTTGGGATTCACCAGTACTAGGTCGCTTATAACACAAGCAGTTCCATGCTTTTTTTACAGGAACAAGTTTTGGTCCGGGCTTGGCTCGAATCCACAACATTGTACTAGTGTGAGAATTCACAGCTTGTAGACACATTGGACAATTCGTGTTTAACACACAAAAATCAATAAAAATTATTTCTAGTAAAACATTAACATTAGACAAAAATGTACAAGTATACATGTATCCTTAACATGATTAATATAGAAAAACTAACCATTCATTTACAAAAAGATGTTTAAAAATAGCTATTGATAAACAAAAAGATGTTAAAATCTCCATATGAAATACATGTAACGATAATATTTATTTATTAACATACGTACAATGTATGTTTACAAAACCATTATAAAAAAATCAAAAACGTAATTGTACATTCAAACTGAAGGTTCCTTTTAACATCTCTGTGGTGCCTACTTAAAGTATCTCTATTATGTGTCCTGTATGAACATTTTTCACAAACGTTACAAACTTCAACACATTCAAGTCATCCAGAAAATAATATCACTAATATCACTGTACAAAGTGGTGTCATTGAAATTTGAGTCAAAGCTATCGTCGTCGTCATCTGTGTCAAATGTTTCAGTGAAAAGAACATTGGAGTCAGTAGCTTCAAATAATTGTCTATGAAAGTTTTTAGATGAATTGTGTACATGTATCTTCTTTATTTATCTTTTATTTATCAAGCTGGGCTTTCACGGACATTAAAGTTTTCATTTGGATGTTTCCATTTACAACATCAACACTTGGGTTAATGTCACAGTCTTCTATCTTGTACGTCCTTGGTTAAGTTGTATATCATCGTTGAAAACAAAATTTGGAAACAGATCATATTGGATGAACTGAAGCAACGTTAAAACGGCTTCCATTTTAGTTGTAAACACTTCTGCATCTCATGTCTGCATCTCGCTAGGGAAGCCTGAAAAAAAACCTATTGTCAGTAATACTGTAACATTGCCGCAAGTATTGTCATATTAACTGTGACATGACGAGAAAAAATCCGTGACATCTAAGTTTTTGCATTTTGGTTGATTCTTCGATGAAACAGATAACTATAAGAGTTTAAAATCATCACTTTATTAATCAAACTTCAATAATAGAGCATCGTATGATCAGTAATAATCATTATGGAAAAATGATGATTTAAATCTTTCTGTTTCATCGAAGAATCAACCAAAATGCAAAACTTTAGATGTCATCGTATGATAAGTAATAATGGTAATCGTAAATAACTTATTTTTCAATTAGTTTAGCTCATTGATGATATTAAAACAAATAATTGCCGTTTAAAATTTGTTTAATCCTAGCTAATAGGACTTGAAACAGTGTTTATTACATTGGTAATGTTACAATAAATAAAAGGTAAACTACGATTGGCTTCCTATCGATAGAAAAATTGATAATAACCTTCTTCCGTCCGTTTAATTATTCAGTGCTCGTCAAAAATCCGTGACACTATAGTATCAACAGGCATCCGTGACAAAAGCTAGACAGAAGTCCACACACGTTGTGACGGAGTTGTGTCCCCGTGTATCTGATATTTTCGAATGTACTAGTTTTATACAATAGTCCGTTTTTGGTTCTGGCACCACTTTTTCTAGGATTGAACTCAGTATATCAGCTTCAAACTCCCCGAAGTTTATACCTGCATTCCTTTTTTTAAGATATTTTTCTAAGCTTCTGAGCTAATTTGTACACTTTTACACTATTTACAGGAGTAATTTTTGTTTTATGTTTATGTTTTCAACTAAGTTACTTGCAAATCTCTTTATTTTATTTGAGTTATATGATACCGCATTCGGTTTACCTGGGTGGAGTGAATCGATCGCTGGTAAAATTCTTGCTCAAGGAAACAAGCAGTGGCCCTAGTGGGATTCGAACCCAGGACCTCTCGATCCCTAAGCGAGCGTCCTTCCACTGGACTACAGTTCATGATAAACTTGAAGGACGTTACAAATGGCCTCGACAACGAGATGAGGTTTGGTTGACAAATTAACATGTGTTGAAAGTTGTTCCAAGACCAAAACCTAAAGGCCGAAACAACAGAATGTTTAGTATTGATGTGGAAACGTCCAATTCCATAAACAATTATCAGTACTAAATAACTAATATTAAGAACAGAAGTGATGAGCAAGTTACACGACACTCATGATCACACATATCGTGATAAATGTGTAAATATAAGGTTTTATATGACAAATTGTTTTTAGAAGTAATGTAGTTCAGCCTTCTTATAGACGACGATATAAACATTCTCATATATTTAAATAATAATTGAGTATCTCTTTAACATTATGAACATTCTTTTTTACGTTCAAGACATTGTGACTTAGTACACCCAGGCTTCCTAGCGTTCCCAGTTTTCCTACTTTTTTGTGGGTTACAAAAGGCTCCTAGTTTTTATATTTTAAGGTATTTTTTGCAAAATACTGATACCTTAATTGTTTTTCTATAAGATATATTAGCAGATAATTGTCAAAAGTTGTTAAATAGACATGTTCCAATGTTGGTATGGTGTCTGGTGTCAGTGTTGCCTTACCAAGCTGCATGTGTTACCACCTGTGGAAACTAAGGTAAACAAAAACCTTATACTAAAATGAACTTTAAATAGTATTGATAAAATATTCTTATAAGTGATCAAGGAACAGTGCCATTTGATCATGGTGTGTGTTGATTGTCTTTGTCTACCCAAATAATGCTTATGCTGAAAAGACTAGGTTGTTGCGAAATTTCAAATTTCAGAAAAATCATGGGCATATATACAATATATGTTATTTATAAAAATGCTTCATTTCAACTAACTTGGCATTAAAAGGGTTATATAGGTAAATTTTTCACTTCCCCGTTTCCTGATTTTGAATTATACTATTATAATTGTAGTTGCAACAGACACAGTGATGCATTGCTTGTCAAAATATTTATACTAAGCAAGTTATAACGCAAATTGGTACAAAAACGTAAATAATGTCCTAGTTTTAATGTTAATAATATGAAACTTAACATGATAATAAAACAATTATTTGTCATGAGTATTCAACAGCAAAACAACATGTAACGATTTTTGAAAAGAAAATATTCACAGAATCAAAAGCCCAGTAGGAGAAAAGAAAATAACAAGATTTGATATTGAGCAGCGTCGAATTTGACTTCACGACTGCCAAAATTCTGAGCTAAAACAGTACACATCTGTTGGATACCGAGCCATATTGGTATACAAGGAAATGAAAAAGTTGATATTTTAGCCAAAGAATCTTTAAACCTTCTACCAGTAGATATAAAATTTCCAAGCAGTAACTTCAAATGTTCAATAAACACGTTAATTAAATCAAAATGGCAAACAATGTGGAACAATGCAATTTTTAATAAATTACGTGCCATAAAGCCAGCCATTAATTCATCTTCGTCAATTACATATTCTAATCGCCGAGATCAGATAGTGATTTCGCGATGTAGAATTTGTCATACCAGATTAACACATTCATACCTTCTCAAAAGAGAGGAAGCACCTAAACGTATACCATGTGACGAGCATTTCAATATGAAACATGTTCTCCTTGACTGTCAGGATTTTAAAGACATCCGTGACAAACATTTTAAAGTTAACTCACTGAAAGAACTTTTTGAGTCTGTACTACCATCATATGCGATACTTAACTTTTTGAAGGAAATAAATGTATATAATAAAATTTAAAGCATTACATCTTTGATTTCGTTAGAATTAATAGTATCATTGATTGCTTTCGGCGCGATATGACCTTTTTGTGTTGGTGCGCCGTGAAACCCTAACAAACAAACACAATTCTGAGACTTGAAGACCAAATAGAACGCCGCACAAGACGTAGTGAGATGTTTGTCCATTCCTCATGTAAAGAAATATATAGTTCCGGTAGCGTCACATACTGTTCAAGACGTTGACGTATGCGTCTGTCAAACACGTCCTAAAGACGTTCATTTGGAATTTTGTCTACAAAAAATGACGATAGGTTCAAAATCTAAATGTTATAAGCCCTAAAAAATTAAATTGTTGCCGGGGCGGAATGTGGTCTGGCGTTATCTTGTAAGAGAAAAATATCTGGACGTCCGATGGCATTTTAACAGCAACGTTATTAAAAACTTTACCCTGGTAGCGTTGGGCGTTGTGGTTCTCATTTATCACTACAAAACCCAGTTTGTCAGAATTGTCAACATCACTCAACAATTATCTGTTTTAATAAATTTGCTCCATGATCTGTCGCCTGTTCAATTACCCCGAACGTTCCGTAACTTTACGTAAAGTTAGGGTCGGAACAACTTCACCCAAAGACAACTCAATCCGAGACAATTCAATCCCAAACTAATGGATTGAGTTGTCACAACTTTGAGTTGTGTTATCCGCGGGTTAAGTTATCTTCAGGTTGAGTTTTCCCGTACCCTACAGGTTAGCTCACAGTAGATTTTGAACACGCTGATGGTAATTGTTAATGGAGTTGTTATTTCCGGTTTTCAGTGGTCAATCTTGGCATATTTACTGACTTCTTTCCAAGATGCCGAGTGCTACAATGTCACACGGTCTCTAGAGTTCTCAGCAAACTTTAAATGTTTGCGTAGACACTAACGTGCTGCATATGATTTATGAAACCCAGTAAAAAGGTATTACCGATGTTGTGCACCCAAGCGTGACCGCACGAGAAATTTTGACACACTATTATGTGTGTTCATACCGAGAGACTTATTGATGACAAATATACCCATGTATTGTATAAAATAAAAAATGTGGAAAGAAGACTACTTTTTGCATTATAAGTTTTGCATAGTACAGTATATATGTTAGTTTTATAGTTTATTTAATGATCATTTACTGATGAGAAGTTACTAGCACTTTTACTTGAGCAACATAAATATAATTCTTTCACGTTCAGTCAAATATACCCAAATCGTCTCAGAATGTAAAAAAGACACACAAAAAAAACGATCAACTGAAATGTCACAATCAAAAAAGTACAACAAATAACAGATCTATAAATAACTTTGTGATTCCTCCTGTATCGTACGTTTGTTTTCAAACTTTTCATAAGTGTATGGCATCTGTTTTAATTTGCTCAGTTATACGTATGTCCAAAAGCTATTAAGAAATGGGTTTTCTTTATATTGGAATAATTAGAATGGACAAAATAAAATTTTAAGACATTGTTTTGTCATTCGCCTGAACATACCTTTAATTGACAGTTATTGTTTATTTTAAGATCTTTGATTACAACCATTTCATTGCTTTGCTTTGATCAGTGTCTGGCTGCTAGAAAATGCCATTAACCTGTAGCAGAGTACAAGAATATTGCATCTTAAGATCAATTTTGTCAGCTGTAACACCTAATCTATGACCTTTTTGAAGGAGACCTAGTATATTTTTGCAAGCTATGCTGTAATGGTATCTTTAAAATAGATCTTAAGTTGCATTGCATGCATGTTGTCTGTAGTTCTAGATGAATGCCAGCTCTACCCCTCTTTTCAGACAGCTTTAGTTAGTCTTATATAGCTAACATATAAATAACCCTGCTAACCGTGCCTAATACAAGGATATCCAAGGAATCCCCATATCTGGACCAATGCTTAGAGAAAAGGCTTTGTCTTTCGCTAGTGAACTTGGGATAATAAGTGTTAAGTCAATAAATATCATGACCAATGGTAATGCTTTGATTTTATCATAAATGATGCTAAGTTATATGACTCATGTTACTGCTGTTTATATTACATAGTAGTTTTTATATTGTTTTATTCACATATTTTCTTGCTATTATATAAATAAATGATAAGTAGTTCTTGAAACACTGTCTTATTTGAAATTGGAATGTATCATATAATATGGAATTCACTATACTCACTGAACAGTTCATTTTGTTCAACAAAATAGACTGTATGTAGCCTATTCGTATTGTAGTTTTCAAATTTTGTTCATGCCGCGCATGAACAAAATTTCTATTCTAGTTCATTATACTTGTTATTGGTCAATAGAGACTGTATATAGTGGATTTTGTCCATGCGGCGCATGAACTAAATTGGGACTGGATTTAAGAGTTTAATCCTTAGTGAAGATGTCCCAATACATATGATACATTTAGTCTCATATTTGTTAAGGGGCTACATGAAGTCTCATGTTTATAAGGGTTATAGGGGCTACATGAAGTCTCATGTTTATAAAGATTAAAGGGGCTACATGTAGTCTCATCTTTATAGAGGTTAAAGGGGTTACTACTTTGGTGTCGATGAATTTGTAATTGTAGATGTTTGACATCCAAACACCCAAC
Organism: Mactra quadrangularis; assembly: GCA_025267735.1. Lineage (NCBI taxonomy): Eukaryota > Metazoa > Mollusca > Bivalvia > Venerida > Mactridae > Mactra > Mactra quadrangularis. Next base: position 32,242,991 of record CM046293.1, read on the forward strand.
GATTCCAAATTGTTATAGCCTGAAAAGACGAGGCGTTTCCCTTCAAGTCAATATCCAGGCGCTTATGACATGAAGAGTCGGACTAACGTCACCTACATACCTCGCCCGCTCGACACCAAAGAGTTTATTTGACCAAAGAGTGCAAGCGACACAATTTCACCATGATTTTAGTTTTTATGTTTCTTAGTAAGTGGATTAATTGAAGGCCATACATAAAGTCAGACACGTATAATATAAAAATCGAGTGTTAGTTTAAAAAGATTTTGTGTAATTTTTTCATCAATAGTCGAGCTTGCCACAAACTAATTATAAATTTGATGATTTTTGTGTCGATTGCACCCATGGTTTTCTAAACGATACGTTGTTCTATAGACTATGTTTATAGCAATTACAACAAAAACAACAATTGATTTCTTTATTCAGTGGTATCGAAAATTAGTACTACAAAACACATAATAAATAATCACATACATTGTAGGTAAATTATTACTATTACATGAATACATACACAATACACCCCCACACATTTACCCCACATTCTCTTACAATCTTGCTCACACGCTCCCATACGTTTACATGCGTAAAAACACAAATACTCACAAACATAAACACTCATATGAACATACACTCACACATGCAATTCATATTTTTCTAGATTAATAATAAAGTTTAAATATCAAGTTCAACTTGAAAGTGAAATATCAATCATAATAGACAAGAATCAAATCTTAAAAATAGTAGAAAGATTTTAAAAATACTAAAATAATTACAGCACATTATTTTTATTAAACGAACGGGCGATTAAATTGACTAAGTGATATGTGAGCGCGTGAGTGAGCGCGTGAGTGAGTGAGTGAGTGAGTGAGTGAGTGAGTGAGTGAGTGAGTGAGTGAGTGAGTGAGTGAGTGACACAAACATACATATAAATCTAAGTACAAGTAATTAAAGTTACATTTATACATACACAAACAAACACACTGATACCCCCACACACATCATAGTACCCACTTCCAACACACATTTAGCCAGAGACTGACCTCCTCCCAAAAAAACCCCCAAAGGACTTTCCACATCCCCAGTACTCATACAAGCACAAGTTAACACATCCAAGAACACCGTCACCCACCCCCGCACACAACAATTTGACCAGAATTTATTTTCCCACATGTAGTAAGAAAAGAAATTGCCTTCATTTCTGTTGGACAAATCATTTAAAATAAACAGAAATTAGAACAATCACAATAATCATAACATAAATAGTCTTTCTTAAGACAGACATACAGACAGACATTGAATGTCGGACTAAAACGATTTAATATAATTTGCAGTTTATGAGAAAGTAGATTACACTCATTAACACTTTCATTTTTTTAAGTTGATTGAATCTTTAATGATAGTCTGTTTTCTCTTCTTCTTTTCCTCCGCAAATCTAAAATAAAAGAAATACATGTATAACTAAATATGATTACTGTAAACTAAAGATTGTTGCTTTCTTGTGGTTTGCTGTTTGATAAGGTAGTTATAGTCACATGATTCAAACAATGTATTAAAATGTTAAAACAAAATTTACACTATAAACCTTAGATCACAATGTTCTTTACTTTAAATATTGTTATAACCATAATAAGTTTTTAACCTGAATATATACAATTTAATATACACCATTTACCAACTGGTTGAATATAATCATTTCATAAAATTATGCATATTGTCTTCAACACTTCTTTAAATCGGTGTGTAAGTATAGTTCCAAAAATCATTCATAAAACTGGGTTAGAGGCTAATAAAAGCTATAAATTATGATTATTTACAGAAACATACTTACTTTCAAATTTCTTCTTAATATTACAGAAGGTTGAATTATACAATCCAAGCTTTCTGAAATACATTCTGAGTTCCTATAGAGAGGACTGTTTTACCATGGCTAAAATAAGTTAAAAGAATAATGTTTTATATGCATTCAGTTAATCAATTGAAAAGTATAACAATAAATAGCATAAACAAATTGTCCAATTATATCTTAATTTTCTATTGTAATGTTCATCACGACAAATAATGTAATATGTAAGAAATAATTTTGAATGCATCAGTAGTTCAAATCTATCAGATATGTTCATAAAGTTCACATAGTGGTTGAGCAAAATGTTGGGTACACTTTTTTAATGTTCAGGATTCAGGTTTGATCCTTGATGTTTCAATATGCTCACAAAATATTTATACCATTAATGAGACTTGGTCATCATCATTTAACAATAATAAATGTAGAAGCATTTATGTGTATAGCTCTGTTATATTTACAAGTCATATCATATGTTAGTTCATAGAATGTTCATAAAAACATTCCTGTGGACATATAGTAACCTTATTATGTATATTATATCTGTATATTATATCATATTATTATCAAACTTGGAACAATATACAGGCTGTCAACCATCAACTGATAAAAATAAAGGAATTTATATAGGAATTTTATTTTCAAAATATAGGAACTTTTTAAGAAAACCAAGTAAAAATATAGGAACTTTTGAGTGATAGTCCAATGCGATAAGGCTCCTAAACCAAAACTGACACTGCTAAAAGACTGCAAAAAAACTACATCATCTTCTTATAAAAGAAGACCCTCTTTGAGAAAATGGCATCTATAGTTAAACGTTAACAAAATTACAACTTAACAATTTTGTTGTGTCTTTAATGCTAGTAATCATATAAACTGTAAATGAATGTACTGTGGTACACTGTATATGAGTTTGGAACATGTCTTTAGAAAGATAAAATCATTCTCTATTTGATCTAATACAAGCAGAAATCTAGCTTGAGATTTCTGTTGATTGCTTTAAGAACATGTGTCCATGAGATCTTGTTTTGTACAGTTCTAACAAACAAACTTAATAGAAAATAAAAAATAAAAATATTGTTATGTATGCCATTGTCATTGAAATGGCTTGACATTCATTGTTATATTTTCCCAACTTCAAAAAAATGTTGAAAAGACTCCCAATTTTAGGGGTATGGGTCATATTCCCAAAATTGTGAAAAAACACTGCTATTAAAATTTTAAATGACACCAAGGCAGTCCATGATTAAACAATCTGTGTAGGGTAAAGCACCCCTAAATGATGTTACAAAGAAGTTCTACTTGCACTAGGCAGCATGGTTTCAGACAAGAATATATTAATTCTACTCCTTTTTATTATTTTAATGTTTCAATTGAAAGATTGTGAATACTGCTGTCAGGTCAATTTTGATCTTACTATTTAAAAATTGTAGATGTTTAATGCCAAATATGAAAGCTCAAGGTAAAATTTAATCAGATAATACTTTCAAGATTTCTGTACATAATTCTGTATAAAAAGTGTGACCCCTGGATAGGTCACCTTTGGCAAGAAAAGAGTAACTTGAACAATCTGTTAATGCTGCCAAATATAGATGTCCTGACTTAATGGTATCAAAGGAGGTTTAAAGTATTTTAATACACTTGTAGAAATGCTATAACAAACATTGTACTATATACATACAGGGAAAAAATCATGCCTGAACACAGCTAGTTTTGAACCTGTGATACAAAATTTTAGCACAAATTATACAAATTCTAACCGTGCCAGTTTTGGAAAATGGATTCCTTTCACTAACTATGGAAAAACTAATGAATGAGCTGCAGAGCAGTGGAAGGATGCATTTCTACAAATTGAGATGTCCCCTATTCCACCAGAGGCATTGCTAATTTACAACATTAAGACACATGAAATATTCTACCAAATTTGCTTCACATCAACAAAATGTGGTGTGATTTAGCATAGGCTGCACAGAGTGTGCAATAGGTAAGCTGGACTAAAAAGTACAACTAAAATTACACAGAATTATTTGGAAAAAAAATAATTGAAAAGCTCCTTGCTAAAGAAAACTCTTTCTGAAATCTTGGCAAATTTAGAAGAGATGTGATATAAAAGACTCCTACCAAAATAACTCATCATATGCACTTAAATCAATCAACTGATAAGCTGTTTAATAAAATTTACTCAACTTTAAAATGATAACATACAATTAAACATACTCAACATGTGCAAACTAAACTGTTTTGAAAACAATATAGGAATAATAGTCAAATATAGTATAAATATAGAAAATATAAGAAATATAGGACACTTTAAAAAAAAATATATGAATGAAACTCAAAATATAGGAAAGTATAGGAATATAGGAACTGGTTGACAGCCTGAATATAACACAAAAAAATTAAGCATATTACTTTCATCATGTTGTTCAATATGAATGTCCATTTTATCATCAAAACAACAATGTCATCTTCAGATAGTGTTGACACTGAATCTGAAAAATATTTCAGAATATGTAAAAATCATTATTTTTATTGGATTTAATGCTGTGTCAACACATTGAGGTCATTTTACGGGGTCCAGCGTACCGATCATAGCTTTCCTGGAATCTTGTCTATAACCAGTAGTCACCTACCCTTCCACAAGGCCGGAATCTTCTCCATATTGTCTAATTAATGGATTTCACGTGCGCTTACTATAGCTCGTTTAGGATAACTTGAGACAAAATACAACGATACCATTTTTATGCACAGGTGGATTTAAGTTTTAGTACACGTAATTATCGACTATTATCAGTGTGCTTTTTGAGTATTAAATTTAGCACGAGAATACATGTGCACGTTTCACGCATTAAGACATGTTTAATACTTTCATTACACAAAATCAGCTGACTTCCCTGTTTGATGTAATACCTGAGTCCCAAATATGTAAACAAACTGAGTCGTTTGTCTCAAGTTATCCAACAGGTCGTCCACATAAACATTGTGTATATAAACAGAGCCAGTTCCATTAAACACCAATATTTAGGGGTGAAATATTTTAACAATTTTATAGTTTAATTAGTTTACTCTTATTTTATAAACATATCATTTTATAAATTCACAACGTGCATACACATTTTTAAGATAAATGTTACATATAAAATTGGTATGTTTAAATCAATAAAATTTTGTTCATACATTAGCTTATTCATCTATCTAGTGGGCAAGTCGATTGTTTAAAGTACAAAAACACGCATGACCTAGAATACGACCTGTAAACGAGCTTATAGTATTTTATTCAATATACTACAGGTCGTATTCTAGGTCATGCGTGTTTTTGTACTTTAAACAATGGACTTGTCCACTAAAATAGTGAATAAGCTGATGCATGAATAGCATTTTACTGATTTTAACATACTGGTCACTTTAATATTTAACATTTATTTAAAATAGTGTTTATGCACATTGTAAAATTTATATGATGATATGTTTATGAAATATGTTTAAACTAACTAAACTATAAAATTGTAAAAATAATTCACCCCCAAATATTGGTGTGTAATGAAACTGGCCGTGTTTATATACGCAATGTTTACGTGGACGACAAGAAAACAATAATTCTGTCTCGACTCAGAGTTTTGAAGAGCTGCAAGTCTTTCTATTTTTGACAGACTTACATAGTACCTTGCTCGAAACTAAACGGTAAGCATAGACGGATCCAGCGGGGGGGGGGGTCCAGGGGGTCGGGACCCCCCTTAGAATTTGGAAAATGTACCTGTCCATTAATGTATTTCTTGCCTATAAGTCATTTTTAAATTGCATGAAGCAATTTTTTTCGGTGCTTAACATAGATTAAATGGCTATGTAGTTTTTATTATCGATATGTTGCATTTTTTCTGCAAAATGTGTATAAGTGGTTGTGGTTTAAGGATCGGAGCCCCCCCCTTCGAAAAGTTCGGACCCCCCCCCTCTAGAAAAAAATCCTGGATCCGCCTCTGGTAAGTGTACATACTATTTACTGCGCATCACATTTACAACGCCAGTTTTATAATGAACGTAAAGTTGGCAGACTCAGCAGACACAGCAGACACAGCAGAAGGAACGATCCTTCTGCTGTGTCTGCTGGCAGAAGGATAAATCTACAGCAGAAGGAATGATCCTTCTGCTGTGTCTGCTGGCAGAAGGATACATTTACAACAGAAGGATCAATCTTTCTGCTGGGTCTGCTGGCAGAAGGATTGAAGTATAACAGAAAGATGTGTCTGTTGGCAGAAGGATTTTATAATAACAGAAAGATGTGTCTGCTGGCAGAAGGATTAAACAACAACAGAATCAATCTTTCTGCTGCGTCTGTTGGCAGAATAATTGAATAATAATTTAAAGCCTCAATTTAGGCTAACTATGTGATATTATGTATCATTTTAAAGCTGATTGATGTGAAAATGTTTTGACGGGTACATTTAGAACAGTAAATAAATAATAGGGGCCTGGTGAGAAAACAAAACAGGCCCATTTTCGAATGTGAATTTGTGTTCGACAGACATCATTCTGCTGTTAATAAAAACATGTTTTATTAATCATTTCATCTATCTGTTCACAAAATCAAATTTTATATAGAACAAGCTTTAATTTGGTATATAGATGTGCGATAAACTCAATATAGTTGCGACAAATTATATGTTAATGTATCGCGTACGAAAATTCTCAGTGCCTAAGTTCGGTTCGATATTTTCAATAAAAAAGTGCCAATACATGCTATTTACCGAGTCTTATTTTAAGCCACAATTAAGACAAAATATGCGATATTATGCATCATTTTAAAGCTTATACATAGAAAAAGGTTTAGACAGGTCGATTTTGAATTTTTGTAAAAGAATAACAGCAAGACGAGTGTATAAAGTAGCCCTATTTTCGGACGTACATTTCGGTTGGAGTGACATCCTTCTGCTACAAATAAATACACGTATTTTTAATTGATTTAACAGACAAATCACAAAATCAGACTGGCAATAGAATAAGCTTTCTTTTGATGTATAAATGAGTGAATAACTCGACTTAATTTGGACAAAATATATGTTTATATGTCAAGTTCGTAAATTCACCCGACCACAGATTGGTTTGATTTTTCATTGAAATGTGCGAAAACATGCTAATTACCGAGTCAAATTGTAAGCCTAAATCTAGGCAAAACATGTGATATTATGCATCATTTTAAAGCTGATTGTTGTAAAAATGTTTTGACGGGTACATTTTGAACAGTAAATAAATAATAAGGGCCTGGTGAGTAAACAAAACAGGCCCATTTTCGAATGTGAATTTTGTGTTCGACTGACATCCTTCTGCTGTTATTTAACACATGTTTTATTAATCATTTCATCTATCTGTTCACAAAATCAAATTTTATATAAAACAAGCTTTAATTTGGTATATAGATGTGCGATAAACTCTATTTAATTGCGACAAATTATATGTTAATATATCGAGTACGAAAATTCTCAGTGCGGAAGTTCGGTTCGATAAATTCAGTAAAATAGTGCAAATACATGCTATTTACCGAGTCTTATTTTAATCCACAATTAAGACAAAATATGCGATATTATGCATCATTTTAAAGCTTATACATAGAAAAATGTTTAGACAGGTCGATTTTAAATTTTTGTAAAGGAATAACAGCAAGACGAGTGTATAAAGTAGCCCTATTTTCGGACGTACATTTCGGTTTGAGTGACATCCTTCTGCTACAAATAAATACACGTATTTTTAATTCATTTAAAACTTGAACCACAAAATCAAACTGGCAATAGAATAAGCTTTCTTTTAATGTATAAATGAGTGAAAAACTCGACTTAATTTGGACAAAATATATGTTTATATGTCAAGTTCGTAAATTTACCCGACCACAGTTTGGTTTGATTTTTTCATTGAAATGTGCAAAAACATGCTAATTACCGAGTCATATTGTAAGCCTAAATTCAGGCAAAACATGTGATATTATGCATCATTTTAAAGCTGATTGTTGTAAAAATGTTTTGTCGGGTACATTGTGAATAGTAAATAAATTATAAGGGCCTGGTGAGTAAACAAAACAGGCCCATTTTCGAATGTGAATTTTGTGTTCGACTGACATCCTTCTGCTGTTATTTAACACATGTTTTATTAATCATTTCATCTGACTGTTCACAAAATCAAATTTTATATAGAACAAGCTTTAATTTGGTATATAGATGTGCGATAAATTCTATATAATTGCGACAAATTATACGTTAATATATCGAGTACGAAAATTCTCAGTGCGGAAGTTCGGTTCGATATTTTCATTAGAAAAGTGCCTATACATGCTATTTACCGAGTCTTATTTTAATCCACAATTAAGACAAAATATGCGATATTATGCATCATTTTAAAGCTTATACATAGAAAAATGTTTAGACAAGTCGATTTAGAATTTTTGTAAAAGAATAACAGCAAGACGAGTGTATAAAGTAGCCCTATTTTCGGACGTACATTTCGGTTTGAGTGACATCCTTCTGCTACAAATAAATACACGTATTTTTAATGATTTAACAAACAAATCACAAAATCAGACTGGCAATAGAATAAGCTTTCTTTTAATGTATAAATGAGTGAATAACTCGACTTAATTTGGAAAAAATATATGTTTATATGTCAAGTTCGTAAATTTACCCGACCACAGTTTGGTTTGATTTTTTCATTGAAATGTGCAAAAACGTTCTAATTACCGAGTCATATTGTAAGCCTTAATTTAGGCAAAACATGTGATGTTATGCATCATTTTAAAGCTGATCGTTGTAAAAATGTTTTGACGGGTACATTTTGAACAGCAAATAAATAATAAGGGCCTGGTGAGTAAACAAAACAGGCCCATTTTCGAATGTGAATTTTGTGTTCGACTGACATCCTTCTGCTGTTATTTAACACATGTTTTATTAATCATTTCATCTATCTGTTCACAAAATCAAATTTTATATAGAACAAGCTTTAATTTGGTATATAAATGTGCGATAAACTCTATATAATTGCGACAATTTGAACGTTAATATATCGAGTACGAAAATTCTCAGTGCGGAAGTTCGGTTCGATATTTTCATTAGAAAAGTGCCAATACATGCTATTTACCGAGTCTTATTTTAAGCCACAATTAAGACAAAATATGCGATATTATGCATCATTTTAAAGCTTATACATAGAAAAAGGTTTAGACAGGTCGATTTTGAATTTTTGTAAAAGAATAACAGCAAGACGAGTGTATAAAGTAGCCCTATTTTCGGACGTACATTTCGGTTGGAGTGACATCCTTCTGCTACAAATAAATACACGTATTTTTAATTGATTTAACAGACAAATCACAAAATCAGACTGGCAATAGAATAAGCTTTCTTTTGATGTATAAATGAGTGAATAACTCGACTTAATTTGGACAAAATATATGTTTATATGTCAAGTTCGTAAATTCACCCGACCACAGATTGGTTTGATTTTTCATTGAAATGTGCGAAAACATGCTAATTACCGAGTCAAATTGTAAGCCTAAATCTAGGCAAAACATGTGATATTATGCATCATTTTAAAGCTGATTGTTGTAAAAATGTTTTGACGGGTACATTTTGAACAGTAAATAAATAATAAGGGCCTGGTGAGTAAACAAAACAGGCCCATTTTCGAATGTGAATTTTGTGTTCGACTGACATCCTTCTGCTGTTATTTAACACATGTTTTATTAATCATTTCATCTATCTGTTCACAAAATCAAATTTTATATAAAACAAGCTTTAATTTGGTATATAGATGTGCGATAAACTCTATTTAATTGCGACAAATTATATGTTAATATATCGAGTACGAAAATTCTCAGTGCGGAAGTTCGGTTCGATAAATTCAGTAAAATAGTGCAAATACATGCTATTTACCGAGTCTTATTTTAATCCACAATTAAGACAAAATATGCGATATTATGCATCATTTTAAAGCTTATACATAGAAAAATGTTTAGACAGGTCGATTTTAAATTTTTGTAAAGGAATAACAGCAAGACGAGTGTATAAAGTAGCCCTATTTTCGGACGTACATTTCGGTTTGAGTGACATCCTTCTGCTACAAATAAATACACGTATTTTTAATTCATTTAAAACTTGAACCACAAAATCAAACTGGCAATAGAATAAGCTTTCTTTTAATGTATAAATGAGTGAAAAACTCGACTTAATTTGGACAAAATATATGTTTATATGTCAAGTTCGTAAATTTACCCGACCACAGTTTGGTTTGATTTTTTCATTGAAATGTGCAAAAACATGCTAATTACCGAGTCATATTGTAAGCCTAAATTCAGGCAAAACATGTGATATTATGCATCATTTTAAAGCTGATTGTTGTAAAAATGTTTTGTCGGGTACATTGTGAATAGTAAATAAATTATAAGGGCCTGGTGAGTAAACAAAACAGGCCCATTTTCGAATGTGAATTTTGTGTTCGACTGACATCCTTCTGCTGTTATTTAACACATGTTTTATTAATCATTTCATCTGACTGTTCACAAAATCAAATTTTATATAGAACAAGCTTTAATTTGGTATATAGATGTGCGATAAATTCTATATAATTGCGACAAATTATACGTTAATATATCGAGTACGAAAATTCTCAGTGCGGAAGTTCGGTTCGATATTTTCATTAGAAAAGTGCCTATACATGCTATTTACCGAGTCTTATTTTAATCCACAATTAAGACAAAATATGCGATATTATGCATCATTTTAAAGCTTATACATAGAAAAATGTTTAGACAAGTCGATTTAGAATTTTTGTAAAAGAATAACAGCAAGACGAGTGTATAAAGTAGCCCTATTTTCGGACGTACATTTCGGTTTGAGTGACATCCTTCTGCTACAAATAAATACACGTATTTTTAATGATTTAACAAACAAATCACAAAATCAGACTGGCAATAGAATAAGCTTTCTTTTAATGTATAAATGAGTGAATAACTCGACTTAATTTGGAAAAAATATATGTTTATATGTCAAGTTCGTAAATTTACCCGACCACAGTTTGGTTTGATTTTTTCATTGAAATGTGCAAAAACGTTCTAATTACCGAGTCATATTGTAAGCCTTAATTTAGGCAAAACATGTGATGTTATGCATCATTTTAAAGCTGATCGTTGTAAAAATGTTTTGACGGGTACATTTTGAACAGCAAATAAATAATAAGGGCCTGGTGAGTAAACAAAACAGGCCCATTTTCGAATGTGAATTTTGTGTTCGACTGACATCCTTCTGCTGTTATTTAACACATGTTTTATTAATCATTTCATCTATCTGTTCACAAAATCAAATTTTATATAGAACAAGCTTTAATTTGGTATATAAATGTGCGATAAACTCTATATAATTGCGACAATTTGAACGTTAATATATCGAGTACGAAAATTCTCAGTGCGGAAGTTCGGTTCGATATTTTCATTAGAAAAGTGCCAATACATGCTATTTACCGAGTCTTATTTTATGCCACAATTAAGACAAAATATGCGATATTATGCATCATTTAAAAGCTTATACATAGAAAAAGGTTTAGACAGGTCGATTTAGAATTTTTGTAAAAGAATAACAGCAAGACGAGTGTATAAAGTAGCCCTATTTTCGGACGTACATTTCGGTTTGAGTGACATCCTTCTGCTATAAATAAATACACGTATTTTTAATTTATTTAGAATTTGAATCACAAAATCAAACTGGCAATAGAATAAGCTTTCTTTTAATGTATGAATGAGTGAATAACTCGACTTAATTTGGACAAAATATATGTTTTTATGTCAAGTTCGTAAATTTACCCGACCACAGTTTGGTTTGATTTTTTCATTGAAATGTGCAAAAACGTGCTAATTACCGAGTCATATTGTAAGCCTATTGTAAACATATGACACCACGCTTAAAAAACAAATAATTGCAATCATTCACATTTGGCAAACTGCTAATTACATCTATTCAACTGCCTGATCACATGCTCATAATTGAATACAATTATCAATTTAACGGCAAGCATTCAAAAAGCTTTATCTACTTATATTATTGTAGTATCACTGTTTGACACGTGTTTGTTTATTGCAACCGTTTAATTACGATATCAATATTATCTGGCCGACATATAGCACTATTGATTTTTAAGAGGACGCTGGTTGGTCTTAAAGGTGACAATATACACAGGGGCCATCAATAAACAATCGAGTCACTAATTATCGACTTTTGAAGCGTGTATACTAACAGCACACCTCCCGCGTAGTTGATTGGTAGATTACATAAGAAATGTGGATGTTACATACGCTCCATCCGTCGTTAAATCGAGGTCTCGAGGACTGTCATAATCTGGGTCATAATTTGTTTCATTGGTTATCCGAAAATGTCGGCGACTTCGTTTTCGCTTTGATGTGCTAATAGAGCGAAGTTTAAACGGAGAGGGGGCCTTCTTCGTCTGAATAGCCCCTCCGGCCCATCCATTTTGTCAAAAATGTGAACAAACATGGAAATGCTTGAATTTTCTAAAAAATAAATATTAAAAAACGGGTGTAATTGACAGTTATAAGTAAATTGAAACAAAGAAAATTTGATTTCCTACGATTGCCGATATCATTTTCTGTCAAACCCGCAAATTATTTGTTCAACATGTAGTCAACAATTAAAAAACTAGGTCACACTTGTTTTAAGAATTAATTCTACCTAACAACTAAATAAGATTCCATAGTTACACAATGAGACATTGAATTATGTCATTATCACGCTTGCAAACATCTACTAAGTGTGAAAAATGCTGACACACTTCTAAAATTGTTAACATCTATTTCCGTTTAAAACTGCGAATATATTCTTGTCACCAAACAAAGGATTAATATTGATTTTAATTGCTGCAAACAATTAAAATATAGACTCCCCGATGTACATGGCAATTTGTGACGTAATAAGTCAAGATTGCTACTTGAAATTATGACAATAACAATGATTGAAAGAATTACGTTTTACAAAATAAAGTACCAATTATAAATTTGTTAATGATGACAATAAAAGATTGTTTTGACGATTAATTTCGTGTGGAATTTTTACGATTTTGTTTATGATTTAAAAAGAGATTTGGAGGGGATTTTCGCGCAGTTATGCCGAAAATGTGCGCGATTTTCGGCCATTGATGTGACTTAATTTGCGATAAGCCCGATCGGGCTTACTAGACAGAATATTGACAAGCCCGACTTAAAAAACTTAAGCCACGGGCGTCGGGCTGCCGCTAATTTCGAACACTGTACTCGGTGGTTTGGTCATTATATAAGGTGGATTTTTCATTATACTGGGTGGTTTCGTTATTATACTGAGTGCTTTCTTCATTATACTCGGTGGTTTGATCATTATATAAAGTGCATTCTTCATTATACTCGGTGGTTTGGTCGTTATATAAGGTGGATTTTTCATTATACTGGGTGGTTTTGTCATTATACTGAGTGCTTTCTTCATTATACTCGGTGGTTTGGTGATTATATAAAGTGCATTCTTCATAATACTCGGAGGTTTTATCATTATATAAAGTGCATTCTTCATTATACTCGGGGGTTTGGTCATTATATAAAGTGCATTCTTCATTATACTCGGTGGTTTCGTCATTATACTGAGTGCATTCTTCATTATACTCGGTGGTTTCGTCATTATGCTGAGTGCTTTCTTCATTATACTCGGTGGTTTGATCATTATATAAAGTGCATTTTTCATTATGCTCGGTGGTTTGGTCATTATATAAGGTGCATTTTTCATTATACTGGGTAGTTTCGTCATTATGCTGAGTGCTTTCTTCATTATACTCGGTGGTTTGATCATTATATAAAGTGTATTCTTCATTATATTCGGTGGTTTGTTCTTTATACTGAGTACATTCTTCATTATACTCGGTGGTTTGATCATTATATGAAGTGCATTCTTCATTATACTCGGTGGTATGACCATTATATAAAGTACATTCTATATTATATTCTGTGGTTTGGTCATTATATGAAGTGCTTTCTTCATTATATTGACAGGACCAAATTAACGGGGTTATTTTTATTGTGCACCGTCATGCCTCGCAAGCGCGCCAGTGTTCTTATCTTTTGTTCTTCAAACAACGTACGCTACTTTATCCATTCCGAAACCACATTTTTCTAAGATTTTTTGCATTTTGCATTTTGTTGGTTTTTTAAATGTGAAAGTTGCACTCGCCAGTTTCTTGAGAACATTAGCATACATAAAAGCAATTAAATCGCACTTTTGGTCATATATAAGGACAGTTTTACATAATATAATCCTCAATTCACATCATATAAAGACATCTTGACTTAGCATAGGGTACCATCGACACAATATAATGACCAAACCACAAAATATAATGAAGAATGCACCTTATATAATGCTCAAACCACCGAGTATAATAAAGAAAGCACTCAGTATAATGACAAAACCACCCAGTATAATGAAAAATCCACCTTATATAATGACGAAACCACCGAGTATAATGAAGAATGCACTTTATATAATGATCAAACCACCGAGTATAATGAAGAAAGCACCCAATATAATGACCAAACCACGGTGTATAATGAAGAATGCACTTTATATAATGATCAAACCACCAAGTATAATGAAGAATGCACTCAGTATAATGACGAAACCACCGAATATAATGAAGAATGCACTCAGTATAATGACGAAACTACCGAGTATATTGAGGAATGCACTCAGTATAATGATCAAACCACCGAGTTTAATGAAGAATGCACTCAGTATAATGACGAAACCACCGAGTATGATGAAGAAAGCACTCAGTCTAATGACGAAACCACCGAGTTTAATGAAACATCCACCTTATATAATGACCAAACCACCGAGTATAATGAAAAATGCACTTTATATAATGATGAAACCACCGAGTATGATGAAGAAAAAACTTTATATAATGATCAAACCACCGAGTTTAATGAAGAATGCACTTTATATAATGATCAAACCACCGAGTATATTGAAGAATGTACTCAATATAATGATCAAACCACCGAATATAATAAAGAAAGCACTCAATATAATGAACAAACTACTTAATATAATGCTATTTCAACACAACAACATTCGTTTATGTACATATAAGACAGTCAAAGCTTTCCATACACATGCGTAGGCAACAAATATATCATTTACTAGAATTGTTTGGTAGGCCAAAATTTTGAATCTTCCAATTAAATGACGCTTATTAACACGTTTAGTAATGTTATGTTTGTTTGTTTGGTTTATTTTGTTTAACGCCGTAACAACACATTGTATGGGTCATATAACGGCGGTCAGTCAACTTATTAACTCCTCCTGGAAAGGCTAAATCTCTGAATTCAGCTGTTAACCAACTACTTCGCGAATACTTTCGTCAGTGACTGACAACTGCCCTACATAATTAAATATCATTGGTAAAAGGGAGAATGGCCATAGAAATAACTTCAAGACCATGCTCCACGAAAGTATGCCCCCCCGGGAATCTAACCCACGACCACTCGATCAGTAGACTTGCTACCAGCTATATCATTTACTCGAATTGTTTGGTACGCGTTAATTTTGAATCTTCCAATTATATGACGCTTAATAGCATGTTAAGTTAAGTTATGTACGGCGGTTGAATCAGCTTAATATCTTTTCTTAGCAGTGAGCACAGTCCTCTGGCTAAACTTTGTACTTTTCGACAAAGAAAGGAAATCCCTCTGTGCAGTAAAATTGATTTTCAACCGTAAGGAAGAATATAACCTAGAATCTAACTTGGGACCTCCGGATCCTTAAGCATGCGTACTCTAACACTTATTTATTTATTTTACTGGGTTTAACGCCGTGTAAACACATTAAGGTCATTTTACGACGTCCAGCGAACCTAACTAAGCTTTCCTGGACCCTTGTCTGTAACCAGTACTCACCTACCCTTCAACGAGGCCGGAAACTTTTCGATATTATCTTATCAATGGAGGAAAATCGGCATTATTGTCAAATTTTCATTAAAGGGTATAACCTCCACGAATCAAATGTTGTAATTGGATTTGTACATATTTGTAAACGATTATAAAGTATATTGTTTTACTCAATGCATTTTATGGCCTACGACCAGATTGTTATTTTTAAACATTTCTCAACGCGAACATATTTACATTGTAAAATATAAACCAGTTTAAAATATCTAATACAATTTTAACATAAGTCATATAATATGAAATATCGATATTTTGATTTATTTATACATTCTTTAAATGTGTTCTTTATTCAATTTGATGACCTCGGTTTTTATGCTTCCCGATCGATTTTACAGGGTACGGAAATACACGATGTTTGACGGTCTATTCATTTGTAAGTCAGTAACAGCAGTGAAACTATAAACTAGAGGCGCTATAAATTGTACATTTTATGTTTTAGAGTACTGAAGTTGTTTGTCTTGTAAGATATAGAATGGATTTAACACACTATGGTCGTGCATAGGATTGTCATAATCTAGAGGAACTATTAATTAAACAAATTTATATACCATTGCACTGACATTGTACATCTTATAAAATATAAAATGGATTTAACACACTATGATACCAAGTTTGATCAAATCGTTGACAAACTAATGGCGGACGAAATTTCTAACATATATTCGGAGGAAGGAAAACAGATCAGTCGGTCTGTTCGTCGACTTGTTCAGAAATTTGTAGAAGCTGTTGGACACGTGGATAGCAGATTCAAATCTTCAGAAATTCTATCCGTTGGTGGTTTTTATGAAGGAACTAAGGTTGGGAAAGCAGACGAGTTCGATTATCTTGTCATAATAGACGAGTTGTCTGCCCCTGGCGTTCTTCAATCTCATACTGAAGGTCCAATGAAATCGACTTTTACATTCGTCGATCAGGATTTAAAAGCGAGGTGGTCAGATTTTGTGGACGGTGATCAATTACAACATTTCTCGTGCAATTATAAAACAAATTTTAGCGGACATACTTACGGCGGAATTATGGTGAATATGATAAAACAAATGTTACCGGTTGATAAAGTGGAAATGTATGACGGAACTCACATTATTATTGGTGATGATGATGTTGATGCTGTGATTGACTTTGTTGATGATGAAAATCTGACTTTGATTGGTATAAGTGTGGCAATACCAAATATTGTACTAAACATGGAATGGAAAGGAATGTTACTTTCAGCTGATATGTCACCAGCCTTTCGATATCACAGTGTAATGGATTTAGTATCCAAAAATCAGTTTCTACATCCTGATCTGTACAACAAAATTCTGAAGAAAGGATCCTTACTTCTTGTGACCACCGTCGCAGATGGGGGTAACGCTCATTTTAAAATAACATTCACAGAAATTGAGTTTGAACTTGTGAAAGAGTTGCCTCCCCTGTGTATCAAAATATATCGGTTTTTGAAATACGTACATTATGTTTGCAAAAAGAAAGTAAGTTACATTGAGTACCGTTCAAAACTAACTTCATATATATACAAGACAGCGTGTATTCTCGTGCATTTATTCCATGTAGGCGAGATTCCAAACGTTACTTTGTACATGTATAAGGTGATGTCACATATCTTTGTTTGCCTAGACAGGAAACACATTCCGTCACTTTTCTCTAAAAGTCAAAATTTGTTTCGTTATGAAAAGTTTGGTGCAGCTTTTGACTTAGTTTTAACTTCTAAACAAGAGATAACACTGATTGCACAAGTATTGCAACATCTGCTAACCACTAATGACGACATCGATGTGCTCAATGAAAAGACGGTGTACCGTTTGGTTGCTATATTCTGGAGAAATGGCGGGTTCAAAGGATACCAGAATCATTTTATATGTACACATATAAAAATGCCT
This sequence comes from Mactra quadrangularis, assembly GCA_025267735.1. NCBI lineage: Eukaryota > Metazoa > Mollusca > Bivalvia > Venerida > Mactridae > Mactra > Mactra quadrangularis. Next base: position 32,260,713 of record CM046293.1, read on the forward strand.
CTCTCACAAAGGGAGATAACCAAGTATCGTATAGATTCACGACATCGGCAGAAAATACTCTTCAGAAAGAAGTCGAGAAAGAGCAAAAAACAGGCGACTAAAGATGCTCTGAGGAAAACTAGAAAGAAAAATGAAGCTTCAGATGGGATTTTTGGTGGACCTTTCGAATATCGTGACGTCATATTACAAGGGGGGATAGTTAAAGTGTCAAATGTCAAAAACCTTACTAAACTTGTAAAAACCGTGGGAAAATAATGAAAACATCTCCATGCTTGTATTATTATGTATTTGTTGTTAATAAAGCAATTGATATTAAAATTCTTGCTTTTATATGAAAAACGAATGAATGCAAGTCCAACAATATATAAGAATATACACACCGCTGAGGGTATCCTGGTCTAAAAAAAGTTTCTATAGATAAACAAACGACTATTCTAACAATGAGACTTTACTGTTGTACTACTACATTGTTGTAACTGCTGTCTTCACTTACATAATATACATGTTTTCGACGCTGTATTTTCTCGTCGCAGCTGTGAAAGCCAACTTTTAAACTATTTTTAACCAATACAATTTGCTCAACCATTCCTGATTGTCCAATGGAATTTTCTTTCGGTATTGCGAAATGAATAAAATATCTGATACCATTGGTTGTCTAGAAATAAAGTTTAGTATACGGTACCTTATTTTCTGTATGCCGGAACATTTTGTGAAACTGAGATTTTATAGTAGTGTAAAGTCATATTCGCTGGCTCACATTTTTACTTCAAACAAAATGAACCCTAAACTTTGCCAAATGTACCTTTTTAAATATGCAAATGTATTTTTTATTTAAAGATACTTCTGGTCAAATTTACACACGCGTTTTCTTGTCTAAAGCGTCGGTTTCTATGGCAACAATTAAGTCGATGTTGTCAATAAACAATTAAAAGCAATTCTGTACAGATAAACCATATATATTTGATGAGTGCAAGTATAGGTGATAGTTTCTGATATTTAATTCCTATAAAATTCACGCATAACAAATGTGTCCTTGAATGAATCTGCCATTTCCAGGACTTTTCAACCTACAGCACACTTTAACCCTAACCACCACCCGCCAAAAAACCAATTAACTTACCTGTGACACCCCATCCACTGATTGTACAGTTTTCTCCGGAGAAATCATTATAAGGATCATCAGCCATCTTGATTACATGTGGATGCATCATATCATTCGGAACTACCTCGGCGATTTTCCACGCAAATACACCTCGGATATCACGAGGAGCGAATATAGTTCCATCATAGAATCTAGCCTCGTTCCCGACGTTTGGAACGCTGGCACACACCAAAAATGACGGACGATTATGGGCAGTTAAAGCTCTTCAATGCCTGTAACTGATATTCACTCAAATCAAAGTTGATCCTCAAACATTATTGTGTACTCGATACTTTCTGCAAAATGATCTGCCATGTTGGTTGTTTACATCGGCTCTACTTAACCTATGAGGTTAATCGCCTGACCTCATAACTTTGTTGTATTTCTACTACGATTGATATCCGAGGTGTATCTTCGTAGATGATCATATATTGTATCTTCAAGCCACAAGATAGCAATGTCATGTGGATACACCCTGCCTTCTCTATCTAGACCAGGAAAGTAACCATGGTGCTGAAAATACTTGTTTATGTTTACGAAGAACCATAGACGAAAGGCACGGCATCTATCAACCAAAGACAATGTATATATCATAGTGCTTTGAGTGAATAGGAATAGTGGACTCTAAAATAACTTGGCAAATGTTTTCAAAAGGAAGAACCAAGTTAAGATCTAAAATACTGTAAAGTTTCTTACTGACCACTTTGCTCACTACAAAATCTTGCGATTGTTTGGCCATTTTTAAGAACCAAATGCCTTGAGAAGAAATATATCCCTGCAGGCGAGTATCTAGACCGTTTTTGAGGTTACACACAAGTGCTAGGGGTCCGATGGCATGCCCACCCCAAAATATTTTTACGCTACATTGGCTAAGATGCACTTTGGTGATACTTTGATCACCTGTTTCAATTTCTCAGTGTCTTTGGCACTTTTAGATTTACGATTTCTGGAATCGAGGTTACACACGGGCGTAAAGTGCGTAATGGCAGATACGCGTCTGTATCCATGTTTTGTACCGTATACAGACAATCAAAATAGCTAAAACCCAATTACAGTATTCAAAAGTGTATGTGCTCCTGCATATTTTTGGTGACACTTAAGTAGATCTTATATTTATGTTTGCTGTTTGAAAATGTCTGGCAGTAGGTGTCATTTTATCACCTACGCCACGGTGCTGGGTGGAGATAATCTCTTTTCAGAAAAGCACAGCCATTAATGTAACTTATGCGAACGCTGTTAATGCTTTGTTCCCCTATCATCTTAATAACATTCGGAACTCCTCGGTCATTCACTACGAATAATTCATTTAGATCGATGTGTTCCGAATTTGTTAACTGCTGGAAGTCAAACTTTTAAAACTTACTGGTATAATTCTCTTGACTGGTATATACTGTTCCGTCCCTTCATCATCATCGTACAAAACGTGATCGTTTATTGCAACACGAAAATCTCCAGTCAAACTGAAAAAAATATACTTAACGAAACTTCTAAGTACTCCGATTTCAATGTTATCAGAAATTTTCATTTTTCAACATTTATGTTTGATTGTTAATGGACATGTATACAGGACTATACTGTCGTCTGCCTGCATGGTTTTGATGCCTCTAAATTGCTGCAAAATTGTTTTTGTCATGCATGTGCAGAAAATCGGAAATGCGCACATGCTTGTTATGCAAAAATTTCACGTGGTCAGTTTTAGTGAAAATCATTAATGTGTTGATATGCACAACGAAAAATCAAGAAATGTCTCGAATGTCGCTTCAAGAACGAGAAATTGCCATAGGTCTTTCGCCAGACCTGCAGAATAAGTCTTTACGTCCAATTGCTAATTTTCTGTTCAATCAAAATAATTAGAAATCTTATTATATCAACGTTTGCGTGACAAAATGGTTTTGCATCGATAAAGTAGCATGAAAGCCATAAAAGCAAATGTCAGTATGGTCCAAAACACATTTTCATCAGCGATCGAACATTAATGTTGAAAAATAAGACTTCCTACCATACTGAAACCGCAGTACTTAGAAGTTTCGGTAAGTATATACATTTGTAGTTCTAATACTGGAAATCATTGGATAGCCAGATCCGCATTGGTTCGAATCCCACCCCGTTGTTTTCTTGGGCTAGAAACTTAACTCTAACCCTAGCTAAGTACTGTGGGACCAGGAAGCAGACTCGGAAGTGATGAATCTGAAATTGTAAGAACTTGTTTCACAATCGAGCTAAAGTATTCCGTATAGTTCTTAATATCTACTTCTTTAGAATCTTAAGAAGTTGTCTTCAAACAAAAGTCACCATTAGATCGAAGATATTTATGTCACGGCATTTACCTGTTCGAGTTATGGGAAGAATGATATGTAAGCGGCCAGAAAGCTCAATCGGGAGAGCACTCGCCCTCTAAGCGAGAGGTTATGGGTTCGAGTTCCGGTAGGGCTGCATATTTCTTACCCTGTGACATTTTTTAAACTTGGGTCTGCATATACATGTACGTTTCTTATGAAAAGCAACAACATCAGTTAATACGTTGTTGAGGGTAACAATGACCGCATTTTCGTACTCGATCGAGAATCTTGAAAGCCTCTACGTACGAGAATGCAACGACCGTATTACAAGCCAAATATTCCACTTAAAAAAGACCACATTGGAGATTGAAAGTTCATGCAATTTCGATGATTTAGGTCCTAGATGCTCAATTTGAGAAGGAAATAGTTGCAAGGACAAAATCTTGTTTTAGGTTGAACCAAATATACATTTACCAATGAAAAAAAATATATAGAAAGACACAAAGACTCGTCTGAGTAAATTTCCAAAATCAGCATTAAAAGATTATCAACGTGTATGTAACTATGTAAAGCTACAATCCCATAAACATAAAAATAGCCGTGATGGCACCGTACGGGCGCCTTGCGATCAAGCTCCGGGAGGACCCGTACGAAGTCTTGCGTACCCGTACGGACTGTTACGTTTTTACCAGGGTCCGTGAGAAGAGCCCAGGATACACGTATCAGTTTCAGAGTCAAATCGTGAATAAAATCGTGACCGAGTATGGATTAAACATGCATATCTTCCAGCTATGGCTCGGTACGGGTGTGTTGTTTTGTACCATGTGCGTACCGTCACCTTGATGCGCAAGGCTTCTTACGGCCCGCGACTGTCTGCACGTACGGGTCCGTAACAAGCCACGATTTTATGGGACTGAGGCATTACATGATTAAAGGCCGGGCTTCAACTATAAAAGAGAGAGAATCTTGAAAATGGCCACTTTTCTCTGACTATCTGATCAGTGAACATGTTAAACCACAGTGAGAAAATCATGGACAGTGACTGACTTACTGATCAGATTTTAATGAATTTTGTCATACTGTTACTTTGAAATATTTTCAATGATATTTGAAATTTTTAGTTTCCAATGTTACCTAGAAATGGTACTTTCAAAGAAAAAATTTGAAAATAAATTCAAAAAATTCAAATTTGACTGACATATGTAGGGAGAAGCTAAGGGGTTCATAACCTTCACTAAGCCAATCAAAAGAGAGTTCATGAACTTCACAGAGCCAATAATATTATTTCCTCGGTGCCCCTCATAGAGAGTTCCCATGACTGTTGATTCTTAGATAAAAATCTGCAGTATTTTAGTCTTATACTCTTCTTGCAACACGTTTTGGAATTCACAATGTAAACACTCTAGTAAGATTTGTAAGAATTTGTTTACAATCATAGAGAATCTAGCCGTTGGTGACCTCTGTTTTCATAGGTCAATCCCTCCCCATTTCTCCTTAACGGCTTAATTGCTAACCACCCGGTTTTTTCAAGAAATGAAGTCCGGCCTTTAAGCTTTATTTACAGTAAATTCTTAACAGTAGGGGTGATTAGATTTTTTCAAAATTTAATTTGCCTAAAAACTTTTGATGACACTGTACATTTATACATGTACATGTATATTATATGTATATAGTACTACATGTGTATTGTTAAATCGGCGCATACACTAACCCTGTTGATTTAAATACTCGCTATTTGTTTGATAATACCAATCTCATCCATCGTGAGTACAGAAGTTGCCTTCAGTAGCGAGTATTTAAATCAGTGGAGTTAATGTACACGCCACTGATAATTGAATAAAATTTAACCAAACTTACTCCAATATAACACAATGTGCTGCTGTGAGTATAGTATCTGAACCAATCACTGATCCACCACACAAGTGGTAATATCGCCCAAAGAATCCATATTGTAGAGATATTTGATGTGGTTGAGATCCTATCACAGATTCCTCGCCATTTATAATACGTTCAACCCACTTAGGAAGTTCTACAACAACAACAAAAAAACTACATTTATTTAGATAGTGGCTGAAAAGTTTGTTTTAAAGTATTGAACTTTCAAAATTATATCCTATGAAAAAGACAGCCGTTCTGGAACCGGATGAGTCCAAAATTAGAAGAAGAAGGTACTAAAACATGCCATGCTTACAAAATGGATTTATAGTATTAAAACTTCGGCTATGTCTTATATCTTGAACTTATGTAATGAATTTTAAAAGATAATTGGCTTATAACAGTGGGGTTTTTTACATAAAAATATTTATCAAAATTATTAGAGCGTGTGCATAAAAATTATGAAATTCGGTTGCTTAATAAGGTTATCTCGGAGGAGAAATACATGTCTGAGTTTCAATTTAATGGACAACAGAAATTATATATTAAAAAGACAAAAAGAACCAATTTTTTAATTATACATAACTTTTTGTACATACGATTGAATATAGAAAAATATCTCACTAGTTCCATAAGCCACGCTTGTGATTACTACCAACACAATTAAAACAAATTTTGTCATTGCTGTAAAAGGAATAATTTTGACAGATTTTAACGAACAAAACACTCACTTTAAATGACAAGAAATCTATTCAACAAACTAACTATATGAAATATTCATGTAAGAACCTACATCGGTTAGTGATTAAATTAGTCAATAGCTACATCATAGATTTATATTTTTAAAATTATTTTAGGGTCCTTACGTCGACAGGATATGATTTTTTAAGTATTTGTGGAACCATTAAAGTATAAAAACATAATAAAGTTATGCCGAGACAACTCTCCGAAGATTCTGTTGATCCAGGGGCCACTTTCACAAAAAATCTTAAGTTTTTTCATAAGTCAAGACTTAAGCTTGGACTTAAGTTAAAAGTTGTGGTGAACTTAAGTTTTTACTAAGTCAGTTTCTCGAAAAAACTTGAGACAATCTTATCTGTTCCTGACTTAAGTCTGGTCTTAAGTTTTGACATTGCTACGCTGTTAAATATGTCAATTTTAAACCGGTAATGTGTAAATCGTCAATAGTATGATGTGATACATGTACAATCTTTTAGCAAGCACTTATATACACATCACACAAACACATCAAATATCAATATACGATGTCCTCGTGTTATCCTTGTACAAACAGGGAACGAAAGTAAAGCTGTTGAGGTTGACGTTATATATATACATTGTATGTAGAGTTTGAAAAACAAAACAAAATCACTCTGCAGGCAAAGCTTTCATGACTTATTAGAAAGCAGCCAAATAATTGGATTTGTGAGGCTATCACTGAAAAGGTAAATCAATATTTTCTTATTTAAATTTTGCATTTCGTTGCTTTTTAACATTCACTGATACATTGTTAAATTTGTTTGCTTTTATTTTGCATTCAAACCTCAATTTTGTTGTCGGTAGCTTTAATCGTCTTTACACGCATTTTCATTTGTTCGCCTCTTCATAGAAACAGTGGTACATATATGTATTTGAATGCCATTTATTCTATGAGTCATATAATTTGAATTCTGTTTTAATTGCCAGTAGCATAGAACTTTAATGCAACATGTAAACTGGCGAACTATGTGCCCTGCAAGCAGTAGGTAACTTGCTGGTCTGGGATAACCTGTACATATTTATTAAGTATTGGTCGTCAAACACTTCTAATGAGTTAAATATATTCTAATTATTCGCGGCCTACTCAAATGACATCTCTGAATTAAAACATTGGGCGCAGCCATATTGAAATTTCTGACTTAAGTCACCTGTTTTAGACTTAAGTCACCTCCCTATAGCTGACTTACGTTTTGTCTTAAGTTTATGTTTCAAAATCGTCTTAAGTTTTTTTGTGAAACAGTGATAAGATAAAAACTAGACTTAAGCAACAACTTAAGTTTAAAAATGAACTTAAGTTGTTTTGTGAAAGTGGCCCCTGAACTTCGTCGAGGTGTTCCGAATCTGGCGCGTGGGAGGATATGAATATTGCGGTCACAGATAGGGTGGGTACGGGAGGTATGTCCCCTTCGGCCGGTCGAAAATTTTCGTGAATGTAAGCCTCTGAAACTCGATTTCCAGCACTTTCAGTACCCCCTGTTTAAGATCAAATCTTTGTTTTAGACCTCAAAATTTTCAATATGACATAGCGTCATGCAAAATACCTCACGATCTCATTGCCGCTGCTTGCAAGAATATTTAGGCCGCGGCCCCTGCTCCTACGCGCCTGCGAATTCATGCAACCGTTAGATTACGGACGTAATAGTAACTTTGTGTACACTTGTTAACAAACTCCTCACAATGCTTACGTCACGCTTTGCTTTAAAGGGAAATAACTACTTTAGGGAGTTTGTCTTGACTATTAAATACAAAATATTTTCTTTTCAAAAAATTGTCTTGATTCTCGTGAATTGAATGAACTTACTATTATTTGACAACATTAAACGTGCACTTCATTAGCTTCCGTAACGATTTACGGATTAGTTCGTGTACGTTCGTCTAGTTTCGTTGCTTAAATAAGTGACAATACGAAATATAGATGAAAAAGTAACGCTTGTATTATACCAAACGGTTTGTGGTGCAGAGGTAAAGTACTAACTTGATGATCGAAATACCCCGGGTTCGATTCCCGCACATGTTGATATTTTTGTCAATTAGCAAACACTAGTATCATAGTAAAAACACAATGACTTACTTATTACTTTTACCAATTGACTGAATATTAATTATATATCATTTAACGAAATTTTTGTCTCTTTATCATCATACAATTTTCTTTATGTATATTTTATAGTAAATTTGTGACATGGTTAAAGACTGAATGACTTTCATACACGAAAACGCCCATTATACATGTGTAATAATAATAATCGCTCAGGTTTTTTTAAAAAAATCATGGAATCCGCGCGCTGCCGTGTTAACAAGTATTTGTGAAGCATGTACCAATTATGTTTAAATTGCAAAAAATAAGGTTTGATATGGGATCGAACCCGTAACCTCTGGATTGTAAGGTGGTACATCTTACCCCTACACCAAGTCCTTAGATGCATCTTTGACTTCTATTAATAAAACTTAAAGTAATACATTCGTGTATTTACGGAAATTTCATACGGAAATTCACGACTATGCGTACAGTGCATGTTTAATGTTGGCAAATAATACACAGACGATTACTTTCGAAGCTATGTGTAACTGTTCACTCAATGTACCACGTGATTGCTCATTTCACGGGTGGAAAAATCAACGCGCGAAATCGCTGGGATCAGCGCCATTTTAGTTGATATTCTGTTTGGAAGGATGGATTTTTGTTTCGGGTAAGTTATTTTATATTTTAATGAATTTTTTTTGTAATTTATGACATATATATCATGCTTCTATTCTCATATGGTAAATAAAAGATGCTCGAACTTGTCTTGGTGTCGACGTTACCGTAATAATCATTGTGACCAGATTATCGTTGTTCGATGGATCCCTTGTGTGTTAAGCTTCGTATTGAGTGTTGATATAGATTGGTGCTTGATGCTAGATATAGCTCATTGCAGACTCACGTGCAAATATGGATGGACTAGTAAATTTCTCTTGCTACAAGCGGGGTTTCTTACAGAATGAAAACCATCAAACGTTGGATTCAAATTTACAGGAACTATCTATGTTTAAACATTTGTTACCATTTACTATTAAGTAAAACACATGTTTAAAGTATGTATACATAGACTTAGTCGGTCAAAAGCTATACATAGCTTATGTTTATTATTGTATGTACAAACCGGCAGTAAATAAAATTTGTATTTGTATTTTGTATTTGTATTTACTAGGGGCGGATCTATGATTTTTTTCTAGAGGGGGGTCCGAACTTTTCTTGGGGTCCGAAAATTTTTAGGGGGGGGGGAGTTCAACCCTCGAACCACATTAACCCAATAGCTTAAAGTGTCTGACAATTGAATTAGATTTGTGAGAATTACTGAGTCTTGTTTCATATAGTTGAGCTTGTTGATAATTTTGCCTGAAACTTATTAAAACTGGCTGGTGTTTAAAAATCAAAACAATGGCTGTCAACATCTTAGTTCAATGAATGAAATTAATGAATTTTAAAAATGTATAGTGGCTATGTGTTTTTATTCTTTCAGGTCAGATAGTTATACATATATCTATACATGAATATCAACTATATAAGAAATGATAGATGTTAACTTATGTGTAATAGTATCTATAAAGGTTAAACAGCAGGACAGGTCTTATGTGAGTATCTATTGTTTTAACCAATTGATTGTTATTGATTGTAATTTTAAAATTGACATGTATTTAATGGTACATCATATCAAGGACCTGTAATCTTATTTAATGTAGAGCTATGACATCATGCAGTATACCATAGTCAGATCTAGCGGGGGGGGGGGGGGGTCTGGGGGTCCGGACCCCCCTAGAATTTTCCAAAATGTACCTGTCCATTAGTATTTCTCTTGACTAAGTCATTTTTAAGTAGCAGGAAACAATTTTTCTCGGTGCTTAACATAGATTTAATGCTTATGTAGTTTTTATTATTGATATGTTGCATTATTCTACAAATTGTGTATAATGTGGTTGTGGTTCAACAGTTTGGACCCCCTACAAAAGTTTGGACCCCCCCCCCCCCCTAATAAAATTCTGGATCCCCCCTGTATGCACTTAGATCCAAAAGTTTCTTTAGACATGTTGAATTATGATGTTGTTGAGCATATGTTGCATAGTTAACATGTTGTTATTAGTTTCACATCTGATATACACTAAATGAGTCTGCAGTCAGGCCTCTACCTAAATTTTTTCTCTACTAGTCCGGTCAGGCTAGTAAATGCCCAAATCCACTAGCCCTGACAAATATTTCACTAGCCCTGACCAAGGACCCTTTATATAATTATTACATAATTGCATAACATGTTTTGTAATAATTCATTCATCTTTTAAGATGTTGATGAAGATAGTCAGCCATTCTGGATGAGTTTCAATAAATGGTGATCATATGATAGACATGTACATATTATTACCGACTAGAAATTTTGATATTATACATAGTCCACTGAAGTCAGATTTTCGACTGTGATTCTGAACAAGATAAAAAAATGGTGAGGAACTTTTATCATGTATATTCTAAGGCTAGCTAATAGATTTTAGGAAGAAGACAGTTAGCATGGGCGGATTCAGTGGGGGGGGGGTAAAAAAATTCTGCCTTGGATGTTGTTGTTGCTGTTTTACTGTTGTGATTTAACTTAATATTTTTTGATGAGCTGTAATCTCTGATGAACATCTTAATCTCATTATCTAAATATAATTGGGTTTTCTAGATTTTTTTGGTTTTATTTGTAAATATTTTGAACTTAAACAGTTTTGAAAGATATACCTTGTTTACAGGTATTGGATAAACAGCTTGGTTTTTTTAATTCAATTTCAAAACAACACTTGTCTTTTTATAATTCTATAAAATATCCTATTATTCTCCAAAATTGTGAATAAATTGGTTTGAATTTTACAAAAATCTAGCCGATTATTATTTTATTCATTTTTCTTGAAGGACATTTGATCAATATAGCATTAAATCTTATTAGGATAATAATTTCATTGGCTCTTATTTTTATAAATTACATTTTTACTTATATGCTAATAAAAGGAGGAGTATTCCTTTTTGTGTTGATGTTTTTTAAGAACTTTGTAAGTGACGTGTACATGGTACATGAATTAGATTTTTGATCACAACCACCTGGAAACAAGTTTGTCTTTGCCTTCAGTGAAATAGTCTGTGTATGATAAACAGTTAGACTGTACATTTATATAGTAGGGATTTGTCAAGTTACCTCCCTTTGATTTTTCAAACATACCTTTTATATATTTATATATATATATATATATAGGTATGTTTGAAAAATCAAAGGGAGGTAACTTGACAAATCCCTGTGATTTAAATATAGTAGCTAAAGGAGTAAAGCAATGTCAATAGAAGACAAGGTTAACTAAGTTAGGGTTATCTCCCATGTTTCAGGTTTTTAATAAAACAATTTTCCTCTCCTCTATATATCCTTATATGATGGACTGTTATTCTGTGATCCATAAGCAAATAGGAATACCCCAATATATTAATTTACATTATGTACAATACAAGCAGGCCTAAAAATATAAACTTATGGTAAAATTGATCTATGCATGTGTATAAATTTACCTGAGTATTTACATACCTACCTCTGATCTCTTCTGCCTTAGATGTTAATGTTTTACTATAGTGATTATTTAGATTTTGTTTGTAATGGACACCATCCATTGTTTTGTACACTCGGAGATTTCGTTTGCCTGATGTGCATTGTCTAAATTCCAGATGTTTATGAGTTAAAACTCAAAAAAGTGCCGCCAAATTGTTTCTTTTCAGTGAACTGTGTTCAAGCTAATGAAATATTTTGACTTGAATGTCATTTAAGGTTCAGATACTGGTATAGGGTATTAATAATGAACCTTTCCCACACCAATAAAAAAGTGGGATATTGCACATCAAATGGATGATTTTGAAGGGTGTACAATAGGTCTTATGCTTCTGTTGAGGTATGAGGCAGGTCATACGATGACTTAGAGTTTTCTACCTACTGTATAACAATGTTATACAGTTAACGCCCGTTAACTCTGTTGTGTCTTAAACTTACTTAGTCAATTATATTACTATATAAACAGACAACACTGGTCATCTAAATCTTATACCTGATGCACTGAAACAAATACTTCCATGATAATAGACTTATTTTTCAATAGCGTCTATGATCAAACATAATAATTCATTGTCAATACAATCATTTTGTGTGTAACAAAATACATTTAGGATCTGGTCATCTACTCCTCTCAATAGTTACCTAGCCCTTTATATTTCTCTTCTGTAGGTCTCTTAGAGTTCACACACTATCTTGCTCTTGCTAAAGTGATTATTTAAATGAAAGGTGTCTGAAATATGTACTTGTCATTGTTCCTCTAAGACGTGTTCTTAGGCCTTCATGTAATACTTTATGTGCATGAAGTGTTGACAATTGAACTGTGTAGCTAGAAGGGGGAGACAAGCCGGTGAAAAATGGCCCCTTTAGTCATTGGAATTATTTTTTATCTCTTTTACTTAGATTTAAAAGTTCTAAACGATTTTGTATTAGGGACGATTTTTCTCATATCTTACTGTTGGATTTTATTATATATTCATATTTGCTCACTTAATTTAAGCCCAGGCATATCTTAGCAAATTCTGTTTACTATTTTTGCAACGTTTTTTTCCTTATTTGCATTATTTTTGTGCAGAGGTTAACTTGTATACAGTTTTTATGGCTTTAAATCTACTTTGTAGTTAAGTTATGTTTTGCCTCATATTAGTGCTGAAATTAGCCCTTTTCACAAAGAAAAAAACACATGACCAACAGTTGCAGATTATTTCAAACCATAAGTTTTTATGTATAAGCTACTATGCAATGTCTGTTTCGTTAGTAACAGAGTCAGAAATTAATGTGTTTCTGCACAATTTTGGAGAATATAGCCCAAATATTCAGATATAAGCTATAAACAAAAATCATAGTTTTTTTTGATTATGTCATGTTAGTCAGTATTGGAACTTTGAGAATTTGAGAATTTTAATTTTTGTTTGCAGACGAACCACTGAAAGTTTTAGAAGAGATCAAAGTTTTTGTTTAAATATTAGTACCTCACAGACCAATGACACAGTAAATTGAATGTTAACATATTTTGTGTAAGGGAGATAACTTAATAAAAATATTTGGTGCATTAATGTAACATAACAGAGTTAACCCCCTTGATTATCTGTAATCAAATGATCAGTTTCTTATGGGAATTAGGGACTTTAGTCAGTTATCTTTCCCTAATAAAATCTGAAGCAATCCAATTGGTAAGTAGGTCCTTACAGTTGGAATCCTCAGATTTTATCATTGAATTCCTATGTAAGGATAACAAAATATTTCATCTAATATCTTTCTTGTTAATAAAGATATTAACGGGAGTGATAAAATTTAGATAGTTCTTTTCCCTTAAAATACCTAGCTTGAATTTCAAACAAATTAAATAATTTACAAAAAAGTTATTTAAGATTAATTTTGGCAAATTGACATTGAAAAGTAAGGGTAAAATCCGAGTAATCCAACTAATTAGACCTACCTATTTTAATAGTATACAAGGGGAAATAACTGACTAAAGTCCCTTATTGCTACCATGCGCTTTGTCTTCTTGAACCCATTTATCACCAAAAATATTAAGAATATGATATCAAATCAAAGGTACCTGGTGGCGAAACTGGCCATAAGCTGTGTGGTCCAGTGAATATTTTCTGCTCTGGATTGAACAATTTTAATTGTTGAAATGTGCTGTTTCCATGAACATGAAATTGTTTCAAATTTTGAAATTTTTGACTTTATTTTCAGAAATTTACTGATGGTTTGACTAAATGCTCATGTGAATTATTGATATTGTTGTGATTGGATTGTGACCATTGATGTAGATCTACTCAATGAGACTTATAGCTAAGTGCTTTCTTTCATGTTGTATTTATTTTGATGTAATGAATATTTATATCATTTTAAGGGACCAAGTTGTACATTGAATTGATCATACTCATGCAACTTTTTAGTATTTTGATAACATGATAGAAATGGACTGGTGCTCTAAGTGAACTGCTCTTAGGTCATAGTTGGGCTATTTTGGATTTTGGTTTGATATTTTATTTTGAGTTTATATACTGACAATGAGATCATCTTCCCTTTTAACTCTCATTGGATGAGATTGTTTCATCTGGATGGAAGTTGATCGGCGCTAAACTTTGCAGGAGGACAAGATTTTGATGGTTATGCACGGTCTTCATCAGTACAGGTTGCCAGGGTATGATCTTATTTAATGGTTATGTACCATAGTCTTCATTCCTAAAAGCTCTGACGTAGAAAGACTTTAATGGTTATGAAAAGTCATTCTTCAGTAATTGTTACAACTAAGATTACTTCATAGTTCTCGCTTGTAATACTTGTTACGACAAGGAGAAGGCTATAGCCATTATGTAACAGACTTCACTCGTTATTGCTGCTTCAAAATAAGGCTGTAATCATTAAAGGACTTACTTGGTGACACTTACAAGGGTTGCCCAAAGATAAGATTTTAACTGTTGAGAGATTGTCTGAATGTTTTGCCAATACAAAGAACGACTTTGTTTAGAAAAAACTGTTTCAATCAATTTGAGTTTCAGGAAGGTGGACTTGAATCAGTAATTGTGCTGACACCATAGTTTCATCTTGAGCAAAACTGTATTTCATTAACATTTCCTTTCACTTTGGCTATTTACTTAGTAAAACTTTTCTTACCTTTTTCTAATTGAAATTCTTTTATGTAGGTACCCTCTAGCCTATGAGTATTCACAGCTTTATAGGTGTTTATTATTTAGGAAATGTTTAGGCATAGACAATTTAGTATTAAATACTTGATTTATTTATATTATGGTTAGTTATCACCTATAAAGCTAGCAAGTCCTCTTTTCATCCTCTAGTATGTAGTGACCAAGTAATTCTTCCTATAACAGCAGACTACATGGTTTATTTAGAAAATCTTTGAGAATTTTATTTTGTTTTCAGCCAAACCAACCTTATGATTCTGATGCTTTCTTTCTTTCAAGAATTTTGACTTATTTGTGGTAAGTGTAAGTTCTTATGAAAGAGTAGTTTCTATTATTTGTTTACTGGCCAGTATGATTTGTTTTACAAAATATTTTAAACTTTTTCCTATGCAGATGAAAATATACTGAAATGGATTATTTACATTTTTGTACAAAGGAGCACTGTGGCCATTTTGCCTAAGGATATGCATTTTACGTATTTCTGTCATGATAAGCATGGTACTTTGAGATTTCAATTTAAAGCAGTTAAGTTTGCTTTTTGTCTGACTTCACTGACTCTTGAAAACCAAACTAAAAATACTCAATGGATACTGATTCGTTAGTGCAAAACTGGCCTAATCGTATGTTATTACACAAGTATTTAGTGTAGTTTTGTGCTGACCCATTAATTCATTATTGACTACTCTATATAGCTATGAAGTGATGATTTGGAAAGCATTTAACTTAAGCAATTGTAAAACTAGCATACATTCTTATTAAAAAAATAGTCACTGTAATTTCTTGATTCATCTTTGTTATTTCTTTGTTAACAGGATTTAACAAAATGATGTCAAATCAATGGAGCTATTCATTATACAACTTGAAGGAAGGAACAGGAAGACCAGATGGCTTGAATGTACACAGTGACAGAGAAGAAAACACGCTAAGATCTTTACATTACTTCTAGGTTTTTTTTGCCAAGTCAATACTGTCTTTATATACGGATATTTGTTGAACCCTTTCTCAAAATGGTTGCTTTACTATATTCGAAGAATAGTTTGGATATCTAAAGTGATCATTTTTCCAACAAATTTGACTTCGTAGGAATATCTGTTTGCCATTTTTTACCAATCCACTATATGGAAACTTCGGGGTTAACTGGAACTGGAGTTGTTGTCTACTCATGTAAGTCTATATGCAAATGTATAGTTTAAGGTAATGGCACGAGAGTACCTGTTAATGTTGCAAGTTTTCATGGTTTGGTGTAAAACTGGCAAGCATTCATTTTTATTGAAGTCTGGTAGTTGGCTAGTTAGTTATAGATTAACCTGAGACTTTTTCTCTATTAATTTCCTATTGTCCAAACATCAGTAATTTTCATAGTACAGTTTATTACTGTAATTGAGAAGAAGTAAAATGTCTCCTCATTTTACTATTGTATATCATGCCACTTTATGTATAGGATTCTTAGTTCTTTGGTAATTATGGAATGGAAAGAGAAAAAGTCTATATTTAGATGATCTACTTTTCCTCTATTAAGCATTTACTTCATTGTAGTTTTTTATTCACCTAGATTTTGATTTTCTTATAATTGCTTCTAGTGATCAGAAAGTGCTTTATTTATTGACATTGCTTTAGTTCATGCTTCTAGACATTAATTTTTAAGGAGGTTGTCTGGGGTGATCGGATGACCTGTAATGTTGTGCTTCATAATATAATTTCCATTGTAGAATTTAGATTGTTTTTAGTTTGTCTTGATAAATTATGATGAGCTCCGATTTGGCTCTTTACATTTAAATTTATAAGTTACCAATTATATTTTTTATCAGGACTTATATCATATATAGCTCATTCATGTTGACCAGAGACTAGGTTTACACTTTACTATCACTTACTATATAGTCAGTGGATAAGTTAGTCTTAGTGTTGTTACTAAAATGTTCATCGTATTCCTTTGTCTTTTGTCAATATGAACAAGCTGTATTCACAAAAATTAGAGGAAAAGTATGATGTGTTTAAGGAAGGGGTGTGGAATGGTATTGTACACTTTGAATAACTATCATGCTGTTTGCTTTGAAAATGTAATTTTGCTCCTAATTTGAGTCGAAATAAATTAAAATTTTGTTCATGTACATAGCAATTATTTAACCACAGACATTATTTTGACAGCTTTTAATCATTCATTGGATATTGAACTTTGGAGCAAGAGGTGTTAATTTTTCATAATTTTGGACATACAGAATATATTGGGATTTCCAGATTTCCACACCCCAAACGTCTACGACTCCTTACCCAATAAACATAAACAGTGACAAAAGGATTTTTGAATCCTGCTTTATTGGTATAAGACTTTATTTATTTATAATTTTTTCCTGTAGAAAAGTTTTGTGTATTAATTTTTTTACAAAGAATTACAGTTGAATAGACTTTTAGATATATGACAAATCATTTTATATTAGGCCATTAAAGTAAATAATGTTTTGGGTATGGAGTCCTAGATTGTAGTAAACAATCTTGTCTAACAAAATTAACCAACATGTTATGGGCATATAGGAAAACTGTCATAACTTTAAATTATTTTCAAAAAAATGACTCTTTACAATAGCTGGGGTGTTTAAGTATAATATTTAAGAGAAATGAGAATTTAATATTGTATATTGGATTTTAAGACAGTTTACTGTATGAAATTTTTTAGTTCAACTTATCACACTAACTACTCAATATTCTAGTTCAACATAATTCTAGCTATCATAATATATTCTTTGTTCTCAGTCTCAGATAAGCATATTCATTTATTGTTTAATACATGCATAAGATCAGATAAATAAATTAAATTATTTACTCTTCAGGACTCTAGCCTTTTAGACATTTTGCATTATTTTCAACACTTTGGACAATAGGAAATTAAGTTTAAAGTAGATGCATAAGTTATTGAATATTTTCATTTTCTTAAATGTTTAGATTGATAGGTTCTATGATGTATGTCTGTTAAAATTAAATATACTTGTACATTTAAGTTTTTTTTAATTTCTTTTCGAGTTTCAAATTTCTCTTCTGTCTACATTCTATCTATGAACTAACTTTGTATTGCTTGTTTGTTTCAAATTTCAATGACATGAATACTTGCTCTGTGACTGTGTGTGTTAAAATTATATCACATTCAGTCACAGTAAAATTATTTAATTTTGACATCTGAGATAAAACAAGCTACAGTCTGTGTGCAATTCAACTTATTATATTATGAACCACTCGACCTTGTACAATGTATTAAAGTGATAATACATGAGAAATCATTGATCATCAACTAAATCTAGATATTTGATGGAGAGACCAAATTTGTTATCACTCTACCAACAAGGCACTTGTGTCATTTGTGTATCTTCTACAAGACTCTGTAAGATGAGAAGCTGATATTCAGGTATGAGTTCTAGAAAACTAACTCTACAGCTACAGTATTGTAAGTGTATAAATCTGTCATGTCTCACAAATAAATTCTTCTAACATCAAAAAGTGTAAGATTTTATTGGTTTCTTATTTTAATTATTGCCTCACGAATTTTGTAAAATTTTCATTTACGCTTCAATTCACATAGTCAAAATTAAATTCTATTAGATTTATTCAATCCTTAGTTTACTAATAAATTATTCTCATTAAGTTACTGCAAAATAACCAACATGCAAGAGAGTTTCTATTTTCTCCTGGTGAAGATTTATACACTTTAAATTGAGACTACATAAAGTTAAGTACTTTTAGAGGGTATTGAAATTAAAAGATAAACATTTCGATGTTTGAGTCACACTTTTTAATTATTCTGTACTCACTATTTTTTCTATATTACAATTTTTAAGATATCATTGAGGTAGTCACTTTTTTTTAACAGTACTGTAGTCTTAAAGTCATGAAAGAGGATTAGCAATTCATTAGAATTACATATCATTTTTCATGATGTTTAACATTAGTTATTAAGCCAACTACCAACCTTTTGAATACACATATATCATTATGTAAATGACAGTATTTGACTTGGAGATTTATGTTTTTTTTTTCATTGTATTTGCTGCATTCATTTATTTTATATCACGGTATCTTGTAACCTCAAGAGGGGAAATTCATTCTTTCTGTTAGGTGTCTGTTGGCTTCCGTAATTTAGAATGATTAACGCAAGATTGCCAACGTGATCTTGCCTTGATCAGTCTATCATTAATACTAGTTTGGTTTCCCTCTTTTATTTGGTTCCCGTCTCTTGCATTCCAAGAAAACAGACTTTAAGAAAGTTTGGTAGATTTCAAAATCAAAATTTTTTGCGGCGAGGTATGCCCAGTCCCATGATGAGTAAATCCTGGTGGCAGTAGCATTGATGGATCAGCTGACTAGTCAGTTATATATAAGATTCCGGCGAGTTTGATGTTGGATAAGCAATGTCATTATTTCACAACACTTTTGTCAGTGTTTTTTCTTGTTCAATTCTGTTTGGGGGTGTACAGGGGATCTGACTCACTGTCATAGTCCACCAGTTGAACTTTAATCTCATTAAGATCAGATCACTTACATGCTAGAATCTCACTGATTGCAACTACCATTGTGTGGTGGTTGCAACCGCCGTGGCCTCATTGTGGCAGTATTGTGGTGTGGGTTTGCCACTCTGTTGTGGGAATGCCACTCTGTTGTGGGAATGCCACTGTTGTGGGAATGCCACGAGGCCCATGATGTAGCCTCCTATGGTCTCCCCATGTTACTGAGATGCCTCTGCATTTGTAGAGATCTTACTGATAAGTCTCCAAGATGTTGTGATGAAATATCTATCTATCTATGCTTGATAAATATTTGTCCGGAAAAAGGGCTGCCACGGTACACCTTCGGATGGTATGCTGCAGTATAGTGCTCATGATTTGGTTCACTATTTAGATTAGGGATGAGATGATATGGTCATCAATGATACTTATCGATATGAAAGGAGACAATATGATTATTTACGATACAATAAAAGGTAGTTTTCGTCATATCATAAGTTTTATCGTGATATATCATGCTAGGCCACAATATGTATCGTGAAACTGACTTACTGATATTGTATCAATATATAGCCATATCGTCTCATCCCTAGTTCAGGCATTGGCAAACAATGGTTTGAACCATTCAAACTGAAGAGTTTGGAAATAATCAGTATGATGGATGACTGAAATACTCTACTGGTAATATATAACAAATCAGAATTTGCAATAAGAAAAATAAGTTGTCTGAAATATGGTGGCCTCATCCATATTTGTATTGATTGATCAAGAGTTAGGCATAACTTAATATTGTCAGCTAGAATAAAGCACATTTGTCTAGGTCTTATTAAGGAAATTAATCATTTGATTGATTGGCTAAAATACTGATTATATCTAAAAGATGATGCTGATATTCTAAAGTATTTCATTTTGAGACTATTCCGATATTTGATAATATTTCATTTTGTGACGATTCGATCCATTATTCGATAGTACATGTATTTCATTTTGAGATGATTCCAATATTCGATAATATTCTGTTTTGAGACGATTCCGATATTTGATAACATTTTTATTTTTAGACAATTCCTATAATTCATAACATTTCATTTTTAGACAATTCAAATATTTGATATTATTTCATTTTTGGATGATGCATGCCTATGTTTGGTTATCTTTAATTATTAGATGATACAAATATTTGATATTTTGATTATTTCATATTTGTAAAATCATTATTTCAAAAAAAAGAAAGTTAAGTGATTTTAATGCATTTGGACAGAAATTCTAGTGTTAACAAAATTCTAGGCATGTCATGCATATTTAAAAGATGATAGTCATTGTGTTGCTAATTAACTCAAATATAATGCAATATTTAGAGGATATGTCTTTATTTCAGTTTAAAATCAGTTTTTATTTCACAAGTGAGATATGGATGCATATTTGGAGAGTGGCTACTTGTGAAAATATGATATCCTTAGCTCATATGTGAAATAAATAGATCTTAAACTGAAATAAATAAATTTTGTGGTTATTATAAACCTTGACTTATCTTATGTGTAAATCTGATATGCCTCAAAATTGCATATCCAAATTTATTTTCGTTGTTTCCAAAGAGGAATATCGATTTTTAGTTCACTGATAAATCCCAGTATTCCTCTGGAAAGCATAATAAAATGGAACCACAGCTCACATACTGAAGTTGAAACTGAACCCTATGGTGTATGGCAGCCATACTGATATTTCCTGAGAGTAGGGATTTTTGTCGTTGCAAAGTTGTTTGCATGTGAGAAGGTTTAGGCCTTGCATGTTGGCGAGGTTTTGGCCTTGCATGTTAGTGAGGTTTTGGCCGTGCATGTTGGTACATGTAAGGTTGGCTGTGCATGTTGGTGAGATCTAGGTGTAAGTGGTCTGATATGATGAGATTGATTGAATTCTGTTGGGCTGTGTACAGTGAGCTAGATAAGAAATGATTTCATGATTTCATCACTGGGTCTTTTGTTAGGGTTCCCTTTGTGGGGAGTTCCCTTTGTGGGGAGTTCCTTTTGTGGGGTGTTCCATTTGTGGGGTGTTCCATTTGTGGGGAGTTCCCTTTGTGGGGTGTTCCCTTTGTGGGGTGTTCCATTTGTGGGGAGTTCCCTTTGTGGGGTGTTCCATTTGTGGGGAGTTCCCTTTGTGGGGTGTTCCCTTTGTGGGGAGTTATCTCATTGTTGGCTTCAAATTAGAGTGCAACATCTCCATTTTTGTCATTTTACTGGACGGCAAGTTTCTGTCTTATTGTGGTCAGGTTTGATCACAGTAAATCGTGACATGCTGTATCGATAGCGTTTTTGTAAGGTAACTTATCTGTATGTTGTTGGGCCTATTGCCGAAAAAGACAAAATATGTTTGGCCGTAGGATAAAATATATAGGCATGAATTCAACTTTTTTTCCACTTTTCCATGGACAAATGAATGCTTAAAATCTGCAGGTAAGCTGTGGAATGTCCATGTCATCTTTTTAATTTGATTTGTAATATGTAATTCATTCAAATGCTGCTTAAAATATGTTGTTTTCTAAGGACAAGTGGAAAAGGATGTCATGTACGTCACACCAAACTTATGTTCGAATAGGAAAATTCTAGCATAGGAATATCTTAGAATATGGCAAGGCATTGCTATTAGGAAATAAAAATTTTACAATGTACTATTTACATTTTTTCTGCTTTATAACTGTTTTTTAAATATAGCAAAAAAGTGATTTTGTTACTTAAGGTAAATTCCAAAATGATATTTTTGACGATAGAATTTTTTCAGAAAACTACTATCTTATTGTACAGTACCCACCAAAAGTTTTGAGACATTTTCAGATTGTAGACCTACTGTATTGCTTTTTTTAAAATTTGGTAATTGTTTATTTTGAAATGCTTTGTAACTTTGCATTAATTTTTGGTATTATAATTGAGACTGTAAAAAAATAGCATACTGTAAATACTTTGTTATGGAATAAGATAACAATAAACAATGTTTTGGAGTCTTATGGATGTCAGATCTATCGACTTATGTTTATCAATCATAAAATTTGTTTTCATTTCATCAAAAACCATATTTATATATATTAGAAATAATGATTCAGCAATAATAATCATCAAAATTCAAAATTTGTCATATATTTCTGAAGTCTCAAAGCTTTAGATAGGTACATGTATTTCTAATACTTTACCAAGCCAGGTTTTGAAATCATATTAAGTTATTCTGTTTAGACAAAATACTCTAGTTTTATATTAAAGGGAGATAATCAAGTATTTCAGTAAGTCTTAGTATTTTCAAAAATGCAAGTTTTCAAATTATTACTGGTGATTTATGATTACTTAACATCCTGTGAACTTAAGGCATTTGCAGTGTTTTTTGTCGTTTAAAGTGCTATTTCCTAAATTGTAATTGAAACCGTTCACTATCCAGGGTGTTGTACATGTTATATTCTATTAAGGGAGTTCATTAATTAAAAGATCAAGTATAACATGTGAGTTAAAAACTGGTTAAAGGGATTCTCCATGAAACCAGTCATCGCTTTACATACTTGCTGTGTTTGTTTCTGGGCTTATGCATTGCAGTTAATGGCTTGATGGCAATTGTGAATTAAGCTCTGAGAGCTTCAGCTTGATGGCATTGTTCATAAAGACCAATAATTGCCGGTAGGTCTTCCTATGCTGTGTATTTATGTCTCAGAAACACTTGTTTAACCAAAGAACATGATTTTCTTTTGTACAGTGTTGATTGTACATTTTCACCATCATTTCTGGTGATGTGTTTTGGTAGTTAGACCATTCTGCGTCTAATATATGTTGTATAAAACTCTTTATAAAAATTTCTGGCTCAAAAGCTTTCATCGGTAATTTCAAGATGAAAAGTAAGATACTCTCATCTTGTGTTACTATTCTATTTTGTTAGAATAGTAATGCATACTGTGAGCATCTTACTTTTCATTTAAAAATTATTTATGAAAGCTCTTGAGCCAATGATTTTAATAAAGATTTTTATACTGCGTAGTGTAATGTATATCTAAAAATGACAAAAATGGAGATAGTGCACTCTAATGATAAGCTGACATTATGTATGGTGCCCTAAATGTTGGGTTCCCAGAGTTCAAACAATTAGCCTATGTTATGTATGGTGCCCTAAATGTTGGGTTCCCTGGGTTCAAACATTTGGCCTAAGTTAGTTATGCATCATGCCCTAAATGTTGGGCTCCATGAGTTCTTACATTCAGCCAATGTTGAATGGTGTCCTAAATGTTGGGTTCCCTGGGCTGAATAACTTATTTCATACCCTGAATATGGGGGTCTTTGTTTGCCTCATATTGTGATAACAAATGTCATCATGTTAGAACATTTCTATTGATGGATACAAATACAAATATATATACGTATTCAGCAAATACTATCATTGTGTTTTGGTTGTTCTCTGTCTGAATTGTCATTGCCTTAATTTAATACAGCTCTGGTCTGATTTATTAGTATGACAAGACCATATGAAATTATTAGTTTTCACTTTCTTCTGGCTAGTGAATTATGGCCATGACTGTGCAATAATTGTGAATGTGTCTTAATATATTTGAGGTTAAGGTCATGACATTGATTTGATAACATTTTGTTTATGAAATAATGTAGTGAACCATCAAGTGACGTCAGAAATTTATGTCGCTCTCATTAATAGAGTCCAGCCTTGCATTTTGTATGAGGCGACTAAATTGGGTATTTGGTCACATTACCCCAGGTTGTGTACGTAGTCGGTGGCGAGTCTGGGAGTGGATAGCTTTCTGATAGCCTACTATGTATCAATTGGGAGGTTCAAAGTTTTTTTCATTTTTTTTGTTAGGGTATGTAGGGTTAGGTAGGTCAAATTACCCCAGTTTGTGTATGTAGTGGGTGGCAATTCCAGGAGTGGATAGCTTTCTGATAGCCTACTATGTATCAATTGGGAGGTTCAAAGTTTTTTTCATTTTTTTTGTTAGGGTATGTAGGGTTAGGTAGGTCAAATTACCCCAGTTTGTGTATGTAGTCGGTGGCGATTCCAGGAGTGGATAGCTTTC
Source organism: Mactra quadrangularis (assembly GCA_025267735.1). Taxonomy (NCBI): domain Eukaryota; kingdom Metazoa; phylum Mollusca; class Bivalvia; order Venerida; family Mactridae; genus Mactra; species Mactra quadrangularis. The sequence goes on from CM046293.1 coordinate 32,285,059, forward strand.
TGATAGCCTACTATGTATCAGTTGGGAGGTTCAAAGTTTTTTGCCTAGCAGTAGAATTCACTGTGAACATTCATTTTGTTATTATAGGACTCTTTTGGTTTGTTTATAATATTAAACTTAGTTAGGTTTTAAGTAGGATTTTTTTTATTATATCATTTCATTATTTTTATTTTTAAATCCCAGTTTCTTAAATTTTGCTCTTAGTTTTTGTTTTGTTTAAAAATTTAAAATTCCAGAATGAATTTCTGACAGTTATCTGGTGTAGTTCTATTTGGTTTAGGGGTACAAAAGACCATAACCCAGTCATTATCTTAAAATTTCTGAAGCTTTAGTCTGATATATTTTGTTATGTTAGAAGGGTGTCAACTGGCCTGACTAAAAGTAGAAGCAATAATCACTGGCAGAAGGTATTTTCATTTATGGCATTATGACAATGACTGATAAAACCAATACAAAAGAATAAAAACTTAGAGAAAGTTTATGTAGACACAATATGACCATGTATAAGGATAGTTCTAGGCAATATTTGGGAAGGTATCACCTCCAACAATTTGTCTCAAACATCTTAGGTCAGGGAAGTCTAAGTCTATTGATAGGAGAAAACCTGTGGCCATAATCTGGCCCTTATGGTTTTCAGGTCAGGGTAGTCCTAGCCCATTGTTCAGAGTGTGCCTCCTGACACCACCTGGCCCTTATATTTAGGTCTGGGTAGATCTAGGGTTTTGCTGGGAGAATGTCTTCTGACACCATGTGGCCCTTATACTTAGGCCAGGGTGGGCCTAGCTTATTGCTGGGAGAGTGCCTCCTGACACCACCTGGCCCTTATATTTAGATCGGGGTAGATCTAGGGTTTTGCTGGGAGAATGTCTTCTGACACCATGTGGCCCTTATACTTAGGCCAGGGTGGGCCTAGCTTATTGCTGGGAGAGTGTCTCCGGACACCATGTGGGCCTAATAGTTAGGTCGGGGTGGGCCTAGCTTATTGTTGGGAGAGTGTCTCCGGACACCATGTGGGCCTAATAGTTAGGTCGGGGTGGGCCTAGCATATTGTTGGGAGAGTGTCTCCGGACACCATGTGGGCCTAATAGTTAGGCCGGGATGGGCCCTTCTTGTTAGGAGAGCACATGTCTCCTGACACTATCTGGTGATGGAATCATGAAATCATTCTTTTCCCCTTCAGTTTGTAATGTTTGAGATGCAGATCCCCTTTGTGTGTATTTGTTAGGGTATAGTCCGGGATTTTAACCTGTCAAAATAATTCGAGACAACAGTGGGGTCTTTACAAGAGATAGTAGTGATGCTGCTGGATCACCACAAGGGAGTTGTAGGTGAACTCACTATAATGGGAAGATAGGCAAGGCAGATGTTGTTCTGCATTTTTGCATGAGGGGTGTTCAGAATAGACTTCATTTCATGCTCAAATTTATGGATTTTCACTTGCAGTGCAAGTATGTACTGTTGCCATGAAAATTATGTGTACAAAGAACCATGGGATTATTTTTGTATTTCATGATTTTCAACAACAATGAGTTCATTGTCAGTGCAGGTGAAAGACCTAATATTTAGAGTTCTGGATATCATTTATTGTTTCTTTACCTTCAAGTACTTCATGCACATAGTTTATGTGCTTTAAATATTCCATTAAGTGCAAATGGAACATTGTGTTTAGTGAAACTGTTTGTAGAGGCAACACAGACAAAGCCCCATCATGTCTGTGAGCCTCTTAATTACAGTGTTAAGTCAATTATTATTAAAATGTTGAGTGATGATTTAAGATACTGTATTATCGTGCATCCTTTCTAAGATTTAAAAAGTGGCTTCAAGTATGAAGCATAAGCTATTGAATCTCATGTTTATTAAGTAATTACAAGATGTGATTAAAACTTTTTTGAACACCCCTCATGTCGAACACAAACAATGATGATTGAAAGAAGATATCATTGTGCACATATTTGACATTCTATGGTCAATATGTGTCAAGCAAGGGGGGGGGGAGATCCCGCTATTGTGTGTGAGCAACTATATTGTATTCTATACTTGTTAAATGTGTGGAAGGCATACTGTTGTCTTTAATGATTTGTTGTGTAGCTGTCCATATATACTTTAGATTGTATATAGTCCAACAATATTAACCTGAGCTTGAACTAACTTATCATGGGAAATACAATTTTCCCTGAAGTTGCTGTTTGAGTGTATACAATATTAGGCAAACTATACATTTAGTGTTATCCAATGGATAAATTGACTCATAATGAGACCAGTGGCCCAGTGGAGTCTGGTAGGTGGCTTCTCATGTATTGAGTTGCTAAACCTAACTTAGTTTTTTACTGCCATGTTAAAGGACCTATGAGCACACTCAGAGTTTTACAAGTGGAATAGGAACTAGAAATATTTGAAGCAAAAAGCAAGACCAAACCTCTGCACCAATTAGGTTGTTACATTGTAAAATGTATACCAGATTATACTGATGTGAAATAATTATCAGTCATAGAGGTATTAGGGTTATTAGATGAATCAGATTCTGATAGAATGTCATGTAGCAATATATGACGCTGATTTACTAGATCATGAACTTTTGTGAAGGAACTGTGAAGCTCCACTTTAACAATCATCACAATTGATGATTTTCTTGTGCAACACTGTCTATATGAAGGGACCTTTTGCTGTACATACATGTATTTAGCATTTAGGATTTGATAATTGTCAGAAATTGCATTATTCTGAAATAATCAAGAGGGATGTATATTGCAATATTCTAATGCTTTTGAACAAATATTTGGTCATAGAGGCATTATGGTCAATGGTTTAATCAGGGTCTGAGTAATCGTGTTCCGGCACTGAAGCAAAACATAGGAAATGAATTCAATTTTCATGCATTAGGGTCAAGCTCAGGTTAATATTGTTGGACTGGACTGTCTGTGACATTATATATTTTGACAGGTTAAGAACCTGGACTATGTCCCAGTCATGTACTGTTGTACATGTCAATGGCCATGTATGACTATGTATTCCATGTGCATGTTGTCTGTCAATGTATCAGTCAACTCTGTGACAAAATAAGGGGCAGGTTGACTATTTGCTTGGTGTATGTATGTCTGTGTACATTGTACATCAGTTTAGTAAGATGTGGAATTCTTGTACATGTTATAAGATATACATCACAGGTTAGTTCGGAAGCACTGGCTTCCTTGGTGGAAGGATGTACATTTTGATCCATTATAAGTCAAAACCTTTGATGAGCTTTGGTATCAATTAATCTTAGGATAAAACAATAGAACTTAATTTTACTTGGAGTATCTATTTTAAATGAGACTTTCAATTTCAGTAGACTTAAAATATGAGTTCAGTTTTAGTTTTGTGATATGAAAAATACAATTTGAAAAACATTAATTTTGTGAGTTTTGAAGCAAATATCAAGTATTTCACATCTTTTACTGGCATAAAAATGTGACTTAAGACAAAAACATCAAAAGTTGTTCTACCAAGTTTTGACACAGAGATTCTCCGATTAAAAAAGACTGTATTTTTGGACTACATCCAGCATACCAAACCTGGTATAGGTTGTTTAAGATTACTTGAGTGACAAAGCTAAATGCTACTACATGCAAACAATGTCTCATATCATCTTATTTGAGCTATTTATTTAATTTCATGTTGTTTTAAGGCGCATGGACACTTATTGGTCATGCAGTGCACAATTACCCAAATTGTGAGATAATTTGAGCCATACAGTTATACATTGTACTGTTAGAATGTTTACCGAGACAGACAACATGCACATGGAAAACAGGCCTTATCCTTGAAGTCGTTTACAGTTACTGTAAGTTTGGCCTACTTCTGATCAGCTCTAGATTAAGCTCTTGGGAATATAGCATATCTCAATGCATTGCATAGTGCTAGGGCAAAATGGTTTGTTTGGGTTTAACGGGGCATCAACAGTAAAAGGTTATCTTGCCTATTGCATGCAAAATAGTGTAAGGTATGTTGATTAAAAGACAATGTACACCTGGTGTATGATAAAATAGCCATATTTTGATCTAAGTAGGTTTACTTTTGTTTTATAACCATTTATCAATCAAGTGTTATGGTAAAACACGACCTTTATGAAAATACTGGCATTCATTTTCAAATTTTAGATCTATTGAATGAATTAGTATCATGAATACCTTAATATAAAGTTCAAAATTGGTAATTAAATGGTAAACCACCTTTATACCATTTACAATTGAAATAGATTTCCAAGAGGTTAATTAGCAAAAAATATAGAACTGATCAGAAGAAGTCCACTTTGAGAAATTGTCAAGACAATTGCACACATTAGTCTGAATAATGTGTGTGTATTTGGGAAATTTGTGCCATTGTGTAAGATCTTAGGTCACACATGTTTTGTGTGCCGTCACTACCAGTGACTATGGTCATTGGTACTGTTGTAGTACTTTGTTTTGCATGTTAATCTTGCAAATTTAAGTAAATTTGATTAAAAATAGTTAACTGTTGCCCTGGTAGTAAAAATGCTGAAACTGGACATGATTTTCTTAATCTTGTTTTATATGTCAAGATGCAGATTTTGTGATATAACATAATATCACTTTTCTGTGAAACAGGATAGTTGTACCTGACACTCAAAAGAGAGACACTCGGCAGTGTACACTTAGTGGGACACTACCTGGCTGGGTGTTGGTTGCTTGTAACATATGTTAGTTATTAAACTTAGTAAAATGCTCATGGATACGTGACATTAAAATGACAAATAACACAAATTGGGTCTACATGCAAATATTTTTCGGTATTTTAAATGGTTATTTAAAGTTATCTAATGTGTAAAGGATACCTAAGCCCTGTGTGGTTTCGGGAGCTGTAAGATCGAAAGAATAGAACCACTGTCTCCCCCTTGCATGTCGTAAGAGGCGACTAAATGGGGGGCACTCTGGGGGGGGGGAAGGAACAGTGCTTGCAATTATCATCATATGTCATCAATTTGTTTATGCATTAATTGCATATTTAAACATCTATTTTGCTGTAAAACGTATTACATGCTATTCAAGTTAGCATTCAAGAAAGATAACCTTTACTATCAATTGTACTGGTAAATATCTTAGTTGTCTCCCTTTGGTTTAAGTTGGTGTTAATTTATTTTGATTAATTTTTCTTTCTGAATCTTGTAGTCTAATCAGATTGAATCAGATTAGAATCTTCTGTCTTGCCATTACAGTTTTGTGATAAGAACATGAGTTTGTTGACAAAATGTTAATGTCTATGAAACATTTACACTTTTACCATTGAAATTAGATTTTAAATTGACTAGTCATCTCTCAGGGATGCTCGTGTGTTTTTGTCAAGTTAGAATTTAATATCTTACCATTATTAGGTATGTTTCATATATAATAGCATTTTCTGCAATTAATTCATGTTCTTAGCTCATCACGTCTGTCCCCTTGAATTTAGATTCTAAAATGACTCTTTCTAGTATTAGACTATTAACACCATCAACCGATGAAAGCATTTAAGCCTGTTAATACTATCAGCCAATACAAAAACTTTTAATAATAAGAGTCTATATTGTCATACAGGGCTTGATGTTAAATTCCAAACAAGATTGCCCAAGCAGCTTTAGTTTAGCTTGCCAAAACCAAATGTTAGCTAGCAGTAACAGGCTAACTGATGCCACATATGTGTCACCATTGGCAATCAGACAACATTGAATGTTCAGCCCTGTCATGTACTTTGATTTTGTAAGCACTGTCTCTTCTTCTTGTCCCATAAATGCTGTCAGTTTCATTTTACTACCAGTGGCAACAGTTAGGGGGTGCAGTAAAATCATTCAGAGGATAATTAGGCTCATTTATAACTATGACTTGAATTATGTCACAATATCAATGAATTCTTAGCAAAGACTGAGTTTGCTAGATATTTAGCTGGTATGGTTAGAAAAAGTGGATTTTCCTACCGGTTAGAGACCCTAAAATGAACAGGTTTAGAGTTTTTTTGCTCTAAAATTGACAATTCCATATATCATTATATAATTTTTTCTCTTGTTTTGTGTGAAAAAGTGTCACTTAGTAAACTAAGGGTAATCTAGTTTACATGTAACTAAAACAATGTGAACATTTCCAGCAAGTAAGAACTGCTCAAGAGCTCAGAACTAGATCACTCTCTCTTAAACCTCAGCAATGAAATGCCTTCATGACAGGAGAAAAATGTCATTTTTTTGTCACTGGCATATTCTAGTTGTCATTTCTTTCTAGTCATCATGCAAATAAAAAATTGAAGGTTTTAGAAAGTGTCAACTTTAGGGTCTCTAATCAGTATGGAAAAAGCAATATTTGGTCCTAAAAATGCTGAACAAACATAATTTGGAGAAGTGTGCTTATGTAGGTGTGCACAAGTGTTGAATTGAGTTTGGTATTTACATTCTTGAATATGAAATTAAGAACTGTGAATCATTGAATACAAGGTTGTGAATTGTGACTAGACTAATTGAATATGAAGTTGTGAACTGTGACTTATTGAATATGAAGTTGTGAACTGTGACTTATTGAATATGAAGTTGTGAACTGTGACTTATTGAATATGAAGTTGTGAACTGTGACTAATCAGCACTTTGATTTTTGAAAATAAGCTGACATTCAGAAGTTGGGTTATTGCATTTTATTTAGAATGGATGAGATTGATGCTGATCTGATGCTGAATCACATGTTGATAAGACAATAATTTGAGAGAAAAACACTTAAAAAGTACTGTTTATATTTTGGGTCAACAACTATACCATCAAATGTCGATTTTTTGCATTTAACATCTAATGATTGTATTTGTCTGTTAGTGCAAGGTAGATAACTCATACATTGTACTTTGATGAATGAATGACTGATTTATCTCCCTTAATACTAGTTGTATAAGATCTGATTTCAAGGCACAAATTTAATCAGTGTTCAACTAATACTCTGTATGTTGAATGAATATGAAACTCAGGTGGTTGTGGCCAGAGTGTAAAGGTCACCGTATCCCCGTGTGGTTTCGGGGCGTTAAAAGAATAGGACCACTGTATCCCCTTGCATGTCGTAAGAGGCGACTAAATGGGGACCTGGGTCTGTAGCGCAGTTGTTAGCATGCAGAGGTTTGAAATCTTGTTTTCCAATGGTAAACAGATTCAAATCATACCTAGGTTGGTTATACCCTTCCATGAAAATTTGACAATAATGTCTATTTTCCTCCATTATTAAGGTAAATGGAGAAGATGCCAGTCTTGGGAAGGGTAGGTAAGTACTGGTTATAGACAAAGGTCCAGGAAAACCAGATTAGGCCTGCTGGCCTCCGTAAAATGACCTCAATATGTGCCAACTAGTATTAAACCCAGTGCAGATGACCATATCACTCATACATTGTACTCTTGTGAATAAGTAACTGATTGATATCTCCTATTAATAGATAAAAATTACATACTGAAACATAAAAATGAGTAAGTTGACTATTATTAACTCATGTAAATTTGTAACAGCTAGATGTGTCATCAATTTTTAAATATAAATGATATCATTTTTCATGTAGAATGAAATCGAACATGTCTGTAGTATAGTTAAATGTCATCTGCTTTGATAAAAAATAGTCTTCAGGGTAGAATGGTCTTATTTTGTAAGTTATGTTTAAATCTATTATCTTGTCATTACAGTTTTGAAATAAGAACATTATTTTGTTGACAAAATGTTAACGTTTATAAAACATTTATACTTCTGCCATGGAAATTGTATTTTAAATTGACAACTTATCTCCTATACTTCCTAGTAACTTTCATGATAACAACTGAAGCCTGTTTATTATTGAAGTTAGATTTTAAATTGACAAGTCGTCTCTTTGAGATCCATGTTTTCTTTTTGTCAAGTTAGAATGTAATTTCTTTTCATTTTTCAACAGTTAATGTTGCATTAGAGTTTACTATTTATTACAGGTTTTAATTAGGTATATAGCTTTGTCTGCCAGCACTGCCATATACACAGCTAGTTATTATTCTATAATCTTTAGTAAATTCCAAGTAATATTGATGACACCTGTATAATTGATAAAGTTCTAATAATTATTCATATTATTATCATTGAAGTTAGATTTTAAATTGACAAGTCGTCTCTTTGAGATCCATGTTTGTTTTTTGTCAAGTTAGAATGTAATTTCTTTTTTCCACTTTAGTAAACAGTCAATATTTTTAGTGTTGCATATGTGTACAGGCTTTAAGTCTTGTGTTGTCAAATTGGAATACAGTGTCTTTCCACAACTACAAATGGTTTATAGATGATAACATTTATGCAATTAATTCATGTTCTTAGTTCATTACATCTGTCCTCTTGAATTTAGATTTAAAAATAACTATTTAAAAAACCATTTAAACTATCACCCAAGGAAGTTAAGCTCTAATTTTGTTAATTATTTATTGGAAACAGTGGATGTGATAACTGCATCAAACATTGGCTATTACAATACAATTGATATTGTCAAAACTACTATTGCTTTATTATTGCTATTGTTGATAATTGTTGTGCTATTATAAATATACAGTACCCACCAAAAGTTTGGAGACAAAAGAAGTTTACTACAATTCTTGAATTTTTATTGAATTTTTTATAAGATCATTATTTTTGATATATTTAAGTACTGTTTGTGACAAAATGAAAACTAATTTCATGAATGCAACACAATTTTGAGATTCAGCATCTGATATCCTAAAGCCTCAAAAATCAAGTTAATAGTAATTTTCCATGACATAGATTTTAAGCTATTTTTGTAGCCTCAGTTATAATCATAATAAATACAACAAAAAAATGCAAAAATTCAAACTATTTCAAGATAAACAGTTTCTAAGTTTTTGATAAAAGCTATTGAGTAGGCCTACAATCTGTCTCCAAACTTTTGGTGGGTACTGTACTTGACTTTGTACCATTCAAGTATTATATAATCTTTAAAACGTTGATTTAAATATTATCTAAGAATATTGTTGAGTTGTACTACATAGTGTTTTATAAGGTCTAAATTTCTGAGATAAAAATACTTTTGATAATACTAAAAGCTTTTTTGTCAAGACTGTGGCTAGTAAAACCTAAAGAAGTTTAAGATCCATGCCAGTTTCTGTCATCCTGTACTAACTTAATGGATTTAATGATCAATTTAACGATAAACCTTTCTTATTATGATACATAGAAGAGACTATCTTCTAGTTACAACAAGTTTTACAGACTAGGATTGCTTCTGAGGTAACAATAATCATGATAGATTGTATTTAAAAAAGATAATATCTGAATTGTGAAGAAATGTAGTAAATTTAATCATCAATGATCATTGGTCAATCTAAACATTTATGTAAATATCGCAATTTTATGTTTTAAGCTTTTGTCATCCTCTGTTTTTCTAAATAAGTTTAGTAGCTATTTTTCATAAAATGACGTTTCATATATAATTGGTTTTAAGAATGTAACATGTGATCTTCTAATTTAAGTATAAGTACATATGGTTTGAAAATGGTCAGTTTTGGTGATTTTATAACTATACATAATACTTAACATCATTAAAGACTACAATGACATCTTTTAAGATCTAGCTCACAGCAAGTGACCAATTGAGCATGAACTACAATAACAATAAACATCAATTTATGTAACAGCCGACAGCATTTTCTGGCTTTAAGTGACAATTTTACATCAATGACAATAAATTTAGTATAATTAAATTAATTTACATCTAAGTTGTGGAAAAAATTTTTTTCTAAATATTGGTGTATAACCCATTGTGTATTGGTTATATACTCATCAATAAGGAAATATTGCTATCAGCATACTGGTCTAGGAATATACTTGTGTTGATGATTAAATTACTTTACTGCGCAACAGAGTAATTTAATTATCAGATGAGTATGTTCATTGACCAATATGGTGTTAGCACATCAGCATACTGGACTTTGAATATATTTGTCTCAATGATTGAATTACTTTACTGCGCAACAGAGTAATTCAATTATTGGGATGAATATGTTCATTGACCAATATGGTGGTAGCATATCAGCATACTGGACTTTGAATATATTTTTTCTGATGATCAAATTACTTTCACTGCGCAAGAGAGTAATTTAATCATCAGGATGAGTATGTTCATAGACCAATATGTTGATAGTATTTCTATTATTGTTAGTATATAACCAATTAACAATGGTTATTTACTAATCAACAAAGAATTACATCATTTTGTTGACATCAGAACAAATACCTTTTATTCAACTAGTTTAGTTTAATATTGATACAAGCTGTATGCTAATGAGAAATTCTTGTTAATTGATAAGTTGTGTAGAGATCTAGGCTAAGTTTTGTCTGGTAATCATTCAGTTTAACATCATTTTTCAGGCCATCTTTATAAACATATTGTTTACATAAAAGAGCTGTAGTTAAGTAATATCATCACATAAAGTATTAAGTCTTCTGTTTCAAAACCTCAGTTTGAAATTGCTAAGTTAACATCTCTTTTTTACAAAATATTATATTAAGTCTAAAACTTGATTTTAAATTCCAAGTAATATACATGTATATAACATGTGATAAAACTATTTAACGAAACAATCCATCAGTTTTCGTTACATTTGCGTTAAATAACATCTGAAAATGAATATCTAGACTTGTAAAAGATCATTGTAACATTTAGATGCCGAATAATGTTCAACCCTTCATGTTTACTTCATATCAAAATTAAATTTGAATTCCTTGTCTGCATGGTGTAACATTTATGTAAAATGTGTTATTGATGCTAAAAAGTAAATTACTATATTCACATACTCTAGGTCTATTGCTTAATATAGTGGAGTTCCATTAACAGAAGATCACACTTAGAAACTTTAATTATATCAAGTAAAGTCTTTACTTCTATGTCATTCAGTCAAATCATTCAAACAAGTACATAATTCAACCTATTATATAAAGAGTACGCTGATTCTTGCAGTGTAAAATCATTGTTCATATATATAATGCTACATATTAATAGAATGATAGTCATACCTTCACTTAATGAATCTAACAAAATGTAGTTGCTTAACATCATTAAATATTTTTCAATTCAAATCTCTTTATTAAAAAGATATTTTAAAATATATGTAGTTGTCACTAACGATGCTAGGTAGTGATCTACTATGGCTAAATTACATTGAGAAAAGAAAGAAACAAGAGAAAAATGAGAAAGATGAAAGGCAATGAAAGTATGATAGACTTATATGGAAATAAAAGAATGAGAAAAATATAACAATGATAGATCTAAAGATATACCAAGAATACTTCATGCAGACTTAACAGTATCAACCATGACTGTGGTGGTTATACTGTTTAAGGTTGCTTGATTGAAGTGAAATCTGTAGAATGAGAAACATATAACAATGATTGATCTAAAGATATACCAAGAATACTTCATGCAGACTTAACAGTATCAACCATGACTGTGGTGGTTATACTGTTTAAGATTGCTTGATTGAAGTGAAAATGTGTATAATTGTACAATGTATAGTAGTCGGGTATAGTAAGGAATCTAGCTAAGGTGCATTTACATATATTATATACAGTACTGCATTGAAGTACACAAAAATTCAACAGAAATAAGATCATTTGAAACCTTCAGTTATTTTTCTATTATAAATGCTGTGTGGTAACTTATTTTGTTATTTTACAGAAAGGATGGGGTATTGAATATTATTCTTTAACTATCAATGTAGCAATATTTACTATGTGAAAGTGAATTTTACATTTGCTTATGACTTAGTGTGCTACAGAATGATAAGGGTTGATAACTTGTGTAAACAGTTATGACTGATGATTTGTATGTATATGACTTTAATGATGTAATTAAATGTTTCTTTGATATAACTTTGAAAAGAAAAGATCAGTAAGCTATAAAAGTTGGTGAAATTTCATATTGAAATTGTTAATACTTCTAAGTTTTTTCCCAACTTTTACCTGAAGTTGTTACATAGAAGTGGTTGTTACAAAGATTATTCCCAAAATCATAGCAGAAATAAGTTACAATGTCTTTTAGAATTATAAACTTGAATCATTAGATTACATGTATACATATCATTTATAATTTATCATGAGTTAATGCTCTACATTTAATAACAACAGTACTAAATCATTTAGACTTAAATAGTTAATTAAAATGATTCTAAACATCTTAAGTTATAAGTAAAAAAAGCATTTATAAATCCTTAAATATCTATAGCATTAGTATAGACTGCTTCCTTCGTTGGTCTAAAGTTAGATAGATTTGTTAATCTTGGCTTTTATCATAAATTATAGACCGTCATATAGGTAAAAAAAACCCAACTCAGAAACTGAGGAACTGTTATTTAATTTAAAGATCAATTAAACCTGTAGAAACAGAGATAAGGACTGGATCAGTTCAATTACTATGTATTGTAACTTACTAAGATGCTTGTATTAGATAATTAGATGGTTACTAGACAACCAATATTATGTAGAAATATTAACATTACCAAAATTTGTCATTTTTATATCAACTGCTCTTATATTTATAATTTGAAAATCACATGATACATTGTTTCGACTTATTATGTATAAAACTACATATCATGAAAAATAGGTGCTTTGCTTATTTGAATACCAGAGGGTGATAACATCTTAATGCAGAGAATTACAATACTTCTATAAATGTTTAAGTGACCAATGATTAGAGATTTCACATTTATCATAAAGACACCGTGGGATATGACCTTTCTGCGTTGGTGCGCTGTTAAACCAAAACAAACTAACATACAGACATCAATGATTTACATAGTCTCTCTAGATTTTGAAGTCGGAAAAATTGTATGAATAACATCTGTAAGCAGAAATATTGAATGAATATTTAATATACTTGAATGAAAAATAAACTTTGACATATTATACCTGTATCCATAAATAAGGAGTTCTTAGTTTTTTTGATTATTTAAATCCATTAGATACAAGTACATGGGTGAATTACATGTAATTGAACTAGCTAACATAAAAAGTAAAAATTAGGCATAATACTGTACACAGAATTACTATTTATTTTGATAAAATACCATCAACCATTTTGTGTTTTTGAGCATTAAGTAGTACATCTCAACTCTTAAGATCTTTAGAGTGAAAACATTACCAGTAAATTTATAACTTTTGTAGTGATATTAATGAATTTTTTTCAAATTCTAGGAACTCATTTTGAGTGTTTTTGAGCATTAAGTAGTACATCTCAACTCTTAAGATCTTTAGAGTGGAAACATTACCAGTAAATTTATAACTTTTGTAGTGATATTAATGAATTTTTTTCAAATTCTAGGAACTCATTTTGAGTGATAACACATGGAATACAAGAGATCTTAAAATCAAGTCACTTGTGTTGTATATATTTTGCATAGATTACTTTAGTAATACAGTAGTTACCAGTAATAGCAATAGTATTTCAATTGTTGTGATGTCAATATAAATTGTATTGTAAAAGCCAAACTTACGTTCACCTTACTTGCCAATGAAATATTACGATCCACTGTAAATGTTTTGTCAATAATTTTTGTTGGTGAATCAATCAGTTTCCTTGTTCTATACAGAGTTAAATTTAGGCAACTTGATAAATACTTGATAAATGTAGTTCATTGTCATCAGTCAATGTATGGTCATGTCATTGTGCTAACAGACTTATCTGCGAGATAAATTGCCTAATGGTATAAATGTTATTTTTCTAAAACTACATGGTGATGTCAGCAGCCAAGATAAGATTTGTCACAGTTTACATGGTAGTTCACAATTTTGGTACAAGTTATGGAGAATAAATGGATATGTTTGTTCAGGTGTTGACAATATACCGGTACTCAGTTTGAGTATGATGAGAGTTCTGTGAACCTAATTTTCCTCTGAATGAATTTAGTGCACCCCCCCCCCCCCAGCTCACATGGGCATTATGCTTATGTGAGCTTTATAATTGTGATCACTCTTTGTCTGTTTTACCGTCTGTTTTTCTTTTAGTCCCCCCCCCTGAATTGCATTTCAAACATTACAAACTGCATCCCCCAAACTTTATTGAATACGGAAAGATGCTGACAACTGTGATGCGGGATGGTGTCATTGTGAACTCCAACATACAACTCAAAGGAAACTTATATATAACTGACCTGTATATACCGCATTGATGTTCGAGTCCACTGGGTATTGTTATGGGACATGCTTGGGGTGGCCTGAGCATGGGTTGTACTGAGTGGCTGGGGGGAGGGCTTTGGCATTTTTGAATATCTATCTAATGGACTTTTTGTTCTGTTTTCTTCTGACCCTCTTATTTCCTCTCTAAGGTTGCAAGATACTGTGATATAAGATACCTGGTAGGAATCATATTTACATGTATTGTGTTTTGATTATTTTGTATTGTATTGTATTGTACTAATCATGATTCTTTTATACATATTTCCCATATGATGTCTAAGATACTGATCAGAAACCTTTTGGCAGCCATCTTGGTAGACATACATTTATGCTGGATAAGGTATTAAAATACCAACTATTTTTGAAATACCTCAAGGTCACAGTTTTCATACAGTTAAATATATAAGTGTTCATAGATTGTCTGTCAGATGCCCTTAGAATTGAGCTATTTGGTGAGTCACCCAGGATAGAATTTTTGTTTTCATATCAGGTTAAAAGCATTCATATTTTGTGTCATATTAAAAGATTTTTTGAATCGTATTAAACACATTACTTATTCCTTTTTGTATCATATTAAAAACATTAATTTTTTTTAATCATTTTAAAATGCAATATTTTTGTATCATATTTAAACAAGTATCATTTTTTAATCTGGGTGTTTATTTTATGCTAAGAAAATATTTTACATACAATAATAAGTAATTTAGGAACTTTTTGATGATGTTTAAATCTTTGAACTTTTCAACTGATTAAAGGATCTTATAAGGAAGTGATAGTTTATAATTATATCTTTTGAGTGTGTCTTCCTTTATGGCTGTTAAGTATAGGGTAGTATGCGATTTGGCATGATATGGAAAATATGTATTTTTCAGGGTTGAGCAATTATAAAAGTTTTTTAATTTGCATTTTTGTTAATTTTACAGTTTTAACAAGTGTAATCAGTACAACAAGAGCATCACAACATCAACACATCAATACAAGAGCATCAAACCATCAGTAATTCAATTCAAGAGGACCAAACCATCGATAGATCAACACAAGAACATCAAACCATCAATATATCAACACAAGAACATCAAACCATCGATAGATCAACACAAGAAGATCCAACCATCGATAGATCAACACAAGAACATCCAACCATTGATAGATTAATGTACTGTATCATTCTTATTATTTCGTAGTTTTTTTCTGATGATTATGTGACTTCAAATCATCATTCTCCAAATAAGCTTAACAATACAACTTTAAAACCATATATATGAATTTATATAATTTACACCAGTACAACTTTGACATCTGACTTATTTTGTATTTACAACTGGCCCAATTATTAATTATATTACTTATATTCACAGGAAGAACAGAAAAACAGAATTAATTATAAATTTTATCACAATTACAGGAGGATGTATTTACTAATGTAAAACTTTTAGTTTTTAGGCAGCAGCAGAAAGATATGTTGTGGATCGCATCGGCTCATTGACAAGAACTTAGGATGGATAGCACCATATGACCTCGCCCTCGAACAGGAATAGTCCACAGTCTACGGCAATGGATGTACGCCGAAGTGAGGGTGCGTAAAGAGTTGGCTGGTACGTACGAATTGGGTTAAGATGTCTACCAGGCTGATAGTAATGTCAATGAATGTTTCTTATATCCACAGCAATGCAAGATTAACTTTTTACTTTTTTGTATACAACTGATGCAATTATTCTTTTTTTTCCACAAGATTAACAGTTTTAATAACAGTAATAATAAGTTTCTATCTTTTTCACAGGCAGTATTACTAACTTGTTTTTTTTTAGTTTTTAGGCACAGGCAGAATTATTAACTAATATGATTTTTTCAAGATTTTAGGCACGGACAGAATTTTTTACTTATATGTTTTTTAGATTTTAAGCACAGACAGAATCGTTTACTAATATATTTTTGAATTTTATGCAAGATACTGCAATGCAAGTTTTTAATTATCATTTTACAGTTGGGCCAGTTATTAATTATCCTTTTTCTGAGTCACAGCAGAAACAAGGCACATTATACATGTATTTTTCTTCTTTTCATTTAAATTATACCAATTAATCATTTTTGTTTGTTTCAAATTAACATAATGTGTGTAGGGCTTCTTTCATTTGTCATTTTTTCACTTTTGAATTATTACTTAAATCAAAATATTTTTTTTATTCTTGTGTAAATGATACTTTTGAGCTCACAATGTACTTGGCTTTTATTCTCATTTTGGTTTGTTATTGTAATTCTTTTTTTTTTCTTTATTTCATATGCTGCAACAACAATGATGGAGCTGAGTTACATGTTTACTACGTGGAGAAACAACTGAAGAAGTTAACTATCTTGAACAAATGTTCAAGCATAGTTATTGTGATTAATCTTTGTTCGTATCCAAACTGGTTAAATTATACAAGGAGGTGAAGGGTGGCTATTAAGGGGTAGGATGGAGGCCACATGTATGCAGCTTTATATAAGCTGTTGGTTATATCTAAATGTCTGCTTTCAGACTGCCCAGCTGGAAGGTTCGTGCCAGCACTTTGGTTCACATGATTAAGCTTAGGTACAAGCACCCACCCATCATGTGAATGTCTAAATGGTTTTTGCAGTCTGTCAACCAATTAATGTGTTTTGTTTTTCAATAGGGGTTACATAACTTATTAATCACATTTCATGTAAGTCGGCACCCTGTAATTCTGATTTTAAAACAATCTAGTACTTAATTCAGTTTGTTAATTGAGAAAATCCTTGCATAGTATTGAAAACATTGATGTTCAAATAAAAACATACAGATAGAGTAAAAACATTTTTTTTAAATAATTGGACACTTTGGATACCTTAAAGTTCTTTATTGTTACATCATGAATATATCGGAATATATCTTAATTGGTTAACAGTCTGCTTGTGGGTAACCCTACCTTGAACTATGTAAAGGGTCTAAACCTATATCTGATAGTTGGTACAATAATTTTCAATACAATGAAAAGAATTATTTTAAGAATAAATCTTTTATAATTGACTGGTAGAGTATTTTCAAACTGATTATTTTATGCACATGTATATATTTGTATTACTCATAGAAGTTATTGTCTTGTCATTTCTAGGTTTAGGCCTTTTAAAAAATCAACCGACATTCTTAAAGGCCGGGCTTCAACTATAAGAGAGAATCTGGAAAATGGCCACTTCTCTCTGACTCTCTGAGCAGTAAACATGTTAAACCAGAAAGAAAATCTAGAACTGTGACAAATTTACCCATCAGATTTCAATGAAATTTTACTAATTGAAAGTTCAATACATTTTCAGCTTTATTTGAAATTTTCAGTTTTATGTTACTTAAAAATAGTACTTTCAAAAGAAAAATTGATAAGTAAGTTTAAAAAATTCAAATTTGACTGACAGGTGATTAGGGGTTCATAACCTTCACTTATTCAATCGAAAGAGAGTTCACGACCTACTCTTAGCCAGTAATAATATCTTCTCACTGACCCTCATAAAAAATTCCCACAACTGTTGATTCATAGATTATTCCTGTAGTGCAGTGTTACATTTATATACATGTATAATCTATTTTAGCATCAATCATGAAATAATTCCAGGATGACACTGTATTTGAATGTAATTGTAGTAGTAAATAAACAAAATCAGATGTTTTAGTGTCAAATAATTCTTGAAGTATTTGAAAAGAAATTTGATAATGAAATATTGTTACACTATAAAAATATTTAGTAGTTTACAACACTAGATGGTTCAATACAAATATGATATCTAACTTCTCTTATATTCTTAGATTAGAAACACATGTTGGAGTTTTCTCTGTATAAACATGTAGTAAATTTAGTTGTAACTTTGTTTACAATCTTGAAAATTCCAGCCATTGGTAACCTCTGATAACGTAGGTCAAACCCTCCCCCTTTCTCCTTATCGGCTTAATTGCTAACCACCCGGTTTTTTCAAGAAATGAAGTCCGGCCTTTAATGAGATAATGGCTGAGGTTCCAGTAGGTTCAAGCCAGTTGCCAGTCTGGACAAAAGGGGAGCAACCACATGAAATGGATAACCATTTCCAATGACTTAGTAATGATTAAACCAATATATGTATACATCTTCCAGTGTGTAGTTTTCAAATGAAATCACCGGGCCATTTTAAAATCACTCAAGTTTTCAATTATTTACTCATCAACTGTTAGACTTAAGTTCATTTGAATGTGTTGTAATGCTTCAAGTGAAGTCAATATCAATTTGAGGTAGAATCCCAATAAAGTCAATTTCCAACCATTTATAGATAATTGATATCAAACATTGCTTTCAGTCATTAAATCAAGTTTATCATTTTTTATTTTCTCCCTTAGATATTTGAAAATGGCCAATATAGCTATAAATTCATAATAACCATCAAAATTAAAATGTTAGAAATAGTGTTTAATTAGTTTTCTAAGAAAAATGTTACATATTAATGAAATTCTACCTCAAGCTTGGTGATGAAAGGTTATATCTGTGGAACAAATTTTTAGTTTTGCACAGCCGCTGATGTCAATTGTTGTCTGTATTGTCACGTTCCCTTGATTAGACATTTGTTTTTAGGTACATGCATTCCAGATAAATTATTAACTGTGGGACTTTTCATCAGAGTGAATACAAACAAGTATCTTGCTGATTTTTCTTGTATGGTAAACATATATATGGTTGAACTGGAACATCTGTATTTACTACTGATCTGTTGTGTACATCCTGAAATTGGTTACAATTCCTTCGAAGTACATTCAGGTATTAATTACTAGTTTTGTGTATAGTCCAACAATATTCACCTGACCTCGAACTACCTTATTATAATAATTATACGCTTCACTTACATTAAATCGTGAGTTCCCGTATGTGTATATACAATAATACATGTGTTTATATCAACCTATGTGACTATTAATCAAATTCTTAAACATTGCATGTTATTGTATTTATAATTTTTTACTCATTCCCTTGTGAGAAATCAAGTAAGTCTGCAATAATGTGCCACATTTTCAAAGTATTTATTCTAAGTTATAAAAACAAAATTAATTGTTCAGTAACTTTGTTTGACCCAAAGCTTTCGATAAAGCATGATTTACAAATGCAAACAAAAATAGAAGAAAATACCGAGTTTAATATATTCTTGCATCAAGGTCAAGCTCAGGTTAATATTGTTGGACTTAATATCTATTTTTTTGCTATTGTGACCAGCTTATGTCTATACCTGCTGACCCAACCCTCTCTAGGGAACCAACCATTTTGTGTTTGGCCACTTATATCTCAATGTGCATGTTTTGTATGCAAGACTATTTCATATTCAATATATCTCGACCATTAATTATGCAGATTTATGCTATTTACATTAATAATCATACACAAATGCTTCTTCCTTATAATGTATGATTTTAATGTGTTCAAAAGTGAAGTCGAGGTGTTTTTAAATTTAACTCTTTCAGCAGACTTCCTGCTCTATATGCACACAGTGTCATTTATAATTTAGGCGCAATATGACCTTTTTGTGTTGGTGCGCCGTAAAGCCCAAACAAACAAAACATTTATAATTTGATTTGTATTTTACAGTGAAACATTATAGAAGTCTTACAGTTATGATTATAATGGTTGTCGATGAGGATGGTATGATAGTAGAATGTAAATGAAGATTGTCACTGGTTTATCATGGTATGTGTTTGTTTAATAGAGTCATTCTTAATTTTTCATATAAGTAAGGTCAATGGTTTATTGGCTAGGATTCTCAGTCAAATTTACCTCATTAATATTTGGTAAACTTTCCAAACCAATATAATCTATCTATTAGTAACTGCTGTATTCGTTCCTACATGCCTCTATTTTTTTCAGTAACCTAATAAGAAGTCCAAGGTCCAAACCAAGATTTGAATCCATTGCCTTTAGGAGTTGTTAGCAGACACTATACAATGTCACCATAAAAACTAGCTTGAAGGTTGTAATTCTGCTCCCATACATAATCTTAAGCTTAAACATTATCATCATAGAAAGCTCGTGGAAAATTAATTTTAGATCAAGTTCCATTATGCAATTGTAACTTAAACAGCAAAGTCACTCATCTGTGGCAACATTATTTGATAACAATTGAATTTTTATATGAATTAATGAAGAATGGAGACAGGATTATTCTTTAGTTTACTTGAGCTAGTTTAGTTTAAACTGAATTTCTTGCTATAGTGCAAAGTTCCCAAAATCTCGCCCATATGTTTGCGCAGGAGATTCAATTATTTTACAATGCTAGTTTTGAATACATATATTCTTATAGACCTGATGTTTATTTTCAGTAATACTATGATACTAAGGGAAGGAGATTCATGCCTGCTAAATTTGGACGGTAAAAACACCTTTAATACAGACTCTTCTGACATTAACTTCAATAAATTAACTCAGTCATGATGAGGTATATGTAACGGCACAGGCCAATGAACTTTCTCCAACCAAATAAATTGGGGTCGCAAATTAATAGTTTTAGATCTGAATATTGTACTAAAAGTCATACATCACATCTACTCCATCCGAATGTGCTGTGTACGATGAAGGTTACAGAAGATCTAGTCATCTGATAATAACAAATAGAAGATGAATACTATTTAAAAATGATCAACAGAACCTGATTAATTGGACGCTGAGTGAGAAAGTAAAACAATCTTTGTGAATGTTTGAAACTACTTGTTCATGGCTGTTGAAATATAACTAGTTCAGTGATATACAAAGTGCATTATTATTTTCTGTTACTCTATTTAGAACACTATTTTTTGTTAATCTATTATAATCTGGCACAGTGACCTAAACCAAAAAATATTATAGCTCGTGGTAGTTGAACTTGAACACAGACATGAAAAAGCATTATATCTTGAGCATTTTTTAGGCTCTGATAAAACAGCCATTAAAATGGTCCTTAGTTAATACCAAGTAGGAAAGTCAACAGACTTGTTTATTATTTTCATTCAGAACTCCTCGGCCATTCTCTACGAAAAACCTCATACATATTTAGATGCCATTTTGAAAAAAACGGTTTTGAAGTAAACAAATACACGATCCTTAAGGAGATGACTGAAGTTTTGTTTTTAGTTTGTACGTTTGAAATTACATATTTCAATGATATAGATGAACAATATTTGGTTCAATTTTAAACAAGGAAATATGTTTAGACAAAGATCTGTGAGTATACTACAAGAACTATTTTGCGTAAACGTTACATGCTTTGCCTCTCGTAGGTTGTAAAATCCCAAAAATCCAGGGAAGACCCCCCATGAATCCTTCCAAGATTATTCATTCATGAAAGGTCGAGGTGTTCTGAATGATATTATTTTATGTATGTTTATAGTGAAACTATGGTCAAACTCCTGTTTGCTTGAACCTATTGTCACAAACTTGACAAATTTGAGCTTTCTAAATTTAACTGTAGAAATAGTGTAGAATGTTGTTAAAGCATGACAGTATCGGTATATATTTCTTTTATTAGCTTGTCTGGAATACCAAGGGAAATAACTGTTTTATACATAAGAATTTAGATACTGAGTAAGCTCCCTTGGAAAATTAGCCTTATTAGTTTCAAGTTGAATAATAGGTCAGGCTTATTTATGAACTAAAAAACTTGACTTGTCGATTCAATTTGTGTCATAAGGTGATGCCATTTGTACAAGCTACAAAGTAGCTTCAAATACATGTTACAGGAAAGAATTTCAATAAATTTGATATTGGAGGCTTTAGGATATCAGATGCTGAATCTTATATATGACCGCCACCACGAGAAAAGGGCACTCGGGCATTTTTTATCGATTTTTAGCTTTTTGCCTAATATTATAGGACATGAATTATTTTGCATGTTGCACTTTATTTCACATCGATATTGCAAATAGTTTTTGAGATATAGCGGTTTAAAGAGGGCATTAATGCAACGTCAACGACACATTTATCAATGACCGCTTAAAACGTAACGTCATAATAATAATTAGACAACATCAAATGTAGTTTAGCTGATAACAAATGAAATCAAGTGTTTTCAATTTTAATTTTGCACTAAACACGATAATACTGAAATATATAACGATAATAATATGTAAAAAATAATTTATTACCCCGTAATCAAAATTATCGTAGTCTTGGATAATATGAATTTCAAACAACAGTCAATTGAATAAGTTAATTCACGAAAACAACGTAATCATATCAGTTGGTAAAATTGTCGTGTTCGAATTATTTCTACATCCGAACACATGTTTGTGCATACTAAACACCGGTCGCCGAGAAAATATGTCTATAAATTTTATCCAAAATAGAGTAAATTACAAATCATGCAGGGGTGTCAAAATCAACTCCCCCGCTCGCCATTGCGTGTGTTCCGACCTGTTGGGAGAGTATACAGATTGCTTAAATCTCGTCGAATCGAGCGATCAAATTCAATAGATTTATTATCTGTTACAATATTGTACGATTATATTGAACTGTCCGATTACATAATTACACGGTTATCGCACACTGTATATATTATTTTCCGCGTTCTATATATAGAAATTTGCAGTAAAAATTGCAATGTGTAAGTTAATTTAGTGTCGATATCTCATCTGGCTGAATGGTCATACGGTTAAAGTGCCATGCTACTAAACATCTATTTTTGAAAGAAGTGCGAGTCGAAGCTAAATATGTCGCATTTTAAATTTTTGTTCTTCGTTTTTTTGTTTTGTTTAATATCTATTTTATTCAGTAATTTTTGGACATAGAAATAAAACACTTCCAAACAATGTAAAAATCAATCATTTTTACTGACATTGTCGGTTGTGCTACTGCCATCATCACTTAAAGAGATCACTTAAAGGCTTCTACAAGTTTCATGATTCACGGGGGCAATGTGTTTTACGCAATCCGCCCATGATTTAAATGAGAAAAAATAGATAAAAAATGAGTTTCTATCGGGATTCGAACCAACTATAAAAAGATATCTAGACAGACCGTCTCACCACTCGGCCACACAAACTACGATACATATTGCAAATAAAGTATAATACAAAAGTGCTATGTGTTGACAATACGCTCTACGAGAACTACCGAAATTAACTGAGCATCAAATATACCGTGTAATATGACGTTTTAATTTATGCAATCGGACAGTTCAATATATTCGTACAATAACCGTAAAGAAAAAAACCCAAATAAGATGTCCTTTCATCGACCGCTTTATTTAAGGTATATATCATTTTAATATCAAGAAGTAATCTGGACTTATTACGTCACAAATTGTCATGTACGCCGGGGGTCTATATTCTTTGCAACAATCAAGTGAAATCAATATTAATCCTTTGTTTCATACAATTTAAGATGTGTGTCAGAATTTTTTCACTCTTTGTAGGTGTTTGATGATAGCGTAACAATGTCATAATGCAATGTTTTATTATATAACTATGAAGTCTATTTAAATTTAATTGTTAGTTAGAATCAGAGATAATTCCCTGTATTTTTTAAAACAAGCGTGACCTGTAGTTAAACAAACACTGGCCGCTTTTGAAAGAAAATGATATCGGAGAGACAGGAATCAAATTTTCGTTGTTTCAATTTACTGATAATTGTTTAGGCCTACTTAAAGCGCGATCGAAGACTTCACAATTATATTTAGAAAATTGCGCACATTTTCGGCACATGCATACTCGCAAAAATCATATCACAAGTCCCCATTTTCGTTTGTATGTACATGTATAGGGCCTAAAGTTTGACCCCGATCTGACCTTTCATATTTGCTTCAAATAATTATCTATGCATATACCGACGAAAATCAGTACCATGCCTATTCTACTCTTCGACTGCGATTGTAAACTGTAAAATTATAGAAGTATGTTTATGCGTTAAATTTCAACACAATCCTTACGGCAACAGTGTAATCGAGCAATAACACTACATTCGTATACAACTTAATGAATATTAAATTTGTGCATTAAAGTCAAGTCGGGGTAAAACTTACGCACAATAGCTGAAACAAATTTCAAATTAACAAGTGTTAGTGTTGTTTCTACGACATTATATACTAGTCACATTGTCTCTATTGTTGTTTTCTACATATCCATGTTTCTATAACAATAATGTGTTATTATATGTTACTACAAATCGTTACTTTATTATTGTTCTTTCTTTTACTGGGTTTAATGCCGTGTCAACACAATTTAGGCCATATTACGGCGTCCGGCTCACATAATCTAGCTTTCCTGGACCCTTGTTTGTAACAAGGCCGATAACTTCTCCATGTACAGTAAAATCTCAATATGCGACCAACTTGATTCTCAGACCAACTTAATAAAACGACCACATTTTCCCGGTCCCGAATTTTCTCTTCTTTAATTCAATGGTCGCTAAACTCAAAAATACGGGCAACTCAAAATTGCGTATTGCGACCACCATGAGAGGTCCCGATTTGTGTTCATACGCGTATTTTTTACTTGAAATTACGACCGCAGTACGGGCAATCCGGATCGGTACGGACAGTATAAACTTTAGTCACGACGTCGGTCAAGGACATTGATATTGTTAATTGCAGAGCCGTTATCGGTAAAGAGATGACACTTCCATTGTTCTAGGCGTGAAAACTGACCAGGGTAGGTGTTAAGCACCCAATTTGATATGCTAATGACCCCTTTTATTGCTTTGTTAAGTCGCTTATTGTTATGTAAACAAACTGTACAGCATTTTTGTAGTTTGTGAATTTGGCCAGATTATCGTCACTTTATATTTTTACTTAGAGCTGAACACAACAATCTTACATTTAATGAATTAAAGTTTACTTTATGATGAGTAGAAAAAGGTCTGAGCTGTCTTTGAAAGACAAAATTTGTTTAATTAATGAGAGTCATGGCAAGAGTCAGAGACAGTTAGCTGAGAAGTACGGAATTGGGAAAACTCAGGTGACTAGCTTTGAACCTAGAAATTTGTTCAGGGCATTTTTTATTTTCTATAGTTTGTCATTGACAGCATTATTGGGCTAATATAAGGTCTATTTTCTTGTGGGATGGTAAATATTAAAGTTGTTTATATTTTCAAAATTTTACAGATTTACATGATTATGTTAACTTATGACCTTTATAGATAGCTTGGTACAAAATGATTAAATTGTATTTTTGTTTATATTTTAAGGTTCATTCAATCTTGAAGAGAAAGGCCGAGTACCTTGACAGTTATGAAGACAACTGCCCCAGTAAAAGAAAACGTATATGGAAGAAATCTCCAGTTGATTTATATTGTTTTATTCACATATTTTCTTGCTATTATATAAATAAATGATAAATAGTTCTTGATGTGTTTTCTTGCTTGTATTGTTTTTATTCTACATATTTCACTCTAAGATGCAACTAAGATGAGAAATTAAAAGATCACTCGAACCTGGAGTAGGTAAAATACACAAATGTACCTAGATCTCCTGATTTATTTTAGCTCAAACCAGAGTCTTCATACTGAATACTATACCAATACTATATACTATAGACTTTCTATCATAAGATTTACAGAAATACCAGCTTAGATTTTCATTATAACTAAACCAGTACTGGATGATGATTCAATGAAGAACTTGATAAAAAGACCACCTCAATAATAAGACCACTTGCAGTCGGTCCCTTTGATGGTCTTAATATTGAGATTTTACTGTATCTTATTAATGAAGGAAATTTGACATTAATTGTCAAACTTTCTTGAAAGGATATATATAACCTTCTTGGGTGGGATTCGAACCCATACCCTCTTCAGGACATGAGATTCTAAATCCCGGCGCGCTACCATTGTTCATTTTAACAAGGACACTTGATTTTAATTAATTATTATTTAATGAATTAATTTAATTATTTAAGGAATGGAGATATTTGAGAAATCACGTGACCTATATGGTTCCTAACACGGCAAAAAAGACGACAAGATCAACAAATTTAGATGAAAAAGACAAGATAAATGACAATTATACGTGCCCGATTTTTATCAGACCTAGTGCGGTATATGCAACAGAAAGTAGCGCTAATTCTCCCAACCCTACAATGGTTATAGTTTTTTTAGATTACCTCAAGGTTTTGAACGAATTGAGAGATTTTTAGAAGAACTTCGAGGTAATGTAGAAATTTAGAACCGTTGTGGGATTGGCAGAACTATTGCTGAAAAGATAATTTTGTGCAGTTTAGACTGTACTAGGTCTGATAAAAATCGGTCAGTTACTATTGTCATTTACCTATAGTCTTTTCATCTTGTAAAATTTGTTGCTCTGGTCGTCTTGCCGTGTTAGGAACCATATAGATCAATTGATTCCCCACTCTGGTTAATGTAGGACTCTGCTCGACACGTACTCCAAATAATTCGAACAACCCGTTTAATAAAGCAAAGATATGTTTACTATGATAAAGAGTAAATGAAGGAAAAATATTAAATTAAAAAAAGAAGTACATAGACTGTTTGAGGATTCGAACCCGGATCATCTGACACACCAACCCACCGCTGTATCCACTGAGCTAATGACCCTTTCCAATTTTGATGAACAATATCTATTACATAACCATAATTATTGCTAAAAATAGCAATCAGGGGAGAGAATCTCTTCGCTTAGTATTTATGTAAACATGTCAAATGTAAACGAGGTTACAGCACTAATATAATTCAATCTAAATTAACAAATATGCAATTCAATATAGAAATTACAAGTGTGATGTCATTAAAACTCATTTAACTGATAGTATAGCTGTAAAAATTCGTAGAACGGGATTGAAAGTTGCAAACAGTACGAAAAAGGCGAATATTATAATAACAATAATACAACGACTCGACGTCTAAGATTTGAAAATAAATTAATATCAAGTATGTTTTTTACTTAAGTTCAAGTATTTCGTAGAAAAAATCATATACAGCCAATACTTTATAATTATATCACGCACCGAAACAAGTATGGCGACGAAAAAAATCGCTGTCATTAGCCGTTGTCCTTTTCCCAAAGTTTTTGACGTTACGTCATTGATGCCCAAGTGCCCTTTTCTCGTGGCGGCGGTCATATGTGATGTATCCAAGAATTTGTTTTCATTTGATCATCAATCATATAGGATATATATCAAATAATGGCTTTACCGAAAACAATCAATGAAATAAAAAGTTTTGTTTAAGTTCTGTTGTCTCCAAACTTTTGGTGGGTACTGTATATATTTCTTTTAATGTTTTAAAAAGATTCTCATGTTCTTTTCTCAGTCAATTTCAAATAAACGAGAATTTTGTTTAATGTTGTGACAATGACAGATTATCATTATTGAATAATAAATTACATGTTATATGATATTGAATTATTTTTTTTTTTTGGAAATTTAAGTTTTGGCAAGTCACTACTGATTAAACATGTACACTATGGCTCTTTCAATGACATATAATCCAGAAAATTGGTTTGTGTTTAAGAATGTATCAAGGGTAAAGCTGCTTATTTTAGATGAATATTTAAATTCATTTTTAGCTTGACTTTACGTAGTAATGTAGAGCTCTCCTACTCGCCCCGGAGTCGGCATCCACCTTTCTGATTAAAGTTTTTGTGCAGTAAAATACTTTCTTCTATATCTTTGTTATTTCTTAAGATATTAACTTCTAACTTTAAATATATGTTCCTTACTATCAACCACATCTCATGTGACAAGGTATATAACTCCAAACACATTTCTTTTAGAATTATCTCCCCTCGAACTGATTAAAGTTTTTGTGCACAGATTAAAGTTTTTGTGCAGTAAAATACTTTCTCCTATAACCTTGTTATTTCTTAAGATATTAACTTCAAACTTTAAATATATGTTTCTTTCTATCAACCACATCTCATGTGACAAGGTTCATAACTCTAAATATATTTTTTTCAGAATTATCTCCCCTTGAACTTAGAGTTTTCTTTCAAAAATGTTTGTTTTTACTGCAACTGTTTTATTCCTTTAGGTATTGACTTCAAACTTTAAATGTACATTCCTTATTATCAACCACATCTCATGTGACAAGGTGTATAACTCCAAATATATTTTTTCAGAATTATCTCCCCTTGAACTTAAGAGTTTTCTTTAAAAAAATGTTTGTTTTTACTGCAACTGTTTTATTCCTTTAGGTATTGACTTCAAACTTTAAATGTACATTCCTTATTATCAACCACATCTCATGTGACAAGGTGTATAACTCCAAATATATTTTTTCAGAATTATCTCCC